>OZ053299.1:29101335-30474335 GCA_964056655.1 Arabis hirsuta
AAGATGTTAAGTTTTCTTTTTTCACTCTTTTAATTATTTTACAACCATTTTTTACACATAATTTTTAAAAACCAATCTATTTTTGCATATTCATGATTATTTACCTAAAATTATTTGATTCATGAATTTTTGTATTAATAATTCACATATTGGTTAGATTTAAATGGTTTTAAACATGATTTTCACATCTTGACATATCCAATCATTGATTTCACTTAGATTGATAGTTTTTAACAATTTGGATTCATTATTTTGATTTCTTTTTGTTTCTTATCTATTTTTCCTTCCCTTGGACTTGGAATTCAATACAATTGTATTGAGGACTTCGATCCAGGATGAATTTAACTAGTGATTTCAAGTGTTTTTGCAAGGATATGTTGCTCTGAAACAGGATTTCCAAGAGATTTCATTGTGGACGCACAATTCAATCATCTTAAGCGCTATCCACCATTCGAATAAGATGTGATAGAAAAGAGAAGACATTGGAGATACGAAACATGGTTTCGATTCATACGGGATACATACTGCTCAAAAACAAAGAAGATCTCAGATTGATCGCGACAACCTCAGATTTTTTCCGGAAATATCTACAGCTCACCGGTACTATCATTCTATTCTCTATCTTTTTGATTCTTCTTTCAAATAATTTTCATCATTACTCCCTTAATTTGATTTAATTTTATACCGGGGACGGTGTAAGTTAGTATGGGGGGATTGTTGTTACTAACACGTTTGTTAGTGTTTGGTTTTTATGTTTTTAAAAGGATTTTTCAAAATTTATTTTCAAATAAAAAAAATATAAAAAAAAATCGTTTTTATTAAAAATAATAAGATAGAAATTATGACACTTTCCTAGGATTGACGTTTTGATTTTGAAGACTATGTAACCATTGTTGCAGGGTTTGCTCATGACAATCAATTCAGAAACCTCATGATGGAGCTTCCGTCCAGAAAATTTCTACTTGCAACTGTTTTGATGGATATGATTTTGACTCTATATTTGGACTACTAATATGATTTTTGATCCCTTCTTATTAAGGATGTTAGATCAACGAAACAAATCACACATTCATGACATCTTATCCTCTTTTACCACTCTTTGTTGTCATGAATGACCAGCTCATCTTTAGTTGGTACCATACCTAAAATCCTTTACCTTCTTTCAGATCTCATGCATTCTCTTTTAGTTTCATACTTGCAGATATGTGCAAAAACGTCGGAGAAAAAAGGATCGACGCAATTTTCCAATCACTAGGGATGCGACGATTTGGTAAAGAATGGTGGAGTATAAAGAACGAATTACAAAGAGCTTGGCCGTTCCTTGGATGCTTAAAACATGGTAACAATTCATGCCCATACTTGACTTATATCAAAAAGATACCGTTTTCCCCCTTTTAAAAAATAAATAAAAAATAAATAAAAAAAAAGAAAAAAAAGAAAAAAAAATCTATGAGAAAGGGAAACGGTAATTCTCAGAGCCTTATGGCCAAAGAATACCCTAGGAATGTCATGATACAAAAGAAGAGACGAGTAGAAGAGATTTTAAGTGATTCTCGGAGAAAAATCTAAGCTTGGGGGAGAAAGACGTGAAGAATTGGTTGGGAAATTGTGGACATCAACAGGTCCATTCTCTCTTGCGATTTTGCATAATATCTCGCACCCTGAGTCTATGGTAACCCTAAACACTTTTAACCTCACCACTAAAATCAGCATTTTCCAATACTTAGCCCGTCTTCCTTGAATGATGTTTTTGATGAGAAGTTTTCAATAAGTCTAAGAGAGTAGAAAGAGTCAATTGATTTGAAGTTGAGATTTTTCCAGGACAGAGATTTAGAGTATGGAAATGTTGCGAACTCGTGATGGAAGAAGATGAAAACGTCTATGAGCTAATCTTGTTTCATGTGGATTACATGTTTAGAATTTGATGCAACGATCCAAAGGATATGTGAGTTCCTCCGAATTTCAAACCTCTTCTCAATTCTTGATGATTGTTTGCTTGAGGACAAGCAAAAGATAAGTATTGAGGAGTTAATATACCCTATATTTTACCACTTTTACTATCTATTTTACTTTTTTACCTATATTAATAAAGCTTTTGGACCAAAAGAGGTAGTTTTCTCGTATATGTAGATTTTAAAGTCTTAACAGGTTTTATTATCAAAAGGATGTAAAATGGAGAAAAAGGAGTGTCATATATGATGCAGCTACTTATCCAAGACAAAGGAACCAAGCCAAGTCATTTTATCTTGAAGATAATGCACATTCTCAAACTAGACAGAACGTATACACCAAACGTTCACTGACGAACGGAGAATCAAATCAATTGATAATTTATTGAAACTTCGTATGGAGATAGCCCTTTCAGTTAGCTTTCCAACGGAGTTGGAATTTCATCAATTAGAGCTGTACTTTGGAAGATACACCCAAAACACTGAGGACATGTCAAACTGCCTTCGAAGTGAAGATAGTGCAGAATGGACCCAAGCACCGGGCCAGCCCATGGGCCGATATCCAGACTTTTTACGACCTTCTAGAAGAGTCAAGGAAGCTTCTAATTCCGGTCACGCAAGCTGACCGTTATTTGGACCGATATTGCCTCAGTTTCGACCGAAAAAGACGTTTTTGCCCGAAGAAACCCTAGCCGACTTAAGCCTTCTTAAACTCCTATATATACTTGCTTTTAGCCTCTCTAGGAACACAAACAGCCAGCCTTAACAGCTTAAATCAATACCTAAACAATGTATTTCGTTTTTCTCTTGTTCTTCATGTTTATTTGATTCTAGAAGCCTTTAAGGATAGATTGACTTTGCCCTATTGCAAAGAGATGAGATTTAACTCCTTACGCTTAGATAGATCAATGAATTATACTGTCTATGTGTTTTACTCTTGCTGCTACGTGTTGCAAAACATGTTAGAGTTATAGCTTTGATTTGATTTCTATGCACTTTCTTAATTCTATGTCTTTACATATTTAATCGTTTAGAGTTTTATTCTAGAATTGATTCTTCATCTTTATTATACTCAAAGCAAGAATTGGTTTAGCTATCAAAGGAGTGATCTTAGGTTAATATACTCTCCAAAAGCTTGTTATATCTCCTGACCTCGTATTCGATGAGCTAGGCGTCTTAACAATTCGATAGGTTAGTTAAGGAGTCTAGTGAATAATCAATCTTGAGCATAAAGCATGTTTTCACCTTGTAATAACCTGAGATAGTTGAGTCTATTAGGGTACAAAACGTAGATGGTTAGTTACTTCACGACAGTGGGATGACCTTACCTTAGTCATTTGAGTTCTAGAACAACTAGTATTAAAATCCTAAATCGATTGCTTGTGTTTTGCATATGTTTTTTGAATTGCTTGAATTCTTATCTTAATTGATATCTATCCCTTTACTTTTATTGCTTTGTTATTTGCTTCCATAAAACCCCAAAAACCAAATAATATTTTCCCTTAGCTTAATTTGAATCATATAGGTTTGTAGTGCATTCATCACTTAGTCCTCAGTGGAATGATCCCTAAGTACTACAATTGTCTTAACTGTGCACTTGCAGTTCCTAGGGTTATAAATTTAAAAACCTAATTCCATAAACCCTACATAGAAGTTTTATGCACATCATTGTGGTAGACTTAATTATATGTTGTGGTAGACTTAATTAATCTGTGGTGGTAGACTAAATTATCTCTTGTGGTAGACTTATTAATCTGTGGTGGTAGACTTAGTTATCCTTTGTGGTAGACTTACTAATCTGGTAGACTTAATTATCTGTTCTGGTGGTAGACTTAATTATCTGTTGTGGTAGACTTATTAACTTGTGGTAGTAGATTTAATTTATTGGAGTGGTAGACTTTATTATCTGTAGTGGTTGTAGACTTAATTATCTTTTATGGTGATAGACTTAATAATCTGTATTGGTAGACTTAATAATCCGTCATGGTAGACTTATGGATCTGCTGTGGTAGACTTAATTATCTGTTTTGGTAGATTTATTAATCTGTGGTGGTAGATTTTTATAATCTGTAGTGGTGGTAGACTTATTGATATGCAGTGGTATACTTATTTATCTGCAGTGGTTGACTTACTAATATGTAGTAGTCGTGGTATACGTATTCATCTGTGGTGATAGACTTATTGATCTACAGTGGTAGACTTAATAATCTGTAGTGGTGGTAGACTTACTAATATGTAGTAGTCGTGGTAGACGTATTCATCTGTGGTGGTAGACTTATTGATCTGTTGTGGTAGACTTATTGATCTGCTACGGTAGACTTATTAATCTGATGTGGTGGACTTATTGATCTGTTGTGGTAGACTTATTCATCTGTTATGGTAGACTTATTCATCTGTTATGGTAGACTTATTCATCTATGGTGGTAGACGTGTTTAGATTCGGCATGGTAAACTTGTTGTGGTAGGTGTAGACTTGTTGAGGCAGGTGTAGACTTGTTGTGAAATCACTGTTTTGCCCCCAAGCGGACCTTGAACGGTGAAGAACTAAAGTAGCCTTCGCCATAGCTTGTTTTCTTCATTTCGACAAACCTCCTCTCTTGAATATCAACTTCTTACCTCAACCTTTACTTTTTAATCTCGATATCTGGTTGATTTGCAATGGAACAAATAATTTTCGTATGTGGCACTTGGAGTTTTTCGAAAAATCGATGGATCTTCTTTGTTGATAAGTCAAAAGGGTGTAGAGTTATAGGGGCAGATCATGCAATCTCGTATGACGAATTTCTTACTATGGTGTACGAAGATTTCGGCCTGGATCAACGATTTGTTGAGGTAAAGTTGAGTTACATGTGGGCAAAAAAGTATTTGGCAAAATTACCTCTAGATACACCACCAGTGTTTGTTAGGATTTCAAGACAATTGATTAGATTTTTGCGATAATTAAAGATAGACCCAATTCGACTATGTGTGGAGATTGAAGAAAGAAATCCAGGAAAAGGTGATGGAATCGGAGCAGATGAGAAAAACGCAACAAAAGCATGTGATGAATATGTTGACGAGGATGAGAAAGATGATTGTAGATTGACTACTGCGAAGATCCGGACGGTGCAAGTTCGGAGGATGATGAATACGGTAGGTGTGGTAGATTTACAGATGACGAAGAAGAGAGGGAAAATCTAGAAATTCTTCCACATAAGAAAAGGGGTTTATCAATTCCTAAATTTGTGAAGTTGGAAATGCAGTCAGTAGACCTAGCTGTCGGGTAACGTTATGATACGAAAGAGAACTTGGAGATGAGATTGCATATTTTTTCGGTTGCACATCAGTTTGATTATAACGTCTGCAAGTCAACACCAACATTATTGTCAGTTACGTGTTGGGTTGAAGGATGTACATGGAGGCTTCGTGCCTCAACTGTCGGAGAGTGCCCCAATTTCTATGTGAAGACTTATGTTGGAAAGCACTCGTGTTCTATTACAGAACAGTCAACCCGTGCTCGTAAAGCAACGTTTCAGGTTTTAGGGCGGCCCTACATCTATTTCATTTGTGGTGTTGGGTCATCAGTGTTGCCAAATCATCTAGCCGATGCTATAACAAAACGATTCAGAATTAAGGTATTTTGTAATGATGGTAGATTTATTTTATACTGATGGTAGATTTATTGTAGTAATGATGGTAGATTTGTTTTATACTGACGGTAGATTTATTTTGGTAATGATGGTAGATTTATTGTGGTAATGATGGTATATTTGTTTTATGCTGACGGTAGATTTAGTTTAGTAATGATGGTAGATTTATTTTGGTGTTGTTGGTAGATTTGTTTTGGTATGATGATAGATTTATTTTGGTAATAATGGTAGATTTATTTTGGTTCAGGTGGAGTACTGGAAAGCCCATCGGGCATTACAGTATGCACGAGAATTAGTTGGGGGAAGCTCAGAGAACGGGTACGAAGAACTTTCAACCTACTTATACATGATTAAGCGAGCTAATCCAGGGACACTTATAAAGCTTGATGTCGATGAAGAAGATAGGTTCAAGTTTCTTTTCATTGCTTTTGGGGCAAGCATACATGGTTTCTAGTATATGAGGAAAGTAATTGTCCTTGATGGGACATTTTTGAAAGGAAAATATAAAGGTACATTGCTAATCGCCACAACGCAAGATGAAAATTTTAACATATTTCCAATTGCTTTCGGTATAGCTGATACAGAGAATGATGAATCATGGAAATGGTTCTTTAGACAACTAAACCGAGTTATCCCAGACGATGAATAACTTGCGATTATCTCGTATAGGCATCGATCAATTGCAAATGCGATTGCGAGGGTATACCCGCTTGCTTCTCGTGGTATTTGCACATATCATTTGCATAAGAACATTTTGTTGAAATTCAAAGGACAAGAATCATTTCGACTAGTGAAGAAGGCAGCAACCGCATATAGGCTTCTCGAGTTTAATGAGTTCTTTGGGCAGATTGAAGCTTTGTATCCTGCTCTTCATAGCTATTTAGAAAAAGCTGACATTTGTTAGTGGACTCGGGTTCATTTTTCGGGCCTTAGATACAACATCTTGACGAGCAACATAGCGGAGACGATAAATATGGTTCTCTCTCCTGCTCGAGGATATCCAATAGTGCAACTTTTGGATACAATTAGGTCAATGTTAACTAGGTGATTCGCTACAAGAAGAAAAAAAAGTAAGTCTAATGACCACAACCCTTACCAGTGGGGTGGAGAAGCTTCTGGAGGTATATACTATTATAGTAGATTTATTTTTCAACACCTGGTAGATTTATTTCTCTATGGTATATTTATGTCTTCCTATGGTAGATTTATTTAACTCTATGGTATATTTATTAACACTGTGGTAGATTTATCTAATGGTTTTTCTTTTTTTTATAAGCAGACTAGGGTCTAAGATGCTAAGCTATGGACTGCCACAACAATAAATGAGAATCAGATACAAGTAACATATAGGTCATCATTGCATGTTGTCAGTTTGACAGATAAAAAGTATACTTGCAAAAGGTTTGACTTGGATAAAATACCTTGCGTCCATGCCATTGCAGCAGCCGAAAATGAGAAGAAGTCACGGATCTCCCTTGCCCATTCATACTATTCGCAGAGCTACTTGTACAACGCTTACTCCCAAAGTGTAATGCCAAGAGATGTTGCGTTGCCCGTGCCGGAAGTTGTGGTCTCAAAATTTTGTAAACCGCCTATGGTTCGTGAACCACTAGGTAGACCAAAACTGTCACGGATAAAAGGTGGATTGAAAACTGTTATGGAGCGGAAGACCCCTAGAAATGAAAGCTTTTGTGGTAATTGTCACCAACACGGCCATAATCGGAGGACTTGCAAAGCTTAAATGTATGTGTGTAGTACAATGTCTATCTTTTCGTAATGACTTGGTTTCTTGTTTAATGTAATAACCCATCGATCATGTTTAGACTACAAAAAGAGTGTCAATACAAAAAATGGTCATATAAGTTCATACTTTCGAAGGATCACCAAGTTTACAATGGTCATACATACATAGTCCTTTGAAAGTATAGACCTAGTTACACCTAATTGTCCCGCACTTAGTCAATTTGTTTGCGACAACAATATATATAAGTAAACTGTCAAAAGTTAAATAAGTCTACCGTCACAGAGGGACCTGTCAAAATAAGTCTACCATCACCCTCAAAATAAGTCTACCAACACCTCCCAAGCATCACTGTAATTAATCCGACTGCAAAGGAACCTCCAAGTGTTGATGCCTTCGTACTTCTGGTCCAATAGATCCACTTTATCGACCAATGACTTAAGATGCGAAAGCACTTCACTACTCTTTTCCCTTTTCTTCTTCGAGATGCTTACTTCAACACTAGAAGTCTCTTCATGCCTCCTTCTCTTTTCCTTCACAATATCTATTAATAGAATACTCATGTCAACATCGTCCACGTCCTCACTTTCCTTATCACTATTTCCATGAGTTTCCTTCTTCTCCTTCTTCTCCTTTTTCTTCTTCTTGTCCTTCTTGTCCTCCTTCTCCTTCTTCTTCGAACTCTTTTGCTCAGAACTTACCTCAATAACCTTCTTGATTATCCTCTTCCTCTTACCAACATCCCAAAAAGACTCATCCAAGCATCCACCAAGAATATCTCGTATCATGTTATCAAGCTTCTTATCTTCTCTGTCTCCTTCCCATGGAGGATATATCTCCTCTAAAGGCTTCACCACCAACTGCCTAACACGAACCTACAAAAAACGCAACACTTATCAAACAAGTCTAGCATGGGAGAATTCCACAGTAATTCAATAAGTCTACCACAATAGATCAATAAGTCTACCGCAACAGATCAATAAGTCTACCGCAACAGATCAATAAGTCTACCACCACAACACAACAGATTATTAAGTCTACCAAAGAAGATCAATAAGTCTACCACCACTACAGATTAGAAGTCTACCACAGCATATCAATAAGTCTACCACCACAACAGATTATAAGTCTACCACAACAGATTAGAATTCTACCACAGCATATCAATAAGTCTACCACCAATACAGATTATAAGTCTACCACAGCATATTCATAAGTCTACCACCACCACAGATTATAAGTCTACCACAGAAGATCAACAAGTCTACCACAACATATCAATAAGTCTACCACCACCACAGATTATAAGTCTAACACAGCAGATCAACAAGTCTACTACAACATATCAATAAGTCTACCACCACCACAGATTATAAGTTTACCACAGCAGATCAACAAGTCTACCACCACTACAGATTATAAGTCTACCACCGCAAGTTAATAAGTCTACCACAATATATTAATAAATCTACCACAGCAGATCAACAAGTCTACCACAGCAGATCATCAAGTCTACCACAATTACAGATTATAAGTCTACCACAGCAGATCAACAAGTCTACCACAGCAGATCAACAAGTCCACCACCACAGATCAATAAGTCTACCACCACAGATCAATAAGTCTACCACCACAGATTAATAAGTCTACCACGCCTACCATAAACTAGTAATTATCATGTTAAATTTAGAGGTTGTAAAATGTGTACTTTTCCATTGGTTTCCTTGTCCTCCCCCAAAACCCTCTCCAAGTTGTATCTAACGCGGCTTGAACCCCAACTTAGGAGAGGAATTGGCTCTTCTTTTTTATTCCCAAATTTCTCTCCTAGTATTGGAACCGACTCGTATACCTAGACAAGCAATACATGCACACAACCATGAATTGTCAACTTTCCATTCCCCAAGAATGCAACATTTATCGAATGCACTAGCTCCCTAAAGGACACACGGCCCCATGGATACCTCTCAAATGCCTCTAGATCTAACACTCTTTTCGCAGCCATGAGAGGGATTCTACTATTACGAGCAAACCCATATATTGCAACGTGCAAGACAAAGAGCAATGCTACCATTTTTCTCTTCTCATAACTCCATGTCCTGCAAATGTCAAAAACAGCAATCAAGTCGTCCCAACTAGGTGCATCTCCTACGTCAACCTTCATTTCCTTCCACAAATCAGTGTGGTCAACATCCAATATATCTTGATCATCAAATGGGTCACACTTCATGGTAGTGATCTACGCAAACTCATGTAGATAAAAACCTCATCGGACAACCACCAACCAAAACCCAAATCTCATTCATCCTGTCAATGGCCAATTGATTCCCAAGGATATGTTGGATAGGTTTCGCAGCCCATATCATCTTCGATGAAGCAAGCTTTAGAATCACTCCAACACCATGATGTCATTGTAAACCTCTTCACCAACAGCTTCAAATATCTTATCAAAGTCACCCAACTTGCAATTGTGATACAAGCTTCTTTCCACCGATGGTGATTTTCGCATCAATCTCTCTGGATAATCACGTGGCACAAGACCTTGACATTTCTGTACAATTAGATAAATCATGTCAGCATTCAAATTTCTACCATGAAGAGAAATAAATCATTTCTGAAATAAATCTACCATCAACAGAAATATATCTACCATTAAGAGAAATAAATATACCATCAAGTAAAATAAATCTACCATGAAGAGAATTAGATCTACCATCAAAAGAAATAAATCTACCATGAAGAGAATTAAATCTACCATCAAGAGAAATAACTCTACCATCAATCATTTCAATTTTAAAATTAAATCTACCACCAAAACAAACAATGAAACTTCTGTTTAAAACCCATTCTTAGTTCATCAAATCTGTAATTATAGTTTAACAAATCTACCATCGAATTCGATCACAAATCTACCATCAATTACAATCTCCAAAGATACAATCAAAACAAACAAGGTCCAACAAACAATGAAACATATAACCCAATCTTAACTCATCAAGTCTGTCATTATACTTTAACAAATCTACCACAACATTGATAACAAATCTACCACAAAATTTCAATCTCTAAACATCCTATCAAGTTCTCTCACCAAAACCGTCGATTTCGCCGTCCCAAATTTGAAGGAAACACGATTTCGAATACAAATGTGCAAAATATATTGAAGATTTTAGGGGTTCGCCATTTTTAGAACAATGCAATAACCCAAATGAAAACGAAAATCCATTTACCTGTTCTGCGAACCATCGAAAACCCTAAACTCGCCGGAAGTTTCCGTCGACGACTGGCCGAAGCCCTAAAATCGCCGAAGAAATCAATATCACCGTTGTGTGTAGTCGAAAAACGAAATTAAATAAACCGCCGAAACTTATTGATGGGATTCGTCGGAAAGTTACCGTTAAACCGTCGTACTTGTCTCTGATCTTGGAAGAACCGCCGTCGGACCACAATCGACTCTCACGAGGAAGAAGAAGAACAGTTATGGGGAAGAACAAAAATTCGCAGTTATGTTTTATGTTTTTGCGGTTTTTAATTTTTTTTTTTTTTAAATCTTAATGACATTTTTGTAATTATAAAGTTATACTTTGGTTTTTATATCTTATAAACATTTTTTACAACTTTGAGATTTTGTGAAGGTCATTCTAATAATTAGGGTATTTATCAAGGTCGTTCTAGTAATTAATCCTAAAATAAATTCAGAATTTTAAAGGAAAACTTCTCTCGCTCTCTGTCTTCTTCGTTACATAGCTCAACCCTAGCTTGAGAATATCTTCTGCAATCGCAGATTCTCTCCAGGTGAGTATAGGATCTGTGTTTT
This sequence comes from Arabis hirsuta, assembly GCA_964056655.1. Taxonomy (NCBI): domain Eukaryota; kingdom Viridiplantae; phylum Streptophyta; class Magnoliopsida; order Brassicales; family Brassicaceae; genus Arabis; species Arabis hirsuta. The sequence goes on from OZ053299.1 coordinate 29,112,469, forward strand.
AGGAACATTTATTATAATATCTATCGGATTATCGTGAATTCACTCACGGTTATCCTGTATCACCCTCAAATTGATAAGGTGCATAGTGCTCGTATCCTGCGATAACCATTTTCACCCCCAATGGGAAAATATACCATAGATTTATTTAACACTTGACATCACTATACCGAGTTTTCTTTCTTCAGGTTTTCTTATTATTTCTTGTTTTTGACTAATTGTTGTCGTTTAAAATAATGACTTGAACATCAAGAAGGAAAAAAAATACCACATTGGGGTTCCATGACTTCCACATGTTTCCTTATTGTTTGCAAAATGTTATCTCTAATGGACAGGTCTACAAACAAAAATTTTCCACATATCTGGCTTTAGTAAAAGGAAACTCTCTGAAAATTACTCTCTTTAAAAAACTAAAGCATTAAATTCCGTCAATAGTAGACTAGAAGAATCGAATTTGGCAACTAAAATGGATCGGAGGAATACCATCTTTTCACAGGTTCATCTGCAAAATGTCGGACAATGTAGCTTTTGAGCCAAATATCTTTTGATACTCATGGAGCCCCCATGTTGAACTTGATGGAGACATTGAAACTATCATAAGGAGTAGGAGCCTAGAATGAGCCTACATAATCCATGGAATGGCTGCTTAATTATTGCGCCTAATTCACTTTCAAAAAAGAATTATAAGAAACACTCGACTATCCCATCACCGTAGAGCAGGTCCGGCTTAGAGCATGTGCTCACTGTGCATTTGCACCAGGTCATTTTTTTTTTTTTTCAATTTTCTTTAAGTAATTAGGGTCCTAATTTGGTAAAAACATATAGATTAAGGCCTTAATTTTTAGATTTACAAATAATATAACTAAAGTTCGGGAAAAAAATTAAAATCAGCACCAGGCCCATATATTATTTGAGCCGCGCCTGCCGTAGAGACACCCTTCATCAAAACAAATAGAGAAGGTATCCACTACAAGAAAACTAAGCTGTTTCCGACGGACAGTTTGGTCGGAAATCCGTCGGAAACAACTGTCCGTCGGGTATAGGTGGTCGGAAATGAAAGATCGGTCAGAATCCGTCAGAAATTTCCGACGGATTTCCGACCGATACGTGTCGTTGAAAATGCCGTCGGAAAATTCCGACCGGCAATACCGTCGGAAATTTCCGACGGACATTTCAGTCGGAATTTTCCGACCGGCGGTACCGTCGGAAATTTCCGACCGTTTTCCTACGGATTTGCTATTTTTGTCAAAAAATTAAATTATTTATTATTTAATCTATTAATTATTTAAATTACGAAATAATTTAAATAAAAAGATAAAAATACATTGAAAATGTAATTTAAAGTATTCAGAAGTATTTTAAACGTAAATTACAAGAAAAAACTAAAACCGATGTGAAAATCTAAAAATGAAAATCTGGGAATTTGCTCCTCATGAAAGTCTTCATTGCTTCAAGGCTCTCTTTTGTTGCGGCATTCTCAAGCTTCAATTCTTCAACTTCTTCGTCTTTCTTCTCAAGTGCTTCTTTGAGACCGGCTACTTCGTCATAGAGTACGGGATTGGTCGCGGAAGAAGAACTAGGCCCGAACCTAGTTGCTACATTGCCTAATACAAGATGACGACCCTTGTGCAATGGGGTTTCCTACGGAAAATGAGATGCGTCAATATGGAAAATTAAGAAGAAAAAAACAAAGTCGACATATAATTAAAACGTAACAATACCTGGAGGACCATATCGTTGACTTCGTCTCGAGACAGCTCACACTGGTTCGAAGAAGAAGAACCATCCAAACCTTGAGAGAGAGTCATTTGCGTAAGCCGCTCTTCCTTTCTCTTCTCCACCTTATCGACGATTTCAGCAATGTTCGGATAATCGATCTTTCCGGGTTTTTTGTTCGTGTGTGTCCGTTTCATCAAATCAACTAAATCTGGAACCACACCGCCAGATTCTTGAATCTACAAACGTTTTCATAAATATTGTTAATGTGAAAGATAACAAAAACTATTTATAGAAATTTCAAATACACTTACCATCTCGTCCTCCCGCGCTAAGAAACTCGTAGCCCCAGAGTTGTGAGTACCTCGAGGATTCTTCTTACGGTTCTCCGAGTTAATCTTTGCAACCTTTTTCGTTGCCGGATCAGCCCAATACGCCTGCAATCCCAACCAAACATCCTCGTTCAAGTTACCCGGTTTCTCAGCCCCGATCTCCCATTTTTCCTTCCACTCGTTCATGTGTCCCGAGTAACTATCCTGGGCCATCTTGTAGAACGCATCCCTAACTTGTCCCGTCAAAGTAGGATGCCAATCATAATCTTGGTACATTATTAATAAAAAAAATTATTAGTAACTATAAAATTCATTTCAAGACAAATTTTTTTGTTAATTAAAGACATACCGTAAAAGTTCGGAACCACAACTCTTTCTCACTTTGAGGCATTGCGTTCCACGTCTTATAAGGATGTTTGAGGAGTGCACGTATCATCTTCAAAAATGATTTTGAGATCTTATTTTTCTTACCGAACCTAAAAACATGAAAACAATGTGTTAGTAAAAAAATCAAAGTTAGTATTAATTTTAACATTCCCTACAAAATTTAAATTTTCTTACCAAGTCGAGTTGCCTCGACACATTGGGTCGAGCTTAGGAATGTTCTCTCGGCCCGGTTGAGTCAACAACTCTTCGATCGTGAGTTGTTGTTGGTTGGAGCTTTGACTGTCCGGAATATGAGATGGGCTCGGGGGTTTAGGGCTGGGGGGTTTGTGTTGTCGCTCATCGCACGATTCTGGAGGTTAACAAGTCTACGGAAATCTCTCATCGACCTGCAAATTGACCCAAAAAAACTTCACTCCAAACATTTTGCAATTCACAATTCATAAATCCCAATTCACAATTCATAAAATTTCCAAAAATTCACAATTCATAAATCCCAATTCACAATTCATAATTCATATTTCATAATTCAAAAATTCACAATTCAAAATTCATAATTCATCATCCATTAGTCCTAATGCTAATTCAAAAATTCCCAATTCCTAATTCAAAATTCATAATTCATCATCCTTGCATTCCTAATGCATAATTCAAAAATTCCCAATTCCTAATTCATAATTACCATGGTCACAAACCAAAAATCCTAAGTCCAAACACATACATGTTTTTCCGACGAGGTGAGGTGAGGAGAGAGAAGGACCGGCGGTGGGTGGAGGAGGAGGAAGAGCCGGCGGTTGGTGGAGGAGGAAGACACGCCGGCGGTGCGAATCCCGTCCGAAGAAACTTGGTTTGCGGTGGAGGAGGAAGAAGAGAGAATCACAGGACCGGTGGGTGGAGAGAGAAGATGTTCGGCCGTGGAGGAGAGAGAAGGACCGGCGGTGTGTGGAGATGCGGCGGACGACCGATTCACCGGAGATGCAGCGGTTCTTTTTCGGGAGAAGGAAGATACACAGTCGGCGGAGAGAAAGAGGAAAGAAAACAGATCTGAGATATTTATTTACTTTTTCCGACGGATTTAATGTTTCCGTCGGAATTCCGTCGGAATTCGTAAAAATTTTCGACCGATCTATCCGTCGGAAATTTAAATTTTCTGACCGATAGAGCGGTCGTAATTTTTATTTTTCCGACGGATAGATCGGTCGGAATTTTAAGTTTTCCGACGGATAGAGCGGTTGGAATTTTTTATTTTTAACCAAATTTTATTATACCAATTTTATTTTCGCAATTATATTATAACAATTTTTTTATTATTACAATTTTATAATAACAGTTTTATTATCCACAAATTTTTAACCAATTTTTTAACTAATTGTTATAATTTTTTAACCAATTATAACAATTATAACAATTTTTTAACCAATTACAACAATTATAACATTTTCGTAACCAATTTTTTAACCAATTGTTATAATTTTTTAACTAATTATAACAAATTTGTAACAAATTTTTTAACCAATTGTTATAATTTTTTAACCAATCCTAACAATTTTGTAACCAATTTTTTAACCAATTGTTATAATTGTTTAACCAATTATAACAATTTTAACAATTATAACAATTTTTTAACCAATTATAACAATTATAACAATTTTGTAACCAATTTTTTAACCAATTGTTATAATTCTTAACCAATTATAACAATTATAATAATTTTATAATAATTATAACAATTTTTGGTCGGAATTATAAAAATTCAGCTTAGAAATTTTAAATTAAAATATATTACAAACACAAATTAATTTTTTTTTTTAAAACACAAATATAGTTATAGTCTGTCTGAATCCGATAAATAATCTGAAGGTGCTGAGTCCGACTCTTCGTCAAACTCCCCAATCTCTTCCTCTGAATCCTCAAATATAGTATCCTCTGCGTCCGTTGTGAAATCGACGACGAGGTCAACCTCAAGCGAATGATCAATCGAGCCAATATATCCGGCGGTGCTCTGTTGCAAAGGTTCGGTATCTGCTACCCCATCTACCCTTCCTCTTGGGTTAATTGATGTCACTGTAATCCATGGGTCTTGTTTGTTTCGTACTCGAGGGTATGGAATATATGAAACTTGGTTTGCTTGTGAGGCAAGGATGAATGGATCGTATTTTTGAAGTCTCTTCCTCGAATGTAGAGATGTAACACCAAACTCGTCTTGTCGAACACCGGTAAAAGGATCATACCAATCACAGTAGAAGACAACCCACCTCAAATCGAGTAAGCCGGGATAATGAACCTCCAATATTTCACGCAAGACACCATAGTAAACAAGATCACCGGAATGTGAAGAAATTCCAGAATTAGAAGTGGACCTTGTGTTCATTTCCCTATGAATCTTAAAAGCGTATCCACGGGTGCAGTACATCGGATATGACATAGCAACCGATGTTAGGCAGGACGACAGCTCCTCTAACCACGTTGGAAATTGATGGCCATTAGATTTCCAATGCGAGATCTACACGAGACAACAGTTTTCCATTAGTACACGCGCAGTTAAATATTTTACATAAATTATTCGTCGGAAATTTTTTCACTTACGTAGAATGGTAACCACCGGTCAAATTCAGAACTTTTTAGCACATTCATTTCATCTTCTGTGTAAAGTGGATTTTCCTGACGTAATTGGTCCATGTAAATGCTGAAAAAAGCATATCATCATTATTTTTTTATTATCGTAAAAAGAAAGTTGTGAATTATTTATTTTGTAATTAAAATACCTCTCGTATGGCATGACTTCTTCGCAATTTGTGAGAATGTACATATGCAAGTGTTTTTTCTCCTCAGATGAAAGCCTCCTTGATTTTGCTTTTCCACTTAGTCGGCCGACTTGTGCAAACATATGTGGGACATAAGCTGGATAAATGGGTTTTTCTCCTCTATCATCGTAACGCCCTGGTTTTCGACTCTTTGATTGGACTTTTGAAGGGAAGTACTTTACCGCAAAGTTAGATGTTTCCTGATTGATGCTTTGAGCAACAATTGAACCCTCTACTTTGCTTAAATGTTTGACTTTTTTCTTCAGATGGAACGTATAACGCTCGAACGGATACATCCACCGATATTGAACAGGGCACCAAGAGCTACTTCTCGAGGAAGATGAACCGGAACATGTTCCATAACATCAAAGAAAGACGGCGGAAATATTGGTATCTTCTCCTCCAAATTGCGTATCCCGTCCACTATAACGGATCTCGTGCATAAATCTCGGAAAAAAGCACCTACCGCTGCATAGATCAAATATAATTTTTTTGATATACAGTAGATATATATATATATATATATATGTGATAATGTAAATTGATTTAAATACCCAAAATTTACCTGCAATTGCTCGATGGACGTTTTTTGGTAGGAGGTCTTCAAAGGCAAATGGAAGGAGGCGTTGCATGATAACATGACAGTCATGACTCTTCAGTCCAATAAACTTTCCTTCCCCCATATCAACACAATTACGAAGATTAGACGCATATCCATCTGGGAATTTAACATGATGCGTAATCCACTCAAAGAACTCTTTCTTTCCTAAACCATCCAACCTGAAGACCGGGATAGGACCTTTTCCATTCTCCATGACATGTAGTTCCTTCCGAGAACATATACCGGGCAAATCCAATCTAGACTTCAAATTATCTTTTTTTTTCCCTTGCACATTGAGCACTGTATTGATGATGTTATCGAAAAAGTTTTTCTCAATGTGCATGACATCAAGATTATGCCGCAAGAGATGATCTTTCCAATATGGTAAATCCCAAAAAATACTCTTCTTATGCCAATTATGTTGTTGCCCATAACCGTCAACATGATCATGCCCATTACCACCACAGTAAGCCGTAGTCATAACACCAAAATCACGAAACTGAGTCATAATATAATCACCATTTAACTCGGGGGGGGGGGGGGGGGGGGACGATCGTGAAGCACTTTTTTTTTCTTTGTAAACAACGTGGTGCTCGGCCGGTACGGATGATCAGCTGGTAAAAAACATCTATGACAATCAAACCAACACGCCTTTTTGCCATGCTTTAATTGGAATGCATTAGTGTTATCTTGACAGTACGGGCATGACAACTTTCCGTGAGTTGTCCATCCAGATAACATTCCATATGCTGGGAAATCGCTTATGGTCCACATAAGCACAGCTTTCATCGTGAAGTCCTGATGGCATGAAATATCATATGTTCGAACACCATGGTCCCATAACTCTTGCAATTCATGAATCAATGGTTGCAAGAAGACATCAAGCGAACGCTTCGGATGGTCTGGACCGGGAACAAGGATAGTGAGGAATAGAAACTCTCGCTTCATGCACAAAGTTGGAGGCAAATTGTAAGGTGTGATAATGACTGGCCACAATGAATATTTCCTCCCATGCTTCCCAAAAGGATTGAAACCATCCGTAGATAACCCAAGGTTACATTTCGTGGCTCTTCTGCAAAACTAGGATACAATGATTGGAAATGTTTCCATGCACCTGCGTCTGAGGGATGCGCAATTTCTCCATTAAAGGTATGCTCTGCATGCCATCTCATAGGACCGGCTGTGCGCTCTGATTTATATAATCTCTTTAACCGCTCGGCTAACGGCAAATACCACATCCTCTTAAACGGTACTCGACCTCTACCACTTGTATCTTTAAACCGCGGTTGGCGACAAAACCGACATTTCAAGCGGTCACCGTCCTCTCTCCAATATATCATACAGTTGTTGATGCACACATCTATCATTTCATACGACAAACCAAGCCCGGATACAAATTTTTGTATCTCGTAGTATGAACCCGGGTGAAGATTATCTTCGGGCAGAATATCTTTCACATAATCAGCTATCGCATCCATACAATCCTCTGACAAATTCCAATCGGTCTTTATACTCATCATTCTGTATGCAGAGTATAAAGATGAAAGACCCTCTTTGCAACCAGCATATAACGGATCAGTTGATGCATCTACCATATCAAAGTACCTTTGGGCATCTAAAGTTGGTCCTTCGGATCCATCCTGAAAAAACGATGGTATATTCTCCCGATAGGCTTCGTTAACCATTTCTTCCATACCTACATTTTCATCTACTTCCGGTATTGGTTCTTCTATCCTAACCGCACTAGTACTAGCATAATTCCCCATTGAACCATCTTCACCATGCAAATACCATATCTTATACCCCGGCATAAATCCGTCTCTATAAAGGTGTTGTAATACAAAACGCCCAAATTTCTTTTTACAATTCCGACATTTAGAACAAGGACACGACATTTTACCTTGATCTTCTATGGTTTGCGGTTGGTTTAATGCAAGATTCATAAATTGTTGAACTCCATCGACAAACTCATCCGTAAGTAAACCCGTCTCTGGATCATGAGAAGGTCTATCCATCCACGCTCGAAAATATTGAGGGGGGTTTGAAGGAGCCATTTTTATGTTTTGTTCTTCCAATTTTCGTGAGTGAAGAAGGTGTGATCTATTTTAAAAATAAATCTGGGAAATTTCCGACGGATTTCCCACCGAAATTCGTTCGGAAATTCAAATTTTAAAACGGTAAAAAATGGCTCCAATTTTTTCTTACCGATTTCCGACCGACTAAATTTCCCACCGTTTTCCGACCGAATTTTCCGACGGATTTCCTACCGATTTATTTTCCCACGGATTTCCGACCGATCTTGCAACCGTATTGCGACGGGAATTTTTCCGTCGGAAATTTCCGACCGATTTTGGACTGGTCGAAAATCAATCGTAAATCCGTCGGATTTCCGTCGGTAATTTCCGACCGATTGTTGTCCGTTGGAAATTTGGTCGGAAATAGGCCTGTTTTCCTGTAGTGATCGAACAATCGAAGATCACCACAATAAATAGAAATATATTGAAAGGTCCTAAGGAAATAAGGGTCAACCACACCAAGAGAACATTAAGAGAACTGCCTTCGGAGAAATTAACTAAAACCCGATAGGAATTAAAGAAACCATAGTCAACAAGGTTAGTACTTGAAATGAAGCTGAAAAAGCGACAAGAGGTATTCACACCATCGACATGGAAAACGTAATGGCTCCAACGAAACCAACTCAAGGGCAGACAACCAACATATAAATACAAGGGAAATGCATGAAGACGGACATGACATTTAACCTTAAGAACCGTAAATACTTATGGTATAAGTCTGATAAAACTACTAAGCAGTCGAGGTGGTATTAGAAAAACAACTGTAATTTTTTAGATTTGATCTATATTTTCTCGGATGACATAGTTAGAGTTAAATTTGATATATAAACAATTTTTTACCATTCTAACCTAAAGTGTTTTCTTCAAAAAGTGATATTTGATAATAATTATATACAAAATTGAATAACATTTTTAACTTGAGCCATGAGCTCAAATGGTATTTCAAGCAAAATCTAGAGATCGTTGGTTCGAGTGACACATGGGAAGAGACCACCATATAAAATGCTCTGGTCCTCCTCTTGAGGGGATGTGCGGGGGAACTAGGCCCAAAACCTCTTAGTATTCTGAAGAAAAAAAAAAACGTTTTTGATTGGAGCGTTGATATCACCGTACAGTGATGTAAATCGATAACCAATAAGATGTATACACCTATTGTAACGCCCGTGAACCAAAAAGTGGATTTTGGTTGGGTGTGTCGATCGACACAGGTGCATGTCGATCGACACGAGTGGTGTGTGTCGATCGACACGGGGTTAAATTGAGCCGACAAATTCGGTTTAATTGTCCGGTTTGGCGGGCCGGTTTAGGAAACCCTAGGGTTGTATAAAAAGGCTGAAACAGTGAAGGTTGGCCGACTTTTTCTTCAAGAAATCAAAAATCATAAAGGGAATCAGAATCAGAGAGTTTGAGAGAGTTCTGGTGATTTCTGGAGAAGGTTTGATCGTTCTTGAGGCTTGTGATTGCGTGGGAGGCTATTAGAAACGAGGAGGGATCGTTGCTGGGTCGATTTCGGGTCTGTGAAGGGCGAAATCAGAGGCTTTTCGGGTGTTCTTTGTGAGTTCTTCGTGTTCATCCTCTTTTTCTTCCCGACTCTAGGTGAGTGCGTGACCCTAGATTTATATGGGTAAAGGATTAGATGGAATACGTTTGCTTGTGTTGTTTGGATTGGATTTTGTGTGTTTGTGGATGTATTTCGTGCAGGAGATCGATGAATCGCGATGGGAGTTAAGCCATGAGAGGATAGGCTCGTTTCCTGGGTTCTGCGATGTCGTGTCGATCGACACCATGGTGGTGTGTCGATCGACACCATGGTGGTGTGTCAATCGACACGGGGGGGCATGTCGATCGACACCAGAATGGTGTGTCGATCGACACGGGTACAGTGTATCGATCGACACCTAGTGGTTGTGTCGATTGACACAGTAGCTTCTGTACTGGTTCATGTTGATTGTTTCGTGTATGCTTGTTGTATGCTCATCCTGGTATTGTATCTCGTGCTTATGTCTGTGTGTATAACCTGTAGACGGGATGACTGCGTCGCTGAGTATTTATGATAATAGTCACGCAACTCTTTTTGCCATGTGTTGCAAAGAAAAATGTGATTGTGAAATCATGGCCGGGAAGAGGAGATGATCTAGAGTCTCGGTTTAATGACCTTGTTGTTAGAATTGCTAGGTTGATTAGTGAATTCTGGAATTGATACTTGGTTATTGATGTTGGTTGAATTGGTTTATTTGATTATTGTTATTGAAATTGATTAGAGTTTAGTAAAGTATGGGATTTGCTAATTGTCGTATTGATTTAATTGTTAATGGTTGTTGTTCCGCATTGCTTGTGTTTGACCTATTGATGATTATTATCTGTGATGATAATAATCCGAAAGGAAAAATTTTAAATTTTTTGGTCGGGTCGTTTCACCTATGTTTTCTTAAGTCCATGATAAGATTTGTTTAACTGCCGTCTTGATTGGTTTTTGACTATTTGTCCTCTTGAGAACTAAAAAGTTTAAAACGACGCCAGATTGGACATATTTGCTAGCGGTATCAAATTGAAAATGACAACAACTAAAGTTATGTTTGTTGATTATGTTTGTTGGACTTGGTCGTACTGTATTAGCCATCATAAAATACGAAAGAGCATTTCCTACAGCCTTGTATTTTGTATCTCACTTTTCTCTTACCAGTTTAATGGGTCTCGTTCTGCAAAGATACAATCTCACTTTTTTCTTACCATTTTAATGGCTCTCAATCTGCAAAGATATAAAATGTCGCATTTCCAAAAGAAAAACTAAAGTGACAACTCATACATGTCAAATTATTTCCAATTTATACATATATATATATATATATATATATATGATGAACGCACTCGGAAGTAAACTGACTATGGAATCATTAGTATTAAAACATCGAATCAAAGTAGTAAAACTACTAGGGACATGTGAATTATGTTATATCCGAGTCACGGGCAATCCAATAAATAGATCGGTTTCGACTTCAGATGAATGTTTCGTTTTGCAACCACCTTCAACTTCACCCTTATTACAGATTTCTAAGGTTAGTGGTAGCACCGGTCGCAACAACCTTTCTCTAATTTGCTGAAAAATAAAGTATCAAATTATCTTTCATAATATGTATGGAAAGAAATCTTGGAAAGAGAATACATGACTAATAGCTATGTTTTTCTTTTTCTTTATTAATTCAACCACAACCAAAAGAATGAGCGTTTTCAATACAATGTAACTCGAGGAGAGTTAGCTAATAAGCGTGACTAATAGAGGAATCGTATACCCTAACATAGCTTCAGAGCAACTGATGTGCGATTAGTAACTGGTGATGCGTGCATGATATCAACATATAGGAGACGAGGGAATTAGTAAAACTGTAGCCTTCCGAAATTACATATGTGTGATAACCAAAAACAAATACACTTAATCTTGTTTCAATTTTTTTAATTGAAAATTCTGTGTAACTTAGTGGTTTGTGCTAGTGCTATGACTGTCATCATCCGGATTCAAACTCATATATTGTATTTTTTTACCCAAAAATAATACTATATGTTAGCATTTACATGAAAGATGAAAAACAAATTTTAAAAGAATTCACATTTGTAAACCAGTTTTTTTCCTAATACATTTACGTTTACAATTAGCAAGAGAATTGCGTAAGATGTGTTAATAAACAAAAATCTAAATGCAAATGAAAACAAAAATTAATGCCTCAATAGTTCTCTAATCAATCAATCTTCAAGTGAACCATGATTCTTCTCATAAGAAAATTAATGACCTTTTTTTTTCTTTTCTTTTTTTGTCAACAGCAATGACCTTTTCATTAACCTAAATTTCTAGCTAAACGTAGAGATATATATATGTGTGTGTGTGTGTGTGCATGTTTCATGTGTGTGTATCCTGATGAGTGTGTGTGCGTATTTACCTCTTCATGCAGCCTTCTTCTCTCGTCCAAGAGCTCTCTCTCCTAATCCGATAAATAAATATCAATAAAACTCGCACAAAAACACAAACAATCCAATAATTAAAATTTCTGTATGAGTTATGATTACAAGTGAAACAATTACCTTTTCCTTTAGCTTCTCTAGTTGATCTGCATATAACTCAGCCTACGTACCAAAATCTTAATTAACAAATGAAGACATTACTGTATCATTTTCCATATATAATGTGTGTGTTTTGTACCTTTCTTGATCTGACAATACGAAGGCTTTTCTCAATCTGAGTGTCTATCTCTTGAAGCTCTGCCACTGAACACGAATCCAAACCTTGCCCCATCAGCTTCCTTCATATATAGTGGCATTGACGAGATAACAAATTACAGTAGAATTTAGTTCCGAATCAGAGTATAATTATCTATAATGCATAAAAAACCATAGAAATTAGTGAAATGCGAACCGTTGATGAACCTGAAGAAGATGAATCTTCTTCACCATTATATCCATTTCGTTTTTCAGTTCCTGAACAAACACACACTCCAAAATAGTCAATTTCATCCAAGTAAAATGCCGAGACACACTGAGAAATTTAAATATCAATTTTTGTAAGAATAATTCTAGAATCAAAAATCAGAAATCAGAAGTGAACCTGCAAGTATTGTTTTACTTGGGGCCTCTCTGCCACAAAGTAGTCATTACTAAACTTGCTATATCGTTCTATAATCTTCTCCATCCTGATAAGTTAATTCACAAAGAGATGCTTCCTTTACCAGTGGTGATAGTGACATTCATGATCTTGAAATTAATATTATGTGAGTATTCTAAAAGAATATATAAATACTTGTTATCATGGTCAGTCGAAATTTGGATAAAATTATACATATATGTATAATGGAATTCGTGTTTTCAATCACTAAATACAGTAATGAATTGGTTTTTGCACAAACTTTGTTATTCGTTAAGCAGTAAATGGAGTATATAAGTATCAAAATTCGGATATGGAGCATTCTAATGAATAATAGTCATATGCCAGAAAATATAGAGAAAATGCTTAGGTGAAAACTTTCAAATCTTTTTCTCATGCAGAATATATATATATATGATTTTCTGTTCTTACAATGTAATTATATTATTCTTTTGGGTATGATATTCCAAATAAAACAAGATGTCAAGTGGGTATCAGTTGAAGTTCCAAGGAATACGAGGTCCACTGTTCAAGAAACCTCTTTTCTAAAAACCCTAATCCACTTGCTCGTGCTTGAAGAACAACAACCCTTTAGTCAAACATTTTTTGTTTGTAATTTAATTGGAATCCTTAAGTTTAGCTCATTGAATATCCACAAGTACTAAAAAAAAAGGTTACAATTAGGAAAATTATAATGTGAAAAGTCGGGAAAAGCTAGGAACTAGCTAGGACAAAAAAGGCAAATCTTTAACGTATATATTTCAAAATCTCTAGTACGATTTAGTCAGAAAAAGATAGAAGCTAGATATGTAATAGACACTCAATTAGTCTATATATAGAGAAAGATTTGGAATTAGATATATATGAAATTTGGACTAATTAGATGAAAAAGACTACACGGAAATGTTTTTAGAAAACCGAAAACTTACTCGGTGCTAGAGAATTCGTATAATCTACCGCTCTGTGAGAAGATAATGGCGGCTACTTGAGCATCGCATAGAACGGAAAGCTCATGAGCCTTTTTCAAGAGACCGGTCCTTCGCTTCGAGAAGGTGACTTGTCTGCTCGTCACGTTCTCGATCTTCTTGATCTCGATCTTCCCTCTCACCATCTTCCTGCGATATCAATTTCAAGATTTAGATTAAAACCCTAACAAAAGTCCATAGATTTTTTCCGGGAAAGGAAACTTCTTTCAGACAAAACAAATAAACTCAAAAAATAAGGAGGAGATTTAAAGCCAGAAGTCAAGGTGATAAATTTCCAGGATAATGTTGGAAATTCAAATCCAGATTCAAAACCTTGTTGGAAACAAATTAGCTTACTTCTTTCAGACAAAACCAAGAAATGATTTCTTGAAAGCCAGAAATCAAGGTAATAACTTTCGATAAAAATGTAAGAAACTTTGGAAAACCCATACAAAAAAAAAAAAAAAAAAAATCCTTATACCAGATTTGTCTAAATTTTGCTTCAAAAACATAAATTTACCGACAAAGATAATTTGAACAAAGAAAAAAAAATAAAGTGAACGGAAACATAAAATTGGTGGAAAGTAAATTAAACCCTAGATCTAAAATTTCAGAAAGAGGCGTGAGCTAGATCTTATGCAGTTATACTTACCTCTGTGTTTTCGTACAAGAGCCACAAAAAAAACCCTAAGTCTAAGCTTTAATTTGCTTTTTGTTCTGATTAATTACACAGAGAGAAAAGGAAGAAAGAAGAAGAGATTTTCTTCATTTGGTGAAGGCTGGTTAGATTAATAATTGATCAACAAGAGAGTAGAGAGAATCATTTTTTTTTAAAACAAAAACAAGTGAGTCCCAGCTTCTGATTAAAGAAATATCCATGACTTTATCTGTTTTTGGTAAAATTAAGAATAGACAACAGAAGGAAACAGTTCATCAGTAACTAGAAAGAAATGTTTTTAGATATAAATTTGGGAAATATAAAGGACTAATTAAATACTAAAAAAATGGGATAATTATTTTTTGGACATGAGAGTGGGTGGAAATGAATAATACTATTAACACAATTGAAAAAGATTAGTGTTCTTGGATCGGCGTGTCAACATCATCGTACACTGACGTGCACTATTAACCAATTCTATTACAACACGTATGTTTTTCACTTGCCCCAAACCTTGTGTCGAGTTTACTAATATTCCTCTTTTTTTGTATGGAGAAAAATTATAGAATATGTGTCGAAACATAAGAAAAAGTGGACTAAAATATTCTGTCCAAATTCTAAATCCGTGATAAGAGAATATGATTTCTTCTTTCCTATTCTGTTATTTTTTCCCTTTGTTGTAGGACTCTATCAACATTACTTTTCATTTATGTATGCATCTAATTCGTGAATGTAGACACATTTTGATTGCTCTAGGAGAGCCATATTACTCATTCTTAATTCTATATTTAAATATATGTTCTTCTATATTTTTTTTCCAGAAATCTCCGACCTAAATACTTAGTCAACGTTGATTCTTGCCTCTTAGACGTCTAACCTGTTAAAATAAACTAGACCTTATAGATGCTAATGGATCGAAATTAGTGAGTTGAAACCGATACCTACATGTTTCACGTTTCATATCATAAAAACTGACCATTAACATGTAATGCTCAAGAATATTTGCATGATACGATCTAATGTAAATTTTGTACCACCGATTCAGATTTATGAATCGTTGTGATTTTAGTAAGTTGTTAGCCAATATATATATCATTGGAATTTTTCGTTAAATCACTGACAGTAAAAAAAACATGATTTTATCTCTAAAACTTGTGACTATAGTCTAAAGCTATGGATAAATCAATAACTATGAAACAAACATATAAAGTGAGTTGATCGCTAGACAGCAAAACGAGGATGGCCTTAAATATATTCTTCAATCTTACTTCAAACACATAAAGCACCACTTCTTTCTATTATCTTCATATCTAATAACTTTCTATAATGTTGAAAGTAATTCTCATCAATTCCAACTGATGAATGTACAACAAATATATAAGAGAATTAAGCTAAGGGAAAAACTTAATCTCTAACAAACTATCTCTATAGTTTAATACACTCCCCTCAAGCCGAAGACTTCTTTGGAGGGAAAAGGTTTGAAATGGAGAAACGGCCTAAAATGAAAAGGATCGGGATGTAATGGCTTAGTCAAGATATCGGCAAGTTGATTACTAGATGAAACATGTAACATCCCAGAATCGCGGTAGAGATTGGGTAAAAAAACTTAGAAGAAAAAGACCAAATCATTGAGGCAGAAAATCCTACTCATACCAAGGGATGGTCCAACGGGTCTTGTTTCACCCTATGGACGTGCCTGGAACTTCTAGTAACGTGGAAGCTCTAAAAGAAGGGAAAAACATGGGGACTAGGTAAAAGGGGAACGAGCATAGCCCATGAAGTAAGGAGGTGGAAAAAAAATAAGGAAAGTGAATATTCTCTAGGTGAATTTTCGTCGGATATAAACAGGGAGTTAGGGAGCTCATATTTTACAAAACTATTCTCTCCTTCCAGAGCCAAAGAGAAACGCTTAGGAAGAGATAATAAAGAGGAGCTTGAGAAGGAACTCAACACCCCAGCCCCGAGAAGAAGGTTCGCGGTAAAAAGTAAGGCGCGATTTGTACCTAAAATTTCTTGCTAGTCTTTCTATTATTGCTTTCATAGGATGTTTTAGTAGTTATAAGGTTAAAGGTAATATATTAGTGGTCGAGGTAACTCGATCCGGATAAGGGATATGGACAGGAGTCTTGACAAGGATTGGGCAGTGGCCAAGTTCCACTCGACTACGATCGAGCACGAGAAGAGAGTCTCGTGGATGGCGAGGGGCTGCGGTACGGGCAAGTGGCCACGTAACGGTATGCATCTGGTCTGGTATCAGTAGCACTTGCCTTAGTGGAGAGAGAGCATCAGTATGACCTCGGGGTGCCTTGATGAGCGTCTCAATCTAGATAGTGGTGCTGCATCACAACGAGGGTGCATCGGTGGAGCCTCGTGTCGTGTCTCGATAAAGAGATCGTGCCGTGATACGATGGGCTTGGTGTTACGCTAAGAAATGTTGTACCATGGATTCATAGGACCTTGGTAGAGAGACCAAGGCAGCCTGGGTCCGTAGTAACACAAGATCGGACCGGTATGTTGAGGCTTGACCGACGGTGCAATGGCAGAGTATCTGGTTAGATCATAGAGGATCCGAATACGGACTCAGAGTTGAAGTTGGTGGGGATCTTGCCAAGATCGATAAGTCTTGAGACTCGGTTAGCATCACGATGGGTTATTGGTTTGGATACACGTGCTAAAGGTATTCAGGGCCTGGGATTCGATCATTGTCTCGAGAAAACTTGACTTGCCTTGCTCAAGGCTAAGAGTGACTCGGTGTTTGGTGATAGTGGGAAAGAGCTCCATAAAGGGTTTATGGTCCGGGTCACACTCATATTGTTAGGTTGTTTAGGAGTAAGGATAAAAGAGTTTACTTAGTAATCCGATAGAGTAATGCATGGGCTTAGCTATACCCTACCAGAGAGCTACCACAGGCCATATGGAGAGTTAGTCCAGGAAGCTAAAAGGTAGAAAGACTAATCGACCAAAAACCATGGAATAGAGCCATGGTAGAGCTACCGCTCCACGGAAGTGATTCTACCCGCTGATTCGCTTATATGTAGGATCCAACACTCCGATAGGGATTGTTGTGAACTAGGCAGGAAAGCTATTAGGATAACTGTTATGGTTGTACTAGTACTACCTTAGCCAACTCGAAACAAAGTTGTGAGTAAGGTCTAGTACGAGAAGAGTTAGAGAGGTTTGACAAACTCGGATTAGATGGCTTATTACCAAGGGAATAGAGGATATACACGAGATCGCTTGGACTGTCCACAGTACAAGTTGGTATCGTGAGCTTCCCATAATTAACGGTTGATCTTATGTTTGTATTTTTGCAGGGATGGCTATCGTATGACCATAGATGAGTCATGGATAGCGTAATGGGATAGCCATACTTACTTGGGCCGACCATACATGATAAAGGTATTTATTGAAATGCTTCGGCTATTGATTGAGAACATAGTTAATGGATTATGTTAAAATGGTATAGAGAATTATTGTGAACCTTACGAGAGTCTAGAGTAGAAATGCATATAATTTGGTAGGATAGTAGGTTCACAATACCACCATGTTAAATTACATTGGATAAAGGTATTTTTTGTGTTTGGCTTGAAAAAATGGCACGCAGACTTGGCAGGCACTAAGGAGCTGACCGGGAGGACTCGGGGAGTTAAGGAGAGGTGAAAGTTGGTCGATGGGCTAGCTACTAAGTGTGTGGTATGAAAGTACTCTGAATGTCTCAGGTGGACACCTTTGTACTATTTATGGAGTGGCAACTAGGATGTAGCAGTGGGCTTGCCTAGTTTCTACTAAGAGGTATGTAAGTTAGGTAGTAGCCAGTGGGCTTGCCTAGCTATAAGTGGAGTTGTGACTTGGCACATGGTGCTAAGGCATCATTTGGCGGTAATGGTAGCAAGGATAGATAGGTTGGTGTTAGGTTGTAAGACAGAGTAGACCGTCTTTCTGAGTATTCAATACTCACCCCCTTACCATGCTTCCAGGATTGGAGATCCGGTCAGGTGGACCATAGGAGGGCGAGGTAGGAGTATGCGGGAGAAACTTTCTCAAGGCGTGGTAGTTATAGTTTCTTATGTTGTAATTTCACCGCACAATGTAATAAATAAATTTTAGAGCAATGAAATACTTGAGTTGACGAGCATTTGCGGTGGGATTCATAGTCCTAGCTGCGGGTGTTACAAAACATGTAACACCTCTAAGAAGCCTTTCTTGACTTGATTCCTTGTGATATGATAATCTACCTCAACATGCTTAGTCCTCTCATGGAAGACTGGATTAGTAGCAATGTGTAGAGCTACTTTGTTGTCACAAAACAACTTAGAAGGAGATTCAACTATGATGTGGAAATCACATAGCATCTGATTCAACCAGATAAGTTCTTTAGTAGCTAGAGCCGTACTTCGATATTCTGCTTCAACACTGTTATAGCTGATTGTGTCTTGATTCTTTGATTTCCAACTAATGAGTGAAGTTCCAAGGAGTACACACATCCCAGTGACAGAACAACGAGTGTCGGGACAAGAAGCCCAATCTGCATCCGCAAAACCATTCAAGCAGACTTCAGTATATGCAGAGTAGAACAAGCCTTGACCCGGATTGGTTTTGAGATACTTCAAAATATGCAGAGTAGAATGCACATGAACATCTGTTGGAAAGATAGGAACTGACTGAGCCGGTTCACAGCAAAAGTGATGTCAGGACGTGTGATACAGAGATATATGAAACAACCAATCAGTTCTCTATAGGGTGTTGTATCTGGAAGAATAGTTCTTTTCTCCTTACAGAGAGGGATCTTAGGATCGACAGGAACAGATTTAGGCTTGCAATCACCCAAGCATCACTACAAGAAAAATCCACATTCTTAGCACCACGAAAACGCTATAATACGTCATTCATAGCGTTTTCAAAAACGTTGTGTTCGCCCCAGCTATGGTAGGTGCCGCATATACGATAGCATTTTTTACTTATGCTATGATAGAGTCTTTGACTATAGCATTAATAAAACGTTTTGTTATAGCGCCTTCATATTTTTTTTTAATTATGTAATAAATCATATTGCATGCTATGATATGTGTTTCTACCATAGCTATATTAGAATGCTTTGATTTAGTTTTTATAACGTCTTTTTCTAGAATATTGTTATGAAATTTTAATTTTAAATTTCTAAATTTTAAATTCCAAAAAATTCAATTTCAAATTAGAAACAATAATATTAATAATAATAATATACAAGGACAACATTTTTTGTCTTAATATTACTAGATGTATACTCTATAGTCTATACTAATAACAATAATTTACAAAAACAAATACTCTGAATAAACTAAAAGTAATACTTGACTAAACTTCATCTTCTCCTTCTCCTTCTCCTTCTCCTTCTCCTTCTCCTTCTTCTCATACTCATACTCTTGTAATCTTCTTCTTATTTAGGAAAGATTTTGTTTGGTGTTCCCAGCAACATTAATTTTCATAGAAAAAGAAAGAAAGAAGTAGAGCAATTGAGTAAGCAAATGTCATTTTGTGTGTTAAAAAAAGGTAAAGAAGAACACAAGACTTACTTGAAAATATGGAGGAGCTGTTGGTGCTATAGCTCATCGAGTTCAGTCACAATGTTAAAACCTTTACGTTTCAGTCAGAAACTAACCTCAAACAGGGAGCTGATTCCAATTTCTAGCTTTTACGAATTCATAAAAATAAAATAAAAATAACTTACCTTTGTAGAAACAATTACCCAGGACATGAACTCTCGTCTCTTAGTCAGAGACACTTTTTTGAAGATCTAATTAATTACCATACATAACCGAGAGCGATTCTTAATTCTTTGACAAAAACCGGACATAAGAATACAAGAGGATATTTATTGTTACATCTAACAAAAGAATTGTACCTGCAGATTTCCCGTAGCCTGCTGTTGTGACTAGGAGAATTCTAGACAAATCAACGCAGCCAAGACAATTAACCTAAGACATGTCTAAAGAACTTGAAAGATAAAGTAAAACGAGAACTTAAAAAATTTAATAATACCTATCAATTCCATCACCTTATCAATTTTCTGTGACAAAAAACTGAAAAAAAGAAACTATACCTCAGTTCAAACACTTTCTCTATTTTGATCTAAGAAACTCATACCTCGAGCTGTTAAGAACAATTCAGATGGACTAAATGAAGAACTCCATTGATTTTGCTTCTTCTCTCCCTCTAAAGTACTTAGGTTGTTGTCTCATTCCAAGCAATTCTCACTTCACCGCAAATTAGCAAAACTGACGTAAGGATTGAAGAATTTCCTCTTCGTCCCACGAAGCCCATAAGTTTACAGAAAAACCCAATCCGAATTTTAGACCTTATATATAGTTTTTCCTTAGGCTTTTAGGTTTTAATCTTATTTTCTATTGAGACTTGAGAGAGGAGATTTTGGAGAGCTTTGAAGAGATTTCAGACTTCCAGATTTTATCGATTTCAACTCTCTGTATCTCTTACTCTATCTTTTTAATGCAATATTATTCATTCATAATGATTTCCTCATCCATGTCTGAGTAGTTTGCTTGTTAGGTTTTGGGAAGTTCTAGGGTTTGATGAGAAATTGATAGGACTGAAACCCTGTTAGGATTTATCTTTATGTTCTTCATCTAGATTTATTTAACTCTGATTTTAGGATTGATCAACTGAAATTGGATATCCTAGGTTGCTTTAATGGATGCGAAAGTATTATTAACAACCTGATAATCTTAGATGAGCAAAATTATCTATTCGCAAAGAAATTTGGCTTAGTAATTTTGTGAACAATTGAACCTGAACTTAAAGCTTGATTTTATTCACTAAGTTTGCAAAGAAATTTGGAATTTAGGGATTTAGTTATAGATAATCTCTGCAACAAAAGTTGATTGGTTTTACATTCGTGTTTGAGTTCTAGAACTGTGCTTAACAAAATCCTAACCGTTTTTATCTCTGTGTCGATCGACACATACCTGTGTGTTGATCGACACGATCAATTTTCGAATCATTCCTGCGAACAACCCATTGCCTAACTCTTTTGTCTCATTGAATTTTAAGAACTTTAATCATCATTCACTTGTTTACTTCTGCTTTTA
This sequence comes from Arabis hirsuta, assembly GCA_964056655.1. NCBI lineage: Eukaryota > Viridiplantae > Streptophyta > Magnoliopsida > Brassicales > Brassicaceae > Arabis > Arabis hirsuta. Next base: position 29,133,713 of record OZ053299.1, read on the forward strand.
CTTTACATTCATTCCTATTTACTTAGCATAATTTGAATTCACTAATCGATTGTGTGTTTAGATTCCCTGTGGATTCGATCCCTAAGTACTACTACGATCTCTTAAATTGAGAGATTAGCTCATGGCAAATTTGAGCATATCAAGAAGCTCTCGAGAGCTTTTTTTTGTGAAAATTTTTTTTTCTCTTTAAACAATATAAAGGGGTAAATGGGTTGAAAGGCGCTTTACTGAATAATTTTGAGAAAAAATTGATTAAGTGTTGGCGGACTCCGTGTTTTTTATTTTCCGCTTATGGATTTTCTATTATAGCGTTAAATTAAAGTTGTTATATTTTAACTAAATTTACTACTCATCTTTCATAGCAGTTCGAAAAAATGAGCTATGCTGAAGTGCTATTAATGTGTATTTTTTTTGTAGTGCATGTATCAGAAAGAAAATTCAGGCAATATTTCCTTTGGCAGACTGAAATGCCTTCTAAATTTCGGGCAATTTCAAGACCTAAGAATAATCTAGCAGGGCCTAATTCCTTAGTCTTAAACTGCCTAGCAAGAGTGGCTTGTACAGACTTAACGACTGCATCATTGTTATTAGCAGTAAAGATATCATCAACATAAACCAAGAGGGCAATGAAAGATGAACCTGTGGATTTGACAAAGATGGTATTATTCGCCTCAGACTGAAGAAAGCCATCATCAAGAAGAGCATGAGAGAAGCAGTGATACCACTGACGAGACGCCTGTTTTAAACCATAAATGGATTTATGGAGTTTACACACTGGATTGGGAGGCAAAGAAGTTTAGCAGCAAGACCAAGTAGTAACTTGACACTAGCTAGTTTAGCAACAGGAGAAAAAATTTCTAAATAATCAATGGAACCATGAGCTACTAGTCTAGCTTTATACCTCTCAATGGAACCATTAGCAAGATACTTACTAGTATAGACCCACTTACATCCCACAACATTTTTACCAGGTGGAAGTGACACAATGTGTTGTTAAGTTCCATAGCTTCAAGTTTCACATCGATAGCTTTAGTCCATCTGACTGATATTATGGCTTATTTAAAAGTCTTAGGTTCTGTCTCAATTGAAATAGATAAGATAAAGGATTCAATAGGAATACTGAGTTCCGAATATGATAAGACAGAAGACAAATGATAAGAGAAGTAAGAACTTTAGAAGAAGAGGAAGAAGATGGAGAGATTTGAGCAAAAAAACAGTGGTACTAAAATAAGTAACCTGGAACTTTAGAAGAGCATTTTGGCCAGGCATTTGGTAATGACACCACTTAAGCCTTTGTAAGTACAATCTCATGAGAAAAATGTGAGGGGCTAGAGGGCCCAACCTTTGTGGCACGAGGAGATGGAATAGATGCAGATGATAATAAGGATTCAGATGGAGATGCATGAGTATCAAGAGCAACATGGATAGGCAAAGGTAAAACAGTAGGATGAAAAATATCAGAAGGAGAATGAGATGAATCAGGCATGAATGGAAAAAAAAATTCATGAAAAACCACATTCCTAGAAACAGAGATGAGATTAGTATCAAGATGTAAAACTTTTTAGCCTTTATAACCTGATGCATATCCTAAGAATACACATTGATCAGTTCTAGGACTTAACTTATGACGATCTTTCAATAAAGTGGAAACATAGCACAAATAACGAAACGTCCTTAGAAAATAATATATAGGTTTCCTTTTTGTAAGTAACTCATATGGAGTGAGATTTCCTAGCAAAGGACTACGAATCCTATTAATCAAGAAAACATCAGTAAGAACACAGTCACTCCAATAGCACAAAGGAATATATGATTGAAACAACAATGATCTAGCTACATTAAGTAATTGTTTATGTTTTAGTTCAACAACATAATTTTGTTGAGGTTTATAAACACAAGAAAACTGATGTATCATACCATGTTGTTTAACTAAATCAGTAAAAGCAAGTTCTTGTGCATTATCAGTCCTAATTCTCTTAACAACAAAACCATATTGTGTATGAACATATTTGAGAAAGGCAGGAAAATAATAGAAACTTCACTTTTATTTTTGAGTAAGTAAATCCAGGTTACACGAGTATTATCATCAACCATAGTAAGAAAATACTTATAACCTTCAGCAGACTATATAGAAAAAGAACCCAAACATCAAAATGAACAAGATCAAACAGATTAGATGTCCCATTATTGTGAGAATCAAAAGATAACCTCTTTTTTTAGCTAAAGGACATACTGCACAATAATACTCAACAAGACAAGACTTAAACACATATCGTGTACCAGAGAGAAACTTTAACTTGTCAGCAGATGCATGTCCTAAGCGTTGATGCGAGAGATCTCTACCAGCTACCAAGGATCCAAAGAAGTGCAATGCAGATGAAGACGGTTCAAGTTGCAGTATATAAAAATTGTGCAGTAGTAAGCTTTTACCAATCATCAAGGTCTGAATAGACTCCTGAATATAACAAAATTCAACAAAAAGTGAGGTGAGTAGTTATTTCTATGAATTAAACTACTCACAAATATAAGATAAAATTTGAAAGATGGAACATGCAAAATTAGTGAGGATGATAGATGCATGTGCCACAATGAGTAATAGCTACTCTAGCTTCAATAGAAAGATAGACTATAACTCCAAAAATTGAAATAATGTCAGTAAAAAGTGCCAAGTCAGAACAAACATGACTTGTAGCTGCACTATCAATTATCCAACTATCATGAGGAAGATTTGTGTGAAGAATAGAGAGAGACATTGATGATGAAATATGAGAGAGTTGTTTTCAAATCGAGGAGAAGTAGAAGGAAAAAAAGAGGAAATGGGACATTACCACAAGATGATTGAACAACCATAATACCATGATCAGTGATAGAGGAGGCTTTAGGGGAAGAAGTCGGAGGCTCTAGAACCTTGACATGAGTAGTGAGTTGCTGAAGAAGAGATTGTAACTGATTTTGAGACATTTGATTAAGATTTAACTGCATTGTCAGCTGGAGATGGAAGATATGGGAAAGAAGAACCAGTCACCATATTTACCACTGCATGAGCTTGAGGTTTGGCAGGAGGGAAAGATGGACCTCTATAAGACAGAGTAAAAGGCCTCTGTTGACTCTGAAAGTTGGTCTGACTGTTCTTGTAACCAGAAATGTACCATGGAGGAAAGCCATGAAGCTTGAAACACTTCTAAACAACATGTCCCATTCGTCCACACTAACTGCAAACCGGCCTGTTGGATCTTGGTCGATAGCCATTCTAAACAGCATATGCCACATTATCACAAGCCATCATAAGAGGAAGAATTCTGAATGTTAGTTGTATGATCCATGAGAATAGCAGAAGTATGGAAAACCACATTGTCAACCTTGTGAATAGGCTTGATATTCATCTGTCTTTCATCTTGAGTAACCATATTAAAGACATCCTCAATAGAGAGAATATTACTATCATCGTCACTGCTCAAAATAGGCTTGATATTCCTCTATCTTTCACGTTAGCAACGGTAATCCTCGTTGAATATTACTAAGCCTCTTTCAATTTTGTAAACCCGAGGAGCATCATCTTGCTTAAAACAAGTGAGAAGATTTTGCCAAATGCCTTCAGTAGTTGAGATGAGCAATAAATGCCAAATGCTTTTAGCAGTTGAGATGAACAATTAACTCTGACTAGTTTTCTTTGAGGCTGAATTCATTATCCAAGTAGTTACCATATCGTTACCCCTAAACCAAGAACCATAAATTTCTATGTGTATCTGATGGTTTAGAGATGGTACCGTCGATGAAACCAAACTTGTTACGCACATTGAGTGCCATACGAACATAACGACACCAAGAATAGAAATCCGCACCCGAAGAGAGACTAAGACCAATCCCACATGATACAAGCTGTGAAAGAAGTACAGATTATCATATGATCAACCGTTGTGCGAACATTAGCTAAATTTTGATCAATCAGTGGCGGAATCAAAGTCGGATTTGATAGCCATCGAAAATCAAAATCGTCGATGAGAAGATGAAATCGATAAGAATCTCGAGAAAAATCCAAACTATACCAAAAATCGAACGAGAAATGGTGAAAAAGAGATGTGTGAGATGGAAGAAGTAGATGATAGTGATTTTACGGAAGGATTCACTAATCGAGCTCAAAGAAGGAGATTTCGAAGCTCAGATCATGTATACAAGATGATGAATGATTTTAGGTAAATCGAAGAAAACGATGAAGCGGAAGAAGAAAAATGAAGAAAAATGGTGAAGAATTCTTGTTGAAATTATGTTAGGAATTTTCCCGAGAAAATGAATGAAAGGTTAATTAACTGAATATTACTTTTGGAATCATAATTAAAAAGGTAACATATCCAAAAATATAATTAGGTAATTAGCAGAGAAAAATAAAAATATGACGAAATTACTCTTACAACTATAATTAAGGTAAATATATAAAAAAAAAAATTCTTAAAAATCTTCTCTTAGTTTAATCACTGGAAAATTTGCTCGTGCGATTGTATCTCTGCGAAAAATAGATGTGTGTTTTGCACAACTACTCTGGAAAAAAAAAGAAATTGGATCAAAAAATTACAAAGAAAACAAATATGTTGTAATAGTTAACTATTTAATAACATAGTTAACTAATTCCGAAAAATCTCATAACATAGTTAACTACATCACATTATTTGTAACTATCTAAAATATAGTTAACTATTTTCAAAAAATAGTTACCAATTTAAAAACATAGTTAATTATTTTCATAGCATAATTATTTATCTACTGATTTCAAGACATAGTTGACTACATGAAAATATTGTTGTAATAGTTAGTTATTTAAACAAACATAGTTAACTAGTTCAAAGCGTATTTACCTATTATAATAAAAGTAACATACATAGTTGACTATTATCATAAACATACCTACTATAGTGAAAAAATAACATACACAGTAAACTATTTTTTTTAACACATTATTTTATTGGAATTGGTTCAAAATAGATTACATCAATGAAGAAGTTCAACACATACGATACAAAGAGAAACTAATGGTCTTTTCCGCACCAAAAATTAAGTGAGGAAAATAATCATTGACGACACATTAGCGATACCAAGATGATCTTGTTTCGAATCAAAGCTAGACGATTAGGTGCTTCCGAATCCACAATAGCAGCTGGACTTCCAATATCTATTATGATAACATGATAACAATTCTCTTATTTAGATAAATCTCCTTTCTTGATTGCCTTTGTTAATTTTGTTCCGAGTTAAATTCAATGAAGCCGTCGTTGAACAACTTTGAACTACAAAATTTAAATCAAATAGATAGCCAAAATTGACTAGAGAGCAAAGCAAACTATAGATCTTCTACTAGAGAAAAACCTCAACTAAAACTTTCACCCAAAAAACTCAATCAAGAGAATCACAAAGCTAAATCCAATGAAGAGAATCACAATAACTCATAAAAACCCAGACCGTGAATAACATCACCTCGTCTTCTGCCCAAAACTCCTGTACATCTCTTATACTTCATGTCGAGCATAGAAACTCTATTAGTCTACAACCTTCTCCCTCTCACGATGCCGGCAAAAACACCGGACATCGGAGACGGAGAAAACTCAAATCACTTTTTCTCTCCTTTTCTCTGACGACTAGGTTTTTTATGTGTATAAATTTACCCCTTTAGAAAGAAGTTTTGAGACATAGTAAACTATTATGAGAAACGTAGTTACCTTTTAAACATAGTTAACTATGACGATCTTCAGAGAGGGCTCAGTTTGACCAAGAAATGAATGACGGTGGGGAAATTAACGGAGGAGAAGAAATACCATCTTAATCCACGATTGAAGATTTCAATCCATAACAACAAGATAAGACAAAGTGGTTGAGAGTTGATTTTGTGGATCACTAGAGAGAGAAGAGATCAATGATGGTGTTTATTGTGTTTGTTTAAAAAGAAGAATGTTTATTGTGTGTGTGTAAGATAAAGAAGAAGAGGAAGAAGAAAAATAAAAAACGATGGAAAAAAGAATAAAAACAAAAAAAAAAGCGATGATGAAGAAAAGAAGATGATAAAAAAAAAGATTAGGGTTTTGGTTTTATTTTTTTCATTAAGGTAAAATAGAAAATCAAGTCATTAAATTGTTAGTTACTATATTTTGATCAATGTTTTTACGTCCGGACCATATCGGCTGGGTGACCCGGTTAACCCAGATGCCAGACCACTCTGGTTCGGATTTGGAGCTAAAATTCGGAAGATATAAAACTAGAAATCCCGTAAATAACCATTATTAACCCGTGACTGGGAGAACTGGTTGAACCGGCCGGATCACCGTTTAAGCGAATATCACGAAAAACTATAATTAGAACACGCGTAATGAATACGAACAACTAACATTTGGGCCAAAAATTTATTAAGCCCATTAAAATTCATTCAGAATTTATAACTAAAAATAGGGTTTTTAATAATCTGTTTTAAAATCTTTTCCCCTCCCCCTGTAGTTCGTCTATGCGTCTGATTTATACTCTTTTTGTTTGCTCTGCTTTTTTGTTATTTGTGAATTTAATTCAGTATCTCCTCTGGCTATTACGTTGTATTCTCAAACGTTGTTATTTTTTTCTTTATGCTCTGGATAATATAACATAATGATCTTGTGTTATAAACAATTTAATCTCACGTTTCTGTGTCTCTTTAACAAGTTATAACACAGTTTTTTTTTTGGTAACTTCGACATACAAAGGAAACAGAACCAAACCAAATTATGTTTCTGTCCAATGTTGTTTCAGAATTTTCAATTTTGGAATTATGTATCTCACATCTCTGTTTGCAGGCTTAGGAGAGAGACAAACCTTCGGATCAATTTCTGATTTGTCCTAAATAGATAAAACCTATTCCAATATGTCCCCCTTATCAAAACTATTTTTTTTTTCTTTAAATCGAGAAAGTGTGAAAAGACAACTAATTTTTGAGTTTTTGAAATATTTACGACCCAACCAAGTTAAATGGGTCAATATCCATATTTAGTTGGATCTATCCATTTTATAAAAAAATTAAAAAACTAAAAATAAAAAAACCCAAAATCTCATCGTCGGAATCCGAAACCGATCGATTCCCTTCTCTTTCCCTTCTCTTTCTCTTCTTCTCTCCTAGCGATTCCGGCGACATCTCTTCCTCTCTCTCGTTTCCGGCGACATCGCTCTTTCTTCTCTCTCGATTCTCTCTCGATTCCGGTGACATCTTCAGTGTCAATTCCGACCACTCTTTCTTCTCTCTCGATTCCAGTGAATTTACTAACTCTTCTTCTCCTTCCGCCGACTTTAGGGTTTCTTCTCCTTCCAGCGACTTTTGGGTTTCTTCTCCTGCGACATCCTTTTTGGGTACTCTTCGTTCCTTAATTGATTTGAGGAGTGAACACAAGAGTTGAAATTGATTTTAGGAGTGAATACAAGAGTTGAAATTGATTTTTGTTTTGGTGATAACATGTATTGTTTTTGGGTTGTTGTTACAGGTTCTTATGGTTAGGACTAGAGGAGGAAAAACTAGAGGAGGATGAACGACTAGAGGAGGAAATACTACAGATGGAAGAACTACTAGAAGTACTAGTAGAATATTAGAGATGGAGGATCTAAGAGATGAATCAGCTTCGTCTCATGTCCAAGGTGTTCATGGTGCTGCACCAGAGGTCCTTGAGGTACAATTAGGTTCATCTTGATTTAGTTTAGCCGAGTAATACTAGGTTCAATTGTGTAACAGTAGGCAAATGATAATAGGTACAAGTGAGTACTACTAGGTACAATTGCGTTATAATAGGCACATGGTAATAGGTATAACCGAGTACTACAAGGTACGACTGAGTAATAATAGGCACTCACTTTGTGTTTGCAAATTGTGTTTGTATTGTAGGAAACAGAGATTGATGTGGGGGAGGACACCGAACTTGTTGCACCAAAATTTTTCTTTAGTTACAATGATTATGTGCGGTGTGTGAAGTTTCAAACAAGATGTGATATTGTAGGTACGCTGGGACAACTACAGAAGCTTAAAGATTCAGAAAAGGAATGGTTTAGACAGCACAAGCAATTCAAGCACTTATGGCACATGGTACATAGCGGGAAAAACAAGGTGCAGGCTATGTGGATGCTTCTTTTACGGACTGCTTCTACAGATAAGAAAAAGGTATGTTGGTTTGTGGTGAATGGCATTCCTATACGATACTCAATGAGAGAACACGCTCTCATCACTGGGTTTGATTGCCATGAATATGAAGTTGGGTTTTCTGAGAAGAATTGTGGTAATTATGATTTCGTGGATAGGGTGTTTGGGCGTAGAAATATATTAGTCTCTGATGTGGAAAAGATGTTATCTTCAATGGAGGATGAATGTGGTGGAGATCGGTTGCATGTCGGTGTCTTGTTATTTTTAGCGAGGGTGATTAGATCTTGCATCTAGAGGATTTGGTGAAGAAAATTTGAGTGGAGCTAAAAATATGGAGCAACATCAACAAGAAAAATCTGAGTGGAGCAAGAAATATGGAGCAGCAACAAGGAAATCTGGGTGGAGCTGGAAATATGGAGCAGCAACAGGGAAATTTGAGTGTTTTGAAGGAGCTTGAGGAGGGGATGATTAAAGCAATGGAAAATGGCTTTAAGGACATTAAACAGATAATAAATGGCATGGATATGAGATATATATAAGGGTTGAAAGATGTGTGTATAGGACAGAAGATATTGAGTCTCAGCATGGTTATGATTTTCACAGTTCATTTCCTGCGTGGAGATCTGAAGAAAATCAAGGAGAAGAAAGAGGGACAGGAAGAGATGAAGCAGAAACCGGAGGAGAAAAAAATGCAGAAGAAACCGGAACAGAAAAAAGAGGAGAAGAAACTGTAAGAGAAAAAAATGGAGAAGAAGTCGGAGGAGAAAAAGATGTAGAAGAAACCGGGGAAAAAAAAGATGGAGAAGAAACTGGAACAGAAAAAGAAGGAAAAAGATAGTGGCAGGCAAAGAAGGAGAAGAAACCGGAGGAGAAAAATGTAGAGAGGAAACCAGAACAGAAAAAGGAGGAGAAGAGACCGTGGCAGGCAAAGAAGGAGAAGAAACCGGAGGAGAAAAAGGTAGAGAGGAAACCAGAACAGAAATGGCTGCAAATACAACCGGAGGACCTTTCAAACTTCGTCCAAAGACAAGGGCTTATAAGAAGTGTGGTGTACGTTCTAAGAAGAGGCTGCAAATGCCATCAAAACATGTGATTATACCTTTCAAGCAAGAAAAGAACAAGAAGCAGAAGAAGAAGTAGAACATGTGACTGAACCTTTTGTTTATTTGGATCTTGTTTAGTTTCTGTTCGGTACGTTTAGGTAATTGAGAACTTTGTTTCTGTTTTGTATTACTAGGTACAACTAGGTACTACTACGTTTCTGGGTTATGTTTGGAACTTAAATTTTTGGTACTACTAGGTACTATTGGGTACTACTTAGTTTATAGGTTACAAATGAATTAAATAAAAATAAAAAATAAAAAAATAAAGAAAAGGAATAAAACAAAAAGGCATCGTCATTCTGGAATAATGAATTAAATAAGAAATTAAAAATAAAAAATGTAGAAAAAGAATAAAACAAAAAGGCGCCGTCATTCTTGAATAATAAATTAAATAATGAATAAAATTTTACACATAGTTGTTCAGTTGTACTCAGTTGTACTAAAATGTACATAGTTGTACTTTTCTTGATTATAGAGTTTAATCAGTTGTTCTCGAATGTAAAACATTGTTTTTGAGTAGAACCAGTGAAACTATGTAATTAAAGTATGTTATCGATATTTGTATATGTTTAGTTTTAGGAAACTAGTATTATTCGATAAGATTTATATGATATGAATTCAATCCTACAAAATAAGAATGGAAGGATAAGGTTTATATGATATGAAGTTGAGAAACTTTAGAAATGATATGCATATATATGTAACAATATTGTTTAAACTGCATTGTTCTGTTGTTTTATAAGTTTTGGTTTTGGTTTTGATATTGGTTTTGTTATTAGTTTTTTTTTTTTCATTTTCAAAAATACAATAATTTCAAATAATTGTACATAGTAGTACCCAGTTGTACATAGTAGTACCAAACATAATCTCATATCTGTTTCATAAACAAAACGCCATCATTCTGGAAAACAAATAAAACAAGGCAATAAAACATAGTAGTACCGAGTTGTACATAGTAGTACCAAAAAATACAACGAATCATTTTCGAAAAATCAATAATCAACATCAAGTTTGACACACCGATCAAGTTTGGAAACCACTAGTACCAATTGTTTCACCACCACTATTGTTAAACCATTCGTACTAACCTTGCGGCTTCTTCTTCTTCTTTCCTCTATGTTCTCCAACAGATGGGAACCTTGTTTCTTGATGTCTTCCTACCTTTATTTCATAATCCGGCTGTAATGCAAACAAAGCTTTTATCTCCTCAGGAACATTCCATTCAGACATATGAGGAACTGGATAAATCATTCTATGATATGCCAAAACCCAAAGCTCCATCCAATAATATTTTGAGCACAAGTCTTGTAATTGGATGTCCGGCGCTTCTTTCAACTTTGCTTCTCTAGCAGCAGCTATTGCATGCACACATGGATATTTATCTATATCAAAACGCTTACAGCTGCAAGTTCTGTCCCTCAAAGCAACCAAATACCTAATCCCATCACGTCCAATCACAATATACTCAAGTCGGAAACTATTTAACTCATGCACTACCAAAGCTTTTGCTTCCTTACAGCTTAAGTGGAATTCTTTCTCCACAAAAAGAACTAGTTTCTGTCCATTCGGTACTTTTGCAGAAATCTTCCTATATTTGTTAAACCATTTAGCCAATTTCTCGATAATCGCATCTATCATTGGTAATAATGAGAGACCCCTTGCTTCTCTAAAAACACCATTAATAGATTCAGCACAATTAGTGGTATCTATATTGTACCTTACGCCTGGAAAATAACATCTTGCCCATTTTCTCACATTCGAACTTCTTTTGAGATATACATCTGCAGCAGGAAACCTAGACGCTAAATCAGCATAGAGCTCCAGGAACTCAGCCTCAGTATAAGCTCGTGAGCATGCCCTGAACGATTTTGCAACCTCTTCTTTGTTTACTCCAAAAACATTTCCTTTCACATTCTGAGACAAATGGAACATACAATGACCATGTTCAGACAACGGGTAGACCTCACCTATTGCCTTTATGAGGCTTTGGTTTCTGTCGGAAATAAACACCAGCTCAGAAGCATCCGGTATAACCGATTTCAGCTTATTGAAAAACCAAGACCAACTTGCATTATTTTTACCATCAACTATACCGAAAGCAATCGGATAATGATGATGATCAGGATCCTGAGCTGTAGCAACAATTAGCACTCCACCTTGTCCATTCCTAATGTGGGTTTCGTCCACAATTATCACTTTTCTCATGACTCAGAAGCCTTCAATAGAAACTCCCAACGCAAAGAAAAGTACTTAAACTTGTGTTCCTTATCCACTTCCACATGTGAAACTGTACCGGGATTTTTCTATTGTAACATGAACATGTAAGAATAGATAAGCTTATAACTTTCTTCTGGAGTACCCCGAACCGCGCTAGCAGCTTGTTTCTTCCCTCTCCATGCAGTAGAGTATGGGACCGCAACACCCAATCTTCCTTGAACCAAATCGATTAGATTTTTGGGACTTGGCGTGTCAAATTTCCCCGGATAATCTTCAGATATAATAGAAGCAACTAACCTTGGTGTCCCTCTCCTTCTTCTTTCATTGGTAGATGTAGTTGTCCGAGAGCATGTATGCATATTCCTGTGAGTTCTAATAGTGTAACACTCGGACGTAGTATTCCTCACAGCTCGTATATACCAATTGCAACCATTTTTTGCCTCAGAACATTTTACCACGTATCTCGTCGGCTCCGACTTCATTAAATCATACTCAAAACAATTTTGATGTCCAGCCTTTTCAACTAAAGTATGCAATGCGTCTTTGTTGACAAATTTTTGGCCTTTAGTAATATTTAGACTATCTTCCCATGCAACACTTACATATTCATCCCTTTCCACACAAATTTCTTCAAACGTTTCATACTCATTCACATTATAATCGTTTCCATCATACTCCACCACCTCATTTTGCCTAGATGGTTCCCCTACCACCACTTCATTTTGCTTAGATGGTTCCCCTACCACCACTTCATTTTGCTTAGATGGTTCTCCTAGAGAATGAGTAGTCACGATAACACCATCGCTAGCATTCACTCCACAAGTTGGACGAATCACTTCATTACTTGAAACACTTTCCTTTACTTTATCACTTCTTGAAATATTTTCAAATTCGTGATCTTCCTCATTCTCCATATCTTGAACGACATTATTGGTAACCTCCACATTCAAAACACTTCTAGCCCCTTCATTATCCATTTGCATTAAATAACACACAACGTCTTCATCATCCCGAAGCACATATGTCTTCTTCAATTCCGAGCATAGCAATGGTGCATGGTAACTAATTTTCAGCTTTGTCGTGGCCTCATCTACCTTTGTCTTGCTGCATATTTTTCCAACTAACCCAGAATATGATACATCACCAACAGATGTCTTCATCACCATAGAATATAATTGATTTCTTGAAATCCATCGTTCATCTCCTTCGCTTGAATAATATCCATCATAATCAAAGAATATGATTGAGGAACTACTATTTTTGGATATACTCTTTTTCATTATCACCTGAAAAAGAAAAAAAACATACATATAATTTATCATTTTTCGTAGTTGACCAAAAACAATATAGTTGTACCCAGTTGTACCAGTTGTACTTTTTTTCTTAGTTACCCAGAAACGTAGTTGCACCCAGTTTTACCCAGATATACTTTTTTCTTTAATTTCCCAAAAACATAGTTGTACCAAGTTGTATTAGTTGTACCAAATCGAAAACACTGACAATCCACAAATTTTTCGTATTTTACCTACGAATTAATTGAGCAATCCTCATCCATAAATTACCAATGTAACACAATGTTCGACTAACAAAACAAGATTACTAACCAATAAGCATATAAATCGAACAAATCTATATTTATCAACAGTTTTCCTTTTCAAATCTTCAAATTGGGCAAATTGAGATCCCCAATATTAGTACAATAAGCATCTATTATCTACTGATATTATTCTCAAATTTAAGCTAACTCAGAGATTATGAGAAGAAATTACCTTCAAGACATCAATATATTGAGTTGCAAACGGATTGCTTCAAACCGATGAAGAAGAGACAGGAAAGACCAAATTTAGAGATTTTGTCGAAGAAGAAGAAGATGAGAGGAGAGAGAATGAGTGTTATTGGTTGATTTTGTTTTTATTTTTATTTTACTTTTTAGGTTTTTATGATATTAAAAAGGGATTTTAGTTTTATTAAAAAAAAAGGACATTGAGATTAAATAGGGACAAGTGAGAATAAAGTTCATCCATTTAGGACAAATTAGAAATTGATCCCAAACCTTCTCACTATGTTAGAGGTTTTTGATATAAATATTTAAATGAACATGTGACAAATGACAATAATAATTGTCAATTAAAAACCCATGGTCGACCCAAAAAACTGGTGACCCGGCCATCCTTCCGGTTCGTCATCCAGTTCAGGTATAAAAACATTGATTTTGATTTATTACATGTTAGATAATAAATTAGATTTCTTTTAGGTAATATATAGTTTAATTTCCCATGAATGAAAGAGAAAGAGACTTAATGATGATACCATACTTCCTCCATTTCAAAATAGTTGTCATTCTATCCTTATTTTTTATTTCATATTATTTGTCATCATGCAATTTCAATGCACATTTATAACTAATTTTTTTATTTTTATCTCTACTTTTAAACTTATTAATTATTCATATTAAATAAAATATTGTATTACTTAAGGGTAAAACAAATTTTTAATAAGTTATGTTAATTTATGTAAAAAACTCTAGAATGATAATTATTTTGAAACGGAGGAAGAAGTAATAACTTTCTATAATGTTAGAAAGTAATTCTTATTAATTCCAATTGATGAATGTACAACAAGTATATATAGACTTGAGAAATAGCTAAGAGAATTAAGCTAAGAGAATAACTTTCTATCTCTCTAGCTTAATAGTATCTGAAACCATTCAAATATTTATGCCCACATTGTCTTTCGTCAATTTTGTAATATCCTTCATCGGTTTTATAATTTTTTTAATGATCGGTGAAAGAAACAAAATTACATAATAACAAACACAACTTTGAAAGAAAAATTACTCTAGTTTAAGCAACCAATCAAAACTTAGATCAGGTAATTCTTCCATCACAATCGAAATTCATATCAAGAAGACAAATGTGAAGGGGAAGAAAGTCGAACACAAATCGTAAAGAAATGGAAAACAGGGTCAAAGAAACTTAGACGTACGGGCAAAAACCCTAGTTTCTCTCTCGACAGCCGCCGCATCTTTAAGTCTCCTTTCCCCTGTGTTTGTTGGTGGCTCCCCTAACGCCAGCGCGGGTCTTGGTCCTCTCTTGTGTAAGCTTGTTTATTTTTAGTTCTTATCTTTAGGTCGCTGGTGAAAGACGAGTCTAGATCTGGAGTGTTTCGGTTGATGGAGCAATTGCGGTTTTTGCCTTTCTTTGCTTGTAGATCCTCGTTTCGACCTCCTTGGTTTCGTGGTGCCGATTCTTTGAGCAACGGAGCAGCCTGCTATCACCACATATTTGGACTGTTGGTTCTTATCTCCCTGTGCGCTGCCTCTGTATTTATCATGGTCTGCTTTGGAATTAGTCCTTGTGGTTGGAGGTTAGCTTTGCCGTGTGGATTTAGGTTGTAGTTTCTTTGCCTCTTCCAGCTCTTGTGGTTCTAGCTTTGCTATGTGGTTAGAGTCAGATTAGGATTGTTCTGGTTGGGTTCGTCATTCTGATGCTAGTTCGCTGCAGAGGCATCTACTTGCCTTCTCCTAAGACTCTTTTCCTTAGCTCTTCTCTTGCGTGGAGGTGGCCAATTCTTAACTTTTAGATGGTTGAGATTTGCTTGCGAGTGTCTGTGTGTAAGAGGTAAGGTTCTTATTTGACGTTCTTCCATTCGGTGGTCAAGGTTTTTTACCTTGGTCCTTTTTCTTTCTCGATGTTGCACTGGTCGCTTTGTTGTGGCTACTACATCTACAAGTTACTATGGAAGGTCGTGCGGGCGTGTTGGATCAAACTTACAGTTTTAGTGGTGATGATTCCTGATTTTAATCCGTCCATTTCTCTCCTATTTTAGTTGTACTTTCCAAGTTTCCTTTGTTTGGGCTATTGGCTCCCTTGTTTGGGCTTTCCGGGTAAATTTCATTCCGGCTTATGGTTATATCCAATTTTTAATATAATCCATCCAGATGACAAAAGAGAAACAGTCTTGTAGTATTACTTTTATTGGGCCTTAATATACAGATTTATAAATGAAATCGATACATTAAATTCCTTGATTTTGCATCCCGAACAACGCGAAGATGGGAGACAAAGGAGAATTGGCTTCTTCTTCAACTATAAAATGGCCGAAGATCAAACTCAAACCGAATCTCAGTGTCTCTTATCTGAAGAATCTTGATCTCTTCACCGTAAGTTCCTCACTAATCATCTCCCTAGGTTTAGGGTTTACATATCTCCCCGACATTTCCTGGATAATCCTTTAACATCAAAGTTGAAAAATCTATCATGTTCATCGATTTCTGTCAATTTTTGAAATCGAATTGATGGGTTTTAATGGGTACATCAATTAGCTTTAACTTTGCTCGAATCGATCTAGGGTTAAAGCCATGAGGTATGAATCGATCGCCAGACCATTTTTCTTCAAACTCTCTAAAAAAAAAAAGCTGAATCTTTTTAGTTGAAATTGATTCAGTTTGGAGCTGTTTATGTGAGGATCAACCAACAATGATCTTTAGCTCATGTAGAATTAAAGCTTTATCCGAAAATTATGTTAGTCTTATGTTCTTCCTTGTTTAAGATGCAGAACATGGAGTTAATTAAGCTTATAGAGTTTTGTTTGCTTTGTCCAATTAATGTTTAGGTGGTTTTGTTTCATAATTTGGTTTCTACAAAATTGAGTAACACATTTTTTTAGAGGTTTTAATTTTTGGGACTACGATTTCAGGTGGAAAACTGTCTCACTTCTGATGAATCAAAGGCCTTTATAAAAATTGCAGAATCTCTCGGTTTTACTCACCAAGGAAGTCTTGGCCCAGCCTATGGTGAAGCTTATAGGGATAACCACCGAATCTCAGTGAACGATCCTGTCCTTGCGGATACAATATGGCAATCCGGGCTTTCCAATTTATTTACTCATATCAAGATTAGGAGGAAGGTTGCAGTCGGGTTGAATCCAAACATTAGATTTTACAGGTTTTTCAGACTCAGAAAATTTTCACACTTTTGAAGTTTCCTTCTTTATGTTCCTGTTCTTGTCATGTTTCCCCATTGGCACAATGTGAAGATACATGATCATTTTTTAATTTCAGGTATACTGCTGGTCAGCATTTTGGCCGTCACATCGATGAAAGTAGTGATCTTGAAGATGGAAAGCGGACCTATTACACATTGTTGATATATCTAAGTGGGAGCAACACCAAATCAAATTCCAAGAGCAATTCAAGCAAGAAAAATGACTCTTCAGGCGAGCATTTAGTTGGTGGAGAAACCGTCTTTTATGGTTCAAGGAACAGTATCGTAGCTGAGGTAACTCCCAGATAGTTTTCCCGCCTTTAATTTCGTTTTTTATTCAATGTACCATCAGATAAAAACTTGCTTATTATCGCAGGTAGCTCCCATGGAAGGTATGGCTCTCTTTCATGTCCATGGAGAAAAGTGCATGCTGCACGAAGGAAGAATTGTCTCCAAAGGCGTCAAGTATGTGTTCCGTTCTGATGTTGTTTTTGCATGAAGAACACTGATTCAACTTCTATGTATTTTGTGTTTCTCACATTTATTACTTTTTCATACAGCATTAATATGAGCCATCGATTAAGCTTGTGTAGATCACTATTTACCCGAATCAAGTTCATGTTTCCGCTGGTTCAATCGTTTATAACAAGTCATTACTTATTTCTCCATGTCGGTTTTGATGTTAAATGACTCGCATTTGGTGTCCAGTAAGTGAAATGCTGGTGAACATAAAGGTAAATTCACTAGAACAGAACAAATTTACTTGGAAAGCAAACTCTGCAACTCGTAGGGAATTATATGGTTAAAACCGGTCGATACATTTGCCGGGTTTACATTTATTATAATATCAAATGTAAAATGAAATCAAATTTGAAGGAAAGAAAACTCTCATTTGTTTCCTTGTTCTGTAGCGTTTTGCTTTTAATTGACGAAGCGAGAGTTAACTCTCACTTCTCCGGTCTCCTTGACTCCGAAGTTTCCAAGTTTCACCATGGAAGTTGCAAACTCACTGAAGAATGCCTTTTGGTCTTGAGCAAACGTCTCAACAATCCACTTTGTCCGGTAATCTCCTAGGAGTGCCTGATCAGACCCAAACACTCCTTTCCCTGACAAAATCTGCTTGTAGTAAACATTGTCAAATACCGAGGTCGTAGAGTCCAAGACCGTTCCTGCGTTCTTGCCTCGGTTAGATCTTGGGCATTTCTTTTTCAGGGATTGCGCAAACGCAAAGTTCATTGAAGGATCAATGTCGTGGAATTTGCTGAAGTTTTGAAGACGGGACTCGAAAGAAGAACAGTGAGAGAACCCTAGCGTGTGGCCGCCGGAGAGTGTAACCATGTCTTTCACCGACAAGCCTCTTGCTGCAAAGCTTTGGATCAGTTGAGACACATTGAACGTTGGTGCTGGGAGATTGATAGTCTCGTTTGCTCGGGATATTGTCCCGTCTTTTCGGCCTTTTAGTACGCTCCAGTACGGACCACCGGACTAAGAAATATGAAATATTCCGAGTGTTGGGATTAAAAGGTAGAAGGCATATAGTCCAAGGAGGGGTGGACAAATTTAAACTGTAAACGAAACGAAATGTGTTTGTAACTTTGTTGATTTCATTATTGACTCACCAGGGTAACAACATCTCTAGCTGCAATGGCGATTACGTCGGCACAAGACACAGTCCGAGGACAAACCCTTTCGAGCTTTGCCTTTGCATCTTCAATCACGTAAAATGACCGTACCGAAATGTTTGGAGGACCATCCTTCTCAGCTTGGTTTGACCGAGTTGAGTCTAGTAAAATAGACGCATCACATCCCTACAACCCAAACCAAACAATGAAACGATCTTCATCAACTTTATATATAACTGGATCAGTGATCAACGATCAAATAAAGAAGATGCATTATGCATACCCTGATGAAGCAATCGTGAAAGAACATTCTAAGAAGACGAGCAGGCACTTTGGGATCATACAAAGTAGCATTTCTAACAGTTTCAAGTATGATTTTTTCCGCATCGGGGCATGATCGATCATAGTAATGCGCATCAAGCGCAGCTTCTGAGGGCTTAACCATCGCAAAAACCGTATAGATCATCGCGAAAATGAGACTCTTCGAGAATGTCATTTTATGGTTTTGTGTGTTTAGGCCTCAGAAAGCACTCTTTGTTCTTGAAGTTGTTTTGAGGATTTGATGAAGAAAGAAGAAGCGGGACTATTTGGCTTATATAAGGAGAAACATTCTGGATTATTGAGAGGCTAATATTCTAGAAAATGTGTATGTGTATAACATATGCTTTAAAGTTACTCAAATTATTTCGAACAAACATGCAAATATTCCGGTGTTCGTATTCTTTTTCTCCAAAAAATAGTACTTTGAGTCTAAGCATGTACATTGGTTTAGAATATCTGCAGCTGATGAGCTGGATCTTTATTGTTTTTGGTAACCATAAAAGAGTATATATTTGACCGTGAATTTATCCATCTATTGATCTAGCTATAAAACACATGGATGCTCTTTGTATTTGATATTAAAACTCATGAAACATATTACCTTACATTGTATTAGATTTTTTTTTGAATTGATGTACATAATTCAGTAAATATATGGTGTATTTGTCATCAAACATTAATAAAAAAGTGATGTTAAATTAGCTAGGCTTGAATCCGCACAAGATTGTCATTTTGAATCACATCTTATTTCTAAGATTTGTTTGCAATACATACCAAAATTCTTACCATAATGAAAACAATTGTCAATACAAACAAAACCGTAAATTGTATTAAGTACCTATATGTCTCATAGTTCTTGAGAATTAGTTAGATTTTGTTTTTGTATATATTTCATCTTATGGAGAAAGTAAGATTCACATGAGAAAGAAATATTTGTCTTAAAAGACTGATCCTGATTTACATACACATGAAAAGTTAATCTTTTGTTACCGCTTTCTGATCACTAAGGATGCTAACTTAATTAACAATAAACAACATGTAGTAAAATATTTCTCTTTTAACAAAATACGAAATATCTTGCAATTTTATACTAGGTACTCCCTCTGTTTCATATTAGTTGTCATTCTAACCTTAATTTTTTGTTTCATATTACTTATCATTCTGCAATTTCAATCCATATTTATGACCAATTTTCCATTTTTATCCCAATTTTTAAGTTTATTAATTATTCATATCAAATAAAACATTGTATTAATTAGGGGTAAAACAGATTTTTAATATATGTGAAATAACCTAGAATGACAACTATTTTGAAACGGAAGGAGTAATTAGTTAAAGGTAAGTCACTATTAAAAACCATGCAAGTTCTTTTTCAAAAAAAAAAACATGCAAGTTCAACTAACTTACCAAATAAACTCTTTTCAGGTTAAGAGAATTCAAACACATTTTTGTCTAAACGTTGCTCCAATATAGAAAGCATACCAATACAAGAATGATTTACTCTTTGCAACTTAAGATGAATATAACCATCTTTCAATAAGTTCATAATAATTCCAAGCAACCTTAATTAAAATATCTACTTCATTAAAATAACTAGATTCATATCAATGTTTTGCATGGAATTTTAATTTTAAACGATAATTTATATACATAAATTTTATCAAACAATATACAACATAAGCAGAATATTTTTTATATTGAAAAGTATCGAATTTTTACAGATACGTAGTAACAAAAGTCAGTTGTGAACCTCACAGGAATATAAACTATTTCAGTGACAATCTCACACTCCTTTAAATCGGAGAGAGTTCTTACACTTAAAAAATTGGAAATTCATTCTGAAATTTGAAATGGTGAATTTCAAATATAATCTTTTCTTATGGATCTTATAAAAATATTTTATGAGTACCAATTAAATCTATCATATTCTTGTATTTTCTATATTATTTATATTATTTTATTTTCTATACAATAACATTCATTTTCTTTCAAAATATTTAGGGGGAATTGCAAAATGGCACCTTTAAATTATCAGTTTGCAAGTCTGTCACACATACAGACACCTTTACAAATATTATCCCAAAAAACCACTTTTGTTCATTAAAGAAATAATACTTTAAGTGAAAATTTCTTAAAATTTCTCAAAAATTTAAGTGAGTTTGTGTTGTGTATCTTTCGATCAAATTTTGTCATTGTTCATCTAAGTATTCATAATTAAATCCGCATTTTTCCAATCCAAAATTATATTAATGTAATTACTTTTATTATTACATATTTGAGTTCTATTAATTTCTATCAAGTTCATAATGACGTTAAATTTTAAGGATTATTTATTTTACTTTGTGTTTTATATTATAGAAATTGAGAGTTAGGCATTATTATTTTAAGGATTATTTATTGAGAGTTTTTCTCTAATTACCAAAGTTAATTACACAATTAACTTAACTATCTTAAAGTAAACAAATACAATTATTTATAAATATGTTCAAAGAAATTTGAAATTATTCTAGTCTTTGTATGATTTCTTATTGTCTTTTTATTTTAGTTCAATACATTAACTTAAATTCGTCAATTTTTAAAATTTTATAACAATTTATTCACAACTCTTTATGAAAACTTTTAAATAAACTAAATTTTTAAATATACTATAATATGACCCGCTCGCGCGAGTTTTGTTTTACAATTTTGTTAAATTTAATAATTTTTATGTATTTATTTAGTAGTTTAGTACGTATATATGGTAAAACAACCAATTCTTTGTAAATATAAAATAATATTCTATTTAAATAAATAAATTAGTTTTTTGATTTCATATTAATAATTCTTAAATCTATGAAGTGATTATCAATTATTTCGATATCGATAGTTTCCGTTTAATTTTTTTTTAACTTTGTTACGTACATATATGTGACCATTATATAAATCATGTTATCTAAATAACCAATTATGATTTAGATGATAAAATTTATCAATCACTTTTTACTCTATCTTTTTAATATGATTATTTATCATTTTTTGTCATTTATCTCCATCTCGTGAATTTATATATATTTTGAATTTTGTTCATCGTAGTAAAATATTTGAGATTTTGTGATATTATTTGTCAAATGTTGGTTTTCGTAATAAGTTGATAAATAAAAATATGAAGATAATTTTTTAAGTTTTGAAAAGTTCCGACCCAAAAATTTAAAAATTTTCCCTTCAGATTATGATCATCACCGATCATAATCCTCAACTGGGCCAACACAAGCAACGCGGAACAATTAAAATCAACAACAACAACCAAATCAATAAATCTCATACTTTATTAATTTCCTAAATCGTTCAATTCAATAAGAACAATATTCAATTCAATCTATTCCAGAATAATCCAATGACAACAATTTCAAAATCTACTAGCAACCTAGCAATTCTAACGCTACAACCACTCAGACGAGACACTAGATCATCTCCTCTTCCCGGCCATGATTCCACGATCACATTTTCTCTTTACCTGCAACACATGGCAAAAAGAGTTGGGTGAGTATTATCACAAATACTCAGCGACGCGGTCATCCCGTCTACAGGCTATTTATACACAAGCATAAACAATAGATACAATACCAGGATGAGCATACACAAGCATTCACAAAACAATCAAACACGAACCAATCCAGGAACTCTGTGTCGATCGACACAACCTCTAGGTGTCGATTGATACACAGCCCATGTCGATCGACACAACCACTAGGTGTCATCGACATACAGCCCCGTGTCGATCGACACACCACCCTGGTGTCGATCGACATGACATCGCAGAACCCAGAAACGAGCCTATCCTCTCATGGCTCGAATCCGTCGCGATTCATCGAGTCTCCTGCACAATTTCATTCACAAAACACACGAAATCCAATCTGGAAATCCCCAACAAATCGAGCAGAACACGAAACCCTCACACCAAAATCAAGCTTTCAGGATTGAGAATTCAAGAAAAATCAACAATGATCCCTCCACAAACTCAATCCACTCAAGTAACCTAATCTCTCTCAATCTCTTCTGATTACGGCCCAAAAGAGAGACAAAACGCGTCTGTTCCTCTTTAAATACGAACCCTAGGTTCTCTAAACCGCCCCACCAAACCGGCAATTAAATCGAACATGTCGGTCCAAAACCCAATTCGTGTCGATCGACACACCACCAAGAATCCGACTTCTCACAAGTCACAACACCCGTGTCGATCGACATACATACCTCTGTCGATCGACACACCCAACCAAAATCCACTTTTTGGTTCACGAGCGTTACAATTCTCCCCCACTAACACGGATTCGACCTCGAATCACGCGACTCCGTCTCACTAAGGCTAACACTTCCGCCTAAAACCTGACCAGATTCTCCCAGAAACATCAACGATGCAACGTCCCCTGGTCCGGATTAGGGCTGCCCGATTGATCGCCCAACAATCAAACAAGAACATGCACGACCAACCGTTGATCCTAAATTGGAGCAAATGATCGCACAACAATCAAACAAGAACATGTACGACCAACGGCACTACATATGCTACCAGGGTTGTCCGAACGAAGCTCTAAATGTAAGAAAAAACCCTAGACTCGACATCCACCACACACTCCTGGCCCTTGGCCGACACCACTTGTAATCACACCTGATCCCCGAGCTCTACTAGGCTCACACTAACCCCATTGCACCGTCTCACCACGGCTGCAATCCTGACCCCAACCCGGTCAACACCACCTGAGATCCACTCCCGATCCCCGAAGTTCATCTAGTCCCATACTCACGACCACGCTCAGACGCAACTGCTCATAACTCATATACATATACACCACACCCACTCGCAGGATCGTCACCCCTTGAGCTACGTGTGCAGGGAATCCACCCGTCCCCTGGAGAAAAACACCATCCCTCAAAGTACATGTAGGGAACCCACCCATCCCCTAGAGAGAACCACCAACTCTCGAGTATATGCAGGGAACCCCCCGTCCCCTGGAGAGAACCACCATCCCTCAAGTATGCAGGAAACCCACCCGTCCCCTGGAGAAATACTCTGAACGCGCATCATAAGCACCTGTCGACCGGAATCACCTCTGTGGCTCCATCATGACATCCATCCACCCGGAATATCATCACATCTATGACTCCCACTAGGTCATCCGAAACAACCCCCACTAGGTGTTTCCACTAGAGTCCCTGGAATAGATAAGTTCTAACCATCATAAAACCTCTATTCCAGACTCTCCCTAGGAATAAACAAGTTCTAACTCGCATAGAGCTTCCATTTCTAGCCACTCCTAGAACATGAACAAGCTCTAAGCCGCATATAACTTCCATTCCTAGCCATCACATGACCCCACCAGTCATTAAAATATAAGAACTCACATCTTATAAAACACATTTAATAAGGCAACTCATCTTATTAAATCTCCAACTGTATACTCGTTACAACAACAAACGAAATATACATAACAACAACATAGCAACATGCTAATACAGACTCTGAAAACCAGAAAGACACTCAAGCCACCGCTTGCTTCTCGAACCACTTCGAGAACTTTCCTCTTCATCGACGCTTCTGGTTCCCAAGTCTTCTCCTCAATATCATCACAGTCCTATACGACTCTCACCAACGGTATACTTTTCCGATGCAGCACCTTGACTCTCCTCTCGAGAATCCTCACAGGCCTCGCCGCCAACGTCATGTTGGGCTGAAGATTCTCTGGAATCCTAGCCAACACCTCCTCAGACTCCTGTAAACACTTCCGCAGCATCGAAACATGGAAGACTTTGTGAAAAAGCCTTAATACTCTAAGGTAACTCCAACCGATAAGCTACCGGCCCGACCCGCTCCACCACCTTGAACGGACCCATAAACCTCAGACTTAGCTTATTCTCCAAAATAGATCTGTTAGGATCCTCAACATCGCTGCCTTAAGATACACCAGATCTCCTAACTCAAACTCTAGCTCCTTCCGTCTCCTATTAGCATAACTCTTCTGCCGATCTTGAGCCTCCCTCATGTTCAGCCTCAAGACACGGATCTTCTCCGTCGTCTCCTGAACAAAGTCTGCACCAAACATGCTCATCTCCCCCACTTGAATCTAGCATAATGGTGTCCTACACGGCCTCCCATACAGAGCCTCATATGGGGTCATCCCAATACTCGCCTGGTAATTGTTGTTATATGCAAACTCAACCAGATTTAGATGATCCGCCCAATGACCACCATAATCCAGCACACACATCCTCAACAGATCCTCTAATGTCAGAATCGTCCTCTCCGACTGCCCATCTGTTTGAGGATGATACGTTGTGCTCATATGCACCTTAGTGCCCATCTCAGCCTGAAACGCCCTCCAGAACTCTGAAGTAAATCTCGGATCCCTGTCTGACACAACACTCACTGGCACTCCGTGCAACCTCACTATCTCCCGCATATACTTCTTAGCCAAAACTGCCGCTCCATCAGTCTTCTTAATGGCCAGAAAGTGTGCTGACTTGGTCAGACGATCCACGATGACCCAAATCGCATCATAAGTCCGTGACACCGGCAACCCCGTAACGAAATCTATGGTAATCATATCCCACTTCCACTCCGGGATAGGCAAACTCTGCAACATACCACTCGGAACCTGATACTCAGTCTTCACCAACTAACACACGTTGCACGCTGCAACCCAGTTAGCTACATCCTTCTTCATCCCGACCCAGTGATAATACCGCTTCAGGTCACGATACATCTTGTTCGTTCTCGGATGAATAGATAACATGCTCGAATGAGCCTCCCTCAGGATCTCCTGCCTCAGATCCTCATCCTTGGGTACACAAACCCGCCCGTTCACCAGTATCATCCCACTCGTTGAGACCACATACTCTGACCTGGCCACCTTAGAAACATCAATCAATCCCTGATCCTTCTCCTGAGTAACTCGAATCCTGCTCAGCAAATCCACCTGGTTAGCTGCCTTTAACCCCAACGGCTCCTGTGAGATCACACACAACCTCAAGGTACTGATCTCGCTCACCAGAGCCTCCATATCCCGCTCCTGATCTGAAGCAACCCTCTTCCGACTCAACGCATGTGCCACCAGATTAGCCTTACCCGGATGGTACCCAATCTCCAGGTCATAGTCTGCAACTAACTCCATCCAGCGCCTCTGTCTCTGGTTCAGCTCTGGCTGAGTGAAAAAATACTTCAGACTCTTGTGGTCTGTTAATACCTGCACTTTTCTGCCATACAAATAAGACCTCCAAATCTTAAGGGCAAATATCATCGCAGCCAACTCCAAATCATGGGTAGGGTAGTTGCACTCGTGCTTCCTCAACTGCCTCGAAGCATATGCAATAACTTTTCCCTACTGCATCAGTACACATCCCAGACCAACTCCCGAAGCATCTGTATACACCACGTAAGGCTCCCCCGGCTTGGGTAACGCCAAAACCGGTGTACTAGTCAGCATCTCCTTCAACTTCCCGAAACTTCCTCACAAGCTGAAGACCATACAAAAAGGACATCCTTCCCTGTCAACTTCTTTATCGACTGCGTCATACTCGCAAATCCCTTGACGAATCTCTGGTAATAACCCGCCAACCCAAGAAAACTCCTGATCTCGGTGGCACTCCTCGGTCTAGGCCAACCTCTGATAGCCTCAATCTTAGCCGGATCTACAGAAACTCCCTCTGCAGACACAACGTGGCCAAGAAAGTTCATCTCTCGCTGCCAGAAACTGCACTTACTCAACTTCGCATACAGCTTCTGCTCCCGCAACTTCTCCAGAACTCCAGAACTAACCGCAAATGGACCTCGTGCTCCTCCGGACTCCTCGAATACACCAAAATATCATCTATGAAGATGATCACGAACACATCCAGATGCTCTTGGAATACTCCATTCATCAACCGCATAAACGCTGCTCGCGCATTCGTCAACCCGAACGGCATCACCACAAACTCATAATGCCCGTACCTCGTCCGAAATGCCGTCTTCCGAATATCTGTCTCATCAATCAGAATATGATGGTAACCCGAAGCCAAATCAATCTTGGAGAACCAAGTAGCCCCCCGCAACTGATCCAACAACTCATCAATGCGCGGCAGAGGATACCTGTTCTTCACAGTGACTCAGTTAAGTCCACGGTAATCGATGCACAACCGGAAACTCCCATCTTTCTTCTTCACAAACAACACCGATGCTCCCCACGGTGAAACACTAGGCCGGATGAACCCCTTCCCCAACAGATTATCCAGCTGCTTCTTCAGCTCTGCCATCTCTGCTGGAGCCATACGGTAAGGCGCCTTGGATATCGGAGCCATCTCCGGTTCTAACTCAATCGTAAAAGGATCTGACCGCGACGGTGGAAATCCCAACAACGACTGGAAAACCTCCTAAAAATCCCGAACAACCCGAATACCCCCAACTGCAACTTCTCTAACAGTCTCCAGCATCACTATCGTCGCCAGATACGCCTCACAGCCCTTCTCAATCAACTGCTCGGCCTGTATCGCTGAAATCATAAGACTCCTGGAAGTCGGTCTCACACCCTGCAACACCAACCTCCCTGCCTCTCGCTCAAACACCACACGTCCCCGATGACAATCCAGGTGAACCCTGTACCGATCCAACTAATCCATTCCTAGGATGACATCGTACAGCTCCACCGGATTAATAACCAGATCTGCTGGCATCGACTCTCCCGCCACCAGAACATCCACACCATGAGCCCACCCGAAAGTAACCAACGTCCTGCAACCAGCAACCTTAACTACTCTCGAATGCTCTCCAGAATCACTCTGGATCCCGCTACCCTCCCCACACTCCGGAGTAATGAAGCTATTCATAGATCCCGAATCAAACAACACGTGGGACTCACATCCGCCCACAACTAAGGTCCCTGCACAAATCTCATGTGCTTTAAGACCCGACACTCTAACGCAGACTCACAATTCTAAACAGACTAAATTCAATCACCAAAAGAATTTAAAAAGAAAAAGTCTGAAATTATACATGTGATCGGTCTGGCGCTAGAACCGCCCGCCTCTACCGATGTGAAAACCCGCGATGTCACCGTAATCTGAGCCAAAGGCTGGACCGCCAACGGCTGCACTGCCGCCACCGCCATCTGCTATAGCTTAGGACACCTGGGCTTGATATGCCCCGGCTCTCTGCAGTGATAGCACACCTGAGCCGCCCGATCCTCTCTCCTCTTCGGACAGTCCGCCACTTTGTGACCCATACCACCACACCCGTAGCATCTTGAGCCACCCTGACTGGCTCGTGAAGTGCTCTCCCACTTCCTCTTCTGACCCTGAGCAGGCTTGCCGCCCCTACTCGAACCCGTCTGCTGCTGAGATCTCCTCTGCTGCTGCTGCTGTACCGGTGGACTAACCACCACAGCTTGCTCTCTGAGGTCCTCCTCAATCGCTGCAGCAGTCTCAACCAGCTCCGTCCTCGTGGCGAACTTACTCTCCCTGCAGCGAGGCCTCAACTCAGCTCGAAGTCCCCCAAGGAACCTCCTCACCTGGGCCTGCTCGCCCTCCATGCTCCTACCAGCATACACCAAGGGTCGACTGAACTCCAAATCGAACTCCCTCACAGTCCGACTTCCCTGAGCCAGGTTCAGAAACCTCGACTCCATCCAGTCCATCGCCTCATGCGGGAAATACTTGGCATTAAACTCAGCCAAGAAATCCTCCCAGACCATCTTGGCTTGTACCCTCCTGGCCTCAACACCTCTCCACCAGAGATGCGCGTCACCATCCAGATAGTGAACCGCTAGATCAACCCGGTATTCCTCTGGACACCTGATGGAGCAAAAGTTACGCTCCAACCTCCGCCGCCACTCATGGCCTTCCCAGGCTTGGCACCACCCGAGAAAAACCCGGTGCCAATCCTCTGCATCTGCTCCATCATCCTCAGGTAGGATGAAAGCTTCTCCGCAACCGCCACACCCGGCTGCACACCAGCCACTCCCGGCTGAACCCCAGCCACTACTGGCTGCACACCAGCCCCACCTGGCTGAACTCCCGGAGCCTGACCTGGAGCCAGCACCCCACCTGGTAACCGCTCCAGAATCAATTGTAGAAAACCCGCCAAGCGATCATCTCGGTCTTGGGCCACACATACGGGAGCACCCCCACCTGGGCCCCCTGCACCACCAGCTACCTCGGGACCCACACTAGTCCCACTAGCCCTCACACTAGCACTCGTAGCAGTCTCACCCACAGACCCCTCCTGAAACGCCTGCGAGTCCGCCACCTGCTCCTGCGTAGTCTCCTGGGCCACACTCGCGGCATCTGACTCACTCACAAGTCCTCGTTCGCGCCCACCACGACCACCTCGGCCTCCACGGCTCCCACAACCTCTTCCTCTAGCACCTCTAGCCATCACTCGACACTCACCAGCAGATTACTAAGTACTAGAAAAACAGAAAGTCAAATAACACATACCGTGGAATCTCATTGAAGGCTCAGAAGAGATTATCTAGGACTCCATACCCACATAGTAATCAATCAATTATCACACAATCAATCAATTACACCCGTCCTAGAACCATAAGGGCTCTGATACCAAAATGAAACGACCCGACCCAAAAATTTAAAAAATTTCCCTTCAGATTATGATCATAACCGATCATAATCCTCAACTGGCCAACACAAGCAACGCGGAACAATTAAAATCAACAATAACAACCAAATCAATAAATCTCATACTTTATTAATTCCCTAAACCATTCAATTCAATAAGAACAATAATCAATTCAATCAATTCCAGGAATAATCCAATGACAACAATTTCAGAATCTACTAGCAACCTAGCAATTCTAACGCTACAACCACTCAGATGAGACACTAGATCATCTCCTGTTCCCGGCCATGATTTCACGATCACATTTTCTCTTTACCTGCAACACATGGCAAAAAGAGTTGGGTGAGTATTATCACAAATACTCAGCGACGCGGTCATCCCGTCTACAGGCTATTTATACACAAGCATAAACAATAGATACAATACCAGGATGAGCATACACAAGAATTCACAAAACAATCAAACACGAACCAATCCAGGAACTCTGTGTCGATCGACATAACCTCTAGGTGTCGATCGACATACAGCCCGTGTTGATCGACACAACCACTAGGTGTCGATCGACATACAGCCCCGTGTCGATCGACACACCACCCTAGTGTCGATCGACACGACATCGCAGAACCCAGAAACGAGCCTATCCTCTCATGGCTCGAATCCGTCGCGATTCATCGAGTCTCCTGCACAATTTCATTCACAGAACACACGAAATCCAACAAGCAATCACATTCTACCCATTCCTTACACTTATGTAAGCCTACAGTCACGCACTCACCTCGATTCGGGAAGAAAAAGAATGAGGTTTCACGAAGAACGCGAAGAACGCGATGAACACAACCTCCAATCCGGAAATCTCCAACAAATCGAGCAGAATACGAACCCCTCACACCAAAATCAAGCTTTCAGGATTGAGAATTCATGGAAAATCAACAATGATCCCTCCACAAACTCAATCCACTCAAGAACAACCTAATCTCTCTCAATCTCTTCTGATTACGGCCCAAAAGAGAGACAAAACACGTCTGTTTCTCTTTAAATACGAACCCTAGGTTCCCTAAACCGTCCTACCAAACCAGCAATTAAACCGAACGTGTCGGTCCAAAACCCAATTCGTGTCGATCGACACACACTACCTGTGTCGATCGACACACCACCAAGAATCCGACTTCTCACAAGTCACAACACCCGTGTCGATCAACATACACACCTCTGTCGATCGACACACCCAACCAAAATCCACTTTTTGGTTCACGGGCGTTACAAGTTCAATGTGTGGTTAAAAAAATGATGGATTGAATGTAAGATTTCTTTTTTATTGAGCTAAAAACTTTTTAGTAAGAAAGAAACTTTTCATATTTCATGAACTATATAGATCTTAAAAATAATATAGAAAAAATTATTTTTCTTTCACATTTTAGAAAACATATTAGAAAACATATGGTTAAATCAGTTGATTTTACTAACTGTTTCAACTATAAATTCATAAATAAATTTGATTTTTTTTTTAATATGTGTAATTTATATATATATATATATATATAAATTTATATTATTATTACTAATAAAATCTTGTATAGTATTAGATTTATTAGTTTTTATTTTCATTCATTTTTTAGTCTTTCATGTTTCTATTTTAATTTAGTTTTTTTATTAGTTATAAGAACATATAAATATGATTTACTGTGTATTAAATAAACATTTTAAAAATAAATTGTTTTAAAAAATAGTTTTATCTATGTAGATACTTTAAATAAAGAGAAAACTGTATAATTATATAATAGATTAATGAAAATTACTATTTGTTTTGTACAATCCTCTCATCGTACTATGACTTTTCTGACTTTACTCTAACATTCCGTTGTAAACTTCGTGTTAGAAGAATACGGTTTGTGAAGGTAAACCACAGAAGAGATTGATGTTGGGTTGAACTATGTTTAACTAACTAGAACAATTTTTCCTCAAAAAAAAAAAAAAAAAAAAAACTAACTAGAACAAAACAAAAACTATGTTTAAATATGCATAATGATGTGCGTGTGTGGATTGAGTAAGATTAAAAAAAGAATAAAGAAGTGAATTAAAAGAGAAGATGGTCAGAAAAGGGTAGCTACAGTTGAGTTATGCCTATCAGTGTTTGGTTTCAATTCCTTGGCTTAGCGGTACGGTTGGTGAAGGATTTGTTGTACTTTTTTTTCCTATATCCATTTTGTTTCTTCTTCTCACGTGTACTGCACTACTTATATTGCAATTAAGGAAACTATCTTATATGTTTTAAGAATACTTATATTGCAATTAAGGATTTGTTTTATTGTTAGTTACAAGGAAAATACATTAAAACTCGAATTGTTCTAGAAATATATTTGCAAAAAAAGCGACTATAACAGAATAGAATAACAAGTTGACAACTTCGACACGGTAAGTTTGCTTTATTTCCGGTAGAGAGAAAATGTTAACATAAATAATTGTTTTAGGTGTCAAATAAATCCACAATAATTTTTTTCACATAAATATTGTTTTGCTCGAAAACAAATATCACAATAAAAAATTCCAATGTTTCTATCATCAACTTTGGTAATCTCTTAATCACTTTCTCTCAGGCATAATCCATTCTCTTATGGCACATTTCTAATAATTCCAACTTACAAACTTTCTTCACATTCTGAATCTTTTTAATACCTTAAAAGAAATACAATAATTTTTTTTCGTTCACCCATTCGAATCGCATTTTACAATCCAAGAACATATAAAGACACTATGTTTAGAGACCAATACAAAGGAATTAATCTCATCAACCAATTGTGACACCGAGATGAGATTGCATTTGAGTTTTGCAATATATAAAACATGTGTCCAAGTCACATTTCTCTGTTAGAACCACATTACCTTCTCGATTAGCAATTATATTATTCCGCTTAGGCAATCCAAACAAACACTATGAGACTTGATGTACATCCACTAGATCATTCAACATACCAGACATATGGTGAGATGCACCATTATCAATTATCCATTCATCTTTATAATATTTACCATAAAAATGATTTCTAGACTCTGGTTTCGACTCCAACATACTAAAAAACCAATCTTATTGCTCCTTTTTAATCCTCCTTTTTAATCCTGTCATATGTATCATTTTAGTTTGATACAAAACCCTCAGTGTGTGGCACATAATTCGTATGTAACACAAAATAGGTGTATGCCACATCAATATTCTTTCCCAAAAGAACGATTATTGCATCTCCACCCTATCTTATTTCAAAAGTGCCTTTCGTAACTCAATTCTTTCGCGAATTAAAAACACTCCCAAGAGCTCTAGGCTCTGATACCATAAAAGTTTTTAAGAAGAATTATCGTATTATCTCTCAAAAGTACATGAACAGCTATATATAAATTATATATATATATATATATATTAAACCGTAAGATAAACTAAACATAAAGAACATCATAATGCCCAACTAAACTATACAAAAATCCAATATAATGTATTTTTTAATAGCAGTGTTCTAAAATGCGGGCTAGGCGGACACCTCCGATTTTATGTTATTTGGTGATTAATGCGTTTCTTAAAAAAACTGACGGTTACGCGGTTTAGGCGGACGTTTATGCTGTCTAGACGGACGTTCATGCGGTCTAAGAGGATATTAGGCGGCCATATAAAAATATAAAGAAAAAATCATAGAAATTTTTATTTTATTGTAAACTAAAAATATTTATCATAAACAATATTTATTTTTAGCCTATAAAGATTTAACCTATTAGTTAAATTCATTTAAAAAATAAGTTTAGATATTATATATTTATCTATTTTTATATATTATATGACTATGTTTTTTCTTAATTTATATTTTGAGATTATATCTACATTTGAAACTACATGTTTTATTAAGACTTAATTAAATTTAATATTTGGGATTATATTTTTTATTTTCTCATTTCTAAATATAAGATATATTCATGTTTATTCATTATATACGGTTAGACGCTAGGTCCTCCTTCACCGCCTAGTAAGCGTCTGGCGCATTTTAAACACTGCTTGATAGTTTTGCAAAAAAAAAAGCATACCCAAGTTTTTTTTTGCATGATCTAGATGTCGAGATGGGTGATTTTATCAATAGCAAGAAAACAGAAGGAGGCACATGAATTTGAGATCACAAAGGCACCCACAATCCGCCTATCCCGTTTTCGGGTTACTTAAATTTTTTCATTTTTCTATCTATCATTTAGGAGAAATTACGAAGACTGCCATCAATTTAAAAAAAAAAAACATTCCAGAAATGCCATATTCTGAAAACCTTTTCGAAAAATACCACAAAACACTGTTCATTAGACCTAGAAAGACACTTTTACCCTTGACATTAAATACATCAAATGGTGATGTGTTATAGTAGATTTAATTGGTAGAAAATAATATTTTTAACTGGTGGACGAGAATAACGAATAAAGTTAGAGAATTTGGTGGACAATGACAACCGTTGAAGCATTAAGAGTTTGAAATTTTGGTGGACGAAAATATCATAAGACTTTCAAAACATGATTTGGTCACTACCTATTACCTATCGTCCATCTAACTGAAATTAGATAATCTATATGTCCACTTCAGAAATATAAGAAGATATCATCATCCAAATGTATGTGTAATCTGAAGACACGACTGAATAGACAATTCGAACATGTGTTATTGTGGACAATATACGTGTAGTCTGAAAACACGACCGGTGGATAACTCGACTCTGTGTTGCCTATGGACAATAAGTTGTCCACTAAAATTGTGACAGAGAGATCTTGGGGGGAGAGAGAGAGTGTGGAGAGAGAGAGAGAGTAGAGAAAGAAGAAGAGAGAGTGTGCATTGGAGAAAGGGAGAGAGAGAGGGTAAGAGAGAGATTGTGTTGAAGAGAGAAAGATGAAGAGAGAGATTGTTGAAAGAGAGTTTGTGGACAAAAAAAATAAGAAAGAGAGAGAAAGTGTGTGTGTTAGAGAAAGAAGAAAAGAGAATGTATGATTTTTGGATTTCAAGGGCATTTCGTTTTATCAGGTGGGTCTTGTGACATTTTGAAAAAGAAAAATGTCATTGTGGTATTTCTGAAAAGTTTTTTGAAATTTATGGCATTTTCATAATTTTTCCTATCATTTATATGGTTTTTCATCTTTCTAATTATTTTTCACACTGAAAACAATGTGATTTAAGTATGGGAAAGGATGCATCCTTTAGTAATGATTTTTCTTTCTTTTGATTGAGTCAAACATTTGTTGGAAACAAGGACCCAAATTTATGATGAAATTCAACCATTATATGCATTTGAACCATCTCTAGACAACTTTTACAGGATTTGATTAAAACAGTCAATGTCTATAAGTCTTAAAACTTTACTTACCCTTGAGGGTTTTAGTTTCTAGAGAATCTGTAATATAGAATATGCTACCTCTATTATATTGGGCTTAATCTGACTTAAATTTTCTCATTAGATGTCTTAGAGCATGTAACTGAACCAGTTATTCATGATTCTATATCCTTTTCACCATTTTTTTGTTGATCATGAATATATAGCTCATTTTTAGTTAGTTTCACACCTTTACAGGCTTACTTTACTTCATTCGAACATCATACACTCTTTTTATATTGTCTTATGTGCAGATATGCAAAAAAACGTTGAGAAAGAAGGAACGATACAATTTTTCAGTGACTAAAGATTCATGAAGTAGAAGTACATGGAGTAACCATACTATTCGAGCTACAAGCTTGATGTTTTTTAGGGGTTCACATATTCAAAGTATATTTTGTGTCCTTTTTTTTCCTTAAGAGATTTCTAAGCAGAAAGACAAATTCCCCCTTAATTTAAAAACAAATGGTTTAAAACAAAGGGAAGTGAATTTGGTTGCTTATATTAAGAATCTCAAGGCCAATTTATTCCATGGGATGCTAAGGATCGATCTATAGAAGAGATGGAGTCATTCACATGAAATTCTCATCGAAACAATTAAGTGTGGGGGAGTTGGGAAATGAAGAAATGGTTGGAAACTACGGGGATGAGTTTGTCCATTTTTTTTGCAGTTTTGCATAATATCTTGGTAATCCTAAACACTTTTAAGTCCACCACTTCTATAGCATTTTTCGGAGCGATCATTGCCTACCCTGAATGATACTATTGATGAGAAATAACCCAAATTATAAATGTATGTAGAGAGCTAATTGACTCGAACAAAGTTTAATAAGTCTAGAATTTGCATGATGGATGAGCGGTGAGAGATGTAGCATTATAGTGAGAATGATCTAATTCAGGTTTTGTTTAATATGGTATGCGTATTATAGTTCTAGAAGTATGTTTTCTGAAGACTAAAGAGTTCCCACTTTTTCGAAAATCTTTTCCATGCTTAGGTTTTTTGTTTTACTTGATGCAAGCAAATATTCAAATCTAGGGAGTTGATACTCGTGTTTTTACCTATTTTTACTATGGTTTTCATATATTTTAATAAGGATTTCTTACGGTTTTAAGTGCTTTTAATGTGTTTTTACAGTATTTGTAGTGTCAATAGTCATTAGTCATTACAAGTATTTTGGGCAAAAGGAGCACAACCTACAACAAAACTAAACCACAAATGCGTTTACAATTATTCGCTGAATACCTTACTAGTTACTAACCAAGCCCAATTCTATGAATGGAGTAGATTTTTGCAAGTCCAAATGTCTTTAACCCAATTTCTTTAATACTTTAGGGCTCCTATTCTGAAAAATATAGATATTATTATTATAAAAAGAATGAAAATTTACCATGTCGATAAATATAAATAAAGACGAAAATTTTATATTATGTGGGAATAGTATACTGAGAAATATAAAAGATAGAAAGAGACTCTCGTATTTGATCTTATGAGAATATTGATGTTCTGATAATCTTACAAACAGATAAATGCGTCTCTTAATATAGAGGTAACAAGCGAAAGTTATTATGTGCGCATAATGACAGTGAACTCCACAAAAGAGTTAATTTTACCCCATTTCATTGGTATGTTTTTCTGACTTTTGTGAGCATCATTTTTTTACTTTCTTTTTTGTTTTGGAATCTGAATATCAATTATATTAAATATTAAGGTAGATTAAGCCACTTACAAAATGAGACCCATACATACAGAAAGAGAGTCAAAACATTTCAAAGTGGTGACAAAAGGGTCCTAAAGACCACACCTTTACTACTATTTACACCAAAAATGCAAGCAAGCTAAACAAAGAGGATCAATCACTCTCATTTTCAAAAAGCTTGGCAAGCCAAAGAGGAAAGCTTATCGAGACATAGACTTGAAGTCTCTCATTCTTAGTAACACTCTAAGCAATGAGAAAAGCTTTTCTATTAGCTTCTTTTTTCTCCAAAATGAATCTCCATTCTCTCATTCCTTCCAAAGTCTATAGGATTTCTTCTGAAACAAAAGGAGGGCCAAGCAATAGGCCTAGTCACTCACCAACTAGATCACCAAATTTACTAGCAAAAATGACCTTGTTGACTTTATGAAAGCCAATACTGTCCACAGCCCAAAGTACCGATAATAACTTTGCATCAATAAGGCTCACTTGGTTTTGAAAGCCGCTTCTACTATGAAGAAGAAATTGGCCTTTTTCATCTCTTAAGACCCATAAAGCACCCAATAATCATTTTCTTTTAGACCAGAAGAAGCCAATATTACAATTGACCCATGCTTCCGGAGGCTTCTTACAAGGGAGGCCAGTGCTCTGTATCCCCACTTCTTCTGCTTGTTGAAATGTAGCTTCCACAACTTGAGCTTCCAGCCATTGATCTTTATCATCACAAGCTTTAGTCACTACATCCAGGGCCAAAAACAACTTCCCATCAAATAGCCAACCATTCCTGTTTGTCCATATATACCACACTAACCAAAGAAGAAGTTGTCTAGGAATCAGCCTGTTCATGAAAGTCTTAAGCAAAAAAGAGAAGTTTGGGAGCCAAGCCATACTATCAAACCCGTATTCAGGGAGAGGAACATCTGACATTGCCCAAACTTGTCAGGCTAAAAGGAAAGCAAAAATGACAAGGTTAATAGATTCACCTTCCAATCCACAAACCTGGCAGCTTGAATCAAAAGACATTCCCCTGACATTTTTCTGGCTTTCATAACAAATATTTAATATTAAAATAGGGCTCAAATACAAACTGAGAACATGATCATGAAAAGAAAAAATGAATCAACCCTGTTAATGATATACAATTAACCGTTTCTCACAATTATACTAAAGTCAACATTCATATTACTAAATCTCAAATCAGGATATTATTAGTTGATGGATGGTAGTCAACGACTGAACGGGTTACCGAATGAAATATCTTAGAGATCGTGATGATGTATGATAATAAGAATTGCTTGCGTAGCCTAGATTGTCATTACTAATTGAAATGACATGAGACTATGCGTAGAACTTCTATTGCGACCGTGTAGGATTTAAGCTATGTTGCACGTGGATGGAAATGAGCATCTTATTCTAGTAATGTATACTCACCTCTCATAGTTCTTGCGTGCGTACTTGGTCGAGACCAAACTTAATGGCTAGTGTCTAACAACAAAGATGGGTGGTCGATCAGTTCAACATATCTCGGGTTTCTGACTGTTAACGGCCTTATTTCGGTTCAATATTTGGATTGTGTTTCTTTGGAGTCGATGAGATTTTTACTTGGCGGCTAGGAAAAAGCTGAATAAGGTCATAACGAGGAGCCCAAGACGAAGAGGGAACTCTCTCCCGTGACTAATTGAAATAATAATGCTCGTCATTTGTCAATCCAAACC
The DNA here is from genome assembly GCA_964056655.1 of Arabis hirsuta. Classification (NCBI taxonomy): domain Eukaryota; kingdom Viridiplantae; phylum Streptophyta; class Magnoliopsida; order Brassicales; family Brassicaceae; genus Arabis; species Arabis hirsuta. Next base: position 29,171,461 of record OZ053299.1, read on the forward strand.
ACAATCTTTCACAAAATATCTAATTTGGTCCCCCCAAACTCTTTTACACATGTTTTGCTTATTGAGGAATTCATCAAACTCACCTAGGTCTTCTGACCCAAAAACTGAAGCTCTTTTTTCTCATAAATCTCCAACGAGAAATCCCTCAGAGTTTGCGCCGCACCGCTATTTGTTTCCATCTGCGTTTCAGCAACGGCTGAAGCGTTTGAGACGTAACTAGTGACCGGTCTAGTACCAACATTCAGAAACGGAGCGGTAGCAGCAACGGTGGGTATATGGCCCGTTTGATTCGGCCCACTAGTAACGAACGGCCAAAACGGTACCACGTTCTGCGTATTGAGGTCCATGACGTTGACTCCGTAATTTGACGCCGTTATTGGAGCAAGACCAAAAGTAACGGAGCTGTCTTGTTCGCTAACTTCTACAAACTCACTCGAACAGTTTCTCTTCCTCCGTTTCCTCGTTAGGTCACCGGAGCCGCCGTCATTTTGAAGCTGCGGCGGAGAGTTTGTCGGAATCTTTAGGGTTCCGTTGACGGAGACAGCTATCGCCGGTATGGTTCCGGTTCCCGTTGCTTCGATTATCGCCGATTCGGAGCGCTCGAGAAGCCACCGAATGGTTTCTCCGTCGGATTTATGGCCGAGTTCACGGGTCAATTGAAAGATCCGAGCGGCGCAAGTGGCGGGCATTCGGATCCTGCGACCACGACCTTCTACTTTCGTGTGACGGTCTTTTGACGGTCTCTTCGGTGCCGGTTTGCTCTGGTGGATAAGCGAATTCGTCATCGGCTGCAAAAATCCGACTTCCTCTTGTTTCCTTATTGGGTCTTCTTTCTTCAGGGATATACCCGGGTTGGTTTCTGGATCCGGGTCGGTTATACGGGTCATGGTTACTAGTGAGCTATTGTCGTTGTTAGCGAGGACAACGTTTTCGTCAATCTCTCGAATCACTTTGCCTTCTTGATTCGATTCCATTACCCAAAACCCTAGAAATCTGAATGTCACGAAACCAAGATTTTCAATAACACAGAAAAATAATTCAATCTGCAGGATAAACCACGAGAAGGTTTGATTTTTCTGAGAAATTTAGTCGGATAAGTCAACTTAATTTTAATAACTGGTCATTTGACAGAAGAAGCAACCTAATAAAAGTCTGGAATTTTTTGTAAATTAAAGAACAGTGAAAGAAGAGGGAAAAAACAAAAAAGCTGATAAAACCCTAGAAAAGGTAGAAAAATTCCTCACCTTATCTTCTCCACGAACCCTACAAAGATGGAAGAGGGGCCCTCAAGATCCTCGTTTGATTTTTATAGTCTCACATCAAATCAACGGTGTAGATCACATCTCACGATATACACACATGGTTAGAGCCTAGCTGAACCAGTATGGGCCTATTTAAGTTATTGGGCCTTGGCCTTGGCCGTTTCGCGTTCTCTTTCTACATTTGTATTAGGGTACCAACTGGCAACTACCAAAGAACCGAAAGAAATCTGCTTGAAAAGTTTTTTAAAAGTTGAACCGGGTCTGATTTTGTAAGAATTGAACCGAACCGATCCGGTCTATATCGAACCAAAACTAGGCTACAAAACAAACTAGAGTAGTTCACGGCTCTCGTGTTCAAAAACATGAACTCCACATCTCACACTCTCTTTCTCCACAAACTCTGAATCCAAAAACCGAGCAACGAAAATCCAAAGCTTATAAATATCTTCGAAATTCGCAAGAAACCCTAACGCAGCAGTGAGAACAGAGATCCCTGGTTCGTCATCTCTGTTCTTTCTCTTCTCAAGAACTTTATCTTTCACCCCTTCGTGCTCCTCTTCGAACGAGATTTTCTTCAAGAAACCTTGTCCGAGTGAGATCTTGCTGCAATCTGCTAGCTTCTGCACGATGAAAGGTTCGATTCTCTCTCCCTTTTGGTTGAATAGATTGAACGCAACTGCCGGTCCTCGATTGAAATTAACTTTTGGACCGTAGATTTTAACAAGGCGACTACTTGTAGAATGCTTGAGTTTGTAGAGAGCAGTTACCAACCAATTGATCAAACATCTTGATCTGTTCCCTGTTGCTACCAATCCAAGTGAGTCCACATGATCTAGGCCTCTGTACTCGATTCGAGAACTAAAGCTATCTGTTTCATCCGATTTGATTTCCAACGCGTGTAATGAAATTGGATTGTCAGTAGGTACGAGGTTAACCATACCTGAACCAGTAGAGGATTCAAGAATAGGAATGGTGGATTTCTTAACGAACAAGCAGCCGAATCCGGAAGGGTTTTCTCCAAACACCTTGTAGAACGAACATACCATGAAATCGGGGTTATATATCGAGAGACCGAAGCTGTCCATATCTTTAGGACCCAATCCACAAGCATCGATCATCACATGCCATCCATTTTCTTGTGCCACACTCATCCATAGATACGGATACCTAGATCCCGTAACCCTAGAATGAAGTGGAAAGACAAAAATACCCTTCTTCTTCTTCTTGCTTCCGCTTTTACCTGCAGTGACCATCTTTCTCAGCTTGGAAGAACAGATTCTCAGCCTTGGCCATGAGAATTCCGCTGCAGCTACTTTGGCTCCACGTTTCTCTGAGACTCTGTTGATTTCATCCACAGCTTCACTCTCGTAGTCGTAAACCGACAAAAGCTTACGTTTTGAGTTAAACGGGTAAGACTCGGCGACGAGCCTGAAAGCAGAGGTTCTGTTTGCGGTGAAGACCATCGAGTAGTCTTCCTCGGAGATTTTGAGAAAACCCATGATTCTTCTCTTCATCGAATACTCGAACTCTGTTTCTTGACCTCCGTCGTGGAGAAGCTTCTCCTTGAGGTTACTGATCTTGGGAGAAACACTGAAGAAGGGACTTTCAGACAAGGAAGAGGAGATCTGGTAAGTGGAAGGGTCGTAGTTAAGCAACTGAGAGTAAGAGTATAAACCAATCCCAATGTAATCAAGACACGTGTAATGTGATAAACCCAAGTGAAAGTAGTGGTCGGATCTGATGCGGTCGATCTTGTAAGTGTCGGTGTAATTGGGGTAAGCTTGGATGAAATAGGAGAAGGATTCTTGAAGGGTAGGGAGAGAGTTTGGGTCGGCGAATTGAGTGTCCGGGAAAATGGTGGAGACGGTGGTTTGGGCGAAATTGCGGCGGAGAGTGGCGGAAGTGACGGTGGTGGTGGTTGAATCTGGTGGATGCTCGGAGGATGTGGCGGCGCCGTGGAATGGTGACGACGAGAAGCAACCGTGAAGACAGTTTGGTGGTGGTGAATCTCCGGGACATGGTCGGTGCATTTTTGTTGGGGTTCAAAAGATTAGATTTGTTTTGTAAATAGTCATTTCATTAGCGCTTTGTGTTAAATAAGCTAAAGTCTTAAAGTTTTATAAAGTAGTAGTGCACCTAAGACAAACGCTTGTTTCTTTTGTCTCTTGCTATATCATATAACTAGATTAGATTAAAATACGCGTTAATACACGAATAAATACATTAAAAAATTAATAAAATAAATATTAAAATTTTAATTAATAATTCGTTAAAATTTACAATATTATTTAATGTAAATCTTAAAATCAGTAAATATCAATTTATATCATAATTTTCATATCCTAATTCCTATTATGAATGTATAAAAATATATATAATCATGATTTAAATCATATTTTTAATAACAAAGAAAAATATATATTTTTATCATTATGAATGTTTATGTATTATATGGTAGAAACGTAAAAACAATTAAAATACTATATATTTTAATCATAAAAGACTAAATTTTATGTTAGTAATTTCATAAAAATTATAAATATTGTTGCAAATCATCACATAAATACATGATTGATAGTTGTATTACGCCAAATTTTATACACTATTAACTTAAGAGTAAAAATAATATTATTATTTTTTAACTTACATAAATTTTCAATTTTTAACACTTGGAGAGTACCAATGGCGTCATAGGTCAAAAATTTCTATTTTTTTTTTGTGATATTCTATACAATTTTCTGTATTGATAACAATAAGTATGCTTATAAATTTTTTATTTATTTTATTTTTGCATGGTTGTTTATATCTTAAAATTTTAATTTGAAGTTTCTATAACCTTCCTAATTTTTTTTCAATTTATATACTTTCTTTTGTTTATCATTTATTTTTTATTTATTTTAATAGACATTTTATTATGTATGTATTATTTGTTTATTTTATGGCTTATGTCCTCTCTATATTCTATTTTACTTTTTGTTTCTTAATTAATATGGATTATTAGAAATTTTATTTTTATTGTTTGATTAGTAAATTGACAATTATTTTCCATTTAAATTTTATTTTTCTTAATTATTTTTAAGTGTTAACATATGTCGTTATCTCATCAATATTAGATATATGTCGTGATATGTGAGTTATAATCTTGTTTACGTATAAAGCTTATATAAAAATGCATTGTGGTATATATATTTTATTTTAAAATTGATAACTCTTATAATTTGACAAATGTAAGTAAATTCTAAATTATGACTCACGCAAATATTTAATATTTATTTTATTATTATATCTTAGTAAATCATCAATTTATCTCATACTAAATTGTGTCATACACGTTATTATATTAGCAAAACGAAACTTACAATATGACATTTTCTTTCGTCTTTAACTATTTTTTCCGACAATTCGATATAAGATTTGTTTTGTTGTTGAAAGTTTAGATAATTTGAAATGGAAAGAATGTATTTTGTAGTATGACAATTTAGAAAAATTACCTTTTTTTTTGTTATTTGTTTTATAATCCTTGTTTAAATATATATTTCTTATTATATTTTCTATTTAAATTTTTTGTTAATATTGACACATGTCACAATCTAAATTAACAATTACACATGTCATGATCTTGTGAATAAATTAACAATTACACACGTTCTCATCGTGCGCATGTTATAATAAGATAAAATCATGTTTCTAAATTTGTAATGGACACATGATAATATATTATTAAGTGAATGAAAAGATTTTTTTTTCATAATTGTATTTCTCAATCGACACATTATATAAACATGATAGTATTAAGTGAATAAAAATATTCTATATAAATACATTGGAAAATATATTAAAAAAAAAATCTAGTGAATTTAGAACGTTTATATAATCTATGTATTGTGCAGAGTGTACTCATTTCTGGTGGTAAAATGGTTACAGTGTGCATTTTCATTGTCTGTTAAGCCATTTTTGTCAATGTTCTAACTGTAATTATGTACTATAAAATCTAAGTTTTAGTTGGCAGGAAACCTAAAACAATAAGTTTTTTTTTAAGTGTTTCGATATGCTAGAATGGTAAAAGTTAGAAGAGAATAATGTTTTTGGTATTGAATCACTATTTTTTTTTTTTTTTGTTCTTATTATTCATTCGTTTATATAACGTCTTAAAATTTCAGTGACCAGTCACAATAGCTAAGATTTCGATGAGCTATGGTTGAATTTTAATTGTGATGGTGTTACATAATTATATGAGATAATTGCAGTGGTACTCCAATTATAATATGGTGTGATGATGTATGTAATTCTTCTATTTATTAACAGAAACTACAAAAAGAAAAAGAAAAGCAAAAGCGTATTAGCCGGGAACAATGATTGTTATCAAGAAAAGAGTGAAAGGTATGCAACGTTACTCACTTTTTTAGAACGCGTAGATTTTAGTGGTCAAGAAAGTGCTTTCTAGCTATTTACAATGCTTACATGCAAAGATACATATACCCGAGTAAACAAAAACAGCCAATATGCTTTCAAGTCAAAAGCTAGATTTTCCAGCTTAATTAAGTAGAGAACCTAATTTTATAACAGAAATTAGATCAGTGATTATAGTGGCTAAATGACAAATATGTAGAGAATGTGTATTTCTAAAACTTTCTACACTAAAGTAATTACAAAATGTTCCTAAAACTGAGTAATAAAATACTAAGACATAATTAAAAATCATAAGGTTAGACATATCCCAATTAATTTAAAATATTGAGACATATAATATAGACGTATCCTAATTAATTAGGAAATATATTTTTTAAGGTTTTCGTGTATTTGTTTATTGTTTTTTGTCATTAAATACTACTATTATATGTATGATAAAGTTAGGTGTGTGGATTGTAATTAAAAAAAAAAGTTAGTTGCGTGAACTTAGATGTGTGAAAATAAAGTTACTTGTTTCTTATCTTTTTGTAAATTCACACATTTAATCTTTTTTTTATTACAATTCACACACCTAACTTTATCATGCATAAAATAATAGTATTTAATGACAAAATGACAAGAAACAAGTATACAAAAACTTTATAAATTATATTTCCTAATTAATTGGGACATGTCTGCATTACATGTCTTCTACATATTTAATTGAGAATCATTATTATGTTTTGAGAGCAAAACATGAGCTTTTTACTAAAATAATCTTATATCATTAGTTGACGAAAGTGTACTTTTTAATAGAGTTTTAAATAAAAGAACAATGGTTGATCAATTTAGGAGTTAAAGCTGCTGATGAAACAAGAGATGACACAACATAAGACACACTATTAATGTGACATGAGATTGAATGATCAAGCTCTTCATGGTGTACATGATACAAAAGTTGAGACGGTAATCAACTTCATAAAGTGGAATGAAAATAAAAAACAACAATCTCAACAACAAAGACAAGACACTCGTCTCACACATAGAACACTATTAAGTGTTAAATTCCGAGATTTAGAAGGTAAAGAAATATAACTAGTGTGCGTAATAGAGAGATCAGAGCCATCGCATATGAGAACAGCATCATGTTCATTGAATGGTTGGTGAAGCACGAAGTTGTTCAAATCACTAGTCATGTGATGAGTTACACCAATGTATATTAACGAAGCACTAGATGGATGTGGTGATGCAAGTGCATTGGCCCGAAGCTGCAATAGACGAAAAGGAGAGGGCAGTCAGCTGTGTTCTGCACCATAGTATGATGGAGGAAGCTGAGAACAACACTTGACACTATGGCCAAATACTCCGCACAGTTGACATTTGCCTTGATATCCTTTTGTGAGGCGAGTATTTTATCTTTATTGCTGAGATTGTTGTTGATTATTCTCATTCCACTTATGAGGTTGACGCTAATGTAGTTTGCCTTGATATGGACGTGTAGGAGGTGCGACAACATTGGCGGACATATCAACAGTGGTTGTGATGGAGGAGACAACAAACAACAACTTGGCTTCCTTTGTGAGAAGTTTTCATGGACTTCGGCGATGAATGGAGAGCTCTTACGACCTTCCACTTGCTCCACCACTGACTTGTAGTTTTCAGGTAACCCTTCGAGGACGTACCAATTTGATCTTCATGCTTAATTGGTTTTCCAAGGAGAGCAAGTTGATCGAAACAAGTTGATAAACCTTGAAGACACTTATCAATGGTTTTGCCGCCTTTCAAGTATTGTTGAAGCTGATGTTTCAGTTGTTGGATATGGTCGAGGCTTGGTTTTGTATAGGTTGCAGAAATAGTTTCCACATCTCACACGCTTGTCTTGGATTTGGTGACAAGACGTTGAATGGAAGAGCTGAGGATTTCGAAAAATGCACTGTAGAGAAGTTTATCTTGTTTCTTCTATTTAGCATATGTAGGGTTAGGCGTGGATTGATTGTTGGTAGTGAAAGTTTGAGACGGTGTTGCAGATCGTAACCATCAAAGAAAGCGTGCACTTAAACATTCCATGTCATGTAGTTGGTTGAGGTGAGTTTTTTTATGTTTAACATATTAATGTTGAGGAGAGATTGTGAAACAACCCGACCTCTTTTTTTTTAATTACATTGGACTCGAACTAATGTTCTCATAAACATTAAGTCTCAATATCCAATCAAGCTAAATCCCCTTCACAACAACCAGCGGAAATCACATAAAATAATCAATCCAATTCAATAACGAATTAACTCAACAGAAACAATTCCATCAATTCTATAGAACAACAACCTAGCGATTCTTAACAATCCAATCACATCAACCAATCGAGACACTAGATCATCTTCTCTTCCCGGCCATGATTACACGATCACACTTTGTCTCTACCTGCATCACATGGTTAAAAGAGATGCGTGAGTATTATCACAAATACTCAGTGACACGGTCGTTCCATCTACTTGGCTATACACACATGCATAAGAAAATGATACAATACCAGGATGAGCAAGCAACAATGCACAACACGAACCATCAAACGAGAAAACAGCACACAATCGTGCGTCGATCGACACACAACCCCGGTGTCGATCGATGCACTGCTCGTGTGTCGATCAACGTACAGCTCGTGTGTCGATCGACGCACCATCGCATAGTCCAGGAATCGAACCTATCCTCTCATAGATCGATTCCAGAATGTATCACATAGATCTCCTGCAAAGAATCCACCAATACAAGCACGAATCCATCCAAATAACATAATCAATCGTATCCTATCAATTCCTTTACCCATATAAACCATGGTCACGCACTTACCTTGGTTCTGGAAGGAAAAAGGAATGAAATATGAACAACGCGAAAAACACTCGGAATCAGATCTCTAATCTGAAATCCTCTCCTCGTTCGCGAAGGATGAGCACCAAAACACCAATCCAGAGCATCCCAATACACAACCCGAGCTTTTAGGATCAAGAACAGGAAGAAATCAACAATGATTCTCTTTTCCTCAAATCCTCTCTAAAAAATTCTCTGGAAACTCACTGGAACTTTCTGGAAATCTCTCTAATGACAGAAAACGACCAAAACGCGGCCCACCTTTCTTTTTATAGGGAAGCCCTAGGGTTCCCTTTAACCGACTTGCAAACCGACAATTAAAATCAAACCAATCAGTTCAATTCCACCTTGTGTCGATCGACGCACCTCCCTTGCATCGATCAACGCACGACCAAAATCTCTAAATTTTGGTTTGCGGTCATTACAATTCTCTCCCACTAACACGAATTCGACCTCAAATCATGCAACATCGTCTCACTATGGCTACAATCCTGACCAAAACCCGGCCAGCACCACCTAAGATCTCTCTCGATCCCTAAAGCTCATCTAGTCTCATACTTACAATCACATTTCAGACATTATTGCTCATAACTCATATCTATTTACACCCCTCCCACTCTCAGGGTCATCACCCTTTGAGCTCTCGGTGTATATCATACCCCTCCCACCTTCAGGATCGCCATCCGTCAGGCGGTATGCTCCATGCCCCTCCCACTCTCAGGACACATAGTCTGTCAAGCTATCGGCATGCAGGGAAACCCACATCTCCTGGAGAGAACCCTGTCCCTCAAAGTATATGCAGGGAAAATAATATCCTCTGAAGAGAACTCACATCTCGGTAGTATATGCAGGGAAACTCACTATCTCCGGGAGCAATCAATTCTGCAACGTGCATCATAAGCACTTGTCGACTAAAATCACCTCCCGTGGTTCCATCATGACATCCCCTATCCCGGAATATCATCACATCCATGATCAATCTCTAAATCATCCGAAACAACCCAATCGCACAGGGTGTTTCCACTAGAGTCTCTAGGAAATAGATAGTTCTGACTCATATAAAACTTATATTTATAGATTCTCCCCAGGAATAGACAAGTTCTAACTCACATATAACTTCTATTCCCAGCTCTCCCTAGGCAATAGACAAGTCCTAACTCACATAGAACTCCTATTCCCAAGCTCTTTCTAGGCAATAGACAAGTTCTAACTCACATAGAACTTCTATTCCTAGACTCTTCCTAGAAAATAAACAAGCTCTAACTCACATAGAACTTCCATTTCTAGCCATCTCATAACACATAACTCATGACCCACCAGTCATACTATAAGAACTCACATCTTATAAACTCATTAATAAGAAAACCCATTTTGTTAAATCTCAATAATGTATAAATCGTTACATCCAAACAAAAATACATAGATAAAACTCATAGCAACATGCTATCTCAGAAGCTGAAAACCAGAAAAGATAACTCAAGCCTCAGCTTGTTTCTCGAACCACTTCGAAAACTTTGCCTTCATCATAGCCTCTGGTTCCCAAGTCTCCTTCTCAACACCATCACAGTCTCACAAGACTCTCAATTACGGTATCCTCTTCCGGCGCAACACCCTGTCTCTTCTCTCAAGAATCCTCACAGGTTTTTCCTCTAACGTTATGTTGGGCTGAAGATCCTCCAGAATCCTAGCCAACACCTCCTCAGACTCATGCAGACACTTCTCAGCATCGAAACATGGAAGACCTTATGAAAAGCCTTCATACTCTGAGGTAACTCCAAACGATAAGCTACTAGTACAACCCGTTCTACAACCCTGAACGGAGCCATAAACCTTGGACTTAACTTATTTTCTGAAATGGATCTGTTAGGACTCCTCACATCGCAGCCTTGAGATACACATTATCTCCAATCTCGAACTCCAACTCCTTCCTCTTCTTATCGGCATAACTCTTCTCCCGATCTTGAGCCTCTTTCATGTTCAGCCTCAAAACACGGATCTTCTCCGTCGTTTCCTGAACAAAGTTTGCACCAAACATGCTCCTCTCCCCCACTTGAGTCCAGCATAATGGTGTACGACATGGCCTCCCATACAAAGCCTCATACGGAGCCATACTGATACTTGCCTGGTAGCTGTTGTTATACGCAAACTCTACCAAGTTCAAGTGATCCGCCCAATGACCACCATAATCCAACACACACAAGCTCAACAAATCCTCAAGTGTCTGAATCGTCCTCTCAAATGGTCCATATGTCTGAGGATGATAAGCAGTACTCATATGCACCTTAGTGCCCATCTCAGCCTGAAACGCTCTCCAAAACTCTGAAGCGAACCTCAGATCTCTGTCTGACACGATAATCGCTGGCACTCCGTGCAGACTCACTATCTCCCGTACATACTTCTTAGCCAACACCGCCGCTCCAGCGGTCTTCTTAATGGCAAGAAAATGTGCTGACTTAGTCAGACGATCCACAATCACCCAGATAGCATCATAAGTCCGCAAAACTGGCAATCCCACCACAAAATCCATGGTAATCATATCCCACTTCCACTCTGGAATGGGCAAACTCTATAACAAACCACTCGGAACCTGGTACTCAGCCTTCACTAACTGACACACATGGCAAGCCGTCACCCAGTTAGCCACATCTTTCTTTATCCCGACCTAGTGATAGTACCGTTTCAGATCACGATACATCTTAGTCACTCCCGGATGAATCGACAACATGCTCTTATGAGCTTCTCTCAAAATCTCCTGCCTCAGATCCTCATCCTTAGGCACACAAAATCGCCCGTTCACAAGTATCGTCCCGTTCGCATAGACCTGATAGTCAGAAACTGCAATCTTAGAAGCATTAATCAACTCCTGTTCCTTCTCCTAAGCTACTCAAATCGTGCTCAGCAACCCCTCTAACCCCAACGGCTCCTGTGAGATAACATATAACCTCAAAGTGCTAATCTCACTCACCAAAGCCTCCATACCCCGCTCATGAGCTGAAACAAGTCTCTTCCGACTCAACGCATCTGCAACCAATCTCCAGATCGTAATCTGCTACCAACTCTATCCAACGCCTTTGTCTCTGGTTCAGTTCTGGCTGCGTAAAAAATACTTCAGGCTCTTATGGTCTGTGAACACCTGAACCTTTCCGCCATAAAGATAAGATCTCCAAATCTTTAGAGCGAAAATCACTGCAGCCAACTCAAGATCGTGGGTAGTGTAGTTGCTCTCATGCTTCCTCAACTACCTCAAAGCACAAGTGATTAGTTTTCCCTGTTGCATCAACACACAACCCATACCAACTTCTGAAGCATCTGTATACACCACGTATACCTCACCCGGCTCCGGCAATGCTAGCACTTGTGTACTAGTCAACATATCCTTCAGCTTCTTGAAACTCTCCTCACAAGCTGAAGACCACACAAAAGGGACATCCTTCCCCGCCAGCTTCGTCATTGACTGCGCCATACTCGCAAAACCCTTGACGAACCTCCTGTAGTAGCCTGCCAAACCAACAAAACTCTTAATCTCAGTGGCATTCCTCGGTCTAGGCCACCCTCTGATAGCCTCTATCTTAGTCAGATCCATAGAAACTCCCTCTGCAAAAACCACATGACTGAGAAAACTCATCTCTTGCTGCCAAAAACTGCACTTACTCAACTTCGCGTACACCTTCTGCTCCCTCAGCTTCTCCAGAACCACTTTCAGATTAACCTCGTACTCCTCAGGACTCCTCGAATACACCAAAATATCATCAATGAAGATTATCACAAACTCGTCCAAGTACTCCTGAAAGACCATGTTCATTAGCCTCATGAATGCTGCTAGTGCATTCGTCAACCCGAAAGGTATCACCATGAACTCATAATGCACATACCTCGTCCTGAAAGTAGTATTCCTCACATCTACTTCATCGATAGGAATCTGATGGTAACCCAAAGCCAAATCAATATTGGAGAACCAAGTAGCCCCTCGCAAGTGATCAAACAACTCATTAATCCGCGGTAAAAGATATTTGTTCTTCACAGTGACTCGGTTAAGTCTCTGGTAATCGATACATAATCGAAAATTCCCATCTTTCTTCTTCACAAACAGCACCGGCACTCTCCATGGTGAACTACTAGGCCAGATAAATCCTTTCCCCAATAGATCATCCAGTTGTTTCTTCAGCTCTGCCATCTCTGCTGGAGCCATACGATAAGGCGCCTTAGATATCACAGTTATCCCGGGCTCCAACTCAATCGTGAAAAAATCAGACTGAGACAGTGGTAATCTCTGCAACGACTGGAAAACATCCTAGAAGTCTTGAACAACTCGAATATCCCCAACTGTAACCTCTCTAACAGACTCTGGCAACACAATCGTTGTCAAATACGCCTTGCAGCCCTTCTCAATCAGCTGCTCAGCCTGAATCACCGAAATCACGAGACTTCCGGAAGTCGGCCTCACTCCTTGATAAACCAACCTCCCCGCCTCTCGCTCAAACACAACTCGTCCCCGATGATAATCTAAACTTTGTACCAGTCCAGCCAATCCATACCCAGAATGATGTCGTACAACTCCACCGGACTAATAATCAGGTTAGATGGCATAGATTCCCCCGCCACCTGAATATCCACACCTCGAGCCCGCCCAAGAGTAGCTAAAGACTTGCCACCAGCAACCTTAACTACTCCCGGCTGCTCATCATAATCATTTTGGATACCACTGCCCTTCGCACACTCCGGAGTAATGAAGCAATTCGTAGCTCTAGAATCAAACAGTATATTGGACTAACAACCGCCCACTACTAAGGTCCCTGCACAAATTCCATGTGCCTAAGAACCCTAACATTCTAGCACAGACTCACAAATTCCAAAAGAGACTAAATTCAACAACATTAGAATTTAACAAGTCAAGTTTTGAAGTTTACCTATGATCGGTCTGGTGCAAGAGCTACCCGCCTCCACCGAAGTGAACACCCGCGCTGCTGCTGCAATCTAAACCACCGGCTGCACTGCTACCACCGCCATTTGCTGCAACCTAGGCTATTTAGGCTTAATATGTGCCGGCTCTGTGCAGTGGAAGCACACCCGCGCATCCCGAGCCTCGTTCTTCTTCGGACAGCTCGCGACCCGATGATCCATGCTCCCACACCCGAAGCATCTCGGACCACCGTGACCACCCTGACTTGACCCTTAAGTGCTCTCACACGTCCTTTTTTTGTCCTTGCGCAGGCTTGCCGCCCTTGCTCGAACTCACCTGCTGTTGCGACCTCCTCTGCTGAACAGGTGTACTAACCACCACCACCTGCTCCCTCAGATCCTCCTCAATCGTTGCAGCAATCTCAACCAACTCCGCCCTCGTGGCCAACCTACTCACTCTACAGTGAGTCCTCAAATTAGGTCAAAGTTCTCTCAAGAACCTCTTCACCTGGGCCTGCTCGCCCTCCATGCCTCTACCCGCATGAACCAGAAGTCGACTGAACTCCGCGTCAAACTTCCTCACTGACCGGTCACCCTGAGTCAACTCCAAAAACCTCAACTCCAAACGATCCACCGCCTCCTGCGGGAAATACTTGGTATTAAACTATGCCAAAAAGTCATCCCAGGCCATCTCTGCCTGCACCCTCCTAGCCACGATACCACTTCACCAAAGATGCGCATCACCCTCTAGGTAATGAACTGCAAGATCAATCCGGTATCCCTCTGGACACCTAATAGAGCAAAAGTTACGCTCCAGTCTCAGCCGCCACTCATTGGCTTCCTCAAGCTTGACACCTCCCGAGAAAAATCTTGTACCAATCCTCTACATCAGCTCCATCATCCTAAGATAGGATGGGAGCTCCTCCGCAACTGCCACACCTGACTGCACCCCAGCCCTACCCGGCTGCACCCTAGCCATACCCAACTGCACACCAGCCATCAGACCTCACACTGGTACTCGCAGTGGCCACACCCACAGACCTCTCCTGAAACGTCTGCGAAGTTGCCACCTGCTCCTCCACGAAACTCTGGGCCATACCCACGGCGGAGGACTCACTCTCAAGCCCCCGACCGCGCCCACGTCCTCCACAACCACCACGACCAACACGACCCCGACAACCTCTACCTCTGGCCCCTCTAGCCATCTCTCTGCACTATCCAGCAGAACACTAAGCATACTAGAAACAAAAAATATCAAACAAATACATACAAATACATACTGTGGAATCTCATTGAGGCTCGGAGAAGATGATCTAGGACTCCAAACCCACATAACAATTGAATAACTACTCATAATCAATTCAATTCACACTACAATTGACTAACTCACACAATCAATTACGTTCTCTCGCCCTAGAACCATAAGGACTCTGATACCAAACTGAAACAACCCGACCCTTTTTTTTAATTACATTGGACTCGAATTAATGTTCTCATAAACATTAAGTTTCAATATCTAATCAAGCTAAATCCCCTTCACAACAACCAGCGGAAATCATATAAATAATCAATCCAATTCAATAACGAATTAACTCAACAAAAACAATTCCATCAATTCTATAGAACAGTAACCTAGCGATTCTAGACACTCCAATCACAGCAACCGATCGAGACGCTAGATCATCTCTTTTTCCCGGCTATAATTCCACGATCACACTTTGTCTCTACCTGCATCACATTGTTAAAAAAGATGCTTGAGTATTATCACAAATACTCAGTGAGACACTCATCCCATCTACTTGGCTATACACACATGCATAAGAAAATGATACAATACCCGGATGAGCAAACAACAATGCACAACACGAACCATCAAACGAGAAACAACACACAGATCGTGCATCGATCGACACACAACCCTAGTGTCGATCGATGCACTGCTTATGTGTCGATCAACGCACAGCTCGTGTGTCGATCGACGCACCATCGCAGAGTCCAGGAATCGAACCTATCCTCTCATGGATCGATTCCAGAATGCATCACATAGATCTCCTGCACAGAATCCACTAATACAAGCATGAATCCATCCAAACAACACAATCAATCGCATCCTATCAATTCTTTTACCCAGATAAGCCATGGTCACGCACTCACCTTGGATTTGAAGGAAACAGGAATGAACTATTAAGAACGCGAAAAACACTCGAAATCAGATCTCCAATCCGAAATCCTCTCCTCTTTCGCGAAGGATGAGCACCAAAACACCAATCCAGAGCCTCCCAACACACAACCCGAGCTTTTAGGATCAAGAACAGGAAGAAATCAACAATGATTCTCCTTTCCTTAAATCCTCTCTCAAAAACTCTTTGGAAACTCACTGGAACTTTCTGGAAATCTCTCTAATGACAGAAAAACGACCAAAATGCAGTCCACCTCCCGTTTTATAGGGAAGCCCTAGTGTTTTCCTTTAACAGACCCGCAAACCGACAATTAAAATCGAACCAACCGGTTCAATTGCACTTTGTGTCGATCGACGCACGACCAAAATCCCTAAATTTTGGTTCGCGGTCATTACAGATTGGGTTGTGTCAACAGCTTCAGCGGGATGCCATTGTGAGAGTTTGAGAGAGATGTGAAGAACAAATACAGAGGTAAGAGGACGAAGAGAGAAAAGAAGCAGCAATGGAAGAAAAAGGAAAAAAATTTAGGGTATCATATTAATTCTCGAATACCCTGTAGAGATTGTGTATTTCTATATAAATGAAGGAATTATAAAAAGTTATATTTATACAAAGCAGAGATAACGTTATAGACTAAGGTAATTACATAATGTTCATAAAACTAAGCAATCAAATGTTGAGCATAATTGAGAATCATAATCATATCTCGTACAAAATAAGGGGAGGAGATTATTTCCGTGGAAATTGGAAGAAATACTGAGAAATCTTATAGAATATAATATTATTGAGTTGTCTTTGATACAATATGTTATATATATATATAGTAATTAGCATCAACATATTGTCAACACTATATAATTTTGTAACTTTCCAAAACACATAATCAAATACGCTAAAAATATACCAAGATCTAGAAAATTCTTCCATTTAGGTTTCATGGACTTCACGGATTTCACTTCATAGATGGGCTTTGATTTCCTAGAATACTTGATCTGTAAGCTACACATCTTTCTCCCCAAGTTATCTAAAATACTCTCCGCACGACAAAGGTGGAATGCTAAATGTAAGTTTTGCAATCACAAAGCAGAACAACTACGTCGTGGACATATTGTCAAGGACGGACAAAACAATTCAACAGACTTCTCCGTATATAAACTTCAATCTTCAAAGTATGGATGAAACTTCAGCTCATCTTTGGTCTTGAATTGATAAAATGGAAAAACATCATGTGGGCGCAACTGCAACTTCACAAATAGTTGTCTTTGTGTCCATAAATTGGACTTAAAAATGACCTAAAGAACATCAACGTTCAAACTAGAACTCCCTACAAACACAGTAAATTCCCATGTAATAGGACAAACATAAATAAAGCTCAGTGTCACACACGGTGCCAAAACCCACACAAAAATTATAAATCCGTGAAATCCCATAAACCCAAAGATTTGTCATTTAATTAAATAAAAATTAAGAAGCATCGACGCTTAAAACGCTTAGTTAAGCAACGCATCTTCACTGCGACGTGGTGTCTCCTCATTTCTTCTCTTCCACTTCTATCTCTTCTCTCTCTCTTTCGACCACCCACCGACCACATTCTTTACATTTTCCAGTGAGATCAGCTTCATCACTGATCCTCTCTAGTCGCCGCCGATTCTCTCAGTCCTCACCACTAGAGCCGCCAAGCCCTAAATCCTCTTTGCTCTTCTCTATCACGATTTGAAGAGATGCAAATGCTTTCTCGATATGAGCTTGCATTTTCCGGCGATTACGAGCCTTCTCATAGCTCGTCGACCCAAGCATCCCGAGATAACCTCAAACCTTACTCCGCAAAACTCTTCTTCGATCAGGATGTATGCTTTTCTGAACAGAAACTCTGTTCCTTTTCGGCGATTCCTCTACTTCCAACCCTTGCTTGTAATAACCTCAGGTAGGTTTCTCTCTACACCATTTCAACAATATTTTGAGGTTGCTTAATCCTAATCCCTTTGATCTTCCTTTGATAGTGGAACCCTTAGAATTCACCCTTGTGTATTGCAACTTTTTCGTTGAACAATTTGTGTTGTTTTCCCTCTCCTTCTTGCAATTTCTCTCTGCTTGTGCAATCAGAAAACTTTAACCTTGTTCCTGTTTTGTTTCAGCCTCAGAAGAGACTCGAACCCGAAGCTCTACCTGCTTCTTCTCTTACCACGGGTAAACAACTAAGCCCTTGTCTTCTCGATGGTGAGAAATCTGCAATTCCCAAACTCTGCAGATTCATCCACGAAATCAGGTAAGCTAGAGACAACACACCGAACCTGTTACACTTCCTCTTACTTGTCGAGTTTCAGAAACCTTAACATTGTTTCATCTGGAAATTAACTCCACCTGCTTTTGAATTACCTCTCATAAGATTTTTTCTAGGAAAGTTAGCTTAATTCAGTTGGGTTCTCTCAAAAGGTTTGTTCTTTATTACTTATATGGTTGGGTTTTTGGTTAATGGTTGTTGCTGTTCGATTATGGTTGAGAATGTCATGAATGCATGTGATAATTTGTTAATGTGTGTTTGGTAATAAATGTGGTGAATTAGTTAGATACATGTCCTTTCACCATTTAAACCCACTTCTTCTTCTTGTTCTTCTCTTATTCTCTGAAAACACAGTTCTTATTCTCAGTGTTAGCATCTCGGAAAACACATCTGTTTTTCTCTTTCTGATCATCTTCTTCTATTTTTTATCATCTGTTAAACACATTTCCCTTTTTTCTTTCTTATCCTCTTTCTAAGACCATTATCTTATGAATCCATTTAGTCATGCCCCCAATTTCGTTGACCTGTTGCAGTCAACAAGATCCCGAAACCTATCCTTACTACTCTACTGTAAACCCTAGTGTAAAACTTGGATCATCCCAAGTCCCTGTGTTTAGTACTCAATGCACTGAAGATTCAAGCTTCGGTGAAGATACGCCTGTAGAGCGTAGAGAAAGGAACAAATGGATTCCATCAGATGATCTAGTGCTCATTAGTGCATGGCTAAACACGAGCAAGGATCCTATGGTATGCAACAAGCAAAAGTCGGGGGTTTTCTGGAAACGAGTTGCAGACTATTTTGCATCTTCTGCTAAGGTTGGTGGACGTGTAATCAGAGAGCCAAGTCACTGCAAGTCATTAATGACATTGTTTGGAAGTTTTGTGGATGCTACAAGGCTGCAAAAAGGGAGAGAGCAAGTGGTCAGAACAAGGATGACGTTCTGAAGAGGGCTTACAAAATCTTCTTCAATAATCACAAGAAGAAATTCAACCTTGAGCATGCTTGGAGAGAGCTGCGTTATGACCAGAAATGGTGTGAGCTTTCTACAAGCAAAACTGATGGAAGCTGTAAGAGAAGAAAGGTTGATGATGGTGCACAATCATCAACCTCTCTTGCTGATGAAGCAAGCAAACGTCCTCCTAGTGTTAAGGCTGCTAAAAGCAGAGGAAAGAAGAGTGTGGATGAAGGCAAAGATATTTTGGAGTTTGGAAACTAGTGTTGGCTCTCACGTGACATTGTGTCGATGTATTTGTATAGTGTTTGTTGGTATGCTTGGTTGTCACAACTATATATTCAATGTTAAACATAAACTACACTTATTCTCACATCTTATTCTCACATCTTTTTTTTATTGGCAAACACAAGTTTAAAACAAATTTCTCCTCTCTCTTTGTCTTCCTTTTCTTCCATAACAAGGTTAGAGATATGGCTTCTTCTTCCCATAATACTGTTGACCGGTCACTTGATGAACTTTTTGATCAAAAATTTGATCAAATATTCGACCAAACGATCGAGAATTTTATCATTGGTAATAATGATCATCAAGAGGCAGAGTCCAAAAAAAAAGAGTTTTTATTGAAAGAAATCGCGAAGAAGGCGACTTGCATTTATGGAACGATTATTTCAGTGATGCTGCAACATACCCTTCTAATTTATTCCGACAACGTTCTAGAAAGAACAAACCATTGTTCTTGCGTATTGTTAATCGACTGCCCAATGAAGTTCCATTCTTTAGACAAAAGAAAGATGCTCTCGGAAGACTTGGTCTTTCTGCACTTCAAAAGTGTACAACAACAATTCGTCTTTTGGCATATGG
Organism: Arabis hirsuta; assembly: GCA_964056655.1. NCBI lineage: Eukaryota > Viridiplantae > Streptophyta > Magnoliopsida > Brassicales > Brassicaceae > Arabis > Arabis hirsuta. Next base: position 29,191,151 of record OZ053299.1, read on the forward strand.
TACTGCGGTTGACGAGTACCTCCGGATCGGTGCAAGTACAGCTCGTTCTTGTTTGGAAAATTTCGTCGAAGGAGTAATAAATATGTTCGTGGATGAGTACCTAAGAAGGCCCACCCCGGAGGACCTTCAACGACTACTTTATATTGGAGAGCTATGTGGATTTCCCGGGATGATAGGAAGCATCGACTGTATGCATTGGGAGTGGAAAAATTGCCCCACCACTTGGAAAGGCAATATTCACGTGGTTCTGGAAAACCCACAATCGTTTTAGAGGCTGTAGCTTCATATGATCTATGGATATGGCACGCGTTTTTTGGACCTCCAGGTACGTTAAACTATAAAACAACCCGACCCAAAAATTTAAAAAAATTTCCCTTCCGGATTACTATTATCACCAACATTAATCCTCAACGAGTCAACAACACAAGTGCAGAACAATACGAGCAATAACCAATAACAACATTCAATAATCCCATACTTATTGAACACTAACAATACCAAGTCAATCCCATAACAACAATCCAAATCAACCATAAACCATATCCAATTAACAGCACAAGTCAATAACAATCCAACACGTTCCGGAATTTACTAACACCCTAGTAATTCTACAATAACGAGCAGACAATCGAGTCTCTAGACCATCTCCTTTTCCTCGCCACGATCCCACGATCACACCTTATCTTTCCCTACATCACATGGTTATACGAGATGCGTGAGTATTACCATAAATACTCAGTGAGGCGGTCATCCCATCTACAAGGCTATACACACAGGCATAAGAGAAATGATACAATACCAAGGTGATCACGCAACAAGGCAAGCAAGAACAAACAACACATATTCGCCAAAACTGGCCACGTGTCGATCGACACAGCTCAGTGTGTCTATCGATACACCGATCCCCAACCTGGAATCGATGAACCTCGTGTCAATCGACACGGGTAACGTGTGTTGATCGACATGAGGATACATAACTAGAAATCGAACCTAATCCTCACATTGCCCGATTCCAAACGATTCACCTGCAAAAATCAACTCAACACAGCACGTAATACACCAACCAACAACAAACAAACGTATCCTATCACCCCTTTTACCCAGATAAGCCATGGTCACGCACTCACCTTGGATTTGAAGGGAGAAAAGGAGGAAAACGGATGAAAACGCCAAGAACAAGACCCCAACGCCGAGATCTACACTCCACCCACGAGGAATCACTCCAAAAACGATCTCCCAAGTCTCCCAGACGAATCTCCTCTCTCAAATCTCTCTGGAACTCTTTGAAACTTTTCTGAAACTGAAAACCCTCAGAAAATGCGGCCAACCCCTATTTATAGGGAAACCCTAGGGTTTCACTCTAAACCAGGTCGCAAATCGACACTTAAATCGAATTGACCCGGTTTGATTTCAACTCCTGTCGATCGACACACCAAGGCGTGTCGATCGAGACGCTACCAGAATTCACCAATTCTAGTTCGCGGTTGTTATAACTATCCTCTACTAACACGGATTCGACCTCGAATCCTGTGACACCATCACACTACGGTCTCAACTACCTGACCAGAACCCGGCCAGCACCATTCGAGATAATACTCGAATCATACAACCCGTCCCACTAAGGCTAACACTCCCGTCTGAAACCCGACCAGCTTTGCCCGAAAACACTCAGAATACAACGTTTTCCTGATCCGGACTATATCTGCCCGATTGATAGCACAACAATCAAATAAGAACATGTCCGACAAACCGTAGATCCAGACTTAGACCAATCGATCGCTCAACAATCAAACAAGAACATGCACAACCCAAGGCGCTACATGTGTTTCCCAGGGACGTCTGAACCGAGGTTCCAAACACAAGCACAACCCTAGACTCGACGCCTACACAACCCCTTGACCCCACCTGGTCAGCACCACTGAGATCGCTCCTGATCTTTGAAGCTCATCCAGTCTCATACTAGCCACATTGCACCGTCTCGCCATGGCTGCAATCCCGACCAACCCGGTCAGCACCACCTAAGATCCACTCCCGATTCCCGAAGTTCATCCAGTCTCATACTTACGATCACACTACAGATACTATTGCTCATACTCATATCTATATACACCACTCTGCTCTCAGGATCGTCACCCCTTGAGCTCTCGATGTATATCATACCACCCCACCTTCAGGACCGCCGTCCATCCAGCTCTCGGTATGCTCCAGCCCCTCCCACTCTGAGGACACACAGTTATTCAAGCTATCGGCTACAGAGGAATCACATATCCTCTGGAGAGATCCCTGTCCCTCAAAGTATATGCAAGGGAACCACTTTCCCCCGGAGAGAACCTCACTGTCCCCTCAAGTATACCCAGGAGAACCACTATCCCCTGGAGTAATCACTCTGTAACGTGCCTCATAAGCACCTGTTGACTGAAACCACCTCTCGTGATCATCCGAAACAACCCAATCACGAGGGTGTCTCCACAGAGTCCCTGGAAAAGACAGTCCTAACTCACATAAGACTTCTGTTTCCAGACTCCCCCTAGGAAATAGACAGGTTCTAACTCACATAAAACCTTTATTCCCCAGCGCCATGGCCAATCACTAGGCCATCCGGAACAATCCAAATCTCCCAGGTGTTCCCCAGAGTCCCTGGAAAAGACAGTCCTAACTCACATAAGACTTCTATTCCAGACTCCCCCTAGGAAATAGGCAGGCTCTAACTCACATAAAACCCCTATTTCCCAGCGCCATCCAGGGAATCACAAGTCCTAACTCACATAGAACCTCATCCCCAGATAATCCTCCTACAACATGGACAGCCTCAACATGGACAGGTTTTCATACTCCGAGGTAACTCCAACCGATAAGCCACTGGTCCAACCCGCTCCACAACCTTGAACGGACCCAAAAACCTCGGACTCAGCTTATTCTCTGAAATGGATCTATTAGGACCCCTCAACATCGCTGCCTTGAGATACACCAGATCTCTCAGCTCGAACTCCAACTCCTTCCTCCTCTTGTCGGCGTAACTCTTCTGCCGATCCTGAGCCTCTCTCATGTTCAGCCTCAAGACACGAATCTTCTTCATCGGCTCCTGAACAAAATCCACACCAAACATGCTCCTCTCCCCCACTTGGGTCCAGTATAATGGTGTACGACATGGCCTCCCATACAGAGCCTTATATGGAGCCATCCCGATGCTCGCCTGGTAGTTGTTGTTGTACGCAAACTCCACCAGGTTCAAGTGATCTGCCCAATGACCACCATAATCCAGCACGCACATTCTCAACAAGTCCTCCAATGTCTGAATCGTCCTCTCGGACTGCCCATATGTCTGAGGATGATACGCTATACTCATATGTACCTTAGTGTCCATCTCAACCTGAAATGCCCTCTAGAACTCTGAAGTAAACCTCGGATCCCTGTCTGACACGATACTCACAGGCACCCCGTGCAGCCTCACTATCTCGCGCACATACTTCTTAGCCAACACCGCCGCTCCATCGGTTTTCCTCATGGCCAGAAAATGTGCTGAGTTGGTCAGATGATCCACAATCACCCAAATAGCATCATACGTCCGCGACACCGGAAACCCTGTCACAAAGTCCATGGCGATCATGTCCCACTTCCACTCTGGAATGGGTAAACTCTGCAACAACCCGCTCAGAACTTGATGCTCAGCCTTCACTAACTGGCATACGTTGCATCCTGCAACCCAGTTAGCGACATCCCTCTTCATCCTGACCCAATGGTAGTACCACTTCAGATCACGATACATCTTGGTCGCTCCCGGATGAATCGAGAACATGCTCGCATGAGCCTCTCTCAGGATCTCCTGCCTCAGATCCTCATCCTTGGGTACACAAACCTGCCCGTTCACCAGTATCATCCCACTCGCTGAGATCACATACTCTGAACCGACCGCCTTATAAGCATTAATCAATCCCTGATCTTTCTCCTGAGCTACCCGAATCCTGCTCAGCAAATCTGTCTGGTTAGCTACCTCTAACCCCAACAGTTCCTGTGAGATAACATACAACCTCAAAGTGCAAATGTCGCTCACTAACGCCTCCATATCCCGCTCCTGAGCCGAAGCAATTCTCGTCCTACTCAACGCATCTACAACTAGGTTAGTCTTACACGGATGGTACCCAATCTCTAGATCGTAATCTGCTACCAACTCCATCTAGCGTCTCTGTCTCTGGTTTAGCTCTGGCTGAGTAAAGAAGTACTTCAGACTCTTGTGGTCTGTAAACACCTGCACCTTCCCGCCATAAAGATAAGATCTCCAAATCTTTAGAGTAAAAATCACCGCAGCTAACTCTAAGTCATGGGTAGGGTAGTTGCACTCGTGCTTCCTCTACCGCCTCGAAGCATATGCAATAACCTTCCCCTGCTGCATCAGCACACATGCCAGACCAACTCCAGAAACGTCTGTATACACCACGTAAGGCTCACCCGGCTCGAGTAACGCCAACACCGGTGTACTCGTCAACATCTCCTTCAGCTTTCTGAAACTCTCCTCGCAAGCTGAAGACCACACAAAAGAAACATCCTTCCCCATCAACTTCATCATCGACTGCGCCATACTCGCAAACCCCTTGACGAACCTCCGATAATAATTCGCCAACAAGAGAAAACTCCTGATCTCAGTGGCAATCCTCGGTCTAGGCCAACCTCTGATAGCCTCAATCTTAGCCGGATATACAGAAACCCATCTGCAGTCACCACATGGCTAAGAAAACTCATCTCCCGCTGCCAGAAACTGCACTTACTTAACTTCGGGTACAGCTTTTACTCCCGCAGCTTCTCCAGAACCAGTCTCAGATGCACCTCGTGCTCTTCAAGACTCCTCGAATACACCAGGATATCATCAATAATGATGATCACAAACAAATCCAGATACTCCTGGAACACCCTGTTCATCAACCCAATGAACGCTTCTGGCGCATTCGTCAAGCCAAATGGTATCACCACACTAGATCAACCCGCATGCTCTCTGAGGTCCACATCTAGTCCTATGCTTATCCACACGTTTCCAGACATTCATTGCTCCCAACTCATCAATACACCCCTCATATTCTCAGGAACGCATCCCTTAAGCTCTCTGTGCACTATACCACTCACACTCTCAAGACACCCAGTTCGTCGAGCTCTCGGTATCTGCAGGGGAACCACCATCCCCTCGAGAGAACCACCATCTCTTAGTATAACACAGAATAACCACTATCCCCTAGTGAAATACTATAGAAACAGGGGAACCACCATCCCTTCAGGAGAACTAACCATCTCCCCATGAGTTGTTCAGGTATCTACTCATACCCTAGAGCAATAAATTCTTAAGCGTTCAATAAGCATCTCAGACCAGAGCTACCTCCTATGGTCCAAATCATGATATTCTTGGAAGTCAGCCTCACACCCTGATAAACCAACCTCCTAGACTCTTGCTTAACACCACTTGGCCCTGATGACAATCCAGGTGGACTCTGTACCGATCCAACCAATCCATCCTGAGAATGATGTCGTACAGCTCCACCGGACTAATAATCAATCTGCTGGCATCACTCTTCTACCACCAGAAAATCCACACCTCGAGCACGCCCGAAAGTAGCCAAAGACTTCCCCCCAGCAACTCTAACAGACTTCCCCCCAGCAACTCTAACCACTCCCGGCTGCTCTCCAGGATCGCTCCGGATTCCGCTACTCTCTACATACTCCGAAGTAATGAAGCAATTCGCAGCCCCAGAATCAAGCCCACGTAGGACCCAAACCGCCCCAGTAATAAGATCCCAGCACGATTCCCCTCTGCCAAATAACCCTAACACTTATTGCATGACACACAATTTCCAAAACAGATAGGATTCAACACCCGAATCTCGCGACTCCTCCCTCCTAGGATAGCTCCCTAGCTTGTGATTCATGCTCCCACACCCGAAGCATCTCGGACCACCCTGAACCCTCTGACTCGATCCCGAAGTGCTCTCCCACTTCCTCTTCTGTCCTTGCGCAGGCCTACCGCCTTTGCTCGAACCCACATGCTGCTGCGACCTCCTCTGCTGTTGAACCGGCAAACTAACAACCACAGCTTGCTCCCTGAGGTCCTCATCTAACGCAGCAGCCGTCTCCACCAGCTCTGCCCTCGTAGCGAACCTGCTCGCTCTACAGCGAGTCCTCAGATCTGGTCAATGTCCCCTTAGAAACCTCTTCACCTAGGCCTGCTCGCCCTCCAGATCTCTACCGGCATGCACCAGAAGCTGACTGAACTCCTCATCGAACTCCCAGACCGACCGGTCACCCTGAGCCAACTCCAAGAATCGCAACTCCAAGCGATCCACAGCCTCTTGCGGAAAGTACTTGGCGTTGACTCAGCCACAAAGTCCTCTTAGGCCATACCTGCCTGAGCTCTCCTAGCCACCACACCTCGCCACCAAAGATGTACATCACCATCAAGGTAATGAACCGCTAGGTCCACCCTGTATCCCACTAGACACCTGAGCGACTGGAAATTCCACTCCAATCTGCTCCTCCACAAGTCTGCCTCCTCAAGCTTGGTACCACCCGAGAAGAACCCGGTGCTAATCCTCAGCATCTGCTCTATCATCCGAAGGTAGGATGGAAGCTTATCCGCAACCGCCACACCGGCCGCTCACCAGCCATACCCGGCTGTACCCCAGCCACACCCAGCTAAACCCCAGCCATACCCGGCTGCACACCAGCCACACCTGACTGCATTCTTGGAGCCTGACACGGAGCCGGTACCCCACCTGGTAACCACTCCAAAATCAATCGTAGCAGACCGGCCAGACGATCATCTCGGTCCTGGACCAATCCTGCGGCATCACCCTCACCTGGGCCCACCGCATCACTGGCCACACTAGCCCTACCAGCCCTCACGCTAGTACTCACGGCTACACCCACAAACCTCTCCTGATACGCTTGCGAATCAGCCACCTACTCCTACGTGGTCTCCTAGGCCACACTCGCAGCAGCAGACTCACTCTCAAGTCCCCGCCCGCACCTATGCCCACCACGACCACCTCGGTCTCCACGATCCTCTACGACCTCTACCTCTAGTATCTCTAGCCATCTCACTCTGCCCTACCCAGCAGAACACTAAGACTACTAGAAAAACAGAAAGTAAAAAACACATACCGTGGAATCTAATTAAGGCTCGGAGAAGATGATCTAGGACTCCAAACCCATACAACAATCAATCAATTAACTCGCATAATCAATCAAATGCACCTGCCCTAGAACCATAAGGGCTCTGATACCAAACTGAAACAACCCGACCCAAAAATTTAAAAAATTTCCCTTCTGGATTACTATTATCATCAACAGTAATCCTCAACGGGTCAACAACACAACTGCGGAACAATACGAGCAATAACCAATAACAACATTCAATAATCCCATACTTATTGAACACTAACAATACCAAGTCAATCCCATAACAACAATCCAAATCAACCATAAACCATATCCAATTAACAGCACAAGTCAATAACAATCCAACACGTTCCGGAATTTACTAACACCCTAGTAATTCTACAATAACGAGCAGACAATCGAGTCTCTAGACCATCTCCTTTTCCTCGCCACGATCCCACGATCACACCTTATCTTTCCCTACATCACATGGTTATACGAGATGCGTGAGTATTACCATAAATACTCAGTGAGGCGGTCATCCCATCTACAAGGTTATACACACAGGCATAAGAGAAATGATACAATACCAAGGTGATCACGCAACAAGGCAAGCAAGAACAAACAACACATATTCGCCAAAACTGGCCACGTGTCGATCGACACAGCTCAGTGTGTCGATCGATACACCGATCCCCAACCTGGAATCGATGAACCTCGTGTCGATCGACACGGATAATATGTGTCGATCGACACGACGACACAGAACTGGAAATCGAGCCTAATCCTCACATGGCCTGATTCCAAACGATTCACCTGCACAAATCCACTCAACACAGCACGAAATACACCAACCAACAACAAACAAACATATCCTATCACCCCCTTTACCCAGATAAGCCATGGTCACGCACTCACCTTGGATTTGAAGGGGAAAAAGAGGAAAACGGATGAAAACGCCAAGAACAAGACCCCAATGCCGAGATCTACACTCCACCCACGAGGAATCACTCCAAGAACGATCTCCCAAGCCTCCCAGACGAATCTCCTCTCTCAAATCTCTCTGGAACTCTCTGAAACTTTTCTGAAACTGAAAACCCTCAGAAAATGCAGCCTACCCCTATTTATAGGGAAACCCTAGGGTTTCACCCTAAACCGGGTCGTAAACCGACACTTAAATCAAACCGACCTGGTTCGATTTCAACTCGTGTCGATCGACACGCTACCAGAATTCACCAATTCTGGTTTGCGGTCGTTACAAACGATCTCAATGTGCTTGATCGATCACCCGTATTTGACGATATAATAAAAGGTCAAGCCTCGCTAGTGAATTTTTCTGTAAATGGAAGGAAGTATCAATTAGCATACTATGTCACAGATGGTATTTATCCGAAATGGGCAACTTTTATCCAATCTATTCAACTTCCACAAGGCCCAAAAAATCTTTATTTGCTGAACGTCAAGAAGCTACCCGAAAAGATGTCGAGCGTGCATTTGGAGTCTTGCAAGCTCGTTTTGCCATTATTAAAAACCCGGTTTTTTTTTTGGATAAAGCAAAAATTGGAAAGATTATGAGAGCATGTATCATCCTCCACAATATGATAGTCATAGACGAATGAGATGGAAACACTCAATTTGATGTATCAGAATTCCAACAAGGGGAAGGAAGCGGAAGTTCACATGTGGATATGACGTATTCTAGAGATATGTCTACAAATCTCGCCAATATGATGGGTGTTCGAACAAGAATTCGTGATAAACAAAGACATCAACAAGTGAAAGATGATTTGGTTGAGCATATATGGAAAAAATTTGAATATAGGCAAGATGCCGACTGAGTGTTCATTTCTGTTTATGATTTCTAAATATATGTTTAAAATGTTTTAATGTCAAGTATGTTTCAAATTTCATTTACTCCAATGTATTTTATGTTTTATTCATAAATAAAATTAAAACATACAATAAAATTAAAAAAAAATTCTTAAGCATCCCTAATAGGATTCTCCCATTGGAGCAGAGAAAAGAAGGACTCTTAACAGAAGTGATTAAAACAACTTTAATAATTAAATATATGCTAAGCACCTCATAAGCACTCCTTGCATTGATCATGCTCTTAAGAACTCCTCTATAAAGTGGTGACAATAATTATGCTAAATCATATGGTAAATAAAATTTAAACCAAAACTCTTAACTCAAAATAAGAATAATTTATCCAAAACAAAACAAAAACCTTAACTCTTTAATCAATATTTCATGTCATCTTCATCATCATCACCGTTGTCACAATCTTCGACGTCGAAGGTCATCGTTTTCTTGATCTCTTGTCACAAACTCTTTACTGAGGAAGGTTTAATTTAAATTTTCTAAAATCGTCTGTTGTGATACCATGACATATCTTATAGAATAGAACATACTATTGAGTTGTCTTTGATACAAGATCATATAGGTATATATTGTGATCAACATTAACATATTGCAAACACTATATGATGTAAATTTTTCTAAACACATAAAATAGAAATATGCTAAAAATATATCAAGATCTAGATAATTCTTCCATTTAAGTTTTATGGACTTCAAGGATTTCATTTCATAGGTGGACTTTGATGCCCCATAATACTTGATCCGCAAGCTACATATCTTGTTGATATCTAAGGTTATAACCCAAGTGAAAACAACCTAAATTGCAAGCGCACAGTCAATCAATTGTAGTACTTACGGATCGAATCCACAGAGATTTAGAGTACGCATAAGCAATATAAATCAAGAAATTACGTTTAGTCAAAACAGGTTTTTAGAATTTCTGGTGAGCAAAGCAAATAATTCAAATTCGGTTTTAAGCAATATGAAATAAACGTTGGTCTTTCAAGGATTCTTAAGGAATCACACTTCAAATTATTCACACAAACTTCTAGGGGCAATTAACTCGATTGTATTTCTTCCTAGAACATGAACACTATAATAAGCTAAGCAAAATCTTGCAGCGATAACTTCTAATTCGAAGTCACCCTATCAATCAACTCTCGCAGTCAATAAGATTAATTCTCAAGTAATTGTAAGCAAGTTCAATTGTTCATCTAACTCACAAAATTAACTTTCGCAATCTAGAAATCAAACTCATCAAATATCATATTAGTGACAATATAAAGGAACAGTTAGTACACAATACGTTATCTAAGATCAGTTTCAAAGTGATCAATCCTAGAAACATGCAATAAGAACAGATCTAGACTAAGGAATACTTTAATCTCTCAAAAGCGCCACCCTAGTTATAAAACCTATATATGGAACAAAATAACTACTCAAAATGATAGAGCAAATCATAACAAAAGATATAGAATAACTTGATATCATTAAGAGCAGTAAGAGGGTTTAGAAGAACTTCTCTATGGTTACAAAGAGGTGAGATTCTTCTCCCTTAATCGAAACAAGCAATACAAAGAACAAGTGAAAGAGATGAATGCCTTGTAGAGCTTTGTGAAGATGTTTGGGTTCTGAGAATGGTGGTGTGTGTCTTTTAATTTTGGTGGCCTCTCTGATGCTTTTATAAGTAAAGAAGTCGGCTACGGTATATTCCAAAAGATTTAGGAGATTTTCTTCGAAAAAGGAAAAATTCCCTTCTATTCGGACATGGTGATCGATCGATCACCTCATGTGATTGGTCAATAACCGTATTAATGTACTTCTCCGTCAAAAACAAAAGGCTCGCGTCCGGTCGATCGCCTATAAATGTCCGGTCGAACGCAGGTAAATATTCTTAGCGGTCTCTATCTTGCATCTCACTCGCACAGATTTCAATACATTGCGAATATCTCAAGATCTAACTGTTAGATTTCTGTGATTGGGTATTCATATTGAAGCTAAAATCCTCCTCTATCTCGTGCCAAATTTGAGCTTGATCCGACAGTCGAAAAATCTTCATCTGAATCGAAAAATCTGACAGACAGGATTTGTTCTCCTATAAAAAAGTTTGATTTCCCTTCTTTTATACCCAAATTACTCCAATTTCTTGTATAAACTTCAAACCTCTTCAAAATACTAGAAATAGCTATTTAAGCCAAAAAAATGTTCATTTCTTTATTAAAAATATAAGAAAACAAGTAAAATATCGTACATATCCCTTTTCCCCAAATTATCTCCAATAAATACCCTATTATTTAAAATACATATCATCAAGGAAATTTGTGTGTTGTTGGACAAAATAATTATCGTGTATTATGAATGAATAAAAACGGCAATGTGTTTGACAAAAAAAAACGGCAATGTGTTTTTTGATAGAATAGGATGCAAAATCTATAACATTTGAAGATAAAAATTATAATCAACTATGAAGTTATTTTACTTAAAATGTGAAGCTCAATCTTTTAAATTGATCCACTAAATAGTTTTAGAATTTTTGCGGGAATATTATAACGGGAAAAAAAATCCTCATAGAAACACGAAAAGATATATTCCCTCTATTTTATATTAGTTGTCATTCTATATTTAATTTTTTGTTTCATATTACTTGTCGTTTTGTATTGTCATTGCACATTTAAGACTAATTTTGTCTATTTTTATCTCTTCATTTTTAGCTTATTAACTACACATATCAAATAAAACAATACATTAATTAGGGATAAAACAGAAAATTTAATTGTTTTTTTTAAATGTGTGAAATGCTCCAAAATGACAACTAGATTAAAATAGAGTGGGTATGTAAGTTAGGAAAGAAAAAAAACACTTCACGCTACATCAGTTTTTCTTTTGTTAAAGATGTGAATATTTTTGTTGTTATAATTATAAAAATATTATTTTTGGTGCAGGGCTAGCCCTCACCTAAAACTCATGAAACTAAGATGATTGTCTGATTTACTCTGGTTCGCAACAAGAAGTTCTCAAATACTCTCTATTAAGTGAATATATTTATATTTATTTTTAAATCGAATAACTAGTAAAATCCAGACTGACCAAGCTTATGACCCACTCGGATCCACTCTGTGTCAAAACAAAATTGAATAAAATATGAAGATCTTATTGAAGAAATCCCTAAATTAACCGCAAACCCTACCATCTCATTTCGTTTTCTCTATCTCTCGATTCTCTCTCGTGTTTCCAAAACCATTTGAAAGAGAAGGATAACTAAGGAAACTAAGAAGGAATCAGATTGAATTGTGCGATGGCGAGGAAAATGTGGACGATGGGAGATCCAAAGAAGACAATGCGAAGAAGATATCGAAGAAATCGAAGACGGAAGTAGAAGCAATGGAAGTAGAAGCAATGAAATCAAAAGATATGGTCGAAGTCCCCAAAGAACAAGTAGAAGAGACACTACAAGAAAACACTGTTTTAGCGTCGAACATTTTCCGACGCTAATATAGTGTCGAATTTGCGTCGTAATTGTGTCGCTTGCACAATTCGACGCTATTTCGACGCTATTTAGGGATGAAACAATTCGACGCTAAATTGACGGTATATAGCGTCGATTTAACGTCGAAGTTCCGTCTGTAGTCTGATATTGACGCTAAATCGACGCTAACGTTGCGTTAATTTAGCGTCGAACATATACCATCGAATTAGAGTCGAATATTCCGTTGAATTTTGTAGGTAGGTGACACATTAAAAACGGGTTCACCTACCTTTTTAGCGTCGCTTTTGTTCATCGTAAAAACAACGCTAATTCGATGCAATTCGACGCAACTATATTTGATGCTAATCCGATGCTAATTATTCGATGCAAAATTGATGCTAAACCGCTGCTACAATCTCCTATAAATACCCAACCATCCTCAGACGAATAAGTCATCCACAAATAAAAAAAAAGTTTTAAAATAAAAAGAAAATTTTTACTAAATTTAGAAAAGAAAAAAAATTGGGCGATATATACGAACTCAGGCGCTGGATGTATTGACGTAAAGATGAAAATGGAGGGCTTTCACAAGAGTTCCTCAACGGCCTTGAAATTTTCATGGCTCAAGCGAGTAGTGTGCCTACAATTCAACGGACCGGTTTCATGGTGTGCCCTCGTCGGAAGTGCAAAAATTCAAGGCCACAGACAATTGATACAGTTGGTACGCATTTATTTAATAGAGGGTTTACACCTGAGTGTTATGTTTGGTTTTATCATGGAGAGGGATATGAAGATGAAACTTCGGGTAGTACTAGTTACCAACCTATGGATCAGGGTTATTCGAATGAACAATATGATCAGCATCAATTTGTTATAGAAAATGATCATGATGTTGGGTTAGACCATAATAGGTTCGAAGAAATGGTAACCGATGCATTTTCTGGAGTTATGTCTACTCCTAATGTTGCTGAGGAACCCAATGTAGATGCTAAAACATTTTATGATATGCTTGATTCTGCAAACCAACCAATCTATGAAGTTTGTAGGGAAGCTCTGTCTAAATTATCATTGGTGTAATGCCCGTGAACAAAAAAGTGGATTTTTGGTTGGGTGTGTCGATCGACACAGGGTGTGTGTGGCGATCGACACGAGTGTTTGTGACTTATGAGAAGTCGGGTTCTGGTTGTTGTGTCGATCGACACAGGTGAGTTGTGTCGATCGACACAAGTTTGAATTGGATCGACAGGTTCGGTTTAATTACCCGGTTTGGTGGGCCGGTTTAGGGAACCTAGGGTTGAATATAAAAGGCGCTGAACAGTGAGGGTTTGCCGATTTTTTTGGGTGTTCTTGAGGAGAAATCAGAGGTTTTCAGAGAGAAATCTGTGTTTTTGAGAGAATTGAGTGTTTGTGTGAGTAAGGAGATTCTGGAGCCTGTGTTCTTCGCGTTCTTCGCATTCTTCGGGTTTCCTCATTTCTTTCCTTCCAGAATCGAAGTGAGTGCGTGACCGTAGGCTTATATAGGTATAAGGAATTGATAGAATGCGATTGTGTGGTGGTTTTCGTGTGTTTGTGAATGAAATTATGCAGAAGACTCGATGAATCGCGACAAGTTCAAGCCATGAGAGGATAGGTGGGTTCTACGACGTCGTGTCGATCGACACCATGGTGTGTGTCGATCAACACGGGGCATCATGTCGATCGACACCATGGTGGTGTGTTGATCGACACAGTGCAGTCTGTCGATCGACACCTAGAGGTTGTGTTGATCGACACCTAGAGGTTGTGTCGATCGACACCGAGTTCCTGGACTAGATCGTGTTTGATTGTTTCGTGAATGCTTGTGTATGCTCATCCTGGTATTGTATCTATTGTTTATGCCTGTGTATAAATAGCCTCTAGACGGGATGACCGCGTCTCTGAGTATTTATGATAATACTCACGCAACTCTTTTTGCTATGTGATATACCCAATATATTACCACTTTTTCTATCTATTTTAATATGGTTTTTATATATATTAATAAAGGTTTTGGACCAAAAGAGGTAGTTTTCTCGTATATGTAGATTTTAAGGTCTTAACAGGTTTTATCATCAAAAGGATATAAAAAAGAGAAAAAAGAGTGTCATCTATGATGCAGCTACTTATCCAAGTCAAAGGAACCAAGCCAAGTCACTTTATCTTGAAGATAATGCACATTCTCCTACTGGACAGAACGTATACGCCAGAAGTTCGCTGAAGAACGGAGGATCAAATCAGTTGGGAATTCAATGAAACTTGATATGGAGATAGTCCTTTGAGTTAGCTTTCCAATGGAGTTGTAATTTCATCAATTGGAGCTGTACTTTAGAAGATACACCCGAAACACTGAGGACATGTCAAACTGCCTTCGAAGTGAAGTTAGGATATGTTGCAAGTGTTTTTGCAAGGATATGTTGCTCTTAAACAGGATTTTTAAGAGATTTCATTGTAGACGCCCAATCCAATCATCTTACGCATTATCCACCATCCGAACGAGATGTGATAGAGAGAGAAGACATTGGAAATACAAAGCATGGTTTCGATTCATACGGGATACCAAATGCTCAAAAACAACGAAGATCTCTGATTGATCGCGACAACCTAAGATTTTTGTCGGAATTATCTACAGTTCACCGGTACTATCATTCTATTCTCTATCTTTTTAATTCTTTTTTTCAAATAAATTTTCATCCTTACTCCCTTAATTTGATTTAATTTTACACCGGGGACGGTGTAAGTTCAGTCTGGGGGGATTGTTGTTACTAACACGTTTGTTAGTGGTTGGTTTTTATGTTTTCAATGGATTTTTCAAAATTTATTTAAATAAAAAAATTCGTTTTTCATAAAAATAATAAGATAGGAATTATGACACTTTTCTAGGATTGACGTTTTGATTTCAAAGACTATGTAACCATTGTTGCAGGGTTTGATCATGACAATCGATTCAGAAACCTCATGACAACTGTTTTGATGGATATGATTTTGACTCTCTATTTGTACTACTAATATGGTTTTTGATTATTTCTTATTAAGGATGTTAGATCAAGGAAACGAATCACACATTCATGACATCTTATCCTCTTTTACCACTCTTTGTTATCATGAATGGCCAGCTCATCTTTAGTTGGTACCCTACCTAAAAACCCTTTACCTTCTTTCAGACCTCATGCATTCTCTTTTAGTTTCATACTTGCAGATATGTGCAAAAACGTCGGAGAGAAAAAGATCGACGCAATTTTCCAATCACTAGAGATGCGACGATTTGGTAAAGAATGGTGGAGTACAACGAACAAATTTTCAAAGAGCTTGGCCGTTCCTTGGATGCGTAAAATATGGTAACAATTCGTGCATATACTTGACTTATATCAAAGAGATACCGTTTTCCCCCTTTGGAAAAGAAAAAAATAATAATAATAATAATAATAATAATAAAAAGAAATAAAATCTAAGGGAAAGAAAAACGGTAATTCTCAGAGTCTTATGGCCAAAGAATACCCAAGGAATGTCATGATACAAAAGAAAAGACGAGTAGAAGAGATTTCAAGTGATTCCCGGAGAAAAATCTAAGTCTGGGGGAGAAAGACGTGAAAAAGTGGTTGGGAAATTGTGGACATCAACAGGTCCATTCTCTCTTGCGATTTTGCATAATATCTCGCACCCAGAGTCTATGGTAACCCTAAACACTTGTAACCTCACCACTAAAATCAGCCTTTCCTAATACCTAGCCCGTCTTCCTTGAATGATGTTCTTGATGAGAAGTTTTCATTAAATCTAAGAGAGTAGAAAGAGTCAATTGAGTTGAAGTTGAGATTTTTGCAAAGACAGAGATTTAGAGTATGGACATGTTACGAATTCGTGATGGAAGAAGATGACAACGTCAATGAGCTAATCTTGTTTCATGTGGATTACAGGTTTAGAATTTGATGCAACGATCCAAAGGATATGTGAGTTCCTCCGAATTTCAAACCTCTTCTCAATTCTTGACTATTGTTTGCTTGAGCACAAGCAAAAGATAAGTCTAGGGGAGTTGATATACCCTATATTTTACCACTTTTTCTATCTATTTTAGTAAGGTTTTTATATATATTAATAAAGCTTTTGGACCAAAAGAGGTAGTTTTCTTGTATATGTAGATTTTAAGGTCTTAACACGTTTTATCATCAAAAGGATGTAAAACGGAGCAAAAAGAGTGTCATCTATGATGCAGCTACTTATCCAAGTCAAAGGAGCCAAGCCAAGTCACTTTATCTTGAAGATAATGCACATTCTCCTACTGGACAGAACGTATACGTCAGAAGTTCGCTGAAGAACGGAGAATCAAATCAGTTGGGAATTCAATGAAACTTGGTATGGAGATAGTCCTTTGATTTAGCTTTCCAATGGAGTTGTAATTTCATCAATTTGAGCTGTACTTTAGAAGATACACCCGAAACACTGAGGACATGTCAAACTGCCTTCGAAGTGAAGTTAGTGCAAAATAGAGCCAAGCACCGGGCCAGCCCATGGGCCGATATCCAGACCTTTTTCCGACCTTCTAGAAGAGTCATGGAAGCTTCCAATACTAGTCACGCAACCCAACCGTTATCGTGTCCGAAATTGCTTCAGTTTCGACCAAAAAGACGTATTTGCCCGAAGAAACCTTAACCGACTTATGCCTCCTTAAACCCCTATATATACCTGCTTTTAGCCTCTCTAGGAACTCAAGCAGCCGGCCTAAACAGCCTAAATCAATACCTAAACAATGTATTTTGTTTTTCTCTTGTTCTTTATGTTTATTTGATTCTAGAAGCCTTTAAGGATATATTGATCTTTGCCCTATTGCAAAGAGATGAGATCTAACTCCTTACATTTAGATAGATCAACGAATTATAATGACTATGTGCTTTACTCTTGTTGCTACGTGTTTCAAAACATGTTAAAGTATTAGCTTTGATTTGATTTCTATGCACTTTCTTAATTCTATGCTTTTACGTATTTAATCGTTTAGAGATTTATTCTAGAATTGATTCTTCATCTTTATTTATAGTCAAAGCACGAACTGGCCTAGCTACCCAGGAAGTGATCTTAGGTTGATATACTCTCCAAAAGCTTGTTATATCTCCGGACCTAGTATTCGATGAGCTAGAAACCTTAACAATTCGATAGGTTAGTTAAGGAGTTTAGTGAACAATCAATCTTGAGCATAAAGCATGTTTTCACCTTGTAATAACCTGCGATAGTTGAGTCTATTAGGGTGCAAAACGTAGATGGTTAGTTACATCACGATAGTGGGATGACCTTACCTTAGTGATATGAGTTCTAGAACAACTAGTATTAAAACCCTAATTCGATTGCTTGTGTTTTGCATATGTTTTGTGAATTGCTTGATTTCTAATCTTAATTGATATTTATCCCTTTATTTTATTGCTTTGTTATTTGCTTCCATAAAACCCCAAAACCAAATAATATGTTCCCTTAGCTTAATTCGAATCATATAGGTTTGTAGCGCATTCATCACTTAGTCTTCAGCGGAACGATCCCTAAGTACTACAATTGTCTTAACTGTGCAATTGCAGTTCCCTAGGGTTATAAATTTAAAGACCTAATTGCATAAACCCTACATAGTAGCTTTATGGCACATCATTATGTGTTGTAGGTAAAGAGAAAATGTGATCGTGGAATCATGGCCAGGAAGGAGAGATGATTTAGGGACTCGTCGTGTTATTGTTTTTCTAGAATTGTGATGGATGTCGGTTGAACTGGTTTATTTGTTATGGAACACTGGTAGAATTGAATTGTTTTAGTTGAATTAATAAAGTATGGGATTTATTGATTAGTTGTTATTGTTGAATTTAATTGTTTCCGCGCTGCTTGCGTTGGCCCAATTGAGGATTATTATCTGTGATGTTAATAATCTGAAGGGAAAAAATTAAAATTTTTGGGTCGGGTCGTTTCATTTTGGTATCAGAGCCCTTATGATTCTAGGGCGGGTGCAATTGATTAGTTATGTGAGTAATTGATTGATTGTTGTGTGGATATGGAGTCCTAGATCATCTCTTCCGAGCCTTCAATGAGATTCCACGGTATGTGTTATTTGATTTTCTGTTTTCTAGTAATTAGTAGTCTGCTGGTGAGTGCAGAGTGATGGCTAGAGGTGCTAGAGGCAGAGGTCGTGGGGGCCGTGGAGGCCGAGGTGGTCGTGGTGGGCGCGGGCGAGGACTTGTGAGTGAGTCAGATGCCGCGACTGTGGCCCAGGAGACCACGCAGGAGCAGGTGGCGGACTCGCAGGCGTTTCAAGAGGGGTCTGTGGGTGAGACTGCTACGAGTGCCAGTGTGAGGGCTGGTGGGGCTAGTGTGGGTCCCGAGGTAGCTGGTGGTGCGGGGGGCCCAGGTGGGGGTCCTGCCACAAGTGCAGCCCAGGTGTCCTAAGCTATAGCAAATGGCGGTGGCGGCAGTGCAGCTGTTGGCGGTCCGGCCTTTGGCTCAGATTGCGGCGATGATATATCATGGTTTTTACCCGTTTTTGACCATGATATAAGTCATTTTCATAGAGTCTTTTTGGTATTTTTCGAGTCTTTTGAGTCTTTGTAGATTATTGGACAATTGGAGCTTTGTGGGAGCTTTTGGAGCCTTTTGGAGTATCGAGGAAAGAAGGACCGAAGTGATCAAGTCGGAGTCGAGATTTCAAGCCTGTGTCGATCGACACAGTCCTTTGTGTCGATCGACATGCCCGTCTGACACGTGAAGACTTCAAGTTTTGAAGAAATTCCAGTTTTGCCCAAGAAACCCATAAGCTTACAAGAAACCCAATCCGAATTTTTAGACTTTATATAAAGTTTTTCCTTAGGTTTTTAGGGGATATCTTGTTTTTAATTTTAGAGTTTTGTCTAAGTTTTAATTTTCTATTTATTTACTTCCGTTTTCTTTTGTTTTTGTCTGTTTTAGGTGCATGCTTAATCGCAAGACCAGAAGCAATCAGAATCAAGAGTTAGTGGATTTTATTTCTGAGTTAGGAGCTTTAGAAAGAGCCAACAGGAAAGCTACACGAGAAGTAGCAATGGAGCGTCTTCCGTTAGTACTGATTCGCGATGCAGCTAGGTTGTTGGTTGATAATGAAGGGAACAGGCACAATGAGCGCGGTCAGAGGCTGGATGCTGAGGGAAACGTGATTCCTAAACAGCGCGTTGAGGATAGACGTTTGGGTCAGGAGGTGCTTGCTCGTGGGCGTACTCTAGGAGAGTACAACAGACCAGATGAATTTTATGCTAACAGGGCTGCGATTCGCCCTCCTGCGTTCCAGAGGAGCGATTTTGAGTTGAAACCTGCTTTCTTCTCACTAGTGGCGCAGCACCCTTTCCCTGGTCTTTCCTCTGAGCACCCCATGGATCACATTGAGAGGTTCGAGGACCTAGCATCTAGCATTAAGGCTAATGGAGTGTCTAGCGATTACCTCTACTGCAAGCTTTTCCCATATTCCCTTAATGGAGAAGCAGCTTACTGGTTGAAGCAGCTGGAGCCGGGCTCGTTGACTACTTGGGAGGACACCAAGAATGCTTTCCTCAACAATTTCTTTGATGAGGCGAGATCCGAGGATCAGAGGACCAAGATCTCTACTTTCAAGCAGGGTCCTACTGAGGCATTTAAGGCTTCCTGGGTGAGATTCAAGGCCTATCAGAAAGATTGTCCTCATCACGGGTTCAGTGATGTTCAGCTGTTGGATATCTTCTTCAGAGGTATTGATTAGAGGTATCAGATGGCCCTTGATTCTGCTAGCAATGGGAATTTCAACACCAGGTATCCGGAAGATGCACTGATTCTCATTGATAACTTGGCTTCCAGCAACAGTACCAAGAATGCAGATTTCGAGAGGAAGAAGCTGGGTGGAAACGTGGATGGTAGCCAAATCGCTGAGGTTAAGGCTAAGCTAGACTCTGTGCATAACCTTCTAGTGGGGAAGAAGTCAGTTCAGTTTACTGCAGAGATAGGGACTTTCGAGCCAGAGGAGAAGGATGTCAACTACATCAATGGAGCTGGTTTTCAGGGTCAAAGGTTTAGTAATCAGCAAGGGTATCAGAAGAATGACTTTCAGAAGCCGTTCCAGAACAACTACCAAAGGAACTATGGTTCTTCTTCTCACCAGACACCTCCTGCTCAGTCATCAGAGAGCAGCGAGATGAAATCTATGCTAGAGCAGCTCCTAGAGGGTCAACAGAAGATGACAGTAAGCTTCAATGGAAAGATGGATGCAATGTACTCTGATCTGAATGGGAAAATTGAGGCCCTCAATCTCCATGTGAAGAAGCTAGACACCCAAGTTGATCAAACTGCGGAGAATGTTAGAAGGCAAGAGGGATTTCTCCCAGGCAAGACAGAAACAAACCCGAGACTACACGTCAATGCCATCACCTTGGGAAGTGAAGAGGTGGTTGAAGACGATGAGATTTCCGTACCAGACCCCGTGTCGATCGACACGGGTTTCTTATGTCGATCGACACGGGTCGTAAATCTTAACTCTGGGCAATACGCAATAGGTGATGAGGTCAACATATCCTCAATACAAGGATGTTGATCGACACAGACCCTTTGTGCCGATCGACACGGGTCCCATACGAGTCCAACCACTTCAAAACCTTCAGTCAAAGCAGAGGAAAGGGTCTACAAGCCAAAGATCCCATATTCACGAGCTGTTAGCATCAAAACACCAGAGGAGAAAGGAGAACATGCTCAACCACAGCTGAGAAAGTTGCAGAAGATACCGAATCCAGAGATGTTCGTTGTTCCTTATACGATCAAAGGTATGAAATTCAAGAACTCTCTTTGTGACACTGGAGCTAATGTGAATGTCATGTCTTAGTCTGTTGCAAGGAAGCTGGGGATTAAGGATCTGCAACCTTCGAAGATGTCTATCGCGATGGCTGACTTTTCTTCAACATCTTCGAAAGGATTCATTCCTGACTTGATGCTTAAAGTAGGAGATTGTCTGGTTCTGGTGGATTTTCAAATTATGGAGACGAAGAATGACAAGGAGAGGCCATTGATTCTTGGGTCATCATTCCTTGCCACTGTGGGTGCAATTATGGATTTTCCCAATCAGAGAATCTCCTTCTCCAAGATCAACGAGAATGTCTTCTACCCCTCAGTTCGGTTTAAGGAGAACTCTTGTCTGACCGTTACAAATGGTGGAGAGCCGAGTTCAGACCTTGGCGATATGAAGAAGATCCCATATGCTCCACCTTTGACTCGACCCTCTTTGAGCTCTAATGGAGACTTGGCTGTCTGCAAGGTAAAACGTAAAAAGACTTCCAAACCTTTCTCCAGGTTTTGAATCGTCATACCCTTAGATTTAAGAGAGAAAGGAAAGGTCGTTATCCAAGAGATGGTGGGAAACACCATAAAGCTTTTTCCTGGAGTTGTTCCCTTCACCGATCCACCATAGTCCTGAGTCCTGACACAGTCAAGCTAATGACTAAAAACAAGCGCTTAGTTGGAGGCAACCCACTGGTAAGTGTACATTACTTAGATTTTTCGTTTGATTTTGATTTTATGTCGACGTTCGTTATGTGCTTCTTTAGGATATCAGAACTTGCAAACTAATGAGATTTTACTGTGTTTTCCTCTTAACCATGTCTATTGAGTTGTGTTTTGCAGAATGATTTAGCTTTGACACTTGAATTCAACGATGAGACACATGCTGCATCGATCCAAAAAACCTATGTCGATCGACATGGTTTATTGTGTTGATCGACATGGTCACATTTTGTTTTGAACTTTGCACAACTCATGATCCGGTTCAGAAAACCCATGTCGATCGACACGGTCCTCTGTGTCGATCGACACGGTCATGGGGCCAACATTGGTAAAATTTCAGTTTTCCTTCACAAGTTCGTTTTCCTATTGATTCTTTCACCAATCTCATGCTTGATAACACTGGGGACAGTGTTGTTTAAGTCTGGGGGAGGTAGTTGCTAACTTTGTGTTTGTTTTTGAGAGTCAGTCCAAAAGATTTTATTGAGTCAAAAGAGTCAGTTGGAAACAATGACCCTTCCTTTGGTTTAGTGGATTGTCTTTTTCGATGAGTGACCATTTTTCCAGGATCGATTTCAGAATCAGACTAATGGGAAATCCTAGGGCTGACCAGTTAACTGGAGACATCTGTTACTTCCAGCATAATCCATCAAGTTCGAGCTAATTATGTGGTCTCCTCGGTAATTGGTGTTCATAGAGCTTGACTTCTCATTCATACCTGACAAGTGCAATCTCTGTTGAAAAGAATGGTACTCCTCTCCTTTGAAGAAAAAAAAATGGAATGATTTGTGGTGATATGATAGTTCTTGAGTACCAGATGAGGAAATGAAATTCCAGTGAGTCAGTACTCAAGAGGTGATTACCTGGAGCTCAAAAGCAGCAGTCTGAGTCCCTTAGAACGGATGTAGAGGACGAGCAATCTCACGACCCTGTCTCCTCACAAGGAACAATAGTAGTGAAAGCACTGTTTTTAAGTTTCTTAATCAAATAAGTCTGGGGGAGAGAAAGAGTACCAAAGGTTGTATGGTTCGCTTGACATGGTATAGTATGGGAATGAGTCTAGAAGGGTCTTGGCATCGAGATCTGGGACGAGACCCAGCAATGAGGACTAGCGGGTTATGTTGAGAAGTCGTGGATGAATTAGGGAGGTTGCGAATGTTTATGGAGAAGTACATGGTGGTCTGACTTTGAGTTGGTTGTGCATTATGTGGCTTGCTAGTTGAAAGAGGTCTGTCCGGTACTCCAAAGGAAGGTAAGTTTCTTCGTTTTCAAACCTCTTTCACATTCTTAGTGTATGTTTTGCTAGAGGGCAAGCAAATGCTAAGTCTGGGGGCGATGATATATCATGGTTTTTACCCGTTTTTGACCATGATATATGTCCTTTTCATAGAGTCGTTTTAGTATTTTTCGAGTCTTTTGAGTCTTTGTAGATTATTGGACGATTGGAGCTTTATGGGAGCTTTTGGAGCCTTTTGGAGTATCGAGGAAAGAAGGACCAAAGTGATCAAGTCGGAGTCGAGATTTCAAGCCTGTGTCGATCGACACAGTCCTTTGTGTCGATCGACATGCCCGTCTGACACGTGAAGACTTCAAGTTTTGAAGAAATTCCAGTTTTGCCCAAGAAACCCATAAGCTTACAAAAAACCCAATCCGAATATTTAGACTTTATATAAAGTTTTTCCTTAGGTTTTTAGGGGATATCTTGTTTTTAATTAAGACTTGGAGATTCAGAGCTTTGAGGAGATTTCAGACTTCCGGATTCCATCGCTTTCGAAACTCTGTATCTCTTACTCTAACTTCTTAATGCAATTTATTTCATTCATTATGATTTCATCATTTATGTCTGAGTAGTTTGCTTGTTAGGTTTAGGGTAGTTCTAGGGTTTGATGAGAAATTGGTAGGATTGAAACCCTGTTAGGATTTATCTATATGTTCTTCATCTAGATTAATATAACTCTGATTTTATGATTGATCAACTGAAATTGGATATCCTAGGTTGCTTTAATAGATGCGAAAGTATTATTAACAACCGAACATAATCTTAGATGAGCAAAATTATCTATTCGCAAAGAAATTTGGCTTAGTAATTTTGTAAACAATTGAACCTGAACTTCATGCTTGTCTTTATTCACTGAATTTGCAAAGAAATTTGGAATTTAGGGATTTAGTCATAGATAATCTCTGCAACTAAAGTTGATTGGTTTTATATTCGTGTTTGAGTTCTAGAACCGTTCTTAACAAATCCTAACTGTATTTATCCTCGTGTTGATCGACACGGACATCCATGTCGATCGACACAGCCGTATTTCAAGTCATTCATGCGAATTACCCAATGCCTAACCTTTTGTCTAATTGATTTCAAGAACTTTATCATCATTCACTTTTTACTTTGATGTCTGTTTTACATTATTACATTGTTGCTTAGCCTAATTTGAATTCATAATTGATTGTGTGAATTGATTCCCTGTGGATTCGATCCCTAAGTATCACATCGATCTCTTAATTTGAGAGAGTAGCTCAGGGCAAAATTTGAGCATATCAGGCTACGCCGCGGGTTTTCACGTCGGCAAAAGCGGGCGGTTCTAGCGCCAGACCAATCACAGGTATAATTTCAGACTTGTCTTTTTAAATTCTTGTGGTGATTGAATTAGTCTGTTTGGAATTATGAGTCTGCGTTAGAGTGTCGGGTCTTAAAGCACATGGAATTTGTGCAGGGACCCTAGTTGTGGGCGGATGTGAGTCCCACGTGTTGTTTGATTCGGGAGCTACGATTAGCTTCATTACTCCGGAATGTACGGAGGGCAGCGGGATCCGGAGCGATTCCGGAGAGCAGTTGGGAGTAGTTAAGGTTGCTGGAGGCAGGACGTTGGCTACTTTCGGGCGGGTTCGTGGTGTGGATGTTCTGGTGGCGAGAGAGTTGATGTCAGCAGATCTGGTCATTAGTCCGGTGGAGTTGTACGATGTCATCCTGGGTATGGATTGGCTGGATCGGTACCGGGTCCATCTGGATTGTCATCGAGGACGGGTGGTGTTCGAGCGAGAGTCGGGGAGGTTGGTGTATCAGGGGGTGAGACCGACTTTTGGGAGTCTCGTGATTTCAGTGATACAGACCGAGCAGTTGATTGAGAAGGGCTGCGAGGCGTATCTGGCGATGATAATGATGCCGGAGACTGTTGGAGAGGTTGCAGTTGGGGATATTCGAGTTGTTCAGGATTTCCAGGAGGTGTTTCAGTTATTGTTGGGATTGCCACCGTCACGGTGGGATCCATTTACGATTGAGTTGGAGCAGAGATGACTCTTATATCTAAGGCGCCTTACCGTATGGTTCCAGCAGAGATGGCAGACCTAAAGAAGCAGCTGGATGATTTGTTAGGGAAAGGTTTCATCCGGCCTAGTGTTTCACCGTGGGGAGCGCCGGTGTTGTTCATGAAGAAGAAGGATGGGAGTTTTTGGTTGTGCATCGATTACCGGGGACTTAACCGAGTTACTGTGAAGAACAGGTATCCTCTGCCGCGCATTGATGAGTTGTTGGATCAGTTGCGAGGGGCTACCTAGTTCTCCAAAATTGATTTGGCTTCAGATTACCATTAGATTCCGATTGATGAGGCAGATGTTCGGAAGACGACGTTCAGGACGAGGTACGGGCATTATGAGTTTGTAGTGATGCCGTTCAGGTTGACGAATACGCTAGCAGCATTCATACGGTTGATGAACGGGGTGTTCCAGGAACATTTGGACGTCTTTGTGATCATCTTCATAGATGATATTTTGGTGTATTCAAGGCAGTTGAAGAAGCATGAGTGCAACTATCCTACCCACGATTTGGAGTTGGCTGCAGAGATTTTTGCCCTTAAGATTTGGAGGTCTTATCTGTATGGCGGGAAGGTGCAGGTATTCACAGACCACAAGAGTCTGAAGTATTTCTTCACTCAGCCAGATCTAAACCAGAGACAGAGGCGTTGGATAGAGTTAGTTGCGGACTATGTCTTGGAGATTAGGTACCATCCGGGTAAGGCTAATCTGGTTGCAGATGTGTTGAGTCGAAAGAGGGTTGCTTCAGATCAAGAGCGGGATATGGAGGCTTTGGTGAGCGAGATCAGTACCTTGAGGTTGTGTGTGATCTCACATGAGCCTTTGGGGTTAGAAGCAGCTAACCAGGCAGATTTATTGAGCAGGATTCGGGTTGCTCAGGAGAAGGATCAGGGTTTGATTGATGCTTCTAAGGTGACCGGTTCAGAGTATGTGGTCTCAGCGAGTGGGATGATACTGGTGAACGGGCGGTTTGTGTACCCAAGGACGAGGATCTGAGGCAGGAGATCCTAAGGGAGGCTCATTCGAGCATGTTATCGATTCATCCGGGAGCGACCAAGATGTATCGTAACATGAAGCGGTATTATCACTGGGTCAGGATGAAGAGGGATGTAGCTAACTGGGTTGCAGGGTCCAACGTGTGTCAGTTGGGGAAGGCTGAGCATCAGGTTCCGAGTGGTATGTTGCAGAGTTTGCCTATCCTGAAGTGGAAGTGGGATATGATTACCATGGATTTCGTGACGGGTTTGTCGGTGTCACGGACACATTATGCGATTTGGGTGATTGTGGATCGTCTGACCAAGTCAGCACATTTTCTGGCCATCAAGAAGACTGATGGAGCGGAAATTTTGGCAAAGAAGTATGTGCGGAAGATTGTGAGGCTGCACGGGGTGCCAGCGAGTATTGTGTCAGACAGGGATCCGAGGTTTACTTCAGAGTTCTGGAGTGCGTTTCAGGCAGAGATGGGCACTAAGGTGCACATGAGCATGGCGTACCATCCTCAGACGGACGGGCAGTCCGAGAGTATGATTCAGACATTAGAGGATCTGTTAAGGATGTGTGTACTGGATTATGGTGGTCATTGGGTGGATCATCTAAACCTGGTTGAGTTTGCGTATAACAACAGTTACCAGGCGAGTATCAGGATGGCCCCATATGAGGCTCTGTATGGGAGGCCGTGTAGAACACCATTATGCTGGACTCAAGTGAGGGAGAGGAGCATGTTTGGTATAGACTTTCTTCAGGAGACGACAGAGAAGATTCGTGTCTTGAGACTGAACATGAGACAGGCTCAGGATCGGCAGAAGAGTTACGCAGATAAGAGACGGAAGGAGTTGGAGATCTGGTGTATCTCAAGGCAGCGATGTTGAGGGGTCCTAAAAGATCCTTATGGGTCCATTCAAGGTGGTGGATCGGGCCTGTAGCTTATCGATTGGAGTTACCTCAGAGTATGAAGGCTTTTCACAAAGTCTTCCATGTTTTGATGCTACGGAAGTGTCTACATGAGTCTGAGGAGGTGTTGGCTAGGATTTCGGAGGATCTTCAGCCCAACATGACGTTGGCGGCGAGACCTGTGAGGATTCTCGAGAGGAGGGTCAAGGTTCTGCGTCGGAAGAGTATACCATTAGTGAGAGTCGTGTGGGACTGTGATGGTATTAAGGAGGAGACTTGGGAACCAAAAGCGTCAATGAAGGGGAAGTTTTTGAAGTGGTTTGAGAAGCAAGCAGAGGCTTGAGTTTGTCTTTTCTGGTTTTCAGTTTTCCTGATAGCATGTTGCTATGTTGTTGTTATGTATTTCGTTTGTTGTTGTAACGAGTATACATTTAGAGATTTTATAAGATGAGTTTGTCTTATTAAATGTGTTTTATAAGATGGGAGTTCTTATATATTATGACTGGTGGGGTCTTGTGATGGCTAGGAATGGAAGTTCGATGAGTCTTAGAGCTTGTTCATGTTCTAGGAGTGGCTAGAAATGGAAGCTCTATGCGAGTTAGAACTTGTCTATTCCTAGGGAGAGCAAGGAATAAAGGTTTTATGGTGGTTAGAACTTGTCTATTCCAGGGACTCTAGTGGAAACACCTAGTGGGGGTTATTTCAGATGACCTAGTGGGGGTCATGGATGTGATGATATTCCGGGTGTGGGATGTCATGATGGAGCCAAGGAGGTGATTCCAGTCGACAGGTGCTTATGATGCGCGTTCAGAGTATTGCTCCAGGGGACAGATGGGTTCCCTGCATATACTCGAGAGTTGGTGGTTCTCTATAGGGGATGGTGGGTTCCCTACATATACTTTGAGGGATGGTGGTTCTCTCCAGGAGACGGGTGGGTTCCCTGCACACGTAGCTCAAGGGGTGACAATCATGCGAGTAGGTGTGGTGTTTATGTATATGAGTTATGAGTATGAGTTATGAGCAGTAGCGTCTGAGCGTGGTCGTGAGTATGAGACTGAATGAACTTCGGGGATCGGGAATGGATATCAGGTGGTGCTGACCAGGTGGGGTCAGGATTGCAGCCGTGGTGAGATGGTGCAATGTGGCTAGTATGAGCCTAGTAGAGCTCGGGGATCAGGTGTGATCTCGAGTGGTGCTGACCGACGGTCAAGAAAGTGGATGTGGATGTTGAGTCTAGGGTTTTTACTTGTGTCTGGAACCTTGGTTCGGATAACCCTGGAAACATATGTGGCACCGTTGGTCGTACATATTCTTGTTTGATTGTTGTGCGATCATTTGGTCTAATTCGGGGTCAACGGTTGGTCGCGTATGTTCTTGTTTGATTGTTGGGCGATCAATCAGGCAGCCCTAATCCGGACCAGGGGGTGTTGCATCGTTGATGTTCCCGGGTGAATCTGGTCGGGTTTTAGACGGAGGTGTTCACCTTAGTGTGACGGAGTCGCGTGATTCGAGGTCGAATCCATGTTAGTGGGGGAGAATTGTAACGCCCGTGAACCAAAAAGTGGATTTTTGGTTGTGTGTGTCGATCGACATGAGTGTTTGTGACTTATGAGAAGTCAGGTTCTGGTGTTATATCAATCGACACAGGTGAGGTGTGTCGATTGACCCGAGTTTGAATTAGACCGATAAGTTCGGTTTAATTATCCAGTTTGGTGGGCCGGTTTAGGAAACCTAGGGTTGAATATAAAAGGCGCTGAACAGTGAGGGTTGGCCGATTTTTTTGGCTGTTCTTGAGGAGAAATCAGAGGTTTTCAGAGAGAAATCTGTGTGTTTGAGAGAATTGAGTGTTTGTGTGAGTAAAGAGATTCTGGAGGCGGTGTTCTTCGCGTTCTTCGGGTTTCCTCATTCCTTTCCTTCCAGAATCGAGGTGAGTGCGTGACCGTAGGCTTATATAGGTATAAGGAATGGATAGAATGCGATTGTTTGGTGGTTTTTGTGTGTTTGTGAATGAAATTGTGCAGAAGACTAGATGAATCGCGACAGGTTCGAGCCATGAGAGGATAGGCTCGTTCCTGGGTTCTGCAACGTCGTGTCGATCGACACCATGGTGTGTGTCGATCGACACGGGGCATCATGTTGATCGACACCATGGTGGTGTGTCGATCGACACAGTGCAGTCTGTCAATCGACATCTAGAGGTTGTGTCGATCGACACAGAGTTCCTGGACTGGATCGTGTTTGATTGTTTCGTGAATGCTTTTGTATGCTCATCCTGGTATTGTATCTATTGTTTATGCTTGTGTATAAATAGCCTGTAGACGAGTATTAATAAATAATACTCACGCAACTATTTTTGCTATGTGTTGCAGGTAAAGAGAAAATGTGATCGTGGAATCATGGCCAGGAAGGAGAGATGATTTAGGGACTCGTCGTGTTATTGTTTTTCTGGAATTGTGATGGATGTCGGTTGAACTGGTTTATTTGTTATGGAACACTAATAGAATTGAATTGGTTTAGTTGAATTAATAAAGTATGAGATTTATTGATTGGTTGTTATTGTTGAGTTTAATTGTTTTTGCGTTGCATGCGTTGGCCCAATTGGGGATTATTATATGTGATGTTAATAATTTGAAAGGAAAAATTTTAAATTTTGGGTCGGGTCGTTTCAATTGGCATATAGGATGATGATAATAAAGTCTGATTATAATCAATCTGAGAGTTGCATGGATGATTGGGCAACTCTTCTAAAAGAATATTTGTCAGAGGGTAATCAAGCTGCTGAGTCATACTACGACATACAAAAACTAGTCTCTAGTTTAGGATTGCCCTCGCATATGATAGATGTTTGCATTGACAATTGCATGATATTTTGGAAAGATGATGAAGATCTAGAGGAATGTCGATTTTGCCACAAACCAAGATTTAAGCCCCAAGGAGCTGGTAGAAGTAAAGTGTCGTACCAGAGAATGTGGAACCTGCCCATAACAGATAGGCTACAAAGGTTATACCATTCGGAATGAATAGCTGCATCAATGAGGTGGCATACAGAACATTCAACTATTGAAGGAGAAGTTCATCATCCTTCTGATGCAAAAGCTTAGAAAATTTCAAATCGGTACACTCTAATTTTGCTAAAGAGAAGCGCAATGTTTATCTTGGCCTATGTACAGATGGTTTTAGTCCATTCGGTATGTCTGGCAGGCAATATTCTTTGTGGACAGTTATATTGACACCTTATAACCTTCCGCCTGACATGTGTATGCAGATGGAATTTCTGTTTTTGAGTATTTTAGTCCCTGGTCCGAAACATCCAAGAAGATCTATTGATGTGTTTTTACAGCCACTGATTCACGAGTTGAACTTGTTGTGGTCTCATGGGGTTCGTACTTTTGATTACTCTAGGAAAAAGAATTTTACCATGCGAGTTGTGCTTATGTGGATGATAAGCGATTTTCCAGCGTACGGAATGTTATCTGGTTGGACAACACATGGTAGGTTATCATGTCCGTATTGCCAAAATGAAACAGATGTCTTCCAACTTAAAAATGGTAGAAAATCTTGTTGGTTTGATTGTCACCGGAGGTTTCTCCCTATGAACCATCCGTACTGGGGAACAGGAGACTATTCACAAAAGGCAAACGTGTACGTATCCCCCCACCTCCATATCTTTCAAGAGAGCAAATTGAAGGTCAACTTGATTATTGGGGAGCTCAGGACTCAGCAAAACGTGGTGGTAACTGGCTTAATATCCTGACCAATCTCCCAGATGGATACCTTGTCGAACATAATTGGCATAACTAGAGCATTTTCTGGGATCTACCATGTTGGAAGGATCATCTATTGTGCCACAATCTTGATGTCATGCACATTGAGAAAAAAAAATTTGATAACATCATGCACACCATCTTAAACGTTTCAGGTAGGTCTAAAGACAACTTGAAGTCTAGATTGGATTTGCCTCTTATATGCTCTAGAGTTGAGTTACATCTCACGGGAGATGGGAGAGCTCCAGTGCCTATCTTTAGATTATCAAGCGAAGGCAAATCAACATTCTTCAACTGGGTTTCCACCGAAGTTAAGTTCCCAGATGGATACGTGTCAAAACTCTCTAAGTCTGTGGAGCAAGGGAAAAAATTTTCTGGTATGAAGAGTCATGATTGTCATGTGTTTATGCAGAGATTATTGCCTTTCGCCTTTGCAGAGCTTTTGCCAACGAACGTGCATGAATCACTTGCAGGTATATTTTCTATGACGATATATAAATATCTAAACAAATGATGTGTGGAAAATTACATTTCTTTCTTTTGTTGATATTGGACTTTGGTTTTAGGTGTTGGAGCATTTTTTCGAGATCTGTGTGTGTGAACTCTGACTGAGGATGGAATTCAACAACTAAACAATAACATCGCAATATTGTTGTGCAACTTAGAGAAGATATTCCCTCCATCTTTCTTTGATGTTATGGAGCATCTTCCTGTCCATCTTCCTCACGAAGCCGATTTAGGAGGGCCCGTTCAATTTCGTTGGATGTATCATTTTGAGAGATTCATGAAACACTTAAAAGGAAAGGCAAAAAACCTGGCTAGGGTTGAGGGATCAATTGTTGTGGGAAGTTTAACCGAAGAAACCACTCATTTCAGCTCATATTACTTCTCTCCAACTGTCCGGACACGAAAAAGAGCTCCACGTAGGTACGACGATGGTGGCATCACGCAAACGTATCCAGTTTTTGATGTCCCAGATATATTCTGTGCAGTTGGTAGGCATCCCGGAATCACAAGAGAAGAAGACTGGTTCTCATACGAAGACTACAATTGTACACACATATATTCTCTTACAATGCGACGAAGTTAGCCTATTTTTTAGGTACATATTATAATTACCAACTGTGGATGGAGCTCAAAAGGGTTATTTTTGTACTTATATATGCTTTGAAAACATTTGTTATAACTATATTTTCTATTAGTGAATTGATTCGCCAAGTTAACGAGGGTTTCCCAAATGCATCTGCCGGTGAGATTGAAAAACGTAAAGATCTACACTTAGGTAAATGGTTGAGGACTCAGGTAAGTTAAAAACAAAATTATATATATCTAGTTTCCATAAAAACCTATATATACAATTTGTGTATACTATATTTACAATGTGTATACTGTATTTGCCAGGTTGATTATGGAGACACGTCATACCATGTATGGTTTAGAGAGTTGATCCAAGGTCCGTTGGGGAAAGTTACGTCATCTCCAAATTTTACACGAGGTTATGTGTTTCATACGTTCGAACGTGGAAAAAATAGAGCAACTACGAATTATGGTGTGGTAGTTCGAGTCGGGGACACGGATTTTTATGGCATTATACAAGACATTCTTCAAGTGCAATTCCCTGGTTTGGTTATCTTAAAGTGCACCTTTTCAAATGCGAGTGGTTTGATCCAGTTGTCGGGCGAGGGGTTCGAGTAGGAAAGTTTGGTGTCATCGATGTTAATGGATCGTGTTCTTATGCAAAATACGATCCATTTATCCTTGTATCACAAGCGGATCAAGTTTGTTTCATTCCATATCAACGTGTCAGAAAAACAGAAATTTCATGGTTATATGTGCTTAAAATAACTCCCAGAGGAATAATAGTTGAATCCGACAATGCTCCTATGCAATATGAAACTGCCATGGATCTAACAACTCCAAAACAAGATATAGACAACATCATTCTTATAGATCCGCAAAATCGAGAAGCTGAAATACTTTCGGATGCTACCGATGCAGAAAACCCTGAAGACGAGTTCGGAAACGAGAGTGGAGAAAGTACCGATGAGGATGACGAGAACTCAAATGACGATTCAGAGTGAAGCATATATTAATTAGTGCTTTTATTTCATTTGTAGAACAGCATTTTTATTTGTATGCCGGATAATTTAAATTTGCTTATGTATTTATTTTTGAATTTTTCTAATTTTTAGAATATTTTTAGTTTATAAAATTTTTAATTTTAAAAAAATTATAACGGTCGACACTAATTCGATGCTATCTTAAGGTTTAGGGTTAGGGTTTAGCGTCGAATTAGCGTCGATTGCATCATTAGGGTTGAATTCGACGCTAATTCAAAGCTATGTAGCGTCTAATTAGCATCGAATTCAACCCTAATGATGCAATCGATGCTAATTCGACACTAAACCCTAAACCATAAACCCTAAATTAGGGTATAGAATAAAAGTTTTAGCATCGACGATTCAGAGTGAAGCATAAATGTTATCTATATTGAATCTTAATTGCGAATGAATAAGTATTTATTCAGAATTAAAAACAATTACATGTAATATATAAAGATTTCAAAAACGATATAGTTTTACATTTATGTTCATAACCTTATATGAACCTAATATGTAAGTACAAAAAATTTCAAAGTTTAAAATTATTCGGTTATAACAAAGATTGAAATGGCTAAGATTATTTTCGTATCGGTGACGGTTTCGTTTCCCTATATCAAAAACAAAGAGTTTTTCATTTAGCGTCGATATAGAGTCGAATTAGCATCGAAACCTACGATTTCGACGCTAATTCGACGATAAATGAAACAAATTTATATGTTTGGGGTTTAGGGTATAGAATGTAAACCGCATCGATTTTTTGGGATTTAACGCAAAATCGACGCTATATTGAATTAATTTGATTAAACCAATGGCGGTAAACCGAAATATTTCATACAGATTTTGGTTAAACCGTTGGCGGTAATCTGATTTAGCGTCGATTGTCAATACATTTTGACGCTAAATCAAATATTTTCCCGATCAACACGCGGTAAACATTGATTTTGCGTGGGAAACCGGAAACCAAAAAGAATATTAATTGAAATTTTTAAATGAGATCCGACGCTAATTCGACGCTAATTAGCGTCGGATCACGGATATATTTTAGCAGAACAGACCCCTTCTTCCTCACTTCCGTTTTCTGCAAATTTTTCTTCTCTTTCTCTCACCGTTCGCCGCCGCCTCTCTCTCTCCCTTCACCGCGCCGCCGCCGCCCCAATCTCTCTCTCCTCCCCAATCTCTTCTCTCTCTCTCACGCGACCCTCTATCTTTCTCCCACCACCGCCGGCCCTCTCTTTCTCTCTCCACCGCCGGCCCTCTCTCTCTTTCCACTGCCGGCCCTCTCTCCTCTCTGCCAATCAACATCATTGTCCAAATTATGGTAATATTTTTTTTTATGTTCATAAATTTTTTATATATATTAGTAATTTGTTATATATATTGGTAATGAAATTTGATATGAAATAGATTTTAGGAAATATGTAGTAAATAGATTTTAGGAAATTTGATATGAACAAATTTGATATGAAATAGATTTTAGGAAATGGAATTGAATTTAGATTTGATAAGTTATAGATTTGAATTTAGATTTGGTAAGTTATTAATTTATAAATTTGGCAAAAATAAAAACATATTTATGAATATATATTTTATGAAATTTATTTATGTAAAGTAAAATAAAATAAATTTATAAATTTTTTTAATTTAAAATAAAAAACGAATTTACAAGTTTTTTTGGAAAATATAAAAAATTATTTCCTAAATGTTAAATTTATGGATTTATATGTTTGTATTCATATATTATATATAAAATTTAAGAATTTACCAAATTATTTTACAAGTTTTTTATTTAATTATGAATTTATATTTTACATATTTTAATTTAATAAATTTTTTTATTTTATAGGGGGATCGACCACCTCCTTCATACGAACAATTATTTGGCCAGGATGTTACGGTTCCCGGATCCGATGGTCGTCGCGGATCCGGATCAGGATCAGGATCAGGGTCGGGTTCGCTGGCTGCGAACTATTGTCCACGGGCTCCACCACGAGCTCCGACACGAGCTCCGCCAAGAGCTCCTCCACGAGCTCCTCCACGAGCTCCGCCACGAGCTCCGCCACAGCCTCAGCCAGAGCCAGAAGAAGATGAACCAGATCATCCCGATGACCACACAGAGGCCCCTCCACCGCCAAACGCGCCTCTTATGATGCGGATTTGTGATCTTCTCCGCCAACCTGGACGTGAGACACGGGTTAGGGTTCTCCATCCGATGAGGCCTCCTAGTGCATTATGGTATGATTAATTTTTTTTCAATATTACTAATTAAATTTGTTTTGGGTAATTAATTTTTAGTTACAAGTTATAATTAAATTATTAACATTTTAATATTTTTTTACAGGTTTAACGATAACAAGGTTGCGCGTTCGGTCATCAAGGCCATCATGGCCTATTTCACTATGCCGCATCCTAATTGTAGCCAGACGCCGCAGCATGTTCGGGATATTTGGTTCGAGTTGATATGCTCAAATTTGGCCTGAGCTACTCTCTCAAATTAAGAATCGATGTAATACTTAGGGGTCGAATCCACAGGGAATCTAAACACACAATCGACTAAAGAATTCAAATTTTGCTAAGTAAATAGTGGTGAATGAAATAAAAATAGCAAAGTAAACAAGTGAATATTATCAAGGTTCTAGTAATCAATTGGACAAAAGGTTAGGCTATGGGTAATTCGCAGGTTTGACTCGAAATACGGTCGTGCCGATCGACACAGATGTCCGTGTCGGTCGACACTGAGATAGAAGACGGTTAGGATTTTATTAAGAATGGTTCTAGAACTCAAACACGAATATAAAACCAATCAACTTTCGTTGCAAAGATTATCTATGACTAAATCCCTAAATTCCAAATTTCTTTGCAAATTCAGTGAATAAAGACAAGCATTAAGTTCATGTTCGATTAGTTCACAAAATTACTAAGCCAAATTTCTTTGCGAATTGATAATTTTGCTCATCTAAGATTACGTCAGGTTGTTAATAATACTTTCGCATCTATTAAAGCAACCTAGGATATCCAATTTCAGTTGATCAATCCTAAAATCAGAGTTAAATCAATCTAGATGAAGAACATAAAGATAAATCCTAACAGATTTTCAATCCTATCAATTTCTCATCAAACCCTTGAATTACCCTAAACCTAACAAGCAAACTACTCACACATAGATGCAGTAAACATTATGAATGAATAAAATTGCATAAAACAGATAGAGTAAGAGATTCAAAGGTTCAAAATCTGAAGGTCTGGAAGTCTCGAAATCTCTCCTAAAGTTCTCCGAATCTACTCTCTCTCAAATCTCAATTAAAAACTAGATAAAGATATGAAAGCCTAAGTAAAAACCATATATAGTGTCTAAAATTCTGACTGGGCTATTCTGTAAACTTATGGGCTTCGTGGGCCGAAGAGAAAATTCTTCAATCTTCACGTCAGACATGCTCGTGTCGATCGACACACAGGACCGTGTCGATCGACACAGCCTTGAAAACTCGACTCCAACTTGATCACTTTGGCTCTTCCATCCTCGATGCTCCAAAATGCTCCAAAAGCTCTCATTAAGCTCCAATCGTCCTTTAACCTACAAAGACTCAAAAAGACTCGAAAAATACTAAAAAGACTCTATGAAAAGGACTTATATCATGGTCAAAAACGGGTAAAAACCATGATATATCAACTCCCCCAGACTTAGCATTTGCTTACCCTCAAGCAAAACATACACCAAAAATGTGAAAGAGGTTTGAAAACGCAGAAACTTACCTTCCCTTGGAGCACCGGATTGATCTCTTTCAACTAGTAAGCCACATAACGCATAACCAACTCAAAACCAGACCACCATGTACTTCTCCATAGACATTCGCAGCCTCCCATATTCATCCAGGACTTCTCAACATAACCCGCTAGTCCTCATTGTTGGGTCTCGTCCCTGATCTCGATGCCAAGAACCTTCTAGACTCATTCCCATACTATACCATGTCAAGTGAAACCATACAACTCTTGGTAATTTTTCTCTCCCCCAGACTTATTTGATTATTTACTCCTTTTTTTTTAAGACTGCTGAGACCCAAAAACAGTGATTTCACTACTGTTGTTCCTTGTGAGGAGACAGGTTCGTGAGATCGCTCGTCCTCTACATTCGTTCTAAGGGACTCAGACTGCTGCTTTTGAACTCCGGGTGATTATTAATTGAGTATCGACTCACTGGAATTTTATTTCCTCATCTTACACTCAAAAACTATCATTTCACCCCAATCATTATATTATTTTTTTTGAACAAGGGAGAGGAGTACCATTACTAAAAGGTGCACTTATCAGGTATGAATGAGGAGTCAAGCCCTATCAACAACAATCACCGAGGAGACCGCATAATTAGCTCGAACCCTGGGCGGATTCTGCTGGAAGTAACAGATGTCTCCAGTTAACTGGTCAGCCTTAGGATTTCCCATTAGTCTGATTCTGAAATCGATTCTGGAAGAATGGTCACACAACTGAAAGAGACAATCCACTAAACCAAAGGAAGGGTCATTGTTTCCAACTGACTATTTTGACTCAATAAAACGCTTTGGACTGACTCTCAAAAACGAACACAATGTTAGCGACTACCTCCCCCAGACTTAAACAACACTGTCCCCAGTGTTATCAAGCCCGAAATTGGTAAAAGAATCAAAAGGATAATGAACTTGTGAAGGAAAAATGAAATTTTACCAATGCTGGCCCCATGTCGATCGACACATCGAACCGTGTCGATCGACACAGGTTCTCTGAACCGGACCATGAATTGTGCAGAGTTATAGATCAAATGTGACCATGTCGATTGACACTATGGATCATGTCGATCGACACAGCTTTTCTGGACAGATGCAGCAGGTTTCTCCTCGTTGAATTCAAGTGTCAAACTAAATCATTCTGCAAAACACAACTCAATAGACATGATTAAGAGGAAACACATAGTAAAATCGCATTAGTTCGCAAGTTCTAAAATCCTAAAGAAACGCATAACAACCTGACTCAAAGAAAAACATGAAAATGACTCAAAGTTAGAAAATAAAAGAAAATAAAGGAAAAGAAAAAGGATAAGTGTGGAGGATCTAATCCTCCTCTGATGATGATGATGAATGTCGTGGTGGAGTAGATGGGCGAGGAAGGACATATCCACAGCGAGGCCAGGTAGACATGGCGGTCCAGAGGATCTGGAGACTGTGAGCCATCCAACTCTGAAACTCATCTAGAGGGCGGTCAGGCAAGGGTGGTAGCGGAGGAAGCTAAGGTGGAGCACTGGAAGTGCCTGCGTCTGAAGTACCAGCTGTAGCAGCACCCCGAGTAGTCTGCTTGCGCACAGCTCTAACTGGTCGCAGCAGCCTCTGGTCCAGCTCGAAAGCCATCAAAGCTGGGTTGGCCGAGATCTTCATCAATTCGGGACGCGGTAGCTTCACCATCCGGTGCTCACCAGGAACTGGGCGGAAGACCCAATGCTCGTCTTGCTTGAACCAGGTGGCTCTCATCAGGTAATCGATATCGACAGTACAACCTGGGCTCTCCATACTTTAAACGGATGTATCAACTCCACAAAATGTGAAATGGGGGTAAGAAGGCTACCAGCTGCGAAGGGCTTGTTGTTCTTCTTCAGTGTAAGTGACGTGTTCTTCAGGGAGAGCAGATGGCGTGCGAAAACAACCCCCATGTTAGGTTGAGACTCATTCCAGGTCGCGGGTTGAGACTCATCCCAAGCCGTGTCTGCAACATCCATCCGGAGAGTATACGATAACAGGACCAGCTCCTGAAGCCTCATCTTCCCGGGCTCCACCTTGTACAGGATCGTGGTGGAGAATAGGCGGAGCAGGTAGCGAAGGACTGGATGCCTCACATCAGTGTGCGTAGAGGCAGCAGGAGCATACATCTTGGTCCCAAAATGCGCCCAAAAGGCCTGTATATCCGGGATGGCCTCCGGAAGCCCATGATAAGCTCGATCCTCGTCAAAACCATATACTCTGCAAAGATCCCGGAGAGTGAGCACGTAGCAGACTCCTCTAATCTTAAAGCTCAATCTCCACTGCCTTACATCATCAGTGCCCTCATCACTCCTATCTACACAACCAAGCCTCACCGAGGCAAAAAACTGACGTACCAAGTCAGGGTACATAAGGTAATCATGGGTGGCAATGGTCCTCAGTCCTGCATTCTCCAGTAATCGCAACACCTCAGCCCTGAGACCCAAAGCACTCATTGTCCTTCCATGTGCAAATCTGGTCGGAGAGAGCTTCACCTTCAACCACTTGTTATACAGAAGCGAGTCATAGTCATCCCATTCCTCCGTGATCTCCCTGTCGATAACATCACTGCGAATTAGAATCTTCGCAGGAACATCATCCCACTGCCTCTGGATGGCGATCTTCCTCCCTTTGAGTCGTGGCCATGGAGGATGAGATACGACGGTCGGAGCCGTGGGTTGAGAGCTGGATGCAGCCTCCTTGTCTTGTCTTTGACGCTTGGTAACCTTTGAAGCCATATGTGAATCAACACAAAAACAAAACCAAACAAAAATCCGAAATCAGTAAGTGTTGGGCATTCTGGGCGTCTGTGTCAATCGACACACAGGGCCGTGTCTAAACCATCTCTAGCAAGCGTATGAGGATAATGTGCCACAATATCAACGAGAAATTAGCCCTAATTACGTTTCTCCACTCAAAACCTTAAAGTTTGGCAAAATTCTCAAATTCAAAACTAATCCACCACAATCAACAAAATTAACACATGAATTCAATCTAACATTACTCGAAAAGAGCATATGACACATTCCCACAACCTAATTCGAACCGAAACATCTCGAATTTTTAACTTTCACTCCAAAACGCCTAACTGAAATAGTGAGTTTAGATGGCCATACCTTCGCAGATCGAGAAAAAGGGTACTAGAATCGGAAAAGGGATGAAAATCCGAGTAGATTAGACCCAAAAATCACTCAAATTGGTGAAGAAACGAGAGAGTAATGGAGTTTCAAAATTTCGTATGTTAACGCGAAGGAAAAGAAAAAGTGAGGAGAAGAAATCATTCGGGTTAAAAACACTTACCTCAGGCTATCCGCCGACCGTGTCGATCGACACACATACATGTGTCGATCGACCCAGTTGTTTTGTCTGTCCTCCTTATTTGAATAAAATCAACCTAAAACACCTATACTAAAAATAAAAAGTTAGTAAAACAAACAAAAAATCAAACTAATTTACACTTACCAGTGGGTTGCCTCCCACTAAGCGCTTGTTTTCAGTCATTAGCTTGACTGTGTCGGAGTTCAGGCAACGGGTGCATCATCCAGTGGCACAATGTGTCCTTCCGGGATTTCGGCTTCTGCCCAATAATGTTTCACCCTTTGCCCATTCACAGTGAACTCCTTCCCATCCTTGCTAATGAGGACAACAGCTCCATGTGGTCTGACCTCCTTGATTGTGAAGGGACCTGACCAACGAGAACGCAATTTACCAGGAAAAAACTGTAAACGCGAATTGAAAAGCAATACCTGGTCATTGGGTTCGAATGTCCTGGAGATGATCCGCTTATCGTGATATGCCTTAGTCCTCTCCTTGTATATCTTGGAGCTTTCATAGGCATGATGTCTCATTTCATCCAGTTCATTCAGCTGTATCAGACGCTTCTCTGCAGCAGGCTTGATATCGAAGTTGAAGAGCTTCACTGCCCATGTTGCTCTGTGTTCCAACTCCACTGGAAGATGACATGCTTTCCCATAAAGCAGATGAAATGGAGTAATTCCCAGAGGTATTTTGTAAGCAGTCCTATAAGCCCACAGTGCATCATCGAGTTTGGTTGACCAATCTTTCCTTGTAGAATTGACTGTCTTCTCAAGGATCTCCTTAATCTGTCTGTTAGATACCTTGACTTGTCTACTCGTCTGAGGATGATAAGGACTGGCCACGCGATGATGAACTCCGTACTTCTGTAAAAGCTTAGCAAAAACCTTGTTAATAAAGTGTGTTCCACCATCACTAATGACAACCCTGGGGACTCCAAATCGAGGAAAAATGATGGTTTTAAACAGCTTAACAACCACCGCAGCATCGTTCTTAGGACTAGCAATCGCTTTCACCCATTTGGAGACATAGTCCACAGCGACCAGGATGTACTTGTTCTCATAAGACGACGGGAAAGGACCCATGAAGTCAATGCCCTAGCAATCAAAAACCTCAACCTCAAGGATGAAGTTTTGTGGCATCTCGTTCCTCTTGCTTATCTTACCTCTCCTCTGATAAGTATCACACTGCGCAACAAAAGCATGAGCATCCTTAAACATCGTAGGCCACCAAAACCCTGCTTGTAGAACCTTGGAGACCGTCTTGAACGTGGCAAAGTGCCCAGCATACTCAGAACCGTGACAGTGATAAAGCACATCTCGAACCTCACTCTCTGCAATACACCTCCTGTAGATACCGTCTGAACAGTGCTTGTAGAGATAAGGCTCATCCAAGTAATATTGCCTTAGTTCTCTCATGAACTTCTTCCTCTCATACCCCTTAAGCTCGGTGGGTACATCCTCTGCAGCAAGGTAATTAGCAATATCAGCGTACCACGGTCGATCAGATCCTGAAATAGCGTAAATGTAGTCACCAAACGTTCCACTCAAAGTCCAGCAAGCTCTATGTCGATCGACACACCTTTTTTCAAATTCTGGAATTTCGAAATTGAATCCTGTGTCGATCGACACAGGTCCTTTGTGTCGATCGACATGACGTCTGGAACTCTAAAAACGTGTTGATCCACTCCTTTGCTCGCTTGCAAACCGACCTCAACGAAGTGCACACTCTCCTTGGGGAAGTAATCATCAATAGGGACGTTATCTTCAATTTAAATCCGCGAAAGATTATCCGCGACGCCATTCTCAACCCCTTTCTTGTCCTTCACCTCAATGTCAAACTCTTGGAGAAGTAGAATCCATCTCAACAACCTCGGTTTGGCATCATTCTTCTGCATTAAGTACTTGAGTACTGAATGGTCTGTGTGCACTATCACCTTAGCTCTAATCAAGTAAGGACGAAACATCTCAAAAGCAAAAACCACAACTAGCAACTCCTTCTCTGTAGTAGCATAGTTCCTCTGAGCCTCGTCTAGTGTTCGATTAGCATAGTAAATGGCGTGAAGCTTCTTATCCTTCTTCTGACCCAACACAGCTCCAACTGCATAGTCACTGGCATCACACATCACCTCGAAAGGCAAATCTTAGTCTGGAGGTTGCACTATTGGAGCACTCACCAAAGCCTGCTTGATCTGTTCAAAAGCAGCTAAACAATCAGTATCAAAAAGAAATTTGACATCCTTACAGAGCAAAGTGGTGAGTGGGCGGGCAATCTTGGAGAAGTCCTTGATGCATCTCCGGTAGAAACCAGCATGTCCTAAGAAACTTCGTATCTCCTTGACTGAAGTAGGTGGTTGCAGACATAACTTCGATCTTGGCTCGATCCACTTCGATTCCATCAGCTGAAACTCTGTGACCAAGTACAATGCCGTCTTTCACCATAAAGTGGCATTTCTCCCAGTTCAGTACCAAGTGTTTCTCCACACATCTGGCAAGCACCTTCTCCAAGTTGTCTAGACAATCCTTGAAGGATGAATCGTAGACTGAAAAATCATCCATGAAGACCTCTATGTAATCCTCAATCATGTCAGTGAAAATCGACATCATACATCTTTGGAAAGTCGCAGGAGCATTACATAGTTCAAATGGCATTCTACGGTAAGCAAAAGTGTCATAGGGACAAGTAAATATGGTCTTCTCCTGATCCTCTGGATGGATGGGGATTTGGAAGAAACCGGAATACCCATCCAGAAAGTAGTAGTAGGGATGATTCGCTAGTCGTTCCAACATCTGATCAATGAAAGGCAAAGGAAAATGGTCTTTCTTCGTGGCTGCGTTTAGCTTCCGGTAGTCGATACACATCCTATGCCCAGTCACTATCCTTGTAGGAATCAGCTCGTTTTTCTCGTTCTTTACCACTGTCACTCCTCCTTTCTTGGGCACCACATGAACCGGGCTAATCCAAACACTATCTGAAATGGGATAGATGAGCCCAGCCTCTAGAAGTTTCAGAATCTCCTTCTTGACAACCTCTTGCAAATTTGGATTTAGCCTCTTCTAATGCTCAGTTGATGACTTAGTCCCATCCTCAAGTTGAATCATATGCATGCACAAGTCTGGAGAGATACCTGAAATGTCATCAAGAGAATAGCCAAGAGCTTTGCGAAACTTGCGAAACTTGCGCAGCTTGCTTAGCAGTAAAGTGAGCTCTGCATTGTTCAACAAAGCACTAACAATGACTGGATATGTGGAATTAGGACCAAGAAAAGCGTATCTTAGCCCGGCTGGAAGTGGTTTGAGTTCGATTTTCAGAGCTTTTTGTTCACTCCAATCGCTGACCTTTGTCGTTTTCTCTAAAGTTCCAACCAACTCCACATTACCAACCAGCTGCATAACTTTCTTACCAGCATCCATCATCCTCGCATACCCCTTAGCAACCTCATCAAGCTGACCTTCCACTGTCACAGAGTTCACCAAAGTCCTTTCCAAATGATCTATGGGATGCATCTCGTTGAAGACCTCCTGCGCGATGTCAGTGAGTGTGTCTACATAGAAAGTCTGGCCATCTATTGTGGGTCTCTTCATCAGCTTATCCATCTCAAACTTCATCTCCAAATCACCCACACTCAAGGTAATACTGCCTCCCTTGCAATCGATCATAGCACTAGCTGTAGCTAAGAACGGTCTGCCCAAGATAAGAGGATCTTTGGGTTCCTCGTTGTACTGCAAAACAACGAAGTCAGTAGGGATTAAGCAGTCTCCAACTCTGATTGGAATATCCTCCAAAACACCCTAAGGGATCCTGACTGAACGGTCAGCTAGGATAAGAGAGATCCTAGTAGGCTGGAAATCAGTCATTCCAAGACCAACAGCTACGGAGTGTGGCATTAGGTTAACACCAGAGCCCAAGTCACAAAGAGATCTCGGGAACCTCTCCTTGAAAATCAAATAATCCAACACAAAACTTTTCGGATCTGTGAGCTTCTCTGGAACCCTGTTCTGAATCACTGCACTGACCTGCTCTGAAATCATAGCAACACCTTCCTCAAGACCCAAATTCTTGGTGACCATCCTCTTCAAATAACATCGGATCACCGGACTAGTCCGAATAGCATCAACCAAAGGAAGCTCCACAACCAGTTTATCCATCACAGCTTTGCACCTAGCATCCTCTAGCTCCTGCCTAGACTTCTTTTGGCTCCTAGGATAAGGTATCTTATGCATATACACTCTTTCC
Organism: Arabis hirsuta; assembly: GCA_964056655.1. Lineage (NCBI taxonomy): Eukaryota > Viridiplantae > Streptophyta > Magnoliopsida > Brassicales > Brassicaceae > Arabis > Arabis hirsuta. The sequence goes on from OZ053299.1 coordinate 29,235,516, forward strand.
TCTATACTAGCCGTGGGTTTCGACAAGATTGGGCTTGTCTGGGACTCGTGTCGATCGACACTATCCTTGTGTCGATCGATATGCACTTTCTGTGTCGACCTCGTGTCGAGTGTGGTGTCGACCTTATGCGAAGAATCACCGATTGCGTATTTTCCAGAGTTAAGATTTTTGACCTGTGTCGATCGACACAAGCCTTCCGTGTCGATCGACACGGGGTCTGAAACGAGTTTCTCATCATCTTCGATCTCCTCGAACTCGTCTAACTCCTCTACGATATGTCCCTTCTTCACCACTAGCTCCCCAAGTATCTTTCCATTCCTCGTGGTGATGGCAGCAACACTATGCTTCGGATTTGCATCCGTCCTAGATGGAAGAAATCCTTCTTGCCTTCTTGAATTCTCTGCTGCCTGAGCAAACTGAGTATCCAATTTCTTGACATGGGTATTCAAGGCTTCGAATTTCCCATTCAAGTCCTAGTACATAGCATCCATCTTCCCGTTAAAGCTCACAATTATCTTCTGTTGACCCTCCAAGAGCTACTCTAGCATAGATTTCATCTCGGTCTCCGATGACTAAGGAGAAGGTGTCTGATAAAAAGAAGAACCGTAGTTCCTAGTGTAGTTGCTCTGGAAAGGCTTCTGATACTCGGTCTTCTGAAATTGTGGCTTAGGAGAATAGCTAGGTGAACCTAGAGTTCCAGTGAATGTAGTCCTCTGGTTGTTACCGTTGAAGTTTCTGTTACCCTGCTGACTACCAAACCTCTGACTGTGAAACCCAGTCCCACTAATGTAGTTAATATCCTCTTCATCATGCTCTTCCTCTGGAACGAAGGTCTCTACCTCTTGAGCAAACTGAACAGTCTTCTTCCCCACTAGCAGGTTATGCACAGAGTCAATCTTGGCTTTCACCTCAGCTATTTGGCTTCCATCTATGTTCCCACCAAGCTCCTTCCTCTCGAAGTCTCCGTTCTTGGTACTATTGCTAGAAGCCAAGTTATCAATAAGAATCAGTGCATCCTCCAATCAATACCTATGAAGAAGATACCCAACAACTGAACATCACTAAACCCATGATGAGGACAATCTCTCTAGTAGGACTTGAATCTTCCCCAGGAAGCCTTAAATGCCTCAGTCGGTCCCTGCTTGAAAGTAGATATCTTAGTCCTCAGATCCTCGGATCTCGCCTTATCAAAGAAGTTGTTGAGGAAAGCATTCTTAGTGTCCTCCCAAGTAGTCAGCGAGCCCGGCTCCAGCTACTTCAACCAGTAGGCTGCTTCTCCACCCAGAGAGTAGGGGAAAAGCTTGCAGTAGAGGTAATCGCTAGACACTCCATTGGCATTAATGCTAGATGCCAAGTCTTCGAACCTCTCAATGTGATCATGGGGTGCTCAGAGGAAGGACCGTGGAACGGGTGCTGAGCCACAAGTGAGAAGTAAGCAGGCTTCAGATCAAAATCGTTCATCGGGAAAGCAGGAGGGCGAATCGCTACCCTCTTGGCATAGAACTCGTCCGGCCTGTTGTACTCTCCCAGAGTGCGCCCATGCCCAGCTGGCTCTTGGCGCTGCATAGCATATCGCCCAGGCTCCTCCATAATCACAACTCCATTCTCATCCAGCCTTTGACCCTGAGCATTGCGTCTGTGACCCTCAACATCCTGGAGAAACCCATCATCACCTCTGATAAGAACTAACGGATTCATTCTGGCTGACTTTCTCGCTGCTCGGTTGGATCATTCTAACTTTCCAATCTCAAGGTTGAGATCAACTAGCTCTTCGTTTTAGTTGCTTCTGGTAACGCGATTGGGCATAAACCTGAAACACACAAGACAAAGAGAAAATAACAAGTAAGTAATAAAATAAAAAATAAAAAACTTAGACAAAATTCTAGTATCAAAAATCGATTGGTGAAATCGACTCCCCGGCAACGGCGCCAAAATTTGATATGCTCAAATTTGCCCTAAGCTACTCTTTCAAATTAAGAGATCGATGTAATACTTAGGGCTCGAATCCACAGGGAATCTAAACACACAATCGACTAAAGAATTCAAATTTTGCTAAGTAAATAGTGGTGAATGAAATAAAAACAGCAAAGTAAACAAGTGAATGATTATCAAGGTTCTAGTAATCAATTGGACAAAAGGTTAGGCTATGGGAAATTCGCAGGTTTGACTCGAAATACGGTCGTGTCAATCGACACAGATGTCCGTGTCGATCGACACAGAGATAGAAAACGGTTAAGATTTTATTAAAAACGGTTCGAGAACTCAAACACGAATATAAAACCAATAAACTTTCGTTGCAAAGATTATCTATGACTAAATCCCTAAATTCCAAATTTCTTTGCAAATTCAGTGAATAAAGACAAGCATTAAGTTCATGTTCGATTAGTTCATAAAATTACTGATATGGATAAGTTTAATCCTAAGCAATTGTAGTACTTTAGGTGTCAATCCAAACTCAAGGCTATTTTAATCACTAGGAATACAAATCATTCAACTTAATCTAAGTGGATTCAAGGTTGTGGTTTTAGTGGTAACAAGTTACAAGCAAAGCAATTAACATAAGTTTTAACTCAATTAAATAAAAGAGAACCCATGGTTTAAGGTAATTGATCCTAGGCAATTTGCTTCAAGTCAAGGTGTTTAAATTTGAACAATCTTAAATTTCTATAAGTCTAGAACACTAATGAAGATCAATCCTCTCCCGAGGTAGAAATCCTTATGCAATCATGAACTAAACATCAATTTCCATTGGTTTTGTTCACTCAAACACACATTAAGTTCAAGTCTATTAACCATCTAGCAATCCTAACATCAAATCCCTTTGGTTATTCAAGCTAGAGCTATACTAAGTTCAATCAAACCTTCAATGAACACTTTCGATGCTATTGAATGTTTAAGGTCTAGATTAAAGTGATCAAGTCCAATCTAGCATTAAGAACACTTAGTAAGCATAGAAATCTAAGAGTCTAACTATAAAACACCTTAACTCTTCACTAATCACCCATGGATCATTCTACCCCATGGATTCAATATGAAACTACTCACTAATCATCTTGTTTACACTTAATCTCATGATGGATAGAAGCATAATCAAGATGATAAAACAAGAACAAGATTGCAGAAAATCAAAGTAAATCAAACTGAAATTTCATAAACTTCTCAAGACAAGGATGAAGAACAATCTTCCAATTCTTCTTACACAAATCCAAAAACAAAGAAAAATTATCAAGAACAAGAAAAGATGAAAAGAGAGAAAAAATTGAAGAACAAAGAAAGAGAAAGATGATCTACAAAATGAAGTCTAATCCAATTATTGAGTCTCTCCCCCTCTTTTTATTGCCAAAACACGTTTTTCATCAAAAATAGTGGGAGTAGGTGGCTGATTTTTCGTCACAAAAAGTGCAGTTTTAGTAAGTGGATCGATCGATCCATATGTGGATCGATCGATCCAGTTACTAAAGATATCGACCGATCCAATTTCCTTTGTGCTTGATCGAGCTGCAGATCCCGCGGAGTTTTTGAAGAAAACATGGATCGATCGATCCGATGGTGGATCGATCGATCCAGTTACTAAAGATACTGATCGATCGATTCTCTTTGTGCTGGATCGATCTGCAGATCCCGCGATCATTTTGAAGAATTTTAGCAAACGGATCGATCGATCCGAGAGTGGATCGATCGATCCAGTTGCTAAAAATCTTTATTTGCTTCTTTTGCTCGCCAGACAGACATGTCTTCACTAAATCTTCAATAACTTTCGCAATACAGCTCCAAATGACTTGAAACCACTTCCATTGGAAGGATAACTCAATTTCCTTTCCGCTCACAAAGGTTCAGATTAATCCGATCAATGTAAGACCTTCAACAGAGATGATCTTTCAGCCGCTTCGGACTTCTCCTGCATGTGTTTTGCCCATTTGATCAATTCTTCTAGCTGCTTTGTTTCCAACTCACTCCAATGTCTCCAAGGTACCTAAAAAGGAACCAAAAATGCACAAAATGCAAAGAAATGTATCCTAGACTCTAAAATGATCCTAAGTATGAAATGAGACTCAAAATGATGAAAAACATGCAAAAATGTAAGTCTAATGACTACAAAAGCTAAAGAAATTATATACTAAATATGCTAAAATATGAATGCATCAACTCCCCCGGACTTGCCTTTTGCTCGCCCTCGAGCAAACAAAGAAAACAAACCGGTGAAGAGGTTTGAAATGGAGAACTCATAGCCAAGAGATTATTTTCCAAAGATCAAGTTGCCAATGCAAGATAATACATCTCAATGCTACAAATAAACCAATCTACTCAATCAAACTTCTCATTCTCATCGCAACTTCAATGTTTTGCCTCTAAATTCAATGTCAAGTGATCAAATGCATCTTATCTACCAACTCCTTATGTTCATTAAGATTCAAAACCGTGTAGTCTTGCAAATGAGAATTCGATCTAAACCAATCGGCGGCTTGGTAAGAGAATAAGTTCAATGTGAAGTGAAGTGGTGTTTTAAAACATTTTAGTGACTTCTCTCAACATATGGCACAAGTCAACACACAAAAGCAATGGAGAAGGGAAACAATTGATGCATACAAGATGTTTTCTTCCATTCTACCCACCCAATACTCTTTGTGTTTCACTCAAAGTCACTCATGTTCTCTACACCAATTACTTCATTTTTCTTTTTCTTTTTTTATTTCAAGGATAGAACCTAGGGAGATCTTTCTTATACTTAGACAATTACTCTTGCTTTACTTATCTCTACTCCTTTTGATTCTCTATATATATTCTTTTCATTTCTAGGAGCTTCTTTACTCCTTAGCTTAAGAGTAATGTTTCTTTTTGTTTTCTCTCCTTAGACATCCGATCGTTTTGGTTGCACTTCCTTCCTTTTCATCTCTCCAACTTCTCACATAAGCTCACACCCTTACTCACCCTCACCAATTCCCAAAACCGTAATATAAAACATTGAGACTCCAAAATTCTCTCAACCCACCTAGACTAGCCAATGAGACTACTCATAATGGAACAAAAGAACTTGTCGTTTCCGTCTCTAAAGATTTTATGCATGAGGTGCAAATAGAAAAAGGCCTCACTCAACAAATTAACGGTGGTTTCAAAGAAAAGCTAGGTGTAATCAAGGTGTGGTATCATCCTCATTCAAATCATGTACTTGAATCGGGATGACCATTCAAACCATTAGAGAGTGGTAAAAGGGATAAAAATGGTTGAATGTGTATAAGTGAACCATGGTTAAGGTCTAAAACTCATAAGCAAGAGAATTAAAATTCAATTTATGGTCTAATAAGGTGGAGTTGGTTTCAATTCAAACAAGTAATCAACGAGACTTAGAGAATCTAGAGCGAAGATATCAAAGATATGGAGAAGCATGCTTTTCGTGGTTTATGAAGTCTAAAAGAGCATTATCGAGACATTCACAAAGAGAGCTATGTACTAAAAATTTCTACAAGGTATTCCAATCATTATTCTCCATATGAATGATGCAACTAAATGAAAAGAAAAATCTTTTTTGTATTTTTCGTCGAAATTTTTCAAATTTTTATGGTTTTATCATTTATAATGCAATGCATGAGACTCAAAGATAAAAACAAAACAATTAAAAGATTCATTAGCAAATAATGTCCCTCCCCCGGACTTACTTCTCACCGTCTCGGTGAGAAAGTAAAATCAAAGAGAAAGACATTACGCAAGAGAATGTAAAATAAGTGAATAAAAATGGTATGTACAAAGGAAAAATGGTGGTACCTTGGCGAGAAAAGAGAATGAGGATGGTGTGATGGCTTGTGGGAGAGTGCTTATAAGGCGTATGGACCATTATTCATGCTTGTTTAGTGTCACTAGCTTGACAATGGATAGACTTGGGAGGTCCCAAGAGGTGCGTTTAACGTCACTAGCTTGACGGTTGCATCATCTTATTCATGCTTTCCTTGCATGTTTCTTTCACTTCTATTTGTTCCTTCTGAAATGACATATAACATGCAAACAAATCAAACAGCAACTACTCATAGATGATAGATAAAACACACACATATATATATATATACATAAATACAAGGATAGACATGGGACTTCCTCCCAAGTGAGCTTGTTTTAAGTCTCTAGCTTGACTTCCTTTTCTTTTTGGACTAGGCTGGTATAGGATCGTATAGTGGAACCGAGGTTCCTTCCTCCATAGGCATGGCTGCCATGTACAGCTTAACTCTTTGCCCATTGACCGTGAAATCTCCACCATCCTTGTTCCAAAGCACAATTGCTCCATATGGTTTTACTTCCTTGATTTTGAAAGGACCCGACCACCTTGATTTGAGTTTCCCGGGGAACAGTTTCAACCGAGAGTTAAAGAGCAGCACTTGATCACCAACATTGAACTCTCTCTTCAAGATCATCTTGTCATGAAAGGCTTTTGTCTTTTCTTTGTAAATCCTTGAGTTCTCAAAAGCATCAAGTCTAATTTCATCAAGCTCATGAAGTTGGAGAAGTCGCTTCTCCTTGGCACTCTTGATGTCAAAATTAAGCAGCTTTACAGCCCACAATGCTTTGTACTCAAGCTCCACTGGTAAGTGGCAAGCCTTCCCATAGACAAGATTAAAGGGAGTGGTGCCCAAAGGTGTCTTGTAAGCAGTCCTATAAGCCCATAGTGCATCATCAAGCTTTGTGGACCAATCCTTCCTTGTTGTTCCCACAGTTTTTTCCAAAATTGACTTGATCTCCCGGTTGGAAATCTCAACTTGACCACTTGTTTGGGGATGGTAAGGAGTTGCTACCTTGTGCTTGACACCATTCTTCTTGAGAAGATTCTCAAAGAGTTTGTTGATGAAGTGAGGTCCTCCATCACTTATCACAACTCTAGGAACTCCAAACCTTGGAAAGATGATACTCTTGAACATTTGTTGAACCACTTTAGCATCATTGGATTGACTAGCTGTGGCTTCCACCCATTTCGAGACATAGTCTACAGCAACAAGGATGTATTTATTACCAAAGGATGATGGGAATGGTCCCATGAAGTCAATGCCCCACACATCAAACACTTCCACTTCTAGTATAGGATTTTGGGGCATTTCATTTCGCTTGGTGATGTTTCCTCTCCTTTGGCATGAGTCACACCTTGAGATAAAGTCTTGTGTGTCTTTGAACATATGAGGCCACCAAAATCCTGCTTGTAGTACCTTTGCAACAGTTTTGAAAGTAGCAAAGTGACCTCCATAAGTTGATCCATGACAGTGTGTAAGGATCCCTTCCACCTCTTCTTCAGCTACTACTCTCCTATAGATTTGATCTTTGTTAAGAGTGTAAAGGTAGGGTTCATCCCAGTAGTATCTCTTCACGTCCTTGAAGAACTTCTTCCTTGCATACCCTACTAGGTTTAGCGGTTCCCTTCCACATGCTAAATAGTTCACCAAGTCAGCATACCATGGGCCTGTTTCATCGATCGTTTTCACTTCTTCTAGTTTTCTACCGGTTTCACAAACCGTCATCACTGCACGAATGGCCTTGATTTGCTCTTCAGGAAGTCCTTCATCAATTGGAAACCCACACTCCACTCTTAATCTGGAAAGGTGATCAGCAACACCATTCTCAACTCCGGGCTTATCTTTGATCTCAAGATCAAATTCTTGTAACAGTAAAATCCATCTCAATAGCCTCGGTTTGGCATCTTTCTTAGCTAGCAAGTGTCTCAATGCTGCATGGTCAGTGTAGACAATGACCTTCGACCCAACCAAGTAGCTTCGAAACTTCTCGATTGCAAACACAACGGCTAGAAGCTCCTTCTCAGTTGTCGCATAGTTTGCTTGTGCACTGTCAAGCGTTCTACTAGCATAGTAGATCACATGTGTCCTTTTTTCTTTCTTCTGTCCCAAAACAGCTCCCACAGCATAGTCACTAGCATCACACATGATCTCAAATGGTAAGTTCCAATCCGGTGGCTGAACAATTGGGGCACTAATTAGCTCATTCTTCAGCTTCTTGAAAGCTTGAAGGCATTCTTCATCAAATTCGAAGATTGTTTCTTTGCACAGTAACTTGGTCAATGGTCTTGCAATCTTTGAGAAGTCTTTGATGAATCTTCGATAGAATCCAGCATGGCCAAGAAAACTTCGAACTTCTTTCACTGTCCTTGGTGGTGTTAACCCTACCATCACATCAATCTTGGCCTGATCTACTTCAATGCCCTTTTCAGAAATCTTGTGTCCAAGCACAATCCCTTCTTTGACCATGAAATGACATTTCTCCCAGTTGAGTACAAGGTTGGTATCTTCACAGCGCTGTAAGACTCTGCACAAGTTGGACAAACAAGCAGAAAACGAAGATCCATAGACAGAGAAGTCATCCATAAAGACCTCCACAACATCCTCAATGAGATCAGAGAAAATCGACATCATTGCTCTTTGAAATGTCGCTGGTGCATTGCACAGTCCAAATGGAATTCTTCGATAAGCAAAGGTACCATAAGGACAAGTGAATGTCGTTTTCTCTTGATCATTGGGATGTATGGGAATTTGGAAGAATCCCGAGTATCCATCAAGAAAACAATAATAAGGATGGTTTGCTAGCCTCTCTAACATTTGATCGATGAATGGCAAAGGAAAATGATCCTTCCTAGAGGCGGAGTTAAGTTTGCGGTAATCAATACACATCCTATGTCCAGTCATAGTTCTAGTTGGTATCAACTCATTTCTCTCATTCCTAACAACAGTTATACCGCCTTTCTTTGGAACTACATGTACAGGAGACACCCAATTACTATCAGAAATGGGGTATATCACACCAGCATCTAAGAGCTTAAGAATCTCTTTCTTTACAACATCCTTCAGGTTGGGGTTCAACCTTCTTTGACGTTCTATTGAAGTCATTGATTCATTCTCAAGGTGTATCCTATGCATGCACAATGAAGACGATATTCCCTTTATATCATCTAGTGAGTATCCTATTGCTCTTCTAAACCTTTTCAATTCATTCAAAAGTTTAGATAATTCATTTTCTTCTAGCTCATTACTTACAATGACAGGGTACGTATTGTGAGGACCAAGAAATGCATACCTGAGCCCCAAAGGGAGTGGTTTGAGGTCAATTTTTGGAGCATTGAGTTCACTCCAATCTTCATCCCGAGACTCGGTTTTGACAGCAACTGAGGCGACATGGTGCATTGTTTGTGGTAGTTCCAGGAACTTCTCTTCTTCAACTATCCCTTCGTGCGAATTCATCATTCTGACATACTCTGTGCTCACTCTATCTTCAACCAACTGAGATTCTCCATCAATAGTAAGAGCATGTTGTAGAGAGTCCTCCAATGCTGTCTCTTCCAAAAACTTTTCAGCCAATTCTTCATTCTCTTCAATGTAGAAGACCTGACCTTGAATTGTGGGTTTCTTCATCATCTCCTTTACATCAAACTGAAGAGTGTTTCCTTCCCCAAAACGAAGATCAATCTTGCCATCTTTCACATTTACCATGGCTCCAACAGTGGCTAAGAATGGTCTTCCAAAAATCAGAGGGTCTTTGGGCTCTTCATCCATTTCCAAAACTACAAAATCTGTAGGAATCTCATAATTTCCAATTATGACAGGGAGATCTTCCAAGATACCAATAGGAAGTTTCACAGAGCGATCAGCCAATACCAAGGATATCCTACACTTTTTGTATTGTGTAAAACCGAGCTTCTTTGCAACAGATAGAGGCATAAGGCTGATACTTGCTCCCAAGTCACACAAACAATTATCAAAGGTCAAGGGGCCTATTGCGCATGGTAAGGTGAAGCTCCCTGGGTCTTCTAGCTTTCTAGCCACGGTTAACCTTTGAATAATGGCACTGCACTCGTGCGTAAGAACCATCATGCCCTCCATTTCCTTCTTTTTCTCAGCGACAACATCCTTCAAGAATTTGCTATATTGAGGAACTAGCATGAAGGCATCAAGGATTGGCATTGTGATCTGCACTTCACTCATTTGCTTCTCAAAGAGTGTTTTGTACTTCTCTAGCAGATGCTTCTTGAACCTCCCAGGAAAGGGTAACTTCGGCTCATACGGTGAAGGAGTAATCGGAATTGCGTTTGATGTAGTGGCAGCCTCATTCTTCTTCACAATTTTCTTCTCCTCTCCAACATTTTCATTGCCTTTATCTGCAACAATCTTCTCTATGATCACTTGATTTGTTTTCTCATCCACAATGACCACATCCTCATTCACATTGATGGCCACCTCCCCACCTTGTTTCTCATCATCCTTGATGAGGACTCGTTGAGGTAATTCTCGTCCACTTCGAAGAGTGATAGAATGCAATGTCTCTTTTGGATTTTGCTCGGATTTTCCTGGAAGTGATCCTATTGGTCGTTGTGTTTGAGAAGTGAAGGAAGCAAACTGTTGCTCCAAGTTTTTGAGTTTGTTGTTGAGTTCATTGTAGCTCCCATCAATTTTGGAATTCATCGTTTTCAACTCATCTTTGATCTCCCGCTTTGTTGAGGCATTTGAGTCAAGTATCTGCTTGAACATTGATTCCACACTTGTGTCATGTGGTTGTTGTTGTGACGAACTTGGTTGTCCTTGAACAAACTGGTTGCCTCTGTTGTTGAAACCCGGCGGATATGTTGGTTTTGCGTGGTATCCCCCTTGTTGATTGTTGAAGATGGGCTTTGGCTGGTAATTATTTTGGTATGGGGGTTTGTTGTTGAAGTTCCCTTGATCTCTTTGCTGGTAGTTCCCTTGATCGCGTGGTTGATATGGAAAGTTTGAATCCTTCGTGTACCATGTACCATTGGCATTGATGTAGGAAACATCTTCTTGTCTTTCCATTCCTTCCACTTCATTTGGCATTGGAGGCATTCCGTGGCTTTGGTTACCAACATAGTTGACATGTGCTTGTGTAGGTAATTCTTTGAGAAGAAGATCCATCTTTTCTTGTAGAGACCGCAATTCCTTTTTAGTGGATGTATCTTCACTTGCACCACCTCTGTTATGTCGATCATATTCATCATTGTAAATAGAGTCACTTTGAGCCATGTTCTCGACAAGCTCCCAAGCTTCATCTTCAATGCGTCCCAAGTAGTAACCATTACTAGCCGTGTCAAGCCGGCTTCGATAAGTAGGTAAGATTCCTCGGTAGAATGTGTTTAGGAGATTTGCCTTTGTGAAGCCATGGTGTGGACATTGTGTTTGGTACCCTTTGAATCGATCCCATGCTTCACCAAAGCTCTCAAGATTCATTTGTTGGAAGCTTGAGATGTCACTCCTTATCTTTGCAGTTCTTGCACTAGAGAAAAACTTGTTGAGGAAGGCTTCTTTGCACTCATTCCAAGTTGTAATTGAATCACTTGGTATATTCTTCTCCCAAGTGTGAGCTTTGCTTCCCAATGAGAATGGAAACAATCTTAGTTTGAATGCATCTTCGGAAACACCATTTGTCTTTGTTGTGCCACAATATTGGTCAAATTTGTGCAAGTGATCGATTGGATCCTCCAAAGCAAGACCATGGTATTTGTTGCCCTCTATCATGTTGATCAAGCTTGACTTGATCTCAAAGTTGTTGTTGCCCACAGCTGGGGCACGAATTCCCAATCTGCTCCCATTGATATGTGGCTTGTCATAAGTTCCAATGCCTCTTGGTTGACGATCTGGGTGTTGTGTCCTAAGGTTTGCAGCTCCTTGGCCAAGTTCGTCTGGATCAGCTCGGAGACGGACTCCTTGGATATTTTGTCTATTGTCGTCAACTCCATGGAGACCTTCCGGTTGATCTTGATTTCGTTCCATCTCAAGCCCCAATCGATGCAAGTGTGCTTGCTTTTCGTTCTCTCTTCGCGTTCTTCCCAACGCTCTTTCGAAGCTTGTGATGTTGTCAACTCTTGGAACAAGGTTTGTTTGTCCTTTACTCCTCAAGTTCATACACCTATCATCCAAAGAGAGATGAAGATAGAGAATGAGTAACTTACTAAACGAAAATAAAACTTAGTCTCAAGTAATGACCAAATCCTAATGTCAAAATCAGCCTTGAGAATGGCAACGGCGCCAAACTTGATATGGATAAGTTTAATCCTAAGCAATTGTAGTACTTTAGGTGTCAATCCAAACTCAAGGCTATTTTAATCACTAGGAATACAAATCATTCAACTTAATCTAAGTGGATTCAAGGTTGTGGTTTTAGTGGTAACAAGTTACAAGCAAAGCAATTAACATAAGTTTTAACTCAATTAAATAAAAGAGAACCCATGGTTTAAGGTAATTGATCCTAGGCAATTTGCTTCAAGTCAAGGTGTTTAAATTTGAACAATCTTAAATTTCTATAAGTCTAGAACACTAATGAAGATCAATCCTCTCCCGAGGTAGAAATCCTTATGCAATCATGAACTAAACATCAATTTCCATTGGTTTTGTTCACTCAAACACACATTAAGTTCAAGTCTATTAACCATCTAGCAATCCTAACATCAAATCCCTTTGGTTATTCAAGCTAGAGCTATACTAAGTTCAATCAAACCTTCAATGAACACTTTCGATGCTATTGAATGTTTAAGGTCTAGATTAAAGTGATCAAGTCCAATCTAGCATTAAGAACACTTAGTAAGCATAGAAATCTAAGAGTCTAACTATAAAACACCTTAACTCTTCACTAATCACCCATGGATCATTCTACCCCATGGATTCAATATGAAACTACTCACTAATCATCTTGTTTACACTTAATCTCATGATGGATAGAAGCATAATCAAGATGATAAAACAAGAACAAGATTGCAGAAAATCAAAGTAAATCAAACTGAAATTTCATAAACTTCTCAAGACAAGGATGAAGAACAATCTTCCAATTCTTCTTACACAAATCCAAAAACAAAGAAAAATTATCAAGAACAAGAAAAGATGAAAAGAGAGAAAAAATTGAAGAACAAAGAAAGAGAAAGATGATCTACAAAATGAAGTCTAATCCAATTATTGAGTCTCTCCCCCTCTTTTTATTGCCAAAACACGTTTTTCATCAAAAATAGTGGGAGTAGGTGGCTGATTTTTCGTCACAAAAAGTGCAGTTTTAGTAAGTGGATCGATCGATCCATATGTGGATCGATCGATCCAGTTACTAAAGATATCGACCGATCCAATTTCCTTTGTGCTTGATCGAGCTGCAGATCCCGCGGAGTTTTTGAAGAAAACATGGATCGATCGATCCGATGGTGGATCGATCGATCCAGTTACTAAAGATACTGATCGATCGATTCTCTTTGTGCTGGATCGATCTGCAGATCCCGCGATCATTTTGAAGAATTTTAGCAAACGGATCGATCGATCCGAGAGTGGATCGATCGATCCAGTTGCTAAAAATCTTTATTTGCTTCTTTTGCTCGCCAGACAGACATGTCTTCACTAAATCTTCAATAACTTTCGCAATACAGCTCCAAATGACTTGAAACCACTTCCATTGGAAGGATAACTCAATTTCCTTTCCGCTCACAAAGGTTCAGATTAATCCGATCAATGTAAGACCTTCAACAGAGATGATCTTTCAGCCGCTTCGGACTTCTCCTGCATGTGTTTTGCCCATTTGATCAATTCTTCTAGCTGCTTTGTTTCCAACTCACTCCAATGTCTCCAAGGTACCTAAAAAGGAACCAAAAATGCACAAAATGCAAAGAAATGTATCCTAGACTCTAAAATGATCCTAAGTATGAAATGAGACTCAAAATGATGAAAAACATGCAAAAATGTAAGTCTAATGACTACAAAAGCTAAAGAAATTATATACTAAATATGCTAAAATATGAATGCATCAATTACTAAGCCAAATTTCTTTGCGAATAGATAAGTTTGCTCATCTAAGATTATGTCAGGTTGTTAATAATACTTTCGCATCTATTAAAGCAACCTAGGATATCTAATTTCAGTTGATCAATCCTAAAATCAAAGTTAAATCAATCTAGATGAAGAGCATAAAGATAAATCCTAACAGATTTTCAATCCTATCAATTTCTCATCAAACCCTTGAATTACCCTAAACCTAACAAGCAAACTACTCAGACATAGATGCAGTAAACATTATGAATGAATAAAATTGCATAAAAGAGATAGAGTAAGAGATACAAAGGTTCGAAATCTGAAGGTCTAGAAGTCTCGAAATCTCTCCTAAAGCTCTCCAAATCTCTTCTCTCTCAAATCTCAATTAAAAACTAGATAAAGATATGAAACCCTAAGTAAAAACCATATATAGTGTCTAAAATTCGGACTGGGTTTTTCTGTAAACTTATGGGCTTTGTGGGCCGAAGAGGAAATTTTTCAATCTTCACGTCAGACATGCTTGTATCGATCGACACACAGGACCGTATCGATCGACACAGCCTTGAAAACTCGACTTCGACTTGATCACTTCGGCTCTTCCTTCCTCGATGCTCCAAAATGCTCCAAAAGCTCCCATTGAGCTCCAATCGTCCTTTAACCTACAAAGACTCAAAAAGACTCGAAAAATACCAAAAGGACTCTATGAAAAGGACTTATATCATGGTCAAAAACGGGTAAAAACCATGATATATCACGAGTCATGGGCGGTAAGTCATTTATATTATTTATTTTTATTTATTAAAGTATTTGATTTTAAATATATTCATAACATTATTCGTATTTTTGTAGCAAGGGTGGCACTGGGAGGGATTTCGTTTTTGAAGTGCGAGCGGCGTTCGAGCAGTAGGCGCTAAAGCGTCTCAATGGTTACGTCGCTAACTTGAAGAAAGCGTGGCGCGAGAAAAGCGATGAGGCGAAGCCGATAGGGATGGATCCCGATGTTTGGTCGGGTTTAGTGTAGTTTTGGGAGGATCCCATTTGGTGGTTAAGTTGGGGAAGTGTTCTGCAGCCCGTCTCACGCCGGTGGCTGAAGGAGATGGACCTTCAAAGCATTGTGCGGGTCAATCATCATACGCCATAGTACGCATCAATATGGTATATTTTAATTAAATTAATTTATTTGATTATTTGTATTTTAAATATTTATTTATTATATATTTTATTTTTATCGTTGTTTATTTTTGTTTAACAGGCTGATGGGGGTGATCTTCCTCCGATGCACAAAGTGATGGAGAAAACTCATCGAAAGAAGGATGGGACGTTTGTTACCGCTCAAGCGGAACAAACGTTCAACGCGTACAACGCATGACTGGCAGAGCTAGATAAGTCTGTCCAGTCTACGATGGGTGTCCATGATTTCGATAGACTTTACGAGGAGGTAATTTTTTAGGTTCTTATATTATATTTAAACTTATTTATTACAATTTTATTGTATAACACTTTTATTTTATAGGTTGCACCGAAGAAGAAAGGACGAACGACGGGTGTTGGATCTATCAGGGATGTCCCTACAGCTTCTTCGTCTGCTCGATATTTTACACTCCTCCGGGTTCGTCTGAGCCGTAATTGACCAGACAGTTGGATGCTGCTAACACTAGGATTACGCAGCTAGAGACTATCCTCTCGACAATAACTTGTCTCTTTGACATCATTGCAGTGGATAACCCGACATTAGCAACTGCTTTGCAAGGGTTATGGTTTTCTCTAGCGCCTCCTCCACCTGACGGTCCAACGCAGTTCGAGCAGGAAAACGAAGAGATGATTCGAGAAGATGTCATCAACCTAAGGACCCAACAACATCAGTAGATTAGCGTTTTAATTTTATTTGTATCGGATAATTTTATTTTATAATATTTTTAATTTTTAGTATATTTTAAAATATTTTAATAATATTTTCATTTTTTTTAAAAATGTTATCAAACCGACGCTAAATAGATGCAATTCTGATGCTAATATAGCGTCGCATTAGCGTCGACACCGGATGCGGTTCGATGCTAATTAGACGCTAATATAGCATCGCATTAACGTCGAATTGTTGCATCGAATTGTCTCGGCACTAATATAGCGTCGAATTATTGCATCGAATTAGCGTCGAATATTCGACGCTAACTTAGCGTCGGATTAGCGTCAAAATTCAATGTGACGCTAAAATAACGTCGAAAAAGAATTAGCATCGACGATTTAGCGTCAAAATACATTTCGACGCTAATTCGATGCTAAGTGCTTTTAGCGTCGAATTAGCATCGAAATATGTCGACGCTAAATCTGTGTTTTCTTGTAGTGAGAAGGAAGAAGAATATGAGAATGGTAAGGAAGAAAAAGAAGAAGATGAAGATGGCGATAGAGACGTAGAGAAACATGACAATGAAGAGGAAGAATATAAGGATGGAGATGAAGAGGATGAAGATGCAGATGGAAAGAAAGAGGAGGAAGATAATGATGGAGATGAAGAGGAAGATGACGATGGAGAGGAAGAGGAATATGGCGAGGAAGAAGAATAAGATAAAGAAGAAACTAAGCATGAGTCGCAACCAACAACTGGGGCAATGACGGATTCGGCCATGGCAATGGTATGTACATCGAGTTTTTATGCAATTTGGTATAACTTGTATTACTTGGTAAAAAAATTATGCTTTTCGAGTATGAAGTAGAAAGCAAAAACTAGGTCATACTCTGGATAAATCATATTTGGATTGTAGGATACTGAGGAAAAAACCGAACAAATGCAACCATTGGAGTTGTGGTTCCCTAACAGTGAGTATGGGAAGTCAATGAAATTTAGAACTAAGTGTTATGTTGAATACGCAGTGAAGAAATTAACGGATATACTTGAAACCGAGGAGTTGGAATGGTTCACCAAACATCCGCAACTTTTTCACTTCTTCCACATGGCAAAGGAAACAAACCACAAAACAATGGGCATGTGGATGCTTCTTCTCCTCATGGCGAAGACCAATAAGAAGAGAGAAGCTTGGGTTATGGTCAAAGGGTTCCAATATTATATTCTTCGAGGGAACACGCACTTTAAAAAAATTATATTCTCTAAGTGAACAATTTTTTTAATGGAGTTCCAATATTATATTCTGTGAGGGAAGAATATTTTTAATTAAGTAACAACATTAATACATTAAAAAATTTAAAATACAATACAACATTAAAAAATAAATTAATACCATCTACGATAGTTTACCTATAACATAGTTGCATTATCGTTTTTTAATTTTTCCATATGTTATCCATCTGCTATATTTTCTTCTTCTATGGCACCTACATATGGTTTGCAATCTGTGTTGTTCGGCTTCGTCTCTGTTATTACTTCTACAAAAAATAAATTAGAAAACTTTGAACTTTGATAAAATTATGCAATCATGTTGTAGCAATTACGCTCTCTTCTGTATGTTAATCTCATATCTTGGAAAATCAAAAAAAATCTTCCATTTCTTCTTCTAAATTCCAAAAAATTCCACTCGATAACAGAATGTGAAGATGCATGCCATCGATTGAACAATTCTTCTTATTCCTCGCAAATGCACTTGAGTTGAATTGCAAACATATATATGATATCTCATAAATCTCTGTTTCCTAATGACCTATAAGAAACTAGAAATTCTTGTTTGTTTTCATAACCAAAATCAACGGAAAAATTATACTTAGCAATGTAATAAAATCCTAGATCTAACAGCTATGATTTTCCCACATCCAGGGTTTTGGTTAGATTGATAACTATAATTTTTCTTTGGTTATTGATGCCAAATTTCCTAAAGTGGTTAATTTATAAAAAACAATAATTAGCAATCTAGCCAAAAGTTCTAGATCTAATGGCTATGATTTTTCCACATATGAGACTTTTGGTTAGATTTCAAATTATGATATTTTTTTTTTTTGGTTATTGATGCCAAATTCGTTTTTATTATTATTGAAAATGTATTAACTAAATGATTCACGGATTCTGTATTGGGCCGCTGAATTATACATGTGGTACTATATCAAAGTGTGTTTTCTTATCTTTTGGGTATTCTCTGTCTAAAAAATCTGTGCAAAATTACTTTACTTTTTCCACAAAAAAAATATGTGAAAATTTGTGATTAGTGTTTATATATAAACTATTTTTGATTATGGCTTGAAATCCCCACCCACCAAATCTCCAATCAAAACCTTAATATTCTAACTTTTGGTTAGATTTCAAATTATAATTTATTTATTTTTGGTTATTAATGTCAAATTCGTTTTATTATTATTGAAAAAGTATTAACTAAATGATTCACGGATTCTGTATTAGGTCGTTGGGTTATACATGTGGTACTATATCAAAGTGTGTTTTCTTATCTTTTGGGTACTCTCTCTCTAAAAAAAGTGTGCAAAATTACTTTACTTTTTCCACAAAAATAAATATGTGAAAAATTGTGATTAGTGTTTATATATAAACTGTTTTTGATTATGGCTTGAAATCCCCACCCACCAAATCTCCAATCAAAACCTTAATATTCTAATTTTTGCTTCTAAAAATAACTTTTACTTTATCCATAAATATACACCAGCATTTGCAAACAAAATAATTTTTTTTCTAGTAAACCGTGAAAGTTCCGAACCTTTGGCTCCTAATCTCCTCGGTACCCAAAAGCAGTCTTTGGATATTCCAATTTAAAAAATAACTCTCCGTACCAAATGGGGTTTGAACCCGAAACACAAGAGAACCAACTCTCCTGTGTTACCACTAGGCTACCACACATTTGGTAACAAAATAGTTGGTGTATATATCTGGACAAAGCAATTTAAATATCATATCGGAATTTAGTTGGAATATTTTTATGAAATTTTTCCCATTACTAGGAAAAATTTATTGCTTTTTTGGTTTAAGAAACCATTATGGACTTTGATCAATTAATTAGTAAATAGCTTTTTTGGATTGTTTTACCGCTGTAGTTTCCGGAATGTACTGCACAATTCAGTACACAATCGTTTGGTTATATGTAAAAACCCATAAACTAAGGAACTAATTAAATTTGTACAAGTTAAGAGGCTCATATTTCATCTTAGTATATAAAGCACATGAAACGTGTAGTCATTTTCTTATTATCTTCACAAGGTAAAGAACAAAGCGAATATAATCTTACACTGAAATGGATTTTCATACCTTTCCTTTAGTTCTCGTCACAATTTTCATATTACATGGCTCCTGTTATTCCCATAAAGGTACACAATTTTAATTTCATGTGGACCATCCATTCAATGTGTGATGACATGTTCACTAATATTTGAATGTTAGGTTATTGTACGTACGAATTTAAATGATTTTTTGTAAAAACAGGGTTTAACGGATTTATGAAAGATGCAACATTAGCACCAACTTATGCTCGCTTCGACTACATAGTCATCGGAGGAGGAACCGCCGGTTGTGCATTAGCCGCAACGCTCTCTCAAAACGCCAACATTTTGGTTTTCGAACGCGGTGGCTCTCCCTATGACAATCCGAGGGCCACCGATCTTGAAAACTTCGCCAACACACTCTTAAACATACCAAACTCGTGGTCGCAGCCTTTCATCTCCGAGGACGGCGTTTACAACGTGCGCGCGCGCGTCCTCGGGGGAGACTCGGTGCTGAACGCAGGGTTCTACTCACGTGCGGAAAAGGAATACGTGGAGAAGGCTGAGTGGGAGATCGAGGAAGTAGAAGCTTCTTACGAGTGGGTCGAGAGGAAACTTGTGTTCGAGCCACAAGTAATGGGATGGCAATTGGCATTGAGAGATGGGCTTTTGGAGGCTGGTGTGATTCCTTACAACGGTTTCACGTTCGATCATATCAACGGGACGAAGATCGGTGGTACTATCTTCGACCCTGCTGGTCATAGACACTTGGCCGTGGAGTTGTTAGAGTATGCTAATCCGGACAGGATTGTTGTCTACTTGCACGCTACTGTTCACAAGATCCTCATCACCAGTGAAGGTATTTGATTGATCTACACATTTGTTTTTCATAACTTATATTATACATACTTTGGTCCTTGGATATGAAAAGTCATGTTTTGGACAGGCGACCAAAGACCTAAGGCGTACGGAGTGATATATCAAGACGCAGATGGAGTGTTCCATAAGGTAGAACTTGCGAAAAACGCAACCAACGAGGTGATTTTGTGCGCAGGTGCCATTGGGAGCCCCCAACTCTTGATGCTCAGTGGTGTGGGTCCTAGGGCTCATCTTGAGGCCCACGGAGTGTATCCCGTGGTCCTAGATCATCCCATGGTTGGACAAGGGATGGGCGATAATCTGATGAACAGTGTCATCGTCCCTTCTCCTCGACCTCTAGAAGTGTCCCTTGTAGAGGTCGTTGGGATCACCAAGTTTGATAGCTTCACTGAAGGTTTTAGTGGCGTGAGAGTCTCTTATAATTTCACCCCTTGTTTCTTCGATGGTGTTTTAAATCTTCTCAGTGAGGTACAATATAAATACAGTGAGGTATTATAACTTATTTATCTAAGATCGTTAGACATTATGGCATTTACATATGACGCATTGTGCAGACAAGTCTCTCGACCCAATCAATCACAGACCGAATGAAGTTGACAGAAATTGATGGCTTCATCTTCCAGAAAGTTGACGGTCCGGTCTCGAGAGGTCACTTAGAACTCCGGAACACAGATCCAGATGATAACCCTTCTGTGACATTCAACTACTACAAAGAGCCAGAAGATCTAGAGAGGTGCGTTAAAGGACTTGAAACCATTATTAAAGTAATAAACTCGAATGCATTCGCCGATTACAAGTACCCGGATGCAACCGCACGTGAGTTGCTCAATCGCATGTTGGACCTTCCCACCAATATGAGGCCGAGGCACGTGACCGCAAGGTTCAACTTAACTCAATTTTGCATCGACACGGTGATGACTGTTTGGCATTACCATGGAGGTTGCCAAGTTGGAAGAGTGGTTGACAAAGATTACAAAGTCTTAGGCATTGATGCCTTAAGGGTCATCGATGGATCCACGTTTGTCAAGTCTCCGGGGACTAATCCTCAAGCCACGGTCATGATGCTTGGAATGTAAAATGGAAAAAACTAATGGTCCATATATATACGGTATATTCATATAATAGACTTAAATAAGATATAAGATTGTTGGATCGTGTTATGAGTAGGTATATGGGCCAGAAGATGCTTCGAGAGAGACTTACTTTTCGGGGAAAAGAATGGATTATGTGATCACTAAAGATGAGACCAATATCTGCTCTTCATATCGTCCAAATAAAAGAGTCATTCTTGTCTTATTGATGTCGCCAAATATTAGTTGTATTTTAAACTAAGATGATTACGAAACTCCTTGTCTACTCTAAGATGATTACTACTCCTTCCTATGTGTAAGATGATGCTTAAGGATATATTTTTCTGTTTCATTTTACTTGAATTTCTCAAATATTTATATTTTTTTTTCTTTTGGACAAACTGTCAAGAAGTTTTTTTTGGTCAAAGAAGTTTAAAAGACTATTTCATTGACAATACTATCAAAGAGGAATTTTGAAGTCAAAACATAATTTAATGTTATCGACCAAACTTTTGCATTCCCATTTCTTTCATTTAGTTATTTGGATTTTTTTTTCTTTCACATATTAGCAAAAATACAATTTCTTTATCTTTTATTTGGAGCGTAATTGCCGTCAACATGGAGAAAATCAACACCAAGCTCAAGTACCATTAAGATAATCGACAAGACTATGCGAAACCGACTTAGTTATATTCGAGCTTTGAGAGATCACAAGTTTGAGGAGGATCTCTGCAGGTGGTTTTTTATTCGTGAGACATCTTGAACTGAATTCAGATGAAACACTTATATTGGCTTAAGCGATCAATTGTTTCTCTTCTTTTGTTTCCTTAAACTTTGTTTGTCTACAATGTAAAAAATAATTTCTTGTTTTGAATATTAATTTAATACTCCCGCTAGTTCATAATAGATGATGGTTTAGATAAAAAAAAAATTATTTCAAATTAGATGATGTTTGCAATTTTTAATGTAAAACTAATTAGTTTTTTATTGGTTTTGACCGTTTATATTTGGCATATTGTTTTGTTATTGGTTGAATAGTGTTTAGGTAGATAGAGAGTATTCATTTATAATAATAAAAATTCTTAAAGAGTTCGATTTTAGCCTAAACATCTTCCATAAGAAAACGGAGGGAGTACTAATCTTTTTAATATGTTGTGAAGTGATATTGTTGGGTAAAACTGGTGCATTTCTTGTGTTTAAAAGTAACCATTAATAATGACTTATAAGTTCCATTTTTTAACCAATAGAAACATAATTGCATAATTTAAACAATTAAGATAATATAAAAATAATTAATTTTGCATAGAATAGGGGAATATAAACAATTAACATCTCTTAATTCGAAACAAAAAGAATTTCTAGAACATTATTCAAAAAACAGGGGAATATAAATCTTGGTGTAATGCGGATATTAACCTAATATGTTCTAATTTCGTATTTAAGCATATTACTCGCCAACTATTGCTTTTTTCAACAACCAACTGAAAGATTTTAATTACATTGATTAGGAAGATTTTTCTCATTATTTTATCAAAGATAACGTAACACAATTAAATAACAAATAATTGAGTGTAAAACAAAGTCTAGCTACATATTATAACGAGTATTTTGATTTAAGACAACACCATTACGTAAGGTGCTTATAAACATGAACGTGTAGTAATAACTATTGACGACAAAGAATTAGATCTATTAATTACCAAAGCATTAGTAGTCCAAATGTTTATGATCATCATCTGCAATATTGACTAAACCCGGCCATTTTAGTCTTTGTATATTCTAGAGTCACACATGTAGTTATGTGGTTAATGTGCATCTAGATCCGCCACTGTCCGTAGATGCTACGGACAATCACTATTGTTACAATTTTTTGGGTCACAATGTATGAATATTTCGTCACAAATTTTTTATTGTGACAAAAATGATATGAATTCTAAAATATCTATATAATGGTCACAAATCCATTTAAATCTCAAAAATGTCACAAGATTTTGTGACGATTAACACCGATAACAAATCGTCACTATTTCGTGACAAAAAAAAAACAAATCGTCACTATTTGTGACGATATATAAACAATCATAGAAACGGCATAATTCGTGACGGAAAATATTGTCACAAATATGCCATAAATTGTGACAAACCAATTGTCATTTTTTCGTCACAAGTTGTTACCATATTATAGTCATTGAGCCGTCACAATTTGTTAATGATTGATTTTAAAATTAGTGTCAATTTTATAAGTGATTCTAATAATTAAAATTATTTAAAAATATAATGTATTTATTTTAAATAGTTTTTAAAATTATTATTTTTATAACCACTGTAATTTTTGGGGAAAAAAACTCATTTATTTTATTAATAGCAAATTTACTGTTTTAATTTTATTATTTTATTTATTATATTATTATTTTAATTTAACAAAAATCGTTTTTAATATCTATTCAAATCTTGCGAATATTTTGGGGCAATTACAAAAATACCACTTTTTGTGTGAACATTTGCAAGAATGTCACTTATGGGTGTTCATTTGCAAAAATGCCACTAATTATACATTTAAAAAGCATATATCTTAAAATTCTAAACCCTAAAAAATGTTTTGACCCTAAACCCCCTAAACCCTCAAAACTAAATCGTAATAGAAAAAGTTAACCCAAACATAAATAATATAAAAAAAAAAAATTTTCAAAAAGTGTCATTTTTGCAAAGATTTCAAAAAAGTGGCATTTTTTGTAAAGTGGCATTTGAAAAGTGGCATTTTTTGAAATTTTTCAATATTTTTTAACAATATATTACTAACAAAATCGTCATTTACAACACCAAAATCATTAATCAAACACACTTATATTGACTTCCTTCAAGACTTTTACAAAAACAAAATGAATAATAATATGAACGACGATCAAAGAACATTGTTCATCTTCAAAACTCAAATTCTTCTTCCATGCTTTGTCTCTTCCTCTCGTAGAATAAAGATGGTAAATTGGTTCTTGACCATGAATCATTTGAATTATCATCGTACTTGAACCCTCTTTTATTCTACAAAATTTTGAATTAAATTAAAACAACTAAATATTTTGGAGAATCTTTAGAAAAATTTGTTTGAGTAATAACCATTAGTAAATATTATAATAGAGAGTTAAAGTACCTTCACGCTATATTTCTCCAAATTGTGTAGCACACAAAGATCATTATCTTCATCTTCAAATTAATCTTGTATTACATCAACATTTTTGCGTATTTTTAAAAAATATGAAAACGAAAGGAACAGAGAAAGAAAAAAAATGTCGTGAGGAAATCAAAAACAAAAACTGAGAGCAAGAAGAGAAGTTATGCTTTTGAAGGTTTTAGAAAAAAAGAAAGCAAAATCTTAAAAATTGTTAATAAAAACTGTTTTTGAAACGTTTCTCAGATAAATAAAGCAAAAAAAAAAAAAAAAAGATTTTTACCGTAAAAGAGGGATTGTGGGCATGGAAAGAGGATTGTGGGTGAGGGAAAAAAGCTTTATTTGTTGAGTTTGAGAAAAAAAAATATTTCGTTACTTTTTCAATAAAAAAAATTATTTGTTAATTTTTTCAGAATAAGAAAAACTTATTTATTTTAGATTTCGTTTTTGGTTTTTAGGCATTTGAAAATATTTTAAAAAATGAAAAGTCAAACAAAATCACAACAAATAGTCTTTTTAAATAAATAAATAACAAATAATTTAATACAAGTCGCCATAATTAATTTGGCTATCTATATCACCAAATTGCACTTATCTTTTCCGTCACACATCCAGAGAGAACTCCAGAGTTAAGCGTGTTTGGGCTGGAGCAATTTAACGATGGGTGACCTACTGGGAAGTCATTTCTAGTACCGTATGAGTGAGGACAAAACATGGGAAAATATCACGTGGTGATTTGCAGGGTTAGTAAACAAGTCTTTCGAGCCTCCAACACTAACGCACCGAATGTCGGACAGGGGTGGGTCCACGGGCCGAGAGTGGGCGTGGGGCCAATTAAGAGATGAAGATTTCTCCTGAAATGATATAGATTTCTCCTGAGGGGATAAAGGTTTTTCTTATGGAGCCGAGAGTGGGCGTGGAGCCCATACCGATAGCTCGACGGCGGTTGAAGCATTACAGAATCAGCAAAACATACATTTATGTATTTAAAAAAAAAAAAAAAGTTCTCAAATCAATACAATAAAAACGCAAATATCTCTCCAAGAAAACTCATTTTCATAGAAATCAATCAAAACAATTTTAATAATAAACATCATTTTGAAAACCAACTAGAATATTTTAATAATACACATCAACATTCCTTTCCCTAGCTAGTTGGATTAGTAAAAAATGTTTCCGTTTCTTGCCTCAGGCCCTTGAATAGTTTGCCACAACACTGAGTAACAGAAAATACAGTATACATCCACAATTGGATAATATAGAGATAAACAAACACCATGTTCATTGGTAGTTTCTTCATAAGAGACTTATTATTAAAATAATAAAACAAATAGAAAAAAGAGGTAAGAATTTGAAGACAGTCTCTCAAACGAGAAACTGTAGGAGTATCAGAAACTCACATGCTAGTTGTCATATCTTGATTGGTTTAAAGTTTTTAGTGTTTTATATAATTTAATTATATTAAAAATATTAATATCAAATTAAGTAGATACCCTTCACAAAAGACTAAGCGATGGAGATGTTCTGAGAATATTTAAATAAAGACGATAAATATATAATAGAAAACATGAAAACAACCCAAATAACATAATAGAACTCAAAAAACACAAATTAAACATACTTATCCAACAAAAGACGAAATAGAAGGGATATAAATTGTTTAAAGTTTAAGAGAAACACAGATAAAGAGTTGAGAAATTTTGGTGATGAATAATTCTGAGTGTAAGTGAAAGGAAGACTGCAAAATGTAAAACAAAGTTATATGTTATCCGATATGTTGCTCTATATTATGTAGTATGATAGAAACAATTAATCAACGCTTGATCTTTGTAATTTCGAATAGCAGTGGAATTGAACTTTCAAGCATGGACCTCCATCCATCAATTCTGACAAAAAAAAAACAGAGCATATGTAATCCGATTCTCAGTATTAAAAGGTATTTATCATATTTGATCTTCGAGATTTAATAATATATTTATGAGTTTTAGAATTACAATATCATTTTTATAATATAACAATATATTATTTTTTTCATACATCATTCACTTTGCATTTGTGTAGATGAT
This sequence comes from Arabis hirsuta, assembly GCA_964056655.1. Lineage (NCBI taxonomy): Eukaryota > Viridiplantae > Streptophyta > Magnoliopsida > Brassicales > Brassicaceae > Arabis > Arabis hirsuta. Next base: position 29,261,611 of record OZ053299.1, read on the forward strand.
AACACTAATAGAAATAATTAAGCAAAAGTTATCGTTGGAAAACCTCTTACTATTAAACATCACCAATTGGATCTATCCGTTCAAATTTTATTTAGTAAACAATCATTAAAAAATTATAAATTTCAAATGTCTAATATTTTATGTTTATTTTTGAAGTGAGAAGAAAAACAAAACTATTGAACAATGCACACAACATAAACTAAATACTTAAAACATAGCAAGTAGCAAACTATTTTATATTAAATTCTATTTAAAATGAAAACAATTCATAGGTAAAACTTAAGTATATAATAAGCAGAACTCGAGAAAAACAAAAGCAAACAAAAATAGAAACTATTGAAGGGAATATCTTTATTCAAATTTTAATTCACAATTATTTTGTCAAACATTTCAGACTTTCTTTCCTTAGTTATATACTTAAATTTTTTTAAAACTAAAAATATACAGATTGATAAAATAGTTTTTAAAAAAAAATACATAGGTAAAACTCAAGCATACATTAAGCAAACCTCAAATAAAAAAGCAAACAAAGTGAGAAACAATTGAAGAGAAAGTTTCTGTTTAAATTTTATTTCATAATTATTTTTCAAATACTTAAAATTTTCTTTCTTTAGTTACATACTTATATGATTTTTAAATTAGAAAACAAAAAAAAAAAAAAGAATCAGCGCAACACGTTAATACAAATCTAGTCTATGAAATCGAAGAAAATGAAATTGAAGAAAAAGTTGTATCAAACAAAAGCTAAAGAATCTGAAGTTATTCAACGACTACAATTGATAAAGGTCAGTTTCTTTAATTGGCTCCTAAACCCTAATGATCTATTTGTTCAGTTGCTTTTCTAGCTTTTTGTGTATTTTCTCTTTTAGGAAATCTATGGAATCGAAGAAGAAGTTGAAACTGAAGAAGAATGTGTATTAACAATAGCTGAGGAATTGCTCAATTCATTAATTAGCTCCTAAATTCTAATATTCTACTTGTTTACTTTAAAGTTTAAACGTTAAATTGACATTTCAGTTTTCATCAATGTTTTTATTTCTCTCAACCAATCAATAAATAAAACATTTTATTGACGCAATTAATTTACTTATAAAGAAATTTGATAGATAATTATTTAATAACCATTTAATAATTAAATAATACTAAGCTTTTTTAACCAAAATCTTTAATTTTGTGTACATGTTTAAATAGTAAGCAAAACATGTTTAAAACTTTTAACCAAAATAATAGTAAGCAAAACATGTTTAAAAACTAACAAAATCGTTAATATAAAAAAAATTGGAACAAATCCCACTTGTAAATGCGAGTAACTATCTAGAAAAATATATTAAGAAATAACGCTAAAAATAAAATGTTATGCTTGTATGTTCCGATCAAAATGATGATGTGGATAACGTATTTCTGCTTATATTAAAATGTTCTGCTGATATGTTCTCTATCAAAATGACGCTAACAAAGTATTAATAAAAAAAATTGCGGCTTAGCGTGGATAATTACCTAGTACCTACCAATATTGGGTTCCTATCTTTTTTTTTTTTGTCACTATTGGGTTCCTATCTACATATAATATGAAAACACAAATCAAGAGAGAACAAGTTGGAAAAAAAATTTACGTCTTTTAGCAAAAAAAAAAAAAAAAAATTTAAAACATTTTTAACTTTAAATTAATCATTACTAAAATATTACTCAAATCATTTATATAATCAAACTAGTTTAAATACAATACAAGTACTACCTATTGTCGTTATACTTTTGTTTCTGGAATTTAGAAGTTTGGAAATTTATCTGATGCCCGAACAAATGATGGATCAAAATCAAGAATTTCTTTTTTTTTTTTTTTTTTTTTTGAGAAAGGGCATTCTAAAAATCAAGAATCAGTAATCATAAAAATGGATTATATAGTTAAGAAGCATTCCAAAGAAAGAAGAAAAAAGCCGTAGAAGTAGAAACAAGAAATAGTGAAGAAGAAGGGAATCTGATTTATAAAGTTTGCAATGAACACAATCAAAAGCCAAAACAGGAAAAGGGCAACTCTCCTTTGGCAAAGCCTCAACTTCAATCTTGTGAACAATGTTCTCTCACTGATTATAGTTTCCTTGCCAAAGTTGAATTTCCCTTTTACTGATTTCTTTCATCCAACAAATTTCTCCTGATATTTTGTTGTAGCAACTTCTACGCAATTTATATAACCAAGAATAAACCATTCAAGCAACCGCATATGCTCCTGGATTATCCTCCTCTACATAGAGCAGATGCTTCAATCACTTTCCAAGCCACTTCTTTCATGTTGTAATAGGGCAAGCGAAAATATGAGAAAAAAATGATTAACAAGTGTAAAGTAAGAGCATATACTATGCTCAATATATAGAGATATCCTTCTCCTTTAGGACAAAATCCATCTGACTTTTAAATATTCCACCATTATTATACATAATAGAAACAGAACATGGACCGATGTACACATTCAGACTATTTTAGTTCATCATACAGATTAAAACAATTCCAAGCTCAAGATTTTTTTTTAGCATATATCTCAAAGTAAAATCTCATGCTTCCTCATCTTTTTTTCGAAAAGCCGACCTTTCTCGAAGTATCTTTTGGCCCATATACCTACAAATGATAACCAAAAACAGTCATTTCCTAATCAAACGTTCAACATGTTTTGGATCATTTCTTAAGAATTTAGTTTATGTATTTACCTTCCGAGCATCATGACCGTAGCTTGAGGATTAGTCCCCGGGGATTTAAGAAATGTTGATCCATCAATTACCCTCAAAGAATCAATACCTAAAACTTTGTAATTCTTGTCAACCACTCTTCCAACTTGGCAACCTCCATGGTAATGCCAAATAGTCATCACCGTGTCAATGCAAAACTGCTGCAAATTGAATACCGAGCTTATGTGCCTCGGCCTCAGATTTGTGGGAACACTGAGTATTAGATCAAGCAGGCCACGTATTGTAGCATCCGGGTATTTGAATTTGGAAAACGCCTTTGAGTTAATCACTTTAATAATGGTGTTAATCCCTTCAACACACTTCTTTAGATCCTCTGGCTCTTGATAGTAGTTGAATCTCACCAAAGGGTTATCATTTGGGTTTGTGTTCCTGAGCTCCAAGTGACCTCTCGAGACAGGTCCTGCGACTTTCTGGAGGATCAAACCAGCTTTTGTAGTCGCATTCAATAATGGATCTATGGATTTGAAAAAATCAGTGATGGATTGAGTCGAGAGTGTTGTAGATGTAGTAGTACGGCTTGTCTGCATCTTACACAACGAAAGAAATAAATTTTTTAACATATAGTTTGTTGAATGAATAATAAAGTTATAATAACGTTTTTTGTGTTTATATAAATTATACCTCGTTGAGATAATGCAAAACACCATCGAAAAATGTTCGGGTCCAACTATAAGAGAAGATGACGCCACTTGCTCCTTCAATGTAACTATCAAACTTTGTGATCCCAACGACTTGTATTAGAGAAACCTCGACGGGCGTAGGAGAAGGAATATAGATGGCATTCATAGGATTATCTCCCATCCCTTGCCCAACCATTGGATGATCTAAGACCACCGGTTTAACCCCGTGAGCCACAAGATGAGCCGTAGGACCCACGCCACTCAGCATCAGCAGCTGTGGGCTCCCAATGGCTCCTGCAGACAAAATCACCTCGTTCATTGCGTTCTTCTCTAGTTCTACCTTGTGTAACACTCCATTCGCGTCTTGAAATATCACTCCGTACGCCTTTGGCCTTGGCCTTCCTGTCCAAACACACAACTTTTGTATCTTGAGTGGAAATGGACATATAAACCAAGCCTAAGTTAATCCAAACCATAATGTTTAAATGAACTCGAAGTCTCGAACAGAAATCGATTTTAGTCTAAATGGCCAAACTAGGCGAGATCAACAATAACCACTAAAACACATGTATTCCCATAGACCTAATGATGTTTACATAAAAATAAAATTAAAAAAAAAAACAATTTTTTTTTGTTAGCTGTTATATTTCATTTATGGCGAAAATTTAAACCAAATTATAAATAGTGTATACTTTGTTTGGCCTTCCTGTCCAAACACACAACTTTTGTATCTTAAGTAGAGGCAGACATAAATGAAACCGACAAAAACCAAACCTCAAATGATTTTATTATGTTTCACTTTCTACAAACTTAATAAAACCAAAAACCAAAAATATAAAACCGAGACTAAACCGCAAACCGCGTTTTCCCACTCCTATATTCCAAATTTCCAAAGAATAGAAAGAAAAGAAAATGTGTAGATGAATCAAAATACCTTTGGTCGTGAAGAGGATTTTGTGAACAGAAGCGTGCAAATAGACAACAATCTTGTCAGGATTAGCATACTCCAACAGATTCGCCGCCGTGTGTCTATGACCGGCACGGTCAAAGATCGTACCGCCGATCTTGGTCCCATAGATATGGTCGTACGTGAAATCGTTGTATGGAAACACTCCAGCTTCCAAAAGTCCATCTTTCAACGCCGATTGCCATCCCAACATGGGCGGTTTAAACGCGACTTTCTGCTCGACCCACTTGTAAGCAGCTTCAACCTCATCGCTCTTCCACTCAGCCTCCTTCACGTAGTCATCTCCCGCACGTGTGTAGAATCCGGCGTTTAGCACCGAGCCTCCACCAAGGACGCGCGCACGTGTGTTGTAAACGCCGTCCTCGGAGACGAAAAGCTGCGACCACGATTTAGGAGACGTGTTGGAGAGTGTGTTGGCGAAGTTTCCGATATCTGTGGCCGTCGGGTTATCGTAAGGCGAGCCGCCGCGTTCGAGGACCAAAACGCTTGCGTTTTGAGAAAGCGTTGCGGCTAAAGCGCAACCAGAGGTTCCTCCTCCGATGATAATGTAGTCGAAGCGAGCGAACATCGGTGCAAAAGTTGCATCTTTCATAAAACTATAATAATCAGCTTCACCAACAAAAGAAAAAGAAAACAATATTAATACCAAAAATCCAAATGTTAATGAGTATAAAAATCGGTCACACATCGAATGATATGTAAAGAAACAAGTACCATTATCTGGATAAGATGAGCCATGGGAGATGAATGTTGCGATGAGAATTATGAGAAATAGCCATAATATTTGAAAACCCATTAAGGAGAAAGCTTATGTTTGATTCTTTAAAACTAGATTAGAGCGAAAAAAAGAATAGGTTTGATGGGGTTTATATAATAAGATGAAGCATGAGCCTCTTTACGTTCATCTTTATGACAGACGCTTTTGTGGTTCACCAACACTTATTTACTGTTCCTAGAATCATACAAAGATTTTAGCGTCTTGGTAGTTTTTTTATTTTTAATAAAGAAAAACAATTTTTGTTTCTAGAATCTTTTGATTTTACTATATACATTTGAACGCGTTCAATATTAATGACACACAGACACACAGTAAAACTATAGTTTAAATTTTGACATCTAATCTCGGAACGTGGACGAAGTTAGTTGGAATTGTTTCAAAAGAAAAGCAACCAAATTTTTGGAATGAACCATTTGTGAATAGCACCTACTGAAAATGTTCACGACGCCAAGTCTCATAGTCACTTCTGATAATTTTTGGCAGATGGACCGCTGGTCATTACAAGCCAACAAAGGCCAGCATCCTCATTGAGGAGGCGTTTCAGCTTATTCGTGTCCGAACTCTGGACAAATGAAAAAATTTCTACCTAATGTATGAGACATTGCATCTACATACATGAACTCACTGAAATTCAAAATTTTCTACCCAAACTTATAAAATTAGGCGTATACATACCTAACGAGTAACGCTCTTAGTTTATCCGTTAAATGTGTTGACTAGAATGCTGAGTCATTTGACAAGTCATATGGATTTTCAACTTATTTGTACCCCAACTCTAGACATGTGTGCAAATACAGTCCCAAAGTCTATATTTTTCTTGATTATTTCGTATTCATTATGGTAAAAATCTCATTAACATTATTTATGAAGTGATTTTACAGAAAATGTTTATCTGTCAACTCCACAATCACTTTCACCATTTTATTTATTAAATGACAACTTAATTGCAATATATATATATATATATATATATATATATATATATTAATAATTTAGAATTACATTTATAAAAACTAAACAATTATGTAAAAAAATTATGCTAATTATGTTTTTAGGATCTAAGAAAATATAAAAAAAATAATGAAACTAAAGACATTGAACATTCGATATTGAAAATGAAACAAAACATATTATAGTTTTAAAAATAAAAATATCATATTAGATATATACATATAATGTGTACATATTATCATGGTATGTATAGTTTTAAATTACTTATTCAATATATTATTTTTAAAAATTAAATTTGGAGAGAATATCTAATATCTATGATATCTTCTAATATCTACTAACTCTATTTACATACCCAATTTTTAATGTAATATTCTAATATTATAAATTTTTTTAAACAAAATAAAAAAAATTTCAAAAATAATACACTAGATACTTATGTTAACTTAAAAAAAAAGAAATAATCTATAACACCTAGCCAATACTTACACTACTTATATACAAGTCCCACTAAATACTGGTCATAAATACCGGTTATAAATACTCATATAATTATCAATTATGATACAACTCATAAACATAAATTGTTATAATATTTAATTAAACTATCAATTATTTGAACAATTCATCTTTAATATATTAAAATTTAAATGATAAAATATCAATACAACATTGTGTATTTTATCTAATATTAAAAATTGATATTTAGTAAAAACAAATTCAATATTACATGTAATTGGAAAATTTTAAAATTAATCGAAAACTTAAATTTATTTGAAAAATATAATATATTGATCAAAATTTAAATAAGAACCAAAACAATATTAAATTTTCTTGATATATTTTTTTATTTAAAAATTATTTTTTGTAAATAGAAAAATTGAAAATAAAAAAATATTCAAAATATTAGTATGGAAATGTTTTTGCAGACATGTCTAGAGTTGAAGCACGAATAAGCCAAAAACTTATATGACTTGTCCTATAACTCAGCATCCCAATCAGCATATTTAACAGAAAAACTAACAGCGTTAACCATTAGGTATAAGCCTAATTTGTAAGTTTGGGTAGAAAATTTTGAATTTTAATGAGTTTGGGTGTGTAAATGCACTATCTCAAATATTAGGTAGAAATTTTCGCAGTTGTCCAGAGTTCGAGTACGAATAAACCGAAACACCTCATTGAGAATATCTCAAAATACTATAAAATAATAATACTACTAATTTATTGTAAAAATAATAATAAAATATATTTGGATATCTCAAATTTGAGAAACTCACTCAAAAGTATCTCATGAAACTCAAGTTTTGAGATACCCTAACATATTTTTTATTTATTTTTTGTGTTATTATAATACTATTAATATTTTATAATATTTGGAGAACCCCTTTGAAATATCATCGATGACTTGAAAGTTGTGGAATATAATCCTGAGGAATTGTTGTGGAGAAAAAGTTTGTGTTACTATTTGCAATTTTGCACAACTTGAAGAATTGAACAGAATTGAAGATTTGATTATTTGAAGAATTAAAAAAAAAAAAAAAAATTAAAGTACTAAGTTGACAAGAACAAAATGTCCGATCGTAGAACAAAGTGGGTCATAATTTATAATTCCAATAATATTGAAAATATGAACTAAATTATGTGATAAAATTTGAAAACTAAAAAATAAAAATAAAACCGTTTTTATTAAAACACTAAATTTATTAAGAAATAAATTTACAATTAATTTTGAAAAAAAAATATTTAGATACAAAAGTAAATAAATGGATAATAGGAAAAAATCATGACATAATAGATTAGGATGGGTAAAGTGTATCGGATGGACAACTTAAAATTTTATATGATAAATCACTAATATTATAAATAAATAAACTTAAAAAGTTCTTACTAACTTTAGTAGTTAATAAAAAAAAAAAAACTTGTACGAGAAGAAATATACATAACAAAGATGTAGAGCATACTCATTTCACAAAATATTATCATCTACTCAGGTAAAGCCCAAGACACAAAAGTCGGGATCTCAGAAATAGTTTTATTTTTTTGGGTTTCATCTTATAAGTAGTTTTTTTTTCTTTTTTTTTTAACATAGATTATAATTTGGGGTTTGGTGGGTTCGTAATGTATTTTGTATGCTACTGTACTGTATATTGCCCATTGGACTTTTAATTACAAAATCTTGACGACAAAAAGAAAGAAAAAAAACTTACCATTTCACACTTATAAGTAGTTTGTACACAAGTATCTGATGAATTGTATTAAGGCTTGTTATCAACGTGATTATTTTAAGTTTAATGCGTATAATCCTTAAATTTATCTGAGTTTATACTACGTAAGTTATTAAAATAATATATAGATATTTTAAACAATGGTGGATATAATGATTGGCTAAAAATTAAACTCTCTCTCTCATAACTTTTTCTTTTTAAAAGTTATTCGGAAATACTGTAGTTAATTAGTATAATATTTGATAGTAATAATTATGTAAATGAAATAGAGTTATACTAGTAAACATTCGTAGAAAATGATTAATCAAAATATGTCCACCAATGTGTACATATTTAATTACCATTTAGAAAGAAACAGTTGGCCGTTGATAGTGGAGAAATAGAAGTTAATGAGTTATGCAAAAGTCAGTTGCTAATTTTGTTTTTGATGTCATTCTTCAAATTTATAACACCGTCACAAATAGAAAGAAGGTAGCTCCAACTGCGAAGTGCCCATAACTTTGTTTAGATAAATTTAACAATCCGTTTTTAATTCACTTGAACTTTGGTTAAAATTGTTGATTTTCATTAATTGATTTATCTATTCAAAGGAAGATTATGAATTTTTTTTTTTTTTGCTAAATAGTGAATATCATATAAATATAAAGTGTTTAGGCATTACAAACGGGCACATCTATTTTAAAACACCTAAGGCAAAAAAGCTAAAAACAAGGTTACAATAAATTGCATAAGATTTGAGATGTGTTATCGGATCCAGAACGCCATGAGATTGCGCCAACTCTTCCTACGTATTCTGGAGTTGATGGTGTTGCGAATCTCAATGTCAATATGCTTGAAAGTGATCAAGGGAGGGACAAGCAGACTATTATGCTGAATGTTATTCCTCTGCTTCCAAATATGATATATTACCACATGTGCAGCTAGTTTCCGAAGAAGGCTAGGCCATGTGATGATGATCTTCTCGTCCATGAAAGAAACTCCAACTAGGAAGTAAATAACTGATGGTTAGGAGAGAGCCGAATAAATATCTGGAGCCAGATGAATTGTGATGAATTAGTAATGGTTTTGGGCAGAACATATTTGGTAATGCTACGTAGGACTCATTTTATGAGCCAACTACTCTTGTCGGGCTTCAACCTGAGTGTTTCAATTAGGGTGGGTTGTAGGCGAGATTTTTAGAAAATGAAGGGTGGGTTGTTCTAAACTTCATTATACTTGTTGTGTTAAATATAGTGCTTGTTGTTGCAAAAGTCAAAAGTAGTGGCTATAACCCATATTGTGCGATGCACAATCAAAATGTGGATCCCCACGTCACTATTCATACTCCTTTTTCTCTCTATATAACTGATGCATTCGATCAGTTTCAGAGAGATAACAAGAAACATCATAAGTCAATTATATTAAATCTCTCTTATATCCTCTTTTACAATTTGAGTAATAATAAAACATTACAACTCTCTCGATTCATATTTTCAGTATATTATTCCCACCGGGTATAAACTTTTCTTCTTTATTTTTATAACACGTTATCAGCACGATCACTCTTAATTTCAATTTTTCATATACATAATTGTTATACCCTATGGAGTGCGGATTACCGCCTCCATATTAATTCTTATGGATGTTTTATGCACCATTTTTATTTTTTATTATGATGTGCGGATTACCGCCTCCATACTGGCATACTAATTTATTTCATGGTTGTTTTACACACCATAATTTATTTATTTATTGCTTTAATTATTTATTCATTTCAACCAATTTATTTCATGGTTGTTTTATACACAATAATTTATTTATTTATTGCTTTAATTATTTATTCATTTCAAAAAATTTATTTCATGGTTGTTTTATACACCATAATTTATTTATTTATTGCTTTAATTATTTATTCATTTCAAGCAATTTATTTCATGGTTGTTTTATACACCATAATTTATTTATTTATTGCTTTAATTATTTATTTTTTTCAAGCAATTTATTTCATGATTGTTTTTCACACCATAATTTATTTATTTGTTAATTAACGTGGATGATTCTGTCACCATAAACCTGTTATTAAATTCTTGTTTATATTTTATGATTATTATATAAAATATTTCAACCATCTATTTATAAATTTGATATTTTATGTGAAACTGGTAAATTTATCTGATTGAGTATTAAATATTTTCAGATTAATTTTTCTTTTCCACCGATTTTTGAAACGGTCATAAAGAAAAAATTTCAAATTTTTTCAAATTTTTTTCACTTTAAAAACGGCTAGTAACGGCTATGAACAGTAATTTTCAATCTATAAATACACTCATATTTCACTCTTTCAAAATCATTCAAACATTTTTCCTTTCAAACACTTATACAAAAAAAAAAATATTTTTGATTCTATTTTTGTAAAAATGTTTCAATGGTTTTTGATTTTTATTATCGGTTTAATTTTTATTGCTATTTATGGTTTCTTCGTCGGGGAATTTACCCGCGAGGAATATATGATAAATATTGGTTTATTTTTTTATGCGTTAATATTTACTGTAATTGTTGTTGTTATTAATGTAAACGGTTTCTAAAATCGTATTTCTAATAAAATTATTTTCTATTTTGTGTTTAGAAATCAAATGGCAAATATTGAGAAACTACAGATTCCCGCTCTCCAAGTCACTGGAAAAAATTATATATCATGGTCCACGGACGTTGAACTTCATCTAAGTTCTCAGAACTTATTGGATACCGTAAATGTAGGAAATAAATCGCTTCTCCCTGAAAAGGCAAAAGCGATAATTTTTCTGAGAAAACATTTAGATGAAAATCTAACGCATGATTATGCGAATACAAAAAACCCTGTAGAGTTGTGGAAAGCTCTTAAAGAAAGGTTTGATAACCAAAGAGGAATAACTCTCCCACATGCTCTTGATGAGTGGGCAAAATTAAGGTTCCTGGATTTTGACAAAGTGGATAAGTATAATTCCGCTATGTTAAGAATTGTATCACGGTTGGAATATTGTGGTAAGCGTGTGAGCGAGGAAGAGATGCTCGAAAAAACTTACCTAACATTTCACAAGGAACATTTTGTTCTTGCTGAACAATACATGAACTGCAGGTACAAGAGGTTTTCCGAGCTGATTGTGGCTCTCATGTTGGCTGAGAAGAATAATGAGCTTCTCATCAAAAACCACAACGCTCGACCTGTAGGAACCATTGTTGTCCCTGAAGTGAACGCAATGGATGAAAAAAAATCAAGAGCAAACGGATGTGAGATATCCGTGGAGAGGAAGTCAAACCAACCAGGGTCGTGGTGGTCGATTTAATCGTGGACGTGGACGTGGACGGTCATTTAAATGGGTCCGGTCTGAACAAAATCCCAAAGGGAAAGAAAAAAAAGGCAATTTCACCCAGAAGTTTAAAGGTGTTTGCCACAGATGCGGATGTAAAGGCCATTGGTCCAAAGTGTGTCGTACTCCTTTGCACCTTTGCAAACTGTACCAAGAGTCAGTTAAAGGCAAAGGAAAGGAAATTAATCTTATGGAACACCCTGAAGGTGATACATACCTTAACGCTTCGGACTTTGATGATGATGCCGAAATGACCGACCTTGCAGATAATTAAGATGTCTGTAATGAGACTACTGAATAGTCTCTAATGATGCCATGTATAATATTATGTTTTTCTGTATTTTTGAAAAATAATATTGTTTTTAATAAACAAGTTTATATATAATTATTGTGTGTTTTATAAATGAAATTTACTTTTTTTTATTGATGTTTATCTTGATTACAGAAATGAACAGCAAAACAAATGGAACGGTATCCAAAGAAAATATTAGAGAAATTTGTATACCAGATAGTGGAACAACGCACACTATTCTGAGACATGGAAAATATTTCTCTAATTTAAAACCAACGAAAATCGTTGTGAATACAATATCGGGTCCTGCAGACTTGATTGAAGGAACTGGTAAAGCCAACTTTACGTTGCCAAATGGAACAAAGTTTTCCATAAATAATGCCTTATTTTCTCCGAATTCTAAAAGGAATTTGTTGAGTTTTAATGACATATATCTTCAAGGTTTTGACACTCAATCTGCAACTGAGAATGGGAAGAAATATATGTTCATTACTTCTGATAAATTAGGAGAAAGGCAAATTCTAGAGAAAATACCAAAGCTTCCTTCTGGTTTACATCATACATACATAAATACGATAGAGTCGCATTTAGTAATTAAAAAAATCCAGAAGATTTCACGTTATGGCATGATCGCCTTGGTCATCCAGGCACTTCGATGATGCGAAAGATCATAGAGAACTCACATGGTCACCCACTGAAAATCCAAGAGATAAATCAGGAGAATATAAAGACATGTGTTGCATGTTCTCTTGGAAAATTGATCATAAGGCCATCCCCAACTAAAATCGATAAAGAATCACCAAAGTTTCTTGAAAGGATTCAAGGTGATATTTGTGGACCAATACATCCACCATGTGGACCATTCCACTATTTATGGTGTTAATTGACGCATCTAGTAGATGGTCACACATTTGTCTATTATCATCTCGAAATATGGCATTTGCGAGATTTCTAACTCAAATAATCAAACTGAGGGCTCAGTTCTCTGATTATCTCATTAAAAGAGTTATACTAGACAACGCTGGTGAATTCACGTCCCAAGCCTTTAATGATTATTGTATGGTTACGGGAATAGAAAATGAACATCATGTAACTCATGTTCATACACAAAATGGTTTGGCTGAATCATTAATTAAACGTCTGCAATTGATTGCAAGACCGTTGATCATGAGATCAAAACTCCCACCTAGTGTATAGGGACATGCTATTTTACAAGCTGCAGCACTTATCCGAGTAAGACCAAGTGCATATCATAAGTACTCCCCATTACAACTAGTATTTGGTCATGAACCAAATATTTCCCATCTAAGGATTTTTGGTTGTGCGGTGTATGTGCATGTAGCACCCCCACAACGTACAAAGATGGGACCACAAAGGAGGTTAGGGATATATGTTGGTTATGATTCACCATCCATTATAAAGTATTTGGAACCTCAAACTGGTGATGTTTTTACGGCAAGGTTTGCCGACTGTCAGTTTGATGAAAAAGAATTTCCAGTTCTAGGGGGAGAAAACAAACAAGTAGGAAAGGATATAAAGTGGAGCGTACCATCTTTATTACATCTCGATCCTCCTACGAAACAGTCAGAACTAGAAGTGCGACAAATTATGCATTTGCAGAGTATAACAAATCAGTTACCAGATGCTTTTGCAGATATTAAAACGGTAACTAAGTCACATATCCCAGGTGCAAATGTTCCTGCTCGGATTGAGATTCCAGAAGAATCTGGAAGAGCAGAAGATACACGTGAGTCTAGAACACGCCTGAAGCGTGGAAGACCTGTTGGATCTAAGGATAGAAACCCTAGAAAACGAAGGGAAATTGAAAAGGTCGATGTTCCCAAAATAGCAGAAAATATTTTGGAAGAATCACATCATGAAACAAATGATGATATAGAACATCATGAACCTAAAGAAAATCATGAGATTTCTATCAACTACATTCATAACGGAAAAGTGTGGAATAGAAATGAGATGGTTGTTGTGGATGACGTTTTCTCATATCTTGTGTCAAAAGAGATAAATGAAGAAAACAAAGATCCAGAACCTCAGTCCGTATATGAATGTAAAAAGAGGGATAACTGGAGAAAATGGAAAAAAGCCATCCAAACCGAACTTGATTCGTTAAACAAACGAAGTGTATTCGGACCAATTGTACTTACACCTGTAGATGTAAGACCGGTTGGACATAAATGGGTTTTCGTTCAGAAACGGAACGAGGATAATGAAATTACGAGATACAAAGCTCGTCTTGTGGCTCAAGGTTTTTCTCAAAGACCTGAGATAGATTATGAGGAAACCTATTCTCCTGTCATGGATGCAATAACGTTTAGATTCCTGATGAGTCTAGCAGCTTGCGAAAACATAGAGATGCATCTCATGGATGTTGTTACTGCTTATCTGTATGGATCATTAGATACGGATATCTATATGAGAATTCCTGATGGATTTAAAATGCCAGAAGCATTAAATTCCAAACCCAAAGAGTTATGTGCAATCAAATTGCAAAGATCATTATATGGACTAAACCAATCTGGGCGTATGTGGTATAATCGCCTAAGTGAGCATTTAACCAAAGAAGGTTACGTGAATAATCCAATATGTCCGTGTGTTTTCATCAAGAAAACGACATCTGGATTTGTGATTGTTGCGGTCTATGTTGATGATCTAAATATGATTGGAACTAAGGAAGAAATACAGAAAGCATCAGAATATTTAAAACGGGAATTTGAGATGAAAGAACTCGGACAGACAAAGTTTTGTCTTGGTTTACAAATTGAGCATTCCCAAAAGGATATATTTGTACACCAATCTACATATACCAAAAGAGTGCTAAAAAGATTCAACATAGATAAGGCAAATCCATTGAGTACCCCTATGGTCGTTAGATCACTGCAAGTCGAAAATGATCCATTTCGACCACATGAAGAAAATGAGGAGATACTTGGTCCTGAAGTACCGTATCTAAGTGCAATCGGAGCCCTCATGTATCTTGCAAATTGTACTCGACCTGATATATCATTTGCTGTTAATCTTTTAGCAAGATTCAGCTCGTCTCCTACTCGAAGGCATTGGAATGGAATTAAACATATTTTCCGATATCTTCAAGGAACGATTGATTTAGGATTGTTTTATCCTAAAAATTCAAAGAGTCAAATGGTTGGTTTTGCAGATGCAGGATATTTATCAGATCCGCACAAAGCGAGATCACAAACAGGATATGTTTTCACGGTCGAAGGCACCGCTATATCCTGGCGTTCCCAGAAGCAAATACTTGTAGCTACTTCTTCAAATCATGCTGAGCTTATCGCACTTCATGAAGCAAGTAGAGAATATGTATGGCTAAGATCAATATGTCAACATATTCGATCTTGCAGTGGATTACCCGTAAACATGGAGCCGACAATCTTATATGAAGATAATGCTGCATGCGTTGCACAGACAAAATAAGGATATATCAAAAGTGATAGAACCAAACATATCCCTCCAAAGCTATTCTCGTACACCCAAGAGCTCGAGAAGAATAAAGACATTGAAGTGAGATATGTTCGATCATGCGATAATGCTGCAGATCTCTTCACAAAATCACTACCTACCTCGGTGTTCAAGAAGCATGTCTATGATATTGGAATGCGCCATCAGCGAGATCTATAAA
The DNA here is from genome assembly GCA_964056655.1 of Arabis hirsuta. Taxonomy (NCBI): domain Eukaryota; kingdom Viridiplantae; phylum Streptophyta; class Magnoliopsida; order Brassicales; family Brassicaceae; genus Arabis; species Arabis hirsuta. Next base: position 29,277,163 of record OZ053299.1, read on the forward strand.
CTTGATCATTCGAGGGGGAGCTTGCGTAGTTGCACTCTTTTTATCCTTCTATGGTTTTTCCCATTGGGTTTTCCTAGAAAGGTTTTTAACGAGGCAACAGAAGATACGACGCAAATGACATAGTGACATTGGTCTCCAAGGGGGAGTGTTGAAAAAGTCAAAAGTAGTGGCTATAACCCATATTGTGCGATGCACAATCAAAATGTGGATCCCCACGTCACTATTCATACTCATTTTTCTCTCTATATAACTGATGCATTCGGTCAGTTTCAGAGAGATAACAAGAAACATCATAAGTCAATTATACTAAATCTCTCTTATCTCCTCTTTCACAATTTGAGTAATAATAAAACATTACAACTCTCTCGATTCATATTTTCAGTATACTATTCCCACCGGGTATAAACTTTTCTTCTTTATTTTTATAACACTTGTTATATTTTTGCATGTCCGCTAAAATCATAATCTGTCAAGCTAAAAAAACATTCTTATTATTTGTAGAATCGTAGATGCAAAGCAGGGAAAACGGCAAATTCATACTCTTATTGTTTGCAGATTCGTAGATGCAAAGCAGGAAAAACGGCCAATTCATACCTCTACTGTTGTACACGGTCATATTACAGATACGTTGTATTCATGACCTATGTGAATACATACTTGTAGTTCATTTTAATTCGAATTTTTATTTAAACAATTGTATTTGTGTTGTGACATACTTTGACTAATACTCCGTTAGTTAATCCGTTAGGATATTTCGGAAATTTGTTTGGTTTTCGGCTCGGTTCGGGTTCGGTTTCGGGTTTTCGGTTCTAAGTGTGGAAGATCCATTCGGATATTTTTAGAGAACTGGTTCGAGTCCGGTTCGCATAATTCGGATCGGATTCGGTTTTAGATTTTTTGCCCACCCCTAGTTCAAACCACTGGGCCAAAGGTGCTTCTACATATTATTTAGTAGTTTAATACTCCCTCCGTTTCACAATACTTGTCATTATAGCCTTATTTTCTTGTTTCAAAATACTTGTCATTCTGCAATTTCAATGCACATTTATGACTAATTTTTCCATTTTTATCCCTACTTTTAAACTTATTAATTATTTATATCAAATAAAACATTGTATTAATTAGGGGTAAAATAGACTTTTAATATGTTTTCTTAATATGTGTGAAACAACCTAGAATGACAACTATTTTGAAACAGAGGGAGTATCCGTTGAATGTTGTGTAAATTTTTTAAAATTTATTAGTTTAAGTATTTAATGGGAATATTCAAAAAACAAAAAAAAAATCATAAAATATAATTTAATAATTTAGTTAGTGTATTTTAAAGACATTTTCTCTATATATTAGAGATTTGTTCTTGCTTTCAAAAATTATTTTGATAGTCCAAAAAACCAAATATTTATAATTATTTCACTTTTTTTTTATTTGGTTCAATTTAATTATTTGTTATTCCAATTATCCAAAAATACTACAATAAATGACAAAAAAAATTGTAATAGTTCAAATAATAACATAAATTTGCCGAAATATATCCACAATATCTGAATTGATAAAAAAGTAAAAAAAACTATAAAAATTATATGAAAATACCAAACTTTAATTAACTCTAAATATATTTAAGTTAGTTTATGTTTTGGATATTTCGGAAATCTGTTCGGTTTTTTGCTCGGTTTGGGTTCGGTTTCGAATTTTCGGTTCTAAGTGTGGAAGATCCATTCAAATATTTTTTAGAGAATTGGTTCGAGTCTGCTTCGCATAATTCAGATCGAATTCGGTTTTAGATTTTTTGCCCACCCCTAGTTCAAACCAGTGGGCCAAAGGTGTTTCTACATATTATTTAGTAGTTTAATATCCGTTAAATGTTGTGTAAATTTTTTAAAATTTATTAGTTTAAGTATTTAATGGGAATATTCAAAAAACAAAAAAAACATTTCATAAAATATAATTTAATAATTTAGTTAGTGTATTTTAAAGACATTTTCCTTATATATTAGAGATTTGTTCTTGCTTTGAAAAATTATTTTGATAGTCCAAAAAACCAAAACAGAAATTATTCTGAAAGGCGACAAAAAAAAAAAAAAAAGTGTGTGTATATATATATATATATATGCGTTTTACTTGCATTATCTCCCCGAGGCTCGAAGAAAGCAAAATATCTAAGAGCTTGTTCTAGGGTTTGGACTTTCGACGGCCGGTAAGAGAAGCTTCTCAACCACTCGCTAAAGGTAAAATTGAATTAGATTTCGTTGTCTAAGAGCTTGTTCTTGGGTTTTGGTCTGGATTTCAATCTCTGTTTGGTCTTGATTTCAATCTCTGTTTGGTCTCTCTCTCTTTTCTTGTTCGCTAAATTGAAAGAGTTTGGTATTAGAGAGATATCATTTTCATTTCATTCTTTTGAATTCTTGTTGTTTCAACTGCGTTTGTTGAAATCTCTAGCTTCTCTTGCTTTGTTTTGGTTTGGTTTGGTTTCTCACATTGTTGATTTCAGATCTGAGGTTCTTATCATCTGCTATGAAGCTGGATAGTATGCATACAACTTTAGTTGCCCTTTCTTTTGGTTATGATGAGATGTTATGGGTTATGATGTATTGGAGCTTGAATATGATTATCAATCTGAAATCTTGAATGAAATCTGATAAAAATTTTGTTGTGGTTTGGTAGTTGTTATGTTCATGGTCTTTGATCTCAATCATAATAGCAGTACACAACATATACTGATAAACAGTTGAACAAATGAGTCTATTTAAACAAACCCGTGTCTTAGTTACTTTGGTAAACTCTTTGCTCTGTTTCGTGTTTTTAAAAAATGCTATTGATAAGACTTCACCTTGAATGTGGGTTAAAACATATATGATGAAAGGGTATGATCGTCTTGAATGTGACTTGATAGATATTGCAATGAGGAAACTTGGGTGAATGAGGAGACTAAGCTTTCATCCAACCTTTAAGAAACAGGTTAAAAGTATTGACACAAAAATATAAAATTGGTTTACAAAACTAAGATCGTTATTTAAATAAAAATGTAACTTTAAGAGGTGAAGAAAACAAAAACTTTGTAATAATGTAAAAATATATATCATGTGATGAAAATATAATAAAAATATATTGGGAAAAGTATGATCTAAATTTTCAAAATAGATGAGTGACTTCATAGATACATTTTACCTTATAAATACTTTTTTGGGTATTCTTAGTTTCTTACCATTTATTTTGTTAAAAATATATATATATATCTTATCATTTCTCACAAATTTTCCAATTTCCCGTTCGACCGAACCACTTAAACGGTTTGGTAAAAGAAATTTAAAATCTGGTTTGTGTAACTGTAATCGGATTGAGGCCGGTTCAGAGTCTAGGTTTAACATACTCTCACTCCGAAGTCTGACTCTCTCTCTCAACTTCGACGTCGATCTCGACCTCATATCCCATTTCGGTCGCGGGATTGACACAAATTTTGGGCCACTACCAATGCGGAATATCCCTCAAGGTTCAATCGGAAACTCCTGGTAACAATTCTCCGATCTGATGCTTGTGTGATTGTTCTTCGATCTAGCTGGCTCTCGCTTATTGGTGTGAAGCCTGTTCTTTTCTTTTATCTTCTAATCTAATTGATCATTAAGGGTTGTTGTTGTTACTCTGTATATGATTCTGCTGAATAACAACATATTGATATTGGCTTATCGGGTAGTTTCTTCATTTTGATTCTTGACTGGCTGATTTTTGGTTTAATCGGAAACTTCAGTCACCGTAGAACGGTAGAAGCTTACAAAATGAAAAAAAAAAACCGGATTTTTGGTTTTGCAGACTTTGGTAGCTATGTTTTCTCTTCCTCTCTACTGTAGGAGCTTTTTCTGTGAACTTCATGAGTAGTCGATTGTGTTCGTGTTTATGTTCTGAATAGTTTCGATTCATGATAAATTCATCTTCTGCTAGGTTTATGCAAGTTCCAAACGATTATAGTTTTGATATAAGTACTAGTACCAAACAGTAACGAGATTTTTTTTGGTACTAGTCAGTGTCTAGCTTAATATTTAGTTGTTACTTGATAAGGGTTTTTGAAAGAACAGTTTTCAGGTTCATGACTTGGAATTTTGAATTCAATTCTAAGTCTAAACACTAAATTTATGTCTCTCTTCGAAACGCTTTTTAGGAAAGAAGATGAGTGGTGAAGTTGTTTCAGCTGCTAGAGTTTACCGTGAGCTTCTCAAAGCAGTGGTGAAACATGTTGGAAAGGAAGATCACAAGGTTCATTTCACAGATTTTGTAAAGCAGGAATTTCGTAAGAATGTAAACTCAGACTCGACCCGAGAGAAAACCAACCTTGCCCGCAATTACACCTATCTTATCAATAGCATTCATGCTCACAAGGTGAAGTCTTTTATGATTCTCAATGACATTGGCATTTGTCTTTGGAAACATTACTATATCTCCTCATCATGTTTGCTCCTCCATGATAACAAATATACAACCTTTTTCTGCACAAACAAAACATGCTTTTAAGAAAGAAGAAGCTGGTCATTATTAACACTGCTTGTTATATTATATCCGTCTTCTATATGTTCCACACGAATATTATGATATATGTTACCTCCTGTGTTTAGTCTCATGGATAAGCAAACTGGTTGTTGCAGGATCTGCTCTTCTCATACAACATTGCGGTTGACAGAACCGAAGAAATGAAAAGAGTGCTTGGGAAATCTGCAGCTAGTGTAGGGCTTCGCCTTCCCGAGGTTTACCAAGCTTGATCATGCAATGCATATACATTCCCTTTATCTTTCAGGGAGATAAGCTACTCTGGTTTCATCATTTCTTTGGATAGTTCCTTGGTAAATCTTGAATGTTACTAGATGGAGTCAAATAATTCATCTCCGTTAGCCGCTATGCATTGACAAATTTCAGATGCGTGGCCCTCCATTTTTGTTGTGTCGTTACCCTCAATCGTTTTTGGGAACATATTCAGCCTCCAACTCAATTGAGAGAGAAGTCAGAATTAATGGCAAATTGTGGTACATCGTAGCCAGCGCAAAGTAGTAATTGTAAAATCTTCCTTGGAATCAAATGATAGTTCTGATGTTACTCAGGAACTTGTCTGAAATTCTCTGACTTCATCAGCATTCTGATCTGATAAAATAAATGTTATCCAAGACATAACATCCAAGTCTTGAAAACCTTGAGCTATTTAGAGTAATTTGTTATGGGTATATCTATATTTGGATTCTGAGTTAAATATGGTAAACAAGACCAATGATGAACAAAGTAGAAAGACTAACCAAACCATATTTGGGTTTTATCCACATGTTTGAAAAGCCACCCACCGCTTGTGTTTTTCTGGTTCCTATATTTTTCTGTATTTATTTAATTTAGTAATGACTTCGATGCCGACACTTTTATTTTCTTAAACATTCTTTAAGGCTCTGGTGGGTTTGGCTTCTCTAATAAACTAATAGAGCTTTTGAGCTGAGCATAGAGGAGAAAAGTGATGGGGAAAGGAGGAATGTCTCATGGAGATGGCTCAAAGGAAGAGGAAGAGAACATGGCTGCTTGGCTTGTTGGTCTCAACACCCTCAAGATCCAACCTTTTCCTCTTCCTTCCCTTGGTAAGACATTCTTTTTATCTTCTTCTCATGGGTTTTGATTGGATTTCCTTTTGTTCAAAGTATTGGAAACTGATAAATTATATGTTTGTACAAAGGTGCTCATGATGTTAGAGTTAGGATGAAAGCTGTTGGTATTTGCGGAAGTGATGTTCACTATCTCAAGGTACTTGCTTATGTAATCAGAGAGAATCTTTTGTATTTTCTTTGATTTGTTATGGTCTTGACATTGGTTCTGATGGTGTAAATGTTACGAAAACAAGACCATGAGATGTGCGGATTTCGTTGTGAAAGAACCGATGGTTATTGGACATGAATGTGCTGGGATCATTGAACAAATAGGTGAAGAAGTGAAACATCTAGTTGTAGGTGACCGTGTGGCTCTTGAACCTGGGATTAGTTGTTGGAGATGCAGTCTCTGCAAGGATGGACGATACAATCTTTGTCCGGAGATGAAGTTCTTTGCAACCCCACCGGTTCATGGCTCTCTAGCCAACCAAGTGGTTCACCCTGCGGATCTATGCTTCAAATTGCCTGAGAATGTGAGTTTGGAGGAAGGAGCAATGTGTGAACCACTAAGTGTTGGGGTACATGCTTGTCGCCGAGCTCAGGTTGGTCCTGAAACAAACGTATTGGTAATGGGAGCCGGACCTATTGGGCTTGTAACCATGTTGGCTGCTCGGGCTTTCAGTGTGCCTAGAATTGTTATTGTGGATGTTGATGATAACCGTCTATCCGTAGCTAAACAGCTCGGCGCAGATGGGATTGTTAAAGTGACAGCAAACACAGAGGTTCTTACACTTTTTTTACTTCCAAATCTTTCTGAAACATAAATGATCTGATTACCTTTTAATTTTGCAGGATGTTGGTTTTGAGGTTGAACAAATACAGAAAGCTATGGGTTCAAACATCGATGTGACATTTGATTGTGCGGGTTTTAACAAAACCATGTCTACGGCATTAGCAGCCACTCGATGTGGCGGTAAAGTCTGCCTTGTAGGAATGGGTCACGGTGTAATGACTGTCCCTCTCACTCCTGCAGCTGCAAGGTAACCTCTTCTGACCTTCAAAGTAAGAGACTATTCAAGCTTTGAAAACAACAATATGATCCTGAAACAAATGTGTTTCTTTTTTTTTTCTTTTTTTTTGGGTTGAGACAGGGAAGTAGATGTGGTAGGTGTGTTCAGGTACAAGAACACATGGCCTTTATGTCTTGAGTTCCTGAAAAGTGGCAAGATTGATGTAAAGCCACTCATAACCCACAGATTCGGTTTCTCTCAGAAGGAAGTGGAAGACGCCTTTGAAACCAGTGCTCGTGGCAGTGATGCCATCAAAGTTATGTTCAATCTGTGAAAAACATCTTTTACTTTTCTATGACCGTTTCAAGGTTTCGGTAATAAGAATGCTTCTGTTAATGCATCACTCTAGTCACTGGTATGTATATCAACTCTGAAACTTTCTTGAATAGATAAATCCGTTGTGACAAACTGATAATACAAATCCAAACATTACAAGACAAAGCGAATGTTGAAATTGGACAAAAAAGGGACCAAAATTCGCCCAATTCTGTCTCAGAACTTCTAACATGACACGATCTTGGCCTTAACTAGAACATCAATAAGAAAGAAAGAAAAAAGTCTCAATATATAAATGTTACAAGAAGATCGTAGAAAAGAAACTCTGCTGAAGAAGAAACCGTGATAATGGCAAGATTTCGATCTTCCTCAAGATGAAGCAGCAATTGGTTCAGTGCACCATTTCCATACTTTAACTTGACCAGTTCCATCACCCGTGAAAAATATGCCCCCAGGACCTATCTGGATCGACCGTATCTCTTGCTTTGCAAAGATTTTGCCCCTCTCCGTAAATCTAATAAATGAAGCTAAGCTTTCAGAAAACAATAAAACAGGAAGAAACTGTAGCTTCAGAAAGAAAAATAGTGTTGCAAGACTTACGATGGCAAGTCGTAGAGGCGCAAGGAATTGTCATTGCAAGAGCATAACAAAACCGGCTTGGCTTCTGCATCATGTACACCACATAGAGCTAGCACTCCCTGGTTCAAAGTCAGATATTGCCAGAATTTGTTTAGTTAGCTACATTACATTTAGATTAGGACCAAAAGAGAGCGTAACACATTCAGAAAGGAAACTATACGTGTTCTTCTTTGTGAGTGTAAGTCACTTCCAAGTTGCCACCTTCAATTGCAGCCCATATCTGCAGCGTCCAAAAATCGTCAACAAGGGAAGATTGAAACTTTCAAGATAGTTAGGAAGTTAAAGAAAGGTGAACTAACCTTGACCGTGTTGTCCAATGAGCAAGACAAAAGAAACTGATCCCAGCAAATGAGAGACATCACAACTGATGTATGATCAGTTAGTGTTTGTATACACTGCAGATTATCCAAGCTCCAAACCTAGAAACATATAAACCAAAACGATTAGCTCAAACAAACAAAAACAACGGGAGTTTTTAATTTAAGCATGAAATATAGTACTAGTACTTGCTTTTATAGATTTGTCCATGGAACCCGAATAAAGTCTGTTTGCTCCAACATATAAGGTAACAACTGCAAGGGTGTGGCCCTTCAGGGACGCCGCGGGTTCAAAACAGCTCGTGGCAACATTATATCTCCAAGCTAAAATAGAGCCATCCTGCACAGTAAGTGAAGAACTTGCGACTTAGTTAACCAAAAGCCGACATACTTTTAGCCATTAAACACAAATGCTTCCCAACATACCTGTGTTCCAGCAAAAAGGAGATCAGTACCCACAACAAGTGAATACACTTGGCCAACAGGTCCAGTGAGACTCTGGTCTGCATTGGTTTCGATATTCCATGCCTGTATTAACAATAATAATGTATTACTCAACAAGCATAGAGCAATAAAAGCAGCTTCTCGATATCTATTGTGACAGTAAAGGAAAACAATGGTAAGAGAAATCATACTCAGCACTTGCCTTTACAAAATTTGGCATGCCAACCAATAGCCACGGGCCTTCACTAATCACACAGCCAATTTCCCCACCAAGATTGAGTACGCTTGTACACTAATGGAAACAGAAGATAAAAGTAGCCACGATAAGTAAACTTAAAACAGTTTTTTCTCACAAGATCAAAAAAAGTATTCCTCAAATACAAGCATGCTTCTGAAAAGGTTCAATAATGAAAATAGATAAACATGGTATTCTAGCTAGAGACGACAACAAGAACATCCATTGGTTTCGATCAAGATCAGCAAAATCAGACTCTTCTTAATAAATTTGAAATTGTATTCTCTTAAACCAGTCTACATCGTAACCAACCAATTCCATCAAACATTTGAAGAATCGAATAAAGACCTGTCCAGAAGCACAATCCCAGACACGGATGGTCTCATCTTTACTCCCAGTGTAAAGCTTATCAGAGCCAGAAGGCAGAGCGATCCCACTAACAAACTTCTCATGACCATCAAGCTGAGTCAATAACGAGAAACTATCTCCTTTGCTCCAGCAATGCAAATACCTACACTTATCACCGTATGTGCAATTCCCATCAACCCAAAAATTGCAAACTTTCTCCGTCTTCGTCACCGTTCTGTTCCCGCCGAATCTCCCCCAGCTATTCGAGTTTCCGCTAAACCCAGGCCCTCTCCGATGACTCGGACCCGCAAATCCGGATTCCTCAGCGACCCTTTTGTTCGTGTAACCCTGACCCTGACCATGACCCGGACCCGGCAATTCTCGGTGTAGATAAGGGCAAGGAGACCGAGTGCACCGTCCGGCTCGCCAGTGGTAACAAACCTTCTGTCTTGAGTCCGTTGGTGCCGTCGAACGAGTCGACCCGCCGAGTCTATTGAAGACTCGCTTAGTCCCTCCGTTCAAATCGAAATCCATGGTTTCTTTTGTTCGCCTCACAGTCTCTCTCTCTTTCTCTCTTTCTAGATTACAACAACGGACAAGAATATTAAAAGATGGGACTTTGGAAATAAGGATTCCTGGATTTATTGAGAAGGGATCGGTCTTTGTTCAAAATCTCGATCCTTGGATAAATCAAGTGGCAAAATTGGAAGAAACCCTAGAAAAATTTCCTCTCAATCTTTCGTGAAGTTCTCTAATACGAATCAAAATCTAGCAGTGAAGGGAAGAGAGAAACAAAAATTTGGGAGTGAGAAAAGATAGAAACTCAAAAGTGGATTTGGTTTATAAACTTGGGATCTTCATGAAGAGGAACAGAAGAAGTAGAGAGAGACGGAGAGAGAAAGGAGATCAGTCGCGTCAGCTTAACGTCAATTGTTTAGTTACCGTTTTACCCTTCAAATAGCTCAATTTTACAAAATTGCTTTCATTTACTCAGATGACTTTATGGCTCGTCCGGTTAAGACCGGTTCTGATTCAGACCGCATCTATTGTCCGTACATTAGTAAGAAACCATTGGATTTTGAGTTTTTTTTTTTATCTAAATTTTTGTTCATTCATTATGATCAACCTCTTGAGTTACAACGAAGTCCGGCAAATGATAAATCTTTTTTGGGGAGAGAGCCAGCAGGTACAAAGATCTCCTGGGAGCAAAAACTTAGACAAAAAATACAAGGATAAACTCCAAACATCAACACTTAAAGATTAACAACTAAAAACTTGACGAACCATTAGAGGCCAAACGCCGTCTCACCAGACTCCCAGGCACCATTCCGAAGAAAAGTCGAGCGAAAGACAACCTACGGAAGAAGTACACCAGCAATAGAGCTGGGCGAGGGACTGTCCCGAAAACCCACACTTCCACATCAAGGAACCAAGACAATGCTCGACTACCCATATAGAAAAATATTGTTGAGAAGACAAGCGCAAAGCTTAACATTCATACCCCTTTATAGGCTATAAATCGGAAAGGATGACAACGAGGAAGCTTAGCAAGCGCGACGAGGGAAGAGGAAGGCCAAACCAGTCCGGTAAATAAAACCGAGCCAATCCATCGAATCCACCAATAATGAACCAAGATGGAAAACACGAAAACCAATCAACACTGCCTTTAGGAGGAACCAATCTAGAACTAGAGGTGAAGAAAAGTAAGTAGGATCGTAGCAACGCGGTTTTGACGCTCCATCAAGAGGTCAAAAGGATCCCTACATCTGGGCTACCGAACCGACAAACCCCAACTCCCCGAACTAGAAATAAAACCTCCTTCGGACAGAACTGGACAAAGATTGAACCAACCCCACACCCACGGATCTATAGCAAAACATGCGATCCTAGAAAGAGCCACATGACCACCGCAAGGCCAAACAAGGTCGCTAAACAAACCACCATGACCGAGCCCCATATCTAGCCAAACAACCATGTATACCCTCCAATTTGCTAGAGGCCAAAAATATAAAGGAAGAAACATGCTAGCTAGAGCAAGAAAATCAAAATCTGAACAAAAATTCTAGATCTAGAAACCTAGATCTAAAAAATCCAAATCTGATTCACCTAATAGACAAGCAAACCGATAAAATTAAAGAAATCATGAAACTATAGACAGAGACACAGCTCCGGCGCTGAGGGAGCCGCCGGAGCTGCATCAAATTGGCGATCGTTTTCTGTTGAAAAGAGAGAGACGGAGCCTTTTTTTTAGAGATTATGTTGTAAAACAGGTTTTGATGGATTTGCCAAAGAGTTTAGGTGGTTGTATTCAATGTAGCAATTCTAGTGATTTGGTATGATTTTCAAATTTTATATTATTAGGTTATGAATTTAAAAGAATTTTATTAAAATATAGTGTTATTGAGTTAGTGATGTGGAAAAATACCTTTAAATCTACTGTTATTGGAAACATACGACGAATTTGTTTTTTAATTATTTCAAAAGATTTAAGAGGGATTTGAGAGAATTTCTTTATTAAAAAAATAAAAAGCCAAATTCTTTGGTTTATGTGAAATTGTAGAGAATTTTATATTAAACTTCCTAAAAACACATAAAATCACTAAAATTATCTAAAATTTCATTAAAATTCAAATCCCTTTAAATGTCAGATTGAATACATCCCCTTAATTTCCCGACGAGACCTCTTTTTTTTGATAAAATGTTGCGTTTGATTGGTAACTTGTAACACAAATACGAGTCTTAATCGAAGGTGTAAAACCTACAAAATTTGAAAATCTGAATATATATAAGGCAACCGTAAATGCTTCATGTATTATGCGGGTAGCCAAAATAGTTCATCTATTTTTTTTAAGCAAATTAAATTAAGTTTGGGTATTTTTTAGAAATTTTCCCCTTTTTGAGGAACCAAACAACTAAGGCAAAAAGAACCTCCAAGTGAACTAGAAGGTTCGAACAGAAGGGAAATAAGAAAGGCTCCAAGCCAATCACAATACCAAGACGAAAGCACGTGGATGTCAAGTGTTTATTACCTAAAGTGGAGTTGTATCGTTTTGTCTTGTATTCGTATGTTTCAACTTTAAGGGAAAAAAACAGGGAATCAAGTTGCAGAGAAGAGGATGTATTATTTTGGGTGCTTGGAAGTCGTTTCTTGATGTTGAACAAGCTCAAAAATAAAAGAGCTTGGTATAAAAGTTTGATCTCCCTGGATTCCAGGATAAGAGATCTCGGCGGGACTAGGATTTCGAGTTAAGGAGTATGAACTCGTAAATATGTGGTGTTGCTTTGATTCTATGCTAATAATACTATGGTTTTCATTTATAAGTTCAACTCGTACACTTCTAAACAAGTGATCAAGAGGGGTAGTAAGATTAAATCTGCAAAAGACTTTTTGTCAGAGTTAGTCCTCTCACAGACACAAACTTTCTGTTTGTCAAAAATACTCTCTACCAGTGAAGATTTGAGAACAAAAGATAAACATATAATAAAAACAAAAACAAAAAAAAACATCCCCATCAAGGTAAACAACATCAATTAATAGTAGTTTTTCAACAAGAAGAAAATCTAAATGTCGTTTCTGCAACAACAAACAAAAATTCAAATAATCTCTAATCTGATCAAAATTTGGGTACAAAATAATTTACATAGAAGAAAGAAAAGAATAAACGGAATGGATATTTGACAAAAATACGATTTATTAGACTCGTATTTCAGTCTCCATCCGTACTTTTTTACCAATTAAAAAAAATCAGGTACGGAACTTTGGGACCAATCGTTGAAGGCCAAATAATTCATTAGAAAGATTTAAAGGCTTAAAAATTCCAAAGTGACACGTCATCATCTCCCTCAAAATCGTTAGGATTCCAGCCAACTGCCGGCGGCGGCAAAAGCATCGCCTCCGCCATATTCTCGAAAAAACTCGGCATTCCCAAAAGCGCATCTTCGTCCATAAAAAACCCACCACTCTGCTCCCCCGTCTCCTCCGTCGTCGTTTTCGATCCCTCCGTCATTGCAGCTGCAACCTCAGCCGTCGCTGTCCCTGTGGCCGTCTCGTTCTGAAACGCCATTGCAGCCTCAGCCGCCGCTTTCTGGATTTCTTTAGGACAAGTGGAGTCAGGGATGCGAAGCCGCCACGCCGAATCTGCGAAATTGAGACAAGCAGAGCGGCCACGGAGGGCTAAAGCGGCTACGTCGTGAGCACGAGCCGCCATTTCGACGGTCGGAAAAGTCCCAAGCCAAATCCTCGATTTCTTGTTAGGCTCTCTCACTTCGCAAACCCATTTCCCTGAGTTTCTCTGACGAACTCCTCTGTAAACCGGATGACGAGTCTCACGAAACTTCTTCCTCCCTGCTCGCTTCTTCGGACAGCTCGAAGCTAGCTTCGGAGAACACTCGCTACTATCGGAAACCGGAGAACTGTGGTCGGGAATTGAGAGGAACGAGTCTGAGAAAGCAGAGTAAAAAGGATTCATGTCGAGCAAAAACAGAGAGACTATATGTTTGAATTTTGGATAAGATGTTTTTAATTTCTCTTTCTCTCTTTTGTTCAGATGTGCGAACTTTTTGGATTTAATTATAACAAGTTGGTTGTGTGTGTTTTATAATTAAAGGACCTGGGCGAAAAAGGGTAACACGGAGTATCTGGTAACGACAACTGTCCCACGGCTTTACTGACACGTGTCCCTTCGTTTACTTAGTCGTGAGCATATGTGTACTGTATAGTGGAGATATTTGATTAGTTCAGTCATAAAATAGTAAGTGCTTCAGTTTTTGTAATGTTCGTCGAAAGGGGACAATTTAAGTAAAACGACAAAAGAGGCTTTAAGATGACGTCACGGGGACACGGTTTTGACAGTTGGCTCGTAAACTGCCTCTCTTTGGTTCGGAAGGCGCGCCACGCTAACAAGGTCGGTGCTTCCGCTGTCGAGCCACGGTTTGGAGTTGACCCACGCGCTTTTTCATGTGGGCCCTTTCTTGTTTATTTTTTTGGATTCTGTAGGATATTTTCTCGATTATTTCCTACTCAAACTAGAAACTAGTCAACTAGTATACAATCTATTTGCATTCGTGTACGGATCCGGTTTAGTTTCTTTTTTTTTGTGTTTTTTTTGTTTTTGTGAACTTAAATTATATGGTTTTAAACTAAAAGGGATAGATCGTTACACTAAACCAATGTTTTTAAATCCTATTTGAAATGCTAGCTGGGTCACCGAGTCAGCTGATTGAACCGAATTAACTGGGGTTCAACTGCGAATTAATTAATTAATAAATTTATATATATTTATATAATTTTATAAATATAAAAATAAAATAAAAATATATATCAAGTAAGTATAGTGATCAAAATAAATATTTAGTGTATGTTTTAGTTAGTTTTTGTTTTTAAACTTTTAAATCTTTCTGATAGAAAAGTTATCGTAAAATTTATTAATTTATATTGATGATAAATGATAATAATAAAGCAAACGATTAAACAATTGATGAAAAAATAAAGAAAAACACTTAAACATAAAGATGAAATAAAAAAAAACAAATTAATTTCTAATTAAAGATATTAAAAATACATAATAAAATCATACAAAAACAAAAAATTTAGCATTTATCTTAATAAACTTTTTAATTTTGGATGGTTACTCTTCTCCTTTCATTGTCCCTTAAATTCTCTATACTATTTCGTTTGTTAAAGTTAATATTCCGTTGATGTAAATAAATTTATCCATGAATACATTCCTAAACCTTTTTATTTTTACTAAAACCGATAACCGTCCAGATCGGATTTTTATCAGTTCGCCGGGGTTTGGCGGATTTTTCCGAATTTTAGTGGTTCAATAAGATTCCGAATTTCATTTAAAACCCAGACTAAGAATCTTGCCGAGTCGTGGTTCAGCCAGTTGAACCAACCGGTCTGATTCGAATCTAAAAATTTGACTAAACGATTCTGAAATGAACTTGAGGAATTTCTTAGTCTATTTCGGTTTGTAATTTTTTTTGGTTTTATGATACATATTACATAGGTCTAAAACAAAAATGAGTAAATCGGTTTGGTTTGGATATAATAGAAAATAATTATATTTCTGTACAAAAATATATACATATTTTTTTTACTACAACAAAGATATTTCAATACAAATTAGTCAAACATCTTAACATTCGGCAAGCTAATAAAATACGAAATAATTACAATTACATGTATAGACACTTAGACCAGGATTAATGGTGAGTTTTAGAAAGTATCAGAGCATAAAAAATAAAAGAAATTAATTAAAAAATTAATTTTTTGCGGAAATTTGGTTTGAGTCGTATCATTTGGGTGAGCTGCTTGATCCGTCTCAAGTAGGACACGTGTCAATCTATTATTGGACCTTTTTTTGTTTGACCGAAACACAAAAAAAAAATTTGGACCTTTTTCGCTTTGCCCAAATTCTTTAGTTTCGTTTTGAACAAATATTTTGAGCTAAAAATGGAGAAAGCGATCGAGAGACAAAGAGTACTGCTTCAGCATCTTCAACCATTGTCGTCTTCTTCCGACGCTAATGCTCTCTCCGTAAGGCTCTTCCGATCAATCCCCTTTCACTTCTGTTTTGCGTTTCCGACAGCTAATTGCTCTGAATTCTGAGTTGTTATGGGTTTTTAGTTGGATAGGGATCGATGAAGTCTGATTTTGTTGTCTTTATTGTCCTCCGCATTTGGATTTTTGGTTGTGATTGAACAAAGACTGTAATTCGATTCGATTTCAAATTGTAGTTGTGAAAAGTTCAATTTTTAATTTCTCGGTAATTTTGGGAGTTTCACAAAAGATTTGTTGATTTTCTCTTCTTTTTCAATTTTTGTATGCTTTTGTGATGAATTGAAAGTGAAAGAAGTTTGGTTTGTGTAGAGGAGAATATAAAGTATGAAGTGAAAGTGAAAGAAGTTGATATATCTCCTGATCCTATAGCTCAGGCGAGCCAGCTACTTTCAACATCTATGCAAATACAGGTTACTTCACTTCACTTTTGTTGAAGATTTTGGGGTTATTGTGATACCTATTGATCTTGAGACTTGTGTATGTAGTTAGTGATTTAGTGTATGACTTCAATTACAGAAAGAGAAGGAGAATCTGCAAATGCAGGCAAGTTTAGAGGAAAAGCACAGTCTGCAAATAGATTTCGTGGAAGCAGTGGAGAAGATCTTGAATTACAGTTTCTTGAACAAGAGTCTTCTAAAGGAGGCAATAACGCAACAATCTGGTATCATGTCTCGGCTTGAGAAATACGCTCGTATCGCCATGGCCTCAACAAATTTCTTATACTCAATCGAAGTTTTAATTCTAGTGTCGATGAAAAGGTAATAATAATCTTCTTGTGGTTGCTTGTGCATCATAAAACAATGAACATATTAATTGATTTGAGAACATCTTTGTATTTATGGTTTCTTTATTTCATAGGTTAAATTGTTCACAGAGACTGTGAGCAAAGAAGATTGTCCTCTCTGTCATACTTGACCTCCTTACTATACTCGAAGACGACTGCCAAATGATCGTTCACCAATGTATATGTGAAAATTTCATGTGTGACGAATGTGTTTATATATGATCATGAAACTAAAATAAACTAAAATTAATGTTTATGATACTTTTAGAGTATCACCATTGGACATACAAAAATTAGAAAAAATTTAGTGAGTCTCAAAGATTAAATTACTATTAAAATTAATACTAAACTAATGATTATGATACTTTTAGAGTATCACTATTAATGATGCTCTTAACACTTTCTTATACAAACACTTTTTTACAAGGTAAAAGTCTTTTTTATCCTTACTATAATATAAATATCTAAAATAAAACTAAATTGATAAAAAAACCAAATAAAAAAAAACAAATCTGTGTCTTTTTCTTTATTTTTTTTGGTCAATTGTCTTCTTCTTCTACTTGTAAGAAAACAAACATAAGAACCTCATAATCTTTGATCTGCAAAAATTCATTTAGTCTCTCAGATGGCGACCACCGGCGTTCTCGAACAGATCGAAGAAACCCAATTCACCTACCTTCTTAGATTCCCAAGACCCGATCTGAAATACGCAGCGATAATTTTGGCCATTCCACAGAGATGAGATAGCTTCTGATGAAGTTATGAGAAAAGACGGGTTTTGCCCAGATTGGTAAAGTCTCTTTTTATCACTCTTGAAATTGATGATGGAATTGAGAAAAGACGGGCTTTGCCCAGATTTTATTTTATTAAATTCTGGACATGAAATGTTGCAGGTTCATACACACTCATGAACGCATACTCCACAGAATGTGACATTGTTTTCCCAGAGATTAACTTTTCTCTTATTGAGTAAAATCAATAAAGCAAATAAAAACAGATCATCCATATGGACAAGTCACATGGTCATGGTTTTTGTGGTCACAAAGACAATGCATCCATGATAATCCATCCACAAATTAGTAGTTAGGGTGTATGATTGAGTTAGGACAAAGAGAAAATCTTATGTTTCTAATCTCTTCTTATTTTATTGAAATTTTTGTCCATGCAACTATTAATCAATTGTATGTGATGATCTATAAGTCGAATTCAAAAAACACACTAAGATTCGATTTGTTTCGTCGGTTTTGGATTTGATGTACGCCATAAACATTAAGAATGTGTATATGTAATCATGGACAAGGTCTCATGGATAAGAAATTATGGATACATGATCATGGATAAAATAATTGTGGATACGTGATCATTGATAAAATCTAAAGATGAGTTAGTGTTGCTTTAGATTTCTTCAAACCAATTTTTGCATTAGATTTGACCACATGGACACATTTAGGTGGATTGCTCTTTTAAACACCATAAACGTTTTACTACTTCAAATTAGAAATACTATGATCATTTGTTCATAAACTAGTGGACATGCAGTATTGGTCACAGAAGATGGAATATACACATATAAAATGGGCAAAGCTTTGTGGACGAGGCTTAGAGCATCTTTGTTTTTTCGTGAAACTGAAAACAATCTATAATTTTTTGATTGTTTTTGTGTCTAAAAGAAAAAAAAAATCATTTGATTTTGTGGATTGCTTATGCAGGATGGAGGATGATAACAAAAAAAGAGAAGATGAAGAGAAGAGAGAAGATAGATGATGATAAACGATGGAAAAAAAAACACAGAGGAGAGAGAGGAGAGAGAATGGAGGATGATAGTGCACGCTTTTTTTACACTCAATAAATGTTTAATAAATGCTAATAACAACAGCCATTAGATATTTTAATAAATCAATTGCCATGATTAAACTATTGTAACTAAATGAAACTGTCATTTAAACTGAGGGCAAAACTGACATTATTGACAGTGGAACTTTAAAAAGTGTTTTTAGGATTGAAAAATGTCTCTAATGTAAGACAAAATATCCTATTGTGTAATGCACCCATAAAATGCAAAAGTGCAAAATAAAAGATGCACTCAAAGATGAAATTTTTGTTTTATTTTGTTTTTTTTAGCAAAAAGGAAATCACAGTTCTGTTTATTTCTTACCAAATGTTTAGGATACATATGAATTAGACCATCCATCAATGGGTTGTAGAAGAAGTTCTAGAGAGTTTTAGACCAAAAAGAAAAAAGAAAATAGATAATTAAGCCCAGATTCAGTTCTGGTTTGAGAGTTTTGAGAAGTCTCAAGAACCTCATACGTGGCACGTTTTAATTGGTTTGAATAAAAAAAATAATTAAACACTCAAAAGGGAAAAAATTTTCAGTTCGCCTCTATCTTCTCTCGTGTCTTCTCTCTCTCTCTCAAGGCGATTTACAGAGATTCAGGTTGATCTCGATCACGAAGGAGAATCCATAGTCGGAGGAACTAAAAGGGTTACAGAGATTCGATCTCGATGGAGAATACATGGTCGGTTTCTCTGGGTCGGTTTGTCTCTTTGGAAGCCGATTCGATGATTTGTGCTCTGTATGAATCCATCACCGGATTTGTGCTCGGCATGACTTGATAACGGAGGAAAAAGGATAAAGAAGGTGGTCTCTCTCATCTCGGTTTGTCTCTGTCCGGCGTCTCTTTGTCTTCACAGAAACCAAAAAAAAAGTGTTTTTCTTGAGAGATCGCCATCGTACATCAATGGCCGGAAAACTCATGCACGCTCTTCAGTACGACTCTTACGGCGGTGGCGTCACCGGTTTAAAGGTCTTTAATCTCTTCTTCTTCTTTTTTTCCGATATTGATTGTTCTTCTGAGGTGGTATCTTATTACTTTCTGATCGCCGTCATTGCCTTCGTATCTAATTTGAATGATAAATTGAAAATCATTTCTTTCGATTGGATTGAAATTATCTTTTAATCTTCAATGGTTTGCATTACATGGAACCCAGTACCACCAACTTGTTTACTTTCGAGTATTGAGAATGTTGTTTAACTTGTAACTTTTGATTGCTTTCTTCTGGGAATCTATAAAATTGTCATTTTAATGGAGAAATTGATTTTCCTTCATATACTAAATGCGAGACAGAAGTGGATAGCTTCACAAAGGGAAGGAATTGTTATAAATTATATATTGTTAATGAATTAGGTTTTTATGGTACATTTGATTGTTTGTTTATTTATTTTGGTAGTGGAAATGGAAACATTCTCCTGTTAAGTGTCACCGATTAAGATCATTATATGTGGTGTTAGTTTTATCATTTGTGCATTTGTTTAATGGCAACACCATCTGTTTTGTGTAGTAGTGTTTGTGATGCATTCTCATGTTCCCTTTTTTGGATGATTAGTGTGTGTGCTTGTCTGATATGTTCTCAGCAAGTCCAAGTTCCAATTCCATCGCCGAAAAACAATGAGGTTTTACTAAAACTAGAAGCTACTAGTCTGAATTTGCAGGAAGTTAAGCATTCTGAATTTTTGTTCTGAATTTGCAGGTGAAGTTTATAGGCAAGAGTCATAGCAGAGATGGAGAAAGCTATTGGCAATGTGGATGTTGGTCCATGTTCACCAATGAATGAAGGTATTCATCTGTCTAAATCTCAGTTTGTATTATTGATGGCTTTTGCATTGTTTGAGTTTTAGACTAGGTATGGTAGATTAGGTATAATAAATGGTTTGAGTATTGCTCAGTTCGTTCTAGTTGTAACTAAGTATTGCTCTGTTGTAGTTAAGTATGTCATTTCAATTTGGTTAAGCATTCATTGAATGCTTAAAACTTAAACCACAACTACCAGAATTAAAACTTCAAACTTAAAACTACAAACTTTGTCTATAAATTAAAGTTCAAACTACTAATCCTTTACTTAACACAAAACACAAAATACGCATAGAACTTTCTCTCTTGTTCATCTATAAACTTCAGTCATGGATTCTATGAATCCATGTAGCCAGTCTTCTGGTTTCATGAACCTTTTAAACAGTCAAAGTTTAAACATCACACAGTTTAGTACCTAACTTGCTTCTGATCATAGTCCCCTAGTTGATGTGCCACCTACTGAGCGTAGAGAAGTTAGATGCAAATGGAATATGGTTGAAGATATTACCCTCATCAGTGTCTGGTTAAACACCAGCAAGGATGCAGTGGTTGGGAATGAGCAAAAAGCAGCTGCGTTTTGGACACGCGTAGCTGGTTATTATGCCTCATGTAAGAAAGTTGTTGGTCTTCAAACAAGAGGGGCCAGTCATTGTAAGCAGAGGTGGGGCAAGATTAATGACCTTGTGTGCAAGTTTGTTGGAAGCTTTGAGGCTGCTAAAAGACAGAGACGCAGTGGTTGTAATGAGGATGATGTTCTCAAAGAAGCTTATGAAATCTTCTACAACGACCACGGGTTCAAATTCACACTTGAGCATGCATGAAGGGAGCTTCGCAATGATCAGAAATGGTGTGACTCTTTAATAACCAAAGAAGATGGAAGCTCAAAAAGAAGAAAGTGTGATGGTGGTACACAATCTGCAAGCTCCCACAGCCCTGTAGAAGATGAAGCAATGGCTCGTCCTCCTGGTGTTAAGGCAGCAAAGGGCAAAGGTAAAAAGAGTATGAGCAAGACTAGTCCTCTGCAAAAAGAAGGAAGTTCTTTGTTGGAGTTTCAGAGCATGTGGGAGATTAAGGAAAATGACTTAACAATGAAAGAAAGAATTAAGAAGATAGGTGAAACGACCCGACCCAAAACTTCAAAAATTTTCCCTCCAGATTATTATCATCACAGATACTAATCCTCAATGGGTCAACAATCAAGCAATGCGGAACAATAAAACATCAACGACATATTCCCATTTAACAAATCCCATAATTTATTAAATATCAACCCAGTTCAACCAATCAACCAATATGAGTAAACAATATCCAATGATTAACAACCTAACAATTCCATAGAAAACAATCCAAGTGAGACCCTAAATCATCTCTTCTTCCTCGCCACGATTCCACGATCACAATTTCTCTTTACCTGCAACACATGGCAAAAAGAGTTGCGTGAGTATTATCACAAATACTCAGCGACGCGGTCATCCCGTCTACAGGCTATTTAAATACAAGTATAAACAACCAACACAATACCAGGATGATCATAGAACAAGCATACACAACCAAGCAAACAAAACCAGTCCAACATACACCGTGTCGATCGACAGGACACACTGTGTCGATCGACACAACCACTAGGTGTCGATGATCACAGGCCCCGTGTCGATCGACAGGACTCACTGTGTCGATCGACACAACCACTAGGTGTCGAAGAACACAGGCCCCGTGTCGATCGACACACCACCTCGGTGTCGATCGACACGACATCGCAGAACCCAGAATCGAGTCAATCCTCACACGACTCGAATCTGATGCGATCTGTCGAGTCTCCTGCACAAATCCACACACAAAACACACACAAACCACCAAGCAATCGTATTCTGTGGCCCCTATACTTATACGAGCCTACGGTCACGCACTCACCTTGATTGGGATTGAAAAAGGATGAAGAACGCGAAGAACGAGCGAAGAACACACAGCCTCTGATTCCGTCCTCACAGACCCGAAATCCGCACAGCCACAACCTCCCTCTCGTTCAATCTCCACACACGATCAATCCTTCTCAAGAAATCTCCCAAAAATCGCCCAAAACCTTTGATTCTGATCTCACACTCAAAATCCTCTGGTTTCTCTCTGATTTTTGGCCAAAACCCCCACCAACGCGACTGTTCACGCTTAAATATCGAACCCTAGGGTTCCTTAAACCAGCCCCACCAAACCGGATAATTAAAATGGACCGGACGGTCTGATTTAACCCGTGTCGATCGACATACGCCACCCGTATCGATCGACATAACGCCCCAAACCGACTTCTCCTAAGTCCAAAACACACATGTCGATCGACACACACACACCTGTATCGATCGACACCAACAAAAATCCACTTTTTGGTTCACGGGCGTTACAATAGGAGTTCTAGGGAATCTCCTTGGTAAAGGAGAACCACTTTCAGAGTTAGAAGAAGCTGTGAAGAACAAGCTACTTAGAGAACAACTTCTTGACTCAACTGTTTAAGAGTCAAAAAGCTAATATTTACTTTCTGTTTAAATGTTGGATGAATTAACAAGCTTATATTTACTTCTTGACTCAACTGTTCTGATCCATCTATGAATTATTTTATGTTTTAAAATGAATGATCCATCTTTGTTTGTCTGAAATGGGATGTTGGATGTTATGAACTTTGTCTATTTTAAAATGAATGAATGAATTTGCTTGTTTATGATCAATTTGCTTATCACTTATGAATTTGCTTGCTTCTGATTTTGATGATTGGTTGAAATGAATGAATCACTTGGATTGCAGGATTGCAATCTTGATCAGTTTTACTCACTCGTTGATATATTCTTTGTAGGATTGCACTAAAGTTGGTCAATAAGATAACTCTACAAGTATAGAAGAAGAAGACAAGAAGAGGACAATATGTTGGCTCCATTGTGGCATTTAGTGTTGTCGACAGAAGAAGAAGACAAGAAAAGGACAAAAGAAGAAGACAATAAAAACTCAATGTGTTTGTTGTATTTGTATTCACATGTGTGTGTTGTATTCGACACATTTATGAATCACATGTATGTCGACATTGTGTTTTCTTAACATTGCATCTCTCTATATAAAGAACGATTGCATTCTCTCTATCAATTGCATTCTCTCTATCTTTGTTCTCTTACCATTACATTTTCTCAATTTTTTTTCCAAACAATCTTTCTAGTTTTTTCTATTTATTTTCATTTGGTAGAACAAAATTTCACAATGGCATCTTCTTCTTATGATAATTATGAAGAAAGATTCGATGAAGCATTTGATCAAAAATTCGAGGAGGTTTGCAATGATCATCAAAATGCAACCGCCTCAAAGAAAAAACGAGCCTATATTGAAAGACAACGCGAAGATGGACACAACCGCTTATGGAGTGATTATTTCAGTGAAGATGCAACTTACCCAACTTCTACATTCCGACGTCGTTTTAGAACGAACAAACCGTTGTTCATGCTTATTGTTCATCGACTCTCCAACGAAGTACCGTACTTTCAACAAAGAAGAGATGCTACCGAAAGATTCGGTCTCTCAGGACTACAAAAGTGTATAGCAGCAATTCGTATTATGGCATATGGTTGTGCGGCGGACGCGATTGATGAATACTTCGCCTCGGTGTTAGTACTGCGCTTCTATGCTTGGAAATTTTCGTGGATGAAATAATATCTTTGTTCGGAGATGAGTATCTACGAAGACCCACACCATCTGATCTTCAACGCCTACTCAATATTGAAGAGCAACGCGGATTTTTCGGGATGATAGGAAGCATCGATTGTATGCATTGGGAGTGGAAGAACTGCCCCACCGCTTGGAAAGGGCAATATACACGTGGATCTGGAAAGCCAACAATCGTTTTAGAGGCTGTAGCTTCACAAGATCTATGGATTTGGCACGCATTTTTTGGACCTCCAAGTATCTTAAACGATATCAATGTTCTTGATCGTTCACCAGTTTTTGATGATGTATTAGAAGGCCGAGCTCCAAAAGTTAACTACTTCGTCAACGGACGTGAGTATAATTTGGCTTACTATCTCACTGATGGTATTTATCCAAAATGGGTTACTTTTATCCAATCAATTACACTTCCACAAGGTCCGAAAGCATCGTTATTTGCTACATACCAAGAATCGGTCCGTAAAGATGTCGAGCGTGCTTTTGGAGTCTTGCAAGCTCGATTTGCCATTGTCAAAAACCCGGTTCTTATTTGGGATAAGGTAAAAATATGAAAGATTATGAGAGCATGTATCATACTGCACAATATGATAGTAGAAGACGAACGAGATGGATACACTCAGTTTGATGTATCAGGATTCAAACAAGGAGAAGGAAATAGAACTTCTCAAGTGGATTTGACGTATTCTACAGATATGCCTACAAATCTCGGGAATATGATGGGCATTCGAAATCGAGTTCGTGATAGAACGATGGATCAGCAATTAAAAGCTGATTTGGTTAACCATATATGGCAAAAATTTGGCCCAATTAGAGATTAAAATAATTGAAAGTTTATAATTTTCAAATTTATGTTTTAACTTTTTTTATGTAATATATCTTTAAAATTTCATGAAATGTAATATAATTTTGATTTTATAAAATCTTGTATGTTTTTCAAATTTTATAAAAATAATTATAAAATAATATTTTTTTATTTTTTAGAACCCCTTTGAAATTGTAACCAATAAAAATCACAAAATTTTAAAAATAATTAAAAAGTACTAAACTAATTTTATTGTTAGTTTATTATTATAAAATTTTTGAGAACTCCATTAAAAATCTAACCAATGTACATGCTCTTATTGTTGCTACACAATTGAAGCATTTTTATGTTACTAAAACTCAAACCTTAATTTTCTCTATATTAATTATGCTTATATGATGATCATAAGATTTGTCCACATCATGACATGATTGGTCACCACTTGTAAGTTGTAACAAATCCTAGATTCTAAAACTTACAACAATAACCAAATTGAGACAAACCATTAAATTAGTTTCAGAAAGCAACTCATTCTCCCATTGGCTTTGCCACACGAATGCAACAATATCTTGGCTTATGCAAGATTGGTTCTACTCTTTTAACTTCAGAATACCGTGCTCCAACCAATAATGCATCAAATTCCGGTTTATTTCGCAAACCGATTCGATTATAACATCCATAAATCCAACTCAATCACCATGAAAATCAGAAGCTAAGCTCATCGTCACTATCATCATCACTATCACTCAACGCAAAGTCGTCATCTTCATCCTCCACCCATTCATCTTCTGAAAAAGCAGACACATTGAATCTCCCAAACCCATCACTCTCCACCGTATCATCCTCCTCATACGACAACGAAAACAACCCATCTCCACCCTCCTCCTCCTCCTCCTGAAACCGCCGTCTCCTCTCCGGCATCAAATCAGCCTCACTGATCTCTCCATTCTCCACTCCACTCCAAGGCACCCACAAATCAGCATGCCTTCCTAACGCTCTATCCTGATCACTAACCACCACAGTCCCAAGATCAGCCTCCCTTGCTTTCCTCAACATATCCGAGAAATCCTTATCATCCGAAACAAGAACCAACCAATCAATCCCACGTGTCATCGAATGCTGTATCTGTCTCTTCACCGCCCAATCCGCCGCCTGTGGCTTATCCTCCACCGTCTTCACATGAACACCAGCTCTCCGGAGCTCCGATTCAAGCCCGTATCCGATTTTCGGCGTAAGCAACCTCCTCGCCGCCTCGTTGTACTTCTCGTTCCCCGACACGTAACGCTCTTTGTACTTTTGCCGTTTCTTCCCTTTCAGAGATCTCATCCGATTCACTTTCTTCTGCCTCTCTCTCTCGTGAAGCTGCTTGAAATGCTTTTTCAAATCGAGATTCGTTTTGCATTTCCGACCACATACGCTGCATATGTAAGGCTCGATTGGGATTACTTCTCCTTTCCTCTCCGCGAAATCGAGATTCCTCCTCTCGCGACGCTCTTGAACGACCCAGTGAGGTAAATGGATGAAAGCGTGGCGATTTGCGTAAGCGGAGATTTCAACGACTCGGCCGAGTTTCTCCGCGACTCGTCGGAGAGCTGTAGCGGCTTCGTACGGTGGACCACGGGGTGGTTTGTTGTCGAGGTCCCATAAAACAACTACTTTCTTCTCCTTTGGAACGAATAAACCATCTTTGGTTCTTACCATATCGATTTCCGATGAAGACGCCGCCGATTGAAGGCATGATTTGATCGGCCATGGACGGCGAAGCGGAAACAGGGGAAGACTAGGGTTTCGGAATTTTGCATCGGAAGAGGAAAAGAAGTGAGATTTATAGGGAAGAAAGGGTTTTGGATAAAGGGTCTCAATCGAATTACAGAACAAACTCATCGGAGACGCGATTCAGAGATGGTCTCTGTGGGCAAGTTTGGGTGTTGTTTGTTTATCGAGCATGTCCGGCGAGGAGGACGACGGGGATATTCTGGCTATCAAAAGTTCTATCCTTTTGCCTTTAGATTTTTGTGCTTTAGTCTTTGAGAGCCTCTAACTCCACTAGAAGGTCTGATCAAGAGTTCATTTGAACTTTTAATCCACTTAACTTGCTTGGTCCATTCAGTTCGAGTTCGAGTAAGAATTGAAGTTGATCAGTCGATTTAGCTTAGTCTCGATCAGCCCATCCCAATCATTCTACTCAATAGTTCTCTATCTCCCAGTCATTCGTTCACCTTTGTTCAATCATTAATACAAATCTCATTAATCACACAATCAATATTGTTGGCCCAACTGCTCATCCGATCAATCCTATGTATTCACCTGATTCAATCGCTCATTCGGTAAGGAATTTGGTTATTAACCACTCCTGAATCATTAGTCCACTTATCCAATCAATTAGTTCAACCAATTCCTTCGACCAAGATTTAGTAATTCAATCACTAACCGTGACTTCCTTATAACACTCGGATTTCTTAGTCCAACATCATATTGATTTGATCGATATGTATCATCGGTTTGTTATGATCCCACGGTGTGTCCATGTTGGTGAGAAAACCTGGTTACATTATATCCATGGTTCAGTCCATAGTGAGTTTTTTTTTTTATTGACATCAAATGGATAATCTATTACTCAAATCTCAAATTTGAGGTGGTATGGTTAGCTATACCGAAATACGAAATCTCATATAAGTAAACGTTGCAGCACTAGTCTTTGCTAGACGAGCAAGACGGTCCACCGTGGGAAGGAGTGTCCTCGGGATGTGAATCACCTTGGTAGAACGGTAGGATCCTCATAGTGAGTTCTATTCTATCCTTTCAAGATTTTTATTCAAACTTGCACGGAGTACATGAAGTGTGCGTAATGAGTCTCACTAACTAATGCAGCTTAAATATCCAGTATGATATTCGAGTTACGTAGTCCACTTTATCAACAATCATATTCTTGTAACTATCATTGTCAGTTTTCCGGTGTACTCATTCTTTAGTTTCGATTTTATTACAATTGAAAATTCGAACGGTGACGTTTTGCACCGTCCCGCTCTGCACAGAATAGTAACAAAACTCTATATTTATATAGGTGTACTAACAAATATTTATATTTATATTTATTATTTCCACCGACCACACGAATCACGTCCGATTTTGTTCCGCACCACACTGTCGCCATTCAGATCCTAGTGATTCTACAACGTATCATATGCTACATTTTTCTTTGTCTTCTCTAGTCATTATTAATAATTACAAAATGTTGAATCTTGTCGTAAAGTTTATCATTATAAAATCTAAGTTTCCAATTTTTTTTGTTCAAAACACAAACCATTAAGTTTTTAATTTCTTCAGATTTTAAGATAGAAAATGAGTTGACCAACAAAAGAGTGGATCAGTTTCCGTAAACAATTTATGTTGCTTCTAGAAATTTGATACTGTATTTCTAATATATTTGTTGGTTAAACTAATATTTCTCTATCTAGAAGCAGCAGCATAAAGAGCTGATACCCCACAAAAGGAGCATGCATAAATTAGCAGAATATTTTTTTTCCTTATTAATCAAAAAAATTTCAAATTTTTGGTTCATAATATCTTCTGTATCCGGATACAACCTTTGGATATTCCAATTCAAAAAATAACCTTCCATACCAACTTTTTTGTATTACCATTAAATCACCACACATTTGGTCAAATTAGCAGAACTTATTCCAATAAAAAACAAAAATTTAAGCAGAACTGCATATTCATTCTGTGACTACATTTTCCTCGTATAAATTTATGTGAACAAAATGGTAAGGAACAAAAAACAAATTCATAGAGAGATATATTTTGAGCAAAATTATGCATAATTAATAATAACCTATATTGATTTTTCAATACAGCGACCCGAAAAAGAAAAATCTCATCTGACCAAAAAAAAAAAAAGCATAAATGGATTTCATTTGTAACTCCAGAGAGTATCTCCTTGATGATTCTCCGGCGAATCATCATCTTCCGTCGGATTTGTCATTCTCGGTGGACTCATAAGCATCCCTTCCGCCATCTCCGATAACAAAGTCGGCATATTCATCATTTCTTCCTCGTCCATAAACTCCAACGAAGATGACAACGCTTCTTCCTCCTCTTTTCCGGGTTGACCCGGATCCACTACCCGCTCTGCTCCACCCGGATCGGGTTGCTTCATGTCGGCGGCTCTCGCGGCGGCAGCTCTTATATCAGCGGCCGAGGTCGAAGCCGGAGTCACGTAAGTCAATGCCAAACCGGGAAAATTCAAAACGGCTTCGGAGCCTTTCAGGGCAAGCGCCGCCACGTCGTAAGCGGCGGCAGCCATCTCCGGCACCGGATAAGTCCCGAGCCAGATCCTTGTCGTTTTACGTGGCTCTCGAATCTCCGATACCCATTTCCCGTTCCGTAGCCGAATCCCCCTGAAAACAGAGTGTCGACCGGATAATCCAGTCGCCGTTCTCCTCGCCGGAGATCCACCGGCGGCGACTGTGAGAGAAGGTCTCGGCGAAGATGAGCCAGGAGAGGATTGAGGAGACTGATCAGAAGGTCTAGTAGGCAACGCAATCGAAGCTACACGAGACGACGTCGTTTTATCTCCGGTGGTCGGAGGATTAGTGTTTGACATAGAAACTCAAAGGAGCTTAAATTTGTGTGATAATTGAATTAATGTAAAAATGTGTGTGTGTTATGTTTTGTATCAATGTGTGTTTGTATACTATATATGTTCTTGAAACCGTGGGAAAATCCCAAGATCCTCCGTTTTTTATTAGCTGTTACACACATAAATCCCTACATTTATTAGATTATTATACGAGTTTTTGTTTATGATCGTATAAAGAAAGAGTAGTTTCGATTTTCCTCTTACCTCATTCGTCGTTATATCGTATTCTATAAATAGTAATAGGTGTTATTATTATAAAAATTTGTATACTCATTGCTTAAAATGTCAACCAAGATTTGCCAATTAAAAGTAGATTCGTGAACCCCATTTACAGACAGCCACTTAAGACGACCAAATCGCCAACTAAACACTTCTTGATTCTATATGATTACCACTTACCAGTAATTTATTGTATCAATAACTCTTTTTTCCTGTCTTATACTAGTAACAATAATAAATCAGGTAGATAAAATTGGGTGCAGATTCTTCTATTGGTTTGAGTTAATAAGCGGCCTGACTAATGGATACTCTGTCTAGCCACACGTATTAAGGATACAAATATCAAATATATTTTGAGGTTATAAAGTTAAAGTAAACCATTGGAGAATTGATGGGACAAAATACGGCCTTTTCACGGTATGAGTGAGCAAAATACAGTCTATCTATATTTCTCTGGTAACAAAAAGGTATAACTGATGATTGAGACACAAGGTGGTTCGAGTTTTTGGATGGTGTATAGTAATAATAAGATAATTAGTAATTAGTAAATAGTTAAAAAAAATATATAATGGAATCAAATGATTAATTTGATTCAATAGCATAAATAAATATTTATTTTGTTCACTGGATATTAATCTTGAAATATGTGAATCTAAAATTTTTTTATTCGACGAATAAGAATTGGAGACGGTTTTGTTTAGAACTCATGGAAACGAGAATGAAAAAAGTTTTTCTAAAATATTTAATTTTGAACATTATGATTTTATCTTTAGTTAAACTATTTCATATTTGTTACTTAATTTGTATTGATTCAAACATTTTTTTCTTTTCATTTTGATGTTTATTAATGTTTCATTACATATTTTCATTATTATCATATATGTATATTTTTTTTTCAAAACGTTTTCATATTAATATATTTCTAAAAGGAAATTTTATATTTCGAAGTTTTGTCTCCCCATACCCGTTTACATTTCCATAATTTTTATTGTCTGAAAAGAACAGTTGAATAAAATATTGTGAATGATGACTGAATGTGGTTGTGGTGACTTCTACTGGAGCAACAGCCTACAAAAGAAAACGTTTTCATTGGACAAACAGAATTGTATATGACCTTCCCATTAAAAATTTCTTATTTGTATAAAAGTTATCCAGATCTGGAGAAAATTGAACAAATCAGAACTTTTTGTTGTTGGAGGAGAGTGGATGGATAGGATACTCGTTCGTATAAGCTCCACTTAATAATGAGTTGTACCAAAAGTTATTTCTGTCCACTTTTTGCCAACGATTTTTTATTATAACATAAAAGCGAGGCTGCGAATCGAACACGTACTCTGCGCAAAATCATTTATTTTCTTAAACACGTACTAATCAAAAACGATCATCGTCCTTTTTGGCATTTGATTCAATGAAATAATTAAGGTGAACCAACAAGGCAATAAAAGAAAGAAAAATAGATAAAAAAAGTCAAGCTATAGTATTAATGAGGGTAATGGTGAGCACTTAAGGAAGCCAGCCAAGCAGGTCAGACGACGAGTCTATGAGAATGAATGACCCACACGATTTACATTCACGGTAGTACTCTCCTATAGGCTTGTTTCTCATATTTTATTGATTCATTATTACAACCCACATTATCACTCAATATGTAATGACATAGTCATCATCTTCGTCAATCCTATGAATGCACAACTAATTAGAACTTTCCAAGCAATTTCTACTATAACCGCTCAATTGTTTACAAAGATGCTCGACTCGATCAAATTTGTTTACAAGTGAAAGTTACGAAAAGAAAAGTTTAACGAAACTGATAGAGAGTAGCGATGTGGAGTAGATGATCTCATTCGATCTTCTTCCAACGATATGTGAAGTTGTTTTGCGCTATATGCAGAGTTGGCCCTGGACTAAACACCCAAGAATCATCATTTATATGCTTTAAATTCAAATCATAACTTTGAGGTAACATTTATCTTCCAAAGACGTTCTTTGGATTCAATCCATTCCTAACACATACTTGGGACTACCATGTTTTGAACGAATAATGCCTAGTTACTCTAGTATTCAAATTAACATTAGTATGTCTCATTGACAACCTTCACCAGAAAATAATTTACCATGATAATATGACAAATTATTGGATAATAGGAGTGTCAAAAGGACTAGTTAGTGCACGCACCCGAGTGCTCATCAACCTTCTGTTGTTTCTATGTCCTAATTATATAATATTTTTTTGGAGATAAATCAGTTCATCTCAACGAAAGATTCAACAATTTTACATTTTTGATATTCTATGTTATTAAATTTAAAACTCGATTGTTTGGCTTATCATACTGTATATTTTTTCATTTGTTTATAAACTTTGTTTTTGCAATTAGGATTTAGGATCATCTTACCGAGTTGACAAATACAGAAACAAATATATTATTCATATTTCTAGAATTTGTCAAATGTCCTAACTACTTAACTATACTGATTATGTAGTAGAACTAAACCGTTTTGTCACCGTCAAACGTTTAGATAGTCAGCATAATCAACTGAAATCCATTTTTGGACTGGTCAACTCTTTTTTTTTTTTTTTTAATTAGAGATATCGTATAAATACACCATGTTTAGGTTTAGCACATATTATTTGAGAAACAAAACTACTTCTTGGCATGTTTTTTTTTCTTACCACATTAATTTAAGGGTCAATTTGAGAACTAGCCATATTAGATTTCAAAATTAAAATATATAACTATGATAATGAGATATTTTGGTAAATAACCATTTGATTTGTTGAACCGACAATTTTAACTTTAACTTTATCTTTATTTTATTTTTTTGCTTCTCCGTTCCACTGCTACTTTCGAAGATAAGCGAATGATAATTTATGGCTTGAGACAAATACACCAGAAAGGGAAACGAAGATGGATTGAATATGTAATCGAAAATGGGTTTGAAACGGTTGTCCGAGAAGATCCAGAGAAGTAGAAAAACCAAACTTTTGTTTTCTTCATTAATATTTTTGTTGGTTTGACTGGGTAATTTTTTCTTGAGTATTTGCATTGGTTAACCATAAAATATAGTGATATTAGGTAACTAACGAAAAGCTTTGCTAAACAACCTATGGTTTTTCAAAGGAATCCCAAAGCTTTTAGTTATTTTCCTAATTTCCATATAATTTGTGGTTATCTAGCAAATTTACCCTTTTTTCTTTGTATATATTATACAATTCATACTATAACCAAAACACTAATATAGTTATCCTGTTAATTATTAAAAATAATTATGGTCATTCTTACAATTTCTCTTAATTTAATAAAGAGGAATAGCCGAAAAGGCTAGATAAAAGATTTCAACAAATCAGTTTTTTAAAAATAAATCTACTCATTTGACTTAAACCGTTCTATTTTTTAAAGAGGTCTCTTAACCAAAGCGAAATAAATCAATGAAACTAGTTTTAATTGTGAAAATGAAAAATGCTCAATAGAGATATTAGTAATTAGTGGGGTACACACAATTACAATTTGTGGATCCTATAACTGAAGGGTAATTACTAGTTAGAAAAAGGACAGGCCCCTACCACAGAAGCGAGTACCAACGTTAAATAAAAGTCACATTTCAATTCACCATATCTATGACACAACTTCCGCTCCTTTAGCTCCTTATGTTTCCTCTTTCTTGTTTTTATTTCTTTCATGTTTTTGTTTTGTTCATCACGTTGCTATCGGCCTATGCTATGATAAATGTCTTAATCAACGGCCTACGAAACGTAAAGTAAAATTATAGTAGAAAAAAACAACAAATTGTAGTAAATTAGGTCATATTAGCGATTTTTTCTATAGAGAAGTAAGACTACCTCTCGAACAAAAGTTTCATAGGCTTATATTTGGACAAAAAAACCATAACTATACATCAAATTCGCCACATTTCTTTTGAAGTAGTGACGTCGAAAGAGAAGAGACACGACTTTTGAATGCTTCGGAGCCTATGAACTGATCAGACCTCGATCATATCTTTTATGTAGAGACACATCAAAACCACCTCAAACCAGGTAATTCCAAACTCGGTCAAATATGACAAAAGATCGAAACCAATGAGTTTTTAGGAGTAGGATTTGGGTGGATTACACAAATAGGCACTTTAGTGTAAAGTTGTTATACAGATAGACATTTTGCAAAGGAGAGTGACTTTTGCACAAAAATCGAGAATTTTCGGACTAAGTTGCCTCTGCTCTCCTCTCCTCTGCTCTATTACTTTTCCTTTTTCTCTTTTGAAAAAAAAATATTCGCCATGAGTGTTCTTCAATCTTCTTCTTCTCCTTCTCCTTCTTCCTTCTTCTTCTTCTTCTTTTTCTCCTTCTTCCTTCTTTTTCTTCTTCTTCTTCTTCATCAACCGCTTTTCCCGGAGTAGAGACTCCACCACCACCATATTTCGAATCGACTCTTTTTCGAGAAGGTTCCAGATCTAACTCTAATGAAACATAAAAGTCCAAATTTGATTCTATTTTGCTTGAATTTGGTTTTGATATTTTTTTACGACAAACTAAAGGATTGACAAAACGCACACAAGGTGTTAGAGAAAATGCCTCAAAGAAAAATCAGATTGTTATACACAGATGGTAATTCACTAATGGATATGAAACATGTAGCGAGTTAGACATAGGGTTTCTCGGTTTGTCGAAACCCGCATCGTTGAAGATTGTGATATTATTAGCACATCGCGTATGGATGGATGTTGGTGGATGGTCGCACATGGATGATCCCGCGTGGATGGTCACTCAGTGGATGACAAATAATTTCATTACATTTCAAACTCCACCATTTTCATGCTAAAAGACATCCATTTATTGTGGTATTATGCGTACTTTTAAATGGTATGCTCTTTGTTCAGAAATGTGAATGACTCTTTCTTCCATCTAATGTTAGACTTTGTAGACAACGAATTCTAGTTCCGTGGACATAGTTTTATGGACAAGTTTTTGTAGACATTGTTCGATGAACATTGTGTGATAGAACTGTTTTTGTGAAACACAATGACATGGAATTCAAGCTAAATGTTAAGACAACAAACAACTTTTTAATAAATAAGTGATAGATATCTAAACAAGATTATCCTCGATAAAAGAAAAAATAAGACGAAAAATTTCATTATTTGCTGTCCACGGAAACCTGTACAGTGGATGCATCGTCAGAACTCTATCAAACGAATCGTATCCACGAAATCAATGTTTGTCAAAACTTCTGTCCATCGAACCGTATCCACGACATCACCGTACATTTTCAATTTTCTCCATATCCTTACCCTACACGAAACTCCTTTGTACTCTTCTTTAGTTGACGATTCTCGTTTAGGTGAGCAAGAAAACCAGATTGTTATACACAGATGGTAACTCGTTAATGGATAGGAAGCATGTAGCGAGTTAGACATAGGGTTTCTGGGTTTGTCGAAACCCGCATCGTTGAAGATTGTGATGTTATTAGCACATCGCGTATGGATGGATGTTGGTGGTAGGTCACACATGGATGATCCCGTGTGGATGGTCACTCAGTGGATGACAAATAATTCCATTACATTTCAAACTCCACCATTAGCAAATCTGATAATCATGGAAACTAACATTAACCGTATCCATGATATCATGTCCACTGAACCGTATCCACGACTTATGGCCGTAAAAACTTCTGTCCATCGATGCGTATCCACAACATCATGTCTACAAGAAGGTTTCAAAGAAAACGCTTCCTCTGCATCACTCTCTTCTTCACCAACCTCATAAACTTCTCGTCAATAATCTGCTAAATCCAATTAGCAAAAACACCTAAAGCAAACACAATTCATCATATGAAATCAACACGAACACACTTTAAATCCAATTTTAGTAAACAAATCCCATGTGAGAGTGCAAGATTAACACCATATAGAACCAGAAATATAATAGAATAAGTCTCAAATAGCAAAACTTATATTCCCATATAAAAAACCTCAGAGAGTAAACAACATAAATTCCTAAAAATTGTGAAAGAAAGACAAAGCTACTAACAATAAAACCCAAACAATCACTGTCATGACCAAATGGATACATGCTATCTCGGAACACTGACCGACGTCATGACCAAATGGATACAGGCTATACCCGAACACTGACCACACCGTCGTGTCCACCAATCACTGTCTACAGATCGTATCTGCAACACATAGGGAAATTAAAAAAAAAACCAGAAACCTTAGATTGTAAATCCTTTTACAGAAATCGGTGATCAAACTTTTCAGAAATCGCATTAACAGACATGTATATAAGAAGAAATTAGAAATCCATTCGGGTTTGATGGCCATACATGTCAGAATCGAAGGGTACAACAACCATGGCTCCTCACACGATTCGTTATGGAACAAAACAACGAAGCCCACTGTACACACCGAGATGAATTACTCTCTCAAGTCGCGACGAAGATGGAGTCATTTCCGCCGAAATCAAAGCAACCACCACCGACCAAAATCAATGGGGATGGACCAAAGCAACCATCATCAGCGGAGAGACAGACCAAAGCAACCACCATCGGTGGAGACGATGCCGATGACGCGACGGAGGAGATGGAGATGCGATGAGAACTTTTGTTTTTGGGGAAAATTGAAGATTGAGTATTGGGTTAACTCTGATTTACATGGGTTTAGAAAAAACAGAGAGGAGAGGAAGATAGAGGATAGAGGAGAGAGAGATAAGGGATCTTTCCATATCTGTGCAACTTTTTCTCAACCTTTCTCTTCAATTTTACACAAGAAATTTCAGAGATTTCTTTATCTTAAAACAAAATTGGGAAGCCATTATAAATGGCAAATTTGAAAATAGATATATGTCTAAGGAGTAATATGGATAAAAACCACACTTAAAATATACCTTTTTTACAAAGTACCTTTAAATGTAATGAGTTTGTTTCAAAGTACCTTTAGATGTAATTAACCCGTAGGGTTTAAGTTTATGATTTATGGTTTAGTTTTGAATGTTGATAATTAATTTTACTTTGTGGTATTTTTAGAATATTTAACAAATAGTGATATTTTGGAATATTTTTAAAATGGTGGTAATTTTAGAAACAAAACTTCAAAATTGGATATTTTTGAGAATTTTCCATAATAATTGATGGATTAATAGTTATGGTGTTGGCACAATAACTTATGATTGTTCGTGTATTGCACCATGTTTATTTATTACTTGATGTAATGAAAATGTCATTAATTTAGTTGGAATATGTAGCCACGTAATGGACTATATGTGATGTAGCTATCAAACATTTTTTTATTTTTCTGTTTGTATCTACTTCATAACCGATCGGATATCCAATGCCTAGATATTTGTTAAAATTCAGTTTTTAGCCGGATATTTGATCTATTTTGTAAGAATGAAATATTTATAAAAATTAAAAATTTCAAAATTTCCAAATTTAACTAGAAATGGTTTTTTCTTGTAATTATTTTTCTTAATTTGTTAAAAGTATAATACTATTTGTTGAATAGAAAATTCATAAATCTTGCATATAAATATAATAATTATATAATTTATATGTTATTTATATACATATTGCATACTACCATGACTGCTGGAGTTTAGAATTTTTTTCTTGGGAATTTTTAAAATTACAACACTTTGAAAATTTGCTTTCAAAAATACCATAAGTTTTCAAAAGTTCCAAAATACCACTATTTGTTAAATATTTCAAAAATACCACAAAAACTAAAATTAACTTCAACATTCAAAATTAAACTCGAAACCCCAAATCCAAACTCTATCCCTTAAAGAGAAATTTAGAAAATTGTCCCACCTTGAAATTGGCTTTGTCTCTCAATACACTTGAAAGTGTTTAATTTTGTCTTTTTAGGCTTTAATTACATTGATACTCGTTTTTACCTTTGAATTATTTTTAAAAAATAATTCGATGTTTAATTTTTAAACAAAAGGGGAAAAACACGACTTCGTCGTTTCCCCTTTTTCTTCTTTCGTCTCCGCCTCCATCTTCTTTCGTCTCCGCCTCCATCTTCTTTAGTCTTCTTCTTCTTTTCCTCTGTCTCCTCCGCCGTTTCTGAACACCGCCGTCGACTTCTCCTCACCGGCTACCGGACCCAGCCGTCGACGATTCAGGTAACAACTCACCTCCATCTTCTTCGTACTTGTTCTTTTTCTTTTCCTCTGTCTCCTCCGCCAAATCCGAACACCGCCGTCGAGTCCTCCTCACCGGCTACCGGACCCAACCATCGACGATTGCGGTAAGATTCTTCCTCTTCGTATTTGTTCTCCTCAAATCTCCGCTTAGATTGTGTGTTGCTTATGGTTTTATTTGATTGAATTTTTTATTGATTTCAGTTAGAGAGATTATTGTTGAACCTAGGGTTTTGTTTCTCTTTGTGCTTTTTATAAACCAAATCGGGTTGTAGTTTTGTTGGTTTTTCAATTTACCTCTGGATTTTTGTTGAACCAAATCGGAAGCTATGTTTTCTATTACAATGGAAAGATTTTCATGGATTCTCGATTCTCATGGGTTCTCGATTCTCATCGGTAGTGGTTACCCATATTCACAATTGTAGAAGAGTAGTTACATTGTGAAGTACCTTGAGTACAGTTTGGAGAAAAGTGAGTTTTGTGTGTTATTTGTGAACTTGAGCTACATTTGTTGATCACATTTGATATATGTTATAAGGAAACATTTTATCGTGAGGACTCTGGTTAGCGTAGCCCTTGTTCTAAATAACAAATATCATATAGTGATTGTAAATGTAAACATACAATTTGCTCTCTTGACTAGTTGAGCTGCCTCCATTGAAACATATTTTTTTACTGCCTTCTTTGTTCTCTTGACTATTTGGTGACATTAGTGTATTTGACAGATTTCGATAATTGTGATTAATATGATGCATGATGATGGTTTATACATATATATTGTAATCTGTTTTGTTACTTTATTTTTTTTTATGTGTTCATAATACTTTGATAATGTTTAAA
This sequence comes from Arabis hirsuta, assembly GCA_964056655.1. Classification (NCBI taxonomy): domain Eukaryota; kingdom Viridiplantae; phylum Streptophyta; class Magnoliopsida; order Brassicales; family Brassicaceae; genus Arabis; species Arabis hirsuta. The sequence continues at coordinate 29,315,406 of OZ053299.1, forward strand.
AATGTTAATCACTTATCCTAGTTTTGATATTTTTCATTGTTTAATTCATTGTAGGCATGGATTAAGAGTTGCCTAAAATAAATTTTAGAGAACGTCATGAACTGGAAGTTACAAAGATCAACAACTGTTGCAAGATGTCCATTCTCAATAAAGTGCAGCAGTTTTTTCCAACGGATTACGATGACGTGAAGACAAATCCTCTCTTCTCATGGAAATCCATGATAATGGTCTGGGATACTTGGGGAAATTAATACACAGCTTCATGTGTAGACAGCTAGAAACATCTAAACTGCATGAGTTATGGATTGTGTTTGCTAGGAGGCTTTTTCGATTTTTTTTGCAAGAGTTTCATGCTGTGATTGGCCTCAAGGTCGATGAATAACATATCATCGGGATCAATTCGTAGCACTTATGTTAGGGGTATTCCAAGACGATGTACTTGTGGTAAGCCCACTACAAGTCTCAAATCAACAACAGAGAAAAATCCGGGATGTAAGTTTTACCGTTGCACAGCCTTGAATGATAGAGCTTTTGGTCATGTTTTCAAGTGGGCTAAGGAGTCTCAGTTGGAAGAGTTTGATGTTCTATCGAAAAAACAAGAATCAATTGTTGACGACATTGGAAAGATAGTACGGTGTGAGAAGCTTATGATGGATACATTAGAGAAGCTTCTCGAGAAGACAAAGAAGCTTAGAATGTGAAGTAAAGACGTTGAAGGCAACCCTTAAGAAAATTGTGATATGTGTTGCGATAGTAGCATGTTTGTATAGTTCATGTAGTCTATTGTAGGACGAGTCTATGTTTTGTTAAAGGTTTCTTGATTACAATCTAATTACTATCTTTTTCTGTTAGTACATTGGTTTTCCTATCATTTCCATCGATGCACTCGAACTAAGCACAAAGTTGCATATTTATCAAAATTAATCTCAAGGAGTAAGCGTTTGTCAACATTCCGCTTAACATAAGTCGCTTCCTTGATTTTTTCGGCCATAACAGCTTCTATTTCTTTTGATTTCGTGGGCTCTTTTTTCAAATCAAAGTCAAATATAGGTTTAAAAGTCACACACAACTGTATCGACGATTTCTTCTTTACATACCCAACAAATTTTTTCACTTGAACGATCATTGGATAACAAAACTGGAGGAGATCCTAAGTTGTTGATCATAGCCCCAGATAAATAACTACACTCGATCGTATCAGTTTGCTCAATTCCGTAATCCTCTAAAACCATAACTTTTAGCTCTTTAAGAGTAGTTGTATATTCCAAAGCAAGTAACCTAAGAAGAAGAAGAAGTGATGCATTTCAAAAACCGAATAAGGAAAATCGAATATACACATAATTTAAGATCATAGATTTAAGGAATTTGAAAACTAACTTAGTAAAAAATACATTCTACTTTCGGTCGATATAAACAAAGCGGTAGAATGTACGTTCTAGATACGGTAAATGATGGACAATGCGTATTCTAGATACGGTAGATGATATTGCAAACGGTGGAAGAAATATTATGCGTAGACGTAGATGACAAACCATTCAGTAGAACACATTTTCTACAGCTCGGTAGATACTAATGAAATAGGCAGAACCGACATTCTACGGGTTCGTAGAACTACTAGCCATAGAACATATATATTTTGGAAGGCGTAGAAAAAAATTATGAAATTATTTTTCAGTTTTTTTATGAACTTTAAAAATATTTGAATACATAAAAATGCATATCTGTTACGTTCTTGTAATTATAGTATTTTTAAAAATTTTAAAACCATTTATTTTAATTTTAATTTTTTTTAAGGGTAATGTAGTTAAGAAATGCAAAAAATGAGAAATGTGTATTGGAAAAAAGTCATTTTCAAAGTGGGGCAATTTTCCAAATTTTTTTTAAAACTATACTCTTATTTTACAATAGTTAACCAAAATTCAAAAATTTAAATTATAAATCCTTGAAAATCAATTTTTATATTGTGGCATTTTTGGAACATTGAATAAATAATGGTATTTTTAGAACTTTAAAAAAATAGTTATTTTAAAAATAAAACTTTAAAATGTGGTATTTTAGGTAATTTTTTTTCTTTTTCTTTTTGTTATAGTTAACATATGGATGCGGTTTGGATCCATGTCTTTACTTTTTTTCGTCATAACTCAGCTGGTATAAAACTAGAGCTTAGAAATCTGAATAATTTGGTGAGATGAAACCGGAACATTAAATATGATGAATGATAAATTTGTAAAAAATATTAAATCTACGACCAATATGAATTTATATAAATGTCACTTATTCTCTAAGCTGAGTAAATAGTTAATACTTGTAATTGATTTCAAATTGTTTTTAATAATGTACTTGTAATTAGGGAATATTGAACACGACCAAGTTGGAGATTCATACATATGATTAGGGATGGACATATTATCCGGAACCAAAAGAACCGAACCCAGAATGCCAAATTATCTGAATTATTCCTATTTTTTAAATTTTGGGGTATTTGAACCAAACCGGAATCAAACAAAGAACCAAACAAATATCCAAAACATAAATTAACATAAAAATATTAAAGTTATAGGCCGGATAGTTTATGTAAAAATAACAAATGTGATTGTATCATTTGAATTTTTACAATTAGTTTAGGTTATATTTTAGTTAGATGATTAGATCAAATAGTTTTGGATAATTCGGATAAAAAAAAACAGTTTTGTTGATAGTTTTTTTCGAGTAGTTGAGATATATTATGAATATTTTAGATAGTTTTGGATAAAATAAAAAAAATTACCCGTATCGAATAGAACCCAAATATATTTCAGTTTGTTTTGCGGTTCTTTTGAAAACCAATCCAAAACCAAACCAATACTCAAACCGGACCGAATCGGAAAAATCGGTTCTTAAATGGATTATATACATGGCTCGGAACGAGAGAACCAACAAATCGAAAGAAACCGAATGCCTTGGCCATCATACAACTGTCCAGACGTCAAAAATTCCATTGTGTAAACGTGCATTCTCGTCATCCTTGTAAACTCACAAACAAACCCAAATGAAATCTAAACCAATCAAAAATTTCAAATGTTTTCACAAAATACGATTCAAAAAATCAAGAAGTCTCTCTCTCTCTCATTCCGATGAAATTTCTTCTGAATCCACTAACCTTCTTCCCCTTCACTCCTAAACCTCTCGATTCCAAGCCTTTTTCCAGACCCATCAAAGTCTCCGTCCAGACTCCCCCGCCGGATTTCAATTTCCGCAACAAGATCGCGTCAGACTCACGCGCCGCAATCTCCAGGACTTTCCCGGAGCTGCTCGACCTCGCCGATAATGGGACACTGATTCTGCTCCAGAAGCAGAGTTTCGGTCCTGTTCCATCCTGGCGCAAGGAGTTCGTCGAGCCGGAGACGATTTGGCTGGTTGGTACTTCTCATATCTCGCTGGAGTCTGCTTCCGACGTCGAACGCGTCGTTCGCACGGTCAAACCAGATAATGTCGCCGTCGAGCTCTGCCGCAGCAGGAAAGTCGATTTCAATCTCCCTTCTTTAACAACACAGATAAGATTGAAATTGATGGAAATTTGTCACCAGAAGACAATTAGGGTTACGAAAAACAGAATGAAATTGGATTAGCTTTGGCACAAATTGAGACCTTATCTGACAGTAACACATTGCAGAGCTGATGTTGATGTTGCAGAGCTGGGATTATGTACACTTCTAGTGTTGGAGAGGTTGACCAAAACTTAAGATCCGGAGTATTCTCATTGACCGGAACAGGCTTTCTCGGTGCTGTTGGTCGGAGCTTAGACTTGGGTAACTGATAAAAGCTTCACTTTCCTCTTTTCGTTACTCTGTTCTTGCGCATCCGCGATTGATTGATTGGTGTGTGGTTGGGATGATTGATCATAGGAGGCCAAACTGCTTTGGCCTTACGACTTCTCTTGGCGGTTTTCTCTTCCAAGTTATCTTCTGTTGCTGACCGACCTTTCGGGGATGAGGTACTCTTGAGATCCCACAAGATTTATGGTTCGTTTTCGGACTTTAAGAATGTTTTTGCTAATTAGACTTTTGCTCTGCTGTTTGTTGCAGTTTCGTGCTGCTAGGAAAGCGTCTGAGGAAGTTGGTGCGCAGCTGGTTCTTGGAGACCGACCCATCGAAATAACGGTAATGCTATAACCAAATGATCCAATTCTTTTAGTTAAGTACGGTTTTAAGACCAATGTGACATAGCTGTGATAAACGTTGCAGCTCCAAAGGGCTTGGAACTCTTTGAAATGGGCGGAGAAGCTTAATCTGGTGATGGCTGTGATCCGGGCAATCGCATCGTCATCTAGTATATCCGCAGCCGAGCTTAAGGTTTTTTGTTCTCTTTCCCCAACCTGTTGACGTTAAATTTCAAGAAGATTAAGTTGTAACTTTTGGTTGTATGTGCATTGCAACAGGAACAAGAGACCGATGAAAGCAATGGAAGTCTGCAGCTTTACGAACGGCTAAGTTTCTCATACCCATCTCTACTACAGCCGCTGATACACGAAAGAGATACCGTAAGTGACACCTAACCTAACAGTAAACCAAACTGTACTGAACCAAATATTAGTAAGCAATGTTTTCATAGCGAACAAATCGAACCGAGACTTCGAATTTAGTATAACCGAACCGAATCGAATCAACCAAAATTAGTTTTTTTTTTTTAACTTAACTATATATCAAAAGTATAATTTAATTATATACCAAAGTAGATAATATTAATTGTAATCAATCATTTGTTTTTATTTATGCAGAACCAAACTCAAAACAAAAACGAACTAAGGAAAAATCCAGTCCTAGCTTGGTATACATGTCTTAAATCTGGAAACCGGAAGTAATTGACCGAACTGACTCTAGTGTGTAGACACATTTTGTCGATACTAATTGATAGAACATGTTTTTGAGTTGACAGTATCTTGCTTGGTCGTTGAAGAGGAGCAAGGCGGTGTATGGGTGTAAAACAGTGGTGGGTGTGATAGGAAAAGGACACATGAACGGTGTGATTTATGCGTTGGTCTCGGATTCTGGGGATCTCCGGTTTAGGGATTTGGTAGGAAGAGGAGATTCATCTGATGATAGTATTACATCGAACAGCTGGATTCAAAAGGCTTTAAAGAGCCTCGCCAGAGACACCATTTTAGGGTTCTTGCTATGGGAGTTATATGATCAGTATCTCAAGTTTGTGATGATGACCCAAAACCCTTCATGATAAGAAGAACTAGCCGTTGCAAGTCCAAAAAGAAAAGTAAAAATATAGTATATAAGAGACAAATATATGATTCTTTCTTCCTCTATTTTCTCGAGTAACCTACACACCTTGAGAATATATGACTTCTTGGAATCAAATTGATAAGTGTGAATACAATACTCTGTTGCTGAGCTGGCATGTTCTCATTGACCTAAAACAAGAGAAGCAAAGCATAAAAAATGTGAATAGTAGAAGTCGTTCTCTGGAGAGTAGACTAGTAGTACTTGTTTAGTATAAATAGTAGAAGTTGTTCTCTGGAGAGTTTATGCATTGTGTGAAATTGGCAGAACTTGGTGTTGTGGACGCAGAATCAGGGAGAAGAGACCTCACGATCAGTTGCAAATGATGAAGAGGAGGAAGCATTAGTGATCGAAACGGAAGAAACCAAGGCTAATCTGCTTGTCGAGTTGATTGAATCTGAATCGATTCAGGAGACAGAACGTGAGGTGAAGCATTCAGTAGAATCGAATTTCTTTCTGGAGCCAGAATTGATTGAGGAAAAGTTGTTCGATCATCAAGAAGAGTTATCTCAGAACTTGACAGATTCCACTACCAAGAAATGTGCACACCAAATGTTCGTTAACAGATCGAAGCAACGCACTAAGCACCTAAGATCTTTGAAGTCTTGGAAATTCAAGTACAAAAACAAGGATAAACAGAGAGAGACGACAGCAATCAAGCAGCATAAACGCACATTCAAGTTGGGAAAGACAAAAGATCGCATTATTGAGAATATGACGGGTCAAGTGGAGAAGGTTTATGGTTGTTTTTCTCTGACATTGTTCAGATTCCAGAGGCTAATAGCTAGGAGAAAGATTAAAAAGTGTTTTAAGACCAAGCGTTTCAAGTTCAAACACGTGTTAGAGACAAATCAATCGATCCAAGCGAAAGAAACCGCGACGGAGCAATCAATTGTAGACGTCGAAGATGAGTCGAGTGAGGCAGCGGAATCAAATCAGGAGAGTGTTTTGGTTCACCAGCAGAAATCATATCCTCGTTGTCATGTACCAGCTTCTGATTTGGAACAAAGCCTTAGCGGTAAAATGTTTTGAGTATACACTTGGGAAAGAGCAACAAGGGAGACTACACATTCAGTTTCGGTACTTAGAAGACTGGTGTGAACTTGGGAATGATACACTACGGAAGAGTCATACACAACAGTTTTTGCAATTTAGGAGGTTTAAGTATAAGAGGAGACAAACGAAGCTGCAAAATTTTTCAAGGATTGATGTTAGTCCAAGGATTGAGGCTGTTCAAGGTCTGTTTAAACTGGGCCACGCAGTGGGGAAAGCTCATAACATCATGCATGAGACGCTATTTTTCCAAAACAGTTTGATGATTCACCTAAGTTTGGTTCCTACGTCTCTCTTACTCCTTGAAAGTCTTCTGGGTAAAACTGAGGGACTTATCAGCTTCGTGAGGACACTTGTGCAACTGCACCTCGTGTGTTATTGGAAAGCCTTGAGCATAGAGATTCACAAGTGCTGGCCGCTAACTACGGTTGCTGCCTGTTCAAAGGAGGATCATGTGGTGGATTTAGGGAAAGGTTTCTTTCCATCATTTAAGACCAAGCTCCAAATTGACAAGTTAGGAATTGAAACCAAGGAGCTGGACGGGTTGTCTTACAGTATAGACCAGCTTGTTGAAGCGAAGTATTCTGAAGTGGTAGTATTGAGACAACAAAACCAGAAGCAGTTGTATGAGTTTGCGGTTGTTGACATGTCGATGTATGAATTATCAGAATTGGTGAGAGATTTCAGGAATGGTGATATTACATTGGTTATTCTCCCAGTTCTTTTCCCAACTCATACTCTCTATCCCACACTTGAAGACGATAAGGCGCTTTCAACATTTATTCAGCAGATTAGTGATGATCAAATTCAACTTGGTGCACTACATGAGAATCCACAAGTGAATACTCATAGAGGCACAAATCTAATACGACAATTGTTGAAGCAAAAGAAACGTCTTAAATCTTGGAGGTTTAAGTACAAACAACTTGAACAACCGCAGTTGGACATGAGAAAACAGTGCACTATACAATCGTTTACAAACACTACGCTGATGTGGGAACCAGCCTTGCTAAAAAGGTAGTGATCTACTTATTCCGGGAATGAAACAGTTACTTCAAGCTTTATAATATATGGGATGCAGACTGATTCTACATGCAGTCTCGTTGAGTGATCTTTGAGATCAGTGGGTGGAAGCAACTGTCTCATTGCAGCTTGAGGACAAGCTGTCTTGCCGAGGGGGGTAACGATAAGTGTGAATACAAGACTCTGTAGCTGAGCTGGCATGTTCTCATTGACCTGAAACAAGAGAAGCAAAGCATCAGAAACGTGAAGACTACTAGTACTTGTTTAGTATAAATAGTAGAAGTCGTTCTCTGGAGAGTTTATGCATTGTGTGAGATGTATCTTGGATAGCTTTGGCTATAGGAGAGAGAGGGACTCTTGAATAAACCCTAGATCTTGTGTTGTAATCGACATTGATAAGGGATAAAGAGGTTAGGTTCTTATCACGAATAAAAAACCACATGCGATAAAATAGGCGGCGGCTAAGGTTTCTTGTGGTTTGGCCGGCGGTTTCTCCGATGTTGTCCTGTTTAAAGATTTCTCTTTTGGTTTTAGGTTTCTGGTCTGATCTTTGATCCATGGTGTTTCGTGTCATGTGAAGGTTGCATCCTCCTCCGATTTGAATTGGGTTTGGTTGCTCAAAGGCTCCAAAATTTTGGGGATGTAGCTTTTGAAGGGGTGGCGTTTGATAGCGGTGGTTCATGCCAACAAGTTATCGTGTGTCTAGTGGTTTTCGCGGTGGTTGTGTAGTTTTTTCGATATATAAATCTATCTTGGTCCGGAGGACTCTGGTTTCAGATGTACAGGGGCCGACCAGGGCCAATTCTGCTCTCTTGGGAAGTTTCATAGCGATTTTTGCCCTCGACCTACACTGCTGTTTGAAAAGTTTATGCTTGTGTCCCTTTCAACCGTGGTTTGAAAAAGCTTTGCGGGTTTTAAAATAGTGGAGCTTTTTGTTTCTACCCGAAGTACCTTGGTTTGAGATTTTGTTATTGTTGTTTATAGCGCTCTTAGTTCACCGAACGTGAATCTGTTTAGTGGAAGAGTTTGTAATAAAGGCTCTCCTTAAGAAGTTATCCCGTGTAGACATTTTTCTTGTCTAGAAGACCCATTCTCCGAGTAAGGCTTATGGCTGAATTTGCATTTTGGAACCCTTTTAACTTGATCTTTACAAGGAAAGCGTGGCTCGTGTTTGCTTTTATGTCTTGCAGTTGTTGGAAGTTTGTGATTCCATTTTGTGGGTTTGTGACTTCGGTTAATTTCGTGTGGCAGCCGGCTTTTGTATTTTCTTCAAGTATTCTCATATAATATAGACTATATATTATCTAGTCATATAGATGAAATAAATGTTGAGAATATATGACTATTATTTTTGATATTTGCTCTAGTCTTAGCTAATCTATTTGGTTGAAGATAATTTGACATTATATCTACTTAATTTTGTGATCCTACTTATTAACAAAGTACATATATTGGAAAAAATACTTAATTAGAGAACTTGTAGTCGATAGCAACCAATTATTGGTTATTGGCAAACTAATTATGGCACTCTGCGCTTTACTGTACATTTCTCCATAATTCGATGGTACCCTTACAATGGTATTGTATGGACTTCGTAGCATTAAGGTGAAAAAATTGAGTAAAAGGCTATACTTACACATCCATGATTAAATTGGAAGGAAAAAAAAAAGAACTGAAAAAGAAAAAATTATAGCAGACGTCTCTTCGTTTGCAAAGAGAGAAATCATAGTGAATTTTGTTTGGCTTGTAGTAACAAGTGTAGAATTCCGAGGCGACAACAGGCGGCAAAAGTTGGTGATAGTCCGACGAGTTCTCCGATGGTTGAAGTTCTCGAGACCGTCGATTTAACAGTAAGTGGGCTCGAGCCAAGTTCTTCCGATCATTAGTAGAGATTTTCTCCCCAATTATTTTTCAAGGCAATGCATGTTATAGATCCATTTTTTTGTTACAACATGAGTTACCGGAGATGGGAGAGAAATCGGACTTACCAAAAAAGATGTTCGAAATCGGCGAAGAACCGGTGGGAATTAGGGTTACATTATATGGACCTTCAAGCAAGATAAAATTGATTATAAGTGCCCTCAAAGAAGAAGAAAGAGAGGTCAACGTAACTTGTCGTTTGGCAAGTTCATCTCCATAACGGAGAAACTTTCCAACTCTGGAAGGTTTAAGAGATTTATCATATCCATCCAACTTTAGGTGGAGAAGAAGCATGAGATCCGGACTTGGTATGCAGGAAAACCGATAAGGTTCTCATTGAGAGAGTTTGCGATTGTGACTGGTCTACCTTGTGGAAATTTTCCTAAGACAACTTGGAGATGAATGATAGTGGATGGGAGCATAGAAAGATGATGACCCATGCATCGTCGAGCCTTGCGAATCTCGTCGACATAGCCAACCGTGAATCCATTTGAAAAATTATCTTGATAACAATCAGTAAACAACTAACAACAATACATATTGCAAACAAATAAAGTGTTAGTCGGTATTACATGGTAGAATAACTATGTGTTTAGACGAATTATTTTGAATTCAGAAATACAACATCAATATATATTGTTCGCCGTCTGGACAAAGAAATGAGTGGCTCAGAGAAGGCCAACGTGAAGCTATAAGTTGAACAATGACCTAGACGATATTTTTCGCCTGCTCTTCTAGGATTTGTATCGGCTCCCAGCGTATACACAAAACACTATTTTTGAGAGACTTTTCGTAATTCACCATGAACAATGCTACAAAGATATAGAGTTTCGACATTCTCACTGTTAATCTCCTAATTATACTCCCTCCGTTTCAAAATAATTGTCATTCTGGAGGTTTTCACACAAATTAAGAAAACATATTAAAAATCTGTTTTGTCCCTAATTAATATAATGTTTTATTTGATATTAGTAATTAATAAGCTGAAAGGTAGGGATAAAAATGAAAAAATTAGTCATAAATGTGCATTGAAATTGTATAATGACAAGTAATATTAAACAAAAAATTAAGCCTAAAATGACAACTATTTTGAAACGGAGGGAGTACAAGTTTTATGGTTTTTCTAACTCGTTAGCTCTAACAATATACCAACTAAAAAATATCTTCCCAAAAAGTATGTCTATGTTTCCAGAAGTTATTATTTGGTTGATGTATGTTTAATAATGTGATTTTTAAAAAAATTAGTTAAGTGTTTCCGAATTTGACATCATTTTTAGGCTTATATTTATTAGTTTTTTTAATCGTCTGAATTTATTAATATTCGATTACAAATTATGAAAACTGTTTCATCGACGATTCTACAACAGATAAATCTTTTGCCTTGATCCACGCCAAACGATTATATCTTGCCCACATTGAAGATCTCCTGTAAGTTTTTCTCCGTTAATCTGCATCAATATTAATAAATCGCATTTCATGGGATTCGAACCCCAGATCTTCTGGTGTAGAAGCATTAATGAACCTTTATTCAAACTAGGGGCGGGCATTCAGGTATCCGTTCGGGTTCAGATTGGGTATTTCGAATTTTCGGGTTTAGAGATATAATATCCATTCGGATATTTGAAAACTTTGGGTCGGTTTTGGTTTGGGTTTTGTTGGGTTTGGGTCGGGTTCTGATTATCCGAAATAATCTAAAATTGTTGCAAATATTCAAAAATTACTCGAAATATTTATAATTATTTCATTTTTTTTTATTTGGTTCAATTTAATTATTTTTTATTCGAATTATTCAAAAATACCACAATAAATGACAAAAAAAAATTGTAATAGTTCAAATAATAACATAAATTTGCCGAAATTTATCCACAATATCTGAATTGATAAAAAAGTAAAAACAAACTATAAAAATTATATGAAAATACCAAACCTTAATTAACTCTAAATATATTTAAGTTAGTTTATGTTTTGGATATTTCGGAAATCTGTTCGGTTTTTTGCTCGGTTTGGGTTCGGTTTCGAGTTTTCGGTTCTAAGTGTGGAAGATCCATTCAGATATTTTTTAGAGAATTGGTTCGAGTCTGCTTCGCATAATTCAGATCGAATTCGGTTTGGTAATTCGGTTTTGGATTTTTTGCCCACCCCTAGTTCAAACCACTGGGGCAAAGGTGATTCTACATATTAAATGTTGTGTAAATTTTTTAAAATTTATTAGTTTAAGTATTTAATGGGAATATTCAAAAAACAAAAAAAAACATTTCATAAAATATAATTTAATAATTTAGTTAGTGTATTTTAAAGAGATTTTCTCTATATATTAGAGATTTGTTCTTGCTTTCAAAAATTATTTTGATAGTCCAAAAAACCAAATATTTATAATTATTTCACTTTTTTTTATTTGGTTCAATTTAATTATTTGTTATTCCAATTATCCAAAAATACTACAATAAATGACAAAAAAATTGTAATAGTTCAAATAATAACATAAATTTGCCGAAATATATCCACAATATCTGAATTGATAAAAAAGTAAAAAAAACTATAAAAATTATATGAAAATACCAAACCTTAATTAACTCTAAATATATTTAAGTTAGTTTATGTTTTGGATATTTCGGAAATCTGTTCGGTTTTTTGCTCGGTTTGGGTTCGGTTTCGAATTTTCGGTTCTAAGTGTGGAAGATCCATTCAAATATTTTTTAGAGAATTGGTTCGAGTCTGCTTCGCATAATTCAGATCGAATTCGGTTTTAGATTTTTTGCCCACCCCTAGTTCAAACCAGTGGGCCAAAGGTGTTTCTACATATTATTTAGTAGTTTAATATCCGTTAAATGTTGTGTAAATTTTTTAAAATTTATTAGTTTAAGTATTTAATGGGAATATTCAAAAAACAAAAAAAACATTTCATAAAATATAATTTAATAATTTAGTTAGTGTATTTTAAAGACATTTTCCTTATATATTAGAGATTTGTTCTTGCTTTGAAAAATTATTTTGATAGTCCAAAAAACCAAAACAGAAATTATTCTGAAAGGCGACAAAAAAAAAAAAAAAAGTGTGTGTATATATATATATATATATGCGTTTTACTTGCATTATCTCCCCGAGGCTCGAAGAAAGCAAAATATCTAAGAGCTTGTTCTAGGGTTTGGACTTTCGACGGCCGGTAAGAGAAGCTTCTCAACCACTCGCTAAAGGTAAAATTGAATTAGATTTCGTTGTCTAAGAGCTTGTTCTTGGGTTTTGGTCTGGATTTCAATCTCTGTTTGGTCTTGATTTCAATCTCTGTTTGGTCTCTCTCTCTTTTCTTGTTCGCTAAATTGAAAGAGTTTGGTATTAGAGAGATATCATTTTCATTTCATTCTTTTGAATTGTTGTTGTTTCAACTGCGTTTGTTGAAATCTCTAGCTTCTCTTGCTTTGTTTTGGTTTGGTTTGGTTTCTCACATTGTTGATTTCAGATCTGAGGTTCTTATCATCTGCTATGAAGCTGGATAGTATGCATACAACCTTAGTTGCCCTTTCTTTTGATTATGATGAGATGTTATGGGTTATGATGTATTGGAGCTTGAATATGATTATTAATCTGAAATCTTGAATGAAATCTGATAAAAATTTGTTGTGGTTTGGTAGTTGTTATGTTCATGGTCTTTGATCTCAATCATAATAGCAGTACACAACATATACTGATAAACAGTTGAACAAATGAGTCTATTTAAACAAACCCATGTCTTAGTTACTTTGGTAAACTCTTTGCTCTGTTTCGTGTTTTTAAAAAAAAATCCGAAACTTCTAGGATCTTCTTCGAAGTATCTTTTGTTGGTAAGGTCGTTGAGGGAAACCAAAAATCGTTTCCCTTGTGTATGTGCAGGAAACATGAGGCCTGTATTCTGCGGGAACTTTGAGTATGATGCTCGTGAAGGTGATCTTGAGCGGCTTTTCAGAAAATATGGCAAAGTTGAGAGGGTTGATATGAAAGCTGGTAAGTCTTGGCTCTTGTTCTTTTTAGTTTCTCTTCGTTTTTTTTTTTTTGTGTGTGGTTAACTTGGATGGATAAAGAAGTCTCGTAAATCACTGCCAATCCGATGAGCAAGTGAAATTCAAATGCATTGTTCATAAAATCCACTTATGCGCTCATTCCACGAGAATCTCTGGAGGACCATCCTTGCAATGCGTGTTCTTTGCATCCCCACATACGCGTAGAGGCGTTCTGTATGTATGCCATCCATTCTTCAAGTCATCTGGCTTCAGCATCTGCCCACGAACATGAATCACCCGGCGTGAAGTTCAGAGCACATTTTCAGAAGACAAAAGATGAAGTGATTTTAGGGTAAAACCGCCATTCTCAACATTTTCTTTGGCGCAGGACGTTTCGATATTGGGATGCCCATTCTCCCACCAAGGCCATTGATGGACCATATGGAAAATCCATTTCCTGCCATTCTCGAGCTTCCGCCCCTAATTCCCCAAAAGAGTTGTCCTCATCCGCGATGGCACTACCTTCCCATATCCCCGACTTAGTTGCATTTCATTCCTCACAACTTTTGTACTCTTGGACTTGCATCTTTGGTAGAATCATACCACCCCTCACAGCAGAGGCAGCGGCTCAAACGGAGTAGGCACCGCCCTGTTTCTGTTCACAATTCCATCTGACCTCCACATTTTCAGTTATTGTTCCTTGACATATTAATTCCATAATGCAAGGTCTGTAAACTGCTTCACTAGTCACTTACAGTTTGCAGAGTTTCTAGGTTCTCGGAAATGTTCAAAATTTATTTGTCACAGTAGGTTGTAAATGCTGCCAATGGGAGGAGGACGGTCTTCGTGTTGGAAATCCTTGTGCAGGCGGTTCTTTTATTTGGTTTACGTTCTTTGATTGTTCTTATGTACTGATTTCTGCCTTCTGGTTCTTTCCACAGGTTTTGCTTTTGTCTATATGGAAGACGAAAGGGATGCTGAAGATGCCATCCGAGCGCTTGACCGCTATGAATTTGGCCGTAAGGGACGCAGACTCCGTGTTGAGTGGACAAAGGTATGAAAAATTGACTTTATCATTTTCAGAATTACCACGAGAATGGATTCACTGATGGACTGCAAACTCTAATGCCTGGTATAGAATGAGCGTGGAGGTGCTGCAAGATCAGGTGGTTCAAGGAGATCATCGTCAGGCATGAGACCATCCAAGACTCTGTTTGTGATCAATTTCGATGCGCAGAGTACTAGGACTCGGGACTTGGAGAGACACTTTGAGCCGTATGGAAAAATCGTAAATGTTAGAATTCGAAGGAATTTTGCATTTATCCAGTATGAGTCACAAGAAGACGCCACCAGAGCACTGGATGCTACAAATTCGAGGTTTCTTTCTTGTCCATTTCTCACTCTCATTTGTCCCAATTACTTTCCCAACTTATGCTTTAAGCGCCCGTTGTCTTGTTTTTAATTTTGTGCAGTAAGCTGATGGATAAGGTAATCTCAGTGGAGTATGCAGTGAAAGATGATGATGCGAGAGGGAATGGATACAGTCCTGAAAGACGTCGTGATAGGTCACCTGACAGGAGAAGGCGATCGCCTAGTCCTTACAGAAGAGAGAGAGGGAGTCCTGACTATGGCCGAGGTGCTAGCCCGGTTGCACACAGAAAGGAAAGGACTAGTCCTGATTATGGCAGGGGACGACGTAGCCCGAGTCCTTACAAGAGAGCCAGGCTTAGCCCAGATTATAAGAGGGATGACCGCAGGAGAGAGAGGGTGGCTAGCCCAGAGAATGGAGCTGTGAGGAACCGAAGTCCAAGAAAAGGACGTGGTGACAGCAGGAGTCCCCCTCCATATGAGAAGAGGAGGGAGAGATCGAGGTCAAGGTCAAAGTCGACCCCTGAGAATGGTCAAGTTGAGAGCCCTGGACCAATAATGGAAGAAGCAGGAAGAGGATATGATGGTGCAGAAAGCCCGATACGCGAGAGGTACCATCTCAAACTCTCTTTAATTTGCATGTGAATGGTATCAATCAATATCGCACTTACACTTTTTTGTTTGAACTGGATCAGCCACTCTCGTTCGCCTCCGGCAGAGGAATGATTTGGGCTTCTATGTGTTGGATTCAAAGACAAACTATCTCGCTCTCTCAAAGTAGCTGTATCTGAGAAAGTCTTTGCTTTAGTTTTTGTTGTGTTCTTTTGGGTCTTTCTTTAGTGATTTTGTAAACTTTTCAGACTCATTTGAATTTGGCTTGTCGTAGTGTTGGTAAAAACTTGCAATTTACTTTGGATTAAAGATCTCTGTCTCTAGTTGTTTATCAGCGGGTCTCTAACTATGGGTATCTTAATATGGTTTAAATGGATATGTTTAAACATCAAACTAAAATCGGTTACCAATCCATCCCTTAATAGATTATGTTTTTACTGAAAATCTAAAAACCCGAGCTGAATCGGCACGGAACTGGACTCATTATCTTACATCCCAAATTATATCCAGCAAGTGACGCTCATGTTTGCATTTTCTTAGTTCAAGATGCTAAGGGTTGCGGATTTATTTAGAAAAGTTAATGCTTGCGGGTTGGTTTAGAATTGTGTAAATTTCAACGCAAATTCAAACAACCGATTGAAACTATAAATTAACACGGAACTGGTGTGTGTTCCCCAGTGGTTAATAATGCACCTAGAAGCCAATATGGTGACACTAATTTCATATATTGTATCTAGTATATATATATTTTAAATAAATGTGATGGTAACTAAAAACGAGGAAAAAAGGAAAGTTAGGCAGAAACATTACTACAAGTGCCGATATGTTGTAAAGAGTGAGTGGGAGAGTGGTTACTTATTAGGCTAAAATTACTATTAAAAGTAAAGAAAAAGAGATTGTCTCAATTCTTGAGACATGAGAGTCTAGAAACGCAACTCCCATACATATTACATTATCTTCTAGATCACAAACAAAATTCAAGCACCAAACGCAATCTTTTACTCCATCTTACATATGGATCTTGTGATAGATTTGATAGTGACAATATCAAAACCTTAGCTTCGTCTTCCCAATCCGTTTTAATGGTTATGAGACATGCCGAGTTAATGTCACCAAATCGTCCAAAATATTTTAAAGAAGAAAGCTTTGCAAGTCAAATGGAAATTGATAGGGAGAGACACTGTATCGTTTTCTGCTTCACATTGAATATTGATTAATCCCACTTTTGCCGACTACTTAGATTGTATATAGATGAGTATAACTCATAACAAAAAGAACAAATGTAAAGAAAAAAATTTAGGGAATATTAAAATGAGAGGCGTAATGGTCCCTAGTTAAACGTGGACCGTTGGATGTGAAAGCCGTCAAAGTGATGAATCTCCCTTTTAACTTCCTCCTACTTTTGACTTTCACAACCTCCAAACTCTTTTCGTTTTTCGGCTATAAAAGAAAAACTTTTGTTTTGTATATTAAACTACACTATGACTGATGATTATTATCTTATTTATCACCTGTTTACAACTAATACTATTTCATTAAATATTGTCTTACCTGGAAAGATGGATTATGAAATGATGTCAAATGGGGGACGAGAAGTTGGTTACGATTTTATCTCTAAGAATCCAATGAGTTTAACTGATATTCATTGACACGTCATGGTTGTACTAATAAACATAGAAATCTTATCCAATTATAGTGACTGTTGATGATGATCCGTATTCAACCGAATGGAGAAATGTTTAGATCCTCAATTTAGACATCGTTGAAAACTACAATGTTTAGTCGGATTGTCGATGAGTAATTTTGGTACGTTTCTAGGTAAAAAATTTGAGGTCAGGTAGAAAACAAACTACATTTAACCGAGTTTGATCAAAATCCCAATCAATGTAAAATTTGGTTTATGGTTTATGGCTAAGTGACAAAACTGAAACCAATGGCATATAGAACCAAAATCAAATACAAACCCAAAAACAAAGTTAATCTTTTCAATTTTATTTCAACTGATATCAGATCGTCTTTGTATGCTCAAAACTTTCTCCATCACTATTGTAAATTTTTTTATTTTGGACCTTTGGGTTCTTTTGATCCCCTCCTCTATATGTTTAATCATTTACTTTGTTTTCTTTGTCAACCGAGTCAACAAAATTTGTTTTCTCAACCATATGCAAGAGGTGGAGTCGAATTTCTATTTTCAAAAGTCTTCCAAAAACGACAACGCTTATTTCCACTAGCGAATCCGAACCATGTCATTAAGTTGAGTAGAGCAACACGTGTGCTTAGCCGCAAGGTTCTTCAGTACTGAACTTTCTGAGTGAGATCTACCGAAAGGTGTTTTATAAATTTGACTCGAGAAACTTTAAGAAAAACATCATAAAAAGAGCAAAAATAGATAAATAGATATGATTTTTATCTGCTAATAAATATACATGTATATTAAATTCTTTTTGTCAACATATAGGCAATGTGTATGTATTCCGTCATTAGTACAAAAAGAAAACAAAATAATATAGGACAAAAAGGTTAGTGGCGGCAATGGTCGACAAGATAACCACGACCAGGAAGAATAATAGAAATAGTGGAAAAAGCTATTTAACCTACAATATGTGATGAGACAAATGCAAAGCTGATTGTCATTCCCTCCCCTCAAAAAATTAAAGAGGCAACCTTCTCAATTTATGTTGATAAAGTTCCTGGTCCAGATGGGTTATTCCAATCCAACTGGCTGAAATCCAAAGCTTCTTTACCTTCGGTTGTATGCCGATAACCATCAACAAAACACATATCAGACTAATACCAAATGTCAAAAGCCCCCCAAACAGGTCTCTGAGTATAGACCAATAGTTTTATGTAATGTATACTATGAAGTTATTTCAAAAATCTTTACCACGAGACTCCAACCCGTGCTTCAAGAATTGATATCAAAGAACCAATCAGCTTTCGTCGAAGGGGAGCCATATCTGACAATGTGTTAATCACCCATGAAATTCTCCACTACCTCAAAATATCTGCAACAACAAAAAGAGTGTCAATGGCGGTGAAAACAAACATGACTAAAGCTTATGACAGAGTTGAATGGGACTTTATTCGAGTAGTTCTTGAGAGACTTGGTTTCCACAACAAATGGATACAATGGATCATGCAATGCGTCTCTACAGTATCCTACTATTTCCTCTTAAATGGGATAGCTAAAGGGCACATCATACCTAATAGAGGGATCAGACAAGGGGATCCATTGTCCCCATACATTTTTATTTTTGCAGTGAAGTACTTTGTGGTCTATGTAACAAGGCAAAGGAGAATGGAAACTTACCAGTCATAAGAGTGGCAAGACATAGTCTGAGGTTGAATCATCTACTATTTGCAGATGACACAATGTTCTTTTGCACCTCCACAAAACAAAGTTGCAAGACTTTGAAAGAGATCGTGAAATAGTATGGAGAAGCATAAAGACATATGATCAATTGCCAAAAATCTGCACTCACTTTCTCCTCCAAAACCTTCCAAGAGATAAGACAAAAAGTTAAAATAGATTTGAACATCACAAATGAAGCGAAGGGTTAGGGAAGTACTTGGGACTCCCTGAACATTTTGGACGTAGAAAGAAAGATCTCTTCAGTCTTATAGTAGACAGAATCAGGCAAAAAGCCATAAGTTGGTCCTCCAAATTCCTATCTAGTGCAAGTAAGATGGTCATATTGAAATCAACATTGGCTGCTATCCCAATCTACACAATGTCTTGCTTCAAGCTTCCCAGAGCCTCCGCAAAAGAATACAATCAGCTTTAACTCGCTTCTGGTGGGACACAATTATGGAAAAAAAGATGTGTTGGGTTTCATGGGAAAAGCTCACCAGAAGTAAGAAGGCAGGAGGCTTAGGGTTTAGGAATATCCAAGCTTTCAACGATGCACTCCTGGCAAAAATCAGCTAGAGAATCCTCATAAAGCCTGAATGTATACTATCCAGGATACTAAGAGGTAAATACTGCAACTTTTCTATTTTCCTTGAATGTTCAGCTCCGAGCTCAACATCACATGGTTGGAGAGGAATAGTGACTGGGAAGGATCTGCTTAAATAGAAATTGAGAAAGACTTTAGGTAATGGCCTTACTACAAGAAACTGGACACAACCGTGGCTATCATTGACAAGTCATAAACAACCTATGGGGCCACCAAACAAAGAGGACACAAATATGCTAGTAACTGACCTGATGAAGCCAAACTCCAAGGAATGGGATCCGGAAAAGATCAAAAACACGCTCCCAACTTATGAACAAGACATACTCAAACTGAAACCAAGTATGTTGAAAGCAGATGACAAATAAGCTTGGCTAGGGACAACATCAGGGATCTACAAAGCTAGCTCTAACTATCATGTTGCTAAAGAAAGGCATGCATAACCATCAACACAAACAGTCTCGAACCCCTGTATTAACTGGAACGCAGACATCTGGAACATCAAAGTCCCACAAAAATTGAAGTTTTTCCTCTAGAAATAATGCCAGGAGCTCTGTGTAACACCCGTACTCCACGATCCTATCAGGGTAGTGATCGGAGGTAAGAGGATCGAAGAAAAGGTGGACCAAGTTTTGCCTAAGGAAAGGCGGGCCAAGATTTGCCTAAGGAAAGATGGGCTGAGATTTGTCTAAGAGATATAGACCGATGACTCGCGGGCTGGAATTAATGAGATTGTAATGATGGGCCGGACCGGGTCATGTCCGACTTGGGGCGGGTAAGAGTTTTCGTGGAGAAATGTGTGGGCGGCAAGTTGTGAGTAGATTTGGCCGAAAGAGAATATTCAGTTTTCGATAATTTAGGAATGTATCGGGACGGTTAAGGAAACTTTGGGGAAATACGCGGTCAGTTGGTTTGGGGTGAGATTTTTGGGATATTAAGCGATATCCTCGGACGTGATTGAGTGGGTGGCGTAGATATGGAAGGATTTAATTGATAGAATATGCCGGGAATATTTGGGGAATATGCCACGCATCCACAAGGCTATAAATAGAGGGAGTCTCGCTCATTTCCTCATTTTCACGAAACCTAGAGCCGAGAGTATTTTAGGGAAGTGCCGAGAGTGTTTGAGAGAAGTACCGAGAGTTGTTGAGAGAAGTGCCGAGAGTTCGAGTGTGTGTGCCGAGTGTCCGTCGTTGGTGTATCGTGGGTACTCGTCGACCGTTCGTCCGATCCGTGTAGTTTGGGTAAGTCTCGTGAAACTTGTTGTTTTCACCGTTTGATTATTGTGGTTTGGCCATAACTCGGTATGTTTGTGATGTTGGGAACGGATCGGTGAAGTCCGATGAAGCTTAGTGGCTCGCGATCGTTGGGGAGATCGATCGGCTTGCTTTGTTCGATAGTTTTTGGTAAGGATCGATAAACTCTATGTTTTTCCATCGATCGTTTATCTTTGTTCGGCCATGATATGGTTTTGGTTTGGTTTGGGTAAAGGTTGTAGTTCGCGATCGTGCTCGGGTAGTGTTTGGGTGGATCGAGATCGACCGAATCGGGTAGATCGTGGTAAGGGTTCGATAACTCTAAAGTTAATCGACCGTTTGCGTTTGCTTGATCTTAATATGGTGTTGATTGTTGTTTGTACGGGTCCGATGGATTAGGGTAAACCGTGGTCGGATTTCCACTAGTTGGCGATCGTCCGGAGTAGCATTCCATCGTCTGTGGTTCGAACGTTTATGATCGGGGGTGATTTTCAACGACCGATTGTTTGCTAAGGTGAGTGCGTGACCGTAGCTATTGTCTAGGGTTGTTTGTATGATGGTTCATGGAGTCTATGTTTGCTCGTTTGGTTTGGAAGTTACACTTCGGTGTATAGGTATACTTATGTATATCGATTTGCGTTTGATGACGGTGTGCACACGAAAATGTCATGTTTGGTGTTTGATCAACACGGTTTGTTAAGAATAAAAGTTCAAGTTTGGTTTGTGTTAATTGTGCATATGATTGATTCTTGATAGTAGCTGGTGAGACGGGACGACCGCTCTCACTAAGCAATTCGTTTGCTTATGCCTCCTTTTACGGTCGCAGGTAGTAAAAGTGGTTAAGGAGCATGTGAGACAAGCTGGAAAGGAAGGGGTGGATTTAGGAGGGGGTTCATGTGTTATTTGATTCATTCGTTTGACTCGTTGGTTTGGTTTGGTTGCATTCATTTGCTAAGTTTGAATATGAATTCGTTTGTTAAGTTATTCATGGAACCGTTTGCTAGTTTGCTTAAGGAATCCACAATCGTTTGTTGAACCTCGTTTGAAGTTGGATTTAAATCTCTTGAGTTTTTATTAAGTTGAATTGTTAGGAGATTCATTATTTATGTATGTTTGAACGCGCTTGCTAAGTTGTTAGTCTTCCGCAGAAATTGAAATTGAAATTGAATTGAATTCGGTTAAGTTAAATAAAACAAAAATTTGACTAAATATGAGATTGGTTGTATGTTCGGTGATTCCTTTACCCGCGGTAGGATTAACGGGTTGGGGCGTCACACTCTCCCCTTAGGAGAACAGTTGGCCTCTAAGGGCATTAACCATCAAGCATGATGCGGAGAATCAGAAACATCAACTCATGTCTTCTTCCACTGTGACTATACCCAACAAGTTTGGAATATGGCTCCCCTATAAGTGTCACTCAACCCTCGAGGAATACCAAATATGAAAACAAGACTTGAAACCTCCAAAACATTGGTCTATTTACTTCTTTATGGAATCAACTCAGGCCTTATTTTTCCATGGATCTGATGGACCCTGTAGCTAGCAAGAAACAATCACATCTTCAATAATCGAATCTTCACAGTAGAGGAAACCATAATCAAAACTCTCACCGATGCACGAGAATGACTGAGGGCATAGGAACAAATGGATTCACCCACCCACCAAATCCTAAGCCAGATCCAGAATCTAGAAACTTTAGATGCTACACAGATGCGGCTTAGAGATGCAATACCAATATGGCTGGGCTTGGATGGATAGTCAAGAACAACGAAGAGGAAACCATATATACAGGATCTAAGGCTCTGACTCACATAAGCTCACCTCTAATGGAAGAAGCAATGGCGATTCGTGAAGCTTTGATGCACGCAACAAGCATAGGACAAAACCGAATCCGAATTGCATCAGATTCAAAACACCTCCATCTAATCAATTACAAGAGTCCAAATTTGGAAATCTATGGAGTTCTAGAAGACATCTATCGTTTAACTTAATCTTGAAATCGTCTCCTTTGAGTATGTTCAAAGGACGAACAATGTCGAGGCTAATTATGTGGCAAAATCAACCCTCCATTATGTATCGGTTTCCTCCGGTTATCCATTGGTTTAATGAAATTACAACCTTTGACAAAAAAAAAATGTATGTTTCTAGATTACGTAATTAATAAAAAGCTTTTTAAAAATATTTGTGAAGGTAATCTAAAAAGAAAAAAAATCTAACTTTTGTACTTCTTCAACTGTTTTACAAAGAAAATGTGTTGTTATAAATGGCTAAAGACAATATAGTCAATATAAGTTTTTAAAAATTATATATTAGTTGTTTAATAGTTTTGGTTTGTGTGAACAATAAGAGGATAAATATTTCTACCTGTTTTGTGTAAGCGGAAGCTTTTTACTCTTTTCTATCGGAAATAGAGTATTTTTTTGTTCTTCTGCTTTTTTTTTCTTTTATTCTTCATTAGTACAAATCATATATATTATGGAAGAATTTGTTTTCTTCCCTTTTCTTTTTTTCTACCAGGTACAACGAGTCACACCCCCTATTCGTCTCTTCTCGGAAAAATGGATTTTTTTAAAGAAATACAAAAAGGCAAAATAAATCTTATAAACCTAAAATTAGCAATTAGATTACAAATATCAAAAAGGTACGAAGAACTAAAAATATAGAACTATGGGACCAAGAATTATGTGAAAACTTTCAGACAATGTTGTATTGCACCCATGATCGGCCAAAGAGGCATGAGTTTTAGGTTCCTAAGTTTTTTTGGTTTGCTAATATTAAAAATTGGTCTCCAATTTTTTTTTTTTTTGCAAAAAACCTAAAATTGAATATATATCTATAAAACTCCTAGATTTTTTTTCGCCTAAAACAATCTAAATTTCAAGGCCGGCTCTGATTGCAACTTTTATAAAACAAATTGGTATTTATTCATACTCGTTTTGAGTTGTCATTAACCCCAACTCCACTTGGTATTTTCCCCTTGACTCTAGTTCACCGTGTGGGCACACCGCGTGAACTTGCGACTTTGAAAAGTTAATAGACTTATAAACATGAAATGAGAATTTGGTTAGGTTAAAATCCCACTCGTCTTTGGACTAGTGGTGTGTGATAAACATGAGAATTTGACCCGTCCCATGTTTCCTTTTTTTTTTTTTTTTGTTTATGTTTCCAACGACCGTCCCTTGTTATGTTGTTTGTTATAACGGTATGTGTTTGTTCTTTATCAAAAAAAAAAAAAACGGTATGTGTTTGTTTCAATTGATGTAAATTCTAATCATATCCTAATTGGTCAAAGAAGACTGTGGTGATGAAAAGTGAAATTTTATCTACTTGAAATTTTGATTTGTCTATCGTGTATCATATGGCAATTTTTTTTGCGCCTGTAAATTACCAAATTATTTAGGCCATCACTTCTTCTCTAAGAAAATTGCATTTTATATCGTGTAATTATCATAGCATTTTTGTTCAGATAATTATAGTTTTATTTTTGTTCTTTTAAATACCCTAAATAATTTCATTATTAAAATAATGTTTACTTGTTTAAACTAATGATAATTAATATAGTTAAAGTTCTTCAAAATCCTTAAAGTAGTTATTTTTCTTTTAACATTCTCTTCGTTTCCTGCTATATTAAAAGGAGAGAGGAAGGGGGAGGAATCAAGTGAAATAATTTTTTTATATTAAATGTCTGTATATATATTTATTTTCCATATAAATTGTAAAATTTTAGTAGGAATACAGAAATTGTAATGCTTATCGAAATATGTAAGAGTAACCGGTCACAATTGTAATATTTCCATTTTAATGATTATATTTTCCTGTCAGAGAGATATGCATGCTTCTGGTATAAAAGTTGTGAACTTCTATTTTAGGGAAAATAATAGTTATATCAAAGTGTCCAAATTTGAATTGATTTTGATTACACACAATTGTTAGATATATGTACATGTATTTGAATGATCTTCGAACAAATGATTAAAATTTTGACTCTTCTATTCTTTTTATCTCAATTTGTCTCAAGTTGCTTGAATTGGTTGATAATATATTGGTGCTTGAGACAGGAAATTTAAGAAATCAAAACTTCTTACTTTTAATAACAGAGATTTTGTTTTGTTTTCTATTTAACTTAAAGAAATAAAATTTTATTTAAAAAAAGTTATTTCAAAAATAATCATAACTTACAACTTGTATTTTTGTTAGTTTGTGCGAACGCTACCACGTGTCACTATACAAATTTAAACTGCATAGAAAGTGTGTACGAAATTAAAGTAAGTAAATTACATGCGTGTATGAATTCAAACGGAATACATGTGTCTGAGTTCAAAATTGAATAAAATACATGTGTGAGTTGTTGACTAGAAAAATAAAGAGAATTTTTGAAAAATATTATTTTTGAAATGACACTTTTAAAAAATATAGATTTTTTAAAAATGTCAATAAAATTATATCATTTATTCAAAATAACAATTATATCATCAATTGTCTCAAAAGTATATATACTATTTCTAAAAAAAGTCATGATTGTTTGTAATCTATTGGTTTGTACGAATCAACCAAATGTCTATATACGGATTCAAACCAAATAGAATACATACCCACGGATTCAAAATCAAATAGAATACACGTATGAGTTGTTGATTAAAAAACAGAAGACTAAAATGGAACAATCATAGTAATATTAAATCCCACAGGCCACTCTCTCTATATAAAGCCAATGCTTAACCAATCTTCTTCACACACCCATAAATCCTCTCTCTCCTCTTTTCTCTCTCTCTCTTCCTCTCTCACAGATATTGACAAAACAAAAAGAATGTATCAATCAAATCGTGTCAGGGACGAAGTTACAAAACCTTTACTCCCAAAAAGCTCCAGTCAGAAACTTAAAAATGATTCTGTTCCTCTCTCTCTCTTCGCCGTTGAAGCAATCTCCATCGCCAAAATCTCTCTCCCATTGGCCCTCACAGGTCTTCTCCTCTACTTTCGCTCTTTCGTCTCACTGTTTTTCCTCGGCCGTCTCGGTGACGCCACTCTCGCCGGTGGCTCTCTCGCCTTCGCATTCTCCAACATCACCGGATACTCTGTTTTCTCCGGTTTGACCATGGGGGTCGAATCTATCTGCTCCCAAGCGTTCGGCGCCAAACGCCATAACCTCTTCCACGCCACTATCCGGCGAGGAATCATCCTCCTCCTCTTCACATCTCTCCCGGTCACACTTCTCTGGATCAACATCGACAAGATTCTTAAAATGATGGGACAGGACGAGGATCTTGTGTTCGAAGCTCACACCTTTCTGCTTTACTCTGTTCCAGATCTCATCGCTCAATCTTTCTTACACCCATTAAGAGTTTATCTCAGGACGCAGTCAAAGACTCTTCCTTTATCGATCTGCACACTCATCGCTAGTTTCCTCCATCTGCCAATCACGTTCTTCCTCGTCTCGTATCTCGGATTGGGGATTAAAGGCGTGGCCTTGAGCGGCGTTGTGTCCAATTTCAACCTAGTCGCCTTTCTTTTTCTCTACATCGTTTTCTTCGAAGAAAAGCTAAGTAGCGAAGAGGAGACCTCAGAGGAGTCAAATGGAGATTGTGTGAGAGAATGGATAAAATTACTCGCTCTTGCGTTACCGAGTTGCGCATCGGTCTGTCTCGAGTGGTGGTTGTATGAGATCATGATTTTGTTTTGTGGGTTTCTCTTAAACCCTGAAGCAACCGTTGCTTCAATGGGGATTCTCATCCAAATCACTTCCCTTGTTTACATTTTCCCTTCTTCCTTGAGCTTTGGAGTGTCTACTCGGGTCGGAAACGAGCTGGGTTCTAACCAGCCACAGAGAGCGAGAAGAGCAGCCATTGTTGGACTCGGTCTCAGCATAGCCCTTGGATTTACGGCTCTCTTCTTCACGGTCTCGGTCAGAAACGTCTGGGCTAAGCTTTTCACGAATGACACAGACATCATTTCGTTGACTTCCATGGCTCTGCCAATCGTTGGCCTCTGCGAGCTCGGAAACTGCCCCCAGACAACTGGATGCGGCGTTCTCAGAGGATCCGCGAGGCCGAAGATCGGAGCTAATATTAATTTGGCGGCGTTTTACGCGGTTGGAATGCCGGTGGGAGCGGGTATGGCGTTCTGGTTTGGGTTCGGATTCAAGGGACTGTGGCTCGGAATGCTTGCAGCGCAGGTCTCATGTGTGATTGGTATGATGGTGGCCATGTGTCGAACCAATTGGAAATTGGAGGCGGAAAGGGCTAAGAAGCTCACGGCAGTGGATAGCGGCAGTGAACGAGACCGCGTCGGCGGCGAGGATGTGGAGGTTGGAAAGGTTGATAAGTAGGAGAAGTGGTAGAACATTGCTCTGTTGCATATGACTTTCTTTTGGATTAACTGATAACTTTTTTCTTTAATGCGAAGGAATTTTTGAGATGATTAATGTATATAGTTTAGGACAATGATAACAACAGAGAGATTCGTTGTTACAATGTGGTCTATGCAAGGATTTGAAAACTCATATGTTGTAATATAAAGACCAAATCGATTAAATGTTTAGTAGACGTAGACGAGAATCCAAATGTCTGATGTCATTTATTATAGTTAATTATATACGGTCGTCTAGTGGAGTTGGGCTTTGAACAGCACAAGAGTACTTGATTAGTGTGTCTAACTATTCGGTTCAATCCGAGTATTTCATTTTCCTCGAAAATAGGTCTCAAATGAGGGGAGACCAAATTTTATTTATGTTCGTTTTAATTTGATCTAAAAAATTCTTTGGATCTGGTTCCAATTTTTTTTTGTTATCGACAAAAGATTAGTATTTGGTTCAATTTTGGAGAAATTATATACATTAATTAGCTTATAATTTTAATTAATATTATAGATTTTAAATATATTTAATTTAATAATTTCAATTAACTCATATTGGTTATTTTTATAGAATTCGCATTTGCTACCAGCAATTCTGCATAAGATTTCTATACTTAAAAATTTCTATTCATTCGGATCTATGAATTTCAGTTTAATTTATTTTCTCCATTTTATATTTTTTTTATCGTCTGAATTTATTATTATTCTATTACAAATTATGAGAACTGTTATATCGATGATTCTATAACTGATAAGTATTCTGCATTAATCCACGTCAAACGATTATATCTTGTCCCACGCTGCAAACTTCCTGTATGTTTGTCTCCATTAATCTGCATCAATGATAATAAATCGCATATTCTGGGATTTGAACCCAGATCACATGGTGTAGAAGTATTAATGAAGACTTAGTCAAATCATTGGACCAAAGGGGCTTCCACCTCAGCTTTATATTATATTTGACAATTTAGTGAAAGCAATTTTGTTTTGTTTTGTTAATGTGTTACCACAAACCTTATTAAAGTTACAAAAAAGATATTCGACATAAAATTTCTCTTCTACCTATGTCATTATTTTACTACACAATTTTACAGAATTTTAAAGAATGACGAAAAGAGATTAGCTGTATTGATCAATAAGTTTCAATAAGAATTACAAAGAATCAATAAATAGATCGTAAAGAGATGATTTTGTCAACTGGTCGTCGCTTGTTGTGAGCGCTGCCAAAATTCTTGTCCCTCGTCGTTAAGAGGCGGCGAGAGTTTTGCTAGTTAGGTTTTTTGTGTGTGTTCTGATCACCTTGTCCTTGTGCTGCGACTCTTGTATTTATAAATTTTGTAAATCCTAGTCTTTGTTGGACTAGGCATGTTTGTCGCTGGTTCATCCTAGCTCTCATTAGAGTAGGACGTTATGTCGGTCATTCGTCATATTTCACTTAGAAATAGGAATATGTTGGAAGTGGAGATCGGCTGCCTTACTTATACATTGATTGTTAATAAACCGGTATTAAGGTCGTCGGTCGATGGTCAGTCCATAAACTGAACGTCGTCGCTGGTCAAGACTCTTTGTCAGTGTTCATCATTTTTCATTTTCTCGACTGCAGTGATATGGTCAGCGCCAAAATTAGCAATGACTGATTGGCAGGCCGTGAACCACCTTAACCTCCTATCGATGAATTGAGTTTTAGCAATGAATGGTAGGTGAATTTCACCAAGCATATGTATTTTATATATATATATATATATATATATACATATATTTTATATTTTTTCACAAGTTCGTGCTACATATAGCATATAAAATAACTATCATAACATCTCAGTTTCAAACGGAATACATATGTATGAATACAAAATTGAATATAATGTAAAAAAGTAAATATATAACCAAAATCGAACAATAATAAATATATAGTTACTTGAAAAAGTCACGATTTTTTTAGTTGGTAATATAAAGACACTTATAGAACGAGTCCTAGCTGGAATGACACCGATTTTGTGTGGAGGAACATTGCCAATGATGACCTCTACTACCCCAGTCTTTGCAAAATCTCAAGAGTCAAGAACCCGATAGTCCGTTATGTTCTAAGGCTCCTCGGCCACACCATGTTTGCAAAGCCGCAGCCATGTTTTGCTAAAGAAGAAGAGTTATGAATGGTGTATGGAGCCACACAAAAATGGCTTAATAACAAGTACGACAAGCCGATAAACTGCGCCTGGATGCGGCCAGAGGTAGGGTTCTGGATCCTCAACCAGTTCTTTAAAGTAAAGCATGATGTCATGGCAAATCCGGATTATCAAATTTGCATTGGAGGCTTGCTGACCCCTCTCTTCACAGCATGTGGGATTGATCTGAACCTGCATCGCCATTTCCAGAACGTTCCCAAGATGGACTTCGACTATCTGGTGAACACTCACACCCTAGCAGGAAAACTGTATCCAAACACATTGGTGTATCGCTATATGGAACATGAAGATACACCCTTGCTATGCTTCTTTCCTCAACATAAATACTTTGCGGCAGATTGCGTCAGAAATCTGCAATTCTCACTACCAAGGGATCAATTAATCCTTCCTCCTCCACTTCAAAACTTTACTCCCAAATACTACTAGAGGTACCACCTACCTCTATATATATAGTTTAGTTTTTCCTTAAATTTTCCTTTTCGTGTGTGTGTTGGTATGTTTTTTTTCTCCTTGCTCTGTTCTCTGTCTAATGGGACAGTGAGAACTAAGTCTGAGGGAGAGAACACACACCCACACACACACTATAGTTGCTAATGTACAGTTTGATTTCTTTTCTCTTCGTCTTCCACTAGCATTACATTTTGTCCTGCATCTTTCATTCCTCTGCATTGCATCTATTTGCATAATTTTTTTTTCAAAAACAAAACAAAAGGAAAATGCATATAGTTTCATTCTGCATCTCCATCTTCCTGTTTCCGTTTCATGTAGGATTGAGTCTAGAAGCATTGTAGTCTGCAATTACATATGCATACAGAGACAACCGCAACCAATGATTAAGCTTTAGTTTAGGACTCACATTTGCTGTCCTCATTAGAACTGTTTCAATGCTTTAACATTGTTGAAGTAGAGAGCCAACCATGCTTTGATCTGTCACTCTGAAAGTCCCTACTTGTTTGAAACTTGTTTGATCTTCTTCTCATCTCTTGAACTTAATTGAATGAACTTTTCTCACTTTTGGATTTTGAATCATAACTGTGGATTAGTCTTCTCATAGATCAAATCATAGATCAAATCAAAAGAAAAGTAAAATTATGAGTTAGATGGGCTAAGCTGGAAACTAAAAAACAGAGCTAGAGCAAATTGAAAAAATGAAACTCTTGGGGTCTTGATTAAAAAAAAAAGAGAGGATTAGAGTTTGTGAGGAATGGTATTTGGCCAAAAAGGGCCAGTGGTTACACTTGGACAGTGAGAGATGAAGAGAGAGAAAGATTGCATCAAGGGGATAAAAGATAGACATTGGATTCCTAGCCTTGTATGCATCAATTGTTTCTTTTCTTTCCTGCTTTTACATAGTATGACACTTATTTTCAGAGTTAACCACCTAAAAAGACTTAAACCTTCTGTGAATATCATTTTCCAGCTTTTTTCTACCATGCTAAACGGTATTGATTCAACTTCCAACTGTGAGACTGCACCAAACACTTAAATGAATGTTAAAGAGATGAGACAGTAGTTGATGACAGGATTTCTTGTGAGTTCCGGGATTTATAGTAGGAGTTTGATTTGTGATAGGCATGGAAAAGTTTTCTTAAGTAAGGTCTATTGGGCATTGATTTGGTTCTCTTTAGGACACACTTGTGAGCACCTTTACTGTCTCTTTCTGGCACTGCGTCCCTGTCTTTAAACCTCTTCTTTAGGGTTGCCTTCTGTTTGTTTGCTTGCGGACAAGCAAAAAGCAAGTCTGGGGGAGTTGATATATTCATATCTTTACACTTTCTATGTATATAGTTGCATTTCATTATCCCTCATTCAGCATCATTCTACATCATTTAGGAACCCTTTAGCTCTAGTTTAGCTTAAGTTTGCATCTTAGGGTCTTAGGTTAGTGTTTGTACATATTTCTCTTCTTTTACCCTTTTTCAGGTGGTGTCAGTGCTAAACGAGATTTTATCTGGCTTATCAGAGCCAGGAGGATTGGAGTGAGTTGTTGAGGATTGGAAGCAAGGGAAGCTGCAAGTATCTGGAGTGAACAGAGGAAGCAAGGGAGCAGAAATCGGTCATCAATCATAAGGGCTCACCGATAGGAAGCACCTGAAACAGCGAAAAAATGGAATCTCAACAAATCTATTGGAGTTCGTAACTTGGGTCGAGAATCTGGAGGTCAGTGCCCCCAAACCAGTGCATAGATTTCCCAGGTTATCCCCTTGTTACGATAAAGCATCAAGAATCTCTGACTGTTGGACCAGGCGCGCCATATCGGCTGAAGAATAAGATGAAGAAATCGATATCCCCTGATATCGACACAAACCGATGAAGAAGACCGATAACTTGCACCTAATAAGGACGTCATGTCGCGACACGACTGCTGGATGGATCGCTGGATAAGCACTGGATATCGGTCACTTTCCTGATATGGAGTGACCGATCTTTACTATATTTTGTTGACTTTTTCGGGTCGACCGTTGACCATTACGAGGTGATCTATTTTCTTTCCGGGTCGACCCGAGTACTGTTATGAGGGGCTATAAATATGTTCTTAGCCCCTGAAAAAACCTAGGTCTTGTTTTTCTTTCCTTTATTGCTTTCAAGCTTTCCTTTTATGTTGTAGTTGTAATCGACCCTTAGAGCATTGATACTTTGATGTTCTAAGTTCTTTTCTTTATAAAGTTCCAGCCTTTAGCTTAAAATTTGAGTTTTTGTGCTTGAATCGCATTCATTTCTGTATTTTACCATACACACATCATTCGAGCTTGGTCATGGCTTGCTCCATAGCCATGAGTGAGTAATTTCCTTGTTGAGCTGCGAGTTTGTAGATTTATGGGCTTTAGAAAGTGGCTAACATCGTTTCGGGCCATAAATGAAGTGTTCTCAAACTTAGGTTGAGCTTAAATCTCGGGCCAAAAGGTGTTTGTGGGAATGTCTGAACGACTTTTTGGTTGGCTTAGTGACCCTCGATCATGAAAGTATTGTTGAGGTGCTAAGTGAGCTTATTGGGGCTTGACCGTTTATGATTGGAGAGTACTTGTATCTAGCATCAAAAGTTAGTTAAATCCTTGTACTCAACAAAGTGATTAGTGCCACGAAAGTGGACTGGTTTGATTTCGTGCCCTATGCTCGTAAACTGAACCTTCATCTCAAAGCCCTTAAATTTATTAGCCATGATTTACTGCTATTTTATCAGTTTCCATCACATTGGTCAATGCCTTCACCATCCTTACATTTACATGTGTTTCTCGCTTTTCTTATTTTACGTTTTAGTACATTCTCTGTTTAGTTTAGCTCACACAACCAAATCCTTTATCTATACTTTAGCATAATGAGAGTTCTCCATGGCCTAGTACTCTAAGTCCTAGTTTTCTTTGTGTTCGAACCCTACGCTTGCTACAATTGAATCATAAATTAGGTTATTAGCTTGCTAGGTTTTATTTGATAGGTTTGCATACTAATGTTAAAATGTTGTTAAAAACAACTCATCAAATTGGCGCCGTTGCAGGGGAAGCTTGCGCATTTAGATATTAGATTTGAGTATTTCGTTAAGATTAAACTTTTCATTTTTGTTTGCATTTTGTTATGCAATTTTGTTCTGTTTTTGTGTTTGTTGTTTCTCCTCTGTTTTTCTTGCAGTGTATGAAAAGGAGAAGCCAAGAGGGAGGACTTCTTGACTTGGTTTCTGACATTGGCAGACTTGAAAGACAGAGTAAAGCAAAAATACTAGCTAGAAAGTTGAAAGAAAGAGAGGATATGGAACATCCTCAAGTTGTACCATGATAAGCTCAAATTTACCCTGAGCTACTCCCTCAAATTAAGAGATCGTAGTAGCACTTAGGGATCGAATCCACAGGGAATCGAATAACACAATCGATTGGTGAATTCAAATTTTGCTAAGTATAAATGTATGAATATGATGAAAATAACTAAATAAAGCAGACAGATTGAGATTTCGGTTTTAGTAATCAATTGGACAAGGAGTTAGACATTGGATAATTCGCAGGAATGATTAGAAATACGATCGTGTCGAACGACACAAGGGTACGTGTCGATCGACACAGGATATTCAACGGTTAGGATTTTATTAAGAACAGTTCTAGAACTCAAACACGAATGTAAAATCAATCAACTTTCGTTGCAGAGACTATCTATGACTAAATTCCTAAATTCCAAATTTTTTTGCAAACTTAGAGAATAAAATCAAGCTTTAAATTCAGGTTTAATTGTTCACAAAATTCCTAAGCCAAATTTCTTTGCGAATAGATAATTTTGCTCATCTAAGATTATTTTAGGTTGTTAATAACACTTTCACATCTATTAAGGCAACCTAGGATATTCAATTTCAGTTGATCAATCCTAAAATCAGAGTTAATTCAATCTAGATGAAGAACATAAAGATAGATCCTAACACAATTTCAATCCTATCGATTTCCCATCAAACCCTTGAATCACCCTAAACCTAACAAACAAACTACTCAGACATAGATGATGTAAAAATTATCAATGAATAAATAACTTGCATAAAAGAGATAAGGTAAAAGATACAGAGAGGATAAATCGACGGAGTCTAGAAGTCTGTAATCTCCTAAGCTCCCTTAATCTCCTCTCCCAAAAATCTCCAATTAAAAACTAGATGTTTTCTAAAAGTCTAAGGAAAAACTATATATAAGGTCTAAAATTCGGATTGGGCTTCTTATACAACTTCAGGGTTTTTTGGGCAAAACTGGAATTTCTTCAAAACTTGAAGTCTTTACGTGTCAGACGGGCATGTCGATCGACACACAGGTCCGTGTCGATCGACACAGACTTGAAAACTCGACTCCGACTTGATCACTTCG
This sequence comes from Arabis hirsuta, assembly GCA_964056655.1. Lineage (NCBI taxonomy): Eukaryota > Viridiplantae > Streptophyta > Magnoliopsida > Brassicales > Brassicaceae > Arabis > Arabis hirsuta. The sequence continues at coordinate 29,349,198 of OZ053299.1, forward strand.
GCCCTTCTTTCCTCGATGCTCCAAAGTGCTCCAAAAGCTTCCAGTAAAGCTCCAATCGTCCAATAATCTAAAAAGACTCAAAAAGACTCGAAAAATACCAAAAAGACTTATATCATGGTCAAAAACGGGTAAAAACCATGATATATCAACTCCCCCAGACTTAGCATTTGCTTGTCCTCAAGCAAAGCATACACTAAGAATGTGAAAGAGGTTTGAAAACGCAGAAACTTACCTTCCCTTGGAGTACTGAACCGACCCCTTTCAGCTAGTAATCTACATAATGCATAACCGACTCAAAATTAGACCACTATGTACTTCTCTATAGACATTCGCAGCCTTCCAAATTCATCCACGACTACTCAACATAACCCGTTAGTTATCATTGCAAGGTCTCGTCCCAGATCTTGACGCCAAAAGCCTTCTAGACTCATTCCCATACTATACCATGACTAGTGAATCCATATAACTTTCGGTACCCTTTCTCCCCCAGACTTATTTAATTCAAATTTTTTTTTTTTTTTTATGAATGGAATGTTGAAACTCAAAAGCAGTGCTTTCACTACTGTTGTTCCTTGTGAGGAGACAGGGTCGTGAGATCTCTCGTCCTATACATCCGTTCTAAGGGACTCAGACTGCTGCTTTTGAGCTCTGGGTGATCACCTCTTGAGTACTGATTCACTAGAATTGTATTTCCTCATCTGATACTCAAGAACTATCATATCACCCCATTCTTCATCATTTTTTTTATAAATTAGGGAGAGGGGTACCATTAGTTTCAACATGAATTTGCAATATTCAGGTATGAATGAGGAATCAAGCTTTATGAAAATCAATCACCGAGGAGACCGTATAATTTGCTCTAACCTGGCGGATTATGCTGGAAGTAACAAACATTTCTAGTTAACTGGTCAGCCTTAGAATTTTTCATTAGTCTGACTTTGAAATCGATCCTGGAAGAATGGTCACACGACTGAAAGAGACGATCCACTTAAACCAAAAGAAGGGTCATTGTTTCCAACTGACTATTTTGACTCAATAAAAATGTTTTGGACTGACTCTAAAAAACGAACACAAAGTTAGCAACTACCTCCCCTAGACTTAAACAACATTGTCCCCAGTGTTATCAAGCTGAGTTTGGCAAAAAGAATCAAAAGGATAACGAAATTGGGAAGGACGAACAAAATTTTAGAAAATGTTTGCCTATGTCAATCAACACTCAGGTCCGTGTCGATCATGAGTTGTGCGGAATTGGAGACAAAATGTTGAACCGTGTCGATCGACATAGAGATTTATGTCGATCGACACAGCATCTCTGGATATTTCCGCAAGTTTGGTCATCCTTTTCCATCGTTGAAATAAATTTCAAAGCTAATCTTTCTGCAAAACACAACTCAAAAGTCGTAATTAAGAGGAAAACATAGGCAAATTACATTAGTTCATTAGTTCTGAAATCCTAAAGAAACATAAAACAAACTGACTCAAAGAAAGACAGAAAAATAGACTCAAAGTTAGATAATAAAAGAAAATAAAAAGAAAACAGGAAAAAGGATAAGTGATCTAACCATCCTCCTCAGATGATGATGAAGGTCGTGGAGTAGGTTGGCGAGGACGAATACAGCCACATCGAGGCCAAGTAGACATGGCGGTCCACATCGTCTGGAGACTCTGAACAACCCAACTCTGAAACTCGTGCTGCTCCATAGGGCGATCAGGCACTGGTGGTAGTGGAGGAATCTGACGTGGAGCACTGGAAGTGCCCGCATCTGAGGTACCAGCTGCAGCAGTGTCCCGAGTAATGTGCTTTCGCACAGCTCCAACTGGGCGCAGAAGTCTCTCGTCAGGCTCGAAAGCCATCACAGTAGGGTCCACAGAGATCCTCATCAGCTCAAGAATGGACAGCTTTACCATCCGTTGCTCGCCAGGAACTGGGCGGAAAACCCAATGCTGGTCTCCCTTGAGCCAGGTGGCTTTCATCAAGTAGTCCATGTCCATAGAGCAATCTGCTCTCTCCCTAGTGCAATCAGATGGATCTATACCACAAAATATGAAAATGGGAGTGAGGAGGCTACCAGCTGCGAAGGGCTTGCTGCTCTTCTTCAGAGTAAGTGGTGTGTTCTTCAGAGACAACAAGTGGCGCGCGAAGACAACCCCCATGTTAGGGTGAGGCTCAATCCAAGTCGAGGGTTGAGATTCTTCCCAAGCCATGTCTGAGATATCCTGGCGCAAAGCATATGACAATAGGATCAGCTCCTGAAGCCTCATCTTCCCGGGCTCCACCTTGTACAGTATAGTAGTGGAGAACAGGCGGAGCAAGTAGCGGAGGACTGGATGCCTCACATCATTGTGTGTGGAGGCAGCTGGAGCATACATCCCGGTCCCAAAACATCCCCAGAAGGCCTGTATATCCGGGATGGCCTCCGGAAGTACCTGATAATCTCGATCCTCATCGAAACCATACACTTTGCAAAGATCCCGGAGAGTGACCATGTGGCGGACTCCTCTGATCTTGAAACTCAATCTCCACTGTCCTCCAGCATCAGTGTGCTCTGCATTCCCTTCTACACAACCAAATCGCACCGAGGCGAAAAACTGACGTACTAAGTCAGGGTACATAGGGTAGGGGTGTGTGGCAATGGTTCCTAACCCTGCGTTCTTCAGCAATCGTAACACCTCAGTCCTGAGTCCCAAAGCACTCATTATCCTTGAGTTAGCATATCTGGTCGGAGCGAGCTTCACTTTCGTCCATTCGTTGTACATAAGCGAATCATAGTCATCCCACTCCTCCGTTATTTCTCTGTTGACAACATCATCACGTATCAGAACTTTTGCAGGAGCCGCACTCCATCGCCTCTGAATGGTGATCTTCTCCCCCTCAGGTAGTGGCCATGGATGACGTGATGCAATGGATTGTGCTTGTGTACCGGAACCAGAGGCAACTTCCTTGTCTTTCCGCTGGCGTTTGGTAACCTATGGAGCCATCTGTAAACAACCCAAGACAAAACAGACAAACAAAATTCCGAAATCAATACGTGTTAGGCATTCTGGACGTCCATGTCGATCGACACGAAATGGTCCATGTCGATCGACACGACCGCTGCTGTCGGTTCCTAAAATCTGTAGATCATGCAACCCATTCACAACAATTGACACCAACCACTTCCTAACAACCTAAATCATTCGCATCATCGCAACAACATCCGCAATTCAACCCAATTCAACAACATCCGCAATTCAATTCAACCCTATTTTTTTTTTAAACCAAAATCGACAAAATGGAGTAATAAATTCGGTACCTAACCACTATAACGGCGTACATGAGGCATTACCACAACCTAATTCGAATCAAATCAACTCGCATTCCCAATTTTTACCCAAAAATGCCGAACTGATAAATCAAAGTTTAGAAGGTCGTACCTTTGCAGATCGAGAAATCGGTGACTAGAAACGGAAAGAGGAGTAAAATCCGAGTGGATTAGAGTCGAAATCACGCAAATTGGTGAAGAAATGAGAAAGTAATGGAGAATTGAAGAAGGTGTCAGAGTTTATGAGGAGGAAAGTGAAGAAAACTTACCTGTTATCGTGTGCTGGGCCGGCTCATCTGTGGGCCGCGTCGATCGACACAACATGATCCATGTCGATCGACACGACCTTCTCTTTTTCGAAACTCCGACTTATCACACATAAAACACTTAAAATAAAAGGTTAGTAGAACAAAACAAAAAGATTGAAAATAATTTACACTTACCAGTGGGTTGCCTCCCACTAAGCACTTGTTTTCAGTCATTAGCTTAACTATGTCAGAGTTCAGGCAGCGGGTGCATCATCCAGAGGCACAATGTGTCCTTTCGGAATCTCGGCTTCTGCCCAATAGTGTTTCACCCTTTGCCCGTTCACGGTGAACTCTTTCCCATCCTTGCTGATCAGGACAACAGCTCCATGTGGTCCTACTTCCTTGATGGTAAAAGGACCTGACCAACGAGAATGAAGTTTACCAGGAAAAAGCTGTAAACGAGAGTTGTAAAGCAGTACCTGGTCATTTGGTTCGAATGTCCTAGAGATGATCCTCTTGTCATGATATGCTTTAGTCCGCTCCTTGTATAACTTAGAGCTTTCATAAGCATGATGTCTGATTTCATCCAGTTCATTCAGCTGTATCAGACGCCTCTCTGCAGCAGGCTTGATGTCGAAGTTGAAATGCTTAACTGCCCATGCTGCTCTATGTTCCAACTCAACCGGAAGATGACATGCTTTCCCATAAAGCAGATGAAATGGAGTAGTCCCTAGAGGTGTCTTGTAGGCAATCCTGTAAGTCCAAAGTGCACCATCAAGTTTGGCTGACCAATCCTTCCTTGTGGAATTTACCATCTTCTCAAGGATTTCCTTGATTTGTCTGTTGAATACCTCGACTTGTCCACTCGTCTGAGGATGATAAGGACTGGCAACGCGATGGTGATCTCCGTATTTCTGCAAAAGCTTAGCAAAAACTCTGTTAATAAAATGTGTTCCACCATCACTAATGACAACTCTGGGAACTCCAAATCGAGGGAAAATGATGGTCTTAAACAGCTTAACCACCACTGCAGCGTCATTCCTAGGACTAGCAATCGCCTCCACCCATTTGGAGACATAGTCCAGAGCGACGACTATGTACTTGTTCCAATAAGATGACGGGAACGTGCCCATGAAGTCAATGCCCCAGCAATCAAAAACCTCAACCTCAAGGATGAAGTTTTGTGGCATCTCATTTCTCTTGCTAATCTTACCTCGCCTCTGACAAGTATCACACTGCGCAATGAAGACATGCGCATCTTTGAACATAGTAGGCCACCAAAAACCAGCTTGTAAAACCTTTGAGACCGTCTTGAATGTGGCAAAATGCCCAGCATACTCAGAACCGTGGCAGTGATAAAGCACCTCTCGTACCTCACTCTCTACAATACATCTTCTGTAGATTCCGTCTGAACAATGCTTGTAGAGATAAGGCTCATCCCAATAATACCTCCTTAGCTCTCTCATGAACTTCTTCCTCTCGTATTCCTTAAGATCAGTAGGCACGTATTCTTCAGCTAGGAAATTTGCAATGTCAGCGTACCACGACCGGTTTGATCCGGAAATAGAATATACGAGGTCATGTCGATCGACATCGTCAAGTATATCGATCGACATATCTGTTTTTGGGGTCGGAGGTGTGACGATGAAATCCCGTGTCGATCGGCATGGATCCTTCATGTCGATCGATATGACATCTGATGATCTGGAAACGTGTTGATCTAGCACCTTGCTCGCTTGCAAACCAGTCTCAATGTAGAGCACACTCTCCTCTGGGAAGTAGTCATCGATGGGGACGTGGTCGTCTATCCGAATTCGCGAAAGATGATCCACGACACCATTCTCTACTCCTTTCTTGTCTTTCATTTCTATGTCAAACTCCTGGAGAAGTAGAATCCATCTCAACAATCTAGGCTTAGCATCCTTCTTCTGCATCAAGTATTTGAGTGCTGAATGATCAGTGTGCACAATCACCTTAGCTCCAATCAGGTAGGGACGAAACTTCTCAAAAGCAAAAACCACTGCTAGCAACTCTTTTTCCGTAGTTGCATAATTCCTTTGAGCCTCGTCTAGTGTCCTACTAGCATAATAAATGGCGTGCAGCTTCTTGACTTTCTTCTGACCCAAAACAGCCCCAACTGCAAAATCACTGGCATCACACATCACCTCGAAAGGTAAATCCCAGTCCGGAGGTTGCACTATTGGAGCACTCACTAAAGCCTGTTTGATCTGTTCAAAAGCAGCTAAACAGTTAGTATCAGAAAGAAATTTGACATCCTTAGAGAGCAAAGTGGTGAGTGGGCGGGCGATTTTGGAGAAGTCCTTGATGAATCTCCGATAGAACCCAGTGTGTCCCAAGAAAATTCGGATCTCCTTGACTGAAGTAGGTGGTTGCAGACTTGTCATGACTTCGATCTTAGCACGATCCACCTCAATCCCATCAGCTGAAACTCTATGACCAAGTACAATGCCATCTTTCACCATAAAGTGGCATTTCTCCCAGTTCAGAACCAAATGTTTCTCCACACATCTGGCAAGCACTCTCTCTAAGTTGTCCAGACAATCTTTGAAAGACGAACCGTAGACCGAGAAGTCATCCATGAAGACCTCCATGTAATCCTCAATCATGTCCGTGAAGATCAACATCATACAGCGCTGGAAAGTCGCAGGGGCATTACGTAGTCCAAATGGCATTCTGCTGTATGCAAAAATGCCATAGGGACAAGTGAATGTGGTCTTCTCCTGGTCCTCTGGATGGATGGGGATTTGGAAGAAACCAGAATACCCATCGAGAAAGCAGTAGTAGGGATGATTCGCTAGATGCTCCAACATCTGATCAATGAAAGGCAGGGGAAAATGGTCTTTCCTGGTGGCTGCGTTGAGCTTCCGGTTGTCAATACACATCCTATGCCTAGTCACTGTCTTTGTAGGAATCAGCTCATTCTTCTCATTCTTGACCACTGTGACTCCTCCTTTCTTTGGCACTACGTGAACCGGGCTAATCCAAACGCTGTCTGAAATGGGATAGATGATCCCAGCCTCTAGAAGTTTCAGAATCTCCTTCTTAACAACCTCTTGCAAATTTGGATTTAGCCGCCTCTGATGCTCAATTGATGACTTAGTCTCATCCTCAAGGTGAATCCTATGCATGCACAAGTCTGGAGAGATTCCTGAAATATCATCAAGAGAATAGCCAAGAGCTTTGCGAAACTTGCGCAGCTTTCTTAGCAATAGAGTGAGCTCTGCATTGTTCAACGAAGCATTAACAATGACTGGTTATGTTGAATTGGGACCAAGAAAAGCATACCTTAGCCCGACTGGAAGTGTTTTGAGTTCGATTGTTGGAGCTTTTTGTTGACTCCAATCGCTGTCTGCGGACCTGTGTCGATCGACACGGACCTCATGTCGATCGACATGGGTTTTCAGAGATCCAACCAACTCTTCATTACTAGCCAAGTGCATCACCTTTTTACGAGCATCCATCATCTTAGCATACCCTTTAGCAACCTCATCAAGCTGGCTCTCCACTGTCACAGAGTTCACCAAAGTCCTTTCCAAGGGATCAATGGGATGCATCTCATTGAAGACATCTTGTGCAATGTCTGTGAGCGTGTCGACATAGAATGTCTGGCCATCTATGGTGGGTCTCTTCATCAGCCTATCTATCTCGAATTTCATCTCCAAATCTCCCACACTTAAGGTAATACTGTCTCCTTTGCAATCAATCATAGCACCAGCTGTAGCTAAGAATGGTCTACCCAAGATAAGAGGGTCTTTGGGCTCCTCGTTGTATTGCAAAACAACAAAGTCAGTAGGAATCAAGCAGTCCCCAACCTTGATTGGGACATCCTCTAGAACACCTTCTGGAATCCTCACTGATCGATCGGCCAGGATAAGTGAGATCTTAGTAGGCTGGAAGTCAGTCATACCAAGACCAATAGCTACCGAGTGTGGCATCAGATTAACACCAGAACCCAAATCACAAAGAGACCTCGGAAATCTCTCCTTGAAGATCAAACAATCCAACACAAAACTTCCCGGATCTGTGAGCTTCTCTGGGACTCTATTCTGAATTACTGCACTGACCGGTTCTGAAATCATAGCAACACCTTCCTCAAGACCCAAATTCTTAGTGACCATCCTCTTCACATAACGACGGATCACCGGACTGGTCCGAATAACATCAACCAAAGGAAGTTCCACAACTAGCTTATCCATCACGACCTTGCACCTAGCATCCTCCAGCTCCTGTTTAGACTTCTTCTGGCTCCTAGGATAAGGTATCTTAGGCACATATACCCTCTCTGCGGGACTAGCTAAGGGTTTAGACGAGATTGGATTCGTCTGGGACTCGTGTCGATCGACACTGTCCTTGTGTCCCTCGACATGAGTTTTCTACGAGATGTCACCGATTGCGTCATTCCCAGAATCAGGTTTTTCGACCCGTGTCGATCGACATAAGCCTTCCGTGTCGATCGACACGGGGTCTTGTGCGAAAATCACTTCCTCGTCAATTTCCACGAGCTCGTCTAACTGTTCTGCACCAAGTTTTTTCTTCATTACTGGCTCCCCGACGGTATTACCACTCCTCGTGGTGATGGCAGCAACACCATGCTTCGGATTTACATCCGTCCTAGATGGGAGAAAGCCTTCTTGCCTCCTCAAATTTTCTGCAGTCTGAGCAAACTGAGTGTCCAATTTCTTGACATGAGTGTTCAGGGCCTCAAACTTCCCATTTAGATCATTGTACATAGCATCCATCTTTCCATTAAAGCTGACGGTCATCTTCTGTTGTCCTTCCAAGAGTTGCTCCAACATAGATTTCATCTCGCTGCTCTCTAATGACTGAGGAGGAGGTGTCTGATAGGAAGATGAACCATAGTTCCTGGTGTAATTGCTCCGGAAAGGCTTCTGAAACTCGGTCTTCTGAAACTGTGGCTTAGGAGAATAGGTTGGTGAGCTTGGATTCCCAGTAAATGTGGTCCTTTCGTTGTTCCTATTGAAGTTCCTGTTACCCTGCTGGTTACCAAACCTCTGACTCTGAAACCCGGACCCACTGATGTAGTTGACATCTTCTTCATCCTGCTCTTCCTTTGGAGTGAAAGTTTCGACCTCTTGAGCAAACTGAACAGTCTTCTTCCCCACTAAAATGTTGTGTACCGAATCAAGCTTTGCCTTAACCTCAGCGATCTGGCTTCCATCCATGTTTCCACCCAGCTTCTTCCTTTCAAAATCTGCATTTTTGGTACTGTTGCTGGAAGCCAAATTGTCGATGAGAATTAGTGCGTCTTCCGGATATCTGGTGTTGAAGTTCCCATTGCTAGCATAGTCTAGGGCCATCTGATATCTCCAATCAATACTCCTGAAGAAAATGCCCAGCAGCTGGACATCACTAAACCCGTGGTGAGGACAATCCCTCTGGTAGGACTTGAATCTCCCCCAGGAAGCCTTAAATGCTTATGTCGGACCTTGCTTGAAGGTAGAGATCTTAGTCCTCAGGTCCTCGGATCTCGCCTCGTCAAAGAAATTATTGAAGAAAACATTCTTGGTGTCCTCCCAAGTAGTCAGCGAGCCTGGCTCTAGCTGCTTCAGCCAGTAGGCAGCTTCTCCACTAAGAGAATAAGGGAAAAGCTTGCAGTAGAGGTAATCACTGGATACTCCATTGGCCTTAATGCTAGACGCCAAATCCTCAAACCTCTCAAGGTGATCCATGAGGTGTTCAGATGATAAGCCATGGAATGGGTGCTGAGCCACTAGTGAGAAGTAAGCTGGCTTCAGCTCAAAATCGTTCCTCGGGAATGCTGGAGGTCGGATTGCTGCCCTGTTGGCATAGAACTCATCGGGCCTGTTGTACTCTCCCAGAGTAGGCCCACGCCGAGTTGGCTCCTCAAAAATCACAACCCCATTCTCATCAATCCTCTGACCCTGAGCATTGCGTCTGCGACCCTCAGTGTCCTGAAAAAAACCATCTTCGCCTCTGATAAGAATCAACGGATTCATATTGGCTGTCTTTCTTGCTGCTCGGTTGGCTCGTTCCAATTTCCCAATCTCAAGGTTGAGATCAACTAGCTCTTCGTTCCGGTTGCTTCTGGTAACGCGATGATGCATTAACCTGAAACACACAAAACAAAGAGAAAATAACTAGTTAGTAAATAAAACGAAAATTAAAAACTTAGACAAAATTCTACTATCAAAAATCGATTGGTGAAATCGAGTCTCCGGCAATGGCGCCAAAATTTGATAAGCTCAAATTTACCCTGAGCTACTCCCTCAAATTAAGAGATCGTAGTAGTACTTAGGGATCGAATCCACAGGGAATCGAATAACACAATCGATTGGTGAATTCAAATTTTGCTAAGTATAAATGTATGAATATGATGAAAATAACTAAATAAAGCAGACAGATTGAGATTTCGGTTTTAGTAATTGGACAAGGAGTTAGACATTGGGTAATTCGCATGAATGATTAGAAATACGATCGTGTCGAACGACACAAGGGTACGTGTCGATCGACACAGGATATTCAACGGTTAGGATTTTATTAAGAACGGTTCTAGAACTCAAACACGAATGTAAAATCAATCAACTTTCGTTGCAGAGACTATCTATGACTAAATTTCTAAATTCCAAATTTTTTTGCAAACTTAGAGAATAAAATCAAGCTTTAAATTCAGGTTTAATTGTTCACAAAATTCCTAAGCCAAATTTCTTTGCGAATAGATAATTTTGCTCATCTAAGATTATTTCAGGTTGTTAATAACACTTTCGCATCTATTAAGGCAACCTAGGATATTCAATTTCAGTTGATCAATCCTAAAATCAGAGTTAATTCAATCTAGATGAAGAACATAAAGATAGATCCTAACACAATTTCAATCCTATCGATTTCCCATCAAACCCTTGAATCACCCTAAACCTAACAAACAAACTACTCAGACATAGATGATGTAAACATTATCAATGAATAAATAACTTGCATAAAAGAGATAAGGTAAAAGATACAGAGAGGATAAATCGATGGAGTCTGGAAGTCTGTAATCTCCTAAGCTCCCTTAATCTCCTCTCTAAAAAATCTCCAATTAAAAACTAGATGTTTTCTAAAAGCCTAAGGAAAAACTATATATAAGGTCTAAAATTCGGATTGGGCTTCTTGTACAACTTCTGGGCTTTTTGGGCAAAACTAGAATTTCTTCAAAACTTGAAGTCTTTACGTGTCAGACGGGCATGTCGATCGACACACAAGTCCGTGTCGATCGACACAGACTTGAAAACTCGACTCCGACTTGATCACTTCGGCCCTTCTTTCCTCGATGCTCCAAAGTGCTCCAAAAGCTTCCAATAAAGCTTCAATCGTCCAATAATCTACAAAGACTCAAAAAGACTCGAAAAATACCAAAAAGACTCTATGAAAAGGACTTATATCATGGTCAAAAACGGGTAAAAACCCTGATATATCATACCACCAGTTGTAAACCCTAATAACTCCAATCCTGTTCACTAAGGGAGCAAGTCCAAGTGGCTAGAAACCAACCAAGAGCACCACCAATAGCTCAGGGAGCTGCTCAGGCTGAGTTGAGGCCTATTGGAGCCTTTGATAAACCAAAAACCAGGGGTATTGATCTGGGAATACACCCTCCCCCTGTGCCAAACAACAACTTTGAGATCAAGTCCAATATGATCAACTTGGTGCAAAACTCTATGTTCAATGGACTGTCAAGTGAAGACCCCTTGGACCATCTTGATAAGTTTGACAGGCTATGCAGGATAATCAAGATGAATGGTGTTCCTGATGACACCATTATAATGATCCTGTTTCCTTTCTCACTGGGTAACAAAGCTTCACAGGCGCAATATTCCTTCTGAGTTTGTCAACACTTGGGAACTTTGCAAGAAAGAATTTCTGAGCAAATTCTCCTACAAGCAGAAGACTGCTAGGTTCATGAGAGACATCAGCTCCTTCAGGTAAGGAAGCCAAGAATCTCTGAGCGATGCTTGGAAACGGCGGAAAGGATACACAAGAAGCTGCCCTCACCACGGTATTCCAAAAGATAATCTCTTGGGAATCTTTCACCGTGGAGTCAACAAGATCACAAGCACCCTTCTTGACAAAGTAAGCTATGGAAACTTCAGTGGGCTTAATGAAAATCAAGCAGAGCAGTTGATAGAGAACCTTGCTCAATCTGATGCCTGCTATAGAGGAGACTATGACATGAACTTCCCTCCCTCTGATAACCAAAGTGATCATAAATTCAAAGAGCTGAGTGAGAGGATGGACAGAATGGGTAAGGTATTGATGGCGAACCAGAAAAGAGTCTACTTTGTTGGAGAGATTGATGGGTTTACTCCTTGCTACCAAGAAGAAGCTGTTGAAGGTTATGAAGGGCAGCAAGAGGAGGTGAACTATGTTGGAAATCAGGGGTATCCCAACTACAGGAATAACAACCTCTCATACCGAAGCACTAATATGGAGAATCCGCAAGATCAAGTCTACCCTCTACAACAAAGACCTCAAGGACAGGGATTTTAAGCCAGACCCTACAACAACTACTCTCAGGGGCAACAACAAGGCTTTAATCCTCAAGGATATCAGTCAAGAACTTAGTTTTCACCTAATGCAGACTCTGGATTTCAGCCACAGCAAGGTGTAAACCAGCAATACTTTACACCTGCACCTTAAGTCTCACCAGGTTTTGATCTTAAGAGAGTCATGCAACTGATAATGGACGACCAATCTAAAACTCAGCAGAAATTCAACAAGAAGGTATTGGAGCTAAAGAACCATGTGGATGGAGGATATGCTAACCTCCAAACCAAGTTTGAAAGCTTGAACTCTCAGTTCAATTCAGTGGATAACCATATTGCTCAGGTTGCTTCCTCATCTCAAAGAACTTCAGGCACTCTTCCTGGAAAATGCAAAGCCAATCCCAAGGAAACATGTAATGTCACTTTCATGGAGGATGAATGTTGTGAAGAAAGCATGGAGGGACCCTTGCGAGGAGAGGAATCCGATGTTGACATGGAAATAGATAAAGTCCTACCTGTTGAAAAGAATGAAGACTCTCTCAGGCAACTCTGTTTTGCCTGTCAAGAAGTTGAGCTTTGAGGAAGCATATCCTGCAGTTCACAAGATGATGAATGAGCTCTTAGTACCACTCCAGAGGAGCGATGTTTCACCAAGAGACACTAAGAAACATAGATTCATTGACACAGTTTTAGACTACCAGCAGAAGCTTAGGATGCTGCTGAAAAACACAACCACCTAAAGGAAAGAGTGTCCACTCCGCGGACACTACCTAAGAAAGTTAATCTAGAGAGGTTTGTCTTGCCCTGCTCTTTAGGGGATTTTCATGAGAAGGGGCTGTGCGATACATGATCAAGTATCAACTTGATCTCTCTCTTCATGGTGAGGAAATTGGGTATTAAACAGATAAATAAACGAGTATATTCCATTACTATGGCATATACTACTTTAGTGGATTCCCTTGGGGTTTTTGAGAGCTATCCATTGCAAACTGGAGACGCTCTTATTCTAATTGACTTTGTGGTTATGAATATGGAAGAAGACAAAAGTTTATCAATCATCCTTGGAATACCCTTTCTGAAGACTGCTGAAGCTGTAATGGACCTGAAAAATCTAAAGCTGACTCTCACTAATGTGGATATTAGAGTCATGACATAACAACAACTCCCACAGTGAAGAGCAAGGAAAAGTCCGCTCTGGACAAGAAGACTCTGCCTTCGACTGGGAATAATGGTACCGTAGAAGCAGTAATTAAAGCCAGTTTGACTCCACCACCCCTGATATATGAAGAGCCTCAAGACCTTAAAAAGAATACTAAGCAATTATACTTTCATTCACTATTTTAGGGGAAACCACATTATTGTCTCCAACTTCGGAACAGTTGCCATTATGTCCAACAACAACTTCACCACCTCCAGTAACCTACAAGTAAAATAGCAAAATAAGCACTAATGGATTTCTAAGAACATTGTTCTAAATTAAAAAACAAGATCATAGTTAAAGTTATGGAGATATTTCTTCTCTTATTTTACACACTACTTTTATCACAACCACGAAAACATACTTTATCAACTTCCATCTCTCTGAGATCTCTAAATACAACTGAAATGATAGTCACAATAGCTGCATGACCCATCAAATTTACCTGATATGGATAGGATTTCCTACAGATCCATCAGATTCACCAGCTGTATAGTGCACATTGTTGTCGTTGCTTCCCTCCCCATTCCTTGCGTTATTGCAAGTTCTTCCGACCGACTTCTCCAAAAAACCCATAATTCCATAATTTCATCAATCACATCTACATTCATCTTCTTTAATTGATTCGCCAACTCAAAAGTTAGATCAGGCTTAATTCCATAATTGTAGTTTTCATTTGCTCCATTTTCACCAAAGAATCGTTTAACTTTCCCTCTAAGCGATTAATCTCACCACTCATTTTATCAGCAACAATCTTTGCAATCTGGTGTATATCAAATTCATTGACAGCAAACCCTTTGACATTGCCTAGACCTTGTCCAAGCATCTCTGAACAACCAGCAACTTTATTCTGTTTCCCTTTTGCATTCTTTCCTTTCGCCTCTTTGATCATTTGAATAACATCCGCCTTGGTAACCCCACCAGTGAACATGGAATTGCAAAAATTATGGTCATTGTTGATATGAACTAGCATGTTATTGGCCTTCACATCTTCGACATCATTAGCCCAAACAAGCTCTAACTCATCAAGTTCGATATCACCATCATCCTCTATTATACTGTCAACTAAAGTCTGCATCAACCATAAATAGCTGTTACAAAATCATTTACCCGTACTCAATATATATTACCAGGCATATATAAAAATATTTGGTTGCCGTAGGATCATTGTGTAAGTCTCGTGCATGTGAAGGGCTAAGGCTTATTTTTTTTTCTCTCGGACAATCTTTGTCACTCTCTTCTTCTGACTTAGACGACGATGTAGAATTAACTTGCACAACCTCAAGCAAGGCTGGAACGACTTCAACCATAACAAGCTGTAATACATGAACAAATCCCTTGATTGCAATAGTGTTTTGAGACAGAGTAATCTCATTCCTTTCTCTTATGCTATTTATTAACATTTCAAAGGCTAACTGGCCCCACATATACGTAAAAAAGAGCCATGCAAGTAACGCTAGACAAGCGTACTTAATCCTTGTCACTTTGTCAGTCACCCTTTTCCTCTTCAACATTTTAATCACAGCAGCTACAAAGATATAATCTAATTTCCCAAAAAGAGATGGCCAATAAGGCGTCTCAGATATGTTATATTCAACTTCTTCTTTGATTTTTGGGGGAATTTGCCACACGGCAAGCTAGTGACAATCACAAACTCTCTCAACGAACACCGAACAGGCTTGCCCCAAAACAAAATCCAAATCTCATGCATCTTAGCTACCTTCAATTGCCTAGAGATGATAAATCTCCCAAATCTCCCGGAGTAAGAAGGTTTTTCTGATATAGTGATGAGCTTCCCAAAAGAAGAATCCCGAATAACGGCTCTTTCTTCTTCATCCATAGCATTCATCACAGTCCTTATCCCATTTGATGGACCGTAAGAGGTAACCCTAATTCCGAGCGATTCTTGTCCTTCAGCAAACATCCTCGGCGGTAACTCCGGAGTTTGACCCATCTACAGAGAACACAAGATCTGTCACATGCATGTCCTTCCGATAAGATTTTAGAGATAGCCAGACTTACAGTAAAGAAATGGATAACTAAGAGCTCTTACCGTTTATGTTCTTCGTGTACAACCTCGCCCACCGTCAACTTGATCGGAATTTCAACTGTAGAACTCAATAACAATTTCCGATCTACAATATAGAAAATTCAAACAACGATTCTATATCTAAGAGCATGATTATAGGTGGGTAATAAGAGTAAATATAGTGGGTTTTTAACAATTAAACTCATTTAATTAAATTAAAATGGGCTTAATAACATATTTACGGTTCTAAATCTGGGCTCTATATTTCTGGTAATTATACGATCTGATTGGTCAAAATTAATAAAGCAAAAGAAAAAACTCAGCCACGCGACTTTTGGTTTTCATTGTTCTGTCTCTCTCGACATCGTCTCCTCGATCTCTGTGGATCTTCTGTAAAAAAAAGAAAGATCATCAAAACTGAGTGTGTGTATCTCTTCTTGAACGATGTTCGTCGATCTCTCTCTCTCTCGATCTCTTTTAATCCAATTTTCTCGATGTTCTTGAACGAATCAGTTTTTCCGAAAAGTTCATGAAATCGTGTTCTCCAAAGTCTCTGTCCTGGTAAGATATCTCTGATTGTTTATTTAGATCGTAGTTAATTTGTGGACAGAATTGGGAATTGAAGCAATCGAAATTAGGGTTTTGATTAAAGTTGTTGCATGTGAAAATAATTGGGGGTTTAATGAAATTAGTGTTGTTTAGTTACTATCTCAACCGTAATCTATGATTTTTGTCTTTAAATTGTGTTATCGTTTGGTAAATAGTAATTTCATATTAGTGATTAGGTTTGATTTGGAATTTGAGTCGTTTATCTTTACTTTCCTGATTAGGATGATGAAATTGACATGTATTTTGATCATTTTTACATTGCAGGCTTTAGGAAGAGGTAGAAGAATGTGAAGTGATGAGGTATGTAATGATAATTTACATTTCGTCCTTGTACAAGTTTGTATATTTATTCAGTCTTCTACTCTTAATGGAAATCATTTTTTTTGTTTGCAGGTTTGGTATCTGGTTTGAAGGAATCTGCTTCCTTTTCCACCTACGAAGCAAGGTAAATAATCCTCCTGAATCTTTTTTATACCAATGATCACCAGATTATGTTTATGTTCATATGTTTTACAATGCTGGACTTGGTTAGGTGTAGAACTGATAAATGCATAAGTTTACAACCTTTTAAATGATAAATGGTTCTTTGCTGTTGATTAGAACTTGGTTAGGTGTAGGTTAGATTACTGTCTCTGTGATCAATGCTCTGTATTGTTAGATTAGATATATACTTACTTGTATTCATTGATTGCTAAAAAACTAATAAAAACTTGTTAGCTGTTGATTAGGATTGCTCTGTGTGTACATGATATTATCGAATGCTTACTGTTTATTATCTTTGTGATCAATGCTTGCTAGTGTTAGCTTAGACAGAGAGTTGTTGGTCATTCATTGCTAAAACACAACTAAGAATATGTAACACTTAAACATGAAAAAACTTGCACCTCTTGAGTTCTTATTGTCTCTGTGATCAATGCTGTTAGATTAGACATATACTTGTATTCATTGATTGATAAAAAATAAATAAAAACTATTAAAACTTTTAATGTTAAAAACAGTAACCAAAACACACTTCAACCTCTGCTTATATATTAAACTCTTCATCAGTAGCTTAACACAATCCAAAACCTTTCATTTTGCTCATTCCCTGTTCCTTTTAACATCCACAATCATAACTTTTCATTTTTTGTCCTCCCTTTTTCTTTAACCACCCACCAGAAACTAGGATATGGATTCTACTAATCTATTTAGTCACTCTTCAGGATTTATGAACCTTTTAAATAGTCAACAAGGAAACCCTAGTCTTGAACCCAATCCGTATGATGGATTTTCACCTATCATAGACCTCAGATCATTAGAAGTTCCTGTCTTTAGTAGTCAGTGAACTGATGATCCAATCCTAGGTAAACCCACACCTGAGGGCCGTAAAGAAAGAAGGAATTTGAGTCCCAAATGATGTGCGATAAAGCTACTATGTAGGGTTTATGCACTTAGGTCTTTAAATTTATAACCCTAGGGAACTGAAAGTGCACAGTTAAGACAATTGTAGTACTTAGGTATCGTTCTGCTGAGGACTTAGTGATGAATGCACTACAAACCTATATGATTCAGATTAAGCTAAGGGAACATATTATTTGGTTTTTGGGGTTTTATGGAAGCAAATAACAAAGCAATAAAAGTAAAGGGATAGATATCAATTAAGATTAGAAATCAAGCAATTCACAAAACATATGCAAAACACAAGCAATCAATTTAGGATTTTAAGACTAGTTGTTCTAGAACTCATATCACTAAGGTAAGGTCATCCCACTATCGTGATGTAACTAACCATCTACATTTTGCACCCTAATAGACTCAACTATCGTAGGTTATTACAAGGTGAAAACATGCTTTATGCTCAAGATTGATTGTTCACTAAACTCCTTAACTAACCTATCGAATTGTTAAGGTTTCTAGCTCATCGAATACTAGGTCCGGAGATATAACAAGCTTTTGGAGAGTATATCAACCTAAGATCACTCCCTGGGTAGCTAGGCCAGTTCGTGCTTTGATTATAAATAAAGATGAAGAATCAATTCTAGCATAAATCTCTAAACGATTAAATACGTAAAAGCATAGAATTAAGAAAGTGCATAGAAATCAAATCAAAGCTAATACTCTAACATGTTTTGCAACACGTAGCAGCAAGAGTAAAGCACATAGACAATATAATTCGTTGATCTATCTAAGCGTAAGGAGTTAGATCTCATCTCTTTGTAATAGGGCAAAGATCAATCTATCCTTAAAGGCTTCTAGAATCAAATAAACATGAAGAACAAGAGAAAAACGAAATACATTGTTTAGGTATTGATTTAGGCTGTTAAGGCCGGCTGCTTGAGTACCTAGAGAGGCTAAAAGCAAGTATATATAGGGGTTCAAGAAGGCATAAGTCGGTTAGGGTTTCGTCGGGCAAATACGTCTTTTCCGGTCAAAACTGAGGCAATTTCGGTCATGATAAGGATCAGCCTGCGTGACCGGTATTGGAAGCTTCCATGCCTCTTCTAGAAGGTTGGAAAAAGGTCTGGATATCGGCCCATGGGCTGGCCCGGTGCTTGGCTCCATTTTGCACTAACTTCACTTCAAAGGCAGTTTGACATGTCCTCAGTGTTTCGGATATATCTTCTAAAGTACAGCTTCAATTGATGAAATTCCAACTCCATTGGACAGCTAACTCAAAGGGCTATCTCCACACCAAATTTCATTAAATTCCCAACTGATTTGATCCTCCGTTATTTAGTGAACTTCTGGCGTATACGTTCTGTCCAGTTTGAGAATGTGCATTATCTTCAAGATAAAATGACTTGGCTTGGTTCCTTTGACTTGGATAAGTAGCTGCATCATAGATGCCACTCCTTTTGCTCCTTTTTACATCCTTTTGATGATAAAACCTGTTAAGTCCTTAAAATCTACATATACGAGAAAACTACCTCTTTTGGTCCAAAAGCTTTATTAATATATATAAAAACCATACTAAAATAGATAGAAAAAGTAGTAAAATATAGGGTATATCAACTCCTCCAGACTTATCTTTTGCTTGTCCTCAAGCAAACAACAGTCAATAATTGAGAAGAGGTTTGAAATTCGGAGGAACTCACATATCCTTTGGATCTTGCATCAAATTCTAAACCTGTAATCCACATGAAACAAGATTAGCTCATAGACGTTGTCATCTTCTTCCTCACGAATTCGCAACATAGCCATACTCTAAATCTCTGTCCCTGCAAAAATCTCAATTTCACCTTAATTGACTCTTTCTACTCTCTTAGATTTAGTGAAAACTTATCATCAAGAACGTCATTCAAGATTCAAGGAAGACGGGCTAGGTATTGGGAAATGCTGATTTTAGTGGTGAGGTTAAAAGTGTTTAGGGTTACCATAGACTGCGGGTGCGAGATATTATGCAAAATCGCAAGAGAGAATGGACCTGTTGATGTCCACAATTTCCCAACCACTTCTTCACGTCTTTCTCCCCCAGACTTAGATTTTTTTCCGGGAATCACTTGAAATCTCTTCTACTCGTCTCTTCTTTTGTATCATGACATTCCTTGGGTATTCTTTTGCCATAAGACTCTTAGAATTACCGTTTTCCTTTCCCTTAGATTTTTTTTCTTTTTCTTTTCTTTTTTATTTTTTTTTTATTTTTTTTTTTATTATTATTTTTTTATCCAAAGGGGGAAAACGGTATCTCTTTAATATAAGTCAAGTATAGGCACAAATTGTTACCATGTTTTACGCATCCAAGGAACGGACAAGCTCATTTGAAAATCGATCTTTGTACTCCACCATTCTTTACCAAATCGTCGCGTCTCCTAGTGATTGGAAAATTGTGTCGATCCTTTTTTCTCTGACGTTTTTGCACATATCTGCAAGTATGAAACTAAAAGAGAATGCATGAGGTCTGAAAGAAGGTAAAGGGTTTTTAGGTAGGGGTACCAACTAAAGATGAAGTGGCCATTCATGACAACAAAGAGTGGTAAAAGAGGATAAGATGTCATGAATGTGTGATTCGTTTCCTTGATCTAACATCCTTAATAAGAAATAATCAAAAACCATATTAGTAGTCCAAATAGAGAGTCAAAATCATATCCATCAAAATAGTTGTAAGTAGAAATTTTCTGGACGGAAGCTCCATCATGAGGTTTCTGAATCGATTGTCATGATCAAACCCTGCAACAATGGTTACATAGTCTTTGAAATCAAACTTCAATCCTAGGAAAGTGTCATAATTCCTATCTTATTATTTTTATGAAAAAGTTTTATTTTATTTTATTTTTTGAAAAATCCTTTTAAAAACATAAAAACCAAACACTAACAAACGTGTTAGTAACAACAATCCACCCACACTTAACTTACACCGTCCCCAGTGTAAAATTAAATCAAATTAAGGGAGTAATGATGAAAATTATTCGAAAGAAAAATTAAAAAGATAGAGAATAGAATGATAGTACCGGTGAGCTGTAGATATTTCCGGCAAAAATTTTAGGTTGTCGCGATCAATCAGAGATCTTCGTTGTTTTTGAGCAGTGGGTATCCCGTATGAATCGAAACCATGCTTTGTATTTCCAATGTCTTCTCTTTCTATCACATCTCGTTCGAATGGTGGATAATGCGTAAGACGATTGAATATCCTTGCAAAAACACTTGAAATCACTCGTTAAATTCATCCTGGATCTTAGTCTTCAATACAATTCTATTGAATTCCAAGTCCAAGGGAAGGAAAAATAGATATTAAACAAAAAGAAATCAAAATAATGAATCCAAATTGTTAAAAACTATCAATCTAGGTGAAATCAATGAATGAATATGTCAAGATGTGAAAATTATATTTAAAACCATTTAAATCTAACCAATAATTTAATTTTCTAATGCAAAAATTCATGAATCAAATAATTTTTAGTTAAAATAATCATGAAATATGCAAAAATAAATTGGTCCTTTAAAAATTATGCGTGAAAAATGATTTAAAAATAATTAAAAGAGTGAAAAAGGGAAAATTAACCTCTTTTGACCAAACGGTTAGGTGGTCGCTTCGGTGGTTCGAAACGATGGTTCGGTGGTGGTTCGGTGGTACATGGCTCGTGACTCCGGTGGTGTGGTGGTTGATGGTGACGCGGTTCGGCCAAAACTGGTCTATGTGTCGGGTGACTAGTCGCGGTCAAGGATGGTTCGAGACGTGGCTCGGGTCCAAGGCGGTTCGGCACGAGACGGTGGCGGTGGATTTGGAGTCGCGGGTCAAGGCGGTACCGGTTTGGGTACCAGTCAGTGGTTCTGATCGGCATTGAGTCGCGTTGCGTCGCGGGATGGTGCGGGTCGTAGCGTGTTGCGGTTCGGGAGGGGATGGATTGGGTATCGAGTACCGGTCGGGATATCGGTCGGGTAAGTTGACCGATATCGAGACGCATCGTGTCGCGGGATGTGGGTCGCGGGACGAAGGGACGGGATGGATCGAGACACGGCACAGATCGAGACGAAATGCAGGATGGTGTCGCGGGAAGGATCACGTATCGGTCCGAATGCCGGTCGGTACCGCGGTCCAAAATCAGGACCGAAACTTACCGTGGGTCGAGGCATGGGTCGGGCGGATCGTGTCGCGACATGTTCGAGACGCGGGACGGATCGGGATGGGACGGGCGGTATCGGGTCACGCATACCGGACCGAGTTTCGGTCGGCGTGTCTGACCGGTACCATGTCGCGGGAGGGTGTCGAGTCGAGGCGGTCATGTCGCGGGAAGGTTTCGGGTCGAGGCGGGAAGGTCGCGGGAAGAAGGGCCGCGTACCGGTCCGAGTACCGGTCGGGTGTGTTAGCCGATACGCGGGACCGGTATCAAGACGCATGGGACGCGGGACGGATGCGTCGTGTCACGGGACGGACGCGTCGTGTCGCGGTAAGGATGCGGGAAGGTGTCGCGGTAAGGTGCGCGTACCGGTCCGGATACCGATCGGTACCACGGGTCGGTATTCCGAGCTGTGTGTCGCGGGTTGAGGCGAATCGTGCCGAATATCGGTCACGAAATCCGACCGGCACGCGTGATCGTTATTCGAGCACTCGTGTCGCGGGGTGATCGGTACGCGATACCGGTCGAGGACGTCGGTCGATATCTGGTCCGGTATTGCCTCGTGTCGTCGTGTCGCGGTATTGGTTGGATTGGTCGCGGTCCACGCGATTTTTCTTCGTCTATACATATCGGAATTGAGATCCGAAAGATGCTACGGATTCATGAGAACGAGATCTTTCCAATGGTATAGATATTGTTGCCTGGTTCGTGGTGGCTTGAAATGTGAAAAAGCTTGAAGTTGCGGCCTCGTAACCTTCCTAGACGGTCTTGTTCAGTCGGTCATAACTTGCTAACCGTAATAGCAAATCATGTTCTGCTTTTTCCTATAGCTTCATAAGACTGTCTCCTTTGTCTATACCAAATTTCAAAAACGTCCCGGTTGATATTGAGCTCCAGTCATTCGATCTCCTCTTCATTGTTCTTCTCAAAACACATTTGTTTGCATTTTAAAAACTTTTTGTAAAATCCTGAAAAATTCATAGATAGATAAAATAATGAATGAGAATGTTGAGAAAAATAAAAACAAATCCAAAAACTTAGAATAAGCAAAGCAATAAAATCAAAAACATAAATATGGATTGCTTCCCATAAAGCGCTTGTTTTAAGTCTTATAACTCGACTCCTTGGGTTTTTAGGATTGTGAAAGGTCTTCTAAAGGCTTGAGGTTGCCTTTAGCATATAAATGAGGTCTCCTTAGGTCATGTTCTCCATATTCATCGATTTGATTTGGCTCATGGATAGACACTTCTCTTTTCTCCGAAAGAGGGCAAACTTGCACCGTTTCTTCGATTTTCGTCAAACGATCATCGAGTTGTTTTACATGGTTGGAGATACCGATTTATTCTCCTTTGAGGGCAGTTGTCTTCCCAATAAGATCATTAAAACGTCCAGCCAAAGAGAATTTAACATCCTTAATTGCTTGAGCATGTTGCGCTTGTTCTTTCGTAAGAACAAGTATCGTAGAGAATGCTTCTTGATGAGTAACTTTGGTCTCCTCCAATGCTTTCTCGGCTTTGTGGGCTTTGATAGCAGTGATATTGAGGCATGTTGTAAGTTCTTTGAAGTTCCCATTAGAGCTTGTGGTCTCCGTTTCAAAATTTTCCCAAAGACTATCAAGCCTACGCTTGAAACCATGGAGTTTTCGTGCATCGTCTTGAAGATCTTGGGAATGTTTCTTTTGTACTTCTTCAAGGAGGGCTAAACGTGAGGCGTTCTCTTTGATTTGAGCAGCAAGGTTGTCAAAATTCTCATCAAAAGTTGAGATCAAAGTGTCCATCTTGGTATCGACCTCACGGAAGATTTGTGTAGCTTCCATGATACGATGCATCAAGGCGTCTTCTTCGTCTTCTCGGCGGTTTAAGTGGGGATGGTAGTGGGACTATGGTGATGGTGGAGGACGGATGTGATGAAGATGAGGGCGACTTTCTCCTCCATAAGCTTCCCAAGGACGATACAAGGTTGGATTGTATCGATTTTTGTGAGAACGTGGCGGTTGATGGAATTCATGAGGCATGGGGATGTAATCTCCAACTTCTTCATGAGGGTAAGGGCTCGCCATTCTCTTTGGATTGTGATGCTCCATTGACGAATCTTTGAAACACACAAAGACTAAAAACAAAAAACAAAAACAAAAACGAAAAATTAGAAAAATCAAAAAGGAAAAACAAACTTAGACTTAATCGTTATCAAAAAAAAAATTTGCAGGCAATCAAACAGAAGTCCCCGGCAACGGCGCCAAAAAACTTGATGTGCGATAAAGCTACTCTGTAGGGTTTATGCAATTAGGTCTTTAAATTTATAACCCTAGGGAACTGCAAGTGCACAGTTAAGACAATTGTAGTACTTAGGGATCGTTCCGCTGAGGACTTAGTGCTGAATGCACTACAAACCTATATGATTCGGATTAAGCTAAGTGAACATATTATTTGGTTTTTGGGGTTTTATGGAAGCAAATAACAAAGCAATAAAAGTAAAGGGATAGATATCAATTAAGATTAGAAATCAAGCAATTCACAAAACATATGCAAATCACAAGCAATCGATTTAGGATTTTAAGACTAGTTGTTCTAGAACTCATATCACTAAGGTAAGGTCATCCCACTATCGTGATGTAACTAACCATCTATGTTTTGCACCCTAATAGACTCAACTATCGTAGGTTATTACAAGGTGAAAACATGCTTTATGCTCAAGATTGATTGTTCACTAAACTCCTTAACTAACCTATCGAATTGTTAAGGTTTCTAGCTCATCGAATACTAGGTCCGAAGATATAACAAGCTTTTGGAGAGTATATCAACCTAAGATCACTCCCTGGGTAGCTAGGCCAGTTTGTGCTTTGAGTATAAATAAAGATGAAGAATCAATTCTAGAATAAATCTCTAGACGATTAAATACGTAAAAGCATAGAATTAAGGAAGTGCATAGAAATCAAATCAAAGCTAATACTCTAACATGTTTTGCAACACGTAGCAGCAAGAGTTAAGCACATAGACAGTATAATTTTTTGATCTATCTAAGCGTACTGAGTTAGATCTCATGTCTTTGCAATAGGGCAAAGATCAATCTATCCTTAAAGGCTTCTAGAATCAAATAAACATGAAGAACAAGAGAAAAACGAAATACATTGTTAAGGTATTGATTTAGGTTGTTAAGGCCGGCTACTTGAGTTCCTAGAGAGGCTAAAAGCAAGTATATATAGGGGTTCAAGGAGGCATAAGTCGGTTAGGGTTTCGTCGGGCAAATACGTCTTTTCCGGTCAAAACTGAGGCAATTTCGGTCATGATAAGGATCAGCCTGCGTGACCGGTATTGGAAGCTTCCATGCCTCTTCTAGAAGGTCGGAAAAAGGTCTGGATATCGGCCCATGGGCTGGCCCGGTGCCTAGCTCCATTTTGCACTAACTTCACTTCGAAGGTAGTTTGACATGTCCTCAGTGTTTCGGGTGTATCTTCTAAAGTACAGCTCCAATTGATGATTCCAACTCGATTGGAAAGCTAACTCAAAGGGCTATCTCCACACCAAATTTCATTAAATTCCCAACTGATTTGATCCTCCGTTCTTCAGTGAACTTCTGGCGTATACGTTCTGTCCAGTTTGAGAATGTGCATTATCTTCAAGATAAAATGACTTGGCTTGGTTCCTTTGACTTGGATAAGTAGCTGCATCATAGATGACACTCCTTTTGCTCCTTTTTACATCCTTTTGTTGATAAAACCTGTTAAGTCCTTAAAATCTACATATACGAGAAAACTACCTCTTTTGGTCCAAAAGCTTTATTAATATATATAAAAACCATACTAAAATAGATAGAAAAAGTGGTAAAATATAGGGTATATCACCAAAGAAGACATTTTGCTCATCAGTGCTTGGCTGAATACCAACAAGGATCCAGTAGTTGGGAATGAGCAAATAGCTGCATTGTTTTGGACAAGCATTGCAGCTTATTTTAACTCAAGTCTTACAAAAAATCCTGAGCTTGCTGGTATACCAAGTAGAGAACACACTCATTGTAAACAGAGGTGGCAGAAGATAAATGACCAAGTGTGCAAGTTCGTAGGCTGCTATGAGGCTGCACATTCTACCATAAAAAGTGGCTGGGGTGACAAAGACTTTAAGAAACTTGCTCTGGACCTTTTCTTCAGTGGTCACAAGTACAAGTTCACACTTGAACATTCTTGGCTAGAGTTATGGCATGACTAGAAATGGTGTGTATCTACTGCTAGTAAAGGAGAAGGGAGCTCAAAAAGAAGAAAGGTTGAGGAGACTTCTACACAGTCTTCAAACTGCCACCCAGTTGGGCTTCAAGATGATGAACCATTGGGTCGTCCAGCTGGTGTTAAGGCTTCCAAGGCAAAAGGAGTTTGAGCAACAGAACCACTATGGACCAAGAAAGCAAGGATCTGTTAAAATTTCAGAACATGTGGGCAATTAAGGAGAAGGATTTACGTATGAAAGATAAGCTTTATGACAAGAAACAGATAAGCTTTATGACAAGAAACAGAACCACTTACTATTATGGAATTGGCTCTAAAGAACAAGCTCATTTCAGACATGTTGTCTAATTAGTGTCTTCATATTTGTATGTCTAATTAGTATTTCCTTTCTATGCATAAATTTGTATTTCTGCTTGTATGAAATTTGAGTTTTTCAAATCAATGAATCGGTTAATAATAATGTCTAGTTGTTCATTTCTGTTTGTTGATTTCTGCTTGTTCATTACTGACTTGATCTTCTTAACATTGCAAGTTTTTTTGAAAAACAGACAAGATGTTGTCTTAACATTCCAGGATTTTTGAAAAACAGACAAACATACAAGTTGTTGCAGGTTTAGTTCACATGTGGTATTTGTGTTCACATGGTTTTGTTGGTTTATGCTTTGTACCGACACTTTTGTAAACAATTATTTGAGTTCACATGTGCTATATATTGTCATATAATTTGCCTTTTCATGTAAACATAGTCTTCTTTTCCTCTTCTATTTCTTCAAACAAGTTCTCCTTCTCTTTCTATTTCTTCAAACAAGTTCTCATTCTCCTTCTATTTCTTCAAACAAGTTCTCTTTCTCTTTCTATTTATTCATCAAAATTTCACACAAATATGGCATCCTCTTCAACTAATCCCTTTGACGGATCATTCGAGGAAACTTTTGATAAATCTTTTGATGAAACTTTTGACCAAAAATTTGATCAAAAGTTTGAGAATCTCTTCAATGATTCTGGTGATCATCGGAGGGCAACCAATTCCAGAAAAAACGAGACGTTATTGAAAGAGATCGCGAAGATGGTCACGAGCGTTTATGGAATGATAATGTCAAAGAAGATGCAACATACCCACCTAATTTATTCCGACGCCGTTTTAGAATGAACAAGCATTTGTTCATGCAAATTGTTGATCGACTCTCCAATGAAGTTCGAAACTTCCAAAAAAAGAAAGATGCTACCGGAAGATGTGGTCTCTCCGGACTTCAAAAGTGTACCACAACAATTCGTCTCATGGCATATGATACTGCGACTGATCAAGTTGACGAATACCTCCGCCTCGTTCCACCTACATCTCGTTTATGCTTGGAACATTTCGTCGAAGGAATATATATTTGTTCGGAGATGAGTACCTAAGGAGACCCACACAAGAGGATCTTCAATGACTTCTTGTCATTGGAGAGAAACGTGGATTTCCCGGGATGGTAGGAAGCATAGATTGTATGCATTGGGAGTGGAAGAATTGCTCCACCGCTTGGAAAAGGAAATTTTCACGTGGATCAGGAAAACCCACAATCGTTTTAGAGGCTGTAGCTTCATATGATCTTTGGATATGGCACGCGTTTTTTGGAGCTCTAGGTACCTTAAACGATCTCAATGTCCTTAACCGCTCACCAGTTTTTAATGATATAATAAATGGTCAAGCTCCGGAAGTGAATTTCTCTGTCAACGGAAGGGACTATGATTTGGCTTAATATCTCACAGATGGTATTTATCCGAAATAGGCAACTTTTATCCAACTTTTCCACTTCCACAAGATCCAAATCATCTTTATTTGCTGAACCTCAAGAAACTGTTCGGAAAGATGTCGAGCGTGCTTTCGGAGTCTTGCAAGCTCGATTTGCCATTGTTAAAAACACAACTCTTTTTTGGGATAAGAAAAAAATAGGAAAGATTATGAAAGCATCTATCATACTCCACAATATGATAGTAGAAGACGAACGAGATGTTAACACTCAGTTTGACGTATCCGAATTCTATCTAGGAGAACAAAACAGAAGTTCACATGTGGATTTCACGTTTTCTACATCTATGCTTACAAATAATGCCAATATGCTGGGCGTTCGAACTCGACTTCGTGATAGACAAATACATGAACAGTTGAAAGATGATTTGATTAAGCATATATGGCAAAAATTTGGACATGATCAAAATTACAACTGAGCGCTCTTTTCCGTTAATTTTTTTTTCCAGATCCCTTCTATATTTACTACCTATAATCACAAAAAAACAACAACAAAATAAATTAGGGTTCTGATGTTAATCCCAATACAATTAATATTAAAAAATTCATATATTATCCCAACATATTTACTATCTATAATCATGCTCTAACCC
Source organism: Arabis hirsuta (assembly GCA_964056655.1). Classification (NCBI taxonomy): domain Eukaryota; kingdom Viridiplantae; phylum Streptophyta; class Magnoliopsida; order Brassicales; family Brassicaceae; genus Arabis; species Arabis hirsuta. The sequence goes on from OZ053299.1 coordinate 29,377,238, forward strand.
TAAACAAATCACTCTTTACTATCTATAATCATGCTCTAACCCTAAACAAATCACTCTCTCTAACCTCTGCTTCTCTTTCACTCCCTCTTTATTAAAGTGATTCTCTCTCTGTCTTCCACAAATATCTACAACGCCAATTTACTTTATTATTTAGTTTTCAACAAAAACAATAGTAAAATGTATACATACACAATTACGATTACACAGCCAAATTCAAAATAGATTTCTTCTGACTACTTATTACAAATACACTACAATATCACATCATATGCTATACACATACATAGGGGCAAAATCGCCATAAAGCAACTCAAGTTGTTGCGTGAATAATGTGAAAACCAGATAACCAATTATGCTATAATCGGTTACTATTGACTGTAAATTCTCATAAAAATATAGTTGCTTAAAAGAAGTCATAATTTTTAGAGTTGGTAATCTATTAATTTGTACGAATGCTACCACGTGTCAGTATATATATTCAAATCGAGTTGAAAACATATACGAATTCAAATACAACTATCTACGTAGTAAATTATCTTTGTACGGATACAAAATTAAATAACTTACTCGTGTGATCGTTGACTAAGAACAAGAAAACATAATGATAGTTCCTTAAAAAAAGTCGTGATTTTTAGAGATGGTAATCTATTAGTTTGTACGAATGTTACTATGTGTTAGTATCAAATCGAATAGAAAACGTGTATGGATTCAAATACAACTATCTATGTAGTAGAATATCTTTGTACGGATACAAAATTGAATAGATTACTAATAATTGAGTTTTTGACCAAGAAAAAGAAAACGTATGACCAAAATGGGAAAAATAATAACATTAAAACCAACTGTTTACATTCCCTATATAAAGCCTATGCTTAACCAAAATCTACTTCACACCCAAAAATCCTCTCTACACCTCTTCCTCTCTCACAGTTATTGACAAAACAAAAAGAATGTCTCAGTCAAGTCGTGTCAGAGATGATGTTAGAGAACCCTTACTCCCAAAAAGATCCAATCAGAGACTGCATTTACTAAAAAGTTACTGTGATCTTTTTTCTCTCTTCGCAAATGAAGCACTCTCCATCGCCAAAATCTCTTTCCCATTGGTCCTCACAGGTCTCTTCCTTTACTTACGCTCTTTCTTCACCATGTATTTCTTCGGCAGTCTCGGAGATGCCAAATTCGCCGGTGGCTGTCTTGCCTTGGCATTCGCGAACATCATTGGATACTCTGTTTTATCCGGTCTAATCATGGGGGTGGAAACAATATGTTCCCAAGCGTTCGGCGCCAAACGCTACAAATACTTCCGCGCCACTATCCAGCGAGGAATCATCCTCCTCCTCCTCTTCACTTCTCTCCTCGTTACACCTCTCTGGATCAACATGCCAAATATTTTAGAAATGATTGGACAGGACAAGGATTCTGTGCTCGAAGCTCACACCTTTTTGCTTTAATCTGTTCCAGATCTCTTCGCTCTATCTTTCTTACACCCATTAAGAGTTTATCTCAGGACGCAGTAAAAAATTCTTCCTTTATCAATCTGCACTCTCATTGCTAGTTTTCTCCATCTGCCAGTCACGTTTTACCTCGTGTCGTATCTCGGATTGGGGATTAAAGGCGTGGCATTGAGCGGTGTTGTGTCCAATTTCAACCTAGTCGCCTTTCTTTTCCTCTACATCGCTTTCTTCGATGAAAAGCTAAGTAATGACGAGGAGATCTTAGAGGAGTCATTTTATTGTGTGAGAGAATGGAAAAAATGTAAACCCTAAAGCAAACGTTGCTACAATGGGAATTCTCATCCAAATCACTTCCCTTGTTTACATTTTCCCTTCTTCCTTAAGCTTTGGAGTCTCTACTCGGGTCGGGAACGCGCTAGGCTCGAACCAGCCGCAGAATGCGAGAAGAGCTGCCATTGTTGGACTCGGTCTCAGCATCTCCTTTGGATTCACGGCTCTCTTCTTCACCTTCTCGGTGAGAAACGTCTGGGCTACGTTTTTCAGGAATGACACAGACATCATTTCTTTGACTTCCATGGCTCTGCCTATCGTTGGCCTCTGCGAGCTCGGAAACTGCCCTCAGACGACTGGATGCGGCATTCTCAGAGGATCCGCAAGGCCGAAGATCGGAGCTATTATTAATTTGGTGGCGTTTTATGCGGTTGGAATGCCTGTAGGAGGGATTTTGGCGTTTTGGCTTGGGTTCGGATTAAATGGACTTTGGCTAGGGATGCTTGCTGCGCAGCTCTCATGTGTGGTTAGTATGATGGTTGCGATCTGTAGGATCAATTGGGAACTGGAGGCGGAAAGGGCTAAGGAGCTCACATCGGTAGATGGTGGCGGCGGCAGCAACAACGACAACGACAACGATTAGGAATCAGTCAAAGGAAGTCTTTGAGAGAAGTGATAGAAAATTGCTCTGTTTCATATGACTTTCTTATGGATTAACTGATAACTTTTTCCTTTAATGATAATAAATTATTAACAACATAGAGATTCGTTGTTACAATGTGGTTTTTTTTTTTTTTTTAATGCTTTACTTTATTGAAATTGATTTAAAACAAATTACATTAATGGAGAAGTTCAACAGATGCGATACAAAGTCATTTTAGTCTATACAAAGTCATGTTACAATGTGGTCTATACAAGGTTTTAAGACTCATCCGTTGTTATTTAAGTAGATGAGAATACAAATGATGACCAAGTCATTTTCAGTCAACTGGAACCTTCCAAAAAAAATTGAGAAGTCCAAACAAGTGTTTTTATTTTTATGTAGCTTAAATCTCATTATGATTCTTATGCATAGTGGCTTTACCTCGGAGTGGGCATGACATCAACAAACCACACTAAACAAAAAATGTCGTAGATATTACAAGTTGGATATAGTGGCATGGATGGTCGATCTTGGATACACTATGTTGGCAAACAAAGCTTGACCCTTGTAGCTTGACCATATTTTGTCTTCTAATATATCAAAACAAAACATTTAGACATACAGTTTCTTATGCCAATATTCTTCGAGTGAGAAACAAGTTTGCTCATGCGCTTGCTCTCTATGAGACTATGCTAGAGAAAGATAGCAAAGAGAGATATCTATATTGTCATGTTTCAAAAATCATTACCATCGACTATAGTATCAGAAGCCCTGGCCATCAATACGTGGATGATTTATCATGGACATGTCGTTTATTTTTTTAACCATAAAACATTGACCAGAAAACTTTGACCATTACAATCCACGATCGTACGAGAAGCCCTGACCATCAACATGTGGATTCGACGATGTGTCTGTAGCAACATTTGTTCACACACAAACGAGTGAACAATGTGCTCATGAACAAAGAAAATTAATCAAAACAAAACAATTTCGATCAATATAGGATTATTTACTTCTAGACAACGACGATGACGATAACGATGAACAACAATAATAGTCTTTCTTAGATACAAAAGCTTGCATCGCTTTCTACCAGCAAGAACAAGAACAACCCTTTTGATGAATTCGGCTTCGATTCTGACTTTTTGGGACAAATCTATAGAAATCGGTTTCCAAATCTATGGAAATCATATTCCAAACTCCATGAAATACGAGAACCGAGCTTGAGAGAGATTGATGACACTACTACAACGAAATCAGAATGTTATGAAAATCCTCCTTATAGCTTCATCATTTTTCCAAAACAAAGATTTTAGGTTTGTTTTACTAAATGTTTCAAAATAAATCGATGGAATAGATGAGAGATGAGAGTCTGAGAAAGAAAAAGAAAGGTGTCAGCTTTCCAATTTTGATTTTGCTTTTTTTTTTTTTTTTAATATTATTATTTAGTCTGCAACAAAACAAAAAAATTACAAGGGTTGAGAGTAGGGCTGGGCGTTCGGGTACCCGTTCGGATTCGAGGTGGGTAGTTGCATTCGCCGGATACCCGGTTTAAGATTTATAGAGATTCATCGGGTAATTTATATTATCAGATCGGGTACGGATCGGGTATTATTGGGTTCGGGTTTGGGTCCGGATATCTGAACAATGTCAATTTGCAAGAAATTTTTTTTTTTAAAAACTAAGTTTAAAATAGAAACTGCAAATGTAAAAATGCAAATATAACTAATACAAGAAGGAACAAGAGTTTTAGTAGTAAAGGAGCAAGAGTTTTAGTAGTAAAAATGCAACATGTCATAAATTAAACAAACGATACGTGTTACATGAAGCAGACGATACATGTTATAAATTAAACAAACGATCTACAACATATAAGTAAATGCTTTCACAATTATTTTGACTCAAGTGCTCTAGAAAAAAAAAAAACAGACTCAAAGTTGAGAGTTTCAATCTTGATGTTGGCAACGTGACTAAATTTCCAAGTTCCCAAACCAGGAGAATTACAGTAGAGAGACTAATGCAAGACTAATATAAGTTGCCAAACCAGCCAAAAATAACAAGATTAATGCAAGACTCCTCTATCCAATTTGGTTAATAGAACAAGGAAAAGATGATGATTCTGAGCATCCTAAGACCAAACTAACTCATGATTTACAAATATCGACCTCTGTGAACAACAACATAACCAAACTAACTCATGATTCACATTAAAAATGATTAGATAATCGAAAAGAAATTGATAATCGCTTGGGTATTGAATCAATTACCAGAAATTTTCTATGCGAGTTAACTGATGGAGGAGAGGATGCGAAATTGATAATTGCTTGGGTTTTTAGCTTCGAGGCTTCGGTGGGTTTTGTTATTCTCTCCTCTCTTGCTTCGATTTTGCAAAGCAAAAGTTGCCTCTGTGATGGTCAGTCTCAATCCCGATCCTCTGTAATGGTCGGCCTCTGTGGATTCTTGTTTTGGCTAGAGGGAGGTCGCGTGTAGTGCTGGGCGACTCGCGTATCTTTTGTCTACGGCTGGGCGACTCGGGTGCGTGTAGGGCTGGGCGACTAGCGTTTGTGTGTGGAGGGCTGGGCGACTTGCCTTCGTGAAGGGCTAGGCTGATCGCGAATGAAGCGAGGGAGATCGAATTCCGATTCGGAGTCGCGAAATGATTTTGGGTCGGGGTGGGTTCGTATCGCCGAATTGATTTTGTGTATGGGTTAGGGTGGGGTTCGCGAAATGGGGTTGAACCACAGTGGTTCGGTTAGTTAATCGGGTATCGGGTTGTACCCGAACCCGACCGGATTCCCGAACCAGAATAAAACCAAATCCGATTGGGTATTTAAACAATTCCAAACCCATAGCAAACCAGTTTTTTTGGGTCGAGTTTGGGTTCGGGTAATTTGCCCAGCCCTAGTTGAGAGCATTTTCAATGGTGAGTATTTTCACATGAGGTTCTAAGTTTGACCAAAAATAAAAAAATATTTTAATACATAGATATTTTTAATAGTGGAGAAACTTATATAAGAATTTTTCATGTAGAACCCCATGGATGAGTTTCTGCACTATTTGAAAAATTTATTTAATTAAATATTATTACTTTTGTTTAGTCAAACTTAGATACTCTTGTGAGATATCCACCATTGTGGGTGCTCTGAATTAGTCAAGGGTTAAAATCGACTTTCACCATGAAAAGATATACCTTGTAAAAAAGTATTTCTTAAAGAAATATCTGACTAAGAAAGTATGTCTAAAGGTAAATAATCCGTTTGAAAAGTGTGTGGCAGATATTTAAATCCGAGCTCTTCAGATCCAGTTTTCTTTTAACACTGATATATTATTTTAATATAATTTTTAGAAAATTGTTACCACTTTGATTCATTCTACATGATTTCATCTTGCACTATCTTGAAGTATTCCTGCAATAGACAAAAAAAAAATAATGCAATTATATAAGTAGTTATATAGTAAAAAGTGAACCGAATCCAGATAGAAAAAAAAACACTAATTATTTGAAACTATATATGATGAAATTTAATTAAACTAAAAATAATAGAGATTTCTCTATCAATGGTTTTACATCAACGTTTTCAATGATATTTTTGGAGGTCGAAACCAATGCAATTGGATTTGTCAAAGGTTTTAGGGAAAGTACGAGAACTCTGATAAAGAATCACAAGAACAAGAAAAAAAACACGAAATTGCTCTGAAAAAAGTTTTTATTGATGTTTGCAGAGTGTTTGCATATAAAGCTGCATATCCCTTTTAAAGAGGAGTTACAAGAGTATATATACAAGTCTAAGTCGGCTAGGGTGGTTTCTAAGTAAATGAGAAATATTTCCTTATTTCTCGGGATTTCATATTATCAAAGTCGGTGCTCGCCATGGACTTCGTCGTCTTAGGCTTGACCTCGTCATCTCGCCACCTTGGGCTTGTATACCTTGGCACACTTCTTTGTAGTAGGCCAAATGGAATGATTCAAGCCATTCTCGGCCAAATGCCGAGCTCTCCAGGTCGTCGGCACATGCGAGGTGTCGAAGTGGCGTCGACGAGGTGCCAAGCTCTCCAGGATGACAGAGTCAGTGAGGTGTCGAGATCTCGAAGGCGACGGTGTTGGTGGTGCTAGGCTTGTAGTTGTCGTGCCAGTCGTCGTCAGAGACAGTCATCGTCAGAGACAGTGCTCAGCAAAAAACAGTAGTCGGCAGAATACACCAATAGTCGGCGAAATGAGCTTCTCTGGCGGGATGTCTAGGTCTGTATAGTGAACTTGGCCCAACTCATTTTGGTCCATTTCTATATTTAGTCATTTCGTTGAAAATAACTGTCGGAGGGAGTTTTGACCCAAATAGTTAGCCCTCCAGCTCGGTAATATCTGTTAAGATGTTGCCGAGTTTAAAGAAACCGAAGACGAGATTGATGCTGTCAGACTAAGCTTTGTATCGAAATGGGCCGAGACTAGACGTTGGTTACGTGGTCATTCTGCTGAGCGGACATGTTTCCGTAAATTTTAGCCCAACGCGTATTTGTTTTCCCGATTTGACTAGACTTGTGTTTATTGCAATTTACCGTCTTGTTGTCGAGCTACATGTTTCGAAAATGTTTAACTCGACATAGACTTTGTTTGTTGTGAACTGGACTCAAGCTTGTTTTGTTAAAGCTCTACGAGTTTGCGACGACAGAGTAATTTTGTATTGTTTTGCATTTCGTCATTGCCAAGCTTACATGTTTAGAAATGTTTAGCTCGACAATTTCTTATACTTAGTAAAAATTCCTATTCCTTTTAGGAATTGAAAGTGCGAGTTGGAGATTTTTTTGAACTTGTTTCTTTCCTAGCTCAAGTTTGTCTCGTTAAAGCTTGTTGAGCTCGAGCTTGTTTCGTGAAAGCTTGCCGAGCTCATTTGTTGTAGTTTAGCTCGACATTTTTGTCGACGTCTTCGAGCTAACCTGTTTTGTCAGTGTTTAGCTCGACACTCGAAAATGTTGTCGTTGTTGCCTTTGAGCTCGTCACTTTTTCATCGTGGGATTTGAGCTTCTTACTTCGTTGTTGGTGGCGAACTCAGCTTTCTTTTCCTCATATCTTCACTTCTCCAAAGAAAAGGTAGAAGTTTCTTTCTCTCTCCCTTCTCTCTCCTTTTATTTTTAGGGTTTTTTTTGTACTTTGCCGTCACTGAGATCAACTAAGATCTGTCTCTGCCGTGGGTCTTCCGACGTGGCCTCGACCTTGTTGTTCTTGTCACCTCATCGTCGCTCTAACTCTTCCCTTGGCATCGTCTTCGCCGCCACTGTCGATTTTGCCGAGTACAAGAGCTGGCGAGACTGCGATCTTGTGTGTGGCCGAGAAGATCTCAGCTCTTGCTTAATCGGCACCTTAGTTCCATCTCTAGCTCACAGTAGTCGGCAATATCTCCCATTGGGCTATTCGCCACCTTGGCTTCGCGTAGTAGTCGTCAAGAAGAGAAAACTCGTCCATGGGGACCTCGTCAAATTGAGATTTTGGAGAGACCGATTGACCGTGATTTCTGCTCACTGCGTCGTCGTCCTCAATCTTTGGTGTCGTCGTCGTATTTCCATAGTAATCGGCATTGTCTCCAATCCGCCATCTTGTCTCCTTGGCATCGTTGTGCTTGCGTAGAAGTCGGCACTATGCCCAAGACTCGAGAGTTCAGAGGTCGGCATCAACGTCATTGGATTTGCTTCCGAGGTATACTCCTGCTGACTACTATGATTTGAGTTGAGAATTCGCCGATTACTTTCTTTAACCGTCGCCGAGGTCTCTCTTTTTTGGCTGAGGAGTTGTTATAGTTTGAGCCCGCCGCGGGTTTGTGTTGCCGAGGACTCTTTGTCTAGCCAAGATTAATTTTGAGAAAGGTTTTGTTGATATCTCTTAGTCTTCTCATCATCTTTCCCTTTGTTAATTTTTTTGTTCGCGTTACTTAGAGAAATTCTCATGCTTGTAGTGATGGAAAATTTGGCCTTGTCTTTGTGGTGAGCTCGGCCATCTTTAAGACGACCACGAGCTCGTCAAACTAGCCAGTTCGTAGCTAGAAGGTCGGCCATATTGATATGTCTCCACGATAATTGATGTAACTTTCTAACCGTCGGTCCAAATGACTTCATATTTCTTTGAATGAAGGTGTATTTAATTATCTATCTAGTGTCAAAATTTCAGTTTGATCCGAGCTCAGCTCTCTAGCTCGGCATTAACGAGCTTATTCTTGCATTTCAGCATGTCTTCAGTAAATCGGGGGTATTTTGATGACCGCAACTCCTAATGATATGATTTTAACTTTGTTGAAAAGCTGACTCAAAGATATTGTTATTCATCATCAGATCGAGCTCTGTAGCATGTTGCCAAGGTCTCTACAAAATCATTAGTGCCAAAGTTGTTTCTTGGCGAGTTTATTGCTTCGTCATCTCGACAAACTAGGGATCGGAACCGAGGATAACTGAAATTTGGTGCTAAGATCTTGCCATTTTTGTGTCTTTGCCAGGGTCTCCCTTGAGTCGAGATCTCGAGGTTTAAAAGTCGGTGTTGCCGTCACTCGGAGCATGTGGCGAGGTTGAATCAAAATGTTACCTACTTCGATTTGTTGTCACAGTTATTGGGTTTTGTTCCGAGGTCTCTTTGTATTGAGATCTCCTTGTGTCGAGATCTCTTCGCACCAAGATCTCCTCGCACCGAGGTCTCTTTGTGCCGAGATCTCTTTCCCTTGCCGAGGAATCCCTCTCTTACCGAGCTAGCTCGTCTGGTGGCAAAGTAGAATTTGTGAGTGGCACCGAGGAAGGAGCCGTGAAGGTTATTCCTTAGCCTTGTTGGTTTACTTATGTATTTGTTTCCTCTTGCTTTTGTTTTAGACTTGATTTGTTTCGATGCCTAGATGGCTTTATCCGCTTAGGTCCTCACTTGGAACCTTGTTTTTGCTTTTGTATCTAGACAGCTTTACCCACTTAGGTCATGACTTAGAACCTTGTGATTTTTACCTCGTATTCTAGGAATGATACGAGATGATTTATGGATTTGGTTTTTCCATATTGCTATTTTTTAGATTTTGCTGTTATGATGGTTTTGTAAGAGTATTATGGTTTGCGAACGAGTTCTCAATAACAAGTCCACTCCAAAAATAACTCTGACTTATGATGCGACCAATAATTTGTATATTGGGTTTTGAACTAAGTATTATGGTTTACGGACGAAATCTTATTAACAAGCACGCTCCAAAAATAACTTAGATTTTCGATGTAACCAATAGCTCGTGTATTGGGGTTTAAGCTAAGTATTATGGTTTACAGACGAGTTCTCATTAACAAGTCTGTTCCAAAAATAACTTAGATTTCTGACTTGTAATGTGACCAACGTTTTGTATGTTGAGTTTTATTCTGTGATGCATAGTTTGGTTTACAGGCACGTTGCAATCAACAAGCTTGCTCCAAGAAGCGAACACATTATGTGGTTAAGACCAATAGTCAGATTACTGGGTTTTCGGATGATCATTTTGGTTTACATACGAGTTCTTATTAACAAGTCCGCTCCAAGTCGAACATGTATCGCGTTGCGACCAACGTCTCTTTTGTTGGGTTTAGGATGAATATTTTGGATTACGCATATGTTTGCCTTTGAACATATTCGCTCGATAATGAACATAAAGCGATATAACCAACGATTTGTATGTTAGGCTTAGGATGAACATTTCGGATTATGGATATGTTTCCCTTTGAACATATTTGCTTGATAATGAACATATATATTTGTATAACGTGCTTTTAATCCTGCGAAGGATGTATTTGTCATATCTAAAGTATTCGTATGAATTTATTAGTGTGGCCAGCATCAACAAGAGTAAGTGTATATTGTCTAGTTTCGGTAAAACTGTGAGTAATCCATATTGGATGTGATCGAGATGTCTGTTTTGTCAAGACTTAGATAATCCGCGAAGGATGTAGACGAGAATGAGTGAATTTTTGCGTTCGATTGATCACAAAAATTGTTACAAGAACTGGGAGTATACGTACCCCCCATTTTTGAGGAGGGAGACAACTGAACCCATCCGAAGATGAGCTGCCTACATACCCTTTGCAAAGATCAAGCCGTCCCATAGTTCATGCTAAGTATCCAAAATATCGTAGTTGTGATACTATTTCAAGTGTCGCGTATTCCACGATCGGGATATTGGGATGTCTGCCATGTTGGCGAGTTTATAGATTCTGGGTCGGACCACTTAAGTGATTTTGTAGGGTACTTCCCAGTGAGTGCCTAGCTTGTCGACGTTTCATTTTTCCGTGTTTTGGATGACCTGTCATAAGACTAAATCTCATTCGCTAAAACGTATCGTTTTGACTTCAGAGTTGTAGTTTGTAGCCGCAACGTTCTAGTAATTGGTTATTCGGGCAAATGCTGTCTCGGCTTGACGAGCCTTGATTGAAGTGATGTTAAGGCATGTTGTAAGTTCTCTAACGTTCTCATTAGTGGCCTTTATGTCCCATTCAAAATACTCCTACATTCTATCAGAATCGCGCTTGAGAAAGTGGATATTTCTCTCGTTGTTTTGGATGTCATAGGTGTATTGCTGTTGTACTTCGTTAAGACGGATCAAGCGTGTCTCTATGTTTTGAATTTGAGTAGCAAATAAGTCGAGCTTATCTCTTAGAGACAAACCAGAGGTCTCGATCCTTTCATTCACGTGATGAGCGATCGTCTTCGTATCGTCCATGCATTATTGTTGTAAGGCTTCTAATTTATTATCTTCTTCGAATGAAATAACATCGTTTGGGAGATCAAATGACTAAGACCAAGTGCTGTTGACTTTAGCTCCCCATTGATATGATTCAACGGAAGAGATTGTGTCAGTAGTATTGGGATCATCCCATTATCATGTTGATTCGTTGACGAGTTCTAGGTGGATCCGGCTTATCATTTAGCCTTCCACGTTTAGGGGACTTGTCTTCTATGTGTTTAGGATGATCTGTGTTGATCGATGTCGAAATCGAAGTCCTCGAGGCTGGTATCGCCTTTAAGTTCGCCAGCTACTAGCTTTGCAGCGAGTTTGAGTCCTAGCACGAGATAATTGGTGGTTGAGTGTCTGAAGACATGGTGGTGATCGTAATACACCGTTTCATCGTAAGAACTGTGGCTCTCTGACCACGTGTTCTTCTGATATAATGCGTTTTTGGCGCATTCTAACCCTTGTTTTATAGGCTTTTATCGAGTCTTTTGCTTTACTTTGAGTCATTTTAGGTCAAAAGGTGGCTGGAATGGAGGATTGGAACTCACAATGGGACTTGGCGAAAATGGAGGGAAACTGGAACTTTTTGAAGATTTTGAAGAAAAGGAGCTCCTGCTCCCAATCGACTGACCTTCTCCGCAGAATATCCACTTTTGGAAATTTTCATTAAACCTATTTTCGCCACCTAGGATTGCCCTAATTGATCCCAGCCGCCTAAGCCTCCTTTAAAGGAGATGTTTTCGGATCTCTTAAGGGGCAGACACGAACGGCAGAAAGAAGAGAACACGAGAGAGAGAGAGAGAGAGAGAGAGAGAGAGAGAGAGAGAGATTGATACTTTGTTTTTAGAGTTTTGTAAGATCGAAGATTGTCTTCCACCTTTGTTGAAATCTTCTAAACTCTTTATCTTTTCTATTTATTCATCTATGTAATTTCTTATCTCACTTGCTGTTGTTCGATTCACTATTTGCGAGTAGTCTTTCAAGTTAGGTTAAAGGTTCTATGGGATTAGAGATTCACGAACTAAGCATATATAGGTTTTGAAATATATATTTGTTACCTCCATCTATTGTTGTTCGTAACGCCTAGACTAGCTTGATCACCTAACCTTTGATTTTAGGTTTAATTTACTCATCAAAAGTGTTGTGAATTGCTTGAATTAACATAGATGGGCGATTCGTCCTTAGCCAACAAGAGTTGAATTTAAGGCAATTGTGAACGAATCGATCCTATCCTCTTTAATGCTCATTATTCTTTAGAATCTCAAATGACAGTTTAGGGTCTTAGATTGATTGATGAAGTAGTTGATGTCACGACAGTGGGTCCTCTTAATTTTATGATTGAGTTCTAGATTGGTTCTTAATTGATAACCTGAATAATTGTTTCGTTTTTGATGATCTAATCCCTGAGATAATTTCCCTTGATCTAACGCCTTTATCGTAAATTGTTTAAACCGAATTTACATATTTGCTTGCTAAACGTGACAACTTAAAATCCACTTGATAGCTTAGCTGAATTGGTATTCCATAAGATTAGAATGTATTGCTGGTCCCTTTGAACGAACCTAACTATTCTACATCGAATTAGTAATTCTATGTTTCATCTTTAAGTTGCATAAACAATCTTATATCAAATTGGTGCCGTTGCGACGGAGACCACCTCGATACCTCTAGTTTTAATATACGTTTTCAGACTAAGTACTAACTCGTTCTTTTTGTTTTTCTTGCGTGTGTTTCTAGGTGTATGAACTCAAGGTCAACAAGGAGTAATTGTGAAATTTCCCTCGTAATTTTGAGTAACCCAGAACTTGCAAAACTTAAACGAGTCAACAGACGAACAAGACCTAATCTCGTCGACATGGGCGGACAAGGTGATAATGATATGGCGGCTGAGCTGCAAAGGTTGCAAGAGCAGATGGCTCAGATGCAGCAACAACATGCCCGCGAACAGCAGCAGCAACGCGCACGTGAACAACAGAGTACCATTGGGTATATAGACAATCCTCATGCTTTCTACCGGAACCGAGCTGCTATTGTTCCACCTGCTATTGAGAGGCAAGATAATGATATCAAGCCTCAGATGATATCGTTGGTCAAGCAACACTTGTTCCATGGACTTTCCGCAGAGATTCCAATGGACCATATAGAGAACTTTGAGGAGATCTGCTCCACAACGAGTTCTAATGGGATAAATCCGAACTTCTTAAAGTGTAAGCTTTTCCCCTTTTTATTTGCGGATAAAGCTTCCCGTTGGCTCAAGTCTCTACCAGCTGGATCCATCACGACGTGGACACAATGTAGAGCAGCGTTCTTGGACCACTTCTACACCAAAACCAAGACCGCGAGCCTAAGGAAAAAGATCTCCACTTTTCAACAACATTCAGGAGAGTCCTTTTGTGAGGCATGGGAACGGTTCAAAGAGTACAAAAGAGAGTGTCCACACCATGGGTTTACCAATGAGAACTTGTTGGGTATCTTCTTTGATGGTGTTGATTGGGATTATAGGAATGCTTTGAATGCTGCGAGTGATGGTGATTTTATGACTAAGACCAGAGAGGATGCGTATAAGCTTATTGAGAACTTGGCTGTGAGTTCTAGCAACAAGTCTCAAGAGTATGATAGTACCACGAAATCTAGTGGAATAGATTCTTAAAAGATTGATGACCTTACGGCTAAGGTTAACTTGTTGCTCAAGGGGAACCAAAGGACGGTTCCCTTTATTGATGAGAATGGTGAACCACTTGCTGAAGAAGGAGACTGTGATCAGCAAAACGTCAGCTATGTGAATGGCCAAGGGTTTGTGCAAAACCGTGGGTTCAACCAGAATTATAGGAGCCACCCGAACTTCTCCTAGGAGTACGAACGTTGAGAACCCACGTGACCAGGTTTATCCGCAGCAAACCGGCCCCCAAAACCCGAAACCTCAAGATAAAGGTTTCCAGAAGACTTTCCCTCAAGGTTTCCAAGGCAAAACGTTCCTTCCTTTCCAAGGTCAGAAACCACAGTTTACTAACTTTCAGGCTCCTACGAGCTCTGGAAGTACTTCTCAGGATGAATTGAAAGGTATGATGCAGCAATTGATGACTAATCAACAAAAGTCTGCTACTGAGATTAACACGTAGGTAGACGCCATGTACTCGGATCTCAATGGTAGACTTGAAGCTGTTTGCAACCACGTGAAAAAACTTGATACTTAGGTTGCCCAAACTGCTGAGGCAATCAAGAGGCCACAAGGAGTACTGCTAGGTAAAACAAATGCAAACCCCAGAGAGTTTGTGAATGCAATTGAGCTAAGCAATGGAAGAGTTCTACCACCAGTTGTGAGGGCAGGGACTGAAAACTGCCCAGAAAAGTTCGCAGAGCACCCGCTCCCAGACGGAGCACTCGCTCCAGAAGATGGAGCACATGCTCCAGAAGAGGAAAATGATGAAGAAGTTGCTGGACCAACTTCTAAGGTACTTCGACCGAATGAGCTTGTTGATAAGGTTCGATCTCGTGTCTACAAACCTCCAGTTCCTTACCCAGTTCCTCCAAAGAAGTCACAGAAGGATTTAGAGAAGGCAAAGTGTAAGAAAATGTTGAATGATTTGACGGTTAAGCTCCCTTTAGCAGATGCTATTCAGATGATGCCAGCCATGAAGAAGTATGTTAAGGGTTTGGTTACAGGAAATGTTTCTTCAGAACAGAGTGCTATGATGGTATCTAAGAATTGTAGTTCTGTGCTGCAAAACAAGATGCCTAAGAACCAAGAGGACCCAGGGAAGTTTGTTTATCCGTGCAGATTGGTCTTATGCGATTTGCTTGTTTTCTATGCGATTTGGGTTCAAGTGTTAACCTCATGCCATATTCGGTTGCTAGGAAGCTTGGGTACACAAAGTTCAAACCAATACGAATTTCGTTGGTGTTTGCTGACAGATCGGTAAAGCTGCCTGTGGGGATTCTTGAGGATTTGCATGTTAGGATTGGCAATACTTTGATTCCTGCGGATTTTGTGGTGCTAGAAGTAGATGAGGAACCAAAGGATCCCTTGATTTCGGGACGTCTTTTCTTGCGCACAGCTGGTGTGATTATTGATGTGAGGAATGGTACAATCGGTCTCCACCTAGGAGACATTATTATGGACTTTGAGATAGACAGAATGCTCAAAAGCCAACCATTGATGGGAAAACTTTTGCCATTGAGGATAATCTCGAAATCTTTGAGGGAGAGATTTAAGAGATTTTGGCTGATGATGCGTTGGATGTAGCGTTGACAAAGGCTGCGGGTGAGCATGGGTATTTGAGTGAGGACACAGTTGGGTGTGCAAGGATGCTGGATTCGGGTCAGATGGAAAAATCAACTGAATTTTTGAAACTCGAAATAGAGGATGCTGACGGAGCACCTGCTCCTGGAAACTCTGCTGACAGTACTTGGAGCGAACTGAAAGCTCCTAAATTTGAGCTCAAAATCCTACCAGCCGGGCTAAGGTACGCGTTTCTAATCGCTAACTCTACATATCCTGTGATCATAAATGCTGATTTGAACAATGTAGAAACCGTCTTGCTTTTGTGTGAACTTAGGAAGTATAGAAAGGCTCTAGGATATTCACTAGATGATATTCCTAGAATTTCACATGATCTTTGCATGCATTGAATACATCTAGAAGATTAATCGAGAACTTCTGTAGAACATCAAAGGAGGTTGAATCCAAATTTAAAAGATGTTATTAAGAAAGAAATAATGAAACTTCTAGAAGCTTGCGTTATCTATGCGATCTCTAATAGTAATTGGGTCATTCATGTTCATGTTGTGCCTAAAAAAGGTGGAATTACTGTGATCACTAATGATAGGAATGAATTGATACCAACTAGGACAGTAACTGGTCATAGGATGTGTATCGATTATAGGAAATTAAATGCTGCGACAAGGAAAGATCATTTTCCCTTGCCATTCATTGATCAAATGCTCGAGAGATTAGCTAACCATCCATAGTACTGCTTTTTAGATGGTTACTCAGGTTTTTTCCAAATTCCTATGCATCCGGATGATCAGGAGAAGACGACGTTCACATGTCCTTTTCGTACTTTTGCTTATCGCAGAATGCCATTTGGATTATGTAACGCCCTGCGGCATTTCAAAGGTGCATGATGTCGATTTTTACTGATTTTATTGAGGACATAATGGAAATTTTCATGGACAATTTCTCCGTCTATGAAAGCTCTTTCTCTGTGTGTTTGTCAAATCTTTGCAGGGTGTTGCAACGTTGTGAGGAGAAGCATCTCGTGTTAAACTGGAAAAAGTGCCATTTCATGGTTCGAGATGGTATTGTTTTGGGTCATATGATATCCGAGAACAGTATTGAGGTTGACCGTGCAAAGGTTAAGGTATTGATGAGTCTTCAATCACCGGATTCAGTCAGGGGAATAAAGAGTTTCCTAGGTCATGCTGGGTTTTACAGAAGGTTCATTAAAGACTTCTCAAAGATAGCGAGACCGCTTACTCAACTGTTGTGTAAGGAGACTAAGTTTGAGTTCAATGGGGCTTGTCTTGAGGCTTTTCACACTATAAAAGGAGCCTTGGTAAGTGCGCCCATTGTTCACCACCGGACTGGGATCTGCCGTTTGAAGTGATGACGGATGCAAGTGACTATGCTGTAGGAGCAGTTTTGGGCCAGAGGAAGGACAAAAAGCTTCACGTGATCTACTATGCCAGCCGTACATTGGATGAGGCCCAATGCAAATACGCTCACTACAACAAATTTCTACATCGATAGCATATGAGGATAACTCATTTTTCGTAACTGCTATCAAAGATAAATTTTAATTTTGTTTAATATAGCATAGCATTGAATTAACGCTATAATAGGAAAATCACCAAGCGGAAAGCTAAAATCACTTATCTCGTAAATACTTGGTGAAAATATTCACTTGAGCGCCAGATATGTCGGGTTTAAGCGCCATATGTCATTGGTTTAAGTGCCATAGACCAAAAAACCACAAAATAAGACAGATCTGGAAAAAAAAATTACTCTCCCTCGTCGACTCCGTCGTGTACTCCACTGTTGGGCTTGCCATCGACCTCGTTTTGCGTCCATTCCGTCGCTCATCGCCAGTTTCTGCCTCATATTTCAGTAATTTAAGACACGATTTAGGTATCCACATTTCTACATTTCTCAATTGATGAACCCTAATTTCGTCTTCTTCGATAATCTTCTCTAATTTTCTCCTTTGGATTTGTGTATCTTCACGAAATTCGCCGCCGCCACACTAGAATCTTGCCACAAACACAAAGTTGTTCCGTGTCACCAACCATATTTTCCACTTTACTCGACATTGAGCTGAAATTTCAGGTAAATCTATCTCATTAGGTTGTTGTCTTTGATGCTTCTGTTCTTTGTTAATGTGGAACAAAATTATCTTTTTAGGGTTTGTCAGATTAGATTAGATGAAGTTTTATGTAGACAATTAAAAATTTGGTTTATAATGTTTGGATTTATTGGATTAATTTGCATATGTCGATACAATAGTGTTGTTTACATGGTCTACAAATCTCAATTTCTATTTGTTCTTCTGTTTTATCAAGTGAACAAAACCAAATTATTCACATACTTTGAATTACTTATGTTCTATTAAATTCTATACTTATCATGTTATTGTTTTTGTGCAAGTGTTACGGATTGTACTATTTGGGAGCTGACGGTTATTTTATCCTCAAAGAAAACGATAGGTTAGACCCATCTATCTAGTTCATTCATTTGGCTGTGATTATTCTGTTTCTTTTTCTATTTTTGTGTGTGCTCAATTTGTTTGCTTTGAAATATAAGGAACTATGGTTTACATATATTGAGTGCTTGGTTAAATTGTCTATGAAACGATAGGTTGGTTAATTGTCTGTGAAACGATAGGCTGGTTAATTGGTCCTAGTTTGTCTTACTGTCTTATATGTTTTGTTGTTCTGAATCTTTTGCATTATACTTGAAAAATATGTTGCTTATGGATTTCAATTGTTATACTAAAGCTTTTGATTAAGTCTACATATAATGCTGGACAAGGCATGGGTGATTCTTAGCATGTATGTAGTTTACTTATTATGTAGGTTAGATTTATGTTCGGGTTTAGATAGTTTAAGAGTTGTTTTTCCTCTTTCCATCTGATATATGAACTGAAGAGCTGATCCTGCTTATGAGAGGGGTGCTTGGAGTTTTGTACCGTCTGTGACAGCGTCATTAGGAGACATTGATATGATAATATGTCTTTGCATAGATTGTCGTAATGTAGATCGTCACCCAAGCAGTGATGTGGTTTACCATCTGGTAACTAGAGGAATGGATGAGTTGTACAAGCGGAGTGATTGGTTTCATCATGGAGAAGGTAACTCAGTGGCTGAAGGTGAAAGCAAAGTAACTCAGTGGAATGAAGAGATTATAGGGTTATATAAAGCTGCTGAGTATTTAGATGAAGAGTTAGCTAGGCAAGGTGACTTAGTCGATATTGCAGAGGGTGAAGACAAGGAAGAAGATGAGTTCCTTGCAAAGCTAGCAGATGCTGAAATTCCATTATATCCAAGCTGTGCAAATCATAGCAAGCTATCCGCTATTGTGAAGCTCTTTTGACTTAAAACACATAATGGCTGGTAAGACAAGAGCTTCAACGACCTGCTTGAGGCATTACCGGACATGTTACCTGAGAATAGTGTGCTTCACACATCATTGTATGACGTGAAGGAATTCTTGAAGTCATTCAATATGGGGTATCAAAAGATTCATGCCTGTGTTAATGACTGCTGTTTGTTTAGAAAGAAATACAAGAAGTTTAACAAATGTCCAAAATGCAGTGCTTCAAGGTGGAAGATTAACATAGTAACTGGTGAAGTAAAGAAAGGTGTACCACGTAAAATACTACAGTACTTCCCCATCATACCAAGGCTGAAGATAATGTTTAAATCTGAGGAGATGGCAAAGGAGTTACGGTGGCATTTTAGTAACAAGAGTTCTGATGGAAAGCTTCGCCACCCAGTTGATTCTGTTACATGAGAACAAATGAATGACAAGTACCCTACCTTTGCCGCTGAAGAAAGAAACGTGCGACTGGGACTTTCAACTGATGGATTTAATCCGTTTAACATGAACAATACCAAGTACAGCTGCTGGTCTGTTTCGCTGGTCAACTATAATTTGCCGCCTGACTTATGTATGAAGAAGGAGAACATAATGCTGTCTTTACTGATTCCTGGTCCACAACAACCTGGTAATAGTCTGGATGTGTACTTGGAACCCCTAATAGAAGATCTAAATCATCTGTGGAACAAAGGGGAGGTAACATCTGATGCATTGAGTAAAACTAATTTTACTCTTAAGGCTATTCTTCTTTGGACCATTTCTGATTTCCCTGTGCGGATGGAAACCTTGCTGGCAGCAAAGTGAAGGGTAAGATGGGCTGTCCTTTATGTGGGAAAAACACAGATAGTATGTGGTTGAAGTTCTGTAGGAAGCATGTTTATATCTGTGAGTGACACATATAAAGAAAGAAGGCGCAAACAAATACCTCATACTTGTAGCTGGAAAGGAATGGTTAGACTGACAGAAGAAATGGTAAGAGTACATATATATATATAGATTCATAGGAATGGTTAGACTGTGAAGGATTTATTTTGTTGTACAGAAAAATGAAAGTGGGGATCCATCTGAGGTGACTAGGCTCAAGGTGAGGGTCAGGTCGCGTACCAAAAAGGATGGCACACCAGTGAATACTAATGCGGATGAAAAGATTGTGAGTTGTAAAGAATTGCATGATACTGATTTGTTGAAAAGAGATTGTTACTGAAATATGTGTTTGCAAAAAAAGGCGGCTGAGCTAGTTGGTACTGATGCTCCATCATCGACAACCAACCCAGAAGAAGATCTCCTTTCCCAGCTGTTAGGTCCTGACAATCCTTGTCGGTTGAGAGCAATGGATAGAGGCATGAGTAAGACCAAATTAGCTTGTCTTCAAGTGAAAACCAAATGTATGGCTGATATGCAAGAGAAACAAGTGATGTTGCAGCAAAAGGTCAGTCAGTTGCAAGATGAAATTGCCAAGATCAAAAACCAGGCTAGACACTTATCAGTTTACAAATAAGCCGGTTGAGTTATGTCATATATATTCTGACCCTGTGTTTTAACTTTACAGAGACAAAAACCGGAAGTAGGTGAAAATTCAGCTACAAGAGTAAGTAATTAGATCTTGTCATTGATTCCATGTGTTAACCTATATTCTGACATTTTCATAATCATAATGTTGTAGAGTGTAAAAAAAATCACACCCTAAGTATTTGCTGATTGATTGGGGTTATACTGATGAAGCCGTTGCGGAAGGGCATGTTATTTCTTATGATCCAGAAGACATAGTGAATGATAGTTGTTTAGGACCTATGGATGCAAAAGTGTTGATTGAATCTGCTATCAAACCAGATGCATTTTTTGTGGAGACCTGCGAAGAACATGTTTACTATTGAGGAAGCTGTTGGACAGTTGATAGCATAGCCACTGTCTACGTGTGTGCTTTTGGAACAAGGACTCCGATCAGGAGTGCTGAACATACGGTAAGTGTAATTAAATACCTTGTCTTTGATGAGTGTATAATACACATAATAATATTGTTTTTATGAATGTGTTTTACAAGGCCTCAATACAGATGTGTTGAAGAAATGCAAATTGCTAGATCTGTCCACAGATGATGTAGTTGTTGCAGAAGGTCGTTGGCAAACACAAGATCAAACAACATTGGTTAATGGACTTCCTCTTGGACCAATGGTTGTTAAAGTATTTGTGGAAGTGGTTATTCAACCTAATACTTTTATATGGAGGCCTAATATGGAAATGACATACCTTGAGGACTGTTTGATGTCTTATGTAGGATGGCTAGCCAGTAAAGTGGTCTTTGAGAACACCACATATGCATCTGGTCAGATATCTCCTCTCCATGCTTCTGCATCAACCAATCATGCATCAGGTGAAAAATCTGTAAAAACAGGTCAAAAAGCTCCAGCATCAAATCCATAATCCGTAACCAATACAGCAACAGTTTATAAAGCACCAATTGAGGAATCTCCATCTATAGGTCGGAAAACTCCTATAAAGAAACCTCAGCCATCTACATAGTCGCCTCTTAGAAGATCCCCGGTAATTATATTAGATATGTTATAAAGTTGCTTTGGTCGTTGTAATTTACTGAATATATGATTTATGTTGATAACATGGCAGCGTACCAAACAGGTTGTGAAGGAGAATAAGAAGTGCAGGTTGATGGATGTAAGCGGAAGGAAGCGAGTTGTTGCTGAAGGACGTTGGGTTTCAAACGACCCAGACCAAACTGTCCACTTTGTTTGCTTGGGGTCAAATGCAGTTAAGGTTTGGGTTGATGATGTGCATAAAACTTTCATGTAGGGTTTATGCAATTAGGTCTTTAAATTTACAACCCTATGGAACTGCAAGTGCACAGTTAAGACAATTTTAGTACTTAGGGGTCGATCCACTGAGGACTAAGTGATGAATGCGCTACAAACCTATATGATTCGGATTAAGCTAAGGGAAAATATTATTTGGTTTTGGGGTTTTATGGAAGCAAATAACAAAGCAATAAAAGTAAAAGGGATAGATATCAATTAAGATTAGAAATCAAACAGTTCATAAAACATATGCAAACACAAGCAATCGATTTAAGGTTTTAGTACTAGTTGTTCTAGAACTCATATCACTAAGGTAAGGTCATCCCACTATCGTGAAGTAACTAACCATCTACGTTTTACACCCTAATAGACTCAACTATCGCAGGTTATTATAAGGTGAAAACATGCATTATTGGTCAAGATTGATTGTTCACTAAACTCCTTAACTAACCTTTCGAATTGTTAAGGTTTCTAGCTCATCGAATACTAGGTCCGGAGATATAACAAGTTTTTGGAAAGTATATCAACCTACGATCAGTCCTTGGGTAGCTAAGCCAATTCATGCTTTGAGTATAAATAAAGATGAAGAATCAATTCTAGAATAAATCCCTAAACGATTAAATGCGTAAAAACATAGAATTAAGAGAATGAATAGAAATCAAATCAAAGCTATAACTCTAACATGTTTTGCAACACGTAGCAGCAAGAGTAAAGCACATAAAGAGTATAATTCATTGATCTATCTAAGCGTAAGGAATTAGATCTCATCTCTTTGCAATAGGGCAAAGATCAACCTATCCTTAAAGGCTTCTAGAATCAAATAAACATGAAGAACAAGAGATAAACGAAATACATTGTTTAGGTATTGATTTAGGCTGTTAAGGCCGGCTTCTTAAGTTCCTAGAGAGTCTAAAAGCAAGTATATATAGGGGTTAAGGAGGCTTAAGTCGGTTAGGGCTTCTTCGGGCAATTACGTCTTTTCAGGTAAAAAACTGAGGCAATTTCGGTCAGGATAAGGATCAAGCTTCGTGACTGATATTGGAAGCTTCTAGGGAGCTTCTAGAAGGTCATACAAAGGCTGGATATCGGCCCATGGCCTGGCCCGGTGCTTGGCTCTATTTTGCACTAACTTCACTTCGAAGGCAGTTTGACATGTCCTCAGTGTTTCGAGTGTATCTTCTAAAGTACAGCTCCAATTGATGAAATTACAACTCCATTGGAAAGCTAACTCAAAGGGCTATCTCCACACCAAATTTCATTAAATTCCCAACTGATTTGATCCTCCGTTCTTCAGTGAACTTCTGGCGTATACGTTCTGTCCAGTTTGAGAATGTGCATTATCTTCAAGATAAAATGACTTGGCTTGGTTCCTTTGACTTGGATAAGTAGCTGCATCATAGATGATACTCCTTTTGCTCCTTTTTAAATCCTTTTGATGATAAAACTGTTAAGTCCTTAAAATCTACATATACGAGAAAACTACCTCTTTTGGCTCAAAAGCTTTATTAATATATATAAAAACCATACTAAAATAGATAGAAAAAGTGATAAAATATAGGGTATATCAGTTGATGTAGTGAAGGTGAGCGATGCAGCAGTCTGGAGGCCATCTTCTGAAATTGAGCTTATGAGAGACGCACTTGGTACAACTATTGCATGGCCGGAGGATAAGGTGATCATTTGTTAAACTGATCTATTGAGATTTTAAATGAGACTTTGCATCAGACTTGGTAGAGTAAGACTTTTGTTCTAGAATTTCATGTTATGTGTTTTAGTTTCAGACTTGGTATCAATGTTGGATTGAGGTTTGTGATTTCAAGTTTAATTATATGAATTATGGCTTTAAATATATCATTGGTAGCAATACTTCATTGTCATTGAAAAACATATTATAGCTTCTACAAAGAATATAAAATAAATATTAAGTAGCAGTTAAAACTAGCTATGAATTAATTTAATACAGAGGTATAACAAATTATGTTAAAGCATTTCAGTAATTCTATGCTACTAGAATCTACGATGGCATGAAAAATAACCTATTAAAAAGTTTGTTTCAAATTAATATGGCGCTATAACATAAAATATAACAGCATTATAGAACGTTATAAGAACATAAATTACGACTTACTATAACCACTATAGTATAAACATATATCATAGCATGTAAAATGACTTGTTATATTTTTTCGACAAAATACGACGGTGCTATCAAAACTTATATTAATGCGTTTTGATAGAGCTATGGTAGAATGACTTAACATAGCTGACAATAAAAACGCTATAATATGTTGGGGGGGGGGGGTCTACCATGGCTCAGCATGTCCTAGTGTTTATGAAAACGCTATTAAAGATATTTCATAGCGAATTCTGAATGCTATAAATGTGGAAATTTGTTGTAGTGGCTACAAC
Organism: Arabis hirsuta; assembly: GCA_964056655.1. Lineage (NCBI taxonomy): Eukaryota > Viridiplantae > Streptophyta > Magnoliopsida > Brassicales > Brassicaceae > Arabis > Arabis hirsuta. The sequence continues at coordinate 29,401,126 of OZ053299.1, forward strand.
CGAGAAGGAGCTGCTGGCAGTAGTCTTCGTCTTTGAGAAGTTCAGATCATACCTTGTCAGTTCAAAGGTGATTGTGCACACCAACCATGCGGCTTTGAAGTACTTGTTCACTAAAAAGGATGCGAAATCGCATCTGTTGCGGTGGATTCTTTTGCTCCAAGAGTTTGATCTGCAAATTGTTGACAAGAAGGGGACCGATAACGAGGTTGCTGATCATCTATCTTGCATGAAAGTTGATGATGAGGTACCGCTTGATGACGCACTCCCTGATGAACATGTTTATGTGATTGGCATTTGTGTGCTAGAGCACCTGGTCCAGACAGGGAACCTGCTCTGAAACTGAGAGCACCTGCTCCAGAAGAGTTTTGTGGTGCTACCTCCAAAGAAATTGTCCCAAGTTTTCCGTGGTTTGGGGAGATAGCGAACTACATAGCTGCTGAACAGGAACTGTCTGACTTTGTGGGTGATAAGAAGAGGAAGTTCCTAAGGGACATTAGACAATATTTTTGGGATGAGCCGTACCTCTACAAGTAGTGCTCGGATGGTATCTTTAGGAGGTGTGTGCGTGATGAAGAGAATCCTGGGATCCTTTTTCATTGCCATAGTTTGAGCTATGCCGGTCACTTTGCAACCTTCAAGACAGTGTGTAAAGTGCTGCAAGCTGGGTATTGGTGGCCTACAATGTTCAGAGATGCACAAGCTTTCATCTCAAGGTGCGATACATGTCAGAGGCAAGGAAACATCTCACGGAGGAATGAGATGCCTCAACACTTTATTCTGGAAGTTGAAGTGTTTGACGTGTGGGGAATATAATTTATGGGACCGTTTCTATCTTCCTATGGAAACCAATACATCTTGGTGTCCGTTGATTACTTGTCTAAGTGGGTTGAGACCGTTGCTTCCCCAACAAATGATGCCAGTGTAGTGGTAAAGATGTTCAAGTCTATAATATTCCCCAGGTTTAGAGTACCGCAAGTGGTTATAAGCGATGGAGGGACTCACTTCATCAACAAGGTTTTTGAGAACCTATTGAGAAAGAATGGTGTAAAGCATAAGGTAGCAACGCCATATCATCCGCAGACCACTAGAAAGGACTGGGCTGCTTAGTTGGATGACGCGTTATGGGCCTACCGAACTGCATATAAGACACCATTGGGGACAACGCCTTTTCACTTGGTGTATGGGAAGTCTTGTCATCTCCTTGTGGAGCTAGAATACAAGGCGGCATGGGCAGTTAAGATGATGAATTACGATGTCAAATCTGCCTTGGAGAGGCGATCCATGCAACTTAATGAATTGGAGGAAATTAGGCACCTGGCCTATGAGAGTTCGAAAATATACAAGGAGAGAACCAAGATGTATCACGACAAGAGGATACTCACCCGAAACTTCTAACCAAACGACCAGGTACTTTTTTTTAATTCTCGTCTTAAGCTTTTTCCTGGAAAGTTGAGATCTAGGTGGTCTGGGTCCTTTGACATTAAGGAAGTCCGTTCATATGGAGCCGTGGTGTTGCTGGACGCCAAAGGCAACGAGTTCGTGGTCAACGGTCAGCGCCTTAAGCCATACCTTGCTGAGACGAACCAAGCTGAAGGAGGATTCATCCCCTTAGGCAATGCACCGAAAGCCTAAAATGGCTAATCAAGTCAAGTTAAAGACTTTAACCAAGCGCTTGGTGGGAGGCAACCCACCGGTAAGTTTTCTAACTTTTTGATTTTTTTTTTATTACTAACTTTGGGTTTTAGTGTTAAGTTTTCAGGTTTTATCCAAATTTTTTTATTTTTTTGAATACTAAGGAAAATCGATCGATCCCCTTTGGTTCTGATATAAAAACCTACAAAACTACTTCTCCCGGTCAGCTACGCAATCTTTCATCCAATACCCGACTCTACGCATCGGGGCCAAAGTGATCAGCACTCCTCTTCTCAAAGGATTATGTAAGCAAGGTAACATCGGACGAGTTGCTTCTTTTATACAACGCGGTACGGGACACTATTGGCGGAGAAGATGGTTTGAGTTGCGATGTGGAGGTGAATGTCAACATGGGGGCAGTGTTCGCTGGGGCCATAGCGGACAAGAGGACTAAGGTTGGAAAAGGATAGAAAGGCCTCCTTACCCGAATGTTCATGCATTTGGGAGTAGATCTTGGCAACTCCACATGCAATGTGGAGAATGAGTTCATTGACACGGCTTTTCTCATCACTTGAGAGATCCTACATGATGCAACCACGTACTAGTTTACCTTGAGGGACAAACATGTTTTATTTTGCAGGTTACCTCAACCATCCTTAACAGAATTGGAAGTGGCAGCAAATGTGGGTTTCACACCCAGAACTGAGTACCTCTGCTCTGTCTCTGGAGCAACTGTAAGGAGCACCCCAACGCCCCGTCGGAGCACCTTAGCTTCCGGACCCGCTCCTGCTCCTGTTCCTAACGTTCACTTAAGTGCCGAGGATATTGAGGACTTGGAGGAGCAAACTACGGACACGCAATGGTCTAAGGCCACATTATGCAGGCCTTACAGGAGTGAGTACTTGCTTGATGATATAGGCGTCAACCCGGAGGAGGCTGAGTATCGCCGCTGGATGGTGGACGCAACCAAGAAGAACAACAGCCTGCTTCGCCGGTTGTTTCACATGATGCAAAAGGGATGCCATAGATCACACTCCACAGCAACAATACCTTCCTTCACGCCTACTCAGCCGCCTTCTGCTCGTCCTTCTACTTCAGCCCGTCCTTTTACCTCCGCACGCCCATCACACATTCGGCCAAACGTAAGAAACCCGCAAAGGATGATGGGGACGACTCCGACAACCCCACTAGCGATTGACATCGCTTCTCTATCCGACTAGTGTATTCATCACAAACAATTTATTATATGCTTTTCTTTATGCTTTTATTTCTTTCTTTTCACTCTCTCTTGATTTATTCTCACACCGAGACGGTGTGAAGTAAGTTTGGAGGGAGTTGTTACTAATATCGTTTATTTTGTTGTTTTCTTTCTCTTATTATGTCTTATTGAGTCTATTTGTCTTTTGTTTTATTAGGTCAAAAACTTTGTTGGGAATTAGGACCTTATCTTAGGATGATAATTGAACTATTTGTGTTTAACTTTCTCTCTAATGACCATTTCTACACAGCATGGGTAAAAGGAACAGATGGAACACTTCAATACCCTATCTTCCAGGTTTCATATTGACCAAAATTACTTCTCGCTACTGACACTAGATTAGGGAAACGAATCATATGCACGAGTCCTTATTCCTTTTATCACTCTTGTTGTTCCTGAAAGCTATCTCATTTTTGGTTAGTACCCTCTTTCACCCTTACCTCTTTTCAAACCCTTTGCATTCTTGTTACTTCATTGTCATATGTGCAACATATGTGCAAAAGGGCCGGAGAGACTTGGGTTGACACTGCCTCTAAATCACTCTTTCTGAAGAACATAGCACCTGCTCCCAAAATAGAGCACCCACTACGGAACTGAGAGCACCCATACCTGCTCATATTTTCAAAAGATGGTTTTACAATGAGGTGGAACAAAAATCCACAAAGGAGGAATAGCAATGATGAGCTCCACTTAGGTATGTACAACAACTTTGATATCCTCGTGTTTGAGAGACATACGCTTGTAATTGAAACCCTCTTCATCATCATCCTATTATCCCTTTATATCAAAAAAAAAAAAATAGATGATGAAGAGCGGTAAATTTGTAAAATAAAAAGTGTCTCTCTGCACAACGAGTATACCCAAGGCGGACGATGGCTAGATGAGACGTTGGAGAGAATTGAAGAAAGAAAGAGTGGTTTAGAGAATGTGGAATATAAACTAACCCATTCTCTCCTGCAATTTTGTGTGATATCCTATATCCTCTTCGAACGCCGGATAACCCTTAAACACTTTGAACTCCACCTCTAAATGGCCTTAAATCCCTTAGCGTCGTCTACCCTAAATAATGCCTTTAGCGAGACCCTCACGCAACTTTGAATGCGTTGAGTTTGTGTTTGGGAAATGAGACTAGGTTGAGAAGGTGTTGAGGAGTTATGGTAAAGCTTTACTATTCGTAATCTGGATTATGTGGTCTGCAGATTGAAGGTTATTAACTCGGTTCACTGAGGATGAGAGAGTTCCCGCGTTTTGAAACCTTTCTCCTTCACTTGGTCTTGAATTTGTTTGAGGACAAACAAAGATCTAAGTCTAGGGGAATTGATATAATGCGTTTTTAGCGCATTCTAACCCTTGTTTTGTAGGTTTTTATTAAGTATTTTGTTTTACTTTGAGTCATTTTAGGTCAAAAGGTGGCTGGAATGGAGGATTGAAACTCACAATGGGACTTGGCGAAAAAGGAGGAAAACTGGATCTTTTTGAAGATTAAAAGGAGCACCTGCTCCCGATCAGCTGACCTGCTCCGCAAAAGATCCAGTTTTAGAAATTTTCGTTAAACCAATTTTCGCCACCTAGGGTTGCCCTAATTAATCCCAGCCGCCTAAGTCTCCTTTAAAAGAGATATTTTTGGATCTCTTGAGGGGCAGACACGAATGACAGAAAGAAGAGAACACGAGTGAGAGAGAGAGAGAGAGATTGATACTTTGTTTTTAGAGTTTTGTAAGATTGAAGATTATCTGCCACCTTTGTTGAAGTCTTCTAAACTCTTTATCTTTTTTATTTATTCATCTATGAAGTTTCTTATCTCACTTGCTGTTGTTCGATTCACTATGTGCGAGTAGTCTCCCAAGTTAGGTTAAGGGTTCGATGGGATTAGGGATTCACGAACTAAGCATAGATAGGTTTTGAAATATATATTTGTTATCTCCATCTATTGTTGTTCATAACGCCTACACTAGCTTGATCACCTAGCCTTTGATTTTAGGTTTAATTTACTCATCAAAAGTGTTGTGAATTGCTTGAATTAACATAGATGGGCGATTCGTCCTTAGCCAACGACAGTTGAAGTTAAGGCGAATTGTGAACAAATCGATCCTATCCTCTTTAATGCTCATCATTCTTTGTAATCTCAAACGACAGTTTAGGGTGTTAGATTGATTAATGAAGTAGTTGATGCCACGACAGTGGGTCCTCTTAATTTTATGATTGAGTTCTAGATTGGTTCTTAATTGATAACTTGAATAATTGCTTGGTTCTTGATGATCTAATCCCTGAGATAATTTCCCTTCATCGAATGCCTTTATCATAACTTGTTTAAACCGAATTTACATATTTGGTTGCTAAACATGACAACTTAAAATCCACTTGATCGCTTAGCTGAATTGGTATTCCATAAGATTAGAGTGTATTGCTGGTCCCTTTGAACGAGCCTCACTATTATACATCGAATTAGTATTTCTAGGTTTCATCTTTAAACCGGGTAAACAATCTTTTATCATCTTCCTCGGCCTCGCACTACAAGAAAACACCGATTTTGCATCGGCATATTTCGACGCTAATTCGACGCTAAAATAGTATCGAATTAGCGTCAAAATTATTCGATGCAACCAGTCGATGCTATTTCGATGCTAATTGGGTTCAAATGTTCGACGCTATTTCGATGCAATATAGCGTCGAATTAGCGTCAACTGAATTCGATGCAACCTTACGACGCTAATTCGACGCTAAATTAGCATCGATTTAGCGTCGATCTGATAACATTTAAAAAAATTGAAAATATTATTAAAAATATTATAAAATATACTAAAAATTAAAAATATTATAAAATAAAATTATCCGATACAAATGAAATTAAAACGCTAATCTACAAATGAAATTGTTGGGTCTTTAGGTTGATGACATCTTCTCGAATCATCTCTTCGGATTCCTGCTCGAACTGCGTTGGACTGGGAGGTGTCCTAGGCGCTGGCGGATGCCGAAATGCTTGCAAAGTAGTTGCTAATGTCGGGTGATGTCAAAGAGACCGATTATTACCGAGAGGCTAGTCTCTAGCTGCGGAATCCTAGTATTAGCAGCATCTAACTGTCTGGTCAATTGCGGCTGAGACGAACCCGGAGGAGTGTAAGAATATCGAGCAGACGAAGAAGCTGATGGGACATCCTTAATGGATCTAACATCCATCGTTCGTCCTCTATTCTTCGGTGCAACCTATAAAATAAAAGTGTTATGCAATAAAATTGTAATAAAAAATAAGTTTAAATATAATATAAGAACCTAAAAAATTACCTCCTCGTAAAGTCTATCGAAATCTTGGACACCCATCGTAGACTGGACAGACTCATCTAGCTCTGCCAGTCGTGCATTGTACGTGTTGAACGTTTGTTCCGCTTGAGCGGTAACAAACGTCCCATCCTTCTTCCGATGAGTTTTCCCCATCACTTTAACCATCGCAGGAAGATCACCGCCATCAGCCTGTTAAACAAAAATAAACATAAAATATAGAATAAATAAATATTTAAAATACTAATAATCAAATAAACTAATTTAATTCAAATATTACCATATTCCGTCGTATTGTCGCGTACGATGATTGACCCGCACAATGTTTTGAAGGTCCATCTCCTTCGGCCACTGGTGTGAGACGAGATGCAGAACACTTCCCCGATTTAACCACCGATTGGGGATCCTCCCAAAACTGCACTAGACCCGACCAAACATCGGGATCCATCCCTATCGGCTTCGCCTCTTCGCCTTTCGCGCGCCACGCTTTCTTCAATTTATCGACGTAACCGTTGAGACGCTTTAGCGCCTTTTTCTCGAACGCCGCTCGCACTTCGAAAGTACGAAATTCCTCCCAGTGCCACGCTTGCTACAAAAATACGAATAATGTTATGAATATAATTAAAATCAAATACTTTAATAAAAAAAATAATATAAAATGACTTACCGCCCATAACTCGAACCAAATATCCCGAACATGCTGCGGCGTCTGGCTCCAGTTAGCATATGGCATAGTGAACGAACGCGCAACCTTGTTATCGCTAAACCTGTAAAACAAAATATTAAAATGTTAATAATTTAATTATAACTTGTAATTAAAAGTTAATTATCCAAAACAAATTTAATTAGTAATATTGCAAAAAATGTAATCATACCATAATGCACCAGGAGGCCTCATCGGATGGAGAACCCTAACCTGTGTCTCACATCCAGGTTGGAGGAGAAGCTCACAAATCCACATCATAAGAGGCACGTTTGCCGGTGGAGGGATCTCAGTGTGGTCATCGGGATGATCTGCTTCGTCTTCTTCTGGCTCTAGCTCTAGCTCTGGCAGTGGCGGTGGCGGTGGCGGTGGCGGTGGCGGAGCTCGTGGCGGAGCTCGTGGTGGAGCCCGTGGACGATAGTTCGCAGCCTACGAACCCGATCCGGATCCTGATCCGGATCCGCAACGACCATCGGATCCGGGAATCGTAGCATCCTCGCCAAATAACTGTCCGTATGAATGAGGTGGTCAATCCGCCTATAAAATAAAACAAATTTATTAAATTAAAATATGTTAAATATAAATTCATAAATAAATTAAAAACTTGTAAAATAATTTGGTAGAACAATTCATAACTTCTTAAATTTTATATATAATATATGAATACAAACACATAAATCCATAAATTTAACATTTAGGAAATAATTTTATATTTTCAAAAAATAACTTGTAAATTCGTTTTTTAATAATAATTTAAAATTAAAAAAATTCATAAATTCATTTTATTTTACTTTACATAAATAAATTTCATAAAATATAAATTCATAAATTTGTTTTTATTTTTGACAAATTTATTAACTAATAACTTATCAAATCTAAATTCAAATCTATAACTTATCAAATCTAAATTCAATTCCATTTCCTAAAATCTATTTCCTACATATTTCCTAAATCCATTTCCTAAAATCTATATCATATAAAATTCCATTACCAATAAATATAACAAATTTATAACAAATTATTTATAACAAATTACTAATATATATAACAAATTTATTAACATAATTTTGAATGTTGTTGATCGGCGGTAGAGAGAGAGAGGGGCGGTGGTGGAGGGGGAGAGAGAGAGAATCCCTCACGTGAGAAAGAGAAGAGATTGGGGCGGAAAGAGAGAAGAGATTGGGGCGGAGAGAGAGATTGGGGCGGCGGCGGAGGAAGAGTGAGAGAGAGAAGAGAAGTTGCAGAAACCGGAAAGGAGGAAAAAGGCTTGGGTTGGTCTTATAAGATCCGTGATCCAACGCTAATCCGACGCTATTTTGCGTCGAATTAGCGTCAAAATTCATCCTAATCGACGCTATAAATCGAAGCTAATTCGATGCAAAATAGCGTCGGATTAGCGTCGGACCATATTTAAATATTTTAATTAATGTTCTTTTCGGTTTCCCACGCAAAATAAATGTTTACCGCGGGATTATTGGGAAATTTTTTAATTTAGCGTCGAAATATTTTCAAATTCGACGCTAAATCTGATTACCGCCATCGGTTTAGCCAAAACAAATATGAAAATTTTCGGTTTACCGCCATTGGTTAAATCAAATTAATTCAATATAGCGTCGGTTTTGCGTCAAATCTAAAAAAATCCGATGCGTTTTCCATTCTTTACCCTAAACCTCAAACGTAAAATTTGTTTAAGTTAGCGTCGAATTAGCATCAAAAACACATGAATTCGACGCTAATAGCAACGAATTAGCGTTGAATTCATGTGTTTTCGATGCTAATTCAACGCTAACTTAAACAAATTTTACGTTTGAGGTTTAGGGTAACGAAACCGCCACCAATACGAAAACTATCTTAGCCATTTCAATCTTTGTTATAACCGAATAATTTTATAATTTGAAATTTTAAAATACATATTTCGTTCATATAAGGTTATGATGATATATGTAAACCTATATAGTTTTTTGAAATCAAAGTCCTTACATGCATTTGTTTTAAATTATAAATAAATTATTTGTTCGCAATTAAATATTTCAATATAGATAACATTTATGCTTCACTCTGAATCGTCGATGCTAAATCTTTTAGTCTTTATACCTTAAACCCTAAACATAAAATTTAATTCATTTAGCATCGAATTAGCATCGAAATCACATGAATTCGACGCCAATAGCAATGAATTAGCGTCGAATTTATGTGATTTCGATGTTAATTCGACGCTAAATAATTCCGATGCTAATTCGACGAAATTGAAACAAATTTTATGTTTGGAGTATAGGGTAAAGAAACTGCCACCAATACGAAAACTATCTTAGCCATTTCAATCTTTGTTATAACCGAATAATTTTATAATTTGAAAATTTAAAATACATATTTCGTTCATATAAGGTTATGATGATATATGTAAACATATATAGTTTTTTGAAATCAAAGTCCTTACATTCATTTGTTTTAAATTATAAATAAATTATTTGTTCGCAATTAAATAATTTAATATAGATAACATTTATGCTTCAATTTGAATCGTCGATGCTAAATCTTTTAGTCTTTATACCCTCAACCCTAAACATAAAATTTAATTCATTTAGCGTCGAATTAGCATTGAAATCACATGAATTTGACGCTAATAGCAACAAATTAGCGTCGAATTATGTGATTTCGATGCTAATTGGACGCTAAATAATCTGATGCTAATTCGACGTAAACTGAAACAAATTTTATGTTTTGGAGTATAGGGTAAAGAAACCGCAATGTATACGATAACAATCTTAACCATTTTAAGATTTTATGTTCACAACATATTACGATAACAATCACATGAATTTGACGCTAATATAGCATTGAAATAGCGTCGACCGGAATACTTTTTTTTTAAAAATTTAAAAATATTCATAAATAAAAAATATTCTAAAAATTAAAAATATTAGAAAATAAATAAGAAAGCAAATTTAAATTACAAATGAAATAAAACACTAATATATGCTTCACTCTGAATCATCATTTGAGTTCTCGTCATCCTCATCGGTACTGTTTCCACTCTCGTTTGCGAACTCGTCTTCGGGGTTTTCTGCATCGGTAACATCTGAAAGTATTTCAGCTTCTCGATTTTGCGGATCTATAAGAATAATGTTGTCTATGTATTGTTATGGAGTTGTTAGATCCACGATAGTTTCATATTGCATCGGAGCATCGTCGGATTCAACTATCATTTCTCTGGGAGCAATTTTAAGCACATATAACCATGAAATCCCTGTTATTCTGACACGTGGATATGGAATGAAACAAACTTGATCCGCCTGTGATGCTAGGACAAATGGATCGTACTTTGCATAAGAATGTGATCCATTAACATCGATGACACCAAACTTTCCTTCGCGAACCCCTCGCCCGACAACTGGATCAAACCACTCGCATTTGAAAAGGGTGCACTTTAAACTAACCAAACCAGGGAATTGCACTTGAACAATGTCTTGTATAATGCCATAAAAATTTGTGTCCCCGGCTCGAACTACCACACCATAGTTCGCAGTTACTCTATTTTCGCCACATTCGAACGTATGAACTACATAACCTCGTGTAAAATACATTGGAGATGACGTAACTTTCCCCAACGGACCTTGGATCAACTCTGTAAACCATACAGGGTATGACGTGTCTCCATAATCAACCTGGCAAATACAGTATACACATTGTAAATATAGTATACACAAATTGTATATATAGGTTTTTATGGAAACTAGATATATATAATTTTGTTTTTAACTTACCTGAGTCCTCAACTATTTAGCAAAGTGTAGATCTTTACGTTTTTCAATCTCACCGACGGATGCATTTGGGAAAGCCTCGTTAACTTGGCGAATGAATTCACTAATAGAAAATATAGTTATAACAAATGTTTTCAAAGTATATATAAGTACGAAAATAACCCTTTTGACCTCAATCCATAGTTGGTAATTATAATACCTCAGAAATGGGCTAACTTCGTCGCATTGTAAGAGAATATATGTGTGTGCACAATTGTAGTCTTCGTACGAGAATCAGTCTTCTTCTCTTGTGATTTTGGCATGCCTACCAACTGCACATAATATATCTGGGATAACTGGATACGTCTGTGCGATGCCACCATCGTCGTACCTACGTGGATCTCTTTTTTTGTGTCCGGACAGTTGGAGGAAAGTAATATGAGCTGAAATGAGAGGTTTCTTCAGTTAAACTTCCTACAAAAATTGATCCCTCAACCCTAGCCAAGTTTTTTGCCTTTTTTTTAAGTGTTTCATGAATCTCTCGAAAGGATACATCCAACGAAATTGAACGGGGCCTCCTAAATCGGCTTCGTGAGGAAGATGGAGAGGAAGATGCTCCATCACATCAAAGAAAGATGGAGGGAATATCTTCTCTAAGTTGCACAGCAATATTGCGATGTTATTGTTTAGTTGTTGAATTCCATCCTGAGTCAGAGTTCGCACACACAGATCTCGAAAAAATGCTCCAACACCTAAACCCAAAGTCCAATATCAACCAAAAAATAAATGTAATTTTCCACACATCATTTGTTTAATATTTATATATTGTCATAGAAAATATATCTGCAAGTGATTCATGCACGTTCGTTGGCAAAAGCTCTACAAAGGCGAAAGGCAATAATCTCTGCATAAACACATGACAATCATGACTCTTCATAACATAAATTTTTTTCCCTTGCTCCACAGACTTAGAGAGTTTTGACACATATCCATCTGGGAACTTAACGTCAGTGGAAACCCAGTTGAAGAATGTTGATTTGCCTTCGTTTGACAATCTAAAGATAGGGACCGGAGCTCTCCCATCTCACGTGAGATGTAACTCAACTCTAGAGCATATAAGAGGCAAATCCAATCTAGAGTTCAAGTTGTCTTTAGACCTACCTGTAATGTTTACGATGGTGTGCATGATGTTATCGAAAAAGTTTTTCTTAATGTGCATGACATCAAGATTGTGGCGCAATAGATGATCCTTCCAGTACGGTAGATCTTAGAAAATGCTCTTCTTATTCCAATTATGTTCTTCAAGGTATCCATCTGGGAGATTGGTCGGGATATTAAGCCAGTTACCACCACGTTTTGTTGTGTCCTGAGCTCCCCAATAATCAAGTTGACCTTCAATTTGCTCTCTTGAAAGATATGGAGGTGGGGGGATACGTACACGTTTGCCCTTTGTGAACAACCTCCTGTTCCCCCCGGTACGGATGGTTCATAGGGAGAAACCTCCGGTGACAATCAAACCAACAAGATTTTCTACCATTTTTTAGTTGGAATGCATCTATTTTATTTTGGCAATACAGACATGATAACCTACCATGTGTTGTCCAACCAGATAACATTCCGTAGGCTGGAAAATCGCTTATCGTCCAATTAAGCACAACTCGCATGGTAAAATTCTTTTTCCTAGAGAAATCAAAAGTACGAACCCCATGAGACCACAACATGTTCAACTCGTGAATCAGCGGCTGTAAAAACACATCAATAGATCTTCTTGGATGCTTCGGTTCAGTGACTAAAATACTCAAAAATAGAAATTCCCTCTGCATGCACATATCAGGTGGAAGGTTATAAGGTGTCAATATAACTGGCCACAAAGAATATTGCCTGCCACACATATCGAACGGACTAAAACCATTTGTACATAGGCCAAGATAAACATTGCGCTTCTCTTTAGCAAAATTATAGTGTACCGATTTGAAGTGTTTCCAAGCTTTTGCATCAGAAAAATGATGAACTTCTCCTTCAATAGTTGAATGTTCCGCATGCCACCTCATTGATGCAGCTATTCGTTCCGAATGGTATAACCTTTGTAGCCTATCTGTTATGGGCAGGTACCACATTCTCTGGTACGACACTTTACTTCTACCAGCTCCTTGGGGCTTAAATCTTGGTGTGGGAGTCGGATCCACGCAGTTAAAATTTTCAAGGGTGTTTAGGGATTAGAGATTTCTATGTCGCGGACTCACTTAACAACAAAGACTGAGAAGATGATTTCTTTATTGCTGTTTATGTTAAGCTGTGGTTACAAGAGAGTTTCTCTGCTAAAAGTTCTGAACCCCTTTTTGGGTGAATACAATGAGATATATATAGTGTTAAGTAAGTGGGCCAACTAATGAAATGGGCTTGGCCCATTAAGCAATATATCTAATTTAGGCCCAAATTTCATTAAGCCCATTTTACTTATGGGCTTAATGTCATTTTGGGCCTAGATTTAGATTGGGCCTCTGCAGACTAGCTCCGATTTCGTCAGGATGCTGCCAAGTTGATCTTGTCGTTATATCGATCTCATAGGGGAGAAATTCGACCCCTATAGTTAGCCCCCCAGCTCGGTAGTATCGAGTTACGATGATGCCGAGGTAAAAGTCTCTAAAGCCTGAGATCGATATGTTGGACTGCGAAGTTGCCAGGCGTGGACGTCTTATCACCAAACTCGGGAAGCTTCCGTTATTCCGCGTTGAGCCGATGTCAGCGTGTTTTCCTGGACTTGTTTTATTTTTCTTTTGTTTAGAAGACTGAGGAGGTTGATGGTCTTTTGTGTCAGTGGGTTTTGAGGCCTGCTGGAAAGCGATTTTAGAAAATTCTCCAAGTATAAATAATTTTGCCTCCCTGGAATTATTTTCCACCAATTCGCTTTTTCCCCTTAACAAAAGGTAAAAAATCTACTCCCTTTTCCCTCTTTATTTTATTGTTTTCTTTTTAGGTCTTTTTTTTCTTTCTTTCTTCTTCTTCGACGAACAGCGCTGCGTTCTTCGCCGCGATCTCCGGCGACGACCTCCGTGGTGTCTCCGACGAGGCGATCGTGACGATTCGACACAGGGATTCGTTGGCCGTAGACGGTTCGAGAAGGTTAAAAACAACGGCTCGAGATGCTTTGTTGGCCGATGGTCCGAGATCCGATCATGTCGAGGAGGAAAGAGAGTCGGCGAGGCATATTGTTGTCGGGTATTCGAGAGGAGGAGCGGCGAGCCGAGGCAATAGCGAGGAGAGGCAATGCGAGATCGGCGGTTTGAAAGATGGCGAGTTGACTCACTGAGTTGACTCGTCCGAGTTGGCTCAGTGAGTTGACTCGTACCGAGTTGGCTCACTGAGTTGACTCGTCCGAGTTGGCTCAGTGAGTTGACTCGTACCGAGTTGGCTCACTGAGTTGACTCGTCCGAGTTTGCTTAGTGAGTTGACTCGTACCGAGTTGACTCAATGAGTCAACTCAGTAATTTTTTTTTTTCGAGATCCTGGTTTATCTTCGACGTTCGCAGTTCGTGGTTCGTGGTTCGCAGTTCGTGGTTCATCTTCGATGTTCGCGGTTCGTGGTTCGTGGTTCGATGTTTATCCTCTTCGTTCCTGCTCGTGGTTCATCCTATGGCGGAGAAGACGATCGTGGTTTCGGCGATAGCGATGTGCTCCGGCGAACGGCGGTAGGAGAGAGAGAGATCGACACGTCTTATTTACGAGACCCTTCGCGTCATCCTCTTCGTCCCTGCTCGGGGCTACGCCGCTTCGCGAGGATAAAGAGAGAGAGCGGCAAGGAGAGAGAGAGAGCGCGACGAGGAGAGAGAAGGTGCGCCGACGCTGTCTTCGGGTTTCTTGACGAATGGCAGCGAAGCGAAATCGTGGCAGCCAACGGAGAGGCAAAGCGGGGCGAGATCGGAGGAGAACAGAGCGGCGGTTCGAGATCTGAGCGAGTTGACTCACTGAGTTGACTCGCCCGAGCGACTCACTGTTAGCGACTCACTCGGTAACAGAGTTTTTTTTTTTTGTCACCTTGGCGACTCAGTGACTCGACGGCTCGATGACTCGGCGTCAAAGCTAGCTTCGTGGAGCGACAGTGACTCAGATCGTGATTCTTTAGTGCAGCGGAGAATTGAATCGAAAAAAATGGCTTCCGGCTATATGGACTCGCAGCTCAACCGTTCGCACGACAAGGACAACATGAAGACTATTTCGGACTTAGATGATTCCGGAGAGATTGTCAACGATCTTTTGCTTCCTGGAAGGAGAATAGTTCTTTCTACTGAGTATAACACTGGTACTTCGACGAGAATGACTTACTCCAATGCTCTAGACGCGCTCGATGAGCTTAGTGATGAGAGTACGGTTTTTCCGCAAGGTGGCGTTCGTTAATGGCGAAGTCTTCATGACGAGGCTTTTATGCAGCAAGAAAGTCCCTGCCGGCGAGGTCTCATGATGACTCGGTCCGTCGAGGTAATGAGACAACGATGAGGTGACGCGACGGCGACAGCGACGAGGTGACACGACGGCGACGAGTTGATGATTCAATCGAGCATGGTCAACGGAGCTTGGGTCTCGTAGTGGAGGTAACATCAGCGACGAGTTGACGCTACAGCGACGAGGAGATGCTACGGCGAGGTGAAGCTTGATCGACGCAACGGCGAGGCAAAGCTTGATCGATGTGATGGTAAGACGAAGCTTGATCGATGCGAGGACGAGGCAAAGTTTGACCGATGCGACGACGAGGTAAAGCTTAATCAACGCGACGGCGAGGTGAAGCTTGATCGACGCGATGACGAGGTAAAGCTTAATCGACGCGAAGGCGAGGCGAAGTTTGATCGATGCGACGGAAAGACGAAGCTTGATCGATGGGACGAGGAAGTAAAGCTTAATCAACGCGAAGGCAAAGCGAAGCTTGATCGATGCGATGGCAAGACATTATTGTGACGAGGTCGTTTTGAGATAAGAGACCAGTCAACGAGGTTGTCTTGGATTCGAGTTCTTCTGATTCATCAAGAGATGACGACTTATACAATTCTGTGGCGGCGATTCCTTCTGAGCAAGTCGTCGAGATTGTCGACGTCGTTGTGGAGACCGCACCTTAGTTGATTTTTTTTTCTTAGCACTTTGTCGTACTTTTGATTTTAGACTTAATATTTGATTCAGCTTGGATGGTGTTTATCCTTTTGTTCGGACTTATCGTCATTTATGCCTTGCATTATTCGAGATAGAACTTATGAATGCGACTCTTACGATTCTCATTCTTGTCTTTCGGGCGAACTGTTTTATTGCTAAGTGTTTAAACTTTAGCGCCGACCTAATGCTCCGACAACGAACACGTTATTGCGTAATGACCAACGATTAAGTAGTTAGGTTTTCTGATGATCATTTCTTGGTTTACATGCGAACCTCTATCGATGCGCCCGCTCCAAAAATGAACACGTTATTGTGTAAAGACCAACGATCTGTTTGTTGGGTTTTCTGATGAATTTCTTGATTTACGGGCAAACCTCTATCGACGCGCCCGCTCCAAGAATGAACACGTTATTGTGTAAAGACGAACGATCTATTTGTTGGGTTTTCTGATGATCATTTTGGTTTACGACCATGTATTACATCGACACGGCCGCTCCTATAATGAACACGTTATCGCGTAGAGACCAACGATTTGTTTGTTGGGTTTTTGAATAAACATTTTGGTTTACGGGCGTGTATTACAACGACACGGCCGCTCCTATAATGAACATTTTGCAATGATACCAGCGAGGTTTGCTGGGTTTTAGGCAATCACTTGGGTTTACAAAAGTGTTTCTTTCTAAACACTTCCGCTCCTATAGTGATTACCAATTTATATAGCGCGCTTAACCCGTGGTGGGTGTACAAGTCAGATCTGGATGATGAAATAAGTTCGTCGCTGTGGCCAGCAGCGACGGTGATAGAGTCTGATTAAGTTAAGACTTAAGTAAATTTATTAATCGTAGCATTTGTTTCATAAAATGGGAGTATATGAGTATACGTACCCACTCTCCACTTTTTTTAAAGAGGGGCAACTGAACTCATCCGAAGACGAGCTGCCTACGTACCCTTTTAAGGGATCAAGTCACCCCGTAGTTCATTTAAGTAACTTAGTGTATTCGCTGTCTTGGTTCGTGCGGTGGCGATTCGTCATTGTTTCTCCTTCCTCGCTTTGGGTTATCTTTGTTTATTTGATCGTGCTTACCAGTATTAACATCTGTCTCGAGATCCTTGATACTAATGTCGCCCTTAAGGGTGCCGGCAGCCAGTCTTGTAGTGAGTCTGAGTCCCAAAGTGTGGCACGTCGCAGTAGAGTGCCCAGCAGTTTGATGGAACTCACAAAAAGCTGTTTCGTCATAAGCGCTCTGGTTTCTTATCCATGTATTGTTCCAAGAGCCTCTGCCGTGACCTTGACCTCGACTTCTGCCGCGACCGTATCCGTGCGACTCGATCTGATAATTATGAGCTCCCCTGAATCCTCCTTCGTGATGGACGGAGCCAGATCCACTGTTATTCTTTTTTGCGACAGGAGGGTTTGTGGTCTGCGGTGGGTCATTTATCTATTTGGGCTTCCCCAATTTTTGAGATAGCGAGCGGACCTCCTCTTCGCTCTTGGCGAAGTCCGTAGAGCAATGGAGGGCATCCTGGATGGTTGCCGGCTCGTTTACAGTCATCTCTTGACGAAAAAGAGAGGGACACCACAGTGCTCTTCTCAAAGTCTATAGTGCAGAGGTGTTGCTCAAACCTTCCACTTTGGATAATACCGATTTAAACCTTCCCATGAAGGCTCGCAAGCTCTCGTGTTCACCTTACTGTATAGTCCAGAGGTCAGAATCGAAGATTTTTTGCTCCATGAATATACCGTAGTGTTTAACGAACATTTCAGAGAGCTGGTCGAAGTTGTCAATCGAGTTCTTCTCCAGTCTGTAGAATCACTGGAGGGCAGGTCCCTTGAGGTTTTCCACGAACAGCTTGCAGTACCCGATATCTCTTTCTTCTTCCCTGAAGTTAGCTCTTCCCATCGCTAGAGTGAATGCCATGAGGTGGT
Organism: Arabis hirsuta; assembly: GCA_964056655.1. Classification (NCBI taxonomy): domain Eukaryota; kingdom Viridiplantae; phylum Streptophyta; class Magnoliopsida; order Brassicales; family Brassicaceae; genus Arabis; species Arabis hirsuta. Next base: position 29,418,801 of record OZ053299.1, read on the forward strand.
CTTTTGGATCAGTGTTTCCTTCGTAGGGTTGCATCTTGATTCTTCCGGGATCAGAGATTTTTGCTCTTGAGATATGTTCTGTGAAGGGCATGTTTCGCGCTTCCTGGAGGACACGGTCGATTTCGGGTGCTTTGTTGCTGACTCGGTGCATCTGGGACTACGCGGCTCTTATGTCAGCGGCGACGCGCTCCAGCTGTGCTCGCATCCTAGCCATCCCGTCAATTTTAGTTATGTCCCTATGTTCCATCAAAGTCTTGGTTGTGCTCGATATCCGCGTCATTTCGACGAGCATGGGATCGATCTCTCCCTGCAGGTGCGCTGCGATTCCCTGAGGTGTGTGTCCTACACGGGTTGTTGTCTGTTCCGACCATCTGTGCGATCCCCTCTGAACCAGCTTGGCGTTCATGTGTGGTCCTTCTCGAAGCAGCTTGGCGTTCATGTGTTGTCCTTGTCGAAGCAGCTGGTCTTGTGCCTGTTGTCTCGTTGGTTCGCACCGGAGTTGGATCCGCTGTCCGCAGCGGCGGCAGTGGTGGTAGGTCTTCTCGCATTCGTCGCGCGGTGCGTGGCGTCGAGAAGCTAAGGGTGTGCGGTCTGAACCGCCCGAGTGACCGCCGCGGTCTACTAGTCTTGGCGGTTTTCTTGCGGGCCTTGCCTGCCGTTGTAAGAGCCTTCAGCTTATCTTCATGATCTGCTGACCTCTCGAGGAGTATCTTCATCATGTCCTTAAGCTCGTTCAAGGCTGCCGGATTCGCTGCGGCGCTGTCGACGGCGTCGTTGTTCGTTTGGTTGTTCTTTGTGGCCGTGTTGTCAGGTCGTGACGCCGAGGAGTCCTCGCTGCTGTTGCCACTGCTGTTGCTGCTGCTGCTCATCTTCTCTCGTCCGATGTGCGAAGTGATTCCTTTGTGTGAGAAAGTCTTCAGTGCTCCCCTTAGACGGCGCCAAACTGTGGGAGTCGGATCCATGCAGTTAAATTTTTCAAGGGTGTTTAGGGATTAGAGATTTCTATGTCGCGGACTCACTTAACAACAAAGACTGAGAAGATGATTTCTTTATTGATGTTTATGTTAAGCTGTGGTTACAAGAGAGTTTCTCTGCTAAAATTTCTGAACCCCTTTTTGGGTGAGTACAATGAGATATATATAGTGTTAAGTAAGTGGGCCAACTAATGAAATGGGCTTGGCCCATTAAGCAATATATCTAATTTAGGCCCAAATTTCATTAAGCCCATTTTACTTATGGGTTTAATGTCATTTTGGGCCTAGATTTAGATTGGGCCTCTGCAGACTTGCTCCGATTTCGTCAGGATGCTGCCAAATTGATCTTGTCGTCATATCGATCTCATAGGGGAGAAATTCGACCCCTACACTTGGTTTATGGCAAAATCGACATTCCTGCAGATCTTCATCAGCTTTCCAAAATATCATGCAATTGTCAATGCAAACATCTATCATTTGCGAGGGTAATCCTAAACTAGAGACTAGTTTATGTATGTCGTAATATGACTCAGCAGCTCGATTACCCTCTGGAAAATATTTTTTAGAAGAGTTGCCCAATCATCCATGCAACTCTCAGATTGATTATGATCAGACTTTCTTGTCATCATCCTAGATGCCAATGATAATTTAGACAGACCTTCCCTACAACCTTCATAGATTGGTTGTTTTGCAGAATCAGACGTATCATAAAAATTTTTAGCATCTACATTGGGTTCCTCAGCAACATCAGGAGTAGACATAACTCCAGGAAATGCATCGGTTACCATTTCTTCGAACCTATTATGCTCTAACCCGACATCATGATCAGCATTTTCTATAACAAATAGATGCTGATCATATTGCTCATTCGAATAACCCTGATCCATAGGTTGGTAACTAGTACTACCCGAAGTTTCATCTTCATATCCTTCTCCATGATAAAACCAAACATAATACTCAGGTTTGAACCCTCTATTAACTAAATGCGTACCAACTGTATCAATTGTCTGCGGCCTCGAATTTTTGCACTTCCGACAAGGGCACACCATCACTCCGGTCTGTTGAATTGTATGCACACTACTCGCTAGAGCTATGAAAAATTCGAGGCCGTTGAGGAATTCTTTTGAAAGCCCTTCATTTTCATCTTTACGTCGATACATCCAGCGTCTTAGTTCATGTATATTGCCCATTTTTTAAAAAAAAATTTAGTAGAAAATAACTTTTTAATTTTTTTTTTTTTTTGGAACTGCTTTTTTTCTTTGTTGTGTCGAATGATTTCTTACGCTGGTGTTGGATGGATATATATAGGGGATTTTAGCATCGAATTTGTATCGATTTTGCATCGAATTACTTTGCGTTGATTTTGCATCGAAATAGCGTCGTTTTTGCGTCGTTTGTAACCGCTACTAAATAAGTAAGTGAACCCGTTTTTAATGTGTCACCTACCTACCAAATTCGACGTAATATTCGACGCTATATGTTCAATGCTAGAATTAGCGTCGATTTAGCGCCGAAGTTAGACTCCAAACGGAATTTTGACGCTAAATCGACGCTATATATCGTCGATTTAGCGACGAATTAGTGTCGGATTTTGTAAGCAACACAATTACGACGCAAATTCGACGCTATATTAGCGTCAGAATAAATTCGACGCTAAATTTCGATGCTAAAACTGTGTGTTTCTTGTAGTGTCGGCCTCGAACTCAGCCGTATTTTGGTGATTCAAGTTGATAGTTGTAACCTCCTTTGAAGTCTCCTTCGTACTAGACGAAACTGGAACCTTGGTTATTTTTCTTTAGATTTGGAGGGTTTGTGGCTTGGGAGGGATTGTCAGCTTGCTTCGATTTGCCATGCTTCTAGGCCAGTCTGCGAAATTCCTCTTTGTTTTTTGCGAAGCTGTCGCTCGATGAAGTGTGTCATGGATTGTGGACGGTGTGTTGACGTACATTTCTTTCCGAAAGTCTGATTCGTACTACAGAGCATTCCTTAGGGCATCCACTACGGACTTGTCAGTTACTCCTTCTATCTTTAATAGGACTGTTTTAAACCTGTCGGTGAAGCTTCGAAGGGACTCCTGCTGTCCATGTGCCATAGTCCGTAGGTCGGCATCGGAGGTCTGCTGCTCCATAAATATGTTGTAGTGTTTTAGAAAAGCGGAAGAAAATTGTTCGAAACTGTCGATCGAGTTTCTCTCAAGGCACTGGACGGTGCTCTTCTCGTTTTCCTTGAAGTTGACCCGTCCCATTGCGATCGCGAATGCCAGGAGATGCTCCTTTGGGTCGGAGTTTCCTTCATAAATGAGGACCTTCACTCTCCCATGATCAGATATGTTTGATTGGGCAATCCGAGCTGTGAACGGGGTGGTTTTGGTTTTCTTGAGAACTATGTCAATCTCGGGCGCCTTTCTAGATACTCGATGTATCTATGATCGTATGTCCTTCATATCAGAGGTGGTTTGCTCTATCACCGCCTGCATCTTGGCCATCTCGTCCTGTTTTGCTTTAATTAACGTTTTGCGCTCTTCCTCGAATTGCGATCATTCTGTCCAGAAGACGTTTTGTTCTTCTTCGTCTGCAAAATCTTGATAGCGCTTGAGATATGTACTGCCTCGTTGAGCTTGGGTTCGCGTTTGGTCTCTAGGTTTGCAATGGTCCTTCGAAGCGTGCTCGTCGCTTTGGTTATCCTCTAGGTTAATCACCGGGGGCGACTTGTCAGCTACAGATACATCTGCGGTTGCGTTAGGCTCAACATTGGTAAGGGAGGGGTGGATTGGTGGCAATCCACATATCTTCTGTTCGCCAGTTGGTGTTGAGAAGTTCAATGCCATTGGATCGAGGCATCCAGTAGATCTCCGGGTCAGGCCCGATCCTCTTCCTCGTGCTCTGCTCGCCGTGGCTAGGGCCCTCCACTCGCTGTCTGCCGCTACATTTCGTGCATCCTGATATGCCGACTTCTTCACCAGTGTCTCAAGCATCGTTTGTATCCGAGTGAGGAACTCCGGTGTCGCCTCCGTCGCTCCAGCGGGTCGGTTCGCTCCAGGGTTGTCGGCACCGTTCTTCTCAGCGCCCGCCTTGTCTGCACCGATATTGTCGGCACCATTGTTGTCGGCTCCAGAGTTGTCTGCACCTCTGTGTTCTTTTCTCTGGGTTGGTCTCTACTGGGGTCTCGAACTCGTCGCTGGTGGTCATCGTCGTTAGATTGGCTGTCGTGTGGTTCTTTTCGTGTATGAGAATCTTAGTTTCCCTTTAGACGGCGCCAAATTATGCAGGTCGAAACCAATGCAATTGGATTTGTCAAGGGTTTTAGGGAAAGTACGAGATCTCTGATAAAGAATCACAAGAACAAGAACAAAAACACGAAATTTTTGTGAATAAAGGTTTTATTTATGTTTGCAGAGTGTTTGCGTGTAAAGCTGCAAATCCCTTTTATAGAGCAGTTACAGGAGTATATATATGCAAGTCTAAGTCGGCTAGTTACTAAGTAAATGAGGAAGATTTTCTTATTTCTCGGGATTTCCTATTATCAAAGTCGGTGCTCGCCATGGATTTCGCCACCTTGGGCTTGACCTCGTCATCTCACCACCTTGGGCTTGTACTCAACCCGCTTCTTTGTAGTAGGCCAAATGGGCTGATTCAAGCCATTCTCGGCCAAATGCCGATCTCTCCAAGTCGTCGGCACCGACGTCGACGAGGTGCCGAGCTCTCCAGGATGACAGAGTCGGCGAGGTGTCGAGATCTTCAAGGCGACAGTGTCGGCGGTGCTAGGCTTGTAGTCGTCGTGCCAGTCGTCGTCAGAGACAGTCGTCGGTAGAGACAGTTGTCGGCAGAGACAATAGTCAGCAGAAACAGTAGTCGGTAGAATACATTAGTAGTTGGCGAAATGAGCTTTTCCGGCGAGATGTCCAGGTATGCATAGTGAACTCGGCCCAGCTCATTTTGGCTCATTTCTATACTTAGCCATTTTGGTTAAAAATAACTATCGGAAAGAGTTTTGACTCCAACAATATTTTATTTTATTTTCATATGTGATATGATTTTGTTTTTTCAACGTTTTTTTTTATGAATTGTAAAATATTAAAAGAGTAAAAATCATTCAAATAGAAATATAAGAAGAAATCCATCAAGTTTGAAAAAAATAGATATATGAACAATAAAAAAAAATTTGGAAATTAAATAAAAAATAATAAATAAAAAATAATTGTTATTCTACTCAATTTGTGCTATGCTATCTATTCAATAAATAATAAATAATTGTTATGCTATTCAATTGTTATAAATAAATAATTAATTTTTTCTGTCAACATAAATAAATCAAAATTAAAATAATTCAGTTACATTTTATTTACTTTTATAGATGATCTAATGTAAGTATTTGATTTTTTTACAAGTTATAAAATATTTTATTATAAACAAACATAAATTGATTTTTTTACAAGTTATAAAATATTTTATTATAAACACACATATATGTGAGCTCTAAATCAAATAATTATTTAAAATCTGATGCGTTTACTTTTTAGCAATATTTTCGTGACACTTATCAGTCAATCAGTAACTTTTAAAAATATTTTCCCAATTTAATATCAAAATTTTTCAATATAGTTTTCTATACTATTAATGTCTATTGTCCTTAAATTTTTGAATTAGATTATAAAAATGAATTAAAAACCTAATATCATTATTTTTATGTCCAATATAATCCATACTTTGAGTTTGCTACAGTGGTGTTTGAGAAAAAAATATGTTGAAAGTTTATTATATTATAAAAGTTATAAGAAATAAGAAACTGAAAATACTTATAATTCGTTTTTCATCAGAAAAGATAATATATTTATAAAAGAAAAAGGGTCAAATAGTGATTTTAGAAGATGAGTACATCTTAATCAAATAGAAATATGAGATCTAATTCATAAAAAATTTGGAAAAATTAGATACATGAGTATTTACGTAATAAAAAAAGTTTTTTCGAATAGGAATTAAAAAAAACTAATTATTTAAAAATGTACGACAGATTAGTGAGTGCCATTCATAATTCATTCCGGTGACGAGGAGTATTAGTAGGGTTTATTAGTTTATAAACTATAATGGATTCAAAAATCTAATCAAAATTCAGTTTTATTGGTTCTATAATTTTAAAATCCATTAGCAAAATTTTCTGTTATTGATTCTAAGATTTATAAATACTAGTTGAGATTATGTCTTATTTAATCGTAACAGATTACTAATCGGTTTGATTCTACCATGGATTTTAGCAGATTTGGAAGGATTTTCATGTTAGAAATACAAAGACTCAAATCCAAAGGAAAACCTACATATTTACAAAGATTTCTACATCTTAGATGATTTACCAATTAGCTAAAATACACAAACCAATAACACCCTTAATTAAAAATCAAATAATATAATAAAAAATAAGAGAATCAAATTATAAATTGCATTAATGCCATTTTATATGTGCTTTCATAATCCACATTTTTAAATTATAAATTTTCCTGATTCTTAGTCTAGTATACATATCAATTATATGGCGTCTAATGAATTTAGTTTCTAAGCAGCACAAGAATATTTTGATAAGTGCGTACTATACGGATCTTCTACATATCTACCGTAAGATCCATGTGTCCGATAACACAACGCTTATCAAAGTTTTTTTTACATACAAATCCTTTGTTTGTTTAAAAGATATTAGGTGACTCGTCCGCGTACACGCGGATAAATTAGTTATAATTTTGTTTTTAATTTTACACTTGAATAATGTGAAAGAATTTTAAACACGTCTTTTACACTTTTTCGTATTTTGTAAAACATTTTTTTTAATTTTTATGAGATAATTAGGAAAATATAAGATTTAGAGATCAATTTCATTAATTAAATGATTTACCATAGCCTGATTTTTCATTAAATTTTTAATTAATGGGCTAGATAGAATAAAACTTTAAACACCATAAGTGGGTTTTTTATATAATTTTGTGTGTATAATTAGTGGAATAAATGAACTAAAGTGGGTTCTTTATAATTTTCGTGTATATAATTAGTGGGCTAAATATTTGAAATAATTTTACCATGTCACATTTAAAAATTGTCATGTCACATATTTTTTAAGAGAGTGAATATGAAAAGGACACATCAACTTTTTTAAGAATCACTCCCAAATAATATATAAAGAATTACACCAAAAAATTATATGTATCATTCAATGAAGATTTTAAAAAAGACATTAATTAAATTAACCAATCAAAACATTATAATTAATTCTATATGTCATGTTGAAAATCTCTAAATATTTACATTATTTGTTTTAACATTAACTTACAAATAACTAATTTAAATCCAAATAATATAACATTTTAATATTTTAAACGTTATATAACATAATGTTATGACATGAATCATTTACCGATGTTAATTACTTTATAAAAATTGTATTTATGTCTATTTGGATATCAGATGTGATTGATCATATAATTATTATTTTTATATCGTTTAATTGTATCCATATTACTCTAGTTAAAATTAGTACTTTTGTTATAAATGTACTATTTTACAAATCGAATATTAATGCTTGAATTTCGAAAATTATCATTTTTACTTTTTTTTTTTTTTTTATAAAGAAGATTTACATACTAACACGATTTTTTGGGTTTGGTGAATTCAAATAAGTTTGAGAAAACCAATAATCTCAAACGTATTCAATTAACATTAAAAACACTTACATTCAATCTAAATGTCATGCAGATTAATTTTTGTAATATAAAATATATTTATCTATGGTAGCAGATATACCATTTGATCTTTGTTGTTTCTAATCTCTTCCTTATATTATAAAAATTATAATTTTCATTTCTAAATATTATAATCCCACGTTTGACCCGGGCCAAAAATTTAGTACGTACTCCCTCCATTTCAAAATAATTGTCATTCTGAAGCTTTTCACACAAATTAAGAAAACATATTAAAAATCTGTTTTGCCCCTAATTAATATAATATTTTATTTGATATGAGTAATTAATAAGCTGAAAGGTAGGGATAAAAATGAAAAAATTAGTTATAAATGTGCATTGAAATTGCAGAATGACAAGTAATATAAAACAAAAAATTAAGGCTAGTATGACAACTATTTTGAAACAGAAGGAGTATTAATTTAGGAGAGACTAAAGAGAAAACCATAAGTGTCATTCAATGAGGGTTTTAGGGACACGTCATTTAATTTAACCAATAAAAACATATTAATTATAATTATATGTCATGGTGGAAATCTAATAAATTTCTTACCTCATCACTACATCATCCAAACTAATAAATTTAATCGCTAAACTATCCAAACTATTTAATTCTAACTAATTTCACATATTCAATTAAATATGTTAATTGATTAAATTCACATTCATTTCCCCCAAATTTTTTTTTGTAGTTGCTATTAGATAGATCGATTGACAAAAATCCAAATCCCGATTGACAACTATTCAACCAATTGATATTAATTCATGAAATGATGTAGACATCGGCTTTTAGCTTTCTTCGTCGTTGCTTACCTAGGAGCTGTCTCTGCCACTACGCATATTTATATACACAGTTTGAGATCTCATATCACACTCATATATTCTCCAGTGGTTAGCCTTCAACGATTCCGAAGATCAGGCGCAAGATTCTGATAACAAAAAATAATGCACAAATACTAATCATGGACATGAGGAAATGATTGAAACACCTCAATATCAATTCAAACACCTCAAATAACCATGGGAAGCAAACTCAATTAAACCATTCAAATAACCAATTCATCAAACCAACAATAACCAATTTCAATTCAATAATTTCAATAATAACCGGCAACCTAACTAGCAATTCTAAACAATATCAAATCACAACTCAACAAGACCATATATCATCCTCCTCTTCATTGCCATGATTCCACGATCATACTTTACTTTTACCTCCATCACATGGCAAAACGAGATGCGTGAGTATTGTCACAAATACTCAGTGAGACGATCATTCAATCTATCGACTATACACACAGACACGATGAAATACCAAGACACATAAGCAATCAACTCATCAAACAAACACACAACAACGAACAACGCCTGGTGTCGATCGACACCACCAATGCCAGTGTTGATTGACACCATCCTGGTGTCGATCGACACTCGCCCGCAAAGTCTCCGGAATCGAACTTTCTGCTCTCTGGTTCGATCCCAGTCTGCATCATATTGATTTTCTGCAAAACAAACATCAACAAACACACCAAAACAACACGAAATCATAGAGAAAACATCCTCGAGAACCATCAATCATCCAATCCACACAAACAACCACGTATCATGACATTCCATCCACCCAGATAAGTCATGGTCACGCACTCACCTTGGTTTCAGAAATTGACAAGGATAAACACGAAATCAGACCCTTCCCAGCCTAAGAAACCTCTGATTCCTCTCCTCTTTCTCTCGAAATCGCCAACACACGATCCCCTTCTTACTCATACGACCTTAATCGAGCCTTAACAACCTCCAGGAACAAAATCTCCTCTAAACTCTCTCAAACCCAACAAAATCTCTCTCCACTCTAATTCTCGTCCAAAAAAAGGCTGCTCGCATTTAAATAGTCGAGTCCTAGGGTTTTCCAACCCAAAATCGTTAACCAAACGATTTAAAATCGAACAGATAATCACTAGTGTTGATGTTGATCGACACCCTCCAAAATCATACCAAAAATTCTAATTTTTGGTTTACAGACGTTACAATGATTATCTTGTAACACCAAAAAAAAAGTGTCAATCTAATCCAACTCTAGAAAGAAGAAATTTTGGGTTGCATTTCAAAGCTAAAAACATATTTATAGGTCTAAAAAGAGGTACTCATGCCTAATCTGGGTCAAATGAACAAAATTCGAGAAACATGACCACTTGATATGCCTGTTTACTCGGCTGCATCTCACTCGGTTTGGTCCGAGTATGACCACTTAACAAGTCAGTTTGTCTACTCGGTTTTGACTGATTCTAAAAATATTCTCCAAAAATTCTTCATTTCCTTGATCATTTGGCTCATGCTTTCAACTTCATTGCTTCTCCTTAGTCTCCTCTGTTTCCACATAGCTCCAACATCTCTAAAAATACCTAAAACAATAAAAAAACAACAACCATAACGCACAAACACAAATGCTAACTCTAAAATACAAATATTAAATGAGATTCTAAATGGACTAAAAAGAACATATGTGATGCACAGTGGAGTTGGAAACTAAGAAAACAACATTTAGAATTATGCAAAAACCATATATATCATATTGTGAACGATTACTTTAAACTAAAAATTATTAAACATTTTAATTATCTGCTTATTCTGTAGACTTCTCGAATTAATCATACATTTTTCTTCAAATAGAAAGGAATTAAGATTTTTTGATATCCTAAAGAGAAAACGTTCATTATAGAATTAAAGAGACTAATTAACACAACTCATCATGTAATAATATATATTTGTTTGATCTTACTATGTAATTATTTCGATTAATAAAATACGAAATTGAGATCCGTATCCACTAAAACTAGTAGAATAAGTATTAGTATTTCAAAGGGCACTAGATGTTGTCTCTACAAAACAGCCAAAGTGGGAAAAATCACTTGAGCGACTTCAAAAGTTTTCATATATTAATTTATTTGTACTTAGTTGTTACGAAATCCCTGTTTAAACTGGGGATTTGCTGATCTGGTATAGTTTCATTTCTACTTGTATTTATTTTTAATTGTTTGCATTACGCTATAAACTAATCAAATCGTCGATATTCTCTTACGAATTTGGTATAGTATCAGCATTATAATATCATGACATACATTTTACTAAACAAACTATGTATGTTTTAGCTGCATAGTAATTGCCGAAAATTCCTTCGCCAGTTATAGCAACAAATTTTTAAAAAGATTAATCCATTCTAATTCGTGACCGTGATATGTCATTGTGGTATATCCTATTCGCCAGTTTTTCATATATCTCTTAAATAAAACAAAAACCAAATTCAGAACGAGGTGAAGAAAGTGATTTAAGAAGAATGTGATTAAACAAAACAGAACGTGGGTAGAGATCCTTAGAAGTGCACTATCAGGGCCGTGCGTATGTGGAGGAATTAAAGGCCTTCGCCTCCGGTCATTTTTTCTGAAAAAAATTCAGCTGACCTTTTTTCGAAAAAAAATTAAGGCTTTCAATTTTTTTAAATAAATTAACATTAGAGTAAATCATGTTGTTTTTTTAAAAAAATTTTGAAGTTATTAATTAAAACTATAAATTAAAACAAAATATTAGGGTAATTAACGAGTGTTAACTACCTTTAACTTTATCTAACTTTAGCCTCTTCTTCTCCATCAAGCCATACAAGTTTTTTTTTCTTTCTAATTGTTAGAAGCAACCAGAACAATTCACAAGTAATTTTTTTAATTATTTTGTTATTATGAATTTTTAAAATGTTTGATTTGGGATTTGGATTAGATAAAAATTGTAAAGTTTTTTTGCATAATTGGGAGATTTTGCGATTGTAAAGGCTTTATGCATAATCCTTTACAAAATGATACATAGCATGATTATTTACGAAACCTTTGTTTTATATAAATCAAAACCTTTTTTTTTGTTTCGCCTCTGACCTATATAATTCGAGGAACGGCTTTGTTTTAATATATATATATATATATATTTAAGATAAATTTAAAGTACTTTTGGTGTATGCATTTGCATGAATACTACTAAAGGGTATTTATTTATAAGAAATGCCACTAATTATAGATTTTTAAAGCATAAATCTTAAAATTATAAATTCTAATTAATGTTTTGATCCCTAAAACCCCTTAAACCCTCAAAATTAAATCCTAATACAATATAATTAACACAAAAATAAATGATATAATGAATTTTTTTTTTTAAAGCGACATTTTTACAAAGATTTTAAAAAATGTCACTTGGAAATTGACATTTTTTAAAATTTCTATAAATTTAAAAAGGAGTTACGGAGCATCTTTTGTCTTAATGTGGCAGCTTACGAGGGCTGAGAAAGATTTGGTTGTTGGTATTACGAAATAATCACTCCTGATTGAGTAAACAAGTATAACTCCAAAATCCTCTATATATTCATATTGAGAAGATACTAAGGTGAAAAAATCTTATATCATTTATTAAGGGTTTTAAGGAACACAACATTTAAATTAACCAATGAAAACATTTTAATTAAAACTATAAATCATTGTGAAAATCTCTACATATTTTTATTAATTTTATCATATAAATCTATTAATATATATTTTACAAATCTAAGTGAAACTAAATGTAATATATAGACCTATCATATTATCTATTTTTATTGTTTTTTATATATTAAAAAGTTTTTTTATTATTATATTTGTAACAATATTATTTATTGTGTATATATATATTTAGATTAGTATATTATACAAATATTTAAATAATGTTGTAGTCTATTATACATATATAACTACACTTATGAATATTTATAAATTTTATTATTGAAAAATATTTTTTTTTTGTTATATCTAACAAATTCATATAAATGATTTATCGCATACTATATAATTTACACGAATAATAAAATCAATTTCAAAATGCCACAAACTAAAGATTTTTTAAATCTTAAACCCTAAAATTTTAAACTTTAAAAATGGCTTTTGACCCTAACAAAACCTAAACCGCAAAAACTAAACTCTAACATAACATAATTAACCCAAACATAAATGATATTTTGAAAAGTGGTATTTCTCAAAAATTATCTAAAACATATTGAAATAAATAACATTTGCATAGGTTTTGATCAATTTTGCATAGAAAAATATTAAAACTAATGACATCAAAATAAGCTTGATCAAAATTTAACATTATTATAATCATGCACAATATATATAATTTTTGTATGTTTATAAATATTAGAAATCATATGTTTTGTCATATACATTTTTTTTTGTGCAACGTCTTTTTCATTCTTTGAACTTTGGAGTTACACGGAATCATAGTACGATACATGAAATCATTAGAAACTAAAGCATAAAAGACAACATAGTTATACGACTGTGAATCAAAGAAACAATCTTGATGTGTCGGTATAGAAATTAGGCTACGCTGGAAGACATAAATTTAGTCGCTTTGACTCGCAACTTTAAAGAATTACCCATTCCTCCGAAATTCGTCAAGACGAATTCGGTTGCATCTTCAAGCCCCATAGAGAACGCTACACAAGAATACAAGTCGGATAGGGAATTACTTGATTTTGATTCCGAAAAGGATCTTAGTCTACGTGAGAGAAGAAAGGATGGGATGTTTTCTTCTCATAAGGAAAGGAGTATGGAATAGGTCTCTCCCAAAAGGAGAAATTTACAAGATTTGAGAATCTAGAAAACTGTTTTCTTCTAGCAAAAATACTGATATTTGGGCCATAGACCACTTGCTTAAACAATGCAGAAGAAATGAGATTTGGGCTATGGGCCACTTTAATAAGCTGTTGGGCCAAGCCCACTTTTTGTAGGTCAACAACAACAAACACGTCGGCTGGAAAGAGACATTTGAAGCCGCCGCTGATGAGAGAAGGACGTTTGGGGAGAGCAGCGATGTGCATGTTACAGAGATTCATCGCAATTGGGGGATCCATCGATGGAGAACAAGGGTCCGATAACGGAGCAGCAGGAGAGAAACTCCGAGGGCGTGAAGGGGAGGACGGTGATGGATATAGGTAGGGTGAATCCGGCCAGAGAAGAGAAATCAGCAACACCGGAGGGGTCTTCCCCTAACGGTAAACGAGACGGATGAGCAGTACCGAGATTGTCGGCGTGGAGGGAGGAGACAGGAAGACAACCATAAGAAAAGACTCAATACTCGTTGTCAGTGAAGGTTGGAGATAGATCTCACCGGTGAACGATGAGACGTGCAGCACCGATAAGGACGAGGGAGTAACTGAAACAACCCGACCCTTTTTTTTTGGATTATTATTCTCATAAATAATAATCATCAATATCAATTCAAACACATCAAACAACCAGCGAAAGTTCATAAATGAACAAACTAATCAAAGAACCAATCAATTAACCAATATTAATTCCAATACAACAATTCTAGAATAACCAGCAACCGAACCAGCAATTCTACATAATAACCAAAACACAATTCAACCAAAACCCTATATCATCCTCTTCTTCATAGCCATGATTCCACGATCACACTTTGCTTTGACCTATATCACATGGCAAAACGAAATGCGTGAGTATTATCATAAATATCCAGTAAGACGATCATTCCATCTACCGGCTATACACACATGCACGATGAATTATTAAGACACATAATAAATCCAATCATCACAACAACATACAATATGTCAAAACGACGGTATCGATCGACACCACAATCTCTAGTGTCGATCGACACTTGCTGTAGTGTCGCCAGAATCGAATTTTCTCCTCTCTGGTTCGATTCAAACATGCACCAAGTCAATTCCGGCAACGAAAACATCAACAAACACACCAAAACAAACCGTATACACACACGAACACAATCACAAACCAATCATTCATCCAATATACACAACACAACCAATCTTAACAATCCATCCACCCAGATAAGCCATGGTCACGCACTCACCTTGATTTCGGATAAGAAATGACAAGGATAGCGAAGAACACAAAATCAGACTCCCTTCACAGCCTGAAAACCTCTGATTTCTCTCTTCTTTCTCTCGAAATCCCCAATACACAATCCTTTCTCGCTCCTACGGCCTTAAACAAGCCTTAACGAGCCTCCAGGAACAATCTCAACTAACAATCTCCTCTTCTCTCACAAAAACACGACAAATCTCTCTAAAAACCTGATTTTTCTACAAAGAAGGCGACTGCTCGACTTATATAGCAAAGCCCTAGGGTTCCCCTAACCTGACCGCAAACCGAATGACTCAAAACCGAACCCGTCGGTTTACTAAAGGCTTGTGTCGATCGACACACACCATGGTGTCAATCAACACACACAACCAAAATCGCGACTTCTCTCAAATCAATAAACTGATGTCGATCGACACACCTCCTGGTATCGATCGACACCCTTCCCAAAATTTTAAATTTTGGTTCATGGGCGTTACAGTAACAGTTCCACCGGACACAAGCGGTGAGATGTAGCTCATTTTGGAGACAAAACGACTACCTCGGTTTCAGTGCCTCGGAGAGAAACCTAGGGCGAACTTTCTCGTCTTTATGTCACTATTGTGGACTTTGCATTTTCTTTGTCATATACGTTTAAATATTAAAACTGATTAGAAAACATATTTAACCCCACACTTGTCGTAGATGAAAATCTAGTATATAATTAATTGATTAGCAGGGGGTACGTACTTTTCCTAGGAGTGGAGGCCAATAACTTGTTATCATCTGTCTAATTGCTAATTTATTTTTGAAATTTCTAAAGTGTACAAAATATTTGGCATTAATGCAATTGTTGATACGTGATGATAAAAACCAATCAATCTCTACGAATATACCGAACTGTTTTATGGTAATTGAGAGTCGAATCAATTAAGGAGTTGGTGTAATGTTTTTTTTTTTGCGGTAAAAAGTGGAACGAAAAGAATTGTTATAGAGGGTAATTCAAAGTTGAATTTGAAAGACTTCAAATCAATTTCTGAACGATATAGAGAAACTCCAAGAGGAGTCGATTTAAAATCACTCCATGATGGTCGAGCCGTCTTGCCCACTAAACATTCGGGATCAAGGACCTACCCTGGAAGAAACGCCCCCAACAAAACTCAACCATTAAGTCATTCTCGAAATCAGTTCTGAACATATATATATATATACTTCATAGTCTTCATTGATCAAATTATTTTGTGGATTGGATTTGATTTTGCTGTCTACGCTCCATTAATGCATGTGGTCGGAGTAATAGTTGTAACCTTTTTTACATGAATAATGAATTTTCTTTTTGAAGAACTTTTCCAAAAAAAAAATAGTTCTTCAAAACGAAAATTCATTATACATGTAAAAAAGGTTACAACTATGTAATTTGTTTTCTACATGCATAACTAAAATGTACATTTTTTCCTAAAAATTTAATGAAAAGCTTCAATAATTGACTATATTAGTTAAAAAAGTGATGATCTGTTGAAAAGTTATTCATTATACATGTGCAAGTGATAACATAGCATAGAAAATTTATAACTCGTGTTGATCTACAAGATTTCAGTTTTTCTAAATTTTAATTTTGTTACACCTAGGACTAGATCCTACAAAATTTTAACTATAAAATATAAAAGTAATTATAAGTGAAAATGTAAAGAAACAAAAAGTTACGTTATAAAGTGTGACATCTAACACATTTTGTATGAATATTATGATTAAAAGTGAAAAGATAAAACGATGCAAAATACGATTTTTCAAAACATTTTTAGAATATTAAAAATTAGTTGTAAATGAAAAAACTATCGAAGAGTTATAAAGTTATGAGAAAGAGACGCTATCTTCCAAAATATTTCCTAGAATTTTTATTTAAATAAAGAAACAAAAAAAATATGAGACTCAAAACAAATTTTGACGTTTTTAATCAACATTATGCTTTAAGTAAATTTTAAAATTACTAGCCATAAATAAAAAAAATGTTCAATGAAACAAATTTACAAAGTTAGAAAGACACAAATCTAGGAGGGTTTCTTGAAAAAAACACAATCTAAGATATATTGATAGCAATAAAATGTGTTTTTTTTCTTAAAAGACATAGCCCTTAAAAATAACCATAAAAAAGTTTTATCGAACGCAATTTTTGAAAATAACCATGGCGGTTTTATCAAAAAAAAGTAATCTATAAAATGGTCCTAAAAATTTTTTCTCGAGAAGAAGTTTTTTTCAAAAAGACACAACCGTTAGAAATAACCATTAGTGGTTTTATTGAAAAGGCAAAATCCTTTAATATATTAATAACTATAAACGGTTTTCTCAACAAAACGCAAATTATGATATACTGATAACCATAAAGCTGTTTTCAGAAAAATACATTCGTTGAAAATAACCATAAAACGGTTTTATCGAAAAGACACGAAGCTTAAATATAACCATTCATCAATTTTATCGAAAGACATGATCTTTGTTAATAACTTTTATTTTCGGCTAAACATTATATTGATTTTATATCTAGTTTACAAAGTCAATACACAAAACTTTCAAAAAGCAAATTATTACATAAGGAGATATATGCGTCATACAGTGAGAAAGATACATCAAAAGAAGTGAATTTGACAATGTTTTCCATATACAAGCGTTACTTGCTAACATATAACTAAATCCGTTATTTTTCTTCTTCATATTCAATCTTGCTCTAATGCGATGTATAAGTAGTATTTTTTTGCTAAACCTCCATATTGCACACCGCATGATAAAAAACTCAATGCTTCCGACAACAGTTCTGAAATATCGATATTTTGGTACCAAAGCTTCCATATTACAGTCATGTTAAAAGACTTTGACTTTGTTATTATCTCGATGCAATCCCTGAAAAACCATATTTCTTCAAGTAGAGTGAATATACCCACGATTCCGGAATTGAAGATCCAAGTGACGTCTCGACACCATATGACACTAGAACGCTTTTGGCAAATCTCCACTTTGCACAAATCAGTTGGTAGATCCAAAATCGCAACATCACAATTTTTCTCTCCCCCACATTATCTTTCGTAATTTATTCCCCATAAGTAAGAGGAATAAAAGAAATATTATTCCAAATTCCTGTGTTGAAATTTTGAACTTTTGAGGGCTATTCCACAACAAGCGATTGTTAGAATCAATCCAAACAATCGAAACCTGCAATCTGCAACATTGAAGGCAAAACTGTCTCCGGATAAAGAACATTTTACGGGGAGAGAAGACACGGTTATAAACAATAACTATAAAACGGGTTTATTGAAAATACGCAGCCTATAATATGTGACAACTATAAATCGGTTAAATTAGTCCATAAATGAAAAATTATTCAATGAAACAAATAGATAGAATTAGAAAAACACAAATCAAATAGCTTTTTTATCGAAAAGTCGAAACTTAAGTTATATTGATAACTATATACCGGGGTTTTTAAAAATGCCCAATCCTTGGAAATAACCATAAAGCGGTTTTATCGAAAATACGCAATCTATAAAACAATGTTCTCGAGAAGACACAACCTATGATATATTGATAACAATAAAGCAAGTTTTTCGAAAAGACACGACCGCTGGAAATAACCATAAAGCTATTTTATCGAAAAGACGAAATCTTTTAATATACTGATAATTATAAAACAATCTTAATGGTTCTAAAACGGTTTTTCGAAAAGACTTAACCTATAATATATAAATAACCATAAAACGGTTTTAAAAAAAAAGACCGTTGAAAATAACAATAAATTGGTTTTATCGAAAAGACACGACCCGATAATATAAACTGATAACTATAAATCAAACGGTTTTTTTGAAAAGACAAAATAATTTTAAAATAGTTATACCAAAAAGACGCAACCCTATAATATATAAATAACAATAAGATAGCTTAAACGATTTTGGCGAAAAAACTATAACATTTAATCCTGAAAAAACACGGAGCTTTCAAAATAACTGTAAAGCAGTTTTATCAAAAACTAAACCAACCGTATAATATAATATACTAATAATAACCACAAAACGGTTATTTTCGAAAGGAACCTTGGAATATCATTTTCTAGGATTGCTATTATTAATAGATTAAAATAGGTTCGAGGAGGTCGGACACATGTTTTTATATCTTCCCGTCATGATCAAATACTTCCCCAGTAGCTTCGCAGTCATGGTGCTAGATTTCTCTCATTCTTTTGGAAGATATGATACGGCACTAGTCTACCATTATTTCGTTTTTTCTAGTTTCCCACAGCATAAGTATTCGAATAAGAATAAAACCATAAGATCGATGATAAATTTAAATGTATGGATGCCTCTAAACATAAAAATGGTCGAAGCAACGCAAACACTAGTTAACAAACTATGAATTTGAAAATTCAACAATATCAACGAATCGATGATCACGACAACACAGCAGTCACTACAAGAAAACTGCTACTATTCCGACGGCAATATTTCCGTCGGAATTTTCCGACGGATTTCCGACTAACATCTATTCCGTCGGTATTCCGTCGGAATTTTTCGACGGAATACCGACGGTCTTATCTACTGTCGGTATTCCGTCGGAATTCCGTCGGTACGAACGACGGAATTCCGACGGAAAATAATCTATCGTAATATTCTGACGACTTTCCGACGGACTACCGACGGAAATCCGATATTTTCGATGTCGGCAAATTTGAGTGGTTACCATTCGTTAGCGGTGGCCGATGGGATTGGTGGGGTGTTATGTCGGAGTTTTGTGACGGATTTCTGACGGAATTCCGACGGAAATCCGTTTTATATAAGTTCCTTCGTTTCTTCGTTCATTCATAACACAATTTTACAAATCAAAAAAATTTGTTAGCGATGAGTTCATATTTTCGGTCTTGGATGGACGAGCCAATGATGGATATGGGCTCGAACTTATTAACATCCGCTTACGCTGCAGGTATATGCGAGTTCATGAATTTACCCAGAAACCAAGATGCAGCAAAAAAAGGTCAGGATATCAAATGTCCATGTTCTAATTGCTGTAACAGAATTAGTGTTGCGGTTCATACTGTTTGGAATCACTTATATAGATATGGATTTAGGCCGGGATATAAGGTTTGGTTTTTACATGGAGAAAGCAATTACGAATATGGTAGTACTAGTAGTAATGCACCTTATTTTCCGGATAGCGTAAAAGAACGTACAACGGAAGTAGATGTTGGGGTAAGTACGGTTGCGATGGTTAACGACGCGTTTAGAGAGAATTTGCAGTCGGGTGGTTATGAGGGTGATAGGGTTGAAGAACCTAATTTAGAAGCTCGAAGGTTTTTTGATATGTTAGACGCATCAAAGCAACCACTGTACAGCGGTTGTAGGGAAGGGCATTCACCGTTATCTTCTGCTAGTAGGATGATGAACATGAAGACCGATTACAATTTGTCCGAAGAATGTGTTGATGCATTCGCCGAGTTTTTGAAAGATGTTTTGCCAGAGGATAATCTTTCTCCAGCATCATACTACGAGGTCCAGAAACTTGTTGCCGGTCTTGGTTTGCCCTACCAGATAATAGATGTGTGCATCGACAACTGCATGCTATACTGGAGGGAAGATGAGAACAGGAAAAAATGTAAATTTTGCCGTAAACCACGGTTCCAAGACACAAGTGGCAGAGTGAAGATTCCTTTCAAACGGATGTGGTATTTACCATTAACAGAGAGGTTGAAGAGGCTGTATCAATCAGAACGCACTGCTAAGGCTATGAGATGGCATGCAGAGCATAATCAAGATGGAGATATTACGCATCCTTCTGACGCAGAAGCGTGGAAACACTTTCAATCGGTATATCCAGATTTCGCATACGAACGCCGAAATGTATACCTCGGCTTATCCACTGATGGTTTCAACCCATTTGGAAAGCATGGAAGAAAATATTCATTGTGGCCGGTCATCGTAACACCTTACAATTTGCCTCCTTCTATGTGCATGCGACAAGAGTTCCTGTTTCTCTCAGTTCTAGTTCCTGGGCCAGATCATCCAAGACGATCACTCGATATATTCCTCCAACCATTGATCATCCAAGACGATCACTCGATATATTCCTCCAATCCGAATAAAAAAAATTTCATTTAAAAAAATTTATTAAATCCGTCGGAAATCCGTCAAAAAATACCGACGGATTTCCAAACCGACGGATTTCCGACGGATTTAATATTTTTTTTTTATAAATTTTTTTTTATTCGGATTTAATAAAATGCAAAAAATTTACGCGGTTTTATATATAAATGTTTAGATTCCGACGGAAACCCTAATTTCTGCCGCCTAAGAGCCTCGATCTCAACGAAAAAAGCGAGAAAATCCGTCCGTCGGATTTCTGTCGGAAATCCGTCGGTAACCTGTAATAAAACCATCATCTTCTTCTTCGCATCAACAGACACGAAAAGTGAAAAAAAAAACAAAAAGTCGCCGGAAATTTTTCGATCCAATCGGAACACGCCGGAAATCAACATATCCATCCACAATCTCAATCTCTAACAACAAATCAACAATCCAATGTAAGTTTTTCGAAGTTTTTTTTTTGTAAATTATGAATTTAGAGAATTTTGTGAATTTGTTAGATTTAGGTTGTTAAAAATCTATGGAAATGTAGAAATGTACCGGTTTAGGATGTTTGAAAAGTTTTTTATTTTGTAAATTTTGTGATTTAGGGAATTTTCGGGTTTATAAAATTTAGAAAAGTATTTATAAAATTATTTATTTTTAGAAAATTATAAATATTTATAATATAAAAATATTAGTAAAATTCTAAATTTTTGATATTTTACTAATTTTTTTATTTGTTTAAATTACAAAATCCCAAATTCTGGAAAAATCGTAAATATCTAAAACTTTAAATTACCAAATCTGAAATTCCAAAAAATTTCTAAATCTGTAGGATATTAAATGTTCATATCTGAATTCCATAATCCAAATATCCCTAAATACCTATTTCCAGAAATTTCAATTTTCCACAATCCCTAACTCCCTAAAACCTTAATTTATGAAATCCCGAAATTCCATAAATTAATCCCTAAATTCCAAATTCTCTACTTCTCAAAATATCAATATCCTAAAATCACTAAGTCTCCAATTCCCGTAAATTTTATAATTCGGAAATCTCAAAAATTCGATGTCGGCAAATTCTCAAAAACTAAAAATCCCTAAATCGGTAATGTAAATTAAATTATTTGTAAATTTATCTTTAAAATTTATTATTTAAATTATCAGAATTTATATTTATATATGTAAGTAAATTTCAACGGTATGTAAACATTTTGGAATTCGTAGGGACTATGGGCGATTTCATCACGCTACTGGATCCGGTACTTCCAGTAGGGGAGGGAGTCAGTCGCAAATCCCAGATACTAGCTTTCCGGATCCCCAACACCCGTCTCCTCCACTGGATACACAGCCCTCAGCTCCCACGGCCATGTCCGTTGAGGAGTTTGTTTCGCAACCTGGACGGGATAGGTTGCCTCGCCTAGATCCTGACTTGCCACCTAACACGACATGGTAAGTTTTATTTAAAAATGTATTTGATTATATTAACTTAAAAAAATATTTAACTAAATATTGTTTAGGTTTCAATTTTCGAGAAACGGGATTACGAGTTCGATCAACGCAATGACTAATTCGTTGATCACTTCCCCGTATCCCACATTTACTTCGATGCCGGTGGCAGACCAGGAGATCTGGTTTCGGCAATTTGCGGTATGTTTTCTTTTCCTATTAAGAATTTAGATTTTTATTTTCATTTAAATTGTCAATACTAATATGGGTACGTTTTTTTTTTCAGCAAGAATTTACTTGGGACCCACAGTTGACTGCCCGGGTCCGACGGGAGTTCTACAAAAAAGCCTCCCGGAAATATTCGTTGAAGATAAACGAATGGAAGGACACGTGGTACAAAGAGGGAAAAGTACCGCGCAAATTGCAAGATAACCCCACATTATGGCGTGGACTACTTGCCCATTGGGAACTGGAGGAGACAAAAGTAAGCTCCGGAAAGAACTCGTCTAACCGGAACAGTGACCGGAAGGGGAAGGGACCGGCGACCCATAACCTCGGTGCGACGAGCAAAGCGTCACGTCTTCAGAAGCTGGTACGTAATTTTATAAATTTTACAAAAATTTTATTTCTAACACTTCTCATATTTATTTCATTATCTATGCCAACAGATGGAGACGACCGGTGTGCGTCCGTCACATCTTGACTTGGTCAAAGATGCGCACACCAACAGAAAGACGGGGGAAATTCAAGATCCCATGGCTCGTGAAATCGTGGAGAGCGTGGAGAGGCTGGGTGAGGAGTACCTCCAATCCCAAACGATCGTCGAAGGAACTCCCCCGGCCACGGAAGTTCCTCTGGAGATGATCAACGAGTTTACCTATCAGGTTAGTAACACTGTCAATTATTATTAAATTTTAAATAAATTTAATTCAGCACAACTTACAACATTTATTTATTGATTTTTTTTCGTAGGTTGCGCCTAAGCACAGAGGTCGTGTGTTTGGCCTACCGGAAGACACTTCATCCCCGTCCATCAACTCCTACCGCATTCATGCAGATAGTGCGTTGAGGGCACAGAATGCCGAACTTCTCGAGCGGGTGACCGGGTTGGAGTCCCGACGCGCACAAGATGAAGCTCGCTACGAGGAACAGCAGGCACGGTTGCAGGCAATGGAAGAGCAGGTAGCACGAATGCGGAAAATAGACGAGCAGATGGCACGAATGCGGGAAATGGAAGACAGGATGAACGAGTTCTTCCGTAACCGATAGACAATACGTTATTTTAATTTTCTTAATCACTTTTAAAAATATTGAACCTTAATTTTAACTGTTGTTTTTCTTATTTTTATTTTAATTTAATTTTTATTTATATTTAATTTTAATTTAATTTAATTTATTTTAATTTAATTTCATTAAATATAATTGAATTAAAATTTTTTTTTTAATAAATACAATATCCGTCGGAAATCCGTCGGTATATGTATCCGTCGGAAATCCGTCGGTATATGTATCCGTCGGAAATCCGTCGGTATATGTAGCCGTCGGAAATCCGTCGGTATGTTTAGCCGTCGGAAATCCGTCGGCCAATTACATACTCACGGATTTCCGACGGAATTATGACGGATTCCGGTTATTGCTTTTCCGTCGGAATTCCGTCAGTATTTCCGACGGAATTTGTATTTCCGACGAGATAGAACCGACCGGTCAAAACCGTCGGAAAACCGTCGGAAAGTTGCCTGTTTTCTTGTAGTGAGTAATGATAAGCGACGTAAAGGATGTCGATGAAGAAGACTAAGAGATTAAACATACAACAGCAGGGCAACTCCGAAATTTCATCACTCTTTGACCTAATAATAAAATGTGATTTTAGCATTAAGTAGTTTTTAATTGGTAATACAAGAAGTATTGTCAATTATTGCGTATGTCTCTCCATCTAACACGCAATGATTTTAGTTTTACGACATCAAAAAAAAAAAAAAATGATAGATAAATATTTTAGATCTTGACACAACATCCTCAACAAACAACACATGGATAAACAAGGTCAAATCAGCATCGAGTTGATGTCGATGCAAACCATTTAGATTTTTCTAACAAAAAAAAAAAAGAAGAACCCCGTAAAGCATAATGATATCAAGAAAAGCTACTCGATTAGGTTCTTTACACAATTATGTCACAATGTGATGGAGCGGAAACTTCTAGGGATAGAATTAGATCCCTTGATCCTGAGAATACCCGGAAACTAGGGTTTGAGAGTCTTCCTCTCAGGGCTTTCGCAAAATCTCTTATGGTTTGTGAATACTCTTCACAGTGGTTTATCAAAACCTCTTTAAATCTTTCGATTAATTAATTCATCAATAACTGAATACAATAGGAGGCCTAAGAAGGTTATTTATAATAAATCATAAAACCCTAGAAATCTCTCGAATATTCTAGAATATTCTAAAAGATATTCATTAAAATATAAATATAAATAACTAAATAGATATTCATCAGGTCTCGCCGGCCAAGAAAGATTCTTCAATCGTTTCCTTGGAACCAAGTAGATCTTCTTAGCATGATCTTCACATCGCTTCTTTGAAGGAATAAGATGTACATCTAGAAACTTCAGATTTTGCCTGAGACTCGCACAAATCTGATTTTTCAGAGAATTTACAGAAATCTGGAAAAACCCGAAATATGCACGAATATGATTCATCCCGGTTTTCGCACAGATCTAGTTCCGCCCGGATGATGCACGATTCGATTTTCACACGAAATCTGCCAGAACACGTAATCTGCACAGACCTAATCTTGCTCGAATTTCACAGGAAGTTGATGTCGCCCGTCTTCTGCATGAACTAATTCTCCACGAACGGATTCTCCACGTGTCAGATTCACGAAATCACCTTCTCGAAAAATGAAGTCTGCAGCCATGACATCTTCTTCATATATGTCGAAGATAGGATCACCATAGATCTCTCTGTAGATCAGATGGTTTTCTTCTCTCTCAAAGAATGGACTTTCGTCCTGGATAGGGTAGATGCTTGGACTCACCATGATCACCAGAATCGTTCTCTGATTGAGAAATCAAAGAGATTGTCTCTGATACCAACTGATGGAGCAGAAACTTCCACTACAAGAAAACACAGATTTAGCGTCGCCATATTTTGATGCTAATTCGACGCTAAAAGCACTTAGCGTCGAAATACATTTCGACGCTAAATCGTCGACGCTAATTCTTTTTCGACGTTATTTCGACGCTATTGTAGCATCGCATTGAATTTTGACGCTAATTCGACGCTAAAATAGCGTCGAATATTGACGTTAATTCGATGCAATAATTCGACCCTAATTCGACACTAATATAGCATCGAATTAGCGTCGAGAAAATTCGATGCAAACATTCGACGCTAATATAGCGTCGAAATATTTCGATGCAACAGTTCGACGCTAATATAGCTTCGAATTAATGTCGACACGCATCGGGTGTCGATGCTAATTCGACGCTATATTAGTATCTGAATTGCATCGATTTAGCGTCGGTTTGATAATATTTTTAAAAATAAAAATAAAAATATTATTAAAAAAATACTAAAAATATTATAAAATATACTAAAAATTAAAAATATTATAAAATAAAATTATCCGATACAAATAAAATTAAAACGCTAATCTACTGATGTTGTTGGGTCCTTAGGTTGATGACATCTTCTCGAATCATCTCTTCGTTTTCCTGGTCGAACTGCGTTGGACCGTCAGGTGGAGGAGGCAGTGGAGGAAACCGTAACCCTTGCAAAGTAGTTGCTAATTGTCGGGTTATCCACTGCAATGATGTCAAAGAGACCGGTTATTGTCGAGAGGTTGGTCTCTAGCTGCGCAATCCTAGTGTTAGCCGCATCCAATTGTCTGGTCAATTGCGGCTCAGACGAACCCGGAGGAGTGTAAGAATATCAAGCACACGAAGAAGCTACAGGGACATCCTTGATGGATCCAACACCCATCGTTCGTCCTTTCTTCTTCGGTGCAACCTATAAAATAAAAGTGTTATACAATAAAATTATAATAAAAAATAAGTTTAAATATAATATAAGAACCTAAAAAATTACCTCCTCGTAAAGTCTATCGAAGTCTTGGACACCCATCGTAGACTGGACAGACTCATCTAGCTCTGCCAGTCGTGCGTTGTACGCGTTGAACGTTTATTCCACTTGAGCGGTAACAAACGTCCCATCCTTCCTCCGATGAGTTTTCTCCATCACTTTGTGCATCGGAGGAAGATCACCGCCATCAGCCTGTTAAACAAAAATAAACATAGATAAAAATGAAATATATAATAAATAAATATTTAAAATACAAATAATCAAATTAATTAATTTAATTAAAATATTACCATATTGATGCGTACTGTGGCGTATGATGATTGACCCGCACAATACTTTGAAGGTCCATCTCCTTCAGCCACCGGCGTAAGACGGGTTGCAGAACACTTCCCCGATCTAACCACTGAATGGGGATCCTCCCAAAACTGCACTATACCCGACCAAAAATCGGGATCCATCCCTATCGGCTTCGCCGCATCGTCTTTCGCGCACCACGCTTTCTTCAAGTTACTGACATAACCGTTTAGACGCTTTAGCGTCTTCTACTCGAACGCCGCTCGCACTTCAAAAGTATGAAATTCCTCCCAGTGCCACCCTTGCTACAAAAATACGAATAATGTTATGAATATATTGAAAATCAAATACTTTAATAAATAAAAATAAATAATATAAAATGACATACCGCCCATGACTCGAACCAAATATCCCGAACATGCTGCGGCGTCTGGCTCCAATTAGCATGCGGCATAGTGAAATGGGCCATGATGGCCTTGGTGACCGAACGCGCAACCTTGTTATCGTTAAACCTGTAAAACAAAATATTAAAATGTTAATAATTTAAGTATAACTTGTAATTAAAAATTAATTACCCAAAACAAATTTAATTAGTATTATTGAAAAAAATTTAATCATACCATAATGCACCAGGAGGCCTCATCGGATGGAGAATCCTAACCCGTGTCTCACATCCAGGTTGGCGGAGAAGCTCACAAATCCGCATCATAAGAGGTGTGTTTGCCGGTGGAGGTACCTTAGTGTGGTCATCGGGATGATGGTTTGTCTTCTTCTGGCTCTGGCTGAGGCTGTGGCGGAGCTCGTGGCGGAGCTCGTGGCGGAGCTCGTGGCGGAGCTCGTGGTGCAGCCCGTATACGATAGTTCGTAGCCTACGAACCCGACCCTGATCCTGATCCGGATCCGCGACGACCAACGGATCCGGGAACCGTAACATCCTCGCCAAATAACTGTTCGTATGAAGGAGGTGGTCGATCCGCCTATAAAATAAAACAAATTTATTAAATTAAAATATGTAAAATATAAATTTATAAATAAATTAAAAACTTGTAAAATAATTTGGTAGAATAATTCATAAATTCTTAAATTTTATATATAATATATGAATACAAACACATAAATCCATAAATTTAACATTTAGGAAATAATTTTATATTTTCTAAAAAAAACTTGTAAATTCATTTTTTATTTTAAATAATTATTTTAAATTCAAAAAAAATTATTTTGTAAGAACTTGTAAATTGTTTTTATTTTTGCCAAATTTATAAATTAATAACTTATCAAATCTATAACTTATCAAATCTAAATTCAATTCCATTTCCTAAAATCTATTTCCTACATAATTCCTAAAATCTATTTCATATCAATTATTTTCATACCAAATTTCCTATAATCTATTTCATATCAAATTTCCTAAAATCTATTTTCTACATATTTCCTAAAATCTATTTCATATCAAATTTCTTAAAATCTATTTCCTACATATTTTCTAAAGTCTATTTCATATCAAATTTCATTACCAATATATATAACAAATTACTAATATATATAAAATTTTATGCACATAAAGAAAAATACCATAATTTGGTTTGTGGTGGCCGGCGGTGGAGAGAGAGAGAGACGGCCGGCGGTGGAGAGAGAGAGAATGGCCGGCGGTGGAGGGAGAGAGAGAGAGGATTGCGTGAGAGAGAGAAGAGATTGGGGGCGGAGAGAGAGAGATTGGGGCGGAGAGAGAGAAGAGATTGGGGCGGCGGCAGTGCGGTGAAGGGAGAGAGAGGAGGGCGGCGACCGGTGTGAGAGAGAAGCAAATTTTGCAGAAATCGGAACTGAGGAAGAAGAGGTCTGTTTTGCCAAAATATATCCGTGATCCGACGCTAATTCGACGCTAATTAGCGTCGAATTAGCATCGAATCTCATTTAAAATTTTCAATTAATGTTCTTTTCGGTTTCCCATGCAAAATAAATGTTTACCGCGTGTTGATCGGGAAAATGTTTGATTTAGCGTCGAAATGTATTGAAAATCGACGCTAAATCAAATTACCGCCAACGGTTTAACCAAAATTTGTATGAAATATTTCAGTTTACCGCCATTGGTTATATCAAATTAATTCAATATAGCGTCGATTTTGCGTCAAACCCAAAAAATTGATGCGGTTTACATTCTATACCCTAAACCCCATACATAAACATTTGTTTCATTTAGCGTCGAATTAGCATCGGAAGCTCAGGAATTTGACGCTAATTCGATGCTAATAGCGTCGAATTAGCGTCGATTTCATAGGTTTCGATGCTAATTCGACCCTATAACGACGCTAAATGAAAAACTCTTTGTTTTTGATATAGGGTAACGAAACCGTCACCGATACGAAAATTTTAAACTTTGAAATTTTTTGTACTTACATATTAGGTTCATATAAGGTTATGAAACTAAATGTAAAACTGTATGGTTTTTTGAAATCTTTATATATTACATGTAATTGTTTTTAATTATGAATAAATACTTATTCATTCGCAACTAAGATTCAATATAGATAACATTTATGATTAACTCTGAATCGTCGATGCTAAAACTTTTATTCTATACCCTAATTTAGGGTTTATGTTTTACGGTTTAGCGTCGAATTGGATCATTAGTTTCCAATTCGACGCTAAACCCTAAACCTAAACCCTAAATTAGCGTCGAATTAGCGTCAATTGCATCATTAGTTTCGAATTCGACGCTAATTTGACGCTAATTAGCGTCGAATTAGCGTCGACCGTTATAATTTTTTTTTAAAATAAAATTTTTATAAATTAAAAATATTCTAAAAATTACAAAAATTCAAAAATAAATACATAAGCAAATTTAAATTATCCGGCAGACAAGTAAAAATGTTGTTCTACAAATGAAATAAAAACACAAGTTAATATATGCTTCACTCTGAATCGTCATTTGAGTTCTCGTCATTCTCATCGGTACTTTCTCCACTCTCGTTTGCGAACTCGTCTTCGGGGTTTTCTGCATCGGTAGCATCCGGAAGTATTTCAGCTTCTCGATTTTGCGGATCTATAAGAATGATGTTGTCTATATCTTGTTCTGGAGTTGTTAGATCCACGACAGTTTCATATTGCATAGGAGCGTCGTCGAATTCAACTATCATTCCTCTGGAAGCTATTTTAAGCAGAGATAACCATGAAATCCCTGTTTTTCTGACACGTGGATATGGAATGAAACAAACTTTATCCGCTTGTGATGCAAGGACAAATGGATCGTACTTTGCATAAGAACGCGATCCATTAACATCGATGACACCAAATTTTCCTACTCGAACCCCTCGCCCGATAACTGGATCAAACCACTCGCATTTGAAAAGGGTGCACTTTAAGTTAACCAAACCAGAGAATTTCACTTGAACAATGTTTTGTATAATGTCATAAAAATCCGTGTCCCCGGCTCGAACTACCACACCATAGTTCGCAGTTGCTCTATTTTTTCCACGTTCGAACGTATGAAACACATAACCTCGTGTAAAATACATTGGAGATGACGTAACTTTCCCCAACGGACCTTGGATCAACAATCTAAACCATACAGGGTATGACGTGTCTCCATAATCAACCTGGCAAATACAGTATACACATTGTAAATATAGTATACATAAATTGTATATATAGGTTTTTATGGAAACTAGATATATATAATTTTATTTTTAACTTACCTGAGTCCTCAACCATTTAGCAAAGTGTAGATCTTTACGTTTTTCAATCTCACCGGCGGATGCATTAGGGAAAACCTCGTTAACTTGGCGAATGAATTCACTAATAGAAAATATAGTTATAACAAATGTTTTCAAAGCATATATAAGTACGAAAATAACCCTTTTGACCTCAATCCATAGTTGGTAATTATAATATATACCTCAAAAATGGGCTAACTTCATCGCATTGTAAGAGAATATATGTGTGTGCACAATTGTAGTCTTCGTATGAGAACCAGTCTTCTTCTCTTGTGATTCCGGCATGCCTACCAACTACACAAAATATATCTGGGACATCAGAAATTGGATACGTTTGCGCAATGCCACCATCGTCGTACCTACGTGGAGCTCTTTTTCGTGTCCGGACAGTTGGAGAGAAGTAATATGAGCTGAAATGAGAGGTTTCTTCGGTTAAACTTTCCGCAACAATTGATCCCTCAACCCTAGCCAGGTTTTTTGCCTTTCTTTTTAAGTGTTTCATGAATCTCTCGAAAGGATACATCCAACGAAATTGAACGGGCCCTCCTAAATCGACTTCGTGAGGAAGATGGACAGGAAGATGCTCCATAATATTAAAGAAAGATGAAGGGAATATCTTCTCTAAGTTGCACAACAATATTGCGATGTTATTGTTTAGTTGTTGAATTCCATCCTCAGTCAGAGTTCGCACACACAGATCTCGAAATAATGCTCCAACACCTAAAACCAAAGTCCAATATCAACAAAAAAAGAAATGTAATTTTCCACACATCATTTGTTTAGATATTTATATATCGTCATAGAAAATATACCTGCAAGTGATTCATGCACGTTCGTTGGCAAAAGCTCTGCAAAGGCGAAAGGCAATAATCTCTGCATAAACACATGACAATCATGACTCTTCATACCAGAAACCCAATTTTGAGACGTATCCATCTGGGAACTTAACTTCGGTGGAAACCCAATTGAAGAATGTTGATTTGCCTTCGCTTGACAATCAAAAGATAGGCACTGGAGCTTTCCCTTCTCCCGTGAGATGTAACTCAACTCTAGAGCATATAAGAGGCAAATCCAATCTAGACTTCAAGTTGTCTTTAGACTTGCCTGAAACGTTTAAGATGGTGTGCATGATGTTATCGAAAAAGTTTTTCTCAATGTGCATGACATCAAGATTGTGGCGCAATAGATGATCCTTCCAGTACGGTAGATCCCAGAAAATTCTCTTCTTATGCCAATTATGTTCGACAAGGTATCCATCTGGGAGATTGGTCGGGATATTAAGCCAGTTACCACCACGTTTTGCTGTGTCCTGAGCTCCCCAATAATCAAGTTGACCTTCAATTTGCTCTCCTGAAAGATATAGAGGTGGGGGGATACGTACACGTTTGCCCTTTGTGAATAGTCTCCTGTTCCCCCGGTACGGATGGTTCATAGGGAGAAACCTCCGATGACAATCAAACCAACAAGATTTTCTATCATTTTTAAGTTGGAAGGCATCTATTTTATTTTGGCAATACGGACATGATAACCTACCATGTGTTGTCCAACCAGATAAAATTTCGTATGCTGGAAAATCGCTTATCGTCCACATAAGCACAGCTCGCATGGTAAAATTCTTTTTTCTAGAGTAATCAAAAGTACGAACCCCATGAGACCACAACAAGTTCAACTCGTGAATCAGCGGCTGTAAAAACACATCAATAGATCTTCTTGGATGCTTCGGACCAGAGACTAAAATACTCAAAAACAGAAATTCCCTCTGCATGCACATATCAGGCGGAAGGTTATAAGGTGTCAATATAACCGGCCACAAAGAATATTGCCTGCCATACATACCGAACGGACTAAAACCATCTGTACATAGGCCAAGAAAAACATTGCGCTTCTCTTTAGCAAAATTAGAGTGTACCGATTTGAAGTGTTTCCAAGTTTTTTGCATCAGAAGGATGATGAACTTCTCCTTCAATAGTTGAATGTTCCGTATGGCACCTCATTGATGCAGCTGTTTGTTCCGAATGGTATAACCTTTGTAGCCTATCTGTTATGGGCAGATACCACATTCTCTGGTACGGCACTTTACTTCTACCAGCTCCTTGGGGCTTAAATCTTGGTTTGTGGCAAAATCGACATTCCTATAGATCTTCATCATCTTTCCAAAATATCATGCAATTGTCAATGCAAACATCTATCATCTACAAGGGCAATCCTAAACTAGAGACTAGTTTTTGTATGTCGTAGTATGACTCAGCAGCTTGATTACCCTCTGGCAAATATTCTTTTAGAAGAGCTGCCCAATCATCC
The DNA here is from genome assembly GCA_964056655.1 of Arabis hirsuta. Taxonomy (NCBI): domain Eukaryota; kingdom Viridiplantae; phylum Streptophyta; class Magnoliopsida; order Brassicales; family Brassicaceae; genus Arabis; species Arabis hirsuta. Next base: position 29,451,332 of record OZ053299.1, read on the forward strand.
ATGCAACTCTCAGATTGATTATGATCATACTTTATTTTCATCATCCTAGATGCCAATGATAATTTACACAGACCTTCCCTACAACCTTCATCGATTGGTTGGTTTGCAGAATCAAGCATATCATAAAAAATTTTAGCATCTACATTGGGTTCCTCAGCAACATCAGAAGTAGACATAACTCCAGGAAATGCATCGGTTACCATTTTTTTGAACCTATTATGCTCTAACCCGACATCATGATCATTTTCTATAACAAATTGATGCTGATCATATTGCTCATTCGAATAACCTTGATCCATAGGTTGGTAACTAGTACTACCCAAAGTTTCATCTTCATATCCCTCTCCATGATAAAACCAACCAAACATAATACTCACGTGTAAACCCTCTATTAAATAAATGCGTACCAAATGTATCAATTGTCTGCGGCCTCGAATTTTTGCACTTCCGACACGGACACACCATGAAAACGGTCCGTTGAATTGTAGGCACACTACTCGCTTGAGTCATGAAAATTTCAAGGCCGTTGAAGAACTCTTCTGAAAGCCCTCCATTTTCATCTTTACGTCGATACATCCAGCGTCTCAGTTCGTATATATCGCCCATTTTTTTTTCTAAATTTAGTAAAAAAAAAATTTTTTAATTTAAAACTTTTTTTTTAAAATTTGAAGATGGCTTCTTCGTCTGAGGATGGTCGGGTATATATAGGAGATTGTAGCAGCGGTTTAGCATCGATTTTGCATCGAATAATTAGTATCGGATTTGCATCAAATCTAGTTGCGTCGATTTTGCATCGAATTAGCGTCGTTTTGCTTTCAGGTAGGTGAACCCGTTTTTAATGTGTCATCTAAAGTTGCGTCGATTTAGCGTCGATATCAGACTACAGACGGAACTGCGACGCTAATTCGACGCTATATAGCGTTTAATTAGCGTCGAATTGTTTCGTCTCTAAATAGCGTCGAAATAGCGTCGAATTGTGTAAGCAACACAATTACGACGCAAATTCGACGCTATATTAGCGTCGAAAAATTTTTGACGCTAAATTTCGACGCTAAAACAGTGTTTTCTTGTAGTGTTCTAGGGATATAATTAGATCCGTTGATTCTGAGAGTACTCGGAAACTAGGGTTTGAGAGTCCTCCTCTCAGGGCTTTCGCAAAGGTCTTATGGTTTGTGAATACTCTTCACAGTGGTTTATCAATACCTCTTTAAATCTTTCGATTAATTAATTCATCGATAACTGAATACAATAGAAGGCTATTTATAATAAAGCATAAAATCTTAGAAATTCTTCGAATATTCCAAAATATTCTAAAAAAATAATTATTAAAATATAAATATAAATAATTAAATAGATAATAATGTTTCAAATATCTCGCTGCAGCACAATGTACGCAAGGCATATACCTTTTGAGAAATTAGGAAGTCAAAGGAGTATTGAGCTCATCAATATATGAGTAAATGATTATAAACTCTCATTATTTCCCACATTGGAGAAATCTTGAACAAACTTGAAAATCCTTGATGATTAAAGAGATAAAAATCTAGAAGCATTTTTGCATTAGAGTGTTGAGAAAAAAAGTCACAATATATCTTTAAAAATATGATTGAGCAATATATATACTCATGGTGTTTTGACAATTATTTGTTACTTTTGGGGATGAAATTAATTTTGCGATTAGTGGACAGAGGGCAATTGATGCAAAATGGCTTAATTAGATTTATTGTTGAGGCTTTCGCTCTAGATGAAGGGGTATTATTGAAAGGGGACGTGCTACTTGCAATATAAATATGATCCCAACAAATTAATACAATCACGTTTATTTTCTAAATTATCATATACATTGTTATAATTTTTTATATATAGCTATAGTTTATTTAAGTACAATCAAAAGTAGGCATTTGGGTTCATGTTTTAGCTTATTGGCATTTGAGCATATAATTTCCACGTAGATTAAAACATATATATGTAGATGTATTTTTGTAGTACATAGTTGATATTCTAATAAAAAACTGTACCATAAAATGCATAGGATAAACACATGTTCTCGGATTACGCACGTTTTCACGTATATCATCACGCCTTTTGCTGCTACTACTATTTTTTTCTTTCTTCAAAGTTACTGATAATATTGATATAAACAAGGAAGCTACACCGAGGTTGATCCGTAACTATATAACAGATAAAATAATAAAAAAAGAAGTGAGGGCTCCTATCCGTTGTAATTAGATTTCTCGTATTATATAAGTAACATGTTAATTAATCTAAATGCCCAATATCCTTTATATATTAATTAGGGAATGATTTGTGAGAAAATGCTTAGATATCATTACCACAATCATTATCACTAAAACAATTATAACATGATTTGTCAAAATTATGATATAATAATTTTGAACCAATAATAAAATCATTTATCAACTAAATTTATAATTGTTATCATAAATAAATCATAAAAAGTTTTTAATCAATATATTATATGATTTTCGTTTTTCTTCTAAAATTATAGTATAAAAATTTGGTTTCTCATTTAAAAATAGTTTAGAAATTGATTATTGTAATAATAAAATTATAAAACATTTTTATAGAATATATTTTTTTTTTGAAAATAATAATAAGGACTTACCAAATTTTTAAAAAAGATTTTGATATGTTTATAAAAAAAACTTCTCAAGTTTATAACAACAAATATAATTAATTTTTTGAAATGTTTTTTTTTAACCAAAACAATTTGAAAGTAATAAAAATATTTTGACAAACCAAATTTAACATAATTTTTTTAACTCTAATGTATTAAATTATTAAATTTATAAATTTTAATTTGACACGTTTATATATATATATAATAATTAAATACTAAAACTAAACTTCTGAAATTCATATTATTAATAAAAATAATATTATTAACAAAAAAATTAATAACAAAAAAATCAACAATAATATCTATAATAAAAATCAAAATAATTACATATTTCATATTTTTAAAGACTAAAATTAAAACAAAACTATATAAATAATTTATCCACGTATATGCAGAAAAATTATTTAGTAATTTATTAAAAGTAGAGTTGACGAGAAAAAAAAGTGGTGGGCTTGAAGGAGACAAGACTGCGAAACGAAGAAAAAAGCTTTAATATAATTTGCTATTCGTGCCATTGCTCACTTTGGTCTTTTGGTTAGCTTCAACAGTCGCTTTTAGTCCTCGTCCAATCGTAACTACCAAAAGCCATACATACAATCACTTGATAATATAATTATATGTATTAAAGAATAATGAGTTTTTTTTTTTTCAATGTTCAAATGTGTGGATTCTTGATTCATTTGGAGAGACAGATTCCCTGTAAATCCAAGTGATTAATGGACTAATCTAATTAGATGTGCAAAGTGCTATTTTGCCGATTGATGTGTAAGGTGCAACATACGCTAAGGAATAAGAAATCAAGTCTTGGATATCATTTTTTCCCTCTATTGATTTGCGCGCGTCATCTTCTTACATGACTATGCTAATTCTGTATAACATTTCAAGTTTTATCGAATTTTTCCGAAGAGATAAGTTTTCGGATAGTAATAGTCTCCATTATCATGAAATATTGATCACAATGCATCTATGCTAAAATAATTTATTTACAACGGGATTGTATACAAAATCAACACATCATAATGAATACAAAATAGTAAAATTTATGGCTGTATCAAGAAATGGGCCAAGATTTTTTTGTCAATATATATTAAGATGACAAAAATGATATATTATTCATAAATTCTTCAAATTTAGCAGATTTAACAAATTCATCAAATTCTGCAGGTTTCATTTAAATTTGATATTATTCAGCAAATTTTCCAATTCAGCAAATTCTGCAATTCAGCAGAAATGATGCGATTACCATTTACACACAGAATGTTTATAGTTAGTGGTATTTTTGCAAATGGACAACCCATAGTGACGTTTTTGCAAATTTACACACCAAAAGTGGTATTTTTGCAATTGTCTCCTCTATATATATATAGTGTGATTAAATCTTACTAAATTTGCTTGACAATTCAATCAATAGCAAAATTTTAAAAATTAGGTTTACTAAAAAATAATTCAATCAATAGCAAAATATTATATCATAAATTATGTATGTAAATTTGTTTTATCAATCTATTAATTTATTTAAGGGGCAATTGCAAAATGTTAGTGATTTTAATTCTTTTTATAGTAAGATATTTTTTTTTTAAATATCGTTCAAAATTTTTGTAAATAATTTTTACAAATTGGTTTTTCTGTTTTTTTAATCATTATTTTTCGATCTGGATCCGACCCAACCCTAATTACAAGATATATATTTCAAAATATAAGATGTTTTGGAAGTTTTTTCAAAATGTAAGATGTTCTGACAATACTAAGTACTTTTTAACTTTATTAAATATTTAATAAACACTAGTATTTTGCAATCTTTTTGTGATTGATCAATAATAATTAACCATTTAAGTTTGAAAAAAAAAATTATTTTTTTTAAAATTAATTACTTTTTCAAAATCAATTACTTTTTTTGAAAAATTCAGCAAATTCAGCAAATTCTGCAAGAAATTAACAGTAATTCAGCAAATTCAGCAATTCAACAGTAATTCAGCAAAAATTCAGCGGTTACCATTTAGACCCATTATAGCTGATTTCCATAAGTAAAAATTCATTATACTTGTAAAGATAAATATAAAAGAATATAAAGATATTTAAAACTAAGAGTTGATATTTTTTAACCAAAATATCATGTACATGGATCGATTTGCTATTCGATTTTACTCGTTTTAAACCGTTGTCCGCAATGGAGTAAGACCAGCTTATTTTTTGGGGCATCTAAATTTATAATCCTAAATTTGTTTCATGATAGAATGGTTTATGCCCAACTCGCAGATTCTCTGTCTGAACTAACGCGCTATGATTATACCCCTTATCCAAATGGATTTGATGTCATACTATTATCAAAATACAAAGAACATTGCAAGTGCTTACTTTACATTGTTGTGTAATAGTGTCACGCACCATGGTCAATGGTCCAGGGGTACACTACGAAAGTCTTCGTACCTATCTTTAGCGATGTCAACTTTTTTTTGACAACCAGCAATGTCAAACATTTCAACAACCTTTTTTCTTGGCCATCAAACTCTTTAATTATTTTACGCATTTTTTTATATCGATCTGATCAAATCTTTAAAAGTAAATTTCATACAAATCAAAAAATTCACTAGGTGTTCGTTTGACGCATACATGTACATATATTTACCCATTACGAAATTTGCATTGTGCACAAAAACAAAAGAAAAATCAATCTTGAACTTATAAATCCGCTGTAATATTCTTATAGCTTTCGATTGAAAATTGTAGGTGTATTTAATCAAAGTAGTGCATTAGAGTTTAAAGTTTAGGATTGAACAAATAGTTCTTATGGATCAATGTTGAGTTTTATTGGTTCAGAAATCAAAATTTCACTATAGCAAAAGGGTTTGCGTCTTTATAGGTATAGTAATCAGTTTGTCTATATCTAGGAAACTATAAACTACCAAAAGGACTAAAGAATTTTTTTCATATGCCGAATATTCATTGACTATAGTTCTCCACTTCAGTCGTTGTCTTTTTCTGATATTTTACAAGGAGTTCCTTCACTATCAACTATCACTACAAAAAATATGGGTATTGATAGCACTATACAATAGTGTTGATTCTATAAGTGTTATTAAAAGTATTTGGTGAGATACAATAGCGATTTTATAATGCTAAAACCAAAAATACATAACCGGGAACTCAAAATCACTTTATCCCGCTTACAATTAACCTTTTATCACACTTTTATTTTCGGATTTAGGTAAAAAAAAAAAAAAATCCCCAAATCGATTTTGACCTAAAATCCTTTTCTCTTCTCTTCTCTTCTCTCTTTCCTCGCGACGGCGAACTTCCTCACCTCTGAATCTCTCCATCCCGTCGCCGGTAAGCAGCTTCTTCCTCACAGCGACACCGGAGAATCTCTCATCCTCGTCCATTTCTCACCTCTATCTCCCTTTGTCTCAGTTCGCGTTTGGTGTCTCGGCTTCGTCTCTATGTGCCGGATCTACAAAGCGCCGGTGGTCTTATACCTAGCTCTAAATCGGCTCCATCTTTCTCCTTTAGGTTCTCTATCTTCTCGTGGTTAAGGTTGTAACGTTCCGACCGCCGTCGAGCTATCGGTATGTAGGGAAAATCCTTATCCCCTCGAGAAAATCCTCATCTCTCAATAACATACATGAGAAATCCTCATCCCCTCAGGAGAATTCTCATCTCCTAATGGGCCCCACGCCCACTCTCGGCCCGCGGGTCCATCCCTGTCCGACGGTCGGTGCGTTAGTCCGGGAGGCTCGAAAGACTTGTTTACTAACCCTGAAAATCACCATGTGATCTTTCCCCGTGTTTTGTCCTCACTCAGACGGTACTGGAAATGACTTCCCAGTAGGTCACCCATCCTTAAATTGATTCAGCCTAAGCACGCTTAACTCTGGAGTTCTCTCTGGATGTGTGACAGAAAAGATAAGTGCACTTTGGTGATATAGGTAGCCAAATCAATTCTCTTAACCCTCTCCTTATGCACCACATATTTCAGAAACCGGGATGTTACAAAGGTAAAGTATCAATTTCTGTGATTTTCATTTCGTTTGTCAACTATCTTTAGCTCGAATTCGAGCTAAGTCATATCGATTTTGGCCTGACATTTATTTCTCTCTTTTGACGAGGTTTCAAGCTGAAGATCGAAGAACGAAGAGAAACCTTTTGTCTCAATCTTATACTCTGCGTTTTTTCCAAAATCTCCAAGTAAGCTCACGTTTTTCTTTAGTTTACATATGCTTGATATTGAAAATTGAAATTTGATATTTATTAGCTAAAGTATCTGCGATGTTGTAATCGATAGATGTGAACCTGAGATGTGTTTAGATTGTTTTTGTTGTGGATTTCAATATCAAACTAATGCATGTGTTTGTGATTGTGATTGATGATATGCGTATTGGGTGTGATCTTATCTGACTTGATGATATATTGTAATGCATGTATTTCTTTGATATTGTGTTTGTTTGAATTTATCTTACATAAATTGTATTGCTTTTATATGGGTTGAAATAAGGTTAGAACATATAATGCTGGACAAAGCATGGGTGCATCTCTGCAGGTAATGAAAATATTTTTTTGTTTAAGAGTTGGGTTTGCCTTTGGTATTTTAGACTTTAAGAGTGTTTTCTTCCGTGGTTTTCTGTTAATAAATTGCAGTAAAGGGTCGATCTTGGTTACGAGAGAGGTGCTTGGACTTTTGTGGGTGCGGTGCCTGCGGGTTTAGTAGACAATAATGTGATAGTATGCCCATGCATAGATTGCCGTAATGTAGATCGTCATTTGGGTAGTATAATTGTTGATCATCTAGTGAGAAGAGGAATGGATGAGGCTTACAAGCTGTGGGATGATTGGTATCATCATGGGAAAGTCAACTCTGATGGTGCATATAGTGGTGAATTAAGTAAATGGAACGAAGAGATTCGCGGGTTATATGAAGCTGCTCAATATATGGATCAAGAGTTAGTGAGGAGGGGTGAGACCGCAGAGACTGAAGACAAGTTAGAGGACGAGTTTCTAGCAAAGCTAGCAGATGCAGAGACACCACTATATCCTACCTGTACAAGTCATAGCAAGTTGCCTGCTATTGTTTCACTATTTAGAATTAAGACACAAAATGGTTGGTCAGTAAAAGCTTCAACTAGCTGCTTGAGGCATTGCCAGGCATGTTACCAGAGGGTAATGTACTTCACACATCTATGTATGATGTGAAAAAGTTTCTGAAATCTTTTGATATGGGTTATCAAAAAACTCATGCATGTGTAAATGATTGCTGTTTATTCAAAAAGAAGTACAAGCACCTTGAGAACTGTCCGAAATGCATATACGCTGAAATAGCATACATCAAATGCCACAATATCATATTAAAGAGTATCATATATACGTTGTATATTGAACTAGAATGACATATACTAAATGCTACTGTAACAATTTATACAGCACCTTACAACCGCTATTATGTAAGATTTTTAATAGCGTCACTATTTCTGCTATCGTATAGGTCATACATACGATAATACGCGTTTAAATAGCGTTTATGTTTACGCTATTAAAACATTATTATAGCGTTTTTCGTGTGTTAACAATGGCTATATTTCTTGTAGTAGTGTCGATATTCAAGATCAAATAACAGGTTTATAGATTTGTCGAAAGATATGTTCCGATACCAATTCTATATTTAGGAAATGAGTGACTACACGACCACGGAATTCAAAGAGTGTCCAGGTTACTCATATATCGCGATGTTTTGAGGAAAAAAGCACAACAATAACTATAGTTTTGAAAGAATTTTTTTTTTGTTACCTATAGTGTAAAACTAGTGAAATGTTGTCATTATATCTCTGGAAAATACTAAATAAAGCACATATTCAGATCGAGATCTATCTCGACTTTAAAGGAGTGCAACAAGAATATCTATTTCGGAACTTAAATTATGTTCTGGACTGCACTCTGAAATGAAATTAAGTGCAACATTTAATTCTTTCCCAACTTACATTATTAAATGATTCTATGAAAGTGTTTGACCGACTCCTAAGGTTGGATCGGTAAACTTGCGATCCGGACCGGTTAAACTTACGAATATAAATACTTAAGTTATTGAAACATTGCTTGTAAATTTGGTAGTTGTCACAAAGCAAGTCTCATTTTTTTTTCATTATATCAATCTAAAATATTTTGATCTTGATGTTTCTTAATCTAAGTTTTCCTCTTTTCCTTTTCTTTGTATCCGATAAAGCTCAATGAACTATTTTATATTCATTCTCTGTTATCTATTTCATTAGGTTCTTACGAGCATGAATAAACACTTGTTTGAAATTGCTATAATGAAATCAGAGATTCACTTGATAGGGTCATGGGTTTACTCATCCATTATAGCTCAAAAATCTCTATGTTGTATTCGAGGAAAATAGTAGTTGCGATGACATTCTGCACTTGGGCAAAGAAAATACGGGCAGAGGAACAAATGTACGCGCAAAGAAAAGAAATAAGGTGAAGCGATATGTCTTATATCGCAAAATGAGTCTAGAAACCATAGATTATCGTATGTCGATAAAGGATTAGAAGTTGAGATATGAATAAGGTTGATGGTTTCCAGAGTTCTATTTGTATTTCACCAAATACACAATAGAATAACATTAGATACCATTGTGATTTTAAAATACATCTAATTCTACTAAAATTTAATATTGAATAACACCACCTTAGTTTTCTCAAAAAATGGTACCAATAACAGTTCATTCTATCCCTCTACCTACATCCGCGTAGCTATCAAAACTAAACCTAAGGCTTAAAATAGCGATTTATGGGCCAATGCCCATTTTAAAAAGCCCGCGTACAAAAGTGTCGTTTTCGATTTCTTTTATTCCCGCGGAGAAACCTAATTCAGCTACAACTCCTCACTTCGTCTTCGCCCTTGGGTTTGCAAAAAAGAGGTAACATCATCGATCATTTTCTCTAATGTATTGCTTCTTCAAAACTCGAGTTTCTTTTGTTAATTTGCCTCTAAGATTATGACTTAGCCTTCCCTTTACTGTGTCCGATGGTTTATCAATTCTTGTCTCCATGAATCTGCGAGTGTTAGTTTCATAGCCCTTACCAGAACGGAGTTTTAAGAATCTGTTTTTGTGGGGCTTTTTCAAGCGCATGTCCAACTTCCCCATTACTATGATATTGTCTGCTTTGGGCCCATAAGCAAAGTCCACACGGATTTCTTTTTGGGCTCTTTCCTAAAAGACTTAATACTAAGTAGAGTTTGGTATCTCTTATATATTAGACAATTCTTGTCTAAACTTCCGATGTGGGACTTGGATTGATATCCCAACAGTTTTGCTATTCTGGTTGGCTTCTATAGCTCCAAGTTTAGTATTTTGGATTTAATAATATTCTCCATATGTTTGTCAGCTTCTTTATTCCAATCATGGCTATTGGGGATACCGATTGCAATTGTAACCAATGTCTTAGAAGTAATCGCTTCTCTAATACGACGGTAAACAGCCTGTCAAAACCTTGTTTCGGACGAAGTTCTTAATGGTTCTAATTACCATATTTGGCTCCCTTTAATGACCTTGTGGATGATTGGTTGGTGTTTAGGTCCATCCTACAACCTTATTTTTCCAAAAATCATTATATCCTTATCAATCAAGTTGTAGCTTTATTTCTTAAAACTACAGATTTTTTAATATTCTTACCAATCATGATGTAACTTTCTTTTTCAAAGTTACAACCAACAAAAAAATCTTTTTTTTCTTGCTGTAACTAGTCAAAAACGTAAAGCCCTATTTTTGGGCTTTAAAAGTTGTGATTATAAAAAAACACATACATATTAGATCAACTCAACATGTAAATAGAATTATCGACATTAAAAAAATGGAAAATCAAAAGATAAGCAAGAGAAATACCTAATTGAAATAACTCATGAAATTTTAAACTTTGTTTTAATTTTAGGATTGTTGGATTTTCTTAATGATGTTACTTATTATGAATGATTCATAGGTTTATTATTTATTATGTTGAAAGCAGCATAAAATTTCTAAATTATAACAATTTTTATTTGCATAAATTAATTTAATTAAAACTACAGCACATATCTTATAGTTACCAATCGTGTTTTTATTTTAATATAGTTACAGCTACAGCTTTATATGTATAGCAAAAAAGTCTGCAGACAAAAAAATCTGCAGTCTAAAAAATGTACAGCTACAGCCATAACATTTACAGCAAAAATTTTACAGCAATTAATCTACAGTTACAGCCGAACCAATCACCCACCTTAGCTTTAAGGGCAAAGAACAAGATCGGCTTTGTTGATGGAACTCTTCCCCAACCACCTGAAAATCATCAGACATATGCTATATGGTCTTGTTGTAATAGCATGGTCATGTCGTGGATTACAAGTTCTGTATCTGATGATATCAGAAAGTATAGAATGTATCTCAAGACTGCTCAAGCAATGTGGTCAAGGCTCAAAGATACGTACCATAGAAACGATAATTTCAGGGTTTATCAGATCATGGTGCAGTTACGAGACTTGAAGCAGCATGGATCGATGGATATTAATGACTGTTTCACAAGGTTCATTACTGTAACGCCCGTGAACCAAAAAGTGAATTTTTGGTGGTGTCGATCGATACAGGTGTGTGTGTGTCGATCGACATGTGTGTTTTGGACTTAGGAGAAGTCGGGTTTTGGGCGTTATGTCGATCGACACAGGTAGTGTATGTCGATCGACACGTGTTGAAATCAGACCGTCGGGTTTGGTTCCAATTGGCCGGTTTAGGGAAACCCTAGGGTTCGATATAAAAGGCAGAATCAGAGGTTCTGGCCGTTTTTTTCTGGAGAATCAGACTTTTCAGAGAGTTTTTGGGGAGAAATTCTGAAATCAGAGAATTTGAGTGATTGTTGGGAGATTCCTGGAGGAATTGATCGTGAGTGGAGGTAGAACGAGAAAGAGGTTGTTGCTGTGCTGATTTCGGGTCTGTGGGGACGGAATCAGAGGCTGTCTTGGTGTTCTTCGCTCGTTCTTCGCGTTCTTCATCCTTTTCAATCCCAATCAAGGTGAGTGCGTGACCGTAGGCTCGTATAAGTATAGGGGACCAATGGAATACGATTGCTTGGTGGTTTTCGTGTGTTTGTGTGTGGATTTGTGCAGGAGACTCGACGGATCGCATCAGAATCGAGTCGTGTGAGGATTGACTCGATTATGGGTTCTGCGACGTCGTGTCGATCGACACCGGGGTGGTGTGTCGATCGACACGGGGCCTGTGTTCTTCGACACCTAGTGGTTGTGTCGATCGACACAGTGAATCCTGTCGATCGACACGGGTCACTGATCATCGACACATAGTGGTTGTGTCGATCGACACAGTGTGTCTTGTCGATCGACACGGTGTATTCTGGACTGGTTTGTTTGCTTAGTTGTGTATGCTTGTTCTGTGATCATCCTGGTATTGTGTTGGTTGTTTATACTTGTATTTAAAAAGCCTGTAGACGGGATGACCGCGTCGCTGAGTATTTGTGATAATACTCACGCAACTCTTTTTGCCATGTGTTGCAGGTAAAGAGAAATTGTGATCGTGGAATCGTGGCGAGGAAGAAGAGATGATTTAGGGTCTCACTTGGATTGTATTTCTATGGAATTGTTAGGTTGTTAGTCATTGGATATTGTTTATTCATATTAGCTGATATTTAATAAAGTATGAGATTTGTTAAATTGGAATATGTCGTTGATGTTTTATTGTTCCGCATTGCTTGGTTGTTGACCCATTGAGGATTATTATCTGTGATGATAATAATCTGGAGAGAAAATTTTTGAAATTTTGGGTCGGGTCGTTTCAATTACATTGTGGAACGAGTTGAAATATTATGAAGCCCCTGTGGTGTGTCACTGTGAATGTACTTGTGGAGAAAAAGAGGCTTTGGAAAAATATGAAGAACGGGAATGCCTTATGCAGTTTTTGATCGGTGTAAATCAATCTCACAGGCATACAATCGATATGATTTTGACTGAGAAGCCTTTGCCTGATGTCTATACGGCTTTGAAACGCCTGGATTTTGAGGAGTCTTTTAGACCAAATTGTTCTGGCCCTTACAGAAACAGATGAAACAAGGTCTCTCTTCAATCCAATACCACCAGGCCATCGATAAGACAATTGCTTCTCTTTTTCTTGCTGTATTCATGTACTACATCAAAACCCAAGTATGTTGTTCATTGATTTCTAGTTCTGCTCATCATGTAGGTTATGGTCTGCCTCTTTTCTCTGTTTTCTTAGTAACAACATGAGTTTACCATTCTAATCCCCGTGTTATTAGCAACAACTTCTATGTTCCCGATTGTTTTTATTCGTCCATGATTCTTGTGTGCTTTAGGATCATACTTGGGGATGGATTATCGGTCATCATTTGTTATAGAGCTATAAAACAAACAAAGTTCATGATTTGGGTACAGCCGGATCTTATAAACAATCAACATTTGTGAATTGTTGTTACTCCGCCAAATTTCAGTATATTTAATAGGTATGCTAGTCAGATGTTCTTGTCATTGTCTCTGTACAATATTCCTACTAAGTTCCTAGACTACACCAGCAAATGCTTTTCCATCACGTACTAACCATCTCCTTATGCCGAAAACCGAGCTCGATGGGCATTGCGGTATGATCTGGCTTTTGTTTAGCCTGATGAAGTTAGGTTTTTAGTCTGAGTTGGTCCACAGTCATAACGTTCCTCTGTACTCCTTTCAATTCATGAGTTTGGGACAAAACAGAAGATTAAAATTTTGGTAAAGAGGGGCACAAATTATCGATCTTTTTGGCCGGAATCTTTAGTTTAGCTACTCTTGGTACAGTTCTCTAACTTCGTAAATGCAAGTATTGATGTCTTAACAACAAGTCAGGTGGTTCCAGCAACCTTTTACGTAACTGTCTTGCATTCACTTCTATGTCTGAGAACTACCAGAAGAAGAGATTAAACAAAAGCCATATAACTTCACTGACCTCGTCATTATTTGCTTTCACTACCCATCTGACTCTGAGTCTGACTAATACTATCACTGCATACGTTAAATACAGAGGAGACAAGACAAAACAAATAATAAATTTCCAGTTCCAGATGTGGATTTAAATCCATCTGCATCTTTATATTAGTTTGTTTTACGAGGAAAAAGTAGGTAACGCTTACTTTTTTGGTTAAAATAGATCAGGCTTGTTGAAGAGGAAACTCACAGGGTTGTTCACCAACTGTATATATAGTGGGCAAGAGTGTGATAATATTTAACTGGAATACATTTTCGCATATATAGATTATATGCTTCCTTCACATTCGGCTCATTCACCATTGGTGGTGGTGCCATTGAAGCATATGAAACCTTACTAACATATGACCCAACAAGCTTAACATTACTTCCAATCTCAACGGAGTTGCATCAACATTCCTAAAAATACTGGCAACTTCAACATTTTGATACGATTAGGCTTTGGGTTTTCTAAGAGTTTGGTATTTTTCCATTTTTGCTTTAGAACTAAGGTTAAGGTGTTTTCCTTTTTACTTTGGTGTTTTCTTTTATACGTTAGATTTATAATTGTTATGTATTGGCCTATATAAAGGTCTCTTATGAGGAATAAGAAATCAACTTCCAAAAATTAACTTAATTCTCTAAGAGAGACTTGGGTTAAGAGGAAGGTTTTGCTTAAATCTTTTCTCTTTTCTCACGTTAACAACAACGGCTCCGGTTACGAGATCGCTAGCTCGTATCATTTTGGTATTAGAGCCGAACAATCTGATGGGAAAAGAGAATCCTGTGTTGAAACAACTCAATCTCTTGATGGAGAAGATTAACAACATAGGAGATGACGTCAAATCATAGATAGTAGCAAAACATGGAGCTACTCTTCAAACACTCACCTCAAACCAAGTGAAAGCACGTGTACCATAAAGAGCTAAACCAGCTGGGAACTATCCGATCAAATTCTCGACGTAAGAGCTCTTTGAAGGAGAGGTGGTGAGTGCGATTAATGGAAGCCAGGGTGATGACGGCATAATGAGAGGAGAGCAAAAACTTGCTTTCTTGAGTGGACCATGGCTGGCATGAACTGTTGGCAGAGAACGTGGCCATCGCAGAGCAGATGGAGAGGGGATTGGCAAGTGAGGCCAATCCGTGCATCACCTAACGAGATGCAACAGAGTGTTGCTCATGGTGATTTTCGAATTCATGACAGGTTTGATGAGAAAGTTGATTTTGACACTCATGAAGAAGGAGGCCACAAAGCAAATAGGAATGTTATGCCAACAGCGAAGATGGAGTTTCCACCCTACGATGGTACGACACATACAGTGGAATGGCTACAAAAGTGTGATGATTACTTTATGGATCAAAGAGTGTTCAATGATGATGCAAAAGTTCGACAAGCAACGTTCGTTCTAACTGGTCAAGCATATCATTGGAACAACAACTTACAACGGTTGGTTACACACAGGCTCGGTTGGGCTAAATTTAAAAAAAAATTGCAGGAGTCGTTTTTTAAAAGCAGATGCGGTCAATCCGGTGGGGGAGTTATGCAACATAAGGCATACGGGTACAGTTGATCAATACTGTAACCAGTTTGAAGAATGTCTTGGTCGGGAAACAAGACTCACTGGAGATCAACACTGTGGCAGTGTTGCGCTGGATTGACGGATAGCTTGCGGAAGGAAGTAGAGTATCTTCGTCCAGAAACAATATTTGAGGCTCTGGAGTATGCTCGAGATAATGAATACAAGATCTATGGGGATATGAGAGCTCGAACGTTTGGAGGGCATTTAGCCCCATTTTCGAGGCCAAAAATAGCAGAGAACAACGAAATACAAGACATGAAGGACGAGGAAACTATGTTGTGTCAACAACCTGAAGCAAAAAAACAATATTGGAAAAAGTTGACTAGGGCAGAAATGGCAGAGCGGCGAGCAAAAGGTCTTTGTTTCAACTGTGATGAGCTCTTCACGCCAACATGTATGCAAACCAGTCCTATTTTATATCCTGCCAGTTAGGGACGATGATGATCAGGAGGATGAACCAGTAGAGGAAGAAGATTTGGTGGAAATGATGGGAGGACGTAGAGCAGCTGCAAAAGGCATACTTGGAGTAGGATCTTGAGGACAAGCTCCAAGTCGAGGAGGAGAGTAATGATACGGTTTTGGGTTTTCAAAGAGTTTTGGTATTTTTTCCATTTTTGCATTAGAACTAAGGTTAAGGTGTTTTCCTTTTTAGTTTGGTGTTTTTCTTTATACGTTAGATTTATAATTATTATGTATTGGCCTAAATAAAGGTCTCTTATGAGAAATAAGAAATCAACTTCCAACAATTAATCTAATTCTCTAAGAGAGATTTGGGTAAGAGGAAGGTTTGCTTAAATCTTTTCTCTTTTCTCACGTTAACAATAAACGGCTCCGGTTACGAGATCGCTAGCTCGTATCACATTTAAACATTTTCAGCATTATCGCCACAACAGTTGTGGCACATAGTGGCACTATTGATAAGCGTTGTAGTTTCTTTTTTTTTTGCTAAAAATGTAAATATTTCATTAAAATAAAAAGAGTAGATTTACAATCGATAATTATAGACCTAACCAAATGGTCCCATAAAAACATGGAAACATAAAATTAACCAAAGTTTTCGATCCATCCACTCAACCATAGCGTAGAAACTACGGGAATTAAATGAAGCGATGACGATTTTATTGTTCTCCCCAGATTGCAAAAGAAGAAGGGCGACCACTACAAGAAAACATAACATTTGTGACAACCGTCTTAGTCACAAAATGGTCACAAATGACCTCTTTGCGACTACTTAGTGACTAAAATAGGTAGTCGCTAAACGAGCGTCGCTAATTTAAGCAGTCACAAATTAGTCTCTAATTAGTGACTACTTGGTGACATCACGCTTGTCGTAGCAAAATAGCGACTATTTTGTGACTATTTAATGGTGGTCGCAATAAATCGACTATTTTGTGACAAGATAAGTTTAGTCACAAATTAGCCACTACATTGCGACAATATTAACGTTGTCACAATATAGCGACCAATTTGTGACTACCTATGGTGGTGGGAAAATAACGACTAAGTAGCAACAAGTTTTGTAGTCGTTAAATTGTTACTAATTTGTGACGAAAAATGTAGTCGTTAAATTGATACTAATTTGTGACGACAAATGTAGTCGTAAATAAGCGACATATTAGAGACTCTTTCAAATGTCTTGACTAGTCACAAAATAGACACTAAATTGTCACTTATTAGCCTCTAGTTTGCGACACCTTTGTTTTTTTTTTGTCTCTTTATAGATGAATTCAGTTGCTAAGGTGGTCACTTTTTTTTCAAACACCTGTGTTTTGATTTGAGAAACTTAAATCAAAAGAAGAAAACAAAGTTTTAACACTACAAAAGAAGATTAACATAACAAAGAAGAAAATTTATACATAAAATAAAAGGGTTCTAAAGTTTGAGAAACATAATAAGTTACAAAGAGAGTTATCAAGTGTTTTCTTCAACCTGATTTGTGGTTGTGGGTGGTGCAGAAGCATCGAAGGCAGAGGAGTCAGACATGTAAGCAGCGAGGTTAGGATTGTTGTTCTTCATAAAAAGAAAGAGCTTCTCCAGTTCAGCAATCCGAGCCTTACTTTGCCGTAGCTCCTCATTAAGTCGCTAATTTTCTTCGTCATGACGTCGATTCTCCTCATCCCGACGCTGATTTTTTTCTTCGTTTCAACAATCTTTTGACGAGCTGATTTAAGCTCGTCATGGATCCCTAACAGCGATGACGTAGAAGATTCATCGAAGCTTATCTTCCTCTTTCCTTTCTGAACCTGTGACAGTTGGCCCATTCCATAAGGAGTCCCCTTGGAATCGAATTGAGTACACTGCAACAGTGATATAAAATGCATAGTTATAAGCTGAAATCCAATATATCTATCATTAACTACTAAAACAGTGTACATTACAAGCTGAAATCTAATCCAATATAAAATAGAAACATATAAACCTAAATCCAGTATGATCCAGTACCTAAATCCAGTATGATTCATAGACCTAAATCCAATATGATTCTTATTTGTAAAACAATATATGTCAAAGATGATAACACATACATCCAGTAGTATCCATAGACCTAAATCCAGTATGATTCTCAAAGATACAAAATAGAGAGAATGAGCAAGGTTAAGTAAACGAAACATAAAGCATGAGAAAATACATAGTTACCTTAAGGAAGATGTCATTCTTCTCAGTGATGCTTAGAGTCCGATGTGAAGAATGCTCAGAGGAGGTGTCTGTAGCCTCTGTTCCATCTCCAGGCTGATCCAAAACCTCTTGCAGGGCCCTTTCATAAGTCTCAGCGACTTGCTTAGCTTTTTCATCAACAAAACTCCCATCAGCGTTGAGTCTTCCTAAACACTTCACCAAAAGAGTCAGAACGTCCTAGTTCCTCTTCCTGTAAGAGTGGATAAAAAGGATTAGGTAGATGAAGTGAATATGACAGAAAGAAATGACAAAAGTATTACCATGTCTTGCTGAACGGTCAAGAAAGAAGATTGGCCTGAAACATGCTTGTAGATTCCCAGTCCGTTACGATCAGAGTTGCGAGAGTTGGAAGCCGTAGTGCTCCTGACCTGAGCCTCTGGTGTGTTCCAGTGGTCCCACATTACCTTCCACAGCGTAGTAGTAATCCAAATTGGCCTCACACCCTTTTTCTTTGCCTGACTTACAATGCCTCTCATCCGCTTTGTTGCAATCCTCCTGAAATGAGCCCTCACAAGGGGAGTGATCCCTATATCCCAATTGTACATCCCCTAGACAGTAAAATGCATCGTTAAGTATTAGTACATTTTCGTGTATAAGAATTGAAAGTGGAAAAGAAGGAAAAGTAGCAAACATTACCGCAAAACTTCTGAAATATCTTTTTTGTTTGTCAATTGGCGTCACAGTCCAGCTGTAGTAAGGGCCATCGAACTTCCGGCAAAAAATCCCAGCGATGACTCGGGTCAGCAGTCCTCTGTCCCGAGTAAACCTTGTAAAAAATTGGAGCATGAGGTTAAATAACACATACAAAATATAGTGTAGCAAATACAGTATAGCAAAATACAAATATGAAACAAATTGAGTAATCCAAATTAGCTTATCAAAGAGTGTTTTTGTCTTCGATGGGAACCTCTCTCAAGAAGGGCAAACTTTCACGTCCTGGAAGAGCCATCATATTATCCAAAAGCTCCTGGTAGTCATCGTGAACATCAGCAACATTGCAGTCGAGTCCTAGTTGTTGACCCTCAACTTCTTCTTCTTCTCCTTCATCATTGATATCTTCTTCATCTTCTTCAGCTGCCATGTGAACGTCCTGATGGCGTGGTTGGTGGTTTAAGTGTAGGCTTCTAGGTGGTTCAGCCGATGGAGCGGCAACCACATCTCTCTGCGATCCACTCCGGTTGGTTGTTGCAGGGTACTGTGGTGGAACCAAGCTGGTTCGAGAGACAGAGGTTGTGGCTTCAGACGACGTTGGCCCTTGAGATGGAGGCGTAGTATGACCAGACGGTTTTGAGGAATTTGAAGAAGCCTGACCACCGCCTGTCGATTTACTGCCTGTCAGTTTACCTCTGCTGTGACGGTTCGGTTGTCCGCGTGAGGTCCCTCCACCACCGTCCAAAGCAATCCCCTTTCTTTTGCCACTGATAGGAAGCTTGCGAGAACCCACAACCGGTTCCTTACTACTGTCGCCGGAAGCAGGAAGCTTCCCCACCAATTTTCCACCTCGACCAGTTGGAGCAGGAGGATTTGCCCGACCGGCGCCTCTTCCACCGTCGTCGCCTCTTCCACCGCCGTTGTCTCTTCCACTCATGACGCCTCTTCCACCCCCAGCGCCTTTTCCACCGCCGGTGGCGCCTTTTCCAACGGTGGTGCCAGTAGAGCGGCCTCGTCCTCCTTTTGTTTGAGGCATAATTAACTATAAAATCGAGATAGAAAGAGTGAAGAGAATCGGTAGAGATTTGAAAGAGACGAATCGAAGAGATTTATTCAATCTCGGTTCGATTCAAAGAGGGGAATCGATTGGAGAGTGTAAGAAAAAGGAGAATCGATAGATTGAGTGAAGAAAGGAGGAGAATCGATAGAGATTAAAGAAGGAATCGAAGAAATTTGTTCATCTTTCGCCTGCGAAAGAGATTTAGGGATTGGAATGATTTTTTTTTAGGTTTTCGACAGAAATGATTTGGGGATTTTTTTTAACAAAGTTATATTCGCAGGGTGTCACAAATTCGTCTCAAATGCGTCGAAAATTAATTGGGTTTGGCACGAAATTAGCCTGCCTAAAAACCCATATTTGACCCATTAGCCCGCCAAAGAAAAATTGAGCGGGAAAGAAGCCCACTTTCACAGGAGTAACAAATTAGTCACAAATTGATGACTGATTTGTGACGAACTTTGGGCAGTAGGAAATGAATCCCTAAACCCTAAACATTTTAACAACCAAGTTTGACCCATTATCATTTCAAATCAATTACAAATGCATTTCTTGAATGATCGGATGTTTATATCCATCACATTAGTCGAATTCAACTTAATCTATATAAAACATAAAACTTATCAAATAATGGATTAAACATCAATGTTATTCATACTAGTTATATTTATGCTAGGAAATTTAGAAAATGAATTTGGATTTTCCCACTCTTAAAATATTTTCCTTATAAATCTTATTGTTTACAGAGATTGTTAATACGGAAATAAATAATATGCACTTAGAATGTATTCTTTCTTTTGCAAAAAGATTATAAGTAGTTGCGAATTAGTCATAAATTAGTCACAATTGATACTCGACGTCGTAAAGTAGTCACAAAAAAGTAGGAAATTACTGACTAATTTGTGATGGATTTTAAAGTAGTGCAATCACATTTCTCTAAACCACGAAGATGTCACAAATGAGTAGGTAATTGCTGACTAATTTGTGACGGATTTTAAAGTAGTGGCCATCACATTTCTCTATATCACGAAGTGTCACAAATTAGTAGGAAATTGCCGACTCATTTGTGACGGATTTTAAACTAGTGGCCATCATTTCTCTAAACCACGAAGTGTCACAAATATGTCACAAATCAGTCGGAAAATAATTAAAAAAGCAGTGCACCTTTCGTGTATCGATCCTGTGACCGGAGGATCTATTGGAGAGTGTAAGTATTAGTGTGACCATTGGGCTATTGTAACCATTCGAATAACTTCTCCACATTTTTTGTATATATATCTTTATATCTGTCGGATTGAGAAATAAAAATAAGAATCCGGCAAATAGATTACACAGTTACTGTCTCAAACATTATTAGTATGAATTCCCACAAATAAAACACAGAGTAATATAATATAAAATCAAAGATCAATCTAGTACAATAAACATAATACAAAATATTTGAAAAATTGCATATTTCAAATATCATCTTCATCCTCTGAAGATGATAAATTACACTGAAACTCATCTTCTGGGTCACCATCTGCAATCTCCAAATCGATGTCTTCCATTGGTTGTCTTCCATCAACTAAACTCTCGACATTGATTTTCTCTACCAAAGACGTCATTGCCTCATCCTCCGTTTGTTGCAAAATGACTAGGTCTTTCTCGTTGTAGTTTCCTTGAACACGATTACGTGGATTTACTTTCATAACGGATAGCCAAACGTGTCGAGGGCGTTTCGTATTTGGGTACGGAAGAAAACAAACTTGATCAGCTTGAGAACTTGTCACGAATAATTTTGAATTTTTAATAGTACAAACATATGAAGGATAATTTAAAGGGATATGAAATTCACACCTAATATGAATGGTTCGTAATTACGATATTTTCCAGAAGAGAGCACGTCCACAACACCTACATCGCTCTTTCGAGTCCCTTTGCCGAGCGTAGGGTCATACCATTTACAATAAAAAAGTATGATCTTCAAATTCACAATTCCGGGATATTATAACTCCATAATTTTCAAGACGGTCCCATAGAAATCCTCCTCCTCACATGCTTCTGAATAATTTTGGCCTCTAGCACATACACCATAATTCATTGTTTTCCTGTGCTCGCCATAATCCCTTGTATGAAACAAATATCCCCTTGAAAAATATTTAGGCCACATCTTTGCCTTATATTCGGGACCTTCCACTATATCGTGAACCCACATTGGGAAATTTTGGTAACTTTTAGTCGTATCCACCTGCATAATGTGAAATAATTCATTTTATTAAATTTTCAGTTATTAATAAATCAGTCACATGATTACATACATATTCCTTGATCTTGGTCGCAAATTCATCATCTCTTTTTGCTATGACCTCATCATCAGATAGTTCTGGATTATCAGCTCGAATAAGTGCGTCCACCATGCTAATATACCAACACAAGACTATCACTCAAAGATGAAAAATATATCAAATTATTATAATTTTTAGGAATTAATCATAATTACCTTTCAAACTTCTGAAAATACTCACAATTCCGCATCACATATGAATGTGCGCACTTATAATCTTGCTCTGATAACCATTCTTGAGTACATTTGCCACTTGGACGACCTACTTCAGTAAATATATTTGGTACCTCCACATTGTACATGGGTACTTCACCTTCATCATACCGACTAGTCCTGCGTATCATCCATCTCATTAGTATGATGTCATGGTATATATATAGCATAACAAACATATTAAGGTACCACAATTAATATTACCTTCTTCGGATAGCAGTAGATATTTGTGATGCAAAGTTGTGTTGGGAGAAAAATGATATCTTGTCGTTCATGTAAGATTGAACAATTGATCCTGCTGGATATCTTTTGTTCTTCGCCATGCCTTTCAAATGCTTAAAGAATCTCTCAAATGGATACATCCACCTATACTGCACAAGACCGCCAAGCTCAGCCTCATACGGCAAGTGAATAGGTAGGTGCTCCATCACAGCAAAGAAAGAAGGTAGAAAGATTTTTTCCAAATTACACATAATTAGCACAATGTTATCCTTCAAAAGTAGAAGGCGACTTTGATCCAATGATCTGCTGCTTAGATCACGGAAAAATGCTCCAATCCCTAAGAAACATCGTTATTAGTCATGAATGATTAAATTTATTTTATACCAACATAATTAAGGACATATTCATTAAATTTATTAAATTTCAAACGTAAATATACCTGATAATGCTTGGTGCACGTTACGCGGGAGAAGCTCTGCAAATACAAACGGAAGTAACCGCTCCATAAAAACATGGCAGTCGTGACTTTTTATTCCTGAAAACTTTCCACCACTGATGTCTGCACAACTTGCTAAATCTGCAACATAACCGTCGGGAAATCTAACTTCATTTTTCACCCAATGTAGTAAGGCATCTTTTGCTTTTGAAGTCAATCTCCAAATAGGAAATGGAGCATTCCCACAACCATCGATATGTATTTCCTTTCGATCACAAAATCTCTCGATATCTAACTTTGACTTGATTGTGTCTTTTGATTTGTCTTTAACATTCATAACAGTATACATGATGTTATCAAAAAAAATTTTCTCGATATGCATCACATCAAGGTTGTGCCGTAGAGTCAGATCGGTCCAGTACGGTAGCTCCCAAAAAATGCTTTTTTTGTGCCAGTTATGCCAATCTCCATAACCGCCAGGTTTTTTGTTATTTCCGTTTCCACCGCATTCTGATGTTTTTGCTGCCCCGACATTCGTTATACGCTGATATACTTGTTCACCCGTCAACGATGCTGGTGGATAGTCATCAATTGCGTTCTTTCCTTTTATAAAATTAACTTTATTCTTCCGTAACGGATGATTATACGGCAAAAATCTTCTATGACAGTCGAACCAACATGTCTTCCTACCAGCCAGTAAATAGAAAGAATTTGTATCTCCCATACAAATTGGACATGATAATGTTCCATGTGTCATCCATCCCGATAACATACCATACGCCGGAAAATCACTTATAGTCCACAAAAGAACAGCTTTCATGTTGAATTTTTGATTTAACGACATATCATATGCCTCAACTCCGTGATTCCATAAGTCCTTTAACTCCTCGATCAGTGGTTGGAGAAACACATCAAGACTTGCTCGTGGATGATTTGGTCCTGAATTCAAAACCGTAAGAAACAAATACTCGCTTCTCATGGCCATTTCCGGAGGTAAGTTGTAGGGTGTCATGATTACCGGCCATAGCGAATGGTTTTTTGACATACCAAAAGGATTAAAACCATCTGTACATAATCCCAAATAAACGTTTCGTGTCTCCTCTGCAAATCTCGGATGCATTATATTGAAATTTTTCCACTCAGCCGCATCAGATGGATGACACATTACTCCGTCATCTGACTCGTGCTCAGCATGCCATCTCATCAACGCTGCAGTCTTCTCTGATTGGTACAACCTCTTTAATCTATCACTGATGGGTAGATACCACATCTTGCTGACCGGTATTTTTTTTCTCCCTCCACTAACCTGATATCTTGCTTTTCCACAAAACCTACAATGCTCCAACTTCTCATCATCTTTCCAGAAGAGCATACAATTATCTACACATACATCATATGTATGGTACGGTAATCCAAGCTTTCGCATCAACGTTTCCGTCTCGTAGTAAGAACCGGTTGCTTGATTAGGCTGAGGTAGATACTCTATAAACAATTCCGCCAATGAATTCATGCATGATTCAGCCAAATTATGGTCAGCCTTGATGTTCATCATCCACGATGCTAATGATAATTGGGAATGTCCATCCTGACAACCATCATACAATGGCGTATTTGCAGAATCTAACATGTCATAAAACTGTTTAGCCTCGTGGGTATTCTTCATAAACTTGATCATTTCCACTATGAACATGTTCATCTTGATAATCATTAAATGGCGCAGAACCATGGAATGCATCATGAACCATCCCACCATAAACATTCCCGCCATCGTAATTTATTTCTTGATTACCGCTACTAAAATCAGCATTCCCGCCATCGTAATGGCTAGTTCCTACCCCAACTACATCGTAATCTTCACCATGTACGGTCCATACATAATAATCTTCCATAAAACCATAACTATGCAAATGCCCCAAAACGATTCTAGCTGGCTTTAAACGCTTAGAAATTTTACATTTCGCACAAGGACAATATAAAATTTACCTCCACTGCTTATGGCTAAGTCTTGGCTTGTTGCAAAATTCATGAAATGCTCGATTCCCACCAAAAATTCGTCAGATAGATTATTTGTGCGCAGGTCGATCCGGTTATACATCCACCCTCTAGAAGAATTCCACATATTTTTTTCCTATTTTTTTTCTCTTTTTTTTCTCTTTTTTTTTTCTCTTTTTTTATTTTTTTTTGTAACAAAACTTGTGAATAAGTATGGGGGAGGCCAAAGGTTATATAGAAGAGATTTTGCCTCTACTTTATGACGCTCAAGGAACTAGTCACAAATTTGTGACTCTTTTGTCACTCTTTTGTGACTACCTTCAATAGCAACCAACTTTATTAATATCTTGCCGACATGCTACCCGACAAAGCTACCGACATGCTAACCGACAAAGCTACCGACATGATAATTTGTGACGAATTTGTGACTTTTTATAGACGTCCTTATGGAGTCACAAATCGGTCATAAATTTGTGACTTCTTTGCCACTATATTTACCCACTCTGAATGTGGTCACAAATCAGTCGTATTGTGTGACTAATTTGTGACGAATATCTATCTCTCCAGCAAGAGTCGCTATGTAGTCGCTAATAGGTGACTACTGTACGACTGATTTGTGGAGTCGCAAATATGTGACTATTTTACGTCTCTTTTTCTCGTAGTCACTTATAAGTCGCATATCAATCACAAATCAGTCGCAAATTTAGTGACAATAATAACAGTCACAAAAAGTAGTCACAAACAAACTGTTTTCTTGTAGTGGAATGCAAATTGTGACCACTTAGATGCGAGAAACACTTAGCTCTAGAAGCCTTATCAATGGAGGCCCGAGACCGAGCCGTCAACGGCCTAGAAACTCCAAACCCTCAAACACTTTCTCCCTAGAAAATGTGAGAACGATTCTTCATTCAAGTCCATGAGCTTTCCCAGAACAGAACTTCACAAGCCAAATCATGCCATCGATGCGTGCTCCCTCTACCAAGTTCTATCACCGAAGTCTGTCAGCATAGAGCCAGATTAAAACAAATCACCACCACACCGATGGAGATTCAACAATGAACCATTTGTACGAAGAGCATGTATGAGCAATAAATTAATCACTTCTACGATCACATGTATGAGCAAAATGTTATTTTTAACCAAGATAATTTGTAGATAAAAGATGTTAGTTTGTATAAATGTCAAAGTATTAATTAGTTTTTGGTTTTATTTTGAATTTATAATGAGAGATATATGAAAAATAATTGGAATCGCAAGTTTCCAAAACGGAATCGCTAGCTTCCAACATATTTTTAGAGGGGATTTTTCGGAAGCTACATGGAAGCGAGCTTCCAAGAGATTTCTATTCCGATTTCGATTCCAAAGTGGGAAACGGTCCTCTGACAAAGCTTCCGTGCTACCTAGTTTTTGGTTTGTCTTTGGTTTTTATTGAATAATTTAAAAATAAAATCTAAATTATTGTTTTATTGAGTCAAAATTTAGTTGGAAATTATTATTTTATTTTATTTTTAAACTTAGTGACCATTGCAGTCATAAGCTTTTTGATTCTGAATGGCCACACCAAAAACGTTACATTTTTCAGTTAGTACCACTCCAAAAACCTTACATTTTCAGTTAATACCACACCAAAAACTTTACATTTTTCAGACCTCATGTATTTTTGTTTTCATTGTCATATGTGCATATATATATGGAAAAATGGCGGAGGAAAGGAACCGATACAGTTTTCTAGTCTCTAGATGTAAGGGTTGAAGAAATCTAGTATAGTACGTGGATTACGATTAGAGAGCTTGGTTCTTCTTTGTGATTTACAAAATCATGGTAACTTTCTAACATGTCATAATCCTTGTTCAATAATATCAACTAGAATTTTGACCTTCGTCAAACGCGGAATTATAATATTTAAAAATAAATAAAAATATATTTTTTATAATATTCGGGATAATATTAAAAAAACAAATATCAAATGATATATCTTTCATATAGATAAATATATTATAAAATTTAATTAGCATGACACTTAGACTGAATGTAAGCGTTTTTAATGTAAATCGAATACGTTTGAGATTATGAGTTTTCAAATTTATTTGAGCTCACCAAACCAAAAAATATCGCGCTAGTATATAAATCTTTTTAATTAAAAAATTAAAGAAATAGTAAAAATGTGAAAATGATAATTTTCAAAATTCAATCATTAATGTTTGATTTATTAAATTGTATGTATATAACACAAGCGCCACTTTATTAGAGTAATATGAATATTTAAATGATATAAAATAAAATAATTGTATGATCAATCACATATGATATCTAAATTGACATAAATATTATTTTTATAAAGTAACTGATATCGGTAAATGATTCATCTTTAAAACATTATGTTATATAACGTTTAAAATATTAAAATGTTATATTTTAGTTAGATTTAAATTAGTAACATATGTATTTTTGAGTTCATGTTAAAAAATTATTGTAAATATGTAAAGATGTCCAACATAGCATATATAATTAATTGAAATATTTTAATTGGTTAATTCTATTAATGTCCCTTAAAATTTTCACTTAGTGACATATATAATTCTTTTACTTAGTGTCTCCTCAATTAATATATAGAAGATTTTTCCCTCTTATAAAAAAACTTGAAAACAATAAGAAAAATGAAATTAATCAATCATAGGAGCCCCAATCCAAGAGAAATCCACTGAATATCATGGATCGACTGAGAGAGAATTAGAGCGATTCACATTGATTTATAATGGTTTTCGAAGAAGAATCTAAGTTTGGAGGAGTTAGGCATCTGATGATTGAAAACTGTGAGCATTAACCTATTTGTTTTCTCTTGCGGTTTGCATAATATGGTGAATCCTTCATAACAATATCTAAGAAAGATTCTTGAGGTTACATAAACTGAGTACGTAAGCAGACATAGCGTTTTGGAAATTAGACAGATTTTAATCATTATATTTTTGCATTAGATGGAAAAATTCAATACAACAAAAGTCTAATGTATTGATTGTCATATTTCTATTTAAATTAGATTTCCTCATGTTTTTTAATCATCTTTTTTTCGCTAAGTCGACATATTATCTTTCTTCCGATAACAAATTAGAAGTATTTCATCATTTTTTCTATAATTTTAAAACATGAAAACTTTTAATATAACTCTTTTTCAAACATCAAATAATACGGTGTTCACATAGTGAGTCTAAAATAAATAAAAACTCACAATATAATGCACACTGTAAATATAAGGATATTAAGTTTTTAGTTTTTTTTTAATATATAGTGATAATAGATTTATTTACATAAATTACACTATTTGACGCATGTCAAATGCTAATTGGAAAAAAAAAAAATTGTCAAAATCTGATCGATTACTTGTCATATGTTACGATCATGTTAATACAAAGTTAATGCATAAATTTTATACAATAAGATATAAAAATAATTTAGGGAAGAAAATATGGGAATAAGATTTTGAGACCAAAACGCATGGTATTCATTCTCATGTTTTTGGTTTATGCAGAATTCGCCTATGTTAGGGTTGCAAACCAAGTAACCATATTTGTTCTATCTTTTCTTTTCAGTTTCTCTCTAGCAAATTCAAAATGTTGTTACATTTGATGTAAAAACAGTTTTTTTTATAATTTTACATTCATTTAAAGAAAAAAAAAGAATTTGCCTATGATGTATTTGGCATTCCTTGATGTAATCACGGCAACAACAAAAAAGTATTGATCTCTTTACTTTTTAAGATTTTGTATTGAATAAAGTGGTCGTATATATAGTCTATAATTGTTTGTTTTTCTGAATTCGTATTCGCTAGCTCTTTGATATTGTCGTATTCAGTGAAAAATGTATCAGGAATCAAGATTAATCTAAAATTTGATCTTGTAGATATAATTTGTACCTAAAGAAAAAAGGGGAAAAAAAAGAAGCCTTCACTATTGATTGTGATGCTTCTTTGATATTTGCTTCTAACTAACTACTTGTTCTGTCCTCTTCTACCGACACTCGACCATTTATGTGAGCTTCTACCGATTTTGTAGTGTGTTGGGTTTTCTTTTGATGATTATATGTTTGGTCCACCGTCCACACTACACACAGTTGGTCGATTCTCTCGTGGAGACACCACAACCACTGAAATTTAATCTTTTGGCGGAAATATAATAATATCATGTTCGTTCCATTCTAATAATAATAACTTGGTCCCATGATGATTTTGAGTTTTTTTTATTGTCAGGAACATATTTCATTATCAGTTAAATAAATATATTTTTGGTCAGTAAATTAACAAGGTACCAAAGTGCCAATAAAGAAAAAGATAATATTTCGTGAGAGCGCAAACCTTGTAAGCAAATCCACTCTCTTATTACTCTCATATTGCCGGTAGATGAGGTCGAATTCGGAGAAATATTCCCTAAGGTCTGCCAGTTTATGCAATCCCGGTAAAAAACCGGGCCAGTCGTGCGGTGAAATCACCATCTTCACTAACTCTGTAGAGTTTGTGATAAACGTAGGGCAAAATCGTCGTTTCCGGATCAAGCACTTCATCGCTCAAATGAGGCTATGGAACTTTGTATGTAGAGGTGAAAGCTACAGTGGTTCCCCTGGAGTCCAAACAAATCCGTTGTGCCATCCTGGAGCTGTAAGACCCAGTCCACTCCGCTTGTGCAGTCATCGACTTTCCACAAACCATTAAACGAGCATGTGAAAATACCCTATGACCTAGGAGGTCCATGAGGGAGATACCCTGTTATTACTTTATCAGTAATATTAGCCTGCAACCACTCTTTAGATTCCTTTATTGCCATGGCCATGAATTTCTAATGGAGATCTGTCCACCCCATTGAAAACTTTGTCATTCCGTGTCTTCCAAATGTACAAGATAATCCACGAAAAAACATAAGTAACCTCCGAAAGGGCCTCAGTCCTTGGGAGACGCCAAAATAAGGCATCAAAATTAGTCTTTAGACTCTCCAAGAGGCCCGTAGCATCTCCCCCATGGAAAAGATGTTAGGTCCCCGGTCTGTCGAGCGGCGGGGTACATGAAGATCGCGTGGTTTATGGTCTCCTCTAGAGAATCGCATCTTGGACAGTTAAACGTAGAGTGAATGTATCGATAATTGAGGTGCTCATTAACTGCTACAGCTGTAGCCATACAGTGCCAAAGAAAGTGATATCCCAAGATGCTGACGAATAGAGGCTTGTGTATCCAGATCCACCTCCTTGCCAAAAGTGATTGCTGATTTATCGAAATTAATTTATTGGCCAGTAGCATTCCCGTACTGCGTAAGTATACTTAGCATTGTTTCACTCTAGGCATGTGTAGCTTTACAGAAGAAGAGGCTATCATGTGCAAAGAAGAGGTGTGAGACTGACGGGCTTACCCGTGCCACTTTTAGGCCTGCCAGCCGTCCTCCCGCCTCAGCTACTTTAAGGTTTGAAATTAGCACTTCTGTGCACAAAATGAACAAGTATGGAGATAACGGGTCCCCTTGCCTCAGTCCTCGCATTGGGGTGATTGATCCCCGAGGGTCTCCGTTGAGCAGTATATGGTACGAGACTAAATTCACGCATGGTATAATCCACGAGATCCATTTCTGTGAAAAAACCATCTTCTGCATGAGGTTCCCCAAGAAGCCCCATTCCACTCTATCATAGGTTTTACTCATATCTTTCTTGACAGCCATGAACTTCTTCCTACATTTATCTTTCGTCATGAGAGCATGAAAGGCTTCCTGGACAACCAATATACTGTGGTGAAAGACTTTTTTTGCCCGGTTTATAATTCAACCCTAGAAATAGTAATTCGATGTAGAATAGTTAGGTTCGTTCAAAGGGACCAGCAATACACTCTAGTCTTATGGGATACAAATTCAGCTAAGCAATCGAGTTGGTTTTAAGTTGTCACGATTACCAAGCAATTCTGTAAATTCGGTTTAAACAAATGATAATAAAGGCATTAGGTCAAGGAAAAGTATCTCAGGGATTAGGTCATCAAGAACCAAGCAATTATTCAGGATATCAATTAATAACCAATCTAGAACTCAACCACAAAATCAGGAAGACCCACTGTCGTGGCGTCAACCACTTCATCAATCAATCTAACACCCTAAACTATCATTTGAGATTACAAAGAGTGATGAGCATTAAAGAAGATGGGATCGATTTGTTCACAACTCGCCTTAACTTCAACTGTCGTTGGCTAAGGACGAATTGCCCATCTATGTTATTTCAAGAAATTCACAACACTTTTGATGAGTAAATTAAACCTAAAATCAAAGGCTAGGTGATCAAGCTAGTCTAGGCATTAAAAACGAAAATAGTTGGAGATATCGAATGTATTTCAAATCCTATCTATGCTTAGTTCGCAAATCCCTAATCCTATCGAACCCTTAACCTAACTTGGGAGATTACTCGCACATAGTGAATCGAATAACAACAAGCGAGATAAGAAACTTCATAGATAAATAGATGAAAAAAGATAAAAGAGCTTAGAAAACTTCAACAAAGGTGGAAGACAATCTTCAATCTTACAAAACTTGAAAAACAATGTATCAATCTCTCTCTCACTTCTGTTCTCTCTCTTTCTGTCGTTCGTGTCTTCTGCTTAAAGAGTCTCGAAAATATCTCTTTTAAAGGAGACTTAGGAGGCTAGGATTAATTAGGGAAACCCTAGGTGGCGAAAATAGGTTTAATGAAAATTTCCAAAAGTGGATCTTCTAGCGGAGCAGGTCAGGCGATCGGGAGCAGATGCTCCTTTTCTTCAAAATCTTCAAAAATATCCAGTTTCCCTCCTTTTTCGCCAAGTCCCATTGTGAGTTCTAATCCTCCATTCCAGCCACTTTTTGACCTAAAATGACTCAAAGTAAAGCAAAAGACTCGATAAAAACCTACAAAACAAAGGTTAGAATGCGCCAAAAACACATTATATCATACTGTCTGAGATCACCTTTCCTGCCACAAATGCTGATTGTGTTTTTGACACCAAGTTGGGGAGTAGTCTCTTGAGCCGTTGCATAAAACCTTTGAGATGATCTTGTAGCTATCATTGCAAAGGCTAATCGGCTGAAATTCCTTCATCTCCCATGGTCGTTCACTCTTGGGAATGAGACAAATATTAACCTCATTTATTCTAGGGTCAATTCTCCCTGAGTCAATAAATTCTTGAATCATCAAGACGACTTGTGGTCCCAATATATGCCATGATTTCTGGTAAAATAACGCATTCATCCCATCAGGCCCTGAAACCTTTTTGGAATGAATGGCAAAAACAGTTGCCTTCACTTCCGCTGGGGAGGCCACCCTGGTGAGGGCATCGTTCATCTCTGGAGTTAGCGGCTGCGGAATGTGCCTCAAGGAGGTCTCCAAGTCTAAAATCCCTTAGGACGAGAAAATATCTTGGAAATACTCAACGGCGATTTGTTTAATCTTGGCCTTTTTTTTGTCCATAACTCATTCAAGTTCAGAATGCCGATAATCCGATTCCAGGAACGGCGTTGCTTTGTGGAAGCATGGAAATACTGGGTGTTTTGATCACTTGCCATGAGCCACATTACCTTGTTTTTGTTGCCAGAACACCTCTTCCTCAACGAGGGCGATACGTAGTTTTCTTGGGCTTCTGCAACATCCTCTACAGATGCAGAGTCATCGCTCTGTAGTATGTCAAGCTCCACCTTTAGGTTATCAATCACCTCGGCAGAGTTTTGTAGATTCGTTCTTCGCCATCTGGAGATGAGTGTGCGGTTAGCTTAATCCGCTCGCTAACATCTAATTGAGGATCAGTGTTAAAGGGGTCTCAACCGTCCTTAATGATTTGTTCAAAATTGGGTTTGGACAACCACCATTTGTCAAACAAAATCTTCTTTGCTCCTTGAGTACTCCTTGTCGTTATATAAGTGAGGACCAGTCGATGGTCAGAACCCATAAACCGCATATATTCTGCACGCGTATGGGTAAATCTATCATGCCATTCCTCGTTTCCCATAGATTTGTCGAGTATGCACCGAATAGAGGCAATTCTCGGTGAACGGGAAATCCATCATTCCACAGCTGTTCCGCATGAGCCGGAAGTCTAAGAAGGAGTTCTCACTCCGTGTTCGACCACCTGTTTTTTCATGATGTTTGATGATCTCACTAAAATCTCTTGTCATCAGCCATGTACCATTGCGGGTCGTGCTAATATATTTTAATTGTTCCCAAACCGCATCCCGCCGTGAAACAACAGGTTCTCCATAAACAAAACAGATAAAAAATTTATTACCATGTGTGGTAGTCATTACATCAATGATATTCTTATTCAAGAAAAGAACTTCAACTTTAAATTCTGGTAAAACCAGAAGGGCTAAACCATCACTAAGACCATGTGGGTCAACAGTAAACAGAAACTCGTAACCAAACTCCTCGTGTAAGTCTTGTAAATAACTTCGATCGCGTTTAGTCTCCATAAGAAAAATTACTCCCGGGAATAGCCTCCTACGGATTTCACGTATACGACAAATTGTCAAAAAACCATCGACTCCTTGACAATTCCAACTCAGGATCATTTAATCAATTGCTAGTGGTTTCTTCCCAACCACCGGGTCTTTTATTTCCTTCAAGTTTTACCCTGAGCGAGGAGCTGTCCTCGAAGACGAGGGCTGCGGAAAGTCACGAAGAGTCAAGTGATCTCTAAGCAAAACCATAACCACTATTGAGGCTTATTGTTGTACACGGATATCTCGTAATGGGCTATGTCCAATTTTTGTTCGCACCCCTAAAACTTTTTTTGGTATTTTTCCCCTTCTTGGGCTTTTTATTTTGCCTTGTACCCTTAAGGACCACTACCATCACTTTTGATGTTCCCACTAATGGGTCTGAGGCTTTAAACAAGCCTTTTAATGGGGAAATGACATCTTCCATTCGCCTTAACCCTAACAGGTCGAGCCTCCGCCAGCGCCGGTTTTGCTTTCTGTCTTCTTCCTCTGTGCCCCTTCGACAGACTTCCAGAGATTCGCCTGATTGACAATCTAAGCCTCTTCAACCGATTCCCAAAACTACTTTGCTTTCACAAAGCCTTTGTTCGCCGCCTCCGCCGGTGCCAACACCTCTGACGGCACACTGATTTGAGGAGCATCACTTCGTCCCCGCTTCTCTTTGTCCTTTTTCCTCACCGGTGAACCAGCCGATGAGTTTTTTGCCCCGCCGACAGTCAGTCGCCTCCCCAATCTCTTCTCTTCCTTAATCAACGATCTTGATTTTCTGACCCAGGTTTGTGCTGGTTCTACAGTATCTCTAGGTTCAAGCATGGTTGGACCAGCAGAGGATCCCGCATCGCCAAAGATATTCTGTCGGACTGGTTTCTTCGTCGGGATCTGCAGACATTTCCCAATCTCCTCTTTGTCCGCTCTTGGATGGTCACTTCCGCGTTCCTGAGCATAATCATGTGTTGCCTTATACCAATCATTTTTGCGGTGCCTATCTTCCTCCCACCCATAGCGGCGAGAGTATCCTCGAGAAGGTCGTGTCAGAGGTTGCTCGGGACACGACAATTTTTCGTGTGTTAAACGATAGCATCGCTTGCAGTAGCAATCAAGCTTTTCATATTGAAAGTGAACCGTGATAATATCTCCGTTCTTGAATTCAAGGTCTCCGTTCAACACCAGGGGAGATCCACCCTCAAGAACCACTAGAACTCGCGGTGGTTGCACCTCCCACGCCATGAGTTCACCAAGCTTCTCTCCAATTTCTATCACACCCTCCTCATAGCACCGGTACTCTGGAAGCCCCTGAATCCGAACCCAAAACGGGATGGTGGATGGGAAGTTAGCACGGGCCGTAAGAACCCTTGTTCCAGGGCAAATAGCCACCCGTCAAAGTGATACGGTCTCTTTGCCATCACTTGTTGGAGATCGGATTCCTGTTCTAAACCAATGGTTAAAAGGCTAGGAGGGCTTTGACTCAATGTGCTTGAGTTGGGTTAAGCACTCGGCCAACCAGTGTCCATTCAAACTGCTTGATGATAGCAGAGTCGTCAAAATCCGGCATCTTAATGGGCGACAAATGCTTCCTTCCCTCTCTTGGGGCCACCATCTTACCAAAAAAAGGTCATTGCAAAGGATTCAATGAATAAGGGAGAGAAAGAACGACTATGTTGATATAGAGGAAAAGTCGTGGATTCACTGTGAAGGCAGAGGTAATATCTCCGGCTCTCCTTTAGTAGTTGCTTGAATGGAATTGTATGTTCTGACTTTACTCCTCTAATTAGATCTCCTTGATTGGTATCACCAGAAATCACACTAATCATGGGTGGAGAAAGATTTGTGTGATTGAGAACAATTATGGAAACCCAGAATTCAGCTCCCATAACTTTGAAAAATCTCGAAGAATCAGAGTGTGTTATGGATTTAGTATTTCCAAATCCCAAATCCAGGGAACATGATTCAACGGTATTGTGCATAGAATCTTTCCACATTAGAAATAATGTGATGACCTCTAATCGAATCGATGGAGATATGATTCGATTAACTAGTGTCCACAGGGAAAGGCGGAGGATGGATCCTGCAGCAGTAATCCAGCAGAGACTAGCAGCAATGGTGAGTGCAGAAGTCTGAGAAATCCCACACCATCCCAAATATATCAGATGATAATCTTGCATGAAATATTCGAGTGCATGAAATCATCAGAATATCCGAATATGAGTACATGAAATATATGAGATGTTATTTACACGTTGTTGTAAGCTTGAAACAAGTTTAACATACTTTATGAGTTATCTAAAATAAGGAAAAGTTAGGAGTTATCTAAAATAAGGAAAAATCTAGAATGTGCTTTGTAACCTTATATAAGGATATGTCGAGTTGTGACATAAATTACGAGAGATTGAGATTTAAGGGTTTTGAGTTATTTTCCCTAAGCTAATAAGAGAGTTGTTCTTATTGTTCTTGATTTCTCTACAAATCGTGTGACTTTGTTTGGTATCAGAGCGAGGTTAAGAAACATTGGCGACGAACTGATCTACACGTGTAGGAAGAAGGATTCATCATGGATCTAGCTGAAAAAGAAGAAGATGGGATCGATATTAAAACAAAGGAGATCAGACCTTCCTCTATCAAGTGTCCTATGCTAACCTCTACAAACTATACGGTGTGGTCTATGCGAATGAAGATTGCGCTTAAGGTAAACAAAGTAAGGGAAACCATAGATCCTGGAGGTCAAACCGAAGAAAAGAGCATCATGGCGATTGCTCTATTATTTCAATCCATACCAGAAGCGTTGATCTTACAAGTTGGGGAATTAGATACAACAAAAGCTGTTTGGGAGGCTATAAAGGCACGTCACCTCGGAGCTGATAGGGTAAAAGAAGCTAGGTTACAAACTCTAATGGCTGAGTTCGATAGAATTAAGATGAAGGAAGCCGACACAATTGATGCTTTCGTGGGAAAATTTTCAGAAATCTCGTCAAAATCCTCCGCTCTTGGTGAAACTATTGATGAACCAAAGCTTGTGAAAAAGTTTCTTAAAAGTCTACCGCGAAAGAAATACATACATATCGTCGCAGCTCTTGAACAAGTCCTTGATCTCAACAAAACTAGTTTCAAAGATATTGTGGGAAGGTTAAAAGCCTATGAAGAAAGAGTTGGTGAAGAAGAAGAACAACAACAACAAACTGAAGATCAAGGTAAACTCATGTATGCCAACATGGAGACACAACACTCTCAACAAGAATATCAAGGAGGTTACAGAGGAAGAGGATGAGGTGGTCGCTCTAATTGGAGAGGAAGAGGTCGTGGACGCTCTAACGGATGGTATAGACAAGAACGAGATGAATCTAAGATAACATGTTATCGCTATGATAAACTAGGGCAATATGCGTCAAATTGTCCGGATAGATTACTTAAGCTTCAAGAAACAATTGAGAAGAAGAGTGAGGATGATGCACAAGAAGCTGACGGCTTGATTATGCACGAGGTGGTGTATCTCAATGAGAAAAGAGTAAAGCCGAGCACGTTTGACAGCGACCTTGATAGAAGCAACTTGTGGTATCTTGACAATGGAGCTAGTAATCATATGTGTGGTAATCGGATGTTTTTCTTAGAGCTAGATGATGAAATTACGGGAAAAGTGAGATTCGGTGATGATACCTGCATAGACATAGAGGGAAAAGGTTCAATTCGATTTGTCTTGAAAGATGGTAACAAGAAGATTCTACATAATGTGTATTTTATCCCTGATTTAAAGAGCAATATAGTGAGTCTTGGACAAGCCACAGAAGCAGGATGCGAAGTACGCATGAAAGATGACATCTTGAGTCTATATGATCGAAACGGTTTGCTATTGATAAGAACAATTAGGTCTAAAAATCGGTTATATAAAGTGATCATGGAGGTTGATATCATTAAGTGTTTACAGTTGACATCTCCGACCGAGACAACCAAGTGGCATGCACGTCTAGGACATATTAGTTTTGAGACTATGCAGATGATGATCAACAAAGAGCTCGTGACTGGTATACCAAGTATTATAATAGAGAAAGAAACGTGTGTATCATGCTTACGAGGAAAGCAAACGCGACAACCGTTTCCGCAAGCAACTTCTTACCGAGCAACTCAAGTGTTAGAGCTTGTACATGGAGATCTTTGTGGACCTATCACACCTTCAACACCAGCGCACAAGAAGTATGTTTTCGTGCTCATTGATGATTGCTCTCGTTACATGTGGTCAATCTTGCTAAAGGAGAAAAGTGAAGCATTCGATAAGTTCAAAAGTTTCAAGACCATAGTTGAACAAGAGACAAGAGGCTCGATTAAAACATTTCGTACTGATAGAGGTGGAGAATTTATGTCTCATGAATTCCGAGATTTTTGTGAGAAAAATGGAATTGTGAGACATCTAACTGCGCCATATTCTCCTTAACAGAACGGAGTAGTTGAAAGACAAAACAGAACATTGTTAGAGATGACAAGGAGTATCTTAAAACACAAGAGCATGCCAGACTATTTATGGGGAGAAGCTGTGAGACATGCTACTTATCTAATCAATAGGGTAGCAACAAGATCATTGATTGGGAAAACTCCATATGAAGTCTTCAAAGGAAGAAAACCAAGCCTTGATCATCTTCGTGTATTTGGTTGCCTAGTGTATGCGAGAACTGAAACTGCTGGTCGAAAGAAGCTTGATGATAGATCGAGAACTTTGATCCATCTAGGAACGGAGCCGGGGTCGAAAGCATATCGATTGCTAGATCCGACAAACCAGAAGATAATCACAAGTAGAGACGTAATTTTTGATGAAAGTAAAGGTTGGAATTGGAACGTCCAAGGAGAAAAAGTCACCAAAGACTCGGATTTGTCTACGTTGAGCTTTGGAGGTTTTGATGAAAGATTCATTGAAACACAAAGAGATAGTCATACCACTCGAGCTATGAGTGGTAACGAGAATATTGTTGAAATAGAAGATAGCGAGAGAGAAGATGAACATGAAGGGGATGCTAATGATACACCGTTCGATGGTGAATCAGAGAACGAGGAAGAACAGAGAGAAGATCAGCCTCTTAGACGATCAACGAGACTTTCAAGGAAGCCAGAATATTTAAAAGACTACGTTTGTCTTATAGAAGATGAATGTGAACGCCTCTTGATCATGATGAACGAGGAACCATGGGATTTCAATGAGGCAAAGGATTCAAAAGAATGGATAAAAGCGTGTGAAGATGAGATTAATTCCATTGTAAAGAACAAGTGTTGGGACTTGGTTGATCTTCCGATCGGAGTTAAGCCGATTGGATTAAAGTGGATTTTCAAGATAAAACGTAACTCAGATGGAAGTATTAACAAGAACAAGGCGAGGCTTGTTGCAAAAGGTTATGTTCAAAGACATGGTATTGATTTTGATGAGGCGTTTGCTCCTGTAGCACGCATTGAGACAATTCGATTTCTCATAGCTCTAGTTGCTTCAAACGATTGGGAGATTCATCACCTTGACGTCAAGACTGCGTTTCTCCATGGTGATTTACAGGAAGAGGTATACGTCACTCAACCTGAAGGATTCGTGGTCAAAGAAAGAGAAGATAAGGTGTACAAGTTAAAGAAGGCACTTTATGGACTAAAGCAAGCTCCAAGAGCTTGGAATGAGAAGCTGAACAAGACCCTGAAAGAGCTAAAATTTGTCAAATGTTCAAAGGAACCGTCACTTTATCGTAAAGAAGAGAAACATCATCTCCTTGTTGTTGCAATGTATGTGGATGATCTTTTAATCACCGGATCAGATAGGAACATGGTGCTTGATTTCAAGAAAAAAATGGCTACGAAGTTTGAGATGAGTGATCTTACGAAGTTTGAGATGAGTGATCTTGGAATGTTGACTTACTACCTTGGCATCGAGGTGTTTCAACACAAGAATGGCATAACATTGAATCAAGAAAGGTATGCACTTAAAATCTTAGAAGAAGCAGGGATGAATGAATGCAATGCATCTCAAGTGCCGATGGACATAAATGTGAAGTTATCTAAAGGATTGGATGAAGAACGCATTGATGAAAAGGATTATAGACAAAAAATTGGGTGTCTTCGATACTTACTCCACACTCGACCCGATCTCTCATTTAGCGTTGGAATGCTTAGTCGTTACATGCAAGAACCTAAAGAGCCTCATGGAGCAGCTCTAAAACAAGTTCTAAGGTACTTACGAGGAACGTTGAGTCATGGTCTGAGTTTCAATCGCGCCAATGACACCGGCTTATTAGGCTACAGCGATAGTAGCCACAATGTGGATGTAGATGATGGAAGGAGCACAACCGGTCATATATTTTATCTTGATAAGTGTCCTATTACTTGGTGTTCACAAAAGCAAGAGACAGTGGCATTATCGTCTTGTGAAGCCGAGTTCATGGCAGCTACGGAAGCAGCAAAGCAAGCAATATGGCTTCAAGAGCTCTTGGCCGAAGTGACAGGGAAAGAGTGTGAAAAGGTGACAATTCGAATTGATAACAAATCGGCTATAGCACTCACAAAGAATCTAGTTTTCCACGGTCGAAGTAAACACATACATAAAAGGTACCATTTTATTCGTGAGTGTGTTGAGAATGAACAAGTAGAAGTTGAGCATGTTCCGGGAAGCGAGCAGAAAGCGGATATATTGACAAAGGCACTTGGTAGACTCAAGTTCAAAGAAATGCGGAACTTTATTGGAGTTGAAGATGTGAGGAAGATTGATTTCAAACTTAAAGGAGAGAATGTTGTTGTAAGCTTGAAACAAGTTTAACATACTTTAGAAGTTATCTAAAATAAGGAAAAGTTAGGAGTTATCTAAAATAAAGAAAAATCTAGAATGTGCTTTGTAACCTTATATAAGGATATGTCGAGTTGTGACATAACTTACGAGAGATTGAGATTTAAGAGTTTTGAGTTATTTTCCCTAAGATAATAAGAGAGTTGTTCTTATTGTTGTTGATTTCTCTACAAATCGTGTGACTTTATTACATACTCTTGTTGTAAATATAGTATGTTACTTGCATGAAAGAGATCATAATTTGGATATGACTGTCGGTATATATGCGTCGCATCTTTTATTGATTTAGTCACGAGAGTGAATATGTACTTTATATCAACAATCAACTACATAGCATGATTATTTTTCCGATGAGATATAATTGACTTCCCCTAAACATGATTTATTAAATATTTTTTTGGTGAATACGACATATCGTCTCATACAACTTGCAGCAGCTTGCAAAAGTCTGCTCAATTACTATTACTTTTGTTAAAGATGATTTGGATTGAAGAAACTCAATAAATACCTCACTAGATCGACATCTAGATGGGCATAACATGACAAGATAATCCGGTATTCAAACATAATTGAGGTAAACTCAATAAACACCAGTGTTTTTAAACCTGATCCGGATGATGAACCAGAGTAAAAGTCAGGTCAACGGGTCATCCGGTTGAACCAGGTCAACTGCGGATCAATTGATTAATGAAATTTAGTAAATTTATATATATTTATATAGTTTTTTTAATATAAAAATAAAATAAAAATATGTATCAAGTAAGTATAGTGACAAAATAATAGTGTATGTTTTAATTAGTTTTTGTTTATAAATTTTTAAATCTTTCTCATATAAAAATTATCATAAATTTTGTTAATTTATATTGATGATCAATGGTAATAATAAAGCAAACGATTAAAGAAATGATGAAGAAATAAAAAAAAAGTTAAAAATTGATATATCATGGTTTTTATATAAGTCCTTTTCATTGTGTCTTTTGGTATTTTTCGAGTCTTTTAGAGTCTTTGTAGGTTAATGGACGATTTGAGCTTAATGGGAGCTTTTGGAGCATTTTGGAGCATCAAGGAAAGAAGTGATCAAGTCGGAGTCGAGTTTTTCAAGGATGTGTTGATCGACACGGACCTGTGTGTCGATCGACACGAGCATGTCTGACAAGAAGATTGAAGAATTTCCTCTTTGGCCCACGAAGCCCAGAAGTTTATAGAAAAGCCCAGTCTGAATTTTAGACACTATATTTGGTTTTTACTTAGGCTTCTATGTGAATATCCAGTTTTTAATTAAGACTTGAGAGAGAAGAGATTTGGAGAGTTTTTAGGAGATTTCAGACTTCCAGACTTCATCATTTTCGAATCTCTGTATCACTTACTCTATCTCTTTTATGCAATTTATTTCATTCATAATGTTTACTGCATCTATGTCTGAGTAGTTTGCTTGTTAGGTTTAGGGTAATTATATGGTTTGATGAGAAATCGTTAAGATTGAAACCCTGTTAGGATTTATATTTATGTTCCTCATTTAGATTGATTTAACTCTGATTTTAGGACTGATCAATTGAAATTGGATATCCTAGGTTGCTTTAATAGATGCGAAAGTATTATTAACAACTGGACATAATCTTAGATGAGCAAAATTATCTATTCGCAAAGAAATTTGGCTTAGTAATTTTGTGAACAATTGAACCCGAACTTAATGCTTGTCTTTATTTACTGAGTTTCCAAAGAAATTTGGAATTTAGGGATTTAGTCAAAGATAATCTCTGCAACGAAAGTTGATTGGTTTTATATTTGTGTTTGAGTTCTAGAACCGCGCTTAACAAATCCTAACCTTTTTTATCCTCGTGTCGATCGACACAGACGTATTTTGATTCTTTCCTACGAATTACCCATAGCCTAACATGTTGTCCATTGATTACTAGAACCCTTATCATCATTCACTTTGTTTACGTTTGCTGTTTATTTTAAATTCATCACTATTTACTTAGCATAATTTGAACTCTTTAATCGATTGTGTGTTTAGATTCTCTGTGGATTCGATCCCTAAGTACTACTACGATCTCTTAATTTGAGAGAGTAGCTCAGGGCAAATTTGATACTTACTTGTTCCTTTCTTTTTTTATATATTTTGTTACTTACTTGTTCCTTTCTCTTTGTCTTGTGTGTTTCAGGTTTATGCCTAATTGCGTTACCAGAAGCAACTGGAACGAAGAGCTAGTTGATCTCAACCTTGAGATTGGAAAGTTAGAACGAGCGAACCGAGCAGCGAGAAAGACAGCCAAGATGAACACCTTAGTTCTTATCAGAGGTGAAGACGGGTTCCTTCAGGATGCTGATGGTCGCAGACGCAATGCTCAGGGTCAGAGGATAGATGAGAATGGAGTTGTCATTTTAGAGGAGCCAGCTAGGCGTGGGCGTACTCTGGGAGAGTAGAATAGACCAGACGAGTTCTATGACAACAGGGCAGCGCTTCATCCTAATGCTTTTCCAAGGAACGATTTTGAGTTGAAGCCAGCTTACTTCTCACTTGTGGCTCAGTATCCGTTCCACGGTCTTTCCTCTGAGCACCCCATGGATCACATTGAGAGGTTCGAGGACTTGGCATCTAGCATTAAGGCCAATGGAGTGTCTAGCGATTACCTCTACTGCAAGCTTTTCCCCTACTCTCTAGGTGGAGAAGCAGCCTACTGGTTGAAGCAGCTGGAGCCAGGCTCGCTGACTACTTGAAAGGACACCAAGAATGCTTTCCTCAACAACTTCTTTGATGAGGCAAGATCCGAGGATCTGAGGACTAAGATCTCTACTTTCAAGCAGGGACCGACTGAGGCATTTAAGGCTTCCTGGGGAAGATTCAAGTCCTACCAGAGTGATTGTCCTCATCATGGGTTCAGTGATGTTCAGTTGTTGGGTATTTTCTTCAGAGGTATTGATTGGAGGTATCAGATGGCTCTGGATTCTGCTAGCAATGGGAACTTCAACACTCGATATCTGGAGGACGCACTGATTCGTATTGATAACTTGGCTTCTAGCAATAGTACAAAGAACGCAGACTTCGAGAGGAAGAAGCTTGGTGGGAACATGGATGGAAGCCAGATAGCTGAGGTTAAAGCCAAGATTGACTCTGTGCATAACCTACTAGTGGGTAAGAAGACTGTTCAGTTTGCTCAAGAGGTAAAGACCTTTATTCCAGAGGAAGAGCAGGATGAAGAGGATGTTAACTACATTAGTGGGACTGGGTTTCAGAGTCAGAGGTTTGGTAGTCAGCAGGGTAACAGAAACTTCAACGGGAATAACCAGAGGACTACATTCACTGGGAATCCAAGCTCACCTAGCTATTCTCCTAAACCGCAGTTTCAGAAGATCGAGTATCAGAAGTCTTTCCAGAGCAACTACACTAGGAACTACGGGTCTTCATCTTATCAGACACCTCCTGCTCAGTCATCAGAGAGCAGCGAGATGAAATCTATGCTAAAGCAGCTCTTGGAAGGTCAATAGAAGATGACTGTGAGCTTTAACGGAAAGATGGATGCCATATACCAAGATCTGAATAAAAAATTCGAAGCCTTGAACACCCATGTCAAGAAATTGGATACTCTGTTTGCTCAGACCGCAGAGAATTCAAGGAGGCAAGAAGGGTTTCTTCCATCTAGGATGGATGCAAATCCCAAGCATAGTGTTGCTGCCATCACCACAAGGAGTGGTAAGACGCTTGGAGACCCAGCAATGAAGAAGGAACTCAGTGCAGAACAGCTAGACCAACTCGTGGAGATCGAAGATGACGAGAATGTCATTCCAGACCCTGTGTCGATCGATACAGAGGGCTTGTGTCGATCGACACGGCTCAAAAATCTCAGTTCTGAAAAATACGCAATCAGAGATTCTTCGCGTAAGGTCGATACCACACTCGACACAAGGTCGACATAGAAAACCTGTGTCGATCGACACAAGGACAGTGTTGATCGACACGAGTCCCAGACGAGCCCAATCTCGTCAAAACCCATGGCTAATGCAGAGGAAAGAGTGTATGTGGCTAAGATACCTTATCCTAGGAGCCAGAAGAAGTTCAAGCAGAAGCTAGAGGATGCTCGGTGCAAGGCTGTAATGGATAAGCTGGTTGTGGAGCTTCCTTTGATTGATGCTATTAGGACTAGCCTGGTGATCCGTCGTTACGTAAAGTGGATGGTCACTAAGAATTTGGGTCTTGAGGAAGAGGTTGCAATGATTTCAGAGTAGGTTAGTGATTCAAAACAAAGTTCCAGAGAAGCTCATGGATCCGGGTTGCTTTGTGTTAGATTATTTGATTTTCAAGGAGAGGTTTCCGAGGTCTCTTTGATTTGGGATGATCTAATGCCACACTTTGTAGTTGTTGGTCCTGGAATGACTGATTTCCAGCCTACTAAGATCCCTCTTATCCCAGCCGACTGTTCAGTCAAGATCTCTGAGGGTGTTTTAGAGGATTTTCCAATCAGAGTTAGAGACTGCTTAATTCCTACTGATTTCGTTGTTCTGCAATACAACGAGAAACCAATGGATCCTCTTATCTTGGGTAGACCGTTCTTAGCTACAGCTAGTGCTATGATCAATTGCAAGGGAGGCAGTATTACCTTGAGTGTGGGTGATTTGGAAATGAAGTTTGAGATGGATAAGCTGATGAAGAGACCCA
Source organism: Arabis hirsuta (assembly GCA_964056655.1). Taxonomy (NCBI): domain Eukaryota; kingdom Viridiplantae; phylum Streptophyta; class Magnoliopsida; order Brassicales; family Brassicaceae; genus Arabis; species Arabis hirsuta. The sequence goes on from OZ053299.1 coordinate 29,496,031, forward strand.
CCATAGATGGCCAGACTTTCTATGTAGACACGCTTACTGACATCGCGTAGGAGGTCTTCAAAGAGATGCATTCCATTGATCCCTTGGAAAGGACTTTGGTGAACTCTGTGACAGTGGAAGGTCAGCTTGATGAGGTTGCTAAGGGGTAGGCAGTTGGTTGTAATGTGGAGCTGGTTGGAACTTCAGTGAAAGCTACAAAGATCAGCGATTGGAGCAAACAAAAAGCTCCGAAAATCAAACTTAAACCGCTTCCAGCATGGCTAAGGTACGCTTTTCTTGGTCCTAATTCCATATATCCAGTCATTTTTAGTGCTTCTTTAAACAATGCAGAGGTCACTTTACTGCTAAGCAAGCTGCACAAGTTTCGCAAAGCTCTTGGCTATTCTCTTGATGATATTTCAGGAATCTCTCCGGACTTGTGCATGCATAGGATTCACCTAGAGGATGATACTAAGTCATCGATTAAGCATCAGAGGAGGCTAAATCCAAATTTGCAAGAGGTTGTCAAGAAGGAGATTCTGAAACTTCTAGAGGCTGGGATCATCTATCCCATTTCAGACAGTGTTTGGATTAGTCCGGTTCATGTGGTGCCCAAGAAAGGAGGAGTGACAGTGGTAAAGAACGAGAAGAACGAGCTAATTCCTACAAGGACAGTGACTGGGCACAAGATGTGTATCGACTACCGGAAGTTAAACGCAGCCACCAGGAAAGACCATTTTCCTTTGCCTTTCATTGATCAGATGCTGGAGCGTCTAGCGAATAATCCCTACTACTGATGGGTACTCCGGGTTCTTCCAAATCCCCATCCATCTAGAGGACCAGGAGAAGACCACGTTTACTTGTCTATATGGCACTTTTGCATACCGTAGAATGCCATTTGGACTATGTAATGCTCCTGCAACTTTCTAGAGATGTATGATGTCGATCTTCACTGACATGATTGAGGATTAGATGGAGGACTTCATGGATAATTTCTCAGTCTACGGTTCTTCCTTCAAGGACTGTCTCGACAACTTGGAGAAGGTGCTTGCTAGATGTGTGGAGAAACACTTGGTACTGAACTGGGAGAAATGCCACTTTATGGTGAAAGATGGCATTGTACTTGGTCACAGAGTTTCAGCTGATGGAATCGAAGTGGATTGAGCCAAGATCGAACTTATGACAAGTCTGCAACCACCTACTTCAGTCAAGGAAATACGAAGTTTCTTGGGACACGCTGGTTTCTACCGGAGATTCATCAAGGACTTCTCTAAGATTGCCCGCCCGCTCACCACTTTGCTATGTAAGGATGTCAAATTTCTTTTTGATACTGATTGTTTAGCTGCTTTTAAACAGATCAAGCAGGCTTTGGTGAGTGCTCCAATAGTGCAACCTCCAGACTGGGATTTGTCTTTTGAGGTGATGTGTGATGTCAGCGACTATGTAGTTGGGGCTGTGTTTGGTCAGAAGAAAGATAAGAAGTTACACGCCATTTACTATGCTAGTAGAACACTAGACGAGGCTCAGAGGAACTATGCTACTACAGAGAAGGAGTTGCTAGCTGTGGTTTTTGCTTTCGAAAAGTTCCGTCCTTACTTGATTGGAGCTAAGGTGATTGTGCACACTGACCATTCAGCACTCAAGTACTTAATGCAGAAGAAGGATGCCAAGCCGAGGTTGTTGAGATGGATTCTACTTCTCCAAGAGTTTGACATTGAGGTAAAGGACAAAAAAGGGGTTGAGAATGGCGTCAGGGATCATCTTTTGCGGATTCGAATTGAAGATAACGTCCCCATTGATGATTACTTCCCTGAGGAGAGTGTACACTTCGTTGAGGTCGGTTTGCAAGCGAGCAAAGGAGTGGATCAACACGTTTTCGGAGTTCCAGATGTCGTGTCGATTGACACAAAGGACCTGTGTCAATCTACACGAGATTTAATTTTGGAATTCCAGAACCCAAAAACAGGTGTGTCGATCGACATACCCAATCGTGTCGATCGACATGGAGTTTGCTGGACTTTGAGTGCAAAGTTTGGAGACCCCGTATGTGCTATTTCTGGATCCAATAGACCATGGTATGCTGACATTGCCAATTTCCTAGCTGCAGAGGACATACATACAGATCTTAAGGGGTATGAGAGGAAGAAGTTCATGCGAGAACTTAGGCGGTATTACTAGGATGAGCCTTATCTCTACAAGCACTGTTCAGATGGTATCTACAGGAGGTGTATTGCAGAGGGTGAGGTTCGCGATCTGCTCTTTAACTGTCACGGTTCTGAGTATGATGGGCACTTTGCCACGTTCAAGACGGTCTCGAAGGTTCTACAAGCAGGGTTTTGGTGGCCAACGATGTTTAAGGATGCTCATGCTTTTGTTAAGCAGTGTGACACTTGTCAGAGGAGAGGCAAGAGGAACGAGATGCCACAAAACTTCATCCTTGAGGTTGAGGTTTTTGTTTGCTGGGGCATTGACTTTATGGGTCCTTTCCCGTCGTCTTATGGGAACAAGTACATCCTGGTCGCTGTGGACTATGTCTCCAAATGGGTGGAAGCGATTGCTAGTCCTAAGAACGATGTTGCGATGGTTGTTAAGTTGTTTAAGACCATCATTTTCCCTCGATTTGGAGTCCCTAGAGTTGTCATTAGTGATGGTGGAACACACTTTATTAACAAGGTTTTTGCTAAGCTTTTGCAGAAGTACAGAGTTCATCATCGCGTGGCCAATCCTTATCATCGTCAGACGAGTAGACAAGTCGAGGTATCTAACAGACAGATTAAAGAAATCCTTGAGAAGACGGTCAATTCTACGAGGAAGGATTGGTCAGCCAAACTCGATGACGCGCTCTGGGCTTATAGGACTGCCTACAAAACACCTTTGGGAACTACTCAATTTCATCTGCTTTATGGGAAAACGTGTCATCTACTAGTGGAGTTGGAACACAGAGTAGCATGGGCAGTTAAGCTTTTCAACTTCGACATCAAGCCTGCTGCAGAAAGGCGTCTAATACAGCTGAATGAACTGGATGAAATCAGACATCATGCCTACGAAAGCTCTAAGTTATACAAGGAGCGGACTAAGGCATATCACGATAAACGGATCATCTCCAGGACATTCGAACCAAATGACCAGGTATTACTTTATAACTCTCGTTTACAGCTTTTTCCTGGTAAATTGCGTTCTCGTTGGTCAGGTCCCTTCACAATCAAGGAGGTCAGACCACATGGAGCTATTGTCCTCATTAGCAAGGATGGAAAGGAGTTCACCGTGAATGGGCAAAGGGTGAAACATTATTGGGCAGAAGCCGAGATTCCGGAAGGACATATTGCGCCTCTGGATGATGCACCCATTGCCTAAGCTGGAACACAGTCAAGCTATTGACTAAAAATAATGCTTAGTGGGAGGCAACCCACTGGTAAGTGTATATTAGTTCGACATTTTTCGTTTTGTTTTACTAACTTTTTTTTTATTCTAAGTGTTTCAGTGTGATAAGTCGTATCTTTGGAAAACAGAAAAGTCACAGACCTGTGTGTCGATCGACACGGCCCACGAAAAAAGGTAAGTGTTCTTAAAACCTGACTTCTTCTCCTTCCTCCTCACAACTCTTTCGGAAAAAAAAAAGATTAGATCGACACCGATTTTTAAAACCTCCATAACTTTTGCATTCTTTCACCAAATTGAGCGATTTTTGGCTCTAACCTACTCAGATTTTCACCCTCATCCTGATTCTACACTCCTTTTACTTGATCTGCGAAGGTATAGTCATCTAAACTTACTTTTTCAGTTCGGCGTTTTGGAGAAAAAGTTGCAATTTCAGGTTGTTTTGGTTCGAATTAGGTTGTAAGAACGTCTCATATACGTTTTAAAGTGATGTTGGACCGAATATATGCGTTAATTTGTTGCTTTTGGTGGATTAGATTCGAGTTTGAGAATTTTAGGAATTTTATGTTTTTAAAGAGGTGACGTCGAATTTAGGATGATTTGAGGTTGTTGTTGTAATACATTATACGTATGCGATTGATTTAGGTTGTGTGGAAAGTGTTGGTGTTGATTGTTGTGGATGCATTCCTTTGATTTGCAGATTTTTCGAAATCGATATTGTCTGTGTCGATCGACACGGCCTAGGTGTGTCGATCGACACAGATGCACAGAATGTATACCTTTTTACTGATTTCAGATTTTTGTATTGATTTTGCTTTTGTGTTGATTTGTAGATGCCTCCAAATGTTACCAAGCGTCAAAGGCATGACAAGGAGGCTGCATCCATCTCTCAACCCACGGCTTCGACCGTTGCTTCTCTTCCTCCTTGGCCACGACTCAAGGGAAGGAAGATCGCTATCCAGAGGCAGTGGGATGATGTTCCTGCGAAGTTTCTAATTTGCAGCGATGTTATTGACAGGGAGATCACGGAGGAATGGGACGACTATGACTCGCTTCTGTATAACGAGTGGTTAAAGGTGAGGCTCTCTCCTACAAGAGTTGCAAATCCAAGGACAATGATTGGTTTGGGTCTTAGGCTGAGGTGTTGCGATTACTGGGGAATGCAGGATTGGGGACCATTGCCACCCGTAGTTACGATATGTACCCTGACTTGGTATGTCAGTTTTTCGCCTCAGTGCGACTAGATTGTGCAGACCGAAGTGATGAGGGCACTGATGATGTGAGGTTGTGGAGATTGAGCTTCAAGATTAGAGGAGCCTGCTACGCGCTCACTCTCCGAGATCTTTGCAGAGTATATGGTTTTGACGAGGATCGAGCTTATCAAGAGCTTCCGGAGTTCATTCTACATATACAGGCCTTCTGGACGTGCTTTGGGACTGAAAGATATGCTGCTTCTTCCTCCACTCACACTGATGTGAGACATCCGGTCCTTCGCTACCTGCTTTGCCTTTTCTCCACCACGATCATGTACAAGGTGGAGCCCGGGAAGATGAGACTTCAGAAGCTGGTCCTATTATCGTATGCCCTCCGGATGGATGTTGCAGATACGGTCTGGGATGAGTCTCAACCCGCGACCTGGATGGAGTCTCACCCTAACATGGGGGTTGTTTTCGTACGCCATCTGCTCTCTCTGAAGAACATGCCACTTACCTTGAAGAAGAGCAGCAAGCCCTTTGCAGCTGGTAGCCTTCTCACTCCCCTCTTCACATTTTGTCAAGTTGATACATCCATTTGCACTGTGGAGACAACAGGTTGTACCGTTGATATCGATTACTTGATGAGAGCCATCTAGCTTAAGCCAAACGAGCATTGGGTCTTCCGCCCATATCCTGGAGAGCAGCGGATGGTGAAGCTACCGCGTCCCGAGCTGATGAAGATCTCGGCCAACCCAGCTTTAATGGCTTTTGAGCCGGACCAGAGGTTGTTGCGACCAGTTGGACCTGTGCGCAAGCAAATTACTCGAGGCACTGCTGCAGCTGGTACCTCAGGAGCAGGCACTTCCAATGCTCCACCTCAGCTTCCTCCATTACCACCCCCTGCCTGACCACCCTATGGACGAGTTTCAGAGTTGGGTCGCTCAGAGTCTCCAGGTCATCTGGACCGCCATGTCTTCCTAGCCTCGCTGTGGATGTGTTCATCCCCACCCGCCTAATCCACCGCATTAGTCATCATCATCTAAGGAGGATGTTTAGATCAGCGCTTATCCTTTTTTTGTTTCCCTTTATTTTCTTTTATTTACTAGCTTTGAGTCATTTTCATGTTTTCTTTGAGTCAGTTTGTGGTTCTTTAAGATTTCAGAACTTGCGAACTAATGGGAGTTGACACTGTTTTCCTCTTAATCATGACTATTGAGTTGTGTTTTGCAGAATGATTTAGCTTTGACACTTGAATTCAATGACGAGAAAAATGCTGCATCGGTCCAGAGCACCTGTGTCGATCGACATGATTCACTGTGTCGATCGACACGGTTCTCTGTGTCGATCGACATGGGGACCACATTGGTAAGATTTCATTTTTCCTCCATAAGTTTGTTTTCTTTTTGATTCTTTTGCCAAATTCAGACTTGATAACACCGGGGACAGTGTTGTTTAAGTCTGGGAGAGGTAGTTGCTAACTTTGTGTTTGTTTTTAGAGTCAGTCAAAAAACGTTTTATTGAGTCAAAATAGTCAGTTGGAAACAATGACCCTTCTTTTGGTTTAGTAGATTGTTTCTTTCAGTGGTGTGACCATTTTTCCAGAATCAACTTCAGAGTCAGACTAATGAAAAATCCTAAGGCTGACCAGTTAACTAGAGACATCTGTTACTTCCAGCATAATCCGCCAGGTTAGAGCTGATTATACGGTCTCCTCGGTGATTAATGTTCATAAAGCTTGATTCCTCATTCATATCTGACAAGTGCAATTCCTACTGAAACTAATGGTACTCCTCTCCCTTATTCATAAAAAAAAAATGATGAATGGGGTGATATGATAGTTCTTGAGTATTAGATGAGGAAATAAAATTCCAGTGAGTTAGTGAGTCAGTACTCAAGAGGTGATCATCCGAAGCTCAAAAGCAGCAGTCTGAGTCCCTTAGAACGGATGCAGAGGACAAGCGATCTCACAACCCTGTCTCCTCACAAGGAACAACAGTAGTGAAAGCACTGCTTTTGAGTCTTAACATTCTAAGAAAAAAATGTAGAGAATAAAATAAGTATGGGGAAGAGAAAAAGTACTAAAGGTTGTATGGTTCACTAGTCATGGTATAGTATGGGAATGAGTCTATAAGGCTTTTGGCATTGAGATCTGGGACGAGACTTTGTAATGATAACTAACGGGTTATGTTGAGTAGTCGTGGATGAATTTGGGAGGCTGTGAATGTCTATGGAGAAGTACATAGTGTCTGATTTTGAGTATGTTTTGCATTATGTGGCGTACTAGCTGAAGGGGTTGGTTCGGTATCCCAAAGAAAGGTAAGTTTCTGCGTTTTCAAACCTCTTTCACATTCTAAGTTTATGTTTTGCTTGAGGGCAAGCAAAAGCTAAGTCTGGAGGAGTTGATATATCATGGTTTTTACCCGTTTTTTACCATGATATAAGTCTTTTTCATTGTGTCTTTTGGTATTTTTCGAGTCATTTAGAGTCTTTGTAGGTTAATGGACGATTTGAGCTTAATGGGAGCTTTTGGAGCATTTTGGAGTATCAAGGAAAGAAGAACCGAAGTGATCAAGTCGGAGTTGAGTTTTTCAAGGATGTGTCGATCGACACGAACCTGTGTGTCAATCGACACGAGCATGTCTGACAAGAAGATTGAAGAATTTCCTCTTTGGCCCACGAAGCCCAGAAGTTTATAGAAAAGCCCAGTCCGAATTTTAGACACTATATTTGGTTTTTACTTAGGCTTTTATGTGAATATCCAGTTTTTAATTAAGACTTGAGAGAAAAGAGATTTGGAGAGTTCTTAGAAGATTTCAGACTTCCAGACTTCATCGTTTTCGAATCTCTGTATCACTTACTCTATCTCTTTTATGCAATTTATTTCATTCATAATGTTTACTGCATCTATGTCTGAGTAGTTTGCTTATTAGTTTTAGGGTAATTATATGGTTTGATGAGAAATCGTTAGGATTGAAACCCTGTTAGGATTTATCTTTATGTTCTTCATCTAGATTGATTTAACTCTGATTTTAGGACTGATCAACTGAAATTGGATATCCTAGGTTGCTTTAATAGATGCAAAAGTATTATTAACAACCGGACATAATCTTAGATGAGCAAAATTATCTATTCGTAAAGAAATTTGGTTTAGTAATTTTGTGAACAATTGAACCCGAACTTAATGCTTGTCTTTATTTACTGAGTTTCCAAAGAAATTTGGAATTTAGGGATTTAGTCATAGATAATCTCTGCAACGAAAGTTGATTGGTTTTATATTCGTGTTTGAGTTCTAGAACCGCGCTTAACAAATCCTAACCGTTTTTATCCTCATGTCGATCGACACGGACATCTGTGTCGATCGACACAGACGTATTTCGATTCTTTCCTGCGAATTACCCATAGTCTAACCTTTTGTCCAATTGATTACTAGAACCCTTATCATCATTCACTTTGTTTACGTTTGCTGTTTATTTTACATTCATCACTATTTACTTAGCATAATTTGAACTCTTTAATCGATTGTGTGTTTAGATTCCATGTGGATTCGATCCCTAAGTACGTACGATCTCTTAATTTAAGAGAGTAGCTCAGGGCAAATTTGAGCATATCAAAAATGAAAAAAAAATAAAGAGAAAAAAATTAACCGTTAATTAAAAATATTAATAATAAGTAGTAAAATCACAAAAAAAATCAAAAATTCTAACTTTTATCTAAATAAACTTTTTACTCTTGGTTGTTGCCTCTTCTCTTTTCATTGCCTCTTAAGTTCTCTGCACTATTTCGTTTGTTAAAGTTAATATTCCATTGATGTAAAAAAAGTTATCCATGAATACACTTCTAAATTTTTTTATTTTTACTAAAATCGGAAACCGCCCGGGTAGAGTTTTTGCCGATTCGCCGGATTTTTGCGGATTTTTCTAAGTTTTAGCGGTTCAATAGGATCCCGGATTTTAAATAAAACCCAGACCAGAAACCTTGTCAGATCGCAGTTCAATTGGTCGAACCGGCCCGTCCGGTCCGGATCTAAAAAATTGATAAACACCTCATCACTAGACACCACATACAAACAAGGGATCCAAAACATGCTCCTAGAGCTATTGACTCTCTACAAACATCTTACATCACAATAATTAGTCTAGATATCTAAAATTTGAATATCACTTCATTATGGTTTTCTCTAACTTCAATTTTTTTCGAGTTCATGATGATTTGAGAGTCTAAATGGTAACAACATTATCGGTTAAATTTTTCTGAATTGTAGAATCTAGCTAAATTTTTGTTGATTTTTTTGTGGGATTAGGCAGAATAACTTGAAATATAAATGGTAACAGCTGAATCTAACTAAAGTTTTTCTTGTTAAATTATGTTATTATTTTTATATTTGATAATCTAAAATTGTAACTTGTAAAAAAATAAAGGTGAATCTTACAAATAAGTTAATCCAAAGTTTTATTTTCAACAAAATATATGCCAAAACTGAATTTTTTTTTTAAAAATAATCCTAAATTTTTTCTTAAAATTATATTAGTACAAACAGTAAGAAAATAAATTGAATCGAACCAAATCAAAAATTTAAAATTAAATCGAAATTCATAAAGATGACCTATGTTCTTAAAGTAAGAAAAATTTATAAATTATCTAAAATTTCATACAATTAAAATAATTATTAGAACTTTTTCAAATAAAAATTTCTGAAAATTATGAAAAATAATTTGTAGTTACCTCAAATACTCGAATACGATATGGTTATTACTTGTTCGATAGTAATTTTAAATATTCTAAAATATATATACCATACATATATTAACCAATCCATTTTTAACGAAAAATTTTAGATGTAATTTTCAATATTCTAAATATCTCTATCTAACTCTCATATCCGTTCTTATCCAATTTTTTACGCAAAATAAACATATTATACATTAATCGGTATTGGAAGAATTGTTTAATCAAGCTAAGTTCAACAAAATCTTGCGATTATGAAAAATTATTGTAGTTGCCTGAAATACTCGAATATATATGCTTCTTACTTGTTTGATAGTAATTTTAATATCTAAATTATATATACCATACACATATTAAACGATCTATTTTCAACGAAATATTTCAAATGTTATTTTCAATATTCTAAATAACTTTATTTAAGTCTCATATCCGTTTTTATCCGAATTTTTATCCAAAATAAATATATTATACATCAATATTGGAAGAACTGTTTAATCAAGCTAAGTACAGCAAAATCTTGCGATTTGTTTTCGCTGAATTGTAGTTTTCCTGAATGTGGTAGACTTTTTTTTAAAATAAAAAATAATATTTACAGAATTATTAAATTTAGCTAAATCTTAAAATAAAATAAAATTATATGTGTTACCATTTATAATCTAAATATCCGAAGATCTTTGGAATGACTTTAACTACTCTTACATGGTAAAAGTTTGTTTATTTCTCAAACATCTCCTTTCGAAAATAGCAAGGAAAATATGGAAACTAAATTTATGCATGGTGTTTTATTTATATATTAAATAATACAAAACTTGGTCATATTCGGTTTTCAATCCAATTACTCATTCTGTTTTCACAAGAGGGTTACGCCACAAAGATGTTTACGCTAGGGAGACCCTCTGTCTCCATATGTTTTTATCTTATATACGGATGTTTTGATCTAAAATCTAAAAGCGGCAGAGGTGGGGGGACAGATTACAGGTCTTAAAGTGGCACAAGCTAGTCCACCAATCTCACATATGTTGTTCGCCGACGACAGCCTTTTTTCTGCAAAGCTAATGCAGAGCAGAGTAGCACCATTCTCAACATCCTCACCCAATATGGCAAGGCATCAGGCCAATGTATCAATTTCGATAATCTGCAATTATTTTTGGCAAATATGTGGATTCAGACACTAAAACGGCCATCAAGCGTTAACTTGGAATCTTGAAGGATGGGGGCGCTGGGAAATACTTGGGCATTCCAGAGCAACTCCAGGGATCTAAAGCGCAAATATTTGCATACATCCGAGATCGCTTGAATCAGAGAGTGAACGGATGGTCGGCAAGATACCTGTCAAAGGGTGGCAAAGAGGTTATGATAAAGTCGGTGGCCCAAGCCATCCCGACATACGTCATGTCTTGTTTTCTACTCCCTAATCGGCAATCATATGGTTGGCGAAGCATTTGGAGCTCAAAAAACTAGTACTTTAGGGAGCCAGGAGAACCATTGGAGATGGAACATCAACCAGAGTGTGGGCTGATAAATGGATACCAGACGTTGACCCCCGGCTAGCAACAAGCTGCAATGTCACGTCTAATCCACTACTAAAATTTTCTTACCTAATTCACAAGGGCACACACTCTTGGAATATTTAGGCTATTCGGGCCCATATTAGCTTGGGAGATATCCCAAGGATCCTTAGCCTCGGATATCCCGACGGGCACCGGAGGATGGGTACTGTTGGCACTACTCTACATTTGGAGCATATACGGTCAAATCTGGATATGAGGTGGCACAGGTTACAAAAGACACTGAAACAAGATTTCTTCTTCAATTGCCGTCGGACAACCCCCTTAAAGCTCAAGCATGGAAAATTCAGGCTCCAAATAAATTACAACCTTTTCTTTGGCAATGTCTGACCGGAGCAGTGGCAGTAAATGAGCGTCTCAATTATTGGCATGTTAGTCCTATCTCTACCTGCCCGAGATGCAGTGCATTAGAAGAATCCATTAATCATGCGATTTTCACATGCCCTCAAGCGCGACTTACGTGGGATCTCTCGCACATTCCGTTTGGAGTGAATGGAGAACCTACGAAAAATCTAAGGGAGAATTTTGATTATCTATTCTGGTGAGTTCCACCGAGGGACGACCTGACAAAGGTTCTTAAAGCCTTTCTGTGGATTACCTGGTACATTTGGAAGGCTAGGAATGATAAACTTTACAATGCAATAGACAAAGAACCTGCAGAAATACTAGCTTTGGCTAAGAGAAAAGCAGGGGAATGGCTACTAGCACATGTTGCAAAACCCCGATCATCAGTTGGAGCCATGAGAGAGACAGAAACGCCATGGGGTGTACCTACGTTCACCTGCTTTGTGGATGGAGCTTGGAAGAAGGAGGACCAGACTAGTGGAACAGGATGGGTGCTGCAACTACAGGATGGAACCACAGATCTGCTGGGGCTCTAGGGATATCGGCAGACCCTCTCGACACTGCATACCGAATTACATGGACTACTCTGGGCTATGCAGAGTCACTTTGGAAACAACGTTTTTGCTCAGTTTTTATCACTGACTCAAAAAAGCTAGTGAGTATGGTGACAGCACCAAAGAACAAACTGCAATGTCATGCCTAATCCGCTACTAAAATTTTCTTACCTAATTCACATGGGCACTCTTGGAATATTTAGGCTATTCGGGCCCATATTAGCTTGGGAGATATCCCAAGGATCCTTAGCCTCGGATATCCCGACGGGCACCGGAGGATGGGTACTGTTGGCACTACTCTACATTTGGAGCATATACGGTCAAATCTGGATATGAGGTGGCACGGGTTACAAAAGACACTGAAACAAGATTTCTTCTTCAATTGCCATCGGACAACCCCCTTAAAGCTCAAGCATGGAAAATTCAGGCTCCAAATAAATTACAACCTTTTCTTTGGCAATGTCTGACCGGAGCAGTGGCAGTAAACGAGCGTCTCAATTATTGGCATGTTAGTCCTATCTCTACCTGCCCGAGATGCAGTGCATCAGAAGAATCCATTAATCATGCGATTTTCACATGCCCTCAAGCGCAACTTACGTGGGATCTCTCGCACATTCCGTTTGGAGTGAATGGAGAACCTACTGAAAGTCTAAGGGCGAACTTTGATTATCTATTGTGGCGAGTTCCATCGAGGGATGACCTGACAAAGGTTCTTAAAGACTTTCTGTGGATTATCTGGTACATTTGGAAAGCTATGAATGATAAACTTTACAATGCAATAGACAAAGAACATGCAGAAATACTAGCTTTGGCTAAGAAAAAAGCAGGGGAATGGCTACTAGCACATGTTGCAGAACCCCGATCATCAGTTGGAGCCATGAGAGAGATTGAAACTCCTCGAGGTGTGCCTACGTTCACCTGCTTTGTGGATGGAGCTTGGAAGAAGGAGGACCAGACTAGTGGAACAGGATGGGTGCTGCAACTACAGGATGGAACCACGAATCTGCTGGGGCTCCAGGGATATCGGCAGAGCCTCTCGCCACTGCATACCGAATAACATGGACTACTCTGGGCTATGCAAAGTCACTTCGGAAACAACGCTTTTGCTCAGTATTTATCACTGACTCAAAGGAGCTAGTGAATATGGTGACATCACCAAATGGCTGGCCTAGTTTCCAACCAGAATTACGCGAACTAACAGTACTCAGGGAGTCTTTTCCCAGAATTCGACCTCATCTATCGGTAACGGGAAAATAATACGAGGGCAGATTTGCTTGCGAGGTCTGCGCGTAGTCGGAATTCTACTTTCTCGTTTATTGGCACTTCTGTTCCTTATTGGTTTCACGATATAGACAATGTATTTATGTAATCAGAAGTGTGTTTGTGTCAAAACAAAAAAATCCAATTACTCATTCGATTCAACAATTAGTCTATTTTCTAAAACATTATTAATTTATTATACTTTAAAACAAAATTTATAACAAATGGAATGAAATGCGTAATGTTTTACTACTACAAAAGTAGATATGAAGTAAATATATGAAGAAACAAATAAAATGATTTTTTAATAATACTATAAGTATTATCTTTTTTTCTCGACGCTTTATAGGTATAGATGTGAATGAATAGTATTTTTGAAATGTTTTACAACTTGCACGTTATTATGTAAACTTTCTTTTTTATTATGAGGAAAAAAACTTTAAATACATCAACATTTATTTTATTAATAGAAAGCTTTCAGTTTATCCTAATTGTCTACTTTCTATTCGAAACAAGATCATATTCGTATTGCTAATGTGTCGTCAATGATTATTATACTATTTTAATTTTCGGTACGTAAAAAACTATTAGTTTCTCTTTGTATTTTATCTGTTGAATTTTTGTAGTGATATAATTTATTTTAAATTAGTTTTGATAAAATAGAGTGTTTTAAAAAAAAAAACTTTCGATTCTATCTCTAGTGACTTCAAATAATATACTAGGAGATGACGTTTTAAAAGGACACCACAAATTATACAAAATCACTAGGATTTAACCCGTAGTACACCACGGGTCTATGTTTTTTTCGAAATTTTTATATCTATTTTATTTTAACGTTTGTATTGTTAGAATATCACAGTGGTTACTTTATTTTAACGTTTGTATTGTTTGTATTTTATCTTTGTTTTAATTGGTTTGAATCTCTGACTTTAGTTTAGACTACGATTCTTTTTGTATACATCAGTTTCTTATATGAGAATATAAATGTTATGACGTAATTCTACAGAATAGCGGATTATTCAGAATAGCGAATATATAAAAGACAATGGGATAATTTTTGTTTGATAAGTTAAACGCACATTATAGTAATACAAATATACCACGCCCAAACAAAATACCAACAACTGATAACTTAACAGACTTAAAAAAAAAAGACATTAAACCACATAACAAACTTCATAAACATCAAAATCCTTTCCCATTTTCGATCATCTAATAGGTAATAAGGTTTTAAGACCCGTGATTTAGGAGTTTATTGTCGATTTAATTTGTTTCCATAGAAAGACTTTTCGATTTAGGAAGAGAGAAGAAGCTTTTAAGACCCGTGATTTAGGAGGAAGGAATAATATTTTAGATTTTGGATATGGAAGAATCTTTTAAGACTCGTGTATCATATATTATTATCGATTTAATTTCTTTGCATAAAGTGACTTTTCGATTTTTGATTGGCAAATATCCTAGATTAAGAGTTTTGGAAATAAACTTAAAAACCTAGATTATGAATGTTTGAAAACAAACTTAAAAAGCTGCAAAAAATAATATATAGATGGTCCAGAGCCGGTTTGGCACAAGCCCACAATTAAGAATATTAACACAATAAACAAAACAAAAATACTTGTAAGAAACTATTTGGCTTTATTTGAAAATTTCTAATTCGACTTTTTTTGTCTCCTCATTTTTGTGAAACAAGATAAAAATCAAAATGGCCCACCATGGATATGTAAGATTTCTTCCTCGTTCGGAAAGAAAAGTAAAAGTTGTCTTATTGACAAAAGATTTAATAATTCCAGTCTGAAATAATAATAGGACTTACAAGAGAGACCAACTCATTGCGTACTTTTTGAATCCTTCAAAGTTGACCAAAAAAAAAAAAAGAAACCGACGGAGAGAGAAAGAAACTCTCTCTTTGACAGAGAAGGTTTCAGTCCCTTGCAACATAAGCAAGAAAACCCAAATGAAAAAGTGTGACAAAGAAGAAAGAAACATACATGAATCACCATTTTCATAATCACTTCTCTGTTTATTCCCCATAACGAAAAAACAACGCCCACAAAAATCTAAGTACATCAAAAGAATCATGATGTAAAGAAGATAAGAAGAAGAAGCCTGAAAAAAAACACCTCCACACAAGAATTAAACATACAAGAGTGAAAAGAAAAAAACGTTTCATAAAATATGAGTTTTTCAATCAAAGAATTCCCAATTAAACCTGGGAGGGATCGCGTGATTATTTGCAGTAGTCGAGTTCAATGGAGTCGCGAGATGATGATCAAATGTTTCCCATTTAATAGAAGAGTCCATCACAAATGGTCCTGCCCCTGAATTCCGCGGCTCCTCTTCAATCTCTTGCTTCTTCTGCTTTTGGTGTATCGGCATGTCCATGAGCGATTGTATCGGTTTCTGTTCTTGTTTCTGCCCATTGTTATCTTCTTGAATCGTTGCAAGCCTCTGACCACTTGACTGTTTCTGCCCATTAGCCATAGAGTTCTTCACCTTCAAAAGATCGACTGTTTCAACAAAATTCTGCACTCTCTTCACCTGCACATACACAGAAAGCAAATGTTGCAACTAAAGTTAACCCGAGAACATAGCAAAAATCGTCGGTCCTGAGATGACTCTGATTACAATACCTGCATCTTTCTTTGTAACTTCACATCTCCTTCAGCCACAATCCCATCCAACTTTATCAACTCATTCATCAACAATTCAATCACCGTTACAAGATCTTTCTCCGCAATCTTCCCTCCTTTCTTAATGACCATCTCAAACGACGAAACCTACACACACAAAAAATCCCTAAACATTTTCAAAAAATGAAACGGCCATATCATCAAAAGAAACAAAGCAAAGGAAGTAGGAGGGCTTGGCAGGCATTACACGTCCGCCGAGTCTATCCACTTCGAGGCTAATATCGGAAATGGCTTTAGACGCCTTTTCGGTTTTGGCAATCTTCCTCATTTCCAAAAAACGTTTCTCTTGGCTAATCGGGTCTTCGATAAGTACCATCTTGGATTTATCTTTCACTCCCGAAACGTCGAGGAAGGCTTTTGAATCCCTCTCTTTGTCTTTGTACATAAGCTTCTGATCTTGATGGTGAATACCAGTTGGTCCACTCAACATCTTCTTAAGCTCCCCTGCATCCAAAATCACCAACACAATAATCCTTTTAAATCTCTAATCTAATTCCCCCACAATTCCATAGATATTCTTGTGAATTATCAGTACAAACGAAGAAGAGACTGACCAAATGAAGCTTGAGGACTAATACTCATCTCATGGTACACCGCACCGTACTTGACTCTGACTCTGATCATCGGCGGCGGTGGAGGTCCGGCAGGATCCGAATCCGGGTTCCGTTTCTGAACTAACATTCCACCGGGTCTCATTTCCCAATCATGCCCGCCTGACTCCCTGCCGCCGCCACCGCCGCCGGAACCTCTGCCGCCATTAGTCGCCGCCGCCGGAAGATTTGTCGGTTTGGTCCTCATCATCTTCATCATTTTTTTCTTGATCAAACAATTTGTCCCTTCCTCTCAATTTTTTTCAGAGTAAAACGACGGATCTGAAGATCTTGTGGGAGATTAGTAGCAGAAACAAGACAAAGACATTGGAAGACAGAAGAAGAATGTTACACGAAATCTGGGACTTGGACATCATCATCAACAACAAGACTCCAACCCATTTCGCCACATGTCCAACAAAGATCAAAGCAGAGACCTTTCTCGATCCACAAACCCAAAACAAACTCTCTCTCTCTCTCTCTCTCTCTCTCTCTCTCTCCTCTTCTTCTTTCTTCTTCGAGCTCCAATAGAAGCAAAGAAGTTGAAGAATCCGAATTGACTTGAGATCGAAAGTTTTCGTAGAGAGAAAAATGGAATTTTTTTTGCTTTCCCGAGAAAATTGAGTAAGTATTAGGAAAGAGTGGAATCTCAGAAATGCATCCGGATTCTCTGTTCGAGTTTCTAGTTTCAGAGGACTAGTTGGGAAAAAAAATGGATATATTAATTATTTAAAAAAAAGGAATAATAAAAGGTACGGTGGTAATTCACCTCTTCTACTTGTGACTTATATATCAAGCCTTCGAATGGTAACAGCTTTATGGACAGTGCAAGACAAACGGTTTAAAAGGTGCGGTGCAGTTCAAATGCGGTGTGAGAAAGAACGGTTTAAGAGGTGCAGTGCGGTTCAAGTGCGATGCGGGATAATGTTTGAATTGTAAAAAATAACATGTGGTACAAAAGTAAAATTTTGAATGGTGAAAAGTGCAAACAGCGGTACGGGAACATATATGACATTACTATATTATAATTTGATATTTATCTATAAAAAATGATTTTTTTAAAATTAATAACCATACACACAAATTTTGTACTTTAAAATTTTGTACTTTAATAACCATAAATGTAAAAAAATTGTACTTTAAAATTTTTAAAAAATTATTTTTGTTGGAAAAATAAAGTAAATTGTTTAATTCCAAAAATTTAAGTACAATACAATGCAGAAAAATAAAATTATTGAAAACTATTGATTTTGTCAATACATATTTGCGATATTCTCTCTTATTTGCGTCGTATATTCTTCATCTACTATTTCTGATGTTTCCATATCAGCTGAAACAGGTTTCCCATCTGTGTTATTTCTTCTCGTCTCTACCATTATTTCTGCAAAATCTGCATCTGAGAAATTTGAAATTTTGATAAAATTGTGTAATCTCATTGTTGTCATTACCACTCTGTTTTGTACGTTAACGTTGTATCTTGGAAAATCAGATAGAAACCGCACTTGCTATTGTTTTTTTTTTTTTTTTTTTTGCAATAAATGCAAACTTTATTATGTATATAATTTTACTTGAATAGATGATAAAATTGGGACTGCATGTTCAAGACCTAAAAAAATTAAAAAAATACTAAGAACGCACCTAAACACCCAATTTTTGGTGTAATGGCGTTCCAATAATTTTTTCATGTCAAATGAACAAACTGCGTTCCATTATAATTTTTTATTATTTAATTATCAAATTAAAGTTGTCAAAAACGAAACTATCGCTTTTTTATTATTATTTAGCTTTTGTTCTGCTTTCGATTTTAAAAATAATTTCCGTGGTCTTGTTTGATTGCTTATTCATTTCGTAACCTTTTGGCCAAATATAAAGCATATTTAGAATTATTTAAATACCATTCTACATGTAACAACAGAATGGACAATGCGAGTAGGTTGGGCGATGTGAGACAAGAGTGTGATATGATTTAAGTATGATGTAGGTGAAAAAAATGTATTATACAGTATAAATGTAGTTAGTGTAAAATAAACGATACGAAATAAAATTCGAATGATGATTATTATAAATATGGGACAAATATTGTAACTATTAAACTTAAACTAAATATTTTAAACATTTTATTTTTTTTAATTTTTTTTAACAGAAATGTGTAAATTAATAAAATTTCATAGTATAATTTTTTCAGATTTTTTGCTTAAAAATAAAAAATGGAACTCCCTAATAAACACACCTTATTGGGTCTAGATGCGTTTCCTACTTTTATGCATAACTTGATCCCGCCTTTATTTTTCTTTTGTTTTGTTTTTTAATTTTTATTCAGAAACGCAATACTAAAAACATGGTGAATGGAGACATATTATTGTCCCGTACCTTGGAACGCATGAACCGCAGTAAACATTCATGGCCTAAGGCTGTGAATGTTTAGAGCGGGAAGGATGGAAGAAAGTGCGGGAAGAAATATATCACCCATTCACTTATAATAGTTTTTGTGTTTTCCAATTTTTATATTTAAAAAATAAAAAAAAAATAAAAAACAAGTGCGGGATAGTGCGGAACAATTTTTTTCATGGAACGCAAATGAAAAGGGAAGTGGGTAATAAGGTGTGGTTGGTTTAACTGTTTATTGTTTCAATTTTTAATTAATTAAAATTTGTTTTTTATAAAAAAATAGAAAACATTAATATTTATTTTTCTCTTTACTCCACATTTTACATGTTATTTAAATGTTAGATGTATGAACATTAGAATTGTTTAATAAATGACATGATTCTTTACATAATTTTATCAAAATTTCAAATTTCTCATACACAGATTTTGCAGAAATAATGACAGAGACAAAAATAAATAACACAGATAGAGAACCTGTTTCATCTGATATGAAACATCAGAATTAACATATTGAGAATATATGCCGCAAATAAGAGACCATATCGTAAAAATGTATTGGAAAAATCAATAGTTTTTAATAATTTTTTTCGCATTTTATTGTATTTGAATTTTTGGAATTAAACAATTTACTTTATTTTAGCAACAAAAATAGTTTTTAAAAATTTTAAAGTACAAAATTTTACATTTAAATAAAATTTGTGTGTATGGTTATTTAATTAAAAAAAAATCATTTTTCATAGATAAATATCAAACTATAATATAGTAATATCATATATGTATCCCGCACCGCTGTTTACACTTTTCACCATTCAAAACTTTACTTTTGTTCTGTATGTTGTTTTTTTACCATTCAAACATTATCTCGCACCGCACTTGAACCGCACCTCTTAAACCGCTCTTTCCCGCACCGCACTTGAACCGCACCGCACCTCTTAAATCGCTTATCCCGCACCGTCCAAAACACTGTCACCATTCGAAGCCTAAGTTGCACCGATACAGAAACAGAAACGGGAACGAAAACGAGAACGAGAAACGGTAAAATCAAAAATTTAAGTAAATGGATACGGTAAATATAGTATAAACAAAAAATATTTATATAGAAAATAAATATGATATAAATCAAAAAATAAGAAAAAAAAATTAATTTAATATTTTAACCAAAAAAAAATATATTAAATTTTTTTGTATAATGAATATGAAAAATAAGTTTATTAGACTTTTTCCCTTTTCATTATTATTTTTTTTGAAAAAAACGAGTTAAACACATATAAACACACTAGAGATGCCTAATTTTAGTTTTAAAAAGTTTTCGAAACGTCTATGAAATTGGTTGCCGTCTACGGTTAACACAAAAGGCTCCTGAAATGTCCCAAACAGTTTCCGACGTGTTTTTGTCCCCAAAACGTTTCCGGTACAGGGACGTGACCAAAATAGCGTCCCCATGAATCTTAGCTTATATGTCATATAAATATGCGTACATACGTACACACATTTCATTGTATATTTGTGAATGTAATTTTTTGTCGGAATATATTTTGTTTTGTCTCTGGTCTTTCGTTGGAATTTTTTTTTTCTTTTGACATTTCACTGGATTACTTTCTGCAATATTTACCAAAGTGACGAAAATTACAAGTTGCAAAAATTAGAATTATGAGATAATTATCGTACTGTTCACTTCTGCTTACCCTCTTTCCATTGGACAAATATCGTATTCGTGATGGGAGTAGGTCTCGAGTGGATATACTCTCAAGTCTCAAACACAAATGTATTATGTCTAAAGTCTAAACTATCATTTTAGTCCCAAGATCTGCATTTCGCTAAACGTGCCTCGGTTAAATATTTTAAATTGATATCATTATAACTAAACGAATTTAAAACAACTAACAACTGTATGTTTTCAATTAAAGAAATTTATAACTAATAATCTTGTTTTTAATTAAGTGATATGATATGATCTTTTGATCTGGTAACTAGAACCGTTGTTAACGTGAAAAGAGAAAGAAAAAATTTAGGCAAAACTTTCTTTTGACTTGAGTCTTTATTTAAAATATGGTTAATTGTTGAAAGTTATTTTCTTATTCTTCATATAGAACCGTATACAAGCCAAGATATAATCAACCATAAATCTAATATAAAAAGAAAAATATCTTAATTCTAAACTACAAAAAAAAACATTTTTTTTTTAATCATTTGAATTTATTATTATTCAATTACAAATTATAAGAACTATTGAATCGACGATTTACAATGGACAAGTCTTCCGCCTTGTAAGCTTGTCTCCATTAATCTGTATCAATGATAATAAATCACATCTTCTGGGATTCGAACCCAGACCTCTTGATATAGAAGTATTAATGAATCTCTGACCAAACTATTGGACTAAAGGAGCTTCAACAAAAAAAACAAAAAAACACCTTAACCATAATTCTAATACAAAAAAAAAATCAAAACTTTTAGAAAATCTAAAACTCATCAACTTTATCATTACTCTGCTTATCGACTATGAGTTTGTCCTTAAACTCCAACTCCAACTATGCCTTTTGCGTTTTCTTACAAGCTCCACAAAGTCTTCCTGACCATCTACCTCCATGATTGACATGATGTGAAAAGGACGGGTCTGCATACATGTCCTAGCGTGAAAAGTTCCCTGTAGTTGAAACAAAGACCTTTCGCTCGCCACTCTACCATTTATGCACGAGCCAACTTCTTTCAATATTGCTTTTGTGAAGCTTGATTTGCTTCGACTTGTTGGGCCAATAAAGTTTCCTCAACCTTTCCCAACCATTCTTGACCTAACGAGTCCGGCAAATATCCTCCAAACGTATGGTGCCTGCTTATCACCAACGATTTTGTATCAATTATCTTGGGCGTACTCCATTGCTTCAAAGATCGTCTTCCTTTCGCAAATTGTCCATTAATTCGTGGTATAAGACTTATAGAGAAACTGATGAGATTGAACAAGCTGGTCTTCTCTCTCTTGTTGAATAGTGAAAGAAGTGATGGGGGTTCGATCGCACCACAAAGAGTATGAAGAGTTCTCTGATACATAAAGGAGGAAACATACTCACAAAGGCATAACAAGACTCAAACTCGCAAGCAAACCTCGAGTGGAAGAAGTGCAATATTTTATTGATCAAGCAAAAAATTGGGGGCTAAAATGCTGTAGTGGGATCTTATAAAGGGATACTTCAGCTCTGACCTACTAGGTCGACTAAAAAAATAGCAAGGATTCTGAAAAGCCACAGGATATTTGAAAAAATCTGCAAGAAAGGCAAAAAAAAAAATTCAATACAAAAATAAAAGCAAACTATCTAAGTTTCGGGCAAGACTCGATCTCTGGTCTCGTGTAGCTCTAATAACCACTGAGCTAGTTCTTCATACCTGCACAAATCTCATAAATAAAACTTACATGGTGTTTGCACAAAAGTGTCCAAAATTGAGAGTGTTTGTTCTTGACGTGTGATGATGCGTTCTTCAAGTTTTTATTTGTGTTCTCTTTAGCTTGGGGAGTATTATAGTTGTTGAAGTCGAGTTCTTGCTCTAAATTGGTGTCTCCAGCTCCCAATCTTTGAGTAGACGCATTCGAGCTGCTATCGGCTAATTTGCTTGCATATGAGGCTTCTTGTTTCATGGAAGTGTTCTCCTCATTATCTCTAGTATTCTCAACTCTTTGATCTTCCAAAAGAGTTAACATACCTTAGTTTTCTCCATCTGAAGCTTGTATGGAGCTGAAGTTGTTTGAGACGCTTGTTTGGTTCTTCTCGAGTACAATTGAGCCTCTTAGTGTTATGACTGATTGAGCTATAGCCTATGGATCACATGATTGTATGGTGCTTTCCATTGCTAGGTTGAACTTCTCACGTAGGCTTCTATGTCAAGATCAAATAATTGGAGCTTCTTGGACCGTGGGAACTTCAAGTTGATCTTGGCTTAATCTGATGTCTTTATCAATCCGACACAAAATTGCCAAAAATTTTGAAACCCAGTTAACCTCATTTACCACCCCAAATACTACTCAAACTGGTTACAATAGTCGTTCACAATCTTAGTGTGCCTTAGATTAGACAATTCTCCCACTAGATTGATCGAATCTGCCTTCTCGAAATGACGTTTGCAAATCTTTTTGAATTCACTCCAACTTAGCCTATGAGTGACTAACTATCGAAGGTTATGGTTCTAATGTTATGATTGTCCTCTTAACACGGATGTGTCTTGTCTCACCTTGGCGGCTTCATTGAAGACTCTCTATTCAATGAAATAATCTTCACACTTCTGCAACCGTTCAAGTTCATATGCAGAACCATTATAAGTTGAAAATTTTATATTTGATGGGGGCACCACACATTGGTCTGTGCCATTTCCTCCTAATCCTTGGTTACTATAACCCCATTTTCCCTCTAGATTGTTTTAAACTCGAAAATCCTCATAAGGGTAATCATGATGAGTCTTATTGGGCATTGTATTGATCGATCTTACTTGCCAGTCACCTCCTCCATCTACTCGTCAATGGCTTTATTGTAACACCCGACTCACTATGAATTCATGCCCAAGTGTTAGTCAAATTAACGTATCTTTCATTAGTCAAAAATTTATGAATACATTGTTTTTAAGTTACAACGTATGGAACCAACAACTAATACACCTTGGGAAAATCTTCGCCTTGCTTGCCGCTTCCTCCTGCCTTGCCCTCTTCTGGTCCACCAGAATGGATCTCCTATCCTGCGAGTCTGGTAAGAGGGTAAGTATTGAATACCCAGTAAGATGGTATACTCCATCTCATGATCTAACTAAACCTAACTACCCTTGACTACCATAACCACCACATGATGCCTTAGCACCATGTGCCAATCCTCACACCATAAAATAATAGCTAAGCTAGCATACCGACTAACTCTTAGCTTTCACCACCACAAAAACAGACACAAAGCCACATGTCACCTAGACCAACACACCAGCCGAACCCACATAGTAGTTTAGCCCGACGACCAACTTTCACACCACTTGACTCCCCGAGTCCTTCTGGTCAGCTTCTTACCGTTCCCAAGTCTTCGTGCTACTTTTTCAAGCCAAACATAAACAAGTCGACAACATGCGCCCATACACAAGCCCCTATGCAATAAATAAATGTGGCATTGTGATCTTACTAATATTATCCTACCAATATGTATGCACTACTACACTAGACTCTCCTAAGGTTCACAATATTTCTCTACTCCATTTTATCCTGATCCATTTTACTACATTCTCAATCAATAGTCAAATATTTCAAACAATACATTTGTCCCGTATGGTCGGTCCCAGGTAAGCATGACTATCCCATTACTTTACCCATGATAATATCTATGGCCATACGGTAGCCGTCCCTGTAGAAATTGTAACGCCTGTTAACCAAAAAGTAGATTTTTGGTTGGGTGTCGATCGACACAGGGTGTGTGTCTCGATCGACACGAGTGTTTTTAACTTGTGAGAAGTCGGGTTTTGGACGTTGTGTCGATCGACACAAGGTATGTGTGTCAATCGACATGATTTGGAATTGGATCGATAGGTTCGGTTTAATTATCCGATTTGGTGGGCCGGTTTAGGGAACCCTAGGTTCGATATAAAACATGAACAGTCACATTTTGGCCTAGTTTCGGTGGAGAAATCAGAGAGATTGGGAGATTTTTGGTGATTTTGAGAAGGATTGTTCGATTGAGGCTCGTTCTTGAGGCTTTTGAGCGAGGAGGATCGTTGCTATGGCTGATTTCTTGTCGTGGGAGAGGAAATCAGTGGGTTTTTGGCTGGGTAGAGGCTGTTCTTCGTGTTCTTCCTCTTTTCAATCTTTTTCGAGGTGAGTGTGTGACCGTAGGTTTATCTAGGTAAAGGAATCGATAGAATATGATTGATTGCGGTTGTTGGATTGGATTTCGTCTGTTTTGTGGCTGGAATCATGCAGGAGATCGTTGGGTCGCATTAGGGTTCGAGCCATGAGAGGATAGGCTCGTTCCCTATGTATGCGATGTCGTGTTGATCGACACACTTGCTGTGTGTTGATCGACACACTTGCTGTGTGTTGATCGACACAAGTGCAGTCTGTCGATCGACACCTACTGGTTGTGTCGATCGACACAGTGCTCCTGAACTGGTTCATGTTTGGTTATTCGTGTATGCCTGTTGTATGCTCATCCTGGTATTGTATCTTTTGCTTATGCTTGTGTGTATAACCTGTAGACAGGAGGACCGTCTCACTGAGTATTTGTGATAATACTCACGCATCTCTTTTTGCTATGTGATGCAGGTAAAGAGAAACTGTGATCGTGGAATCATGGTCGGGAAGAGGAGATGATCTAGTGTCTCATCTGAGTGGTTGTATTGTTAGAATTGCTAGGTTGCTAGTATATTCTGGAACCACTGTTGTTATTGGATCTTGGTTTGATTGGTTTATTGGTTATTGATTTGGTTGATTGAATTGAACTGGTTAGGATTCAGTAGAGTATGGGATCTATTGAATTTGTTTAATTGTTTGTTTGAATTCCGCATGTTGAGGTTCGACCGTTGAGGATTATCATTTGTGATAATGATAATCCGGGTTTTTAATCCGGAAGAGAAAATTTTTAAATTTTTCGGGATGGGCTGTTCCAGAAATACAAACATAAAAGTACCCATTACTGGTGTTTAGTTCACGATATCAACTTGTCCCATGGAAAGGAAAATCTTTCACGTGTCTACCTTCTAACCCCAAGATCGGATGCTGCCTTGGCCGAGTTCGTCAAGCCACTTTGACTCTTCTCGTACCAGACTTCACCAGTAGACCTTATGTTGGGTTGGCTAAGGTAATACTTTGAGTAATCATCAAGATTATCCAAGTCAATTTCATGCTTGGATCACAACACTCCCTACTGAACTAACGGATCTTTCCAAAGAAACGAACGATCGGGTATAGGTTACATTCTGTGGAGCGGTAGCTCTACAATAGCTTTATTTCATGGTTTAATGATGGTTAGCCAAGCTACCTTTCAGTTACTCGACTAGCTTCTTTTCGGCCCATGTTAGCTCCCTAGGCAAGGTATAACTATGCCAACAGAAGACTTTATTTGGATTCCCAAGTAAACTCTTTCATCCATACTCTTAAACAATTCTAGCCGTATGTAAATGTGAGATGGGGCATAAACACTCTATGTTGCTTTTTTCCAGTCTCACTAATTGACGAGTCACTTTTGGCCTTGGTCGAGGCTAATTCAAGTTTCCTCGAGGCTACAATCGAATCCCACGCCCATATTACCCTTGGCACGTGTATCCTAACAACAACCCATCGTGATGTCAATCTGAGTCGCCTATGAATACCCACTAATTGTGCCAAGGTTCCTACCGACTTCACCTACAAAACCTTAACCACAAACACTATGGTTCGACCAGATGCTCTGCCACTGCACCGTCGGTCAAGCCCTAGCTTGCTGGTCCGGTCATGTGTCACTACGTATCAAGGCTGCCTTGGTCTCTCTACCAAAGTCCTATAAATCCACAGTACAACATATATTGGCCTAGCATCGAGGCCCACTGTGGCACGGCATGATCTCTTATCGTGACGCGGCACAAGGCTCCATTGATGCACCCTTGCTGACAGTATCCAGACTCTATCAATGTGCCTATCGATGCATTATTGAGGCTCGCACCGAGGCTCCAGCGTGGCTTTGTCGAGGCGCCATCGATCTCTGTATCGGTGCCCTGCCATGAAGCGGCACGATGCCTCCCGAGGTGTGGTCCACAGCCTATCGTGACGCGGCACATTGCCCTTGTCGAGGCGCGGCATGGCTACCTTCTCATGGCGCGACACGATGCCCTTACTAGTGCTCTGTCAAGGAATCATCGAGGCAACCCGAAGTCATGTCGATGCCCTATCGAGATGCGATACTACTGTTTTGATCTAGACGCTATAAGAGAATGCGTGGAAGGTGGTTAGATAGAAGTGGAGCATGTTCCGGGGACTGAGCAAAAGGCGGACATACTCACTAAAGCGTTGGGAAGAACGAGGTTCAAAGAAATGAGAGAGCTAATTGGATTACGAGATCTTGAAAAGGAAGGCTTCAAGTTTAAGGGGGAAAATGTTGAGATAAGTTTGAAGAGCAAGCAAACCTAAAGTGTTTAGGATTAAGAAAATATGATTAGGAGTTATCTAAACATTAGGAAATTATCTTTTAAGAGAAAATAAAGTTTGTTGTCTATATAAGAAGTTGTTAAGTTGTGGCAACCCTTATGAGGTTTTAGAGATTGAGATTGTGAGAGATTAAATTTTGAGTTATTTTCTTAATCTAATAAATAGAGTTATTCTTTATATACTTGCTTTCTCTAAACTAGAGTTACCTGGTTTGTTATGTTCAAAACTTGCCGGTTGAATCTATGGAAGAAAAACTCCCTTAAACAGTATCTTGGTTAAATTATCGACATTCTATAATATTCTACTAGATTTTATTGATTTGGGGATATGTTAGCGTACGACGAGGTGCAAGGAGAGCACTAGAAGATGAGTTCGTCCTGACGTCCACGTGTGGTAGTTAATGACAATTTGGGAAATGATCGACTGAATCCAATCATTGACTCCGCGTTGCTCTTTGGCTATCATAGTTCTTATCCTCTCGACATGTGTCCCTGCTCGACGCCTAGTCATTTGGTATCGTTGATTTTTTTTTCCCTTACGTCCCGGTTATATATTAAGTTATTAACTAACCAAACGAAATTCAAGCTATTACATTAGAGTGGTTAGTTACTAAATTCAAGTTTAATTCTCTGGTTTTTTTGTAACTTTTGTCTAGTTTGGAATTTGATTCCGTTTTGGTGGTTATATGACTTCTCTAGAGTGGGATTAAATGGTGGTATTTTGGCTCTCCTATGGTAGGAAGTTGAGATTAAATCGTGGAATTATGGTGTGGGTTATGGCTTTCCTATACTGGGATTAAGTTGTGAGATTGTGACTTTCCTGTAATGAAATTGTGGTTCTTTCTATGTATTTCGACTTCATGATTTTAATATTATAAATAGATGAAAAAAAACTAACCAAATGAAATAAAACTATTTTTATTTGATAATTGACGAAATAAAAGTTTAACTCTTCGGATTTTTTTATTCGTGATATTATTTTTTACTAATATTCTTTTTGGACTACAAATTTTTTATTCCAATATTACGAAACTAATATATTCATCACCTTTTTTTCATACAACATAAATTTAGTTTGACCATTAAAATTTAAAAAAAAAATGGAATTTTGTTTTAGTAGTGAAATTTTTAGATTTTAACACCTTTTTATCTATTTTTCTTTTAATATCCTATTTTTGTTTGAGTTTAATATCTTATTAATTCTAAAAATCAAGAGACTCTACTACAAGAAGTTTCTTGCAAGCCTACCACAATTAAAATTTCAAGCATTTGAGTCGAAGTGGTAGAATCATACCCGAAGCCATAACGAATCTGAATTTGGGTAATTGTAAATAATTTTAATTTTTTTTATGACTTTAAGAAATTTTAGATAATGTTGAATAATTTTAAGCAATTACAAATAACATTCGATGACTTTTAAATCAGTGATCCAAACAAATAATTCATACATGCCAAATAATTAACCGAGTTGCACATTTTCTCATTGGAATAAACAATCTCTCTCGAAACATGTAATTTTTGTGACTCTAGTTTATGACTCTAGTTTATGCGAAAGATTTAGATAGTTTGTATCGACTACGGATAGGATCAGATGATTTGATCCAGAATGCATATTTCTATTACTCAGTAATTATTTTGCGTCTACTAAAATCCACATGTGTACAGGGTCTTTTGGTCGAATGGTAAGGATCGGGTTTGTAGTGTTACCACGCTTCAAGTTCGATTTACCTGTTTCGCGAAACTACAACATATTATCCTAGACAACTACACGGATATGGGTCCTGGCTTTTGGTCCATTTGCATATCCGAAGAAAATATATCTATGGACTACACCTCTCCCATAAATTAGTTTGGACCTCTGCATAAATCTAGAATTTACCCTGAATTATAAAAAACAATCCACATATACATGGTAACTAGATGATGAAACAAAATATAACTTTAGTTTGCATATCAACTTTTGATGCGAGATTTACAACATGTTCCCTCGAGATAGTATTGTTTTTGGACATCTCAAACGAAATTAATTAGAATTGATAATATATTTGGCATTAAATAATATATATTTAAGTCAAAATCACATTTTGATAGTATGTAAAATCATGGAAATGGGATGATTAATAATTGGGAAGTTTACTAAAACAACTTTGGAAAGTTGTTTTTTGAACAAAATGATGTTCATTTCTTAATATTACTTAAACAATTTTTTATACCCGTTTTACATTTATTTGTTTTAAAGACAAAAAATGTATTTACGAAACTGCCATTAATGAGGCAGGACACGTAGGCAAAGATTTTTCCGTCAAAAGAAAATAAGTCTACCGTTCATGTGATCATAGATTTATTTTACGATCGGTAGATTTATTAAGTGGTTGGTAGACTTAATTCAAATCCGTAGGCTTAATTGACGAACGGTAGAGTTAATATTTGAATGATAGACTTATTGTGTAAACTTATTTTATTTAGTGGTAGACTTAACGCCTAAAGTGGTAGATTTGTTTTTGAGTGATAGATTTAGTAGTCGAATGGTAGATTTGTAACGCCCTGACCGCCGTCGAGCTATCGGTATGCAGGGGAAATTCTCATTCCCTCGAGAGAAATCCTCATCTCTTAATAACATACAGGGGAAATTCTCATCCCCTCAAGAGAAATCCTTATATCCTAATAGGCCCCACACCCACTCTCGGCCCGTGGGTCCACCCCTGTCCGACGGTCGGCGCGTTAGTCCGGGAGGCTCGAAAGACTTGTTTACTAACCCTGCAAATCACCACGTGATCTTTCCCCTTGTTTTGTCCTCACTCACACGGTACTGGAAATGACTTTCCAGTAGGTCATCCATCCTTAAATTGCTCCAGCCCAAGCACGCTTAACTTTGGAGTTCTCTCTGGATGTGTGACGGAAAAGATAAGTGCACTTTGGTGATATAAGTAGTCAAATCAATTCTCTTAACCCTCTCCGCATGCACCACATATTTCAGAAACCGGGATGTTACAATCACCCCCACTAACTGATCGCAACGTCCTCGTTGCGTACCAGGATCGTTACCCCTGACAGTGTGACTCACACACTCATCAGGGTTCGTTCTGATACCACTTGTAATGCCCTGACCGCCGTCGAGCTATCGGTATGCAGGGGAAATCCTCATCCCCTCGAGAGAAATCCTCATCTCTCAATAACATACAGGGGAAATCTTCATCCCCTCAGGAGAAATCCTCATCTCCTAATGGGCCCCATACCCACTCTCGGCCCGTGGGTCCACCCCTATCCGACAGTCGGCGCGTTAGTCCGGGAGGCTCGAAAGACTTGTTTACTAACCCTGCAAATCACCACGTGATCTTTCCCCATGTTTTGTCCTCACTCACACGGTACTGGAAATGACTTTCCAGTAGGTCATCCATCCTTAAATTGCTCCAGCCCAAGCACGCTTAACTCTAGAATTCTCTCTGGATGTGTGACGAAAAAGATAAGTGCACTTTGGTGATATAGGTAGCCAAATCAATTCTCTTAACCTTCTCTGCATGCACCACATATTTCATAAACCGGGATGTTACAAGATTTATCTCGGTAGACTTATTATTGAGTGGTAGATTTATTTGTATGTGATGGTAGACTATTACTCTTGGTAGATTTAAATTCCACGATAGTAGACTTAAATTCCTGGTTGGTAGACTTAATTTTGTGATCGGTAGACTTATTGATGGTTCGCTATCGTAGACTTATTTATAGTAGTGGTAGATTTATAATATGTGGTGTAATGACCGCAAACCAAAAATTATGTGTGCGTCGATCGACGCAAAGTTAAATCGAACCGGTTGGTTCGATTTAAGTTATCGGTTTACGGGCCGGTTAGGGTGAAAACCCTAGGGCTTCCCTATAAATAGAGGGTGGCCGCGTTTTTGAGGGGTTTTAGAGTTCTAGAGATTTCCAGAAAGTTCCAGAGAGTTTTTCAGAGAGTTTGAGAGAAGGAGATTCGTTTGGGAGGTTCTGGAGATCGTTGCTGGGCTTGTTGATCACGTTTGGGAGAGGATTTCAGATCCTTGGGTTGTGTCAATCAACGCATGTGCAGTTGTGCAATTCTTGTTTGATTGTTCATGTTGTGCGTTGTTGATTGTTCATCCTGGTATTGTATCTCTTTCTTATGCTTGTGTGTATAGCCTAGTAGATGGGATGACCGTCTCACTGAGTATTTGTGATAATACTCACACATCTCTTATAACCATGTGATGCAGGTAAAGACAAGGTGTGATCGTGGAATCGTGGCCGGGAAGAGGAGATGATCTAGTGGCTCGATTGATTGCTCGTTGTTATTAGAATTGTAAGGATGTTAGTAATTTTGGAACTATGTTGGATTGTTATGTGGTTTGTGTTGCTGAACTAGTTGTTGAATTTGGAATTGGAGTTGGTTTAGTTTCAGTAAAGTATGGGATTTACTGGATGTTGTGATTGGTTAATTGTTGTATTGTTTCCGCGTATTGTGTGCTTGACCGTTGAGGGTTATTGATATGCTCAAATTTGCCCTGAGCTACTCTCTCAAATTAAGAGATCGTAGTAGTACTTAGGGATCGAATCCACAGGGAATCTAAACACACAATCGATTAGTGAATTCAAATTATGTTAAGTAAATAGGAATGAATGTAAAGTAAAAGCAGAAGTAAACAAGTGAATGATGATTAAAGTTCTTAAAATTCAATAAGACAAAAGAGTTAGGCAATAAGTTGTTCGCAGGAATGATTCAAAAATTGATCGTGTCGATCGACACACAGGTATGTGTCGATCGACACAGAGATAAAAACGGTTAGGATTTTGTTAAGCACGGTTCTAGAACTCAAACACGAATGTAAAACCAATCAACTTTCGTTGCAGAGATTATCTATGACTAAATCCCTAAATTCCAAATTTTTTTGCAAACTTAGTGAATATAATCAAGCTTTAAGTTCAGGTTCAATTGTTCACAAAATTACTAAGCCAAATTTCTTTGCGAATAGATAATTTTGCTCATCTAATATTATATCAGGTTGTTAATAATATTTTCGCTTCTATTAAAGCAACCTAGGATATCCAATTTCAGTTGATCAATCCTAAAATCAGAGTTAAATCAATCTAGATGAAGAACATAAAGATAAATCCTAACAGGGTTTCAATCCTATCAATTTCTCATCAAACCCTAGAACTTCCCAAAACCTTACAAGCAAACTACTCAGACATGGATAAGGAATTCGTTTTGAATGAATAATATTGCATTAAAAAGATAGAGTAAGAGATATAGAGAGTTGAAATCGATAAAGTCTAGAAGTCTGAAATCTCCTCAAAGCTCTCCAAAATCTCCTCTCTCCAGTCTCAATAGAAAATAAGATAATCTACTTAAAAGCCTAAATAAAAACTATATATAATGTGTAAAATTCGGACTGGAATTTTCTGTAAACTTCTTGGCTTCATGGGCCTATGAGGAAATTCTTCAATCTTCACGTCAGACATGCTCGTGTCGATCGACACACAGGTCCGTGTCGATTGACACACAGGTCCGTGTCGATCGACACAGTCCTGAAAACTCGATTCCGACTTGATCACTTTGGCTCTTCTTTCCTCGATGCTCCAAAATGCTCCAAAAGTTTCCATTAAGCTTCAATCGTCCTTTAACCTGCAAAGACTCTAAAAGACTCGAAAAATACCAAAATGACTATATGAAAAGGACTTATATCATGGTCAAAAACGGGTAAAAACCATGATATATCAACTCTCCCAAACTTAGCATTTGCTTGCCCTCAAGCAAAACATACACCAAGAATGTGAAAGAGGTTTGAAATCGCAGAAACTTACCTTCCCTTGGAGCACCGGACCGATCCCTTTCAACTAGTAATCCACATAATGCATAACCAACTCAAAACCAGACCACCATGTACTTCTCCATAGACATTCGCAGCCTCCCAAATTTATCCACGACTTATCAACATAACCCGCTAGTCCTCATTGCTGGGTCTCATCCCAGATCTCGATGCCAAGAACCTTCTAGACTCATTCCCATACTATACCATGTCAAATGAACCATACAACCTTTGGTACTCTTCCTTTTTTATTTTTTTTTATTTTTTTTATGACTGTTGAGACCCAAAAGCAGTGCTTTCACTACTGTTGTTCCTTGTGAGTAGACAGGGTCGTGAGATCGCTCGTCCTCTGCATCCGTTCTAAGGGACTCAGACTACTGTTTTTGAGCTCCGGGTGATCATCTCTTGAGTACTGACTCACTGGAATTTTATTTCCTCATACTTATACTCAAGAACTATCACTTCACCCCAATCATCATTACATATATATTTTTTATTAGAACAAAGGAGAGGAGTACCTTTACTAAAAGGTACACTTGTCAGGTATGAATGAGGAGTCAAGCTCTATGAACACCAATCACTGAGGAAACCGCATAATTAGCTCGAACCCTGGGCGGATTATGCTGGAAGTAACAGACGTCTCTAGTTAACTCATCAGCCTTTGGATTTTCATTAGTCTGACTCTGAAATCGATCCTGGAAGAATGCTCACACAACTGAAAAAGACAATCCACTAGACCAAAAAAAGGGTCATTGTTTCCAACTGACTATTTTGACTCAATAAAACGTTTTGGACTGACGCTAAAAAATGAACACAATGTTAGCAACTACCTCCCCCAGACTTAAACAACATTGTCCTCAGTGTTATTAAGCCTGAAGTTGGTGAAAGAACAGAAAACAAAAAGAAAAATCAATTGAAAAGAACGAGAACTTACCTGTTGCAGGCTGTGTCGATCGACACGAGTAGGTGTGTCGATCGACACACTGGTTTTTCTTCGTCTCGTCGTCTTTTTCTTTTTTATGAATAAACCTGAAACACTTAGACTAAAACTAAAAGTTAGTAAACAAAGGGGAAAATCAAATGAAAATATGTAGACTTACCAGTGGGTTGCCTCCCACTAAGCTTTTGTTTTCAGTCATTAGCTTGACTGTGTCAGGACTTAGGCTTTTGGTGGATTTTTGAGGGGCCTTCTGTCTCCCTCATCCGTTGATAGCCTTGCATTTGATCGATCTCTACCTCCAGACTTCCAAGGAACAATATTAGGGAAAAGCTTCATGGTGGTTTTCAGCATCTCTTGAACAACTACCTCTCCTTTCTCCCTCAACTCTAAGGGGATGATGATTCTGAACTTGGAGAATGGTTTAGAAGTCTTTTTGCGCTTCACCTTGCAAGCAGTCAAGTCTCCATCAGATATCATGAGGATGGAGTCGAAGGTGGGGCACATGGGATCCTCTTCGTGTCATCTTTAAGGTCTGAACTCTGCTTCCCTCCATTTGTAACGGTCATACAAGAATTCTTCTTGATATAAATTGCGGGGTAGAAGACATCCTTGTTGATCTTAGAGAGGGAGATTCTCTGATTCGGAAAATCCACAATTGCACCTACAGTAGCAAGGAATGATGACCCAAGAATCAATGGTCTCTCGCTGTCATTCTTTGTCTCCATAATGTGAAAATCCACCGGAACCAGACAATCTCCTACTTGAAGCATCAAGTCAGGAATGAACCCTTTCGAAAATGTTGAAGAATAGTCAGCCAGCTCGAGAGACATCTTTGAAGGTTGCAGATCCTTAATCCCCAACTTCCTTGCAACAGACTGAGACATGACATTTACATTAGCTCCAGTGTCACAAAGAGAATTCTTAAATTCCATACCTTTGATTGAGTAAGGAACAATGAACATCCCTGGATTCGGTATCTTTTGCAACTTCCTCAGCAGTGGTTGAGCATGTCTCCCTTTCTCCTCTGGCGTTTTAACACTAATAGCCCATGGGTATGGAATCTTGGGCTTGTAGACCCTTTTCTCTGCTATGGCTGAAGGTTTCGAAGTGTTTGGACTTGTCTGGGACCCGTGTCGATCGACACAGAGGGGGTATATCGATCGACATGCTTGTGTCGAGGATGTGTTGACCTTGGGAGAAGAATCACCGATTGCGTAAACTCCAGTATTGCGATTTTTGACCTGTGTCGATCGACACAAGCCTTCCGTGTCGATCAACACAGGGTCTAGAAAGCAAAACTCATCTTCTTCAACCTCCTCTTCATTCCCTAGAGTGATGGCATTGACATGTAGTCTCGGGTTTGTTTCCGTCTTGGCTGGGAGAAATCCCTCTTGCCTTCTAACAGTCTCTACAGTTTGAGCAACTTGGGTATCTAGCTTCTTCACATGGAGATTTAGGGCCTCGATTTTACCATTGAGATCAGAGTACATGGTATCCATCTTCCTGTTAAAGCTCACAGTCATCTTGTGTTGAGCCTCCAAGAGCTGCTCTAGCATAGATTTCATCTCGCTACTCTCTGATGACTGAGCAGGTGGTGTCTGATAAGAAGAAGAACCGTAGTTCCTAGTGTAATTGCTCTGGAAAGGCTTCTGATAGTCGTTCTTCTGATACCCTTGTTGATTATCATACCTCTGCCTTTGAAAACCAGCTCCACCAACGTAGTTGCAGTCCTTTTCACCCTGCTCTTCCTCTGGAATGAAGGTCTCTACCTCTTGAGCGAACTGAACAGTCTTCTTCCCCACTAGCAGGTTGTGTACAGAATCCAGCTTAGCCTTAACCTCAGCAATTTGGCTACCATCCATGTTCCCACCAAGCTTCTTCCTCTCGAAGTCTGCGTTCTTCATACTATTTCTAGAAGCCAAGTTATCAATAAGAATCAGTGCATCCTCCGGATATCTGGTGTTGAAGTTCCCATTACTAGCAAAATCAAGAGCCATCTGATACCTCCAATCAATCCCTCTGAAGAAAATGCCCAACAGCTGAATATCACTGAACCCATGGTGAGGACAATCTCTCTCGTAGGATTTGAATCTCCCCCATGAAGCCTTGAATGCCTCAGTCGGTCCCTGCTTGAAAGTAAAGATCTTGGTCCTCAAATCCTCGGATCTCGCCTCATCAAAGAAATTATTGAGGAAAGCATTCTTGGTGTCCTCTTAAGTATCAGCGAGCCCAGCTCCAGCTGCTTCAACCAGTAAGCTGCTTCTCCACTAAGAGAGTAGGGGAAACGCGTGCAGTAGAGGTAGTCGCTTGACACTCCATTAGCCTTAATACTAGATGCTAAGTCCTCAAACCTCTCGATGTGGTCCATGGGGTGCTCAGAGGAAAGACCGTGGAACGGGTGCTGAGCCACAAGTGAGAAGAAAGCAGACTTCAACTCAAAATCGCTCCTCTGGAACGCAGGAGGGCGAATTGCAGCCCTGTTAGCGTAGAACTCATTTAGCCTGTTGTACTCTCCCAGAGTACGCCCACGCCCAGCTGGCTCCTCTAAAATGACAACTCCATTCTCATCTATCCTCTGACCGTGAGCATTGCGTCTGCGACCCTCAGCATCCTGAAGAAACTCGTCTTCATCTCTAATAAGAACTAATGTGTTTTCTTTCTCGCTGCTCGGTTCGCTCGTTCCAACTTTCCAATCTCAAGGTTGAGATCAACTAGCTCTTCGTTATGGTTGCTTCTGGTAACGCGATTAGGCATAAACCTGAAACACACAATACAAAGAGAAAAGAACAAGTAAGTAATAAAATAAAAATAAAATAAAAACTTAGACAAAATTCTAGTATCAATAATCGATTGGTTAAATCGATTCCCAGGCAACGGCGCCAAAATTTGATATGCTCAAATTTGCCCTGAGCTACTCTCTTAAATTAAGAGATCGTAGTAGTTTTAGGGATCGAATCCACAGGGAATCTAAACACACAATCGATTAGTGAATTCAAATTATGTTAAGTAAATAGGAATGAATGTAAAGTAAAAGCAGAAGTAAACAAGTGAATGATGATTAAAGTTCTTAAAATTCAATGAGACAAAAAAGTTAGGCAATAAGTTGTTCGCAGGAATGATTCAAAAATTGATCGTGTCGATCGACACAGAGATAAAAACGGTTAGGATTTTGTTAAGCACGGTTCTAGAACTCAAACACGAATGTAAAACCAATCAACTTTCGTTGCAGATATTATCTATGACTAAATCCCTAAATTCCAAATTTCTTTGCAAACTTAGTGAATATAATCAAGCTTTAAGTTCAGGTTCAATTGTTCACAAAATTACTAAGCCAAATTTCTTTGCGAATAGATAATTTTGCTCATTTAATATTATATCAGGTTGTTAATAATACTTTCGCTTCTATTAAAGCAACCTAGGATATCCAATTTCAGTTGATCAATCCTAAAATCAGAGTTAAATCAATCTAGATGAAGAACATAAAGATAAATCCTAACAGGGTTTCAATCCTATCAATTTCTCATCAAACCCTAGAACTTCCCAAAACCTTACAAGCAAACTACTCAGACATGGATGAGGAATTCGTTATGAATGAATAATATTGCATTAAAAAGATAGAGTAAGAGATACAGAGAATTGAAATCGATAAAGTCTGGAAGTCTGAAATCTCCTCAAAGCTCTCCAAAATCTCCTCTCTCCAGTCTCAATAGAAAATAAGATGATCTACTTAAAAGCCTAAATAAAAACTATATATAATGTGTAAAATTTGGACTGGGCTTTTCTGTAAACTTATGGGCTTCATGGGCCTATGGGAAATTCTTCAATCTTCACGTTAGACATGCTCGTGTCGATCGACACACAGGTCCGTGTCGATTGACATAGTCCTGAAAACTCGTTTCCGACTTGATCACTTTGGCTCTTCTTTCCTCGATGCTCCAAAATGCTCCAAAAGCTTCCATTAAGCTTCAATCGTCCTTTAACCTGCAAAGACTCTAAACGACTCGAAAAATACCAAAATGACTCTATGAAAATGACTTATATCATGGTCAAAAACGGGTAAAAACCATGATATATCAGTTATTATTTGTGATAATAATAATCCAAATTTAGAAAAAAATTTAAATTTTTACGGGTTGTGTCGTTTCATGTGGTAGACTTATTTATAGTAGTGGTAGAGTTAATTTTATGATCGGTAAACTTATTGATGGTTCACGCAATCGTAAACTTATTTATAGTAGTGGTAGATTTATAATATGTGGTAGACTTATTTATAATCGTGGTAGAGTTAATTTTTTTATCTGTAGACTTATTGATGGTTCGCGCAATCGTAAACTTATTTATATTAGTGGTAGATTTATAATATGTGGTAGACTTATTTATAGTCGTGGTAGAGTTAATTTTTTGATCGGTAGACTTATTGATGGTTCGCACAATCGTGGACTTATTTATAATATTGGTAATATGTGGTAGAATTATTTATAATAGTGATAGAGTTATTCAATAAAGGGTAAAATCGTAATTTACGGTTCATCTTTTCCATACGACCCAACTTCTCTCAAACCCTAACTATGGCCACCAACCACCTTTTAGCTTGTTCTTACTGTATTTTAACTTGTTTTCAACTGGATTTAGCTTAAAACTAGTAGATTTAACATCATAAATCGTTTTTCTAACAAAAAATTTAAAAAATTCGAGTTTTTTTTTCAGCTTCTGATTTTTAATCTAATTTTACCTAAATTCCGACAGCACATCTCCGTCGAGTGCGTATCCGACGCCTCCGCGGCTGCGGTTTCGAACAGAAATATTACCTAAACTTAGATTTTTTTTTATATAATATATTCATAATGGTATTCTTGTAATTAAAAAAACTTTTGTAATGGTTATAATGTCTTTTAGATTTTTGTTAGATTTTTCATTTGTTTGAAAGTTGTTTACTTATTAGGTAACTTTCCAAAATTGTTTTAATAATTATCCATTAATAATGAGTATAGTAAGTTTTATATACCATGTTTGTCCCTGCTTTAGATTTAACCAGAAACTTTCTCACGGTTTTTGGTATATTTCCCTTAGAACATTTCCAAAAGAGACCTCAAAATTTCATATTTGAAGTTTTAGAGCCTCTCCAAAAGCAACTTCAAAACTTCAAATTTTGAGGTTTCATCTTTTTTTACATTTTGATTCCTACAATTTATATATCATTAATTTTCATGTTATTAATTTAATTTTTATCATTTTAATCCTTACAAGTTTATGTCTCATAAATATTTATACATATATTTTATAAATTTAATTTTTACATATAAAATTAATTAATTTCTTTAAAATTAAAACTAATGAAAATGTTCTACTTCAACCATTTTTATCTTGTAATCTACAGATAAAAAATAAAAAAGTTCATTTATCACTTTAAA
Organism: Arabis hirsuta; assembly: GCA_964056655.1. Taxonomy (NCBI): domain Eukaryota; kingdom Viridiplantae; phylum Streptophyta; class Magnoliopsida; order Brassicales; family Brassicaceae; genus Arabis; species Arabis hirsuta. The sequence goes on from OZ053299.1 coordinate 29,535,010, forward strand.
ATACATTGACTGATCATATATGAAATCATTACAAAAATAATTTTATTAAATAATTTAGTATTTTATTTGTAATTTATTTTTATATTGTGTGTTTTTATTATTATTTTATATATATAATTTTATGTTATAATGTAATATTTTATTAATTGATGTTGTTTGTATGATTTTTTAATGTATGTTTTAAGCTATTTATAAAAATTCTATGATTTTTATTAACTTTGATCAAAAGAAAAAACTAAAATGCAAAATACTTTTTTTTAAGATTTCATTTGAGGTTTACCATTGGAGAACAACACCATCAACCTTCAAATTTAAGATTTAGCAAACCTGAAAAACGAGGATTGTCTGGGAGATGCTATTTGAGAAATTACTATAACCTAATCAGAAAACACTAAAATATATCCTGAAACCTTTTTCTCCAAAGTGATTGCACATTAATCACTGTTTAAGACAATAACTAAATTAAAGAATACGCTTCATTTTACTATCAGTATGTCATCACATAATAATATTTTGACAAATCCAAAAAAAAAAAAAAACTTAGTCCATAAATTCTAAAAATCCATTATAAGCACGCGATTTTCACCACCGTCTTGGATAACTGAGCAGTGGTAAAATAGTTTATTATCCTGTTGACAAAAACAAAACCACAAAAATTTTCAAATTTGTTAAAAATGTTCAAATATCTTGGATCTGATTGATAACGTAAAATTGTACGGGTTCTTAGCATGTAACGGAAGCTATAGGTGGTTATAGAATAGTTAAAAACTGAAAAAATGGTGTTGATAATATTTTTGATACTGTTTTTTCGATTAGTAATAAAAAAATACTGAAATTACGGTACGGGATTACCTATCATAACTTTTACCTATAAATATTTGTAAGACGTCGATATACACATGATATAGCCTTAATGTGTTTACCACTAATTAGGCATGGGCATAATAACCGAACCCGAATATCCGAACCTGTATCCGACCCGAAAACACAGGTTCTAACAGGATATGAGTATTTGTGTTTTATCCTGCTGGGTATATTAGAGTGCTACCCATGGATACAGATTCGGGTACAAGTTCATACCCGAGATCCAAAAAAACCCGAATGTTTTGTTACTTAATACTTAGATTATATATGTTTTGTTTAGTTATAGTTATAAGACCTTTAATATTATGATATTATGAATTTCAAATGAATGTTATAGTCATAGCTTCAGATATTTGTTGTTTTTACATGTTTGGTGTTATGTGCTCTTTATCGTAGCCAAAGAAGCATCAGGTCCAAAAGAAACAACTCTGCTAAATGATAAAAAAGTGATCGAAGGCGTGAGATTTTGTCAAACCACGATGAGATAAGAGCATGAAAAAATTGAACATACATTTATTCATCACCTCTCCAAATTCACAAGTCCGGAGATATAATAATATTGTAGGAGCTAAGAAAAGAGTAAAACATTAGATAAAAAAGGTAAGATAATTCATTAAAATATTACACTTGATAAAACTATAATTAAATTTTAAACCGCCAAAACTAAACTTTATGCCTTTAAAACCAAATCCTAAACTATAATATCAAATCTAAAACAGTTAACGTAAATTCAAAAATTTAAATTATAAATTTTTAAAAGTTATTTTTAATATTTGTGATATCTTTTGAAAACATAAATTATTTATAGTTTTTTCAAAATGAAAATTTTTTTGTGATACCTTTAGAAAAGAAACCACTACTATGATATATTTTGACACAAAAAATTCAGTTATATTTTAAAAAAAAAATCTCAAAGAAAGCATTACAAAACTCTAAATTTCACTTTTCTCCAATGTTTTGATATCCGACCCCGAAGTGAACCGTGTCACTTTACGGGTCATCGGATCTTCGGGTCAATCAGGTTCAACTGTGCGTCAATATACATAATTAGTATCATATAATATGATAATACAATATATTATTTATAAATTATAATTTATGTACTTTATATATATATACTAAACTAAATTTGTTTTGTTAATTTGTTCAAAAGTAAAATTTTATATGTTTGTTTGAATTGATTGTTTTATTTTGTAATTTTATTTAAATTTTTGTAAAAATATAATATTTTGAATAGTTAATGGTAACAATATAAACAATGAATACTTAATGGTAACAATATAAACAAAATATTAAAAGAACAAAATTAAATAAAATAATAACTAAAAAGAGTTCGCTAATGGTAAAATATATTATCAGTGTGATATATATATGTGATCGAACTTCTACCAAAACCAAATATACGTGATCAACATCGTTGATTAAAACTTTTGCAACCAATTTTTTTCAAAACCGGAAACCTGCCGATCCGGGTCACCGGTTTTAAAACAGGTTTTTACAGATTTTTCCAGTTCAATTATATGCCGATTTTTAAGTAAAACCCGAACCGGATATGTTACCGGGTCACGGTTAAACCGGACCGGACTCCGAATATCAAAACATTGCTCTTCTCCCTCTCTATCTCCTTTTTTGACTTTATACTTTTTATCCTGTCTCCTCTCCTCTCAGGTCATCAGTCTGATTATTGTCGAACGTGTTGCCACCGACACTTGCGGCACGTGCGATTCACACGCACACAAGTTCCCGAGTGCTTTGTTCCTCTGCTTCGCGTTGTTTTGATGCCGACGGTTTCGTTATGGCCGGTGCTTGGATTTATTCAACACTTGTTTAGTTTACTTTCCTTAACTATTGATTACCTAATTGACCTCTTATTTTATTCATTACTTATTGCATTATATGGCATTATCAACATTTTTAAATTATGTGGAATCTTTTACTTTTCTCACACATATTTAGTATTCTTCTTGATTTTTGTCATTGATATAAACAAAACCGAGTTGAGAGTATAGACAGGAGCGGCTCTAATTTTTTTTTTCTTTAAATAGGCTTAAAAAAATTTCTAAACATTTTGGACCCTGCCATTTGTTCCTCCTGCGCTTATCAAGAAACGCCCCTGAGTATAGATAGACGTTTTACCGACCAATCATTATATAATTCCGGAAATCGATATCATGATATTTTATTATTATAATTGGTACATGAGTTTTTTTTTTTGTTAAAGTACTTTCGAAGCTTTCTGCAAGACCTTGTTCATTTTCATTTTCATACAAGTCAAAGTTTCGAATGCGTGTTTGTTTCACAATAATAATATATCCAATTATCACTATATCAAATATGAAACATAGCGAAATAAGAACAGAAAAGGGATTAGTTAAGCACTTAAGCTATATGATATATCGCACGGACTTAACTTTCAGGTCATAATCTATTTGGCCATATCGTATTGACTACAGGTCATAATCTTATTTTTGGTTAGGCTTTAGTTTTCGCTCAACAAACTTTAGTCATTATATTAAAAAAATAAATTATAGCCATTGTTTCAAAAAAACCCATACAGACTAGTTTTTTTTTCTTTTTACATCTTTGGATACATAGAAATCAGAAGTCAAATGAAGAGTTTAGTAACATTTTTATTTGAGTCTCAGCAAAGTAAAGAAGTAGAATATAATCCCTATGTTTGATTAACCAATTATACTAAGGCCAATACAACATTTTAGTCTTACGGCTAGGGTCGGCCCTGGGCATAGTCCAATGAAACATTGGTTTTGGTTCCAAAATTTAATTGACCCATTTAAGTGAGAAAAATACATATATATTTAATATACAAATAATTATAGAATGTTATGAGTTTTAGGGTTTTTTTACCAATTCTATGGTCCAATATAAATCATTAAACCAATAGTCCAAAAGATTTTTTTGTTTGATTTAATTGTTCTCTTCTATCTTTCACATACGTTTTCTTTTTTCTTGGCTACATTTTTTCCTCAAAAGAATTTGATATGATAGGCCTCATTTTTTATTTTGTTTATGGCCCCAATTTTTTCAAGGCCGGTCCTGGTTACGGCATCTCCAACCCTACTTCATATCCCACTTCAAACTCTATTTTGAAGTAAAATCTCCTCCAACCCCAATTCCATTTTCAACTCCAAAATGGAATAAACTCATTTTTTTTTCTCTAAATATGGAGTAATCTTCTTTTCCACTTCATTTTGGATTTAAATTTTTTTATTTATAAAATGGTCATTTAAACTTTAAATAATTTCATTTTAAGAGATAAATAATTATTTTGGTAAGGATTTTATGTTTGGTTAATATTCTTAATAATAATATATTTATGAGTTTATCAAATCACAAAAATTTACAACAAAATTATTATATTATAATGTGTAAAATTGCAATGTATGTGTAAGTTTTTCTTGTTAAAAATGTGTATGTATGTCTAAGTTAATATATGTTATTATGAATTTAATCTTTAAAAGTGCATATTTTAAAGTTAATATGTATTTATGTGTAAGTTAATATAACAAAATATAATGTTACGATTGTAATTTATAAAACAAAAATATAATGGGGTCAATTTGTAGATTTTATAAATAAAGTGCATTATTAGTAATTAATAATAAAGAAATTTCAAAAAATGCCACTTTACAAAAATGCCACACTTTTGAAATCTTTGCAAAAATGCCATTTTTTTGAAAATTATGTTTTCTTTATATTATTTATGTTTGAGTTAATTATGTTCTATTAGGGTTTAGTTTTGAGGGTTTAAAGGAGTTTAGGGGTCAAAAATTTTTTTAGGGTTTAGAATTTTAAAATATAAGCTTTATAAATCTATAATTAGTGGCATTTTTGCAAATGAACACTCCTAAGTGGCATTATTGCAAATATGCACACAAAAAGTGGCATTTTTTAATTGTTCCTTAATAATAAATAGAAAAAGAGAATTATACTTCAAGTATTATTTTTGGAATAAGAAATTGAGTAATACATTGGAGTAAAAAATAGAGTAATACATTGAAGATGCTCTTATCAGTTAAACAAAACGAAAAAACGCAAATTAATTCATTTATTTTTCTTTTTGCATTATCAAAATTTTTGAATTAAAAAAATTCGGAACATTATTTTTTCTAAAAATAAAAATCATAGTATAACTGATAAATGCAAATGTAGTTTGAAACAATCGAAATTATATATTAGTAGACAACACTAGAGGGTAATATATGGCAATCCCTGTATGATTAATTAATCACATGTGAATCTGAAAATGGAGATGAAATCGAGGCTAATGTGTACAAAAGAGTGAAACAAAACAGAAACAGCGAGTTAAATGGTATATGAGGAGGGTGTAAGAACATCATGTAAGTCCTAAACACAACCATATATCTAATAATGAAAGTGCAAAATACAACCGGAGTCGTTGATCTTGACTCCAAAAAGACATGTTCTTTGTTTGTTAGCTACAAAAGATAGCTACATATCCATATACACATATAACTACTATGTCACGTACTTTTCTCACTAGACACTCTCATGTGACAATCATCGAATCTTCCAAAACATTCTAACCCAATCCATCTGCTGTGGACTTCGTCCTCTATCTCAACTTATATCATGATGTTCATTTAAACATTTAGTTATGTCCTATCAAGTCCCACAAGAACTATAATATAGATGACACAATATACTCAAGTCCCAAAGACATTGTTAATGGTCGAGGGGTAGCAAGATATATCCTTTATCTGGAAGAATCTCTTTCTAACACCGATACATATCCGTTCAACAAATTTTGGTCTGTGTCAAGAGTTTGAAATGATAATTGATATAATATATGTATAGCTTAAAAATAGGGATCATAATCTAAAAGAGCCCAAATATTAAAAAAAAATTCAGCTCATCCTTCCTTTTTCTAAAACACCCCAACAATTTATCCTCCCCACTTTTACCCCTCTAATTTAATTTTTCTTTAAATTTGAGATTTCTTTTTAATTTCAAACAGAAACTGATGGGCCCATATCCCATAAATTCTTCAACAACCAAAACAAATTAGCCTATCCAAAGCTTCCACATGTGCTTCAATCCAACCACCTTCCTCATTGTGTTTATTCGGATCCTGTTTATTCTCCCAAACCCAGAAACATAAAAACGAAATCGGAAACAGAGCAACAACTTCTTTCTCGTTTTCACTTCGTCTTGTCATCGTGTGAAGTTTGGCTTGTAATCTTCTTCCTCGTTTTCCTTCTTCATCTCGTCAAAGCCATCCTGTCCGGACCTGTTGTCTTTGGAATTAAGGTTAGATACTTTCGTTTTTATGAACTTTCGTGTCTAGGGTTAGATTGAGTTTGAAAAACAAGTGAATCATTGTAAAAAATTTCGAAATCAGAGGATTTACCGAAACTGCAGGAAATTGCAGAGGTATAACTGGTACTAATGAGAATAACTGGTATAACTGTACAACTGGAATAACTGGTATGACTAGTATTTGTAAGAATAATTGGTATAATTGGTACTACTGAGAATCACTGGTATAACTGGAATAACTGGAATAACTGGTACTACTGTGAATACTGTTACGAGTGAGAGTAAATGGTATTACTGAAATAGTACTATAGTTATACAATTGATTATATACTAACAATATTTGTTATTTTCTTATTCTTTTGTAGGGGACAATGAATTGCACAATCATATGTTTTGATTATGGAGGATGTTACTCAATGGAAGGTGATCACAAAAGATGGAGTTCAAGAGGAGATCGACTTCAAACTTTAGCGATACGGACTGTGCCGGAGGAGGTGACTTATTCGGCGTTGATTGATGGAATTAGCAGAAAGATCATGATAGATGAAGTTACAACGCAGTTGAAACTTAGTTACTTTCCCATGATTTCGAATCTTTGGACACCATTAGATATTTCTAATGATGATGACGTTTTTAATTACCTAATGCAAGTGAATAGAGATGGTTGTAGAAAGCTTTTGCATGTGGAGCTCATCAAAGTTGTGGATCAAACTCATAGATGTGTGGAAGCGACAAGAGATGTTGGAGAAAATGATGTTGGAGAAAATGATATTGTTCTAGGGGATGATGGTATGATAACTATTTACACAGATGAACCATTGGAACACCATGCGTTGGTACATCAAGGTATAACTGTTTGATTTCTTTTATGTGTTCTTTCTGTCCGGTATAACTAGGTATAACTAAGTATAACTGTTTGATTTATTTAATGTGTTATTTCTGTCTAGAATAACTAGGTATAACTGTTTGATTTATTTTATGTTTTATATCTGTTTGGTATAACTAGGTATAACTGTTTGATCTATTCATGTGTTTTTTTGTCTGGTATAACTAGGTATAACTGTGATTTATTTTTATCACAGATCACGAAGAGCTTGATAATGAGGATAACTTTGTTATGCATGAAGATATTGAGGAAGATGTTTTAGTGGATAATGATGGTCTTCTATCTACTCCATGGGAAGATGGTGTGGATATTAGTTTGGGTCAAGAATTTGGAAGTAAGGAGGAAGTGAAAGTCTTAGTTCAAATAGCTGCACACCGGAATTGTTTTGAGTATGAAGTAAATAAGACGTGTACGAAACGATATGTGCTAAAATGCATGGCAGCAAATAAAGGTTGCAAGTGGTACTTACGAGTTGTTGCGATTCACAATTCAGATCGTTGGTTGGTTGTAACTTACCAGAAGATGCATACATGCTCTCGAGCTGATGCAAGTACAAGGATAAAAAGAAGGAAAGGGACAGCAAAATTAGTTGCCTCTATTTTGCAGGAAGAGTATCCTGGTAAATTAGAGACTCCAAAGCCAAAACATCTGATAGAAATGGCTAAAGGAAAAGCTAGTGTTGACCTATCATACTCGACTGCATGGAGGGGAAAAAAACTAGCTGCTAATAGTTTGAGAGGAAGTCCATATGAGAGTTATCAGAAGTTGGAGCCTTATATGTATATGCTACGGAAGATGAATGAGGGTACAAAAACATATGTGGAGTGGGATGATGATCATAGGTTTATGTATTTGTTCTTTGCATTGGGAGCTTGTATTGAAGGGTTCAGAAGCATGAGAAAAGTCATCATTGTTGATGCTACCCACCTTAAGCATGCATTTGGTGGAGTGCTAATTGTTGCGATGGCTCAAGATCCTAATCATCACCATTATCCAATTGCTTTCGGTGTAGCTGATGGTGAGAAAGAAGCAAGTTGGATGTGGTTTATGAATAAGCTAAAATCAGTGTTAGAACCAGTGGTATCGGATGATCGTAAATTGGTTTTCATATCTGATAGAAATGTAGGCCTAATCAAGTCAATACGTGAAGTGTTCCCACTTTATCATCATGGATTTTGTGTATACCATTTGTCTCAGAATGTAAAAGGAAGCATTGGCGGTACCCAGAAAAAAACTATTGCGGGGCAGTTCATGAAATGCGCGGAAGCTTATACAGAGGCTGAGTTCGTCACACTTTATAATGCATTCAGAACAAGGTATCCTTCTGCAGCTATGTATCTTGATAAAAGTGTTGAGGTGGAAAAATGGGAAAGATGTTGTTTTCCAGTTGCAAGATACAACATACTAACCACCAACAGTGTAGAATCGGTCAATGGTGTTTTCGTAGAAGCAAGGAAGTACACATTATTACCTATGATTGATATGATCATTGCAAAAATAGCTGAATGGTTCAATAAGCATCGGAAGGAATCCGTTGAACTACCCGAGTCACAGAAGTTGGTGCCTACTGTGAACACCATAATAGAGAGTAGAATACTTATTGGAAAAAACTATTTTCGCAAGAGTTGAACAGCTCGTCCCATGAATACAATGTGATTGGAGAAGATGGGAAGAACTACGTGGTTAATTTGAGCGAAAAAACTTGCAGTTGTAAGTATTTTGATATAGACAAGTACCCTTGCGTTCATGCGATACAAGCTATCATCCGACTAAGCGGAGAATCAGAGGTTCGTCATTATGAGTTTGCCTCCAAGTTTTATACAGTGGAGCAATGGGTAATGGCATATAGCAGGACGATATATCTTGTACCCCATATGTCATCTTGGATGATTCCTCCGGAAGACTATAATTCGTTCCGCTTCGGCTTGCCTTCGCCCCACAAAATTAAGAAAGGAACGGCTCAACAAAGACGACACCCATCAAGTGGAGAATATCATGGAAGAGGAAGAGGATTAGGGCATATGTATGAGTACTTAGCTGGAGAAGGACGAGGACAGGGACATATTCCTTAGCTGAAGAAGGACGAGTACTTAGCTTTGTATTTTTGTAATTCTCTCTGTCCGGTATAACTGGTATAACTAAGTATAATTGTATGCTTCGTATTTTGGAAATTTCTCTCTGGACCGTATAACTGGTATAACTAAGTATGACTGTATGCTTCATATTTTGGAAATTCTCTCTGGACGTATTCCTCATTTTCACTATGAGTTTATAAGTTTATGTATCTTTACTTGTTTGTATATTTGTCTGGACTTAGGTTAAAATTATTAGAAATTCCAGAATTGGAGAAAATTACATTGTTTACTCAAACACTATCTTATATGTATGGTAATGATATGTAGAAACACTCATTTTTATGTGAAATAAACAAACATTGTGATTTTAAAAATTTTAATATACGAAACGATAGTAAATGTACTTTAATGGATTAATTCAATGAATACTACTAGAAAAACTATAAGTTTACGTAAGTATGACTAATAATACACAAAAATTGTCTAAGTATAACTATGTGTAATAAATTTTTTTAATTTTTTAATTCTATGATGGCGCATGTGTTAAACGTGTTTATTTTTTTATTCTTATTTTTGTACACACGTGTTTTATGTTTAAGACACAATAGTTCATAGTAGTACTAGTAGTACCAAATAGAATTCAACTGCCTTTTTATACTAGTACATTTAATGCTAGTACTACTAGTAGTACCAAATCAAATTCAACAAAAAATACCAGTACCTAAAAGACAACAATCCATTACGCATAACACATACCTAAAAACACAATAATCCAGTACTCAACACAAAAGAACAGTTCATCCAAAACACATAAGTACCTAAAAACTTCAAAAGAACCTAAGAACCTTAATTCTTCTTACTCTTCTTCCCAACCTTTTTGTCATCCCCACTGTTTTTTCTTTTCTTCCCAACCTCTTTGTCACCTCCTGCTTTTTTCGTGGGTTTTTTTCTTCCATCCGTTGTAAAAGGATCCTTCTTGTACACAGATGGCCTCTTGTTCCTCTCAGCCTTTGGAGTCTTCTTCTTGTTAACAGTGTTCTTCTTCTTCTTCTTCATCTCCTCATTTGCTTCTTCCTTTTCACTCTCATCGACTTCCTCTTCACTTTTCTCTATTGCTCCCGCTTCCTCTTCACTTGTCTCGACTTCCACCACTAGAGGAAAAGAACTCTCATCAACCACACCAGTGAAAACAACCATAGCCATTGGACCGTACCCTTCTCCTTTTTCTGTTGCTTCTTCTTCATCTCCTTTTTCTGTTGCTTCTTCTTCATTTCCTTTTTCTATTTCTTCTTCTTCATTTCCTTTTTCTGTTTCTTCTTCTTCATCTCCTTTTTGTGTTTCTTCTTCCTCATCTCCTTTTTCTGTTTCTTTTTCTTCATCTCCTTTTTTTGTTTCTTCTTCCTCATCTCCTTTTTCCGTTTCTTCTTCTTCATCTCCTTTTTGTGTTTCTTCTTCCTCATCTCTTTTTTGCATTTCTTCATCTTGATCTCCTTTTTATGTCGCTTCTTTTTTATCTTCTTTTTCTGTTGCTTCTTCATTCTCATAATCAGCCCCTTCATACTCATAACCTCCCCCTTCATACTCATAACCACACTCATAATCACCGCTCTCAACGCCATCCCAACTATTCTTCTTCAAACTTCTTACCTCACTTCTAAGAACCTTCACTTTTCTCCTTAACTGCCTCACCTTCGTGACCAAAACATTAGTTGCATCATTCACCTTGTCAAACCCATCAATCATTCTTTGGGTCAGCCTATCTTCAAGATCTTTGAAAAGCTTAAGCAAATTCGGATTGTTTACTGGTTCTGAATCCTGAGGCAATCCTATTTCTTCTACTTGCTCTTCTTTCGGTGCTCGTGAAGCCACATCCAACTTGTACAATTCTTCCCAACATATTTGTTTCCTTGCTTCAAGACGCTTGTTCCAGCTTTCCGGGATTTCGTCGAACGCTATGTCACCTGGTACATCTTCTAAGATACGCTCCAAAAGAGATTTTTCTTCAATTTCCGGTTCTAAGATACTATGAATATCCTGTTAATGTAAAAAAGTACAAATAGTTGTTAACATTAACCAAACCAAATCAAAAAATCTTACATATAGACATATGTAATTACATTCATATGTTATAAGTTAAAACATTAAAATATATTGAGAAATATTATGTTTACCTCCAACGGAATGACGAATCCAGGAAAAGTCAATTTATTTGGAGCAGCACCATTCAAACGGTTCAGCAAGTAATAAATATCAGTGACAGAATCCTGATATGTCACTCGCCCCCATGGAAATGATTTACACAGCTCTGGATCCTCAGCCATTCTAAATAAGAATGCAGAGATATTTCCATCAGACTTCGCCTTACCTCCAAGTACCGCGCTTAAGAAATACAAAATCGCCATCTTCAGCCTCTCGGGACTACTCCTCTTCATCGAAACCAGCTTCTCTTTCACATCATTGATCGTTACCTTTTTCATATCTTGAAACACCTTTTCCTTCAACTGACTTTTGTAGTTGCTAAACGACATCTTCGGATTAATCCCATTCGGGTAGTCATGACAGTAAAACCCAGAAATGAGACCATGTTCTCTCAAAGAATACCGAATAGGCACTCCATTCACCACAAACCAAATCATTGTCTTCCTAGCCACACAAACTGTTCGAAGCAACAACATCCAAAATCCTTGAAGCTTACGGTTAGCTTCTTTTTCCATGTGAAATATGTGCTTAAACTGAGGATGATTTTTAAACCACTGCAGCTCTGGTTTTAATCCCTCTATAATCTCCAAGAAGTTGCTCAAAGAACACCTGGTTTGAATCTTGCAAATCTGATGATAATCGGTGTGTTGGAAGAAGAATTTCGCAGGTTTCCGTGGTAGGGTATCTGAATCATCTTTATCCTGCAATTACAGTATACCACAGTTATTCTCAGTAGTACCAATTTTCCTAACTCTTAACAGTTATTCTCAGTAGTACCAGTTACCCTAATTCGTATTCTCAGTAGTACCAGTTACCCTAATTCTTAACAGTTATTCTCAGTAGTACCAGTTTCCCTAACTCTTAACAGTCATTCTCAGTAGTTCCAGTTTTTCTAACTCGTAACAGTTATCCTCAGTAGTACCAGTTTTCCTAATTACTAACAGTTTTAAATACGACCACCAGTTTTCCTAATTACTAATAGTTTTCCCAAGTACTACCAGTTTACCTAATAGCTAACATCTTTTTCTTCATGAGTATCAGTTCTCCTACACAATACTACTTACACCGGATGCAGTTAACAATCAATTACTCTCATCACATACCTCAAATGGCGTAATCTCTTTGGGCGTTATCTCTTCCTCTGAGCCACTCACCGCATATCTTTCGCACTTACTAGTGGATCCTTTTGAAGCCGAATCTCTTGAAGTCCCCTTTGAATTCTTTTTACTCGAATTCGTTGATTTCCCTTTCCTCAACATTCCACCCCTGGTCTTAGGAGACATTTCTACAAAATCGACAACAAAACATAACCCATCAAATCATCGCACAAAAGAAAACATGAAACAAAATCCGAAACAAACACAAACCCGAACTCACAAAATCAATTCATCCCAAATTGGGTTCTATACTTTCAAACCCGAACCCATAAATCTCCAAAATTGACAACAAAACATAACCCATTATCAAATAATCAGACAAAAGAAAACAACAAACAAAACCCGAAACAAACACAAACCCAAACCCACAAATCAATTCATCCCAAATTTGGTTATATACTTTCAAACCCGAACCCATAAATCTCCCAATCATATCAAAACCTAACTTTCAAACCCCACACATCTCCTTTTCAAACCAAAATCCTAGTACAAATCAAAACTTCAATAAACCCTAATTTCCTAATTTCAAACTATAGAAATTTGAACAAATCCGACATATCTATGGTTGAAACCGAAACCTTTGTTAAATTGAGACCCTTTCTCGCCATCATAAACCCGTTTGAAGCAAAACCCCTTTCAAAAATTGAGGAGATCAGATTTAAGGGATACCTTCAATTGTTCTCTGACGAAGACGGAGACAGTGCGGCGGCGGTGCTGAATCGGAATGTCGCCATTGCGGAGATGGAGTGTAGATGAAGCGGAACACCGAAGCTTTTCAATCGAATAAATCGCCTTCGAGAAGGAGAAATAGAAGAAGAGGGAACGAGTACAAACTGCTTTCATCAGTTTTTTTTTATTTTGTTTTGTTTTGATTTTCCGATCCGGGTCGGGTCCGTTCGGGTGGGTTGGGTTTAGTAATATAACTGATTCATTAAGGGTAGCTTTCGTCTTTAACCGCGTTTTGAATTAAAAAAAAAGCAAAACAAATATATGTTTTACTTAGGGTCTTTAAGAAAAAAGTTTCAAACGATGGGCTTTCTTAGATTACAGTCCTAAAAATAGTCACTGAAAAGTATAAGAGGCCCAAGCCCGAGCGTTTTTCTTCTTTTGTATAAGGCCCAATTACTAATTAAGATCTCTTTTAGTGTTTAGCAATTGAAAATGATCGCTTAGCAATTAACACTAGACTAATGTCCGCTCATACGCACGGGTTTGATTAAGAGTTTGGTCATTATCTAAGATCTAAGAACCCGTCATGATTCACCTTGTGCTAAAAAAGCATCGTCTGATAAAATTATTCGTGCATATATCCATTAGATAACTACAAAAGAAGAAAGAAGAGTTAGACAGAAAAAGGGTTCAACTTTAGCTCAGGTAGCAGAAGAGCTGAAGTAAGTTAAAAATATTATTTGGTTAGCTTTTTTGTAGAGAGGTTAAGGACATATATAAAGCAATTGCATATACTTGAGGAGTTAGTTGGGAATTTGGTCTCACATTGTACATGCCGAGTGGAGTTGTGGCACACATAAATTAGCCATTGCACCTTAACCTGCTCTGGAGTTGGATCACTAAAGGAAGAGATTCTTGTTTGATTCTTATCACTTGTTTATGTCACCTCGAGGATGACCTGTCAAAAACATGCATCAAGCATGAAAATTTTAAGCATTACATTGTTTAATTCAGAACGAAAGCACCGAGAAAAGATAAGAAGACCTATAAACTCACTTGTTTCAAACTTAAGAGCATAGCTTTATGTCTTTTGGGCGTTAAGATTACTGTTGGCAGTGTAGGAATAACATAACGAGACAACATCGAACTCGAGAAATCAAAAAATAAACAAGCAATATACCGATGGTTATGAAGGTAGACAATGATTTGGCTTCAAGATCAATGATCTTGCATCTCAACGAAAGCGTCTTTTTTTTTTGCCGAGAAGACAATGATACTCAGTTACCTAGAAAAGAGGCTAACAATATTAGTTTAATTTTTTGACCAAATTGAAACATTCATTGTTGACTTGCAAAATATATTAGAGAATCAATGATCTTAAAACTAGGAAATCAAAAACTATAGTTTTTCATGTCACCTTTTCGCAAAGCAAATTCTCTAAATGGATAAAAGTGGAAGAAAAGTAAAAAACAAATGAATCTAATAAAGAGTTGTCAGAAGCTAAGTTATATTAACAATCAGAAAAAAGCAAAAAAGAATCCCACCTATGGCTCAAGCAAACTCAATTTGTGGATGTTTGGCCAGTTTGTTATGTAATTTCTTCATCAACTTCAATTAAGACATATGAGTTTGGTAATAATTTTTAACGAACAATTAAAACAGGCTTCTCGAAATCTACCTTTATGTAATTCGTTAAACATGCGTTACATGTCCTTTGTTTGAACTCAGGCATATTTTTGTGAGCATTTGTAAACTTGATAACAAGTGTAGCCTCCAAATTAGAAACCTAGTATCACAGCTAAGAAAGCCACAAACATATGAAGAGTTGGACATCTCACCTTAGTCTTCATAGGGTTGATTTTTTTTCCGTTGATATTACATATTGCATTTCCCTGTTATTTCAGAGGAAACCACCACATATAATTGCTTTTTAGAAATGAGATTTAGTATTAGCTAGATACTGATACTAAATTCAGCCACAAGAGTGAGAGTCATTGTTCAACAAAAGAGGGGAATTGTATTTCCCACAGAAGAAACTAAAATCGCTCTTCTCTTCCTAATCTACTATATGAAAAATTCATAGAAGACATGAGAGACAACAATAGTTCGTACCTGTGACCGACAGGAAAAGCCCTTGAAGATGAATTGTCTCTAGGATTGAACACGCCTCCTTCTTACAACTCTTTCGGTTCAATTTTTTTGTGTAATTTTAGATCAACATCTAAAATAGATTCAGAAGAGATAAGAAAGGAATTTGGAACAACAAAACCGTTTCTGCTTGGCTTCAAAAGCGAAAAGGTGAAAAGGCATGAAAAGAGCAGACGAGAAGACGAAACTAACAAATTGGTTTTTTTTTTTTTTTAATTTTAAAAAGTGCAACATGTCAATTAAAGAGGCAGCCACATGTCCATCTCTATAGCCTAGGTTTTGTATGCATGGTATGTGTGGGTTTGTGTTACCAATATACGTGCTTAATATATATATTTGAACTTGCTAATTTTTAAATTAGGTAGACATAGATATTTACGAATACAAAAATGTTATGGTAAAAAATGAAACAATCGTAAATAATTAATTAATTAATTTATCATAAAAATTAAAAAAATTTAAAAAAATTCCACTTTTCAAGTGCCACTTTTAAAAAATGCTACATTTTCAAAATATTTGCAAAAATGCCACTTTTAAAAAACTATATATTCATTATATTATTTGTGTTTAAATTAATTATGTTGTATTAGAGTTTAGTTTTGATGGTATAGGGATAAAAACATTTTTAGGGTTTAGAATTTTAAGATTTAATCTTTTTTGTTTTTTTGGTCGGAAGATTTAATCTTTTAAAATTCATAATTAGTGGTATTTTTACAAATGGACAACCCAAAATGGTATTTTTACAAATGTACACACCAAAAGTGATATTTTTATGTAAGGGTTCACCTCTCATGATTGTGGTCATATAAAACTGAATTTTCACCGCTAGATAGTATAATAAAGAGGTAGTATTAATCCTCCAATTATTTAAGCCATAAGATTCTATTTACAGACACCATACAACCTGTCACAAAACGATGTTGCTGCTAAGTTAGCATCAATGACAAAATACATCAATCAATGAGAGAAAAAAATGTTGAAAAAGTAATGATTTTACCAAAATGCAACCAAATAGACTCGAAAACCTCGTTAAATATAACGGTTTTAAAAATGGTTTATTAGAGAGACCTCGTGATAGAGAAAGAGATGTATGTGTTTCACTGAAACCAACCTCAATTTTTCTTTTTATTGCCAAGTTTTGTTTGTCACCCCTCTTTTTTTTTTGGTTGGTTAAGAAGATGATATTTTATTATTACATCAAACCCGTCGCCAATCAAGAGCTGAAAACACTCTTTTAGATAACGAATCCGTCAACCTAATGGATTTTCGTGGAACAAAAAGAAACAAAAGTTGCCTAAAATGGGTAGCTTACATACTAATCTTGAAAAGAAGGTTATGTATCTTTATATGTGATTTCTTCTTTCGAAAGAGGTTAAACAAAACTTGAGAATCGGAGCATACGTGTAAGGTCTCAAAACCTTTTTCTCGAGCTTTCTGTAGTGCATTGATCACAGCCCATGATTCGGCTGCGAAGACCGATGGAACATTTGATATGAAGTCGATATATTCCTCACTAATGTTCTAAGCTTCATACTTGAAAAACCATCTTAAGTCTGCACTTTTTTTCTCTAAGCAGCATTAGTAAAAGAGACCATACCGTTCCCTAGCATATTCTCATTGTAGTTTGAAAGCACAGAGAACTTCTCTTTGGCAGCTCATTGAGCAGCTTGCCACTCTTTTACAATCTGCAATTTACTGGAAATTTAGCAGTTTGTTTTTAAATAATCATGGGCTAAATATTTATCCAAACGGTCTCTCAGTTCCTCTTCATCACCAATTTTTTTATACTTGTAAAAAGTTGATGACAGTTAAGAATATTCTTCTTTCAAACTTGCAAAGAATTTTTTCCAAAGTTCTCATTTTTGTACAAACATGTACCTTCAATTTTCATGTTCAAATGGCTACACAAGAGTATAGTTAACTACCATTCATACTTAGTGATATACCCTATATTTTACCATTTTTTCTATCTATTTTAGTATGGTTTTTATATATATTAATAAAGCTTTTGGACCAAAAGAGATAGTTTTCTTGTATATGTAGATTTTAAGGTCTTAACAGGTTTTATCATAAAAAAAATATAAAATGGAGCAAAAGGAGTATCATCTATGAATGCAGCTACTTATCCAAGTCAAAGGAACCAAGCCAAGTCATTTTATCTTGAAGATAATGCACATTCTCAAACTGGACAGAACATATACGACAGAAGTTCGCTGAAGAACGGAGGATCAAATCAGTTGAGAATTTAATGAAACTTGGAATGGAGATATAAATTTGAGTTAGCTTTCCAATGGAGTTGGAATTTCATCAATTGGAGCTGTACTTTGGAAGATACACTCGAAACACTAAGGATATGTCAAACTGCCTTCGAAGTGAAGTTAGTGCAGAATAGAGCCAAGCACCGGGCCAACCCATTGGCCGATATCTAGACTTTTGCCAACCTTATAGAAGAGTCATAGAAGCCTCCAATACTGGTCACGCAACCCGTCCGTTATTTGGACCGGTATTGCCTCAGTTTCGACCAAAAAGACGTATTTGCCCGAAGAAACCCTAACCGACTTAAGCCTCCTTGAACACCTATATATACTTGTTTTTAGCCTCTTTAGGAACTCAAGCAGCCGGCCTTAACAGCCTAAATCAATACCTAAACAATGTATTTCGTTTTTCTCTTGTTCTTCATGTTTATTGGATTCTAGAAGCCTTTAAGTATAGATTGACTTTGCCCCTATTGCAAAGAGATGAGATCTAACTCCTTACGCTTAGATAGATCAACAAATTATACTGTCTATGTGCTTTACTCTTGCTGCTACGTGTTGCAAAACATGTTAGAGTTATAGCTTTGATTTGATTTCTATGCACTTTCTGAATTTTATGTCTTTACGCATTTAATCGTTTAGAGTTTTATTCTAGAATTGATTCTTCATCTTTATTTATACTCAAAGCACAAATTGGCTTAGCTACCCAAGGAGTGATCTTAGGTTGATATACTCTCCAAAAGCTTGTTATATCTCCGGACCTAGTATTCGATGAGCTAGGCTTCTTAACAATTCGATAGGTTAGTTAAGGAGTCTAGTGAACAATCAATCTTGAGCATAAAGCATGTTCACCTTGTAATAATCTGCGATAGTTGAGTCTATTAGGGTGCAAAATGTAGATGATTAGTTACTTCACGATAGTGGGATGACCTTACCTTAGTGATATGAGTTCTAGAACAACTAGTATTAAAATCATAAATCGATTGCTTGTGTGTTTCATATGTTTTGTGAATTGCTTGATTTCTTATCTTAATTGATATCTATCCCTTTACTTTATTGCTTTGTTATTTGCTTCCATAAAACCCCAAAAACCAAATAATATTTTCCCTTAGCTTAATCCGAATCATATAGATTTGTAGCGAATTCATCACTTAGTCCTCAGTGGTTCGACCCCTAAGTACTACAATTGTCTTAACTGTGCACTTGCAGTTCCCTAGGGTTATAAATTTAAAACTTAATTGCATATAAACCTTAAACCTAATTACATCAAGTTTTTGGCGCCGTTACCGGGGACTTTTGTTTGATTGCCTACAAATTTTTTTGATAACCATTAAGTCTAAGTTTGTTTTTCCTTTTAGATTTTTCTAATTTTTCGTTTTTGTTTTTGGTTTTTAATCTTTGTGTGTTTCAGAGATTCCTCAATGGAGCATCACAATCTAAAGCAAAATGGCGAGCCCTTACCCTCGTGAAGAAGTTGGAGATTACATCCCCATGCGTCATAAATTTCATCAACCGCCACTATCTTACAAATTGGGAAGCTTATGGAGGAGAAAGTCGCCCTCATCTTCATCACATCCGTCCGCCACCATCACCATAGTCCCACTACCATCCCCACTTAAACCGCCGAGAAGACGAAGAAGACGCCTTGATGCATCGTATCATGGAAGCTACACAAATCTTCCGTGAGGTCGATACCAAGATGGACACTTTGATCTCAACTTTTGATGAGAAGTTTGACAACCTTGCTGCTCAAATCAAAGAGAACGCCTCACGTTTAGCCCTCCTTGAAGAAGTAAAAAAGAAACATTCTCAAGATCTTCAAGACGATGCACGAAAACTCCATGGTTTCAAGCGTAGGCTTGATAGTCTTTGGGAAAATTTTGAAACGGAGACCACAAGCTCTAATGGGAACTTCAAAGAACTTACAACATGCCTCAATATCACTGCTATCAAAGCCCACAAAGCCGAGAAAGCATTGGAGGAGACCAAAGTTACTCATCAAGAAGCATTCTCTACGATACTTGTTCTTACGAAAGAACAAGCGCACCATGCTCAAGCAATTGAGGATGTTAAATTCTCTTTGGCTGGACGTTTTAATGATCTTATTGGAAAGACAACCGCCCTCAAAGGAGAACCAATCAGTACCTCCAACCGTGTGAAGCAACTCGATGATCGTTTAACGAAAATGGAAGAAACGGTGGAAGTATACATTCCTTCGGAGAAAAGAGAAGTGTTGATCAATGAGCCCAACCAATTTGATGAAGATGCAGAACACGACCTAAGGAGACCTCATTCACATGCTAAAGGCAACCTCAAGCCATTAGAAGACCTTCCACCACCCTAAAAACCCAAGGAGTCGAGCTATCCGACTTAAAACAAGCGCTTTATGGGAGGCAACCCATATTTATGATTTTGATTTTATTGCTTTGCTTATTCTAAGTTTTTGGGTTTGTTTTTATTTTGCTCAATATTGTCATTCATTATTTTATCTATCTATGAATTTTTCAGGATTTTACAAAAAGTTTCTAAAATGCAAACAAATGTGTTTTTGAGAAGAACGATGAAGAAAGAGATCGAACACGACTTGCTCTGTTCATGGAATGACTGGAGATCAATATCAGCCCGGACGTTTTTGAAATTTGGTATACACGAAGGAGACAGTCTTATGAAGCTATAGGAAAAAGCAGAACATGATTTGCTATTACAGTTAGCAAGTTATGACCGATTGAACAAGACCGTCAAGGAAGGTTACGAAGCCGCATCTTCAAGCTTTTTCACAGTTCAAGCCACCACGAACCAGGTAATAATCTACTTACCATTGGAAAGATCTCGTTCTCAAGAGTCCGTAGCATCTTTTGGATCTCAATTCCGATGAGTATAGACGAAGAAAAAGCTCGACGAAAAAACGCATGGACCGCGACACGAAAACCTTACCGCGACCGAGGCAATACCGGACCGAATACCGATCCACGACTGCGACCGGTATCGTGTCACGATCACCCCGCGGCACGAGTGACCAAATACCGGTCACGCGTACCGGTCGGAAATCGTGACCGGTACTGGAGCACAAATGCCGCGACCTTGCCGCAATCTCACCGCATCCTACCGCGAGGCAGTTCCACCGCACCCCACCGCAATCCTGCCGCACCCCCACCGCAAATCCTGCCGCAATTTCTGCCTCGATCCACGGTAAGTTTCGGTCCCGATTTCGGACCGCGGTACCGACCAGTACCCGGACCGATATGCGACACACGACACCAACTCGCGACACGATCCACGACGCATCCGTCCCGCGTCCCATGTGTCCCGATACCGGTCCCGCGTATCGGCCAACACACCCGACCGGTACTCGGACCGGTACGCGGCCCTTCTTCCTGTGACCTTCCCGCCTCGACCCGAAACCTTCCCGCGACACGACCGCCTCGACCCGACACTTTACCGCGAAACGGTATCGGTCGGACACGCCGACCGAAACTCGGTCCGGTACGCGTGACCTGATACCGCCTGTCCCATCCCGATCCGTGCCACATCCCGCCCGATCCGTCCCGCGACCAACATCCCGCGACACTACGTGTCCCGATATCGGTCAACCGACCATACCGATATCCCGACCAAAAAGTTTTTAAAATACAAACAAATGTGTTTTTGAGAAGAACGATGAAGAGGAGATCGAACATGACTTGTTCTGTTCATGGAATGAATTGAGCTCTATATCAACCCAAACGTTTTTGAAATTTGGTCTACACGAAGGAGAAAGTCTTGAGAAGCCACAGGAAAAAGCAGAACATGATTTGCTATTACGGTTAGCAAGTTATGACCGATTGAACAAGACCATCTAGGAAGGTTACAAAGCCGCAACTTCAAGCTTTTTCACAGTTCAAGCCACCATGAACCAGGCTACAATATCCATACCATTGGAAATATCTCGTTCTCACGAATCCGTAGCATCTTTCGGATCTCAAATCCGATGTGTATAGACGAAGAAAAAGCTCGACGAAAAATCGCGTGGACCGCGACCGATCCAACCCTTACCGCGACACGATGACTCGACCATACCGGACCCGATACTGACCCACATCCTCGACCGGTATCGTGTTCTTTCCAGACCACGACACGAGTGACCCAATACCGGTCACGCGTGCCAGTCATAAATCGTGACCGGTACTCGACACGTTTTGCCTCGTCCCGCATGACCCGCGTCTCCAAGCATCGGACGGTTCCACCGGCCGATACTCGGTCCGGTGTTCGTCCAGCATCCCGTGACACGACGCGTCCGTCCCGCGTCCCATGTGTCTCGATATCGGACACATTATCGGTCGACACGCCCGACCGGTACCGATCCACCTTCCCGCGACACATCCCTCATCCCGTACCCGACACGAGTATCGACCGGTTCGCGACCCCAATACGCGTCCTTCCCGCCTCGACCCGCGTCCTTCCCGCCTTGACCCAAACCCCTCCCGCCTGGACCCGACACCTTTCCGCGACACGGTACTGGCCGAACACCCCGACCGATACGCGTCGTCCCGAAGACACCCAACCGTCCCGACTCGTCCCGCGTCCGTTTTTGTCCAGATATCGGTCGACTAATCCGACCGATACCCCGACCGGTACGCGACCCCGATACGACCCATCCCCTCCCGACCCGCGACACGACGCGACCCACACCTTCCCGCCTTGACCCGCGACACACGCGACCCGATACCGATCAGCACCGTGGAACGGTACCACGACCGGTACTGCCTCGACCCGCGACTCCACACCCATTCGACCACCGTCTTGTGTCGTGAACCGCCTAGGACCCGAGCCACGACTCGACCATCCTTGACCACGACTAGCCACCCGACACCTAGACCGGTTTTGGCCAAACCGCTTCCCCATCAACCACCACACACCACCGGAGTCACGAGCCATGGACCACCGAGCCAGCGATTCGAACCATCGAGCCGACCACTTAACCGTTTGGTCAAAAGAGGTTAATTTTTCCTTTTTCACTCTTTTAATTAATTTAAAACCATTTTTCACACATAATTTTTAAGAACCAATTTATTTTTGCATATTTCATGATTATTTAACTAACAATTATTTGATTCATGAATTTTTGCATTAGAAATTAAAATATTGGTTATATTTAAATGGTTTTAAACATGATTTTCACATCTTGACATATTCATTCATTGATTTCACCTAGATTGATAGTTTTTCACAATTTAGATTCATTATTTTGATTTCTTTTTGTTTAATATCTATTTTTCCTTCCCTTGGACTTGGAATTCAATACAATTGTATTGAAGACTTTGATCCAGGATGAATTTAACGTGTGATTTCAAGTGTTTTGCCAAGGATATGTTGCTCTTAAACAGGATTTTCAAGAGATTTCATTGTGGACGCACAATTCAATCATCTTCCAAATTATCCACCTTTCCAACAAGATGTGCCAGAAAAGAGAAGACATTGGAGATACGAAGCATGGTTTCGATTCATATGGGATACCCACTGCTCACAAACACCAAAGATCTAAGATTGATCGCGACAAGCTCAGATTTTTGCCGGAAATATCTACCGTTCACCGGTACTATCATTATATTCTCTATCTTTTTAATTCTTCTTTCAAATAATTTTCATCATTACTCCTTTAATTTGATTTAATTTTACACCGAAGACGGTGTAAGTTAAGTCTGGAGGGATTGTTGTTACTAACACGTTTGTTAGTGTTTGGTTTTTATGTTTTTAAAAGGATTTTTCAAAATTTATTTTCAAATAAAAAAAAAATTGTTTTAAAAAAAAAGAATAAGATAGGAATTATGACACTTTCCTAGGATTGACGTTTTGATTTCGAAGACTATGTAACCATTGTTGCAGGGTTTGATCAGGACAATCGATTCAGAAACCTCATGATGGAGCTTCCGTCCAGAAATTTTTTACTTGCAACTGTTTTGATGAATATGATTTTGACTTTATATATGGACTACTAATATAGTTTTTGATTATTTCTTATTAAGAATGTTAGACCAAGGAAACGAATGACACGTTCATGACATCTTATCCTCTTTTACCACTCTTTGTTGTCATGAATGGCCAGCTCATTTTTAATTGGTACCCTACCTAAAAACCCTTTACCTTCTTTCAGACCTCATGCCTTCTCTTTTAGTTTCATACTTGCAGATATGTGCAAAAACGTCGGAGAGAAAAGGATCGACGAAATTTTCCAATCACTAAGAGATGCGACGATTTGGTAAAGAATGGTGGAGTACAAAGAACGAATTACAAAGAGTTTGGCCGTTCCTTGGATGCGTAAAACATGGTAACAATTCGTGCCTATACTTGACTTATATCAAAGAGATACCGTTTTCTCCCTTTCAAAAGAAAAAAAAATATCTATGGAAAAGGGAAACGGTAATTCTAAGAGTCTTATGGCCAAAGAATACCCAAGGAATATCATGATACAAAAGAAAAGACGAGTAGAAGAGATTTCAAGTGATTCCCGGAGAAAAATCTAAGTCTAGGGGAGAAAGACATGAAGAAGTGGTTGGGAAATTGTGGACATCAATAGGTCCATTCTCTCTTGCGATTTTGCATAATATCTCGCACCCGGAGTCTATGATAACCGTAAACACTTTTAACCTCACCACTAAAATCAGCCTTTCCCAATACATAGCCCGTCTTCCTTGAATGATATTCTTGATGGGAAGTTTTCATTAATTATAAAAGAGTAGAAAGAGTCAATTGATTTGAAATTAAGATTTTTGCAGGGACAGAGATTTAGAGTATGAACATGTTGGGAATTCGTGATGGAAGAAGATAACAACTTCTATGAGCTAATCTTGTTTCATGTGGATTACAGGTTTAGAATTTGATGCAACGATCCAAAAGATATGTGAGTTCCTCCAAATTTCAAACCTCTTCTCAATTCTTGACGATTGTTTGTTTGAAGACAAGCAAAAGATAAGTCTGGGAGAGTTGATATACCCTATATTTTACCAATTTTTCTATCTATTTAAGTATGGTTTATATATAAATTAATAAAGCTTTTGGATCAAAAGAAGTAGTTTTCTCGTATATGTAGATTTTAAGGTTTTAACAGGTTTTATCATCAAAAGGATGTAAAATGAAGCAAAAGGAGTATCATCTATAAATGCAGCTACTTATCCAAGTCAAAGGAACCAAGCCAAGTCATTTTATCTTGAAGATAATGCACATTCTCAAACTGGACAGAACGTATACGCCAGAAGTTCGCTGAAGAACAGAGAATCAAATCAGTTGAGAATTTAATGAAACTTGGTATGGAGATATAAATTTGAGTTAGATTTCCAATGGAGTTAGAATTTTATCAATTGGAGCTGTACTTTGGAAGATACACTCGAAACACCGAGGACTTGTCAAACTGCATTCGAAATGAAGTTAGTGCAGAATGGAGCCAAGCACCGGGCAAGCCCATGGGCCGATATCCAGACCTTTTTCGACCTTCTAGAAGAGTCATGGAAGCCTGCAATACCAGTCACGCAACCCGTATGTTATTTGGACCGGTATTGCCTCAGTTTCGACCAAAAAGACGTATTTGCCCGAAGAAACCCTAACCAACTTAAGCCTCCTTGAACCCCTATATATACTTGCTTTTAGCCTCTATAGGAACTCAAGAAGCCGGCCTTAACAGCCTAATCAATACCTAAACAATGTATTTCGTTTTTCTCTTGTTCTTCATGTTTATTTGATTCTAGAAGCCTTTAAGGATAGATTGACTTTGCCCCTATTGCAAAGAGATGAGATCTAAATCCTTACACTTAGATAGATCAACAAATTATACTGTCTATGTGCTTTACTCTTGCTGCTATGTGTTGCAAAACATGTTAGAGTTATAGCTTTGATTTGATTTCTATGCACTTTCTTAATTCTATGTCTTTACGCATTTAATCGTTTAGAGTTTTATTCTAAAATTGATTCTTCATATTTATTTATACTCAAATCACGAATTGGCTTAGCTACCCAAGGAGTGATCTTAGGTTGATATACTCTCCAAAAGCTTGTTATATCTCCGGACCTAGTATTCGATGAGCTAGGCGTCTTAACAATTCGATAGGTTAGTTAAGGAGTCTAGTGAACAATCAATCTTGAGCATAAAGCATGTTTTCATCTTGTAATAACCTGCGATAGTTGAGTCTATTAGGGTGTAAAACGTAGATGGTTAGTTACTTCACGATAATGGGATGACCTTACCTTAGTGATATGAGTTCTAGAACAACTAGTATTAAAATCCTAAATCGATTGCTTGTGTTTTTCATATGTTTTGTGAATTGCTTGATTTCTTATCTTAATTGATATCTATCCCTTTACTTTATTGTTTTGTTATTTGCTTCTATAAAACCCCAAAAACCAAATAATATTTTCCCTTAGCTTAATCCGAATCATATAGGTTTGTAGCGCATTCATCACTTAGTCCTCAGTGGTTCGACCCCTAAGTACTACAATTGTCTTAACTGTGCACTTGCAGTTCTCTAGGGTTATAAATTTAAAACCTAATTGCATATAAATCCTAAACCGAAATTATATGCACACATCACTTAGTAGTAAAAAAATCGTTTAAAACAAAATCTAAATAGACATAACACAATGTTGTTCCAAAATGACTTTCTTAAAATGTAGTTTCTGAGATAGACTGTGGTGAGAGAAAAATGGATTTGCTTCTCGTAAAATCTAAAGAAAAAAACAACACGAACTTCAAAATTGCATATATTCAGAAACCAAAGTCAAAAAGGTTTATATTCTTCTCATTCAAGCATCCATGCTTTCTTTGAATGAACTTGCATATGCTTCTTTATGCGGATCTTGCTTTAGTACACAAATCAATTTTAGTACAAAAGAAATTGAGTATCATAGAAAAAGGATATCTATATATTATGTATTCTATTAAATTTCATACATCTCTTGTGTAAAACCTTGTTTTTAAGGTCTCATTTTCCTGCGATGTAAGGATATGATATTGTCTTAAAGAACAAAATATAACATGAAAAAAGATTTGATGAATAATTTAATGGCTAACTAATTAAGGAACTTGAAGATCATGTAAATAACATCACATGCTTAGACAAACCTCGCCTCAAATAATTAGAAGTACATGTGACCCTATTAATCGCAAAATCCATCAAACAAAGCAAATAAATCATCGCGCGGTGAAACAAATACTTTACTTGATACATGTAATAAAGCAATAAACTTGTGTCGATATATCATAAGATAGAACAATATCATATAAAAAAAAGCATGACTCGCATATATTACATTCCATCTTTTTCAGTTTTTTGTAAAATTTCCTAATCTCTATTGTAATTATATTATTTTTTGTGGATCATTGAGAATTTTTCCTAATCTCTTTTGTAGTTAATTGAGAATGAATGTAATATCTTATTCTATTGGAATAATAATTGATTAGAATGTGATATTAATTTTGCCTTTATAACAAAATATCTATACTTTTCCCAAATTTTTCGTAAACTTGAAATAATAACGTTTTTTAAATATTTAAGACTTTTAAATTAAGAAAATTTCCTAATCTAAAGTTGAAATAGGAAATTAAATCCACAAAAATTTGAAAATTACTTGGAATTATGAGCTATGATATAAAGAAATCATGTTTGATAGTACTCTAAAACCAACTTAAACGCATCTTCTGTGCTTTTACACTTGTTCTTGTCCGAATAAAGTAAAAGAGTTAAATTTTTGTATTTTTTCCATTGTTTCATCATCAGTTAAAGGATCAACACCGAGAACTCCATACCAATTAGCTTCTCCTTTTTCGTTCTTTGATGCAGAGATATAAACATTGATCATTATTAATAATTGTTTGAACCATTAAGCTTAGGATACTAATTCTTAGTCTTGTTAACGATTTTTTTGGCTCCAACGTAATCATTCTATATCACTATAAAGTTTTTTTCTGCAATATCAATTGCCCTTCTAGCTTTATCTTTATTACATTCCATCTTTTTCAGTTTCTTGTAAAATTTCATAATCTCTATTGTAATTATATTATTTTTTGTGGATCGTTGGGAATTTTTCCTAATCTCTTTTGTAGTTAATTGAGAATGAATGTAATATTCTAATCTATTGGGATAATAATTGATCAGAATGTGATATTAATTTTGCCTTTATAACAGGATATCTATATTTTTCCTAAATTTTTCGTAAACTTGAAATAATAACGTTTTTTATATATTTAAGACTTTTAAATTAAGGAAATTTTCTAATCTAAAGTTGAAATAGTAAATTAAATCCACAAAAAATTGGAAATTACTAGAAATTATGAGCTAATGATATAAGAAAATCATGTCTTATTTTTCAATTATTATCAACAAAACAAAATTAACATAATTCTAAATATTTGACGTGTCATGTCACTATAGGTTGATTTAAATCATATGTGGACACCTTTATGAGCTAATAGTTTTAACTTTTATATAGTATAGATTTACAATAGTTGGTGTGTATTAGTACTGCAGTTGTTGTACCTTAATTTATAGTTAAACTTGTTAATCTGGCATATAAAAATGTTAATATATCATCACAGTCAATTTGAAATATAAATTTGTTAATATGCATCTAAAATTGTAGACGATATAAGGCTAATCTTGTTAAGTTTCATGGGCTTCCAATTCAAGACCAATTGACAATGAGTGGATTGACCCATGTCTCTTATATATCATATCAAATTCTTTTCCACTGCAGATGTGGGACATTTATCTTCACACACTCCCTCGAGATGATGGTCCTTCTAGCCATCAATCTCGACGGTATCCCAATCTAGGATTACTTTCGTGTAAGATCAATCGGGCCTCTTGTCGGATCGATCAATTTACTCATTGCCAATTGGTTTTGAGTTGGAAGCTTATGAAACTTAACATGGTATCAGAACCCGAACATACGCTGTCGCCACCTTAACCGAAATCAATCTGGTTCGAAGATGACCAGACCGATCAAACCCGAATTTAATCCTATAATGGAAATTGTCGAGATTAATGGCTAGACGGGCCATTATCTCGAGGTGGTTTGTGAAGAATGTCCCACATCCGAAGTGGGAAGGAATTTAATCCAATATATAAGGGATATGGACCAATTCATTCATTGCCAATTAGTTCTGAGTTACAAGTCTATGAAACTTAACAAATCTTTATCATCTTATGCGATGTACAAAACATATAAAAATATAGAAAGCCTTTTACACATAAAACCCATGTAAGGGTTGACTGCTCTGGCCTAACCCCCACCCCCCAACTTTTCTGATTCTTACCCGATCCCTCCAACATTTGACCTTTTTACCCCCTTAAAAAGTATTAACTCTTCATAATTCCCCCTGAACTATGTTATCTCTTCAATTTTCTCAAAATCGTGCTTAACCATTGGTTTTGTATAATTAACCGAAAAATCATGTTTATTCTAATCACGTTTTGATTAATCCAATTTAAAACTTGAGATAATATAACCCGTATTCTAAACCTCTCTTTGAGAAGGAGGGTTTGATTTTTAGTTCTTGTTATAAGTAAAATCAAATTTGGGGAAACCGATTAGGGAAAAATCGATTAGGGTTCTTAGGATTTAGGGTTCTTAGATTGTAGATTTGGAGATCGAATTTGATTGTGATTTCGATTCTGAGAATAGGCAAAACGTTAGAGGATGAGTTATTCTTCTTCGGGTTTAAGTCAATTGACATCAAGAACATAATCGGATGGGGTTCCGACGAGATGTTGGTGTGGTGAGAGTGTTACGACTTACACCTCAAAGACAAGTGACAATCCTTATAGAAGATTGTACCGGTGCTTGGTTGCGATTGAGGTACGTTTAACTCTATTGGTTTAAAAGTTATAGTGATCGATGTTATTGATTTGGTTATGTAATTTGTGTTAGAGGAAAAACGAGAATCATTTATTCAAGTGGGTAGACGATGCTTTACTTGATGAGATTCGAATGGTTGAAGTGAAACATCAAATGTTAGTAGAAGATGTTAAAGATGTTCGAAAGAGCTTGTTGGAACATTATGATTTACAAAAAAAAAATGATGGAAAAGATGGAGGAAGAGATGAGACAGAATATTAAAGACAAGATTGAGAATGAGCTCATGGTCGCAAAAGAGAACATGGAGAAAGGGGGTCGGAAAATGGTGATCTCAACAATGAAGACAATTGGTGTTGCTATGATGGTTTTAGGCATATTGGGATGGTTTTGGTGGAAGCTTGTGTAATGGAAGCAACTCCAATGTTCCAACTTGTCTTTGTATTGTTGCAAATTGTTGTACTTATGTCTATGTATTAAACAAACATCTAGTTATGGCAATTGTCTTTGAATGAATGGATCTCGTTGAATGCAATGCTACATGTGTTATTGTTAAAGTATAAGTGGAATGGTTTGTTTCACAATGGTGAATGTCTAGTTACGAAGCAAGAGACATAAACAATTTCAATTCAGAAAACAAGGGACAACGAACAAGAGATAATTCAGAAAATAAGAGACACAATAAAGATCAGTTTCATACGTAGCATACATAGGTTCACAAACCGAGTTGGATAAAAAAAAACTAGTTCACAAAGAACCAACTACAATAACCGTAAAATATCCAAAATAGTAGAGAGTTAAAGAAAAGTTTTAGCAAACAGAATTTCCTAAATATCACATCCACTGCTCGTTTGGGTTGGTTGGCTTGATTGGGTTGGTTGAGTGATTGTCATTGTATGTGGTGGTTGAGAAAATGATGAACCAACCTGAAAAACAAACTTAATTTCAACAATTGTAGTTCCAGGGTTTGTAACTAGTATCTTTTTAGTATATCCTCTGATGTGAGCAAATTGTGCAGCATATTCTTCAGCAAACATCTTCAAAGCTTTAAGCCTTCCTCTTTGGCATTGCCCACGAGAAGACACCAACTTCCATCTCTCCTTGATGTGTTCTTGAATATCAGCACGCATGTATTTAGGTTTTAACTACAACTTGTTCAGAAAAAGTCTTGCTATAACCGGACTCTATAGCATACAACATTTCCCATTTGGAGTACAACTATGCCATGCATAAGTAGTCTTCACCAACCACAGTTGTTTCGGTACATCATAGAAATAGGATAATCTCCATTTACACACCACCAATGCCACACTCAAACTCAAATTTTTTTTTCCATCTCATCTTCCTTGCTTAAAAGTGTAAAAAAATCTCTTTAATATTGCATAGATATTGTCAATATAATGATGTTAGGGGCATTTCTGGATAAGTGCAGGAGGAGCAAATGTCATGGCCCAAAATGTTTACAAATTTTTTTAAATCTATTAAAAGAAAAAAAATTAAATGGCCAAATTTTTCAAAACTTATGAACAAAAGAACTAATTTTAAAAAAAAATTGCACAGGCTCCCCCAAAATATTGAGCCGCCCCTGAACGACGTTATACAGTGGAATCCCATATCATCTATTCCCACGAAATTACATGTGACTAGACCATACTCTTTCCATCTACTTGAATGAAGAAGGTTTTCTCTCTCCCTTCTCTTTAAAGGCAAGTTCGTCTAGCCGCCTCCAAACTATTCTTTGCTTTTGCTTCTCCGGCAACCGGCGTTGCGAGAGGCTTCGTGCATGTTTTTGTCGCATGCGGTGTTTCGTCTGTGGTGAAGATCTCCTCTCGATGTGGTTCTTGCTGCCTTCTCTTCCTCTGACCAGCGGCTCTTGAAGGCTTCGTGTGGCTGAGATCTCCTTTAATGGTGAAGCTTTCTCTTCGGGTCTTTTCAACGAGATCATGTTTGATTTCTTTCTTTTCGAGGTGTTGCGGTTGTCTCCTTCTGTGGGTATCTCGTAGTGGCTAGGTTCAAGGCTTCGTTCAGGGATTAGATCTGGATCGTCAATGTGGTCCGGCGAAGTGAAATCTCTCCGTTGTCATCTTACTAGATGTCTCTCTTCACCGGTAGATCTGCTTTGAGACAGCGGATCAACCCGGTTGGAAGAGTTTTCCCACTCCCGTGGGTTTTGCTTCTTCGGCTAAGGTTTATCTCTTTCTTAATGACTTGGTCCGAAACCTTCCATTTTTTCTTTGGTCGGTTTGGAGATTTGGTTGCAGTTGTGGTTTCGTTCTCCACTTCGGGTGTATGTAGGTTGTTTTTCGCAAAGCTTGTCCAGTAGTCTTGCTTCGCTAGGTGGGGATTGTTATTGTGTACGCTGTGGTGGAAGGGTTGTCTTTCTTGATTTGTTGGCCCGCTTCTTGGTCCAACATTAGCATCTAGAGTTTCTGGTTTGGGCTTTGTTGTTCTCGGGTCTAGTCCATTACCTTATTATTAGGGGATTAGATTCCGGTCCATTTTGGGATTTATTTAGGCTTTTAATTTTGGAAAAATTAAAAATAAATGATATCTATAATAGACTTTGTCTAACTATATCTTTATTTGAAAAATCTTATTTATGCATAAATTACTTTTTTGTATAAATATTTAATTTTTTTCAATTTTTTTTGTTAAATACGTGAGAAACAATTGAATAAGACTTTTTATCAAAGGAGCAATTGATGTTTGATAATCAAAAAGTTAAATTTTATATTTATAAATTCGTTTTAGATTGTGTAGAAGACATTTTCTGAACTTTGTACATGTTCTAAAACGCATAGATTACGTAATATGAACATTATACATGTTCTAAAAAGTTTAGAGTATACTAACGTTTTACAAACTTTAGAAGACTATTTCAGAATACGTCAATTGGACTTTGCTCTATCTTCTTCATAATTTAGAATACGGATTCTTCTATTTGCTATATGTTCTCCAAAATTTAGAATATGTATTCTTCTATAAGTAGAATCCCGAAAATTAAGGAAACTAAATATTTCAAATCTTTAAATGAATCTTTCGGTTTAAAAAATGAAATATATTGTGCATTATGAAAAATTTAGAATACATATTCTGTTTTTTTTTTAATTCAGTAAATTGTCCATTTTCCTTCTATATAACTTAATGTTTTTCTGATGAATTTTCTTTATTTTTATGTGTTTAGAACTTGAACATGATCAGATGTATGTAACTAATGCATAGTGTACATATACCAAGTATAAGTGATTAAAGATTTGCAGTATAAAAACAAACTTGTAAATAAATATAGAGTAAATGCAATTAGCTATTTTTTAAAAAGATTTAATGGTTCATAAGGACCTTCATAAATAATTAAAAAATGTTTTAAAAGAAATTATTCGTGAAACTTAAAAAATATGACTAAATTATTAAAATTGTTATCACAGTTTCTAATTAAAAGCATGAGTAATTGCATTCAAATTTTGTAATTCATTAACAAAAACATGTTAAACAATCATAACACCAATTTGTATTGGTTTTTGACGATTCAAGAATAAATCTAAATTGAAAAATAATTTGTGTTGGTTTCTTAACGATTCGGTAACAAACTAGATTTCATTATTTATAAAGTTGCTGTTTGGTTATTTTTGTATTAAAAAAGTATTACTATTGATTAAATAAAAAGTATTAAAACAAAAGAAAGAAGTAATGTTCGAACTTGAGACATCTCTTAAAAATTTATAACTCATCAACCAACTCAACCAATAAATATTATTGTAAATTACTCCCTAAAATATGATTAAATATAATAGTTATGATTAAGAGCATAATAGGATTTTAACTAAATTAAAGTATATATCACAAAATTTAAGTAATAAAGATATAGATGAACAAACTCCAAAAAAATCATCTTTTATTTCCAATTTTCCCTATAATTTTTGTATCATAAGCCAAAAGACCCATAAAATTTTCAATATATGCAATCAATGTTTCAAAAAAAAAATCATTTCATAAATACGTTTATGGTTTGTACGAGGGAAAGTCGCCGAGGTGCAATATAATATGGTCCACACAATTCGCATACACGACCGTAATAAAACTAGAAGAATATTCAAAGCATCCCATTAAGATACTCTTAATGGGATTCTTACAATAAAAATTTATTAAATCTAATGAAATGAGAAATGAGAAATGAGAAAAGAGAAACACGAAAATCTTTCATTTGAGAGACAGTAAAAAAAAGTTGATAGATTCTCTTCACATATGTAGAGATTTAATTAGATCAATTTTATTATAATTTTAAAATTAATTATTTAATTGAATTAAATGAAAAAATATTAATTTTATATTTAATGAGATAGAGGCTCTCATATCATTCAACAATTTTCTCACCATTAAATATCTACTTTATTTTTTTTTTTACAAGTGTCTTCTACCATGAAAAATATTTGAACATGCATTTGTGTTCCGCCACATTACTACCTTGTGATATCTTTGCTCAAGTTTATCTTCACTTAGCATATGCGAGATATATCACTTTTCGGCCCTCGCCATGAGAACTTTCGGAAGAATGTTTTCTTCTCAAGGAAACAATGATTTGTGGAGGCGAAAACAACAAACTCAAAGTTTTAAGATTTATGGTTTCCATTGTGGGACTTATTTATTATTATTTTTTTTTATAACTAGGAGAAGTTCAGACCTAATCCTTAATCTTTCCCACGGTCCGGAACCATTTTTTCCACCGGATTTGAACTAGGAGCACAACAAAACCCCGTTTAACCACTAGCCTATGATATCCGGTGGTGACTTATTTTGTTTTGTTATCATTCAACTTTAAGGAAAATGTTTGCTGACATAATATGCGAAAGAAAATTAAAGTAGTTCTATATAGTTAAATATCAGATTATGTTTCTAAACCAATTAAGTGGCAAAATAAAGGATCACCCTGTGTGAGAGTATATGTGCCATGTTTTAGATCATTTCCAATAAACCATGTGTGATTTGGATAAGAAGCCACGGGTAACAGCCCCATCTCTTCATGACCTTAACGGAGGTGGATATAACCTCGTCAACAGCAAAGTCCTATGAATTGACCTCAACCAGATTTCGGTAAAACCAAAAAAAAATTGTGTCCAAAGGCTTCTCGTTTGTTGTAGTCGTGGACTTCTTTTTTAGGTTCCGCCCTTTGGTTGTAGATAGAAGACAAAGAGCTCATAAATGAACGATAGAACAAATGGGCGTGGAAGAGACAAGCTACTTAGTATTAGAATGACGATCGACGATCGAAGAGATAAATGCTCTTATCATTCAACGATTGAGATTTAAAGTCTCACCGATAATTGAAAAAAATTATTAAGTTAATATTATTAAATATTGAGTTCAAAACTCATAGACGTCTCACCGTTGTTGATGCTCTAAACCCAAAGATTAGTCAACCTTAATATATTAGTTTAACCTAGCCGACTTTGGTTTTCGTGAAAAGAGAGAAAATATCAGAACGTAAAAGAATCGAGAAGAGAAGAGTAGCAGAGAGAAAACATGAGGAAGGTGTTGTGGAGATGAGCCATGGCAGAAGAGGTATGCTCCGACGGTGATGATGGTGGCAAGAAACCACGGTGAGGCAGTAGTGGAGAGTCCACCAGAGAAGAAGATCAGAGATGAGACAAATAAGAAGCTCAAAGAGGAAGATCTGTCACGTTCTGGAGAAGGAAATAAACGGACCGGTAATAAAGATCGGAATCACGCAAAACTCTCTGTAGTCAACTCATAAATCTATCTATATCTGAAAGCGGTTTGTCAATCAGAGTTATGGATTGAAAGTTATTAGTATTTTTCTGGGACTCAACAGTGCAGAGCGAGTCTGCGACGAGCTGATTTTGCAGACGTTTTCTGGCCAAAGCCGAAAGAACTAGAGTATGGTCTGGCACTACAAGAAAACATAACATTTGTGACAACCGTTTTAGTCACAAAATGGTCACAAATGACCTCTTTGCGACTACTTACTGACTAAAATAGGTAGTCGCTAAACGAGCGTTGCTAATTTAAGCAGTCGCAAATTAGTCGCTAATTCGCGACTACTTGGTGACATCACGCTTGTAGTAGCAAAATAGCGACTATTTTGGGACTATATAATAGTAGTCGCAATAAAGTGAATATGTTGTGACAAGATGAGTTTAGTCACAAATTAGCCACTACATTGCGACATTATTAACGTTGTCACAATATAGCGACAAAGTTGTAACTAAATATGGTGGTGGGAAAATAACTACTAAGTAGCGACAAGTTTTGCAGTCGTTAAATTGACACTAATTTGTGACGATAAATGTAGTCGTTAAATTGATACTAATTTGTGACGACAAATGTAGTCGTAAATAAGCGACATATTAGAGACTCTTTGAAATGTCTTGACTAGTCACAAAATAGACACTAAAGTGTCACTTATTAGCCACTAGTTTGCGACACCTTAGATTTTTTTTGGTCTCTTTATAGTTGAATTCAGTTGCTAAGGTGGTCATTTTTTTGTCAAACACCTGTGTTTTGATTTGAGAAACTTAAATCAAAAGAATAATACAAAGTTTTAACACTACAAAAGAAGATTAACATAACAGAGAAGAAAAGTTATACATGGTATAGTTATACATAACATAAAAGAGTTCTAAAGTTTGAGAAACATAATAAGAGTTACAAAGAGTTATCAAGGGTTGTCTTCAACCTGATTTGTGGTTGTGGGTGGTGCAAAAGCATCAAAGGCAGAGGAGTCAGACATGTAAGTAGCGAGGTTGGGATTGTTGTTCTTCATAAAAAGAAAAAGCTTCTCCAATTCAGCAATCCGAGCCTTACTTTGCCATAGCTCCTCATCACGTCGCTGATTTTCTTCGTCACGACGTCGGTTCTCCTCATCCCGACGCTGATTTTTTTCTTCGTTTTCAACAATCTTTTGACGAGCTGATTTAAGCTCATCATGGATCCCTAACAGCGATGACGTAGAAGATTCATCGAAGCTTATCTTCCTCTTTCCTTTCTGAACCTGTGACAGTCGGCCCATTCCATAAGGAGTCCCCTTGGAATCGAATTGAGTACACTGGAACAGTGATATAAAATACATAGTTACAAGCTGAAATCCAATATATCTATCATTAACTACTAAAACAGTATACATTACAAGCTGAAATCCAATCCAATATAAAATAGAAACATATAAACCTAAATCCAGTACGATCCAGTACCTAAATCCAGTATGATTCATAGACCTAAATCCAATATGATTCTTATTTGTAAAACAATATATGTCAAAGATGATAACACATACATCCAGTACTATCCATAGACCTAAATCCAGTATGATTCTCAAAGATGATAACACATACAGAACAGAGAGAATGAGCAAGGTTAAGTAAACGAAACATAAAGCATGAGAAAATACATAGTTACCTTAAGGAAAATGACATTCCTCTCAGTGATGCTTAGAGTCCGCTGTGTCGAAATGCTCAGAGGAGGTGTCTGTAGCCTCTGGTCCATCTCCAGGCTGATCTAAAACCTCTTGCAGGGCCCTTTCATAAGTCTCAGCGACTTGCTTAGCTTTTTCATCAACAAAACTCCCATCAGCGTTTGTATGAGTCTTCCTAAACACTTCACCAAAAGAGACAGGACGTCCTAGTTCCTCCTCCTGTAAGAGTGGATAAAAAGGATTAGGTAGATGAAGTGTATATGACAGAAAGAAATGACAAAAGTATTACCATGTCTTGCTGAACGGTCAAGAAAGAAGATTGGCCTGAAACATGCTTGTAGATTCCTAGTCCGTTACGATCAGAGTTGCGAGAGTTGGAAGCCGTAGTGCTCCTGACCTGAGCCTCTAGTGTGTTCCAGTGGTCCCACATTACCTTCCACAGCGTAGTAGTAATCCAAATTGGCCTCACACCCTTTTTCTTTGCCTGACTTACAATGCCTCTCATCCGCTTTGTTGCAATCCTCCTGGAATGAGCCCTCACAAGGGGAGTGATCCCTATATCCCAATTGTACATCCCCTAGACAGTAAAATGCATCGTTAAGTATTAGTACATTGTCGTGTATAAGAATTGAAAGTGGAAAAGAAGGAAAAGTAGCAAACATTACCGCAAAACTTCTGAAATATCTTTCTTGTTTGTCAATTGGCGTCACAGTCCAGCTGTAGTAAGGGCCATCGAACTTTCGGCAAAAAATCCCAGAGATGACTCGGGTCAGCAGTCCTCTGTTCCGAGTAAACCTTGTAAAAAAATGGAGCATGAGGTTAAATAACACATACAAAATATAGTGTAGCAAATACAATATAGCAAAATACAAATATGAAACAAATAGAGTAATCCAAATTCTCTTACCAAAGAGTGTTTTTGCCTTCGATGGGAACCTCACTCAGGAAAGACAAACTTTCACGTCCTGGAAGAGCCATCATATTATCCA
Source organism: Arabis hirsuta (assembly GCA_964056655.1). Classification (NCBI taxonomy): domain Eukaryota; kingdom Viridiplantae; phylum Streptophyta; class Magnoliopsida; order Brassicales; family Brassicaceae; genus Arabis; species Arabis hirsuta. Next base: position 29,572,796 of record OZ053299.1, read on the forward strand.
AAAGCTCCTGGTAGTCTTCGTGATCATCAGCAACATCGCAGTCGAGTCCTAATTGTTGACACTCGACTTCTTCTTCTTCTCCTTCATCATCGATATCTTCTTCATCTTCCTCCTCTGCCATGTGAACGTCCTGATGGCGTGGTTGGTGGGTTAAGTGTAGGCTTCTAGGTGGTTCAGCCGATGGAGCAGCAACCGCATCTCTCTGCGATCCACTCCGGTTGGTTGTTGCAAGGTACTGTGGTGGAACCAAGCTGGTTCGAGAGACAGAGGTTGTGGCTTCAGACGACGTTGGCCCTTGAGATGGAGGCATAGTATGACCAGACGAGTTTGAGGAATTTGAAGAAGCCTGACCACCGGTTGACTTTACACCGGTTGACCTTCCGCTTGTTGGTTTACCTCCGCTGTCACGGTTCGGTTGTCCGCGTGAGGTCCCTCCACCACCGTCCAAAGCAATCCCCTTTCCTTTGCCACTGATAGAAAGCTTTCGAGAACCCACAGCGGGTTCCTTACTACAGTCGCCGGAAGCAGGAAGCTTCCGCACCAATTTTCCACCTCGACCAGTTGGAGCAGCAGGATTTGCCCGACCGGCGCCTCTTCCACTACCGTCGCCTCTTCCACTGCCGACGCCTCTTCCACCCTCGGCGCCTTTTCCACCGCTGGCGCATTTTCCAACAGTGGTGCCAGTAGGGCGGCCTCGTCCTCCTCTTGTTTGAGGCATAATTACCTAGAGAATCTAGATAGAATGAGTGAAGAAATGAAGAGAATCGATAGAGATTACAAAGAGACGAATCGAAGAGATTTCTTCAATCTCGGTTCGATTCAAAGAGAGGAATCGACGCAGAGGGATAGAAAAAGGAGAATCGAGATAGATTGAGTGAAGAAATAAGGAGAATCGATAGAGATTAAAGAAGGAAAGCGAGGAGTCGAAGAAATTTGTGATGTTTCGCCTGCGAGAGAGAGAGAGGGGAGATATTAGGTTTTCGATGGAAATGATTTGGGGTTTTTTTTAACGATGTTATATTATCAGGGTGTCACAAATTCGTCACAAATTAATTGGGTTTGACACGAAATTAGCCCGCCTAAAAACCCATATTTGACCCATTAGCCCGCCAACGAATAATTGAGCGGGAAAGTAGCCCACTTTCGCAGGAGTAACAAATTAGTCACAAAATTGATGACTGATTTGTGACAAACTTTGGGTAGTAGGAAATGATTCCCTAAACCCTAAACATTTTAACAACCAAGTTTGACCCATTATCATTTCCAATCAATTACAAATGCATTTCTTGAATGATCGGATGTTTATATCCATCACATTAGTCGAATTCAACTTACTCTATATAAAACATCAAACTTACCAAATAATGGATTAAACATCAATGTTATTCATACTAGTTATATGTAAGCTAGGAAATTTAGAAAATGAATTTGGATTTTCCCACTCTTAAAATATTTTCCTTATAAATCTTATTGTTTACATAGATTGTTAATACGGAAATAAATAATATACACTTAGAATGTGTTCTTTCATTTGCAAAAAAATTATAAGTAGTTGCGAATTAGTCATAAATTAGTCACAATTGATACTGGACGTCGTAAAGTAGTCACAAAGAAGTAGGAAATTGCTGACTAATTTGTGACGGATTTTAAACTAGTGGCCATCATTTCTCTAAACCACGAAGTGTTAGACTAATTGTGATGGATTTTAAACTAGTGGCCATCACATTTCTCTAAACCACGAAGATGTCACAAATTAGTAGGAAATTGCTGACTAATTTGTAACGGATTTTAAACTAGTGGCCATCATTTCTCTAAACCACGAAGTGTCACAAATTAGTAGGTAATTGCTGACCAATTTGTGACGGATTTTAAACTAGTGGCCATTACATTTCTCTAAACCACGAAGATGTCACAAATTAGTAGGAAATTGCTAACTAATTTGTGACGGATTTTAAACTAGTGGCCATCATTTCTCTAAACCACGAAGTGTCACAAATTAGTAGGTAATTGCTGACTAATTTGTGACGGATTTTAAACTAGTGGCCATCACAATTCTCTTAACCACAAAGATGTCACAAATTAGTAGGAAAATGCTGACTAATTTGTGACGGATTTTAAACTAGTGGCCATCATTTCTCTAAAGCACGAAGTGTCACAAATTAGTCACAAATCAGTCGAAAAAATACTGAAATAAAACTGTGCGCCTCTCGTGTATCGATCTAGTACAACAAACATACTACAAAATATTTGAAAATTTGCATATTTCAAATATCATCTTCCTCCTCCGAAGATGATAAATTACACTGAAACTCATCTTCTGGGTCACCATCTGCAATCTCCAAATCGATGTCTTCCATTGGTTGTCTTCCATCAACTAAACTCTCGACATTGATTTCCTCTACCAAAGACGTCATTGCCTCATCATCCGTTTGTTGCAAAATGACTAGGTCTTTCTCGTTGTAGTTTCCTTGAACACGATTAGGTAGATTTACTTTCATAACGGATAGCCAAATGTGTCGAGGGCGTTTCGTATTTGGGTACGGAAGAAAACAAACTTGATTAGCTTGAGAACCTGTCACGAATAATTTTGAATTTTTAATAGTACAAACATATAAAGGATAATTTAAAGGGATATGAAATTCACACCTAATATGAATGGTTCGTAATTACGATATTTTCCAGAAGAGAGCACGTTCATCATCCGCAATGCTAATGATAATTGGGAATGTCCATCCTGACAACCATCATACAATGGCGTATTTGCAGTATCTAACATGTCATAAAACTGTTTAGCCTCGTGGGTAGGTTCTTCATAAACTTGATCATTTCCACTATGAACATGTTCATCTTGATAATCATTAAATGGCGCAGAACCATGGAATGCATCATGAACCATCCCACCATAAATATTCCCGCCATCGTAATTTATTTCTTGATTACCGCTACTAAAATCAGCATTCCCGCCATCGTAATGGCTAGTTCCTACCCCAACTACATCGTAATCTTCACCATGTACGGTCCATACATAATAATCTTCCATAAAACCATAACTATGCAAATGCCCCAAAACGATTCTAGCTGGCTGATATACCCTATATTTTACCACTTTTCTATCTATTTTAGTATGGTTTTTATATATATTAATAAAGCTTTTGAGCCAACAGAGGTAGTTTTCTCGTATATGTAGATTTTAAGGACTTAACAGGTTTTATCATCAAAAGGATGTAAAAAGGAGAAAAGGAGTATCATCTATGATGCAGCTACTTATCCAAGTCAAAGGAACCAAGCCAAGTCACTTTATCTTGAAGATAATGCACATTCCCCTACTGGACAGAACGCATACGCCAGAAGTTTGCTGACAAACGGAGGATCAACTCATTTGGGAATTTAATGAAACTTGGTGTTGAGATAGCCCTTTGAGTTATATTTCCAATGGAGTTGGAATTTAATCAATTGGAGATGTACTTTAGAAGATACACCCGAAACACTGAGGACATGTCAAACTGCCTTCGCAGTGAAGTTAGTGCAAAATGGAGCAAAGCACCGGGCCAGGCCATGGGCCGATATACAGCCTTTGTATGACCTTCTAGAAGCTTCCTAAAAGCTTCCAATATCGGTCACGAAGCTTGATCCTTATCCTGACCGAAATTGCCTCAGTTTTTGACCTGAAAAGACGTAATTTCCCGAAGAAGCCCTAACCGACTTAAGCCTCCTTAACCCCTATATATACTTGCTTTTAGCCTCTCTGGGAACTTAAGCAGCCGGCTTTAACAGCATAAATCAATACCTAAACAATGTATTTCGTTTATCTCTTGTTCTTCATGTTTATTTGATTCTAGAAGCCTTTAGGGATAGGTTGATCTTTGCCCTATTGCAAAGAGATGAGATCTAATTCCTTACGCTTAGATAGATCAACGAATTATACTGTCTATGTGCTTTACTCTCGCTGCTACGTGTTGCAAAACATGTTAGAGTTATAGCTTTGATTTGATTTCTATTAATTCTCTTAATTCTATGTTTTTACGCATTTAATCGTTTAGGGATTTATTCTAGAATTGATTCTTCATCTTTATTTATACTCAAAGCATGAATTGGCTTAGCTACCCAAGGACTGATCTTAGGTTGATATACTTTCCAAAAGCTTGTTATATCTCCGGACCTAGTATTCGATGAGCTAGAAACCTTAACAATTCGAAAGGTTAGTTAAGGAGTTTAGTGAACAATCAATCTTGACCAATAATGCATGTTTTCACCTTATAATAACCTGCAATAATTGAGTCTATTAGGGTGTAAAACGTAGATGGTTAGTTACTTCACGATAGTGGGATGACCTTACCTTAGTGATATGAGTTCTAGAACAACTAGTACTAAAACCTTAAATCGATTGCTTGTGTTTGCATATGTTTTATGAACTGTTTGATTTCTAATTTTAATTGATATCTATCCCTTTTACTTTTATTGCTTTGTTATTTGCTTCCATAAAACCCCAAAACCAAATAATATTTTCCCTTAGCTTAATCCGAATCATATAGATTTGTAGTGCATTCATCACTTAGTCCTCAGTGGATCGACCCCTAAGTACTACAATTGTCTTAACTGTGCACTTGCAGTTACATAGGGTTATAAATTTAAAGACCTAATTGCATAAACCCTACATGAAATTTTTTGCACATCAAGTTTTTTGGCGCCGTTGCCGGGGACTTTTGTTTGATTGCCTACAAATCTTTGATAAAGATTAAGTTTAAGTTTGTTTTTTTTCTTATTTTCGATTTTTTTTCTAATTTTTCCTTTTTGTTTTTGGTTTTTAATTTTTGTGAGTTTCAGAGATTCGTCAATGGAGCATCACAATCCAAAGAGAATGGCGAGCACTTACCCTCGTGAAGAAGAAGGAGATTACATCCCCATGCCTCATGAATTTCATCAACCGCCACTTTCTCACCAAAACCGATACAATCCAATGTTGTATCGTCCTTGGGAAGCTTATGGAGGAGAAAGTCGTCCTCGTCCTCATCACATTCGTCCGCCACCATCACCACAGTACCACCGCCACCCCCTCTCAAACCCTCGTGGAGATGAAGAAAAAGACTTATTGCATTGCCAGATGGAAGCCGCCAAACAAATTTTTTGTGATATTAATAATAAGTTGGACACTTTACTCTCAACGTTTGAAAAGAGATTTGACAACCTTGCTGCTCAAATCCAAGAGAATTCCTCACGCTTAATCCCTTGAAGAAGTACAAAAGAAACATTCCCAAGATCTTCACGACGATGCACGAAAACTTCATGGTTTCAAGCGTAGCCTTGATAGTCTTTGGGAGAATTTTGAAACGGAGACCACAAGCTCTAATGGGAACTTAGAAGAACTTACAACTTGCCTCAACATCACTGCTGTCAAAGCCCATAAAGCCACGAAAGCATTGGAGGAGACCAACGTTACTCATCAAGAAGCATTCTCTACGATACTTGTTCTTACGAAAGAACAAGCGCACCATGCTCAAGCAATTGAGGATGTTAAATTCTCTTTGGCTGGACGTTTTAATGATCTTATTGGAAAGACAACCGCCCTCAAAGGAGAACCAATCAGTACCTCCAACCGTGTGAAGCAACTCGATGATCGTTTAACGAAAATGGAAGAAACGGTGGAAGTATATATTCCTTCGGAGAAAAGAGAAGTGTTGATCAATGAGCCCAACCAATTTGATGAAGATGCAGAACACGACCTAAGGAGACCTCATTCACATGCTAAAGGCAACCTCAAGCCATTAGAAGATCTTCCACCACCCTAAAAACCCAAGGAGTCGAGCTATCCGACTTAAAACAAGCGCTTTATGGGAGGCAACCCATATTTATGATTTTGATTTTATTGCTTTGCTTATTCTAAGTTTTTGGGTTTGTTTTTATTTTGCTCAATATTGTCATTCATTATTTTATCTATCTATGAATTTTTCAGGATTTTACAAAAAGTTTTTAAAATGCAAACAAATGTGTTTTTGAGAAGAACGATGAAGAAAGAGATCGAACACGACTTGCTCTGTTCATGGAATGACTGGAGATCAATATCAGCCCGGACATTTTTGAAATTTGGTATACACGAAGGAGACAGTCTTATGAAGCTATAGGAAAAAGCAGAACATGATTTGCTATTACAGTTAGCAAGTTATGACCGATTGAACAAGACCGTCAAGGAAGGTTACGAAGCCGCATCTTCAAGCTTTTTCAAAGTTCAAGCCACCACGAACCAGGTAATAATCTACATACCATTGGAAAGATCTCGTTCTCAAGAGTCTGTAGCATCTTTTGGATCTCAATTCCGATGAGTATAGACGAAGAAAAAGCTTGACGAAAAAACGCATGGACCGCGACACGAAAACCTTACCGCGACCGAGGCAATACCGGACCGAATACCGATCCACGACTGCGACCGGTATCGTGTCCCGATCACCCCGCGACACGAGTGACCAAATACCGGTCACGCGTACCGGTCGGAAATCGTGACCAGTACTGGAGCACAAATGCCGCGACCCTGCCGCAATCTCACCGCATCCTACCGCGAGGCAGTTCCACCGCACCCCACCGCAATCCTGCCGCACCCCCACCGCAAATCCTGCCGCAATTTCTGCCTCGATCCACGGTAAGTTTCGGTCCCGATTTCGGACCGCGGTACCGACCAGTACCCGGACCGATATGCGACACACGACACCAACTCGCGACACGATCCACGACGCATCCGTCCCGCGTCCCATGTGTCCCGATACCGGTCCCGCGTATCGGCCAACACACCCGACCGGTACTCGGACCGGTACGCGGCCCTTCTTCCTGTGACCTTCCCTCCTCGACCCGAAACCTTCCCGCGACACGACCGCCTCGACCCGACACTTTACCGCGAAACGGTACCGGTCGGACACGCCGACCGAAACTCGGTCCGGTACGCGTGACTCGATACCGCCCGTCCCATCCCGATCCGTGCCACATCCCGCCCGATCCGTCCCGTGACCAACATCCCGCGACACTACGTGTCCCGATATCGGTCAACCGACCATACCGATATCCCGACCGGTACTCGACCCCGATAAGTCCCATTCCATCCCGACCCGCGACACGACGCGATCCACACCTTCCCACCCCGAATCGCAACACGACGCGACCCAATATCGGTCAGAACCGCCGACCGGTACCACGACCAATAATGCTTTGACCCACGACTCCAAGTCCATCCGACCACCGTCTCGTGCCGAACCGCCTTGGACCCGAGCCACCACTCGACCGTCCTTGACCGCGACTAGCCACTCGACACCTAGACCGGTTTTGGCCAAACCGCGTCCCCATTACCACCACACCACCGGAGTCACGAGCCATGGTCCACCGAACCACCGCTTCGAACCACCGAGCCGACCACCTAACCGTTTGGTCAAAAGAGGTTAATTTTTCCTTTTTTACTGTTTAAATTATTTTTAAAATCATTTTTCCACACATAATTTTTAAGAGCCAATTTATTTTTGCATATTCATGATTATTTAACTAAAAATTATTTGATTAATGAATTTTTGCATTCGAAAATAAAATATTGGTTAGATTTAAATGGTTTTAAATATAATCTTCACATCTTGACATATTCATTCATTGATTTCACCTAGATTGATAGTTTTTAACAATTTGGATTCATTATTTTGATTTCTTTTTGTTTAATATCTAATTGTATTGAAGACTAAGATCCAGGATGAATTTAATAAGTGATTTCAAGTGTTTTTGCAAGGATATATTGCTCTTACAACATGATTTCCAGGAGATTCCATTGTGGATGCACAATTCAATCGTCTTAAAACTTATCCACCATCCAAAGGAGATGTGACAGAAAAGAGCAGATATTGGAAATACATAGCATGGTTTCGATACCCGATGCTCAAAAACAACGAAGATCTGAGATTGATCGCGATAACCTAAGATTTTTGCCGGAATTATCTACGCTCACCGGTACTATCATTCTATTCTCTATCTTTTTGATTCTTCAGTCAAATAAATTTTCATCATTACTCCCTTAATTTGATTGAATTTTACACCGGGGACGGTGTAAGTTAAGTCTGGGGGGATTTTTGTTACTAACACGTTTGTTAGTGTTTGGTTTTTATGTTTTCAATGGATTTTTCAAAATTTATTTTCAAATAAAAAAAAAGGTTTTCATAAAAATAATAAGATAGGAATTATGGCACTTTCCTAGGATTGACGTTTTGATTTCGAAGACTATGTAACCATTGTTGCAGGGTTTGATCATGACAATCGATTCAGAAACCTCATGATGAAGCTCCCGTCACACATTCAAATTTCTACTTGCAACTTTTTGATGGAAATGATTTTGACTCTCTATTTGGACTACTAATATGGTTTTTGACTATTTCTTATTAAGGATGTTAGATCAAGGAAACAAATCACACATTCATGACATCTTATCTTCTTTTACCACTCTTTGTTGTCATGAATGGCCAGCTCATCTTTAGTTGGTACCCTACCTAAAAACCCTTTACCTTCTTTCAGACCTCATGCATTCTCTTTCATTTTTATACTTGCATATATGTGCAAAAACGTCGGAGAGAAAAGGACCGACGCAATTTTCCAATCACTAGAGATGCGACGATTTGGTAAAGAATGGTGGAGTACAAAGAACAAATTTCAAAGAGCTTGGCCATTCCTTGGATGCGTAAAACATGGTAACAATTGGTGCCTATACTTGACTTATATCAAAAGATACCGTTTCCCCCTTTGGATAAAAAAATATAATAATAAAAAAAATAAAAAAAAATAAAAAAAATCTAAGGGAAAGGAAAACGGTAATTCTCAGAGTCTTATGGCAAAAGAATACCCAAGGAATGTCATGATACAAAAGAAGAGATGAGTAGAAGAGATTTCAAGTGATTCCCGGAGAAAAATCTAAGTCTGGGGGAGAAAGACGTGAAGAAGTGGTTGAGAAATTGTGGACATCAACAGGTCCATTCTCTCTTGCGATTTTGCATAATATCTCGCACCCGGAGTCTATGGTAACCCTAAACACTTTTAACCTCACCACTAAAATCAGCCTTTCCCAATACCTAGCCCGTCTTCCTTGAATGATATTCTTGATGAGAAGTTTTCATTAAATCTAAGAGAGTAGAAAGAGTCAATTGATTTGAAGTTGAGATTTTTGCAGGGACAGAGATTTAAAGTATGGCTATGTTACAAATTCGTGATGGAAGAAGATGACAACGTCTATGAGCTAATCTTGTTTCATGTGGATTACAGATTTAGAATTTGATGCAACGATCCAAAAGATATGTGAGTTCCTCCGAATTTCAAACCTCTTCTCAATTCTTGACTATTGTTTGCTTGAGGACAAGCAAAAGATAAGTCTGGGAGAGTTGATATACCCTATATTTTACCACTTTTTCTATCTATTTTAGTATGGTTTTTATATATATATTAATAAAGCTTTTGAGCCAAAAGAGGTAGTTTTCTCGTATATGTAGATTTTAAGGACTTAACAGGTTTTATCATCAAAAGGATGTAAAAAGAGCAAAAGGAGTATCATCTATGATGCAGCTACTTATCCAAGTCAAAGGAACCAAACCAAGTCACTTTATCTTGAAGATAATGCACATTCCCCTACTGGACAGAACGCATACGCCAGACGTTTTCTGACAAACGGAGGATCAAATCATTTGGGAATTTAATGAAACTTGGTGTGAAGATAGCCATTTGAGTTAGCTTTCCAATGGAGTTTGAATTTCATCAATTGGAGCTGTAATTTAGAAGATACACCCGAAACATTGAGGAAATGTCAAACTGCCTTCGAAGTGAAGTTAGTGCAAAATGGAGCCAAGCACCGGGCCAGGCCATGGGCCGATATCCAGCCTTTGTATGACCTTCTAGAAGCTCCCTAGAAGCTTCCAATATCGGTCACGGAGCTTGATCCTTATCCTGACCGAAATTGCCTCAGTTTTTTACCTGAAAAGACGTAATTGCCCGAAGAAGCCCTAACCGACTTAAGCCTCCTTAACCCCTATATATACTTTCTTTTAGCCTCTTTGGGAACTTAAGCAGCCGGCCTTAACAGCCTAAATCAATACCTAAACAATGTATTTCGTATATCTCTTGTTCTTCATGTTTATTTGATTCTAGAAGCCTTTAAGGATAGGTTGATCTTTGCCCTATTGCAAAGAGATGAGATCTAATTCCTTACGCTTAGATAGATCAACGAATTATACTGTCTATGTGCTTTACTCTCGCTGCTACGTGTTGCAAAACATGTTAGAGTTATAGCTTTGATTTGATTTCTATTAATTCTCTTAATTCTATGTTTTTACGCATTTAATCGTTTAGGGATTTATTCTAGAATTGATTCTTCATCTTTATTTATACTCAAAGCATGAATTGGCTTAGCTACCCAAGGACTGATCTTAGGTTGATATACTTTCCAAAAGCTTGTTATATCTCCGGACCTAGTATTCGATGAGCTAGAAACCTTAACAATTCGAAAGGTTAGTTAAGGAGTTTAGTGAACAATCAATCTTGACCAATAATGCATGGTTTCACCTTATAATAACATGCGATAGTTGAGTCTATTAGGGTGTAAAACGTAGATGGTTAGTTACTTCACGATAGTGGGATGGCCTTACCTTAGTGATATGAGTTCTAGAACAACTAGTACTAAAACCTTAAATCGATTGCTTGTGTTTGCATATGTTTTATGAACTGTTTGATTTTTAATCTTAATTGATATCTATCCCATTTACTTTTATTGCTTTGTTATTTGCTTAACCAAATAATATTTTCCCTTAGCTTAATCCGAATCATATAGGTTTGTAGCGCATTCATCACTTAGTCCTCAGTGGATCGACCTCTAAGTACTACAATTGTCTTAACTGTGCACTTGCAGTTCCATAGGGTTATAAATTTAAAGACCTAATTGCATAAACCCTACATGAAAGTTTTATGCACATCACTGGCTTTAAACGCTTAGAAATTTTACATTTCGCACAAAGACAGTATAATTTACCTCCACTGCTTATGGCTAAGTCTTGCCTTGTTGCAAAATTCATGAAATGCTCGACTCCACCAAAAATTCGTTAGATAGATTATTTGTGCGCGGGTCGATCCGGTTATACATCCACCCTCTAGAAGAATTCCACATATTTTTTTCCTCTTTTTTTCTCTATCAAAACTTGTGAATAAGTATGGGGAGGCGAGAGGTGGTTATATAGAAGAAATTTTGCCTCCACTTTATGACGCTCAAAGAACCAGTCACAAATTTGTGACTCTTTTGTCACTCTTTTGTGACTACCTTCAGTAGCAACCAACTTTATTAATATCTTGCCGACATGCTACCTGCCAAAGCTACCGACATGCTACCCGACAAAGCTACCGACATGATTTGTTGTGACGAATTTGTGACTTTTTAGAGACGTCCTTATGGAGTCACAAATCGGTCGCAAATTTGTGACTTCTTTACCACTATATTTACCCACTCTGAATGTGGTCACAAATCAGTCATATTTTGTGACTAATTTGTGACGAATATCTATCTCTCTAGCAAGAGTCGCTATGTAGTCGCTAATAGGCGACTACTATACGACTGATTTTCGGAGTCGCACATATGTGACTATTTTGCGTCTCCTTTTCTCGTAGTCACTTATTAGTCGCATATCAATCACAAATCAGTCGCAAATTTAGTGACTATAAAAATAGTCACAAAAAGTAGTCACAAACAAACTGTTTTCTTGTAGTGTGGGCATCGTTGGAAAGAATTCGTTGCGCAGTTTCTAGAACACTACCCTGATCTCAAATCCGAGGTAAGGTCCATCCGGAAATTGATCTTGAAATTAAACCTCAAGCACTGTTTCCGAACACAGCTTCAAGTTGTAGTTTTTGGAGGATGATTTCGGTCACGTCAGAAGACCGATGTCCATATAGACGGTTGTGTAAGATAGAGGACATGCCAGAGTAGCCAACGAGGCTTTATTCATCCTCATCGGAATTACTGTATAGTCATGATGAGACTTGATTAATGCGCAAGAATCAACACAGTCTACAGACAGTCTCGATGCAGCTATTTGAGGGTCTCTTTGGAGGTTCCAGAGGAAGCAATAAGTACACGATATCACCTTTGAAGAAGTGGATGTCATATCACAAAGTATAACCATAAGGTGTATAAAACGCCCTTGGATTAATTTCAGTAATTTTTTATGAACTCCTTTATGTTTTTCCTTCATATTAGAACCATTATCATAGTCTTGCCCTCTCACATCATCAATTTTCAAGTCAAAAGCAACCAACACATCTTGAAATTCACGAAAAGTTCTTTTCCAAATGTATCATTAACTTTCAAAAATGTTATGAAAAACTCTTCGATCTTAGTTGAAGTGGTTGAAACATCTACACACCGAATGACAACAGTTATTTGTTCTTAGTGACTAATATCTGGAGTGCAATAAGAATGACAGAGAAAAACTTTGTAGCTTGAACTTTCTTAATAATCATAGCTTTTAATCTCAGTAGCTAACAAAATTATCAACTCATTTTGAATTGTGTTACCAAAGTAATTGTAAAAGAATTCACCATTGAAAATCGTGCTCACCTTAAATCAGCGGTAGAAGTAGAAATGCTTGTTATCAGATTCCAATTGCACGTCATGTTGTCTTCTTTAACTTAATGATGTTTCAGTTCTTGGTCCGGTATGCATTCCATGTGACTATGTACTATGTATGGCGGAAGAGAAACCAGCGCAGGCACGGGGAACCAGTTCAATTGTCAGCAACTCTAATCAAGACGATCGACAAAAATGTCATGTATTGCATCAACTCTATCTGAGCCACAAGTGATATTGACTATGGCGAGGCGATGGAGATTTGGCTATTAACACGATAAATTTTAGGTTTTTTTTTTATCTTCTCTTAGTTTAAGCATAATGACGCATTCATTGTAAAAACGATTTTTTGATTTGAATACAATTTTTACATTCAATTAAAAAAAATGTGGGTTCATAAACAAGTGTATACATTATCAATAAGGGCGAGCATTTTTTAATAATTTCGGGTTCAATTTGACTTCGGTTCAATTTCGTTAATTTGGTTGCAATAAAACTCTAGCCAATCTCAATCAAAGCTAGTTTGCTTTGGATTGTGTTTGATTCGATTTAATTAAGTTCGGTTTGATTTGGTTTTTTTTTAACGCTGCAATTTTACTATTATTCTATTACAAATTATAAAAACAGTTAAATCGACGATTATACAACGGACAAGTTTTTCATCTTGATCCTGCCAGATGATTCTATCTTGCCCCACGCTAAAGATCTCCTATAAGCTAGCCTCTATTACTATGCATAAATATCAATAAATCGCATTTTCTGGGATTCGAACCTTAGACCTTCTAGTGTAAAAGTTTTAAACCCTTGACCACTGGGCCAAAGGAGCTTCCAGACTGTTTGATTTGACTTATGTATGTCTTTTAAAAAAATATATTGATATAAAACTAGCAACATTTTCATGAGATGATAATAATATCCTCAAATTACATTAAAAATTCATTTAAAAAAAAACTTAACTTAACTAGGAGAAAAAAATGAAAAATCCAACACTATGAGATGACAATATTTCTTTTAATACCAAAAAAGAATTTATAGCAAGTCAATAAACTGAATATAAGCTATAATTAAGCTAAACCAATATTATGAGTTATCAGACCATTAACATAAAATTAATGTACAAACATATCATTTACTTTTAGTAAAAAGTGAGTCTTGTACTCAATACTAGTCGTGAGGTCAATTTAGGTTAAATCTCTAGGCTCAGAGATATACAATGAAAATTCTATAGATTAATAATGTTGAGATGACATTTTATTAATTTATTTATATAGTTATTAATTTATGTGTAATATTTTAAAGAGAAATTTTGAGAAATGCTATTTTTCAAAAATGCCAGTTTTTTAAAATCTCTGCAAAAATACTATTTTTTCAAAATTATTTGCTCATTATATTATTTATGTTTGGGTTAACTATAATGTATTATGATTTAGTTTTGAGGGTTTTGGAGTTTTTTAAAGGTCAAAACATATTTTAGGATTTATAATTTTAAGATTTTAAATTATAACTAATGACATTTTAGCAAATGGACAACCTATAGTGACATTTTTGCAAATGTACATACCAAAAATGACATTTTTGCATTCTAAAATAGATCAAAAATATAACAATATGTAAAAAAAATAAAAGATTAATTAATTATCTATTAATAATTAAAAATATAATATAATTTGAAACAACATTTTCCTCTAAAACATCACTTAAAATTAAATATAGGAAATAAATAATAATTATTTTATGATATTAATGAGACCATATATTTGTATAATTTGTTTTAATATTTATTATAATGTTATCTTATTGAATTGTTTTATATTTTGAATCGGTCCAACTCGAGACCGAAATTTTTTATTAATTGATCAAGTTTTCTTATTTTTCGAATATTAATTTATAGAGTTTCTACTCTATAACTAAAGTAATTAAATTTTATTTCATATCAATTAACTGATTAATTATATTAAAAGATTAGAAATAAGTCTTTTTTTGTCACGATTAAAAATAGGAGATGTTGCAAAAATGACCTACAATTTGGAGTCACATGCAAAAATAACCTTTTTTTTTTTCCTTTCATATTTTGCTATTTTCTCACAACTATATCCCTAACATCAACACTTATTTATAAAAATGTCATTATATATATATATTTTTTTAAATTCAAAAATACTGAAAAAGATACAAAACCAAAAGACATCAACTTATTTACCAAAATACCATCTTTTTCAATTTTGCCAACCACCATAAACAACTAATTTGGAGCTCCAAATGCTTTCCAAACCGATTTTTTTAAGTCTAAATGCTCAATATCTAAACTTATAAACTATTGTCTTCTATTTCATCTCTAATTTAAAGGTCAGTAAGATTATTTAGAGATTTTATATTTATAATATTATTGTACATATGTAATGTTAATGTTAAAAAATACATTGGTATATTGGTTCGACTCAATTCTGATTTAAACCAAATGGAACCAAACCATTCGAGTTGACAAGAAACATAACCAAATGGTTTACGTATCAAGTTTGGTTTGGATTGGCTGCTTCATTTCAGTTTAGTTTGGTTTGGTTAAGTTCTTCTATCTATCTCTAACTATTAGTTGTTATTTTTGAAAACAAATTGAATAAAAAATATTAACTGTGTTGGAACTATGTTCTTCTTAACCGTGTCGAGAAATAAATTGATTTAGGTAAATATGTTTCGAGATCAATATAATATATAATTATGTTATGAAAATGATTAGTATAGAAATTTTAAAAAATGCCATTTTTCAAATATCATTATTTAAAAAGGCTATTTTTTCAAAAATTTTGCAAAAATATAATTTTTAAAAATTATTTATTCATTATATCATGTATGTTTGGGTTAACTATCTTATATTAGGATTTAGTTTTGAGGGTTTATGGAGTTTTAGGGGTAAAAACATTTTTAGGTTTAGAATTTTAAGTTTTAGGCTCTAAAAATTCATAATTAGTGGTATTTTTCGCAAATAGATAATCTATACTAGCATTTTTGCAAATGTACACACCATTCAATTGTCCTAATTAATAAAGCGACATTTTCATCAAATTTTTTATTCTATTTGTTAGTTACTTTAATTAACTATTGTAAAATTAAAATATCGTTTTAATGGATAGGAATTGGGTTTAGGTTTAGGGTTTAAGATTTAGTTTTTAATGTTAAAAGTTAATTTAATTTTGTAATATTTTTGGAATATTTAATAAATTGTTATATTTTTAGAACATTTAAAAAATGATGGTATTTTTAAAAACTAAACTTCAAAATGTGATATTCTTAAGAATTGCCTAAATATACGGTTATCTAAAATATTTCTTAAAAACATGGTTATCCATACCTAGGTTTTAAAAAGCGCGATTTTTTGGCGCCAAAGCGCACCAAGGCATATCCACATCGCTATACAAGCTCATGGCGAGGCAATATACATGAAGCCCTCGCTTTATGTGCTAAGGCGACGTTGTACAAGGCGCATAAAGCGCACCATGACAATGTGTTTGTTAGTTTTATTAATCACAATGTTTTGATAAAAAAAAGATTGTTTTAGTGATATTTAATTTACCTTAAAGTGAATATTACCAATTTTAAGTATAAGAAAACCTAGTTTTGAAAACGAAAAGACTCTGCCTTCTTCTCTTTGTAAAAAGAGAATCGCTGCCTCCTTAGATAAAAAACTTATGGATTCGGTGTTTTATTATTTTGGATTTGAATTTTAGGATTTGATGTTTTGGTGTTTTAGTATTATAGATTTGGTTTTTGGATTTTATTCTAAGTCTTTACTGATTTCTTCCTTTTTTAACATTACTTAACAAGTTCATACATAAGGCGTGCGCTTAGGTGCACCATGGCGCAAAGCGCAAACCTTATCGCCATGGTGCACTTAGCGCCATTAAAACCCAGATCCATACTGAAAAGGGTAACTGCAAAAATATTATTTTTGGTGTATTCATTTTCAAAAAAACTATTATAGGTTGTTCATTTGAAAAAATGTCACTAATTAAATATTTTTAAACCA
The DNA here is from genome assembly GCA_964056655.1 of Arabis hirsuta. NCBI lineage: Eukaryota > Viridiplantae > Streptophyta > Magnoliopsida > Brassicales > Brassicaceae > Arabis > Arabis hirsuta. The sequence goes on from OZ053299.1 coordinate 29,589,427, forward strand.
TAAATCTTAAAATTCTAAACGGTCAAAAAAAGTTTTGATCCCAAACAAACTACAAACCTTCAAAACTAATTCTTGTATAACATAGTTAACCGAAATATAAATGATATATTAAATAAATAATTTTGAAAAAATAATACTTTTGTAAAAATTTAAAAAAATGCTATATTAAAAAAATAATATTTGAAAAATTACATTTTTTAAAAAAATTTCTAAAAAAAATGTTTAAAAAATAATGTTGGTTCACGTCATTTTCAGCAAAGAACAGATACCGTCTCTTAACATTAAGTCGCCGTTTTTGGGCTTTTTAAGGAACTCGGATTCAACCCAATTTATAAAAAGCCTTTAACATGAGTCACGACGCCAACGTGGCAACCCAATTTATATCCATATTAGGGTTTTCCTGCTAAACAAGATCTGCCGCCGTAAAATTTTATTTCTCTCTCTCATGTTCCAGATCTGAAGCTTGAGCTCGAACACAATCAGGTATTTCTTCCTCTGGTCTCGTGATGATAAAGTCGGGATTAGTGTTTTTATATTCTTTGAAGATTTTGTCAATCCTCTGCATATTTTTTTCGGATGAGAAGTGGTTTCAAATCTGTTGCCAGCTTTCCTTTGCCTCAGATTTTGTTTTTCTTTGGTCAGATCTGATTTTGCTTCCTCTTGTGTGTTCTGAATTGATTTTGATGAAATTTTAGAGTTTTCTGAAATTGGTTTTCAAACTTTATACCCCAAATTGTAAGATATATTGTCAGTATAAAATTTTGTTCTAATATTATTAGATGATTCTCTTTGAAATTATTTTTTAGTGTCAAAAACATCAAATTGTATTAGAACAAAATTTTATACTGACAATCTAATTTTGTAAGATGGTTGACTTTCAACTAAGTTATTTTTAACTTTTTTCACTTTATGTGTTTCAACATGAATATTTTTGGTGTGGTTATGATTACTCTTATATTTAGAGTAGAGTATGTATGGCTGAACAATGCATACTTGTCCATTGTGATTTTGATCATTTTCTTCAAAAATGATTTGGTTTACACTGATGTGGATATGGAGATAAAACATTAAACATTAAACATTGTTTCTATAGATCCAGCAATATAGTCTTAAAGAATATTAGTCTCAAGACTATATCGGTCTAGTTTAGTTTAGTTTATAAAAGTGTAGCACACAAAAACAAGCTTTTACAATTCCTATTGTGGAATCTTTAAGATTTTGAAACTTTTGGTATGCAAACTTATCTTCGATCTCGTAGTGTTTGGAGAATGATGATCATTGACTTAATTCATAGCGATAATGTTGATCATCATTACAATTTTTTCTATTTTTCTATTTCTTCTAAGCAAAGTTGTGTTTCTATGCCACATCTTTGTTCAGTAAGATATATCTTTTTCTTACCCAACTCAGCTCGCGGTACAATATTACCCCTTTGCTGTTTACATTCTCATCAGAAATGGCTCAAATCAATCTACCTTTCGAAGTTGGTCAAATTGTTGAGGTAAAAGCTTTTGAAAAAGGGTATCGCGGAGCTTGGTTTCGGTGCAAGGTAATATGACTATCAATATCTAAATGGTAGTAGATTCTAGTACTTATGTAGCACACCAACTTGGAAATTTCTCAAATGTTTTCACAAAGAAATTGAAAGATAAAACCCTTGTTGTTTTGATATAGGTATGTGTATTTAAGCATGTTAAGCTTATTACACTATTTTCTAAACTTCACGATCTCCTCGAGATGAGTGATTGAAGAGGACAAAGCACATGAACATACCTAGGTTTCTTTTTCCACCCTATTATCTGAAACACGCATTGGTCTTTCCTCCATTTGTTGTCTTTTTTTAATTCTTTCTAGGGAAAGACAATGCTTATGAATTATTCTCTAGTAGCCCAACTTTTATTTTTCTCCAAACCAATTTTGTTAACTATTTGATAATGCACCAATTTGTGACACCTGCAAAGACACTAGCACGATCACGATTATAATCATAAGATGCCTCATGTACACAATTTATCTAAAGCATGTATTTTAGCTAACCATCATATAGGTCATTGACAATTTTAACTTTGACAAGTAAAACCACGATAAAGTAAAGGTTTTACTTGCACCACATTTAAAATTTAGGCCTAAGTTTATTTTTTATTATTTTGTATTTTCCAAACTTTTTTTAGTATGGAAGCATTAATGACTATTTTAACCATTGTGTGACACATGCAAAGACACCAACACAATCACAATCATAATGATAATATGCCACATGTACACCACTTATCGAAAACATGTGTTTTAGTGAGCCATGATATAGATCATTGACAATTTAACTTTGACATGTAAGACCACGGCGAGCGGTTCTACTTAATCACATTACAATTTTTTTGTAAACTTTACTTTCATTAGTTTGCATTTTACAAGTCTCGAACTTCTTGAGATAGAAACATTAATGAACTTTTGGTCACTTTCTAGATAGAATATGACTATTCATATCAGTAGAACACATGTTTTTGTTCATTACTCTTTGCGATAGAACTTCATAATCAAGCAAGAAGTAAATTCGAGTTGGATAATTTATCTAAAAGTGTTTCTTAGTAAAGTGTGGGTGAGTTTTGTAAAGTGTGGTTGTAGACAACACGGATAAACAATCTTAGGATGAATAACTTACGAAATAGTGAACTCTAGAACATGTAAGAGGATAAAATACAGCGTAAGATCTCGTGGTGTTCTATATGCCATCTTGTGGTGTTCTATACACCATTTAGTAAGCACTTATTTTTGAGCTTCCCAATCAATCATGAAACGAGAGAAGGTAGATGAGTGTGGAGCGAAGTGAGGTCACCTCATCACGGTGACCGTTTTGAGGATGATCCCACTATATGAATGAGAGATTGTTACACTACTTGGATATATTATAGTGTGTGTGAAGTGGCTTACAATAATTGTTTTAACTACTTATAACACCAAATTGCACTTCTTTTCATCATAATTTTGATGAGATATGCTGGAATCACACCTTGAAATTAATAGCGGAAGTACTTAATATGCAAGTAGCATAGACAACTCCCACCATAGCCATTTGAAATCCATGAACATTCACAATAAATCTTTCGTAAATAGTGAGGTTTACTTATGCTTAAAACGGTGACACCATAGCTATCCATTTTGGATTGACTATCATTTTCTCGGTTATTCCCTATTGGATTATGCTAGACTTTAAAATTATTTGAGTACTCATGGATCTTTTATTTGGTTGGCTTGATCTTTTTACTCTCAAATGAGGATTTCTCACTTTCATCCTAATCTATTGAGTGTGTGTCACATCCTATTATGAACTTACATTTCTATGTACGTTGCAGCTCTTATATATCAAAAGTATATACAAATCGTGTGAAGTCAGTTAGATAGTTTTTAGATGATCAATCAACAAATGAGTCCATGAAGCCAAAATCCTTATGTTAATATACTACATACAGCCACGAGTTTATGTAGGTGATCAATCATAAGAACAATGGAAAACTCAATTATACTTCTTATGGATACTACCAAATTATAGCTCTATTAGCGATTAGGAAGATAAGCATGTAATAAGTCAAATTAAGAATCATTCTACATCAAGTTTTATACAATTAATCTTTATGTTGTCATATTGGAGGTGTTTTACCGTTTGTACTAATGTAAATTATTAACATCTTTGTTTTTTAATGTTGTATCAGATATTAGACATATTTACGCAGAAGACGGAATTGTATTATAACTTGAAGTATGTTGACTACGAAGGAGAAAGTGAGTTTTATCCACCATTGTAATTTTATTTTTGTTTTAAATATTATCATATTTGGTTGACAAGATTTTGTTATGGCTATATGAAAATTCTATTCTGAACATTTTATACGTTTCAGGGATACATAAAACAAAAGTGTTTCAGAGTCGTAGAGGTGAAGAGCACATAATGGTTCGACCCCCATATCCACCACTTTATCATGAAAGTGAAGTTCTTAAAATCAAGCATGACCCAGAACCTCTTCTTGTCATTCATGGTTCATGGAGAGTGGGGGACTTGGTTGATTGGAGCTGTGAAGGTTGTTTCTGGTCTGGAAAGATTTTGGAACTGATGGAAAACGAAGCAGTACGGGTATAAGACATGTTGATATTGTGAAATTGTCTGTTATTGTTATTTTGTTTATGCTCGACTAGTTATCCCGGGGATATTTATATATTAGTGGTATATAGGAATCCAATACCATAGATCTCTACATTCTTTTTCGTTTTTTAAGAGACTAAATAAAATGGCCAATTGTCTATCATGCAGATTGAATTGTTTCCAAAACCATTTGGGGAAGGAGACATTTACGAGGGTTTGTGCAAGGACTTGCGTCCATCACTGGAATGGTCACTCGAGGATGGTTGGATAGTGCCTTCTTCTTCTATGGTTGGTTTATATCTGCTTTTTCGATCTATCTAATGCTGCAACCACAATTTACTTAATTGATAATGAAGGACCAACTTGAGATCTTATAAGGAATGTCTCATGTAGTCTTTTTGGCTCTGTTCAGATTATGATATTTCACATTATTGGTTAAGTTTATTATAACTATGTCCCTTTGTTTTTTTTGATATAAATACTCCAAAACTTCTGTGTTCTCGAATACAAATAGTTTCAGAAGTATTGTTGTAGACTTTGATATTCTCATTTGCCATAGCTGCTCATCTTGTTTGATCTCCTGTTTATGTTGTAGGACGGGAAAAAAAGGCAATGTGGTAAGCTCGTGAAACGTAAGCATGAAGGTTAGATTCTGTATTTGTATGGATAATGATATTCCTACGGTTTCTTGGTTTTCTGGAACTTATTGTGGAAAAAACTGTTTTGACTTATTTTTACATTAGATCAAGTAATTGCAGATGTTGGCAAAACTGGAAAAGAGCAAACTGAGAGAGCTGCACAGCAATCGAAAGGCAATGCATGTCTTTTACTAAATATCATGAAATCAGATACAATTGATGCTCCTGTTAAGGATTTAGAAGAGTGTATCGTCCGAATTGAGTGGCTTAAAAGCATGTTACGTCCTGATGTTGGAGAAGGTGCAAAATCACATTGGAAATATGAGGATTACCGCCCACCTTCCACAGGAATGTGAAATTATAATAGTAGGTATGTGGCTTTTTTCTATATCAATCTAATTGACTATATTTCTCTTTGCTGTTTTTTTTAGTGTTGACATGAACATCTTTAAGGTTGATACTAGTGGAGCTAATGAATTGAGTTTTGAATTATAGAGTTGATAGGCTATAAATTAAGTTGAAAGATAACAGATTACAGGTCTTTGAACATTTTGTTTTAATAGTTAAGAATCTTTCAATACTTGATCCAAATTAGTTAAGAATCTCTTACTCGAAGTAATGTCTTTTTTTTGATTCAGAAGAAATTCAAGAAGAGGCTTTTGACTGATGGTGAATTTTGATGACGAATGGGTACGACATGGTACTTAGCTTGGTAAGGATGTTTATGAGTTTTGGCACACCAGAAAGGACATGGTTATGTAGGCTGTATATATTGCTTTTTGAAAAACCCTAGAATACTTTAACATTGTACAAATGCTTTGGATCTTAGTTGGAAACGATTGTGTTGGACTTTTTGTTAATGACAGAAAGTAGCTTTACATAAAATTACCAAAAAATGATAAATTAAAGTTCTCACTGTGGAAAGAGGCTCAAATAATTAATTCAGGACACCAACAGACACCCACCACAGACAAGATGTCGAGTGGATGAATCTTGTAAATGATACGAGTACCAAGTTTACCTCCCATACACTTTGAATCTTAGAAGCATTATTGTGGATAATGTCGACAATAGTTGAGAGAGGGAATTATTGTCAGGCTATAAGATAGACTACTCGGATTTTTATCAAAATCACTAGATATTTGGAGGATTTCAAATTAATTAAAGTTAAGTCAAATCCATGCAAGTTTCAAGAAGGTAAAGACTTTTAGTTTCCTCCAAGCAAAGCTATAATCTCTAAACTTGAGAATGTTAAACGTGTTGTAGAACCACTCGCGAGGAAATTGATCTAGATTTAAAAGAATCATCATTGTCACTTATGTTGATGAACTTGGAATTGGATGATATTTAGTGGCAAGATAGGTCTTTGAGTTAATTTTCTAATAGAGTTTGTATCATATCATTCGGAGTTGTGGTTGAAAAATTACACCAGTTTTACCGAAAGCATCTCCGTCTTCTTCGAAGGAGAAGCAAGAAAAGAAAGATGGCCCACGGAAAGGCCGATATTGGTTACGAACTTCCTAGGCCTCGTCCACATATTCTTGGAAGATATTCAAGATTCTCCAGTACAAGCCACCAATCCTTGGTCCATATTTGACAGTTTCACACCAAACTTTCATTTTTGTCCCAAAGTCCACCCTAGATCTATTTATATTTGTTTTTAGCGTCTTCTTAGAAAAAAACACCACAATATACACGTTATATTTGGTGTTCTTCATTAGATTTTGAGTTTTAATGAAGAGAAGTAGTAAAATCTCGATTTGTATCCGACACAGAAAATCTTAACCTTAAGCTCTTCCAGATTTTAATTATAGTTTATTGATCATGGTTTTTATATGAGTAGAAATCTAGTTAGGTTTTAGGGTTTCAATAAATTTCATAATTCGATATTAATTGATGATTGATTAGGCATTTTATTAGTCTTCATCTTTACTTATTCTCAATACATGATTGCTTGACTGTACATATTATGATATGATTTTATTAGGACACTAAAACCTCTAGAGTGATGCATCTATTTGATCCCAAATCTTTGTTCTATCTTGGCGTTGTGGCGTACCGTAGATAAATTAAGGTGATGCAGAACTATTTTTCCTTTGTACGAGACATGAGTGGAAAAGACCCAAAAGAAAAAGGAAAAATTAAAAATAAAAGACATCTTCAATACACTTTGTCCATCTATACCTTTATTTGAAATATTTCATTTATACCTAATTTATCTTTTTTGTATAAATAATTGATTTTTTTCAAATTTTTTTTGTTAAAAATGTGAGAAACAACTGAATAAGACTTTTTATCAAATGAGCAATTGTTGTTTGATAATCAAAGAGGTTAAATTTTAGACTTATAAATTCGTTCTAGATTGTATAGAAGACATTTTTTGAAATTTGTACATGTTCTAAAACCCGCAGATTACGTATTCTGAACATTGTACATGTTCTAAAAAGTTTAGAGTACACTAACGTTCTACAAAGTTTGGAAGACAATTTCAGAATACGTCAATTGGACTTTGCTCTATATTCTTCATGATTTAGAATACGTATTCTTCTATTTGCTCTATGTTCTTCAAAATTTAGAATACGTATTCTTCTATTTGCTATATGTTCTTAAAAATTTAGAATACGTATTCTTCAAAATTTAGAATCCGGAAAATTAAGGATATAATTCCAAAAATTAAGAAATTGAAATATTCAAATCTTTAAATGAATCTGTCGGTTTCGAAATCAAATATATTGTGCATTCTGAAAAATTCAGAATACATATTCTGTTTTTTTTGGAATTCAGTAAATTGTCTATTATCCTTCTATATAACCTAATGATGAATTCTCTTTCAGTTCATGTGTTCAAAACTTGAAGATGATGCAGATCTATGTAACTTGTGATGTATGGAGATCGATTGAGAATAAAGAGTGGAGATTTATGGTTGATGAAGAAAAACGTGCGAGATTACTTATCTTGCAATCCAATACAACTCTTGAAGAGCTGAAGATAATGGTTTCAGAAGACTACGAGGTTGAGCAAGGTATAATTGATATGGAATTCAGTTATCTATCAATTGATCTAAGCGTTGATTCGTCTCCAGTTGTTATGACGAACCAACGACAACTTCAGAATTTTTTGGCGTATTTTAAACAGAAAAGTACGATACGGTTGTGTGTGACGTTTAAACCTAGGATTAGAGACCACAAGCGCGAATTGAATATTGATTTGAATGAGCTGCCAAGTGATTCAAGTAAAGGAGACAATGGTTCTATGGTGAGTGAAAATTCACTAATTTTGATGAATGGGGATAAAACGAATGATGAGTTCCATGAAGATGATTCTGATGCTAAAGTTTGTGATGATGTTGAAGCAGCACCAGTAGATTCGTTGGTGAAAAAAGGACAGCTCTTCACAAGCAAGGAAACTTTACAAGCAACTCTAGAAATTTGTGCGATGAAGTATAATTTTGACTACAGGATTACAAAATCTGATCGGACACTTTGGTGTATACGCTGCATAGATGCTGTCTGCAAATGGTCTATTCGCACTGAGTGTTTAGGAAGAGGGTCTACATATTTCAAAATCAATAAGTATGTGGGTACACATACATGTGCTCCATCAAAGAAAAGCAAGTTCTCTAGGACACCTTCAGCAAGAACAATTGGACATCTCATTATGCACAAATACGAGGGTGTGAAGGAAGGACCTAAACCGAATGATACTATAAATATTATGCGCACAGACTTTGGAGTCGAGTTGACTTATAGCCAAGCTTGGGAGTCTCGTGAATATGCAGTGAATGAGGTCAGAGGAATACCTGAGAAAAGCTTTGCTAAGATACCAAAATACTTGCATATGCTACAAGAAGCTAATCCTGGTACGTATTCCAAATATGAAATCGATTGCGATGATAGTTTCAAATATCTATTTATTTCTTTTGTACAATCCATAAGAGGCTTCTACAAGGCAATTTGAAGGGTGATTGTCATTGACGGTACGTTTTTAAAGAGCAAATACAAAAGAGTTCTACTAGTTGCTACAACCGTAGATGGTAACTCTAATTTGTATCCAATCGCATTTGGAATTGCTGATTCTGAGAATGATCTTTCGTGGGAGTGGTTTTTGATGCAATTTAGAGTCGTTATAGCTGATGAGGAAGGTTTAGCATTTGTGTCAGATAGGCATTCCTCGATTGGTAAATCACTTGCTAATATGTTACCCACTGGCTAAACATGGCATTTGTATCCATCACTTGCTGAATAATGTCATAACGTCTCACAAGGGAAAGGGTTTGGCAGGTCTGATTGCCAAAGCCTCAAACGTGTATAGGGTTGCTGAGTTTGATAAATTATTCACCAAGATTTGCAGTATTAGCCCGATGATTGGAAGATATCTACATGATACTGACGAGAAAAGATGGGCCCGCTGCCATTTTTCTGGATTCAGGTATGACATCAGAACCACTAACCTGCTGAATCGATAAATGCAGCGTTGAAATCGCCCAGAGAATATCCAATAATACCTCTGTTAGATAGCATCAGAGAAATGTTAACACGGTTGTTTTATGAGCGTAGAGCATTAAGTGCGAAGCACACCGATCCTCTAACAGTGGAAGTAGAGAAAAAGCTTGATAGAAGGATAGAAAAAGCAAAAACTTACGTAGTTTATAAAGTTAGTGAAGACACGTTCGAGGTTAAAGGTGACGAATTTGACTATGCCATTGACTTGGAAGCCAAAACATGCTCCTGTGGGAAGTTTGACTTACTCAAAATTCCATGTCGACACGCCATAAAAGCAGCTTTTGCTATTTGCAAGGATCTACACCCATATGCCGACGAAGTGTGGACAACTATTGCATTGAGAACGTTGTATGAGGAATCCATTAATCCAACAGGTGTTCCTGAAGATGAATGGAATGTTCCTGAAGATGTTAAGGATGCAAAAATTTTACAACCTGACACACGAAGAGGTCCTGGTAGAAGGAAAAAACGAAGGTACGAAACAGCCGAAGACAAGATACGATCATCACAAGGATCACAAAAGTCTACGAAGCACAAGTGCAGCCGGTGTGGTCAGCAAGGACACAACAGAGCAACATATGATATAGAAATATAATGGTGTGTTCTATCTCACGTTTTTATGTTGATCTTAACTATCTCTTTTTGTTTTTTTTGTCATCTTTGTTCAATCTTCTTATGTTTTTGATTCTATGTTTGGATTTGCCATTTGTCTTCTATGTTTTTTGGATTCTCTTTTTTGAATTATGGGTTATCAATTAGATTGATTTTAGCACAGCACGCGGCACATCAATTCTGACCAAAAGCTCCGGAGGCAAATGTGCATGGTAATTTGGTTTTCTTGTACTAACATTACCATCTATTGATTCCGTCTTCACAAGCACTGTTCATTTGCATTGGAGAAAATATCTTAGAGCTTGTCCACTACAATATCCTCAGACCATACACAATGTGTCCATGTGTTAGAGATATTCTCAGAAATCAACTTACTGTCTTCATTGAAGTTGACTAAAAGGTTGTGCGCATGGTGACTCTGCTTCAACTTCAACAACGGCTAGTGCACGTGAAAAAAACATCCAACATCCATAGATAACATCACTTACTTTTTCTTAAAATATTCTGCATAGCTAGCATATTCTGATGAGGCATCATCAGCAAACGGGCTCATAGCAGACGAATGTTTTACAACATCAACTATAGAGTATATCCTTCCGGTATGAATTGCAACGACCACAACTTCTTCCAGACTATTTTTATCAGACGAACCGTTGGCAAAATGAATCAGATTCATATCATCTTTTTCATCCTTGAGTAAAACCTCCTGACCGAGTGAGGTGTTGCTATGATTTCCATCACTAACATCACGGTTTTTGGAGTGTGAACCAAAGGGAAACTCATTGCATGGCTGGAAAGGAATATTGGCAGGTAACAAAGTGCTAAAACAGGGACTGGGCAGGTTAGTTGGAAACGGGGGAAGACATAAACGTCTAAACAGAACCGTCGTTTGGTCCTCCAACGATGCACAACAAAGATCTAAAGGTTAATGACCTTCTCGAGTCCAGCAATGAGTGGAACTTACCCGCGATTCGGAAACATTTACCTCACTATGAGGAAGTCATCCGCCAACTCCATCCGAGCATGCTCAAACCACCAGATCGATTGGCTTGGTTACTCGACGCATCGAAAGAGTTTTCAACAAAAACAGGGTACTCTTTGTTGAAACAAAAGGAGGAAATTTCGATTAGCTCCGAATTCAATTGGAATGGCAATATATGAAAGGTCCATACATCCCCAAAACTTAAGCATTTTCTATGGAGAGCAAGTATTGGGGCTTTACCGGTGGAAGACAACCTCTCTGCTCGTTGCTAGGGACATGTTGAAGATTACACCAATGGTGGGAGCTCCAAGTGAACTCCTTACAACACCCACAATACACCAATTTGTAGAAGATTTCGGAAAATCACACTCTCCCTCCCATTGGCCTCTCGGTGGGCCCTCTTTCCCATGGATTCTTTGGAATTTGTGGACATCTAGAAACATATTTTTATTAGAAAAAAATCATGTTCTGCTATTGATATAGTGACAAAAGCGATCAAAGAAGCAAGGGAAGGGCAGGAGGCAAACGCAATACCGAGACAGCAAAAACAGAGGATACAACTTGACGGAACGAATCAGAACCAAGATCACTACACTTGTTATATAGATGAGGCATGGAATTCGGTTACTCGGCAAGGGGGAATGGGTTGGTTAATTCATGACACAAGAGGAAGCATGATCACTCAAGGATCAGAAACGTCGAGCTATATACCATCGGCTCTTGTGGCAGAAGCGATGAAAAACAAGCTTTGACCAAAAAAAAATGTGATGCATCTTTTTGCCAGTACTAATATTTGATGAGCTAAGCATCTTAATTTGCAATAGTTGAGTTAAGGAGTCTGATGAGAATCTGAAGATTTAAAGCATGACTTCTTCTTGTATACATGCGACAATTGAGTTTATTAGAATGTTAAAGCACAGTGGTAGTGGTTGGAGCCACAAAAGTGGAAAGACTATACTTTCGTATTATGTGTTCTAGACGTTAATATTCAAATCCATGAAATCAATCTATCTTACCGTTGCATGATTCTCTACGAATTACTTAATGTCTAATGTTGTTCTTTTATTGAATTTACATATCTCTTTTTGTTTAATTTAATTAATTCATAATTAAAAAAAATAACATTCAGTTCTAGCTTGATTTGATTTATTATAGTTCATAGTGCGATTGAGAAGTCTTTGTGGATTTAATCTTTTATTTATACTAATTTTAATTGGTGTGCACTTGCAGGCTAGGTTGCATGGAAGCTTTAACCAAGGTTTTTTCGTTTCGAAAACGTGATGGAAAAGTTATTTCTATTTTGGAAAAAGGCTGGAAATGCGACTTTTGAATTTGAAAGCAAATTAAGTAAATACTGTAAAAATATAGGGATTTGTTTGTTAAAACCTAATTATGGTTCACTCATATTTTTTTTCCAATTACCGTAGATTTTGTCGGAGTGGGAGATTTTCTTCTCCTTGCAATTGAAAATTGAGTTTACATACAGGAAATTTTGTTCATTGAAGTGGAATACTTGTCAAAAGTCAAAGTTGTCGTGTTCTATTTCTAAATTTCTAACATGCTAATGATTTTAAAAATATTATAATGAATCAGTGATAGAAGAACATAATGATACTCTCTCGTAGGAAAACACTAATAATATTTATACAGTGATCAGTTTCTATGGAGTTGAAGACTTGACGATTCCATATATTGTTGGTTTATTTTAAGTTTTTAACATAATTTTGTTTTTCTCCAGAAATATGAGTACATCTGATGCATCTATTGATGATTTATCTAATGTGGATGATAAGGCGCTTTTGTGGATCCGTGTGAAAAAGATTGAGAAGTTGGTAGGAAGAGGATCGTGGAGGTTTAAATAATGCAATTTTTGCGATAAAAAAATTTCTGGTTCTTATAGCAGAGTATCGGGTCATTTGTTAAAAGATGGGACTAAAGGAATTGAATGCTTGAATGTTACTACTCAACAAAGAGTAACATGAGAAAATGGGTTGACGAGTGCAAGAAGAAGATACAAAGTGCAGCTCCGAGAGTAGTTCCATCGCCCTCGTTGTAACGCCCGTGAACCAAAATGGGGATTTTTGGTTGGGTGTGTCGATCGACACAGGTGTGTATGTCGATCGACATGGGTGTTTTGACTTGTGCGAAGTCGGATAGTTGGAGGTGTGTCGATCGACACGAGTGGTGTCTGTCGATCGACACGGGGTAAAATTGGACCAACCGGTTTGGTTCCAATTGTCCGGTTCGGCGGATTGGTTTAGGGGAAACCCTAGGGTTGTATAAAAGGTGTGAACAGTCGGGTTGTCTGTTCTTTAGGCCGTTTTTCAGGAAGAAAACAGAGAGATTGAAGGGAGAATCAGAAATCTTAGGGTTGAGTGATTGTTGGGAAATTTCTTGAGGAGAATTGCGTGTGAGGCCTTTGGGAACGAGGAAGGATTGTTGCTGGGCTGATTTCGGGTCTGAGGGGACGGAATCAGAGGCTGTTCGTGTCTGTTCTTCGTGTTCTTCGTCATTCTTTCTCCTTTCAATCCTTTTCGAGGTGAGTGCGTGACTGTAGGCTTACATAGGTGTAAGGAATGGATAGAATGCATTTGCTTGGTGGATTTTGTGTGTTTTGTGATTGAAATCGTGCAGGAGACTCGATGAATCGCGACGGATTCGAGCCATGAGAGGATAGGCTCAATTCTGGGTTCTGCGATGTCATGTCGATCGACACCACAGTGGTGTATCGATCGACATGGGGCATCCTGTCGATCGACACCTAGTGGTTGTGTCGATCGACACAGGGGAGTCTGTAGATTGACACCTAGAGGTTGTGTCGATCGACACAGAGTTCCTGTTGGTTCGTGTTTGCTTGTTTCGTGAATGCTTGTGTATGCTCATCCTGGTATTGTATTTATTGTTTATGCTTATGTATAAATAGCCTGTAGACGGGATGACCGCGTCGCTGAGTATTTATGATAATACTCACACAACTCTTTTTGCCATGTGTTGCAGGTAAAGAGAAAATGTGATCGTGGAATCATGGCCAGGAAGAGGAGATGATCTAGGGTCTCATTTGATGGCTATGTTGTTAGAATTGCTAGGTTGCTAGTAGTTCTGGAATTTGTTATCGTTGTCATTGGATTGGAATTTGAATATTTGGTTTAATGGAGTTGATTGGATTGAACGGTTTAGGGATTAATAAAGTATGAGATTTATTGATTGATGTTTTAGGGATTATGTTTATTGTTTCCGCGTTGCTTGCTGTGTTGGCCCAATTGAGGGTTATTATCTGTGAAGATAATAAACTGAAGGGAAATTTTTTAAATTTTTGGGTCGGGTCGTTTCACTCGTCATCAAGAAAAGCATCTGATTCTTCTCTTGATTATGATATGAGTTATAGGGTTCCGAATGCAAGTGAGTCGGATACAAAGAAGAGAAAAGGAATGGATAATTCACCTTTGGGAAAAGCATTTCAGAATGAGGTAAGGGAGCAATGTGATGGGAGATAGCTAGGATGTTCTACATAAGTGGTTTATCTTTTAATGTTGCGAGAAATCCTCATTACCGCAATTCATATGTGCAAGCATCAAACATTCCAGGATTTATATCCTTCCTTGGTATAATGCTTTGAGGAGTGGACTTCTTCAAAAGGAAAGGAAGTACATTGAGATGCATTTCTCTCAGCCGCTGTCGTACTCCTCTCTCATGGCCTACTCAACCTCTTTGCTCACTTTTTGTATTTCCTTTCTACAATTTGACAAACATTCTTCTTTCATTTCTCAGTTTTACTTTTAATTCTTCCATAAACATTCTCCAATTTTTATTTTCTTCGTCTCTTACTTTTAATTTTGTTCACCATTCAAAGACGTTTATTGGAGAAGCAGTAGAAAACAAATTGAAGGTTGACAATGGTGAAGATGATGAAGAACAACGTTGACGGCAAAGCTTGCAGGGCTGTAGAGGTATTTAAAGTTGACTATATCTGTTCACTCACTGTATATTGTGAAATAGTTAACTGACATAGTTAACTATTTGTTGCAGAAACCAAAGGGGACGATTGTTGTTAGTTGACTATATCTGTTCACTGTATCTTGTGAAATAGTTTACTGACATAGTTAACTATGTGTTTCAGAAGTCAAAAGGGATGATTGTTGTTGTGATGTTAGGTGAATGAATTGTCTTGTGGTGAATACATAAATAGTTTACTATTTATGTATGAATAGTGAACTATGTTAAAAAACTGCATATGTTGATTAAAATAGTTCACTATTTATGTACGAATAGTCAGCTATTAGATAGTTAGTTATGAGCTAATTTATGTGCGAATAGTCAGCTATAAGATCAAACTCGCATCGAATACTATGTAAACAACTATACGAATTAATTTACTATAATATAGTTCACTATACTTGTATAATTTTACATTTAATTTACTATAATAGTTCACTATTTACTATTGAATTATAAATTAGAAGGAGAAGAATGAGGCAAAGGAGGAGATGGAGAAAGAGGAGAAAAAGGAGGATACAACCATATTTATAGACCAATCAAGATCATTCTGCATCAATCAAGCTAAATTTGAGATTTTATTTCTCCTTCGTAGACCTCGAGATTAGGTTTGTGGCGAAAGAGTCGATTGAATAAAATATTTTTAGTGATTTTAGCGATTAATGGTAAATATTTTTTACAGATTTTCCTTCTTAATTTTCGCAAAGGTATTTTTGTCTATTTTTTCTGTCTCTCTCATACCTATCTAAATTTTATTATGACAGAAGTTAGTTATCTAATTATGCAGCACAAAACAAATATTAAACTAATTAACTCTTAATTTAATTATTGTGTCCCTTAAATTCCAGTGATACACATGATTTTTCATTTAGTGTTTTTTTAATTAATATATTGAGGATTATGTAATAGTTTTTTTCTTTATCCCACTTATTAACTCTATAAAAAGTACCAATCACAACGGTAGATTCTACGTTTGCAAATTGGCTCAGTAAACAACCCTTCACGCGCTTCTACATGGGCAAAAATATGTGTAATTCTTTTGCTACGGGTCACAATTTCTCCTTTTTTTTTTTTTTTTTGTGAAAAAATTTGCGATGTAAAACCAAAAGAAAAAAAGAGAAAACACAGCCTTATCCATCCAAAAGCCTCAAAACAACATCGATTTGAAAAATGGAGGACATAGAATGCAGAAACTCTTATCAACATCAAACCCAGAAGAAACCACCTAAAAAAAAAGCTATCCTCAAGTTAGAGCAATGGCAGCACTTAACTGCCACTTCTTCAAGCTATCACAACATCTCAAACCCACACGGCCTTCTTTTTCCTGCTCCGCATCTCAACCTTCACAAAACAACATCAAGGTAATCATCATCATCATGAGTTTCCATACAATGCAGCTTTTATATGAAATATGCTTCTAATTTCTTTATCAGGTGATTGTAAATGGAGCTGCAAAGGAAATAGGAAGAGCGGCCGTGGTTGCTGTGACTAAAGCCAGGGGAATGGAGTTAGCTGGTGCTGTCGATAACCATTTTGTTGGCGAAGATATTGGCTTGGTAACTTAACTTCAAACCCATCATCATATTATTTCCAACTGGTTGGTTTATCAGCTAACTCTAATGTTCTTGAATAGCTGTGTGACATGGAGGAGCCTTTAGAGATACCTATAGTGAGTGATCTAACAATGGTCTTAGGCTCAATATCTCAGGTTCCATTATTTCCCTCTCTCTGTTTGTTTCCACCAGATTTAAGTTGTAGGGAACAACCTTACTGAAAAATCGTTGGTAGGGGAAAGAAGTCGGAGTTGTGATCGACTTTACAGACCCATCAACAGTATATGAGAATGTAAAACAGGTAAATTAGATTAACTTCTTTTATCAAGCTTCTTATATCCACTAATATGGAAAAATCAGATCACTATCAGTAGTGTTAATGATTTCTGAATCTATCAAGGCAACGGCATTTGGGATGAAGAGTGTGGTGTATGTACCTAAGATTAAGCCAGATACAGTATCTGCGTTATCTGCACTATGCGACAAGGCCACCATGGTGAGCACAGGGTGAGATGCTCGCTGCAAATTCATTATGTTTTTCTTTCTTTGTGGAGGTTGAGCCCTTCCTGAATCAACAATTGTTAGACCAGAGGTGGCCCAGGCTAATCTATTTTTTCCCCTCGATTTGCGTTCTAGGGATGTCTTGTAGCACCAACTCTATCCATAGGATCTATACTTCTCCAACAGGCTGTGATCATGGCCTCCTTCCACTACAACAATGTTGAACTCGTGGAGTCAAGGCCTAATGCAGCGGTATGACAAAAAAAATTAAACCAGCTTAGATTTTCCTAGAATTTCGGGTTTTAACTTGACACAGTTTGGAATGTTGATCAAGACTAATTAAGGCATATATGTATTACTTTAAAAAGGCTAATTACGAAAGAACCATATAGAGTAGTAGTTGTCAAGCAGCCAAGGTATATAGAGCATTTGTATGAATTAATGCACATACATAATGAGATACGCATATATGACAGAAACTCATATGCAGCTTTTGACATTAAATCACAAGAAGTGACTCAAAAGATACCTATCAAATGCAGGATCTTCCTTCTCCAGAAGCTATCCAAATTGCAAACAACATATCAAATCTTGGTCAGATCTACAACAGAGAGGATAGTTCAACTGATGTTCAGGTAAAGCATTAATAAGCTTGGTAAAAAATGGCAGAAAGGCAAACAAAGATGGACCATTTAGAATCCTCTAAATATATATACATAAACAGAGCTGTGTTTTCCTCATATATCCAGGCAAGAGGTCAAGTAATCGGAGAAGACGGGGTTCGTGTTCACAGTATGGTTCTACCGGGACTACCCTCTAGCACCCAAGTCTACTTCTCAAGTCCAGGAGATGTAATTGTTATATTGCCATCTATTTCAAAATCAAACTGAAAATTTAAATTTAGGCTTCATAGCTCATAAGAATTCTAATACACAACCTACTGGACACAGGTTTACACTGTTAAACATGACATAACTGACGTAAGGTCCCTAATGCCTGGCCTACTCCTCAGTATCAGAAAGGTTGTACGCCTCAAGGTAACAAGGAAAGAGGCGAGAATTCTCCATCCATTGGTGTCTTACTTACTGTTATCTAATAACTTGCCATTATTCTCTTTTGATTTTACAGAATCTGGTGTATGGCCTCGAGAAATTCCTATAGGATGTTTCGCCAGTTTCCAAGATACGGATCAAAGATTCCATTATCATGGACATATTATGTTATCCTGCAACGTCATATGAAGAACACCAAACATAAAGTTTAGAAATAGGATAATATCTCTTTTCATGACAATACGGATATTCATTTTTAAGGTGAGGAGAGGAAAACATTATTCTACGGAATTTAAATTTAACAGCTACTACATTACATATATAGATGTTCAAGTTCAAATGCTTTTGGCTATGGATAACATATAAATGTTCAAGTTGTAGTTGAAACGTAAGTTGGTATCTTGCCAATGCCACAGTCTACCCCAAAGAATTATGACATCCTGAAGCCTAATCGATAGCACATCAACAATCACTCACACTTAATCAATTACCAAAAAGAACTAGCACTTGGCGTTTTATACAAGCTCATGTATCAAAATGTACAAAGTCCTCTCATATTCAGATGCAACAACGACAAAGCATAAATACCACGAGGAAACTCTGTCAAAATTGTGACTGCGCATGTTCAACTTAACCAACCCACAAAAAGAGAAGCTACATATCTTTACTTCGTTTTGATCCATGGGACAAACCTAACCTCTGAATTTCTGAGCAATGGATCCAATCCAGGCTCTATCTTTATCGCTATATGCATATCCAGCAGTAGAAGCCACCAGCAAAAACCCATCCATGCTTTGAGATTCATCCAAATTTTGTACAAGAGGTTGCACAAAAAGAGAACGTGTCCCCTCCGGAAGAAATTCCCACAGTGCAGAGCCTAAACCAAATTGAGAGTTAACATACAAATATCGACACCACAAAAACAGCTGTCTTTCCATAATTCAAATGAGTAAATTCATGCATTCATATACATACATACAATAGCTCGATACTGCGAAGCAAACTCAAGGTCATGCAATTGAGGAAACACAATACCTTCATACTGAGGGAAATAAAGGTTCTCCTTTACATCAGCGAGGCCGATTTCATCTACCTTTATCTTGAACCAATCATGTAGTTGAACCTTTGACATTTGAGCAGGACAATTCCAGTAGCCGCGAACACAAAGCTCACCTTGAACCGATATCAACTGAAGAAAAAGCAAGCATTTTTAATTGAAAAAGAGAAGTAAGAACACAACTAAGCACGAAACTAGATCAATGACGAAACCCTTGTCCAAAACAGAACACCATACCACAGCAATGGTACTTGTATTCCTCAACAAAACATAAGTTGTCCATGCTAAATCCTCCTTCAAAGAGTCTCCAATATTTGGCGATATAACAAAAATTTGATCTCCATCTTCAGGAAGAGTTCTTTGCTCTACTTCAGAACCCTAAAAACAACATTATCATTTTTGACAACGAAAGCACTAGGCAATGTATAATTATGATTACCTTGAGGAATTTTCCAATGTAAGGTAAAGCAATTGAAAATGCAGCTAGTGATAACCCCAAAGCCTCTGATCTCTGTAACCAAACAAATCACAAAAATGTTAAATCCATCTCTCAAAATAGCAAACAGTGTAAAGCCATTGCTGCTAATTTACCAACTGAGATTCGCTGGTTGGAGCCGAAGCTGATAAGTGGTTAAGAAGAAGAAGCGATCCAAACCCGTACCCAATCCACCTCGGTAGGTAAGATTCGTCCAGCCAAGGAATCCCTACGAATTGCAGACACGAACCAATTACGAATACTTGAAAGATAAGAACTTTCAAGTGGAGTGAAAACAAACCCAGAAGGAAGAAATTACCGAAAGTGAAGCGAAGAACGGAGAGATTGAGTTGTTGCTGATCAGGTGTCTTTGATTGTGAAGAATCCTTGCGAGCGAAGATTCGTGTAGACCTCGAAACGCGAGGTTGTAGCGCGAAGCTTCGATAGAACGGAAAATTACAAATTCGAATACTCATCTCTCTGTTTCAGATGTCTGAGAGAGACCATATCGTTCTGTATCACCCGCCATTGATGACTCCGCCAAGTACCTCTGTGCAGTAGGATAGGCCCATTAAGGGTTAGGCCCAATTTCGAAATGTTCTTTTTGGTTTTGGCTGGATATATATATATATATATATATATATTTTTTGTCAATGATATTGAAGAAAAGCTAGTGTTACTCAAGATAACAAAGGCCGGTAAGAAAATAAACCCATCCGTTGCCATGTCAAAACGAAAACGAATCCAATTGGAACCCAGAGCCCAAAAAAAGGAAAGCCAGGACCAATCGACTACCAAGACCAATACACCCCAAACAATCAAGACCAGAAAAGGATTAAGAGAATCTAAACACCCTAAAATACAGAACAATTAACACAACACAAAGGGTAAAGAAACAAACAGAACAACAAGTCCTCCCATAACGAATCAATTATACCTTTGTAAGATAAGACCAAAGCTTCATACTATGGCAAAAAGGAAATATTATCTACTACTCCAAAAACTTCCACAGACAGCGAAATATTTGTGTCTAGTATTTTTTTTTAAGTTCAACTATTTCAGAAAATGATAAATCCCTTTCCCCTCATATCTCTATCCATAAAAAAAATTTATGCCCTTCCCAGAGGAGAGCGGAAGCTCTAGTATGCCCAGGATTCCCGAATTCATTCTCGTCATGATCCATTCTGCAGTTTCGAAAAATATTCAGCAAAAAATAACTTATTTCTAATCTTTTTAACTATCATTAGAGAGATAAGCTCATGCGCAATCAACAAACATGTAAAAACCAGAAAAAACGAATAAGGATTGCTTTCCAACCGTGATGCTCAGGTTAGTAAAAAGCGAAAAGAAAAGAAGAGACCAAGGGATGGAGACCAAGTGGGTCCGAAGATTTTTTAGTAGCTAAGTACGAGTTAGGTTTAACTGAAGGAAATTAGAATATTAATAAAGTTTTACCTACCCAGACTAGGATATTGTGCTCTGCATCTATAGTCGAGTTTAGGTTCACGGGTTTGCCTCGGTAGGATGGACTTGAGGGCCTTTCACCTACCACTTTCGTTTTTGTGCCAGTTGTCCGTCTTTATGAGTCTGGAATGGTGAGCTATGCTTTTATCGTATCGGTCGCATCGTTTAACGTCGGAGGATTGCTCAGAATCAAATTTGTTTGCTTTAATCGTTGCTCGGAACAAGGAAATTTTTTTTTAAGTAGCCTGATTTCATAATATTTGAAAGATTTTTATGTTTCACGCATAAGAAATAAATTTATATCTAACCCGAGTCTCCGATACGAAAATTTGGATTTTGGCTACCTTTATGTCAGGCCACTCGGCTTCCGAACTAGGTTATCTCAGATAGTGTTTTATCCATCAAGTTATTTAGGCCATTGTAGATTTCGATCTAAACACTTTTAGGATCGGCCTAATAGACTGATTACAGAAATGTGATTACCAGACAAAATGAAATACACAACATATAACATTCGTTTTACTCTAACGACTTTTACATGTTTATGACAAGAAGATGATGACTTTTACTTGTTTTTCACATTCCTCTGCTGTTACATATTACGAAATCTCTAAGATCATATCTGGCACCACTCAAGTCTTAATTCACATTCTCAATTAGAGCTACATCTACATAAAATCATCATTGAAAATTTCCACAGTGCTAAGTATTAAAATTTTCTATGTACAGATATATAGAAAAAAGTATCCTAAAAAACTCACATACCAAATAAAACCCTGTGAACAATAGTTAATCGAAATATGTATATTTCCCTCTATACTCATATGGACATATGATCACACAATCTAAGCATAAGCCACCTTTGGTATGTGTACAATCTATCTGGAGCATAGAGAATTTGACCCAAATGGGTGAGTCCTGATTCTCTACGACGAAATCACCCACATGATGATAAACCCACCTCCCTGATTCATCCAAATATCGTTCCAACACAGAGCATTGACCGTCTGATGTAGATAGTTGAAATCGGACCGGTTTGATATCCCAACCATGAACTTGGTCCAAGTTACATGTTTTCCTCCCACACTTTCTAAAAGGTTTACCTAATTGTATCTTAAAAAGTAGACTATATTTTCCTGGTGCAAATTCAAATCTGATATTTCCAACTGCTTCTAACCACCATATTTGCCGGAGATAAGCTATTGATCCAAATCTGAAGGAATAAAAGGTTCAACAAAATGTGAACCATCGTAACAATTAACAACCAAAAGAATCATAATGCGAGTGTTGGTCCAAGGGGACAATGCTGATTAAGTACTCTACCACTTTGTTATATCTCTATAGGTCACTTAATTATATATATCACAAGTGGAGGAAATATTCGATCTAATCTAATTGACTAATAGATAAGTAGTTTCTGTGACCAAAAAAAAAAAATTAAGTAGTTACTTTCTTATTTGGGTATGCTAATAATGATAGACTTACCACAACTCATCTACCAATCAAGAGTATTAATATATCGAATCTACAAATATGTATGTAATATAGTGATATAATGTTATGGAAAGAGGGTAAAGAGGTGTTGATTAAATCGGTTGCTCTCGCCTTGTCTACGTATGTTATGTCATATTTTAGGCTTCTCTAAATGCTAACATCGAAGTTAACAACTGCAATAGCCAAATTCTGGTGGAGCTCCAATAGAACTAATTATGGGAAAAATTATGTCTCCATTGGATATCATGGGAAAATTATGTGTTCCAAAAGAAGGAGGTTTGGGGTTCATATCCTTGGAGAATTTTAATTCGGCTTTATTGGCGAATGTATCAGTATCCAGATTTGTTGGTTGCAAGAGTTTTCAAAGGAAGATATTTTCGGGATAAGCATCCGTTAAAGGCAACCAAACCTTATTCTCCTTCATATGGTTGGAAAAGTTTGTTATCGGCCAGAGATCTGTTATCCAAAGGAAGTCGGATGAATTTAGGTTCCGGCAATAGCGTCTCAGTATGGCACGACCCATGGATTCCAGATTATTTTCCTAGGCCAGCAAGAGTTAAAGGGAGTGTTTTACACCCAAATTTGAAGGTCAATCATTTATTTGATTTCCACTTAAACAAGTGGTATTCTCCAATTCTTCAGGAGTTTATGGACCCACCGGATATTCAGTTAATTCAAAGGCTAGAGATTAGTACCGTCTTTATGCGGGATAATTATGTTTGGCACTTTACTAAATCGGGGAGATATACGGTAAAATCGGGCTATTGGTTGGCTAGTAAATTAGAGAGAGAAGTCGAGGCCAGTATTCTTACAGAACCTAGTTTCACGGTTTTAAAAGCCTACATTTAGAAGTTGAAATGCCCTTTAAAGATTAAGTATTTTATTTGGCAGATCCTATCAGGCTCTTTGGCAGTCTTATCCAGATTGAATCATCGAGGTATCAATTGTTCGACATTGTGTCTGAAATGTGGGGTAGAAGAGGAGACAATTAATCATGCATTATTTGAATGTCCAGCTGCTTTTCATATCTGGGCGTATTACTTATCTCTCCAGGGACGAGATACATTTCTATATTCTACGGTCTATGCAAATATAGACTTTCTTTTTTGGAGAATAAAGAAGGAAGATACACTAAATGGGGAAGCAATGTATTTCCTTGGCTCATATGGTATATATGGAAATCACAGAATAAAAAAAAATTTCAAGGAGTGGAGCTTGATTCAATGAATACTTTCCACTTGGCAGAGTCTATCAGGAGAAGCTACCATTCCAAGGAACGGTCTTTTGAATTCGGGTCAGGCATCGAATTATCACCGATGTCAGGTTGATGGCTCATAGAAGAAAAGAAATGCAACATCAGGTTTAGGTTGGGTTTGGTTGCAAGGTGACCAAGTCGTGCTTCTTGGTGCGCAAGGATTGAGACATCAGATGACCCCGTTGCATTCTGAAATGGAAGTTCTAATTTGGGCAATGTCAGCCTTGTTAGAAAGAGGAGTGGAGTGCCAAGCTTTTGAGATAGATTGTTCGGAGTTGGTGGATATTGTCCGCAATCCTTAGGAGTGACCTGCTTTTTCTATTCTTTCTGCCAAGCTCAAGGAGTTACGTGTTCAACTCCCACAATTTTCGTTATCTTTAATTACTCGTATTCTTAATCGTAAAGCAGACTGTTTAGCCCGTTCTGCATGTTCTAGAGATTTAGATTTTCACTTTGTAAGCAACTTTCTCCCCATTTGGATTACCAATTATGAGGACATATTTAATTAAATGTTTAGGTTGACAAAAGAAAAATATAGTGATATAATATGAGAATTAATGATTCTCTCTATATATATTCTATACTCTTCTTCTTTTTTTTCATTATAATATTTGAATTATGTGGATAGAATTTAGATAAAGTTCCCAAATGATATTTCTTAAATAATGCTATGAGAAATAAAAAAATCAGATATTATAGAGAGGAAAAAAAAAGATAGTTGAAAGAAAGCCATCCAATTTGGGATAAGAGAAAAGGACATTTTCGTCGAGGACCCAAAAACTTTCCCCATTCACTTATCAAACCAGCTTATCTAAAGATTTTATATGTAAATACATCAACTATGTACACATACGTCATTATACATTTCAGTTACGTGTTTATATATATGTCTCCCAAATAATTAAATCAAGACAATGGTCTTTAGATTCTATCCAAGATTTTTAGAGAAATCAAAAACCTTTAATTATCTAAATTTCAATATGTATTTTTCTCAATTATTTTTGAAAATTAATTATTAGTACAAAATTAAATATTTTCTCAATAGTCTTTAGATTCTATCCAATCACAAAAATAGACTTTTTTCTGTTTCAAGTTCTAACAGAGAAGAGTGTGAATACGAAATGTGTAATATTCAACTTTGACCAAAGTCATGGCATGTTTATATAATTTGTAGCCAACAATCACATTGTTATTTCTTGTTTATATTATCCAATGATTAGCTTTGAAAGAGAAACAAAGAAATGTTGACAAAGTTTCTCTTTTTTTACTAGAAATAACGTTAGGTTTAAATCAAAACTAAGAATAAAATGAATATATACAAATAGAATTTAAAAATTACTTATATATTTGAATTTGTAATTATTTTGTATAGGAATATGTTTCATATAAAAATATGAAAATGCATAAAACAAGCATATTTATTTTACTTCTCATGTGATTATATATTTATCTTTTAGATTTAATAGTAAGATTTAATATTAAATTTTTTAAAATAGATATGGTTTTGGCAACTTTAAGAATATTCAAATGTGTTTAAGCTTATGTTTAACACTTTATATTTAATGGTCATCTGAATTTGAAAAAAAAATGTTAAAAAGCATTTTGTATTTAAGTTCATTGTTTAAACATTTTAGATAACACAAACACAATAAAAAGTAAAAAATGTTCAATACCAGTCTATTAAAATATTAAATTCGTTTAGTAAATGTGAAAGAAAATTAGTTACCACATGATAAATAATTGTTAAATATTATTGATATGATAATTTTGTTTGATTTTAAGAATATTTCATGGAAACATTTTTCGCTCCAATGTTCCTTAATTACCAACTTACCATGATAAACTTATTTAGAGTAGATTATACTTTTTTTTGTTGAATAATAATTAAATTTAGATTTTGAATTTTTGGTAAGAAAATTTAACTTTATCAATTATATTGTTTCATAATAATTGTAACATCCCAATTTCTGGAACTATGTGGTGCATGCAGAGAGGGTTAAGAGAATTGATTTGGCTACCTATATAACCAAAGTGCACTTATCTTTTCCGTCACACATCTAGAGAGAACTGCAGAGTTAAGCATGCTTGGACTGGAGCAATTTAAGGATGGGTGACCTACTGGGAAGTCATTTCCAGTACCGTGTGAGTGAGGACAAAACACGGGGAAAGATCACGTGGTGATTTGCAGGGATAGTAAACAAGTCTTTCGAGCCTCTCGGACTAACGTACCGACCGTCGGGCAGGGGTGGGCCCACGGGGCGAGAGTGGACGTGGGGCCCATTAGGAGATGATGATTTTTCTTAAGGGGATGAGGATTTCCCCTGTATGTTATTGAGAGATGAGGATTTCTCTCGAGGGGATGAGGATTTCCCGTGCATACCGATAGCTCGACGGCGGTCGGAGCGTTACAAGTGGTATCAGAGCGAACCCTGACGAGTGTGCGAGTCACACTGTCGGGGGTAACGATCCTGGTACGCAATGAGGACGTTGCGATCAGTTAGTAGGGGTGATTGTAACATCCCAATTTCTGGAACTATGTGGTGCATGCGGAGAGGGTTAAGAGAATTGATTTGACTACCTATATCACCAAAGTGCACTTATCTTTTCTGTCACACAACCAGAGAGCACTGCAGAGTTAAGCGTGCTTGTACTGGAGCAATTTAAGGATGGGTGACCTACTGGGAAGTCATTTCCAGTACCGTGTGAGTGAGGACAAAACACGGGGAAAGATCACGTGGTGATTTGCAGGGTTAGTAAACAAGTCTTTCGAGCCTCCCAGACTAACGTACCGACCGTCGGACAGGGGTGGGCCCACCGGCCGAGAGTGGGCGTGGAGCCATTAGGAGATGAGAATTTTTTCTGAGGGGAGGAGGATTTTCCCTCTATGTTATTGAGAGATGAAGATTTCTCTCGAGGGGATGAGGATTTTCCATGCATACCGATAGTTCGACGGCGGTCGGGGCGTTACAATAATAAATTTCGAAAGATAAATTTTTATAATAAGTTTTAGTAAACTTTATATTATATAAATACATAAAATCTAGCTTTATAGTTTCAGGGTAATTGTATGGGTAAAATAATTTTGTTCTTATATACAAATTGGAGTTTAATTAATTCGTAAAGTTTTATTTAAAATATGTCTCCCAAATAATTAAATCAAGCCAATTTTCTTGAGATTCTATCCAAGATTCTTAGAGAAATCAAAAGCTTTTGATTATTTAAATTTCAATATGTATTTTTCTCAATTATTTTTGTAAATTAATTATTAGTACAAAATTAATTATTTTCTCAATTGTCTTGAGATTCTATCCAAGCACAAAAGTAGACTTTTTTGTTTCAAGTTCTAACAGAGAAGAGTGTGAATACGAAATGTGTAATCTTCAACTTTGACCAAAGTCATGGCATCTTTATATAATTTGTAGCCAACAATCACATTGTTATTTCTTGTTTATATTATCCAATGATTGGCTTTGAAAGAGAAACAAAGAAATGTTGACAAAGTCTTTCTTTTTTTAATAGAAATAACGTTAGGTTTAATTAAAATTAATACTAAAATCAGCTAGAGTTCAGGTTTAAATTATAAATCATCCATAAAATATTTTATTTAGAATTTGAGGAAAGCAAAAAAAAATGATGACGAAAAAAAAAATGAAAAGAAATAAAATTTGAAGAATGTAAAGAAAAATTTGGTTCTTGACTTTTTCCAAATTCGATTGATAAATTATTTTTTCTATAATTCTCTATAGGGGAGGAATAAAGAAGAATAATAAATACTAAAAATTCCTTATAAATGATATAATTTAAAAAAAAAAATAGAAAGGAAATCAATGGTCATCTTCATTTTTTTCCTTTTTATTGGTCAGCATTTGGTGCTTTGGGTTTTTCTGTTGCCACTTATTTTTTTGGTCCAAAAGATTCAGTGACCATAAGATTTTTGGGTTTTCAGGTTAATCAACTTGGATTTTGGGACGACTATCGTTCTGAAATTATGTTAATTATATTTATTTATTTTTCCCCTTAATTTTATTAATTTATTTTTTTTCCTTTGTGTATGTTTTCTTGGGCGAGACTACAACCAATTTAAACTGTTTGGAATTATACTAGTTCAAAGTTTGCATTTTGGGTCAGTCCATAACCGAAATAATACTTCTAGATATATTCGGATTTTATTAGCGTATCTAACCACGATTAATTAAAAAAAAATTGAGAAAATAATAAAAGAAAGAGGAATATAAAAAAGTACCTCGATTCGTCGGAAGAAATATGTTGCCAATATCGGCGATCTTCAAATCCGGTTATCTTCATTGCCATTGGTGATATCGCCAAACACACTTTCCCACTTCTCTTGTCCAACCATGCTTCCTTTTTTAATTACAATCCAAACATTTACTTTTATAAATACTAATATATGACTAAATCAGTAACAAAAAAACTAAAATAAATCGTAACCAACTTTACAAGATCTTCGTATTATAATATTTTTGGTTTATTCTTTCGTACACACATGACACACCTATTCGCCAGACGGATTTTTAAATTAGCCTTTCTATTTGTTTTGCAAGTCAAATCCAAACATACCGGAACCACGGATCCATATTTTATTTTCTCTACACTAATTAGAAAGAATTTGGGTTGACCAAAAAAAAAAAGAAAAGAAAGAATTTGTAACGAGACCAGATCAACCCCAAAAGAAAGAAAAAATGGGTTACAAAAATATCTTTGAAATTAGTGATGCATTTTACTTTCTATTCATTTCAACTTGGCTAATTCCAATAGTTCCTCTTTTTATACATATCCTCTTTAATTATGTTAATAATTAAAAATTCATAATTCCAAAAGATACGAATTTTTTTTCTTTTTTTAACCACTTATATTTTATTAACCACGAAATGAAAGCGTGAGAAATAGACTATTTCAAATAGTTATAGTTTTATTGCATTAATAATAATATATTTTAGCTATGATTGGAATGAATAACCATTACTTTTGGCATGAATGTTAAAAAAAAAAAACTATTACTTTTGGCATGAATTTCTAACATTATCAATGGATTCGGAGAACTTATTCTACTGTCTATAGAAGCTCTTTTTGTTTTTTTTTTTCATAAAATGAAATAACAAACTAAATTAGACCATTACAAAAAAAAACCATGCACCAATGATTTTTCTTTTCTTTTTTATAACCTCCCCGAAGAAATATATTTTTCCTTTTCTACACTACACCCCAAGAAATATCAAAGGGACGTTATTGACCATCAAATATATCTAAAGATTCTAAACACAAAAAATAAAAATAAATATTTGAAAAAGAAGAAAAAAAGATCGAACCTTTGTACCGGCGTCGAAGAGGTTTGGTCGGCAAAGCCTTGCATAGATCTCTTTCTTGCGGCTGATAAGTATGTCTTTTTGTCCTTCTTGTTGTTGATCTTGAAGTATTCTTCGGACCAGAAACTTGTAGTTACGAGGAAGCTTGTGCACCCACACCGTGTCCGATCTCGATGCCCTATGAAATGACCTATTTACCCTCGCGAGTAGGCATATCTCTGGTGGCTCCATGTACATGAACATTGCCGTTATACAGTTCTCTGGTACGTCTTCGAGACCGCATAGTTTTCTTGCAAAAGGCTCGGATCCGGTAAGGCTCGATGAAGCTGCCCCCATAGATGAAAGATCGGATGATGTATATGAGCCTTCTTCGATCTTTCGTTTCCTTTTAATTATATGTAATCAAGATTTGTGTTTGATGAGGTGGAGAAGTAGAAAATATAGAGATGAAAGAAAGGGGTTTGACATATTTGCGATTCTTTTGTTCTATGTCTAATGGGAGAAGTTAGTGGCTTTCTTGGTTTTAAAGTAGAGAGAGAGGGTGGTACGTGGGGCAAAGAAATTAATGTGAACAAAGAATTATTTAGTTTTTAAATTTGTTTTCTTTTAGTAAGATTTTCTCATTTGTGATTTGGTGCAGGTAGAAATGTTTCCATCAACTAGTTCCAAACTTTTTTAGACTAGATTATTTTGTTGTGAATTCGACGATTTATTATGACTTTTCGATTATGTATGGACTAGTCGTTTTTCTGACAATGATTTTGTATCTGGAGACCTAACTATCTGTAGGATTAATTAGATGATAGGGTGATTCAAATATTTAATAGTAACTAAAAATTAGTTTGAAGAACTTAAATAAAAGAACATTAAAAAAATATTTGTTAGAGATAAAAGAACATTAAATGAATTGTATAATGGGAAAACTATGTGTCTTTTTTTAAATAGAACTTTAACCAAGGTTGTACTTTAAATATTGGGTTTTTTTTTTACGATTGAAAAATAATTACTAAAGTGACCCATTACTAAATAAATAATGGGAGAAGTGGAACGTACAAATCATTATTAAAAGAAAAAGGAAAAGACATGTTGTGGGATTTTGTAGGGAATATATTCAAAGTTTATGGTTACATGTGACAAACTAATCCCCAAGAAAGATGCTAATCATATCACAATCCTAGTTACCGGTAGAAGAAATTAAATATAAGAAAATTTTAACTCTTTATTAGCATTACGAATGGTTTGAATTATCAGAAATTATTCCTTATATAATTGACGAGCGATTGTTTTACCTCATAGCACTATGTAACCAAGGGTATAGTAGGCTAGTGATTAGCACTTGGAGTTGTTTCTATTGTGCCCCTAGTTTAATTCTATTAAACAAAAAGGTATTCTCAAAAAGAGTAAATTAAAAGTTGACTCCGGAACCACAGAGAATAGCAGAGTTTAGACCCGAATTTCGAGATATAAAAAAAAAACACAATGTAATAAAGTTTAGTTGAGAACTTAATTTGTATCTTGAGACTGAAATTTACCAATTAAATATAAAGATATGATCATGATAAATTTATTTTACCCTTAGAAATTGATATAAATTTGAATAATTCTCATTTACATAAAATGTCTATATATCCGAGATCTAGTGGGTGCAAAAAATCTAGAAATAGTTTATGGTCTCTTGGAATTTCGGTTTATAAATTGGTTAGTTAATTTTTTTTGAGTATTTAATTGAGATTATTTTGGTTAGATTCTGGTTTTATAATCTATTAAACTTTGTATTGATTTGGTTATGAATAACTCAATAACCCATTTAAACCAAACTCATTTCAGTCCAATCCATTTAACTCATTAACCCATTTAACTCATTAACTCATTAAGATCTATGAAATTTTACCCATTTTGACATCCCTACTTGTTACCAACGCATTCTGATTTATAGCCAATCGGATGGCGAGAATTCGATATAATCATTTGTCAAATGTTCAATATTTTAGATTTAAATATTTGGCGTGAAGCTCCCTCGTCGAGTGGGTTGTGTCACTTGTTTGTGTGGGTGGTTGAATCTCATCTTCACGGATGTTAAATGTGACAAAAATATGTAATGTATATGGTGGACCATTAATTTCATTTCAATTGTCAAAGTAACTATAGGAGCATAATGTTTAGCAAAAAAAAAAAAAACTATAGGAGCATAATAACCGACCTTTACGATTCTTGGCATCAAAGATAGATGCGTCGTCCTTCACA
Organism: Arabis hirsuta; assembly: GCA_964056655.1. NCBI lineage: Eukaryota > Viridiplantae > Streptophyta > Magnoliopsida > Brassicales > Brassicaceae > Arabis > Arabis hirsuta. The sequence continues at coordinate 29,620,708 of OZ053299.1, forward strand.
ATTCTTTAGGCTAATAGATTAATTGTGATATAGTATATGATTTTAACCTTAAGTACCTCGATGATTGGAGTGACAGCTTGCTTGTCGAAGTAATTAAACATTTGGTTATTTGATTTATAATTGATTAACGTGTATCACGTCTCTAGTAATTATAAAATCAAAAACTGTCAGATCTGATAAGCTGGATATCAAACCTCTGACGTACATATTATATAGAAAATATCACACCAGCAAAACGAGGATTCAGAATGATAGAAGGCGTGACTAGTAAAAATATATTGATCGAGGAATTTAGAAATTTAATTTATTTGAATTCATGTTTAAGCAAAAAAAAAAAATTGCTAAGCCTTACAAGCCTGCATACTACACAAAAAGTGAGAGAAAAAATAATATGATTATGGATGGCACTGAAGTTTTGGAGCATGAACCGGAGTTTGAACCTGAACTTGTATTATTATCATAAACAATAATCTTCAACGGGTCAACACAACCAATGCGGAAACAATTCAATAATTAACCAGACACAACATTCAATAAATCCCATACTTTATAAAAATCTCTAAACCAATTCCAATATCAATAACCAATAATCCGATTCCAATAACAATAAACAGCAGTTCCAGAATCACTAACACCCTATCAATTCTAACACAACGGCCACGAAAACGAGACACTAGATCATCTCCTCTTCCCGGCCATGATTCCACGATCACACTTTGTCTTTACCTGCATCGTATGGCAAAAAGAGATGCGTGAGTATTATCACAAATACTTAGTGAGACGGTCATCCCATCTACAGGTTATACATACAGGCATAAGAATTGACATAATACCAGGGTGAACAATCAACAACGCACGTCACGAACATTCAACACAAGTTCGCCCAAAACAGGCATGTGTCGATCGACACAACCACCATATGTCGATCGATGCATCCAGTGTGTCGATCTGATGTGATCCTAGATGGCTCACAAACTGATTTGGGAGCAATGGAGGTTAAAGACGTTTCTAAAGCTTTGGAAATACCGAATGGAGCGGTTACAAGGAGCAAAGCGCGGGAGTTAGCTAAAGCCATGGAGGTTATGCTGCGAAAAACTCAAGATGGAGAGCATGGAGCTGCACCAAACTACATCAACTTCATCCAAGCATCCGGGAAAGGTCAAGGTACTTACTAAGTTAGCTAAGTGGAACCGTTAGTACTCTTTTTCCTATGCTTCGGTTTTTCCCATTGGGTTTTCTCAAGCATAGGTTTTAATGAGGCTAATTGCTCCACTTCTCTTATGCTAATTTAGTAGTACTTTCGACCACATTGAAGACTCCATTTGCCTTAGAAGGTTTCAAGATTTTCAAAGAAAAAGGAGTCAAATTTCAGATTTTAAACTTATGCATGTTCAAACTTAGCATTTATTTCCTTTCTCTTTTTTTTGTTATTTCTTTGCTTTGTTTCGAGGTGGAGCCTTTGCTTTCTTCCTCTCTATATATGTTGGATGAAATTGCTTAATAAAAACATCCATGTGTTGGTTGTGATAACCTATTTTCGGATCAAAGTGTTTTCTCTACGGTTTGGTGTGAAGCCAACGAACTCCTTTCTTCCTTGGAAGATTCTGACTATTCTTAGAGTGATTCTACTGAGTAGCAGCGCCTATTCTTCATTCGATCCAGCCATAGATCGTGTGATTTTATCATCTCCATCTTCGTTTCATTCCGTCAACCGCAAATCCACTCGTACGCGACTATCACACCATTTCGCATCATTCATCGTACCATTCCGCAACCTCTGATTCACATACGTCAAAACCAGTAGCTAAGTCACGCCAAAGACAAGATTCTTGGGTTAGGATCACATCAAGTGGTATCAGAGCACTTTGGCGTAGCTAAGTGCCTCAATTCTCTCTCGATTTTTCAGTTTTATGCGATTTTTGCTTGAGGAAAAATCTGATTGTTCATCTTCTTTTGTGACCGTTCATCTTCTTATTTGTGACTTGCTGTATTTTGATCTCCTTCATACCATAGTTGCTTTGATTTGTTTTCGTTTTTGTTGTCTTTGATCGAAAGGATCCGATGGTGACTAACGATGAAGAAGAAACAAGTAGAGCAAATGATCGAAGGCTTATGTCTAATGATGAGGGAGATGCTTGCTGAACAAAGGAACGATGTAGTACCTCCAGCCCCTCGTAAACCACCAGCACCGAGACCACACCATCGTAGGCCCGCGAATGGAGGAAATGGTGAGGATGAGTTGCTGCATACGGAGACCTATTATTCCAACTCAAACAGTAGTAGGAGAAGTCATAGAAATGATGGAAACCCAAGGAGACGAAGAGATGAACCATCCCCTCAAAGGCGACATCAATTTGACAACATCAAGCTCAAAATGCCAACCTTTGTCGGTAAAAATGATCCTGATGCGTATCTCGATTGGGAAAAGAAAATGGATCTCGTTTTTGATTGTAAACAACCTCCTGAGGCCAGCAAGGTTAAGATAGCCGTGACGGAGTTTAGTGATTATGCTCTTACTTGGTGGGAACAAACCGTAACGACGAGAAGAAGAGTTGGTGATGCGCCGATCGCAACTTGGGATCAACTCAAAAATATTATGAAGAGACGGTTCGTGCCAAATCATTATCACCGTGAGCTACATCAACGTCTTAGAAGGCTGAACCAAGGTGGAAAGAAAGTGGAGGAATATTTCCAAGAGTTAGAAACCCTAATGCTTAAGGCGGATATTCAAGAGGACCGTGAAGCTACTATGGCAAGATTCATGGGTGGTCTTAATAGGGAGATTCAAGACAAGCTGGAGTTGCAAACCTATGTAGAGATGGAGGATTTGCTACACAAAGAAATACTCATTGAGCAACAACTAAGCCGTAAGCCGTCTCGATCAACTTTTGTACCCGGCTCGTTTAAATCAAAGGAGACCAAACCAAGCTATCAACGGGATGACAAGCCATCTACTACTGGTCCTAAGGATGATTCTAAGTCTGCTCTTAAAGGAAAAGCAGTAGCTACTCCAAGCAAAAGCAAAACACACATTCGATGCTATAAGTGCCAAGGTATGGGTCATTTTGCGAATGAATGTGTTAACAAGAAACTTTTCATACTTTTAGATAATGGTGAGATACAACCTGAGCATGAGAGTGAGGATGAGTATACTCAAGAGGAGGAAGAGTATGAGGAGCTACCGATTCAAGGAGAGTTACTAGTTGCTAGACGAACGCTAAGCCTACAAACCGAAAAAGAAGAAATCGTGCAACGGGAAAATCTGTTCCATACGAGATGTTTGGTCAAGGAAAAGGTATGCAGCCTCATCATAGATGGAGGTAGTTGTACTAATGTTGCTAGTGTTTCTATGGTTGAGAAATTAGGTCTAAAGGTTCGAAAGCATCCGAGACCGTATAAGCTACAATGGCTCAACGAGAGCGGTGAAATGAAAGTTAGTGAACAAGTCACCGTACCAATAAGCATTGGTAAGTACCAAGATGAGATTGTGTGTGACGTATTGCCTATGGGAGCTAGCCATATCCTTTTGGGGAGGCCTTGGCAATCGGATCTTAAGGTGATGCACGATGGTTACACCAACAAGCATTCTTTCGTGTTTAATGGTAAGAAAATCACACTTGTGCCTATGACGCCTCAAGAGATCTAAAAGGATCAGTTACATTTCAAAAAGCAAGAGGAAATGGAGAAGGTACCTACTGAAAATTCCAATCTCATCATCAAACCAAAAGAGGTTAAGATATCTTATCTTTCGAATAAACCGATTCTCCTTTTTATTTATAAGGAAACTCTAACGAGTTTAGCTAACTTGGAGCCGGTTATTCCGAGTGAGATGCATGATCTTTTGCAGGATTTTAATGATGTTTTTCCAGAGGATAGTCCAAAGGGATTGCCACCTATAAGAGAAATCGAACATCAAATCGATTTTGTTCCCGGAGCTTCATTACCGAACAAAGCCGCGTACCGTACTAACCCGGTTGAAACTAAAGAGTTACAACGGCAAGTGGATGAACTCAGGAGCAAGGGACATATAAGGGAAAGCATGAGTCCATGTGCTGTTCCGGTGTTACTTGTACCAAAGAAAGATGGTACATGGAGGATGTGTGTCGATTGTCGTGCCGTCAAAAATATCACTGTAAAGTATCGACATCCTATCCCTCGTTTAGATGATATGCTTGATGAGTTGCATGGTTCCACCATTTTTTCTAAGATTGATTTAAAAAGTGCTTATCATCAAATTAGAATGAAAGAAGGTGATGAGTGGAAGACCGCATTTAAAACGAAGCATGGCTTATATGAATGGTTAGTCATGCCGTTTGGTTTAACTAATGCGCCAAGTACTTTTATGCGCTTAATGAATCATGTGCTTAGATCATTCATTGGCATATTTGTTGTGGTTTATTTTGATGACATTCTGATCTATAGCAAAAGTCTAGATGAGCATCTTAAGCATATTAGCTCGGTTTTGGAAATTTTACGAAAAGAAAGTCTTTATGCTAATCTTAAGAAATGCACCTTTTGTACGGATAACCTCGTGTTCCTAGGCTTTGTTGTGAGTGCAGGTGGTATCAAAGTAGATGAGGAAAAGGTGAAAGCTATAAGAGATTGGCCGACTCCTAAGTCCGTAGGCGATGTTAGATCTTTTCACGGTCTTGCGGGATTTTATCGATGTTTTGTGAAAGATTTTAGCACTATAGCCGCACCTCTAACTGAAGTGATCAAGAAGGACGTGGGATTCAAATGGGGTCAAGCTCAAGAAGAAGCATTCCATTCTTTAAAAGAGAAGCTTACTAATGCCCCACTTCTTGTTTTACCCGATTTTACTAAAACTTTTGAGATTGAATGTGATGCAAGTGGAATTGGTATTGGTGCTATTTTGATGCAGGATAAAAGGCCTATAGCATTCTTCAGTGAGAAGCTTGGAGGATCCATACTCAATTACCCGACCTATGACAAAGAATTCTATGCATTGGTGAGAGCTCTACAAACGTGGCAACACTATCTATGGCCGAAAGAATTTGTGATTCACACGGACCATGAGTCTCTCAAGCACATAAAAGGTCAGCATAAGCTCAACAAAAGACATGCTAAATGGATTGAATTTATTGAGACGTTTCCATACGTTATCAAGTACAAAAAAGGTAAGGATAATGTCGTAGCCGATGCATTATCAAGAAGGTACACTCTCCTTTCTAATCTAGGTACTAAACTGATGGGATTTGATCATTTAAAGGATTTATATGCTGATGATCACGAGTTTAAAGAACCGTACCTAGCTTGTTAGAAATTTGCGATTAATCATTACTTTAGGCAAGACGGGTTTTTATTTTATGAAAATCGTCTTTGTGTGCCTAACGGTTCTTTGAGAATTTTGTTGGTTAAGGAAGCTCATGGAGGTGGACTTATGGGGCACTTTGGTGTTGCCAAAACTCTTAAAACCGTACAAGATAATTTCTATTGGCCGCACATGCGAAGGGATGTGAAACGGGTTTGTGCTCGATGTGGTACGTGTAAACAAGCCAAGTCCAAAGTTCAACCCCACGGTTTGTATACTCCTCTTCCTATTCCTATGCATCCTTGGACTGATATTTCTATGGATTTTGTAGTTGGATTACCTCGAACCAAGAGCGGTAAGGATTCTATCTTTGTTGTGGTTGATCGGTTTTCCAAAATGGCACATTTTATCGCTTGTCATAAAACGGATGATGCTTTGAATGTTGCTAATCTTTTCTTTAAGGATGTTGTTAGATTGCATGACATGCCTAGAACTATTGTATCTGATTGTGACACTAAGTTCCTTAGTTATTTTTGGAAAACGTTATGGTCTAAGTTAGGAACTAAGTTGGCATTTTCTACTACATGTCATCCGCAATCCGATGGTCAAACTGAAGTTGTGAATCGTACATTGACTACTTTGCTTAGGACTTTGGTTAAGAGTAATTACTATATATTTTACTATGTTTTCTATGCATTTATCTACGGTATTACGCATTTAGAGGTAGTTTTTCTCGTATTTATAGTTTTAGAGTCTTAACAGAGAAATTAAGAAAAAAGAAGCAAAAAGAGCCAAAATAGGTGTAAACTAAGTCACAACAACTTTCAAAAGTCAAAGACACTATCAAGAACCAAGAATTCACAAGAATCAACATTCTACCAAATTGGACAGAACATATACGCCAGAAGTGCAGTAGTGAACGGAGGATCAAATTGATTTGGAATTTGATGAAACTTGGTGTGAAGAAATATCTTTGAGTCAGCTTCACAATGAAGTTTGGATCATCTCAATTGGAGCTGTGAGTAGAAAGATAAACCCGAATTACTAAGCACATGTCGAACTGCCTCGAAGCTAAAGCGAGTCTAATTTCGGGCCAAATACCGGTCTGCATCGTGGACCGATATTCCAGACATTGTCAGCACACGAGAGAGGTCATTTAACTCCCAGTACCGGTCAAAAATTTGGGCCGATACCCGTGACCAATATTGGAGCAGTTTCGACGTAAAAAGTTCATTTTGTCATAAACGAAACCCTAGAAGACCCTAAGCCTATATATACTTGTTTTTAGCCTCCTGTTAGGTGTGTGCTGAAATATTTAGAGTAGTTTTATCATAAGGAGTAGCCACCACGAGTTCTCTTGGTGTTCTTCATTAGATTTGGATTCTAGAGCAATCCGGTGGATGATCTCGCTTTGTATCTCGATATAGAGAAGAATCCTCTTACCCTTACTCTTTAATTCAAGTTTATCTACTATGAGTTCATCATTTATCTTGTGTTTTTCGTGCACCATGTTTGAGTAGTTTTATTTGTTAGGTTGTAGAAAGATCAAAGAGTTCATGAATTGTTAACTTCTATCGAATGAATTAGGGATTATTTATTAAGTTCTTCATCTTTATTTGCTCGTAATGCTGAATGCTTTTCTGATCAACTAGCGTCTGATTTTAGATTGATATACTCTCCAAAAGCTTGCTATATTGTCTGAACTAGTATTTGATGAGCTAGGCGTCTTAACAATTCAAAAGGTTAGTTAAGGAGTTTAGTGAACAATTGAATCTTGAACTTACTGCGTGTTTTCTTCTTGTAATAACCTGCGATAGTTGAGTCTATTAGGAAGTTAAAACATAGTAATCTAAGCCACGACAGTGGGAGGATTATACATCCGTGATTTGAGTTCTAGAACACATCTTTCTAAAAGGTCCCTAACAATTCGATATGTTGTTTAATGATTCATGAATCTCTGCGATTAACCTACCCGCCTAACATTTGTTTACTTTGAATTCTAATCTCTTTACTTAGTTATTTTCGTGCCCTATTCTCTCTAAAAAACCAAAACCATATTTCTTGTTTTAGCTTGATTTGATTCCTAAAAGTTTGTAGTACAATTACGAGGTCCCTGTGGATTCGATCCCTAAATTCTACCGTGATTGCTGTGCACTTGCAGTTATATTTAGTGGTTAAAACTTTGACCCACATCAAGTTTTTGGCGCCGTTGCCGGGGACCTTTGATATTTTGTCTACAAGCTTTGGACTAAAATCTAGTCTAAAATATTTTTTTTCTTTTACTTTGCTAATCTAGTTTTTGTTATTCTTTGTTTTTGATTGTTTCAAGGAGGTCGTTCGAGCAAGTATGGCGAACCTAGTTCATAACCAGCAGCCACTACAACCTCATCAACTATTTGGAGAAGCCCAATTCGGACATCAAGCTCTCGAGAGAATCCAAGACCAACCGTTTGGGTTAGAGCAAGGTTTTGACGAATTTCGTCATGATTTTGACATGGAACGGCTGGCGCCTAACCGTGAGACCATGGGAGACACCCACTCGTCATCAACACTTCTCATGGACCGAAATATAATCCACCTCACACAACAAGACGTGGACTTTGAGATTAAACCTCGCATTATCTCCCTTGTGAAGCAAGCTCAATACTACGGTCTTCCGCAAGAAAATCCATTGGATCATATTGATTTCTTTGAGGATTTATGCGGAGAAATTAACAGAAATGGAGCCCCTTTCGACCACCTTAGATGTCATCTCTTCTCTTTCTCTCTAGCCGGAGACGCGTTTCGATGGATGAAATCGCTTGCACCTCAATCGATAACATCATGGAGAGATTACAAGCAAGCTTTCCTTGAAAAGTTCTTCACCAAGAAGAAGTTAAGTGCATTAAGGAACAAGATTTCGGGTTTCCAACAAGGTCCTATTGAGCCTTATCATGAGTGTTTGGAACGCTACAAGGAGTACGTAAGAGATTGCCCACAACATGGTTTCGAGGAAGCTAAATTGTGGAATATCTTCTATCAAGGAGTTAATAGAGAACACAAGCAATTTCTCGATATTTGCAGTAGAGGGAACTTCATGCAACAATCCATGAGTGAAGCAAAGATTTTGATAGACAACCTAGCTGCAAGTGATAGCATGATTCAACCAAGCTATGATGAAACCGTTAAAGCAATCAACATCGATCCTACAGAACTTAAGGAGATCAAGGTGATGGTTTCTCAAATTCTAAAGAATACAATGCAATTTAAGGCACATAAAGTAGTGACAGCCTCTCATGAAGATCTTAACCAAGATCGCATTGGAGATTTTTTGGCTTGTGACCTAAAGGAAGTGAACTACATAGGCGCGCGATACCAAAATCTTGGAACTAGGTATCACAACCCTCATTACGGTCCTAAGAGACGTTTTTATGCTATTCAAAACGTGCCTCAAGAGACCTATACCCAGCCTAAACAACAGTTTGCTAGTGGAGTTCAACGCACACATGCGACTGGTTTTCAAGATGTTGAATCAAAAGAAATTCCGAAGGAAGATTTTGAACTTTTGATTAATGGTTTTCACTATGAGTTCGAAGAGTTCAGAAGAGAAATTCATACTAAGATGGATATATTGGGGCAAGACATCAACAACAAGTTAGAAGAAATTTCATCTTATGTTAAGAAATTCGATCTCCAAATTGCCTATATCGCCAGTACCGTTGGGAAAACGGATGGTTTTCTTCCTGGAAAAGTTGAGGTGAACCCGAGAGGTGAACATGTGAAAGCCATAACATTGAGAAGTGGCACGCAACTGGACGAAGTGTTAATGCAAAAAAAACCGAAGAGGATATTGTCATAGAGGTGTTGGAAGAAGATAAAGTACCTGATACAGGAAATGTCCACGAAACTCCAGGAGAAGTCAAGATTCCACCAAAGGTAACTCGTGTTTACAAGCCTAAAATACCATTCCCAAGTGCCTTGAAAAAGCCGAAGAAGGAGAAGGAACAAGCTAAGCTAAAAGAGCTTGTAAGTCAACTCACCGTACGGTTACCTTTTGTTGATGCTTGTATGATCATCCCTGCTTTGAAAAAGTATATGAAAAGCATTCTAACCAGCAATATAAGCTTAGAGGAAGGTGTGATGTTGATCACTCAAGAGTGTAGTACAAGACTTCAAGACAAAGAATTTTAAAAATTAGAAGATCCGAGTAGTTTTGTGCTTTCATGTGAGATTAGAGGTTCCATATTTCAGCGCTGTCTATGTGATTTGGGATCAAGCGTCAACTTGATGCCATACACAGTAGCTAAACACCTCGGTATTACCAACTTCAAGCCTATAAAAATCCAGCTAGTGTTTGCGGATCGTTCGGTAAAACGCCCAGTTGATATTATAGCCGACCTGCAAGTCATTATTGGAGATTGTTGCATTCCGGCAGATTTTGTCGTATTGGAGTTAGATCAAGAGCCTAGAGATCCTATAATCCTTGGACGTTATTTCTTAGCAACCGCTGGAGCTATGATTGACGTTAAAGCAGGAAAGATCAAACTGAACCTAGGAGATTTTATACTAAATTTTGAAGTCGACGAAGCTCTACAAAGACCAACGATAGATGGAAGTGCTTTTTGGGTGGATCAATTGAGTGAAGCATCTGGTGAAATGTTTGAAGAACTCATTGTCAATGATCCTTTGGAGATAGCCTTGACGAAAATAGAAGGAGAAGATGGATACTTAGAAGGAGAGACTAATGAGTATGCCAAAATACTCGATTCGACGAGTACATATGATAAGTTAGTAACTCACTTTGCATCGGATGAGGACATAAATGAAGCCACACCGCCTAGGACCCTTCCTAAAGGACTACAAGATCCTTGGAGTGAGCTAAAATCCCCTAAGGTCGAACTTAAGGAGCTCCCCGTTGGGCTACGGTACGCATATCTTGGAGACAATCAAACGTATCCTGTGATTGTTAATTCTAATTTGAGTAATGTCGAGTCAGACTTACTTCTTTGTAAGTTAAGAAAGCACAGGAAAGCTCTAGGATATTCTCTTGGTGACATCACGGGAATATCTCCAGATTTATGTATGCATAGGATCATACTAGAAGATAAATCTGCATCCTCCATAGAACATCAACGGAGATTGAACCCAAATCTCAAGGATGTTGTAAAAAAGGAGATTATAAAACTTGTAGAAGCAGGGATTATTTATGCTATTTCGGATAGCACATGGATAAGTCCAGTTCATGTAGTCCCTAAAAAGGGAGGAGTAATGGTGGTAAAAAATGAAAAAGATGAGCTAATCCCTATCAGGACGATTACCGGTCATCGAATGTGTATCGATTACAGAAAGCTTAATGCAGCGACTCGGAAAGATCATTTCCCTCTTCCCTTTATAGACCAAATGCTTGAACGTCTTGCTAATCATCCTTATTATTGCTTTCTAGATGGATATTCAGAGTTTTTCCAGATTACGATTCATCCCGATGACCAAAAAAAGACTACGTTTACATGCCCATATGGTACCTTTGCTTATCGCAGAATGCCATTTGGATTATGTAACGCTCCAGCCACATTCCAGAGATGCATGATGGCGATCTTCACATACCTAATAGAAGATATAATGTAGGTATTTATGGACGATTTTTCTGTTTATGGATCTTCTTTCGAAGTTTGTTTGTCAAATCTTGGCAGAGTTTTACAACGATGCGAAGATAAACATCTGGTTTTGAATTAGGAGAAGTGTCACTTCATGGTGAGAGATGGGATTGTCCTTGGACATAGAATATCCGAGAAAGGAATCGAAGTTGATAAAGCCAAGATAGAAGTGATGGTTAGTTTGCAACCTCCATCAAACGTTAAGGGTGTACAGAGTTTTCTAGGGCACGCCGGTTTCTACAGAAGGTTTATCAAAGATTTCTCCAACATTGCTCAACCTCTTACAAGACTACTGTGTAAAGACACTAACTTCGAATTCAGCGAAGATTGTCTCATTGCTTTCAACAAGATCAAGGAGGCACTTATAAGCGCTCCGGTTGTACAAGCTCCGAATTGGGGACTTCCATTTGAGATCATGTGTGACACAAGCGACTATGCAGTTGGAGCCGTGCTAGTAGGACTCTTGACGAAGCGCAATGCAATTACGCAACTACGGAAAAGGAACTACTTGCCATAGTTTTCGCCTTCGAGAAATTTCGATCTTACTTGGTTGGTTCAAAAGTGATCATTCATACTGATCACGCTGCTCTGAAATACCTTTTAGCAAAGAAAGATGCTAAGCCACGACTCATAAGGTGGATACTCTTACTCCAAGAGTTTGACCTAGAAATTAGAGACAAGAAAGGTGTAGACAATGGAGTGGCAGATCATTTTTCTCGAATGAAGGTCAATGAACCATTACCAATGAATGATTGGTTAGCAGAAGAGAATGTTTACACTATGAACGCTATACCTCGTAGCAACATAAGAAATCCCTCTCGTCGAGCTAAGAAGAAGGAAATTTTCGGAGCACCTTGGTATCGACATATTGCCAATTACTTGGCCGCCGATATTGAACCCTGTGGAGGGTAGATTCTCCCCAATTAATATTTAAGTAATGTTCTAGGGTTTGCAAAGCTGTGCGATAAGCCACCAAGCGATAAGATCTCAAGAGAGTTTTATTAGCTGTTTGGAAAGCTGTTACAAGAGTTCTTTTCTGTAGAATGTTTCAATCCCCTTTTTGGGTGAGTACAATGAGCTATATATAGTACTTCTAAGTAAATGGGCCAGTTAATAAATGGACCTGGGCCATTAAGCAATATATTAAAATTGGGCCCATTAATCCATTAAGCCCATTTAGTTAATGGGTTTAATGTATTTTTGGGCCTAGATTTAGACTGTGCTTTTGCAGATTCGCTTTGATTTCGTCAAGACGTTGTGGAGTTGATCTCGTCGCTATATCGATCTCATATGAGTGAAATCTGACCCCAACAGTTAGCCCCCCAGCTTGGTAGTATCGAGTTATGATGATGCCAAGGTAAAAGTTTCTGGAGTCTGAGATTGATATGTTGGACTGCGAAGTCGCCAGGCGTGGAAGTCTTGTCATCGAACTCGGGAAGTTCTTGTTATTCTGCGTCGAGTTCTTGTCTGCGTATTTTCCTGGGCTTGTTTTCTTTTTATTGTCCTAGGAGACTGAGGAGGTTGATGGTCTTGTTGCAGTTAATGGGCTTTGAGGCTTGGTGGAAAATTTCAGGAATTTTTCCAAAGCCATCGTGATTTTAGGAAATTCCCCAAGTATAAATAAGTCTGCTTCCCTGGAGTTATTTTCCACCGATCTCCTTTTTCCCTAAGCATCTCTTTTCTGTCTCTTTATTTTATAATTATTATTTTGTTTGTTTGTTTTTTTTTTTTTTTTTGCTGTGCCGCCGCCGTTCGATGTCGTCGCCTCCGACTCGTCGCCTCCGACATGCTTCGTCGTCTCCGGCTTCGATCTCAGCTCAACGTCGTCTCCGGCTTCGTTGCGTCAACATGGTCTCTCGATGTCAACGAGGTGGCCTTCGAGAGGAGTGACGAGATGGATTTGTTTTTCTTCTTCGGCGAGGTGATGTTTACCGGAAGTGGAGCAATCGCGACGAGGTCCTGCGGTGACTCAATCGATCGTGAGGGAGATGGGATCGTGGTTCCAGCGACGAACGACATGAGGAGAGAGATCGATTCGCGGCAAGGAGAGAGAGACCGCAGCAAGGAGAGAGAGAGATCTGCGACAAGGAGAGAGAGAGACCCGCGGCAAAGAGAGAGATCCGCCTACGGGCGAGGCGAGGCGATGCTCGTTGATGGCTAGGCGAGGCGAGATCGGCGATTGACACTGTCGTTCGAGAGCTGACGAGTTGAGTCAACTCGGCCGAGTTGACTCACTGAGTTGACTCGGCAATTTTTTTTTTTTTTTTTTTTTCCGACTCAGTGGTTCAATGACTTGGTAGCAAGGAAGCTGGCTCTGTGGAGCGAAATTGATTCAGATCGTTGATCTTTGGTACAGCGGAGATTGAATTTAAGAGGATGGTTTCTGATTCCACGGACTCGCATTTTGATAGTTCGAGCGACTTAGATGATTCTGGAGATATGGTCGCTGATCCCTTCTTTCTCGGAAGGAGAATGGTTCTTTCGCCAGCATCCGACACTGGTAGTTTGTCGAGACCGGTCTACTCTGACGCTCTAGTCGCAGTTGATGAGGTTACCGATGAGATTGCTTTACGTCCGGCTGCCAAGAAGCTGAGAGCAAAACGTCGAGAAAACAGTTCGCCTGGATCCACCATGTCAACTCCGAAATCCTTGGATTCCCTCAACGCTTGCTTTGGTTTTCCCGACGGAGTCGAGCTAGTCGTTCCTTGCTCAGATGCACGGGCAGATCATCCTCCAGAGGGCTACTTCACTCTGTATGAAGCATATTTTCATGCGTGCTTCCTGTGGTTCCCGATCCCTGGCGCTATTCTTGACTTCCTATGGAGAACCAACCTTCCTGTTGTTCAGATCACGCCTAGCGGGATGCGCCACTTGGTCGGGATTATGGTACGCAGCTATGAGTGTGCCTACGAAGTCGGAGTTGACCATCTGTTGAGTTTTCTGGAGGTTAGAAAAACTAGCTCCAAGGGCAAAATCCTTTATTTTCTTAAGGGCAAACCGAATCTCCAAGTCGTCGGGGATTTTCCCAACATAGATCGTTTTTGGTCGGAAAAGTTTTTCTTTGTGAAAATCAAAGAAGCATCTGTTGGTTGCGCTCATCTGGACATGCTTCAAAAGAGATGGGGGACTCGCGCTAGCAGACCCTGCCGCGCTTTTTTGTTTAGCTTACCATTCCTTGATAGTTTTTGAAGTCGCCGTTTCTTTGCTTACCTATATGCGGAGGTTCGCGATTCTAACCATTTTCTCTGTTGTTATTTTTGTAGTTCTGAGTCGCATTGAGAGGTTGCCGAGTGACTTATTCGCTCTTCGCGATATACTTGCTGCTGAGAAGTGTAGCTGGAAGGAAGACTTTTCTTTACGTAGAGTCAGAGAAATTCTTGCTCGTCGTTTCGGAGTTACTTCGCAGATTTCCTTGCCAGAGATGCCGGACAACGTGAGGAAACCCTCTGGTCGTGAGAGGAGAGCTGCTGAGGCCAGAAGACGATACAACGTGAGAGTGTCAGTTCCAAGAGCATGCACTAGTGGGACCCTTGCACCCAGGCAGCGTCGTCCAGCATTGGAGCGAAATGATGTCATCATTGCTGATCGTCGATCTGAACCTTCGCATAGGTGTCATGATGATGTGCAGGGAAGGGATGATGATGCTGGGGCAAGTCGTAAGCGTTCCTGAGAAGATAAGGGCAAAGATATTGCTGGCGGTGAAGACCCAAGCAGACCAAGGCGCGCATCGACTCCCCGACGTGATCGCGTGGCGATGGACTCATCGTTTCCTCCCGGTTCGAAAAGATCTTTCAGTAGTGCTGAGCTGGCGGCGTCGCATCTGTCCAAGATCGTCTTCCCAGGCACCGAGTTTCCCCCTCTAGAGCAAATGTCGAAGAAGAGTTCTTACTCAAGCATGGCCCTAGACTGTATGACGGTAAGACTTCGCAGCTACTCTTGTGGGATAACGATTTCTTTTTTCTTTCTTTTTGATTTGCTAACTTGTTTTGCGTGATTTGTTTCTGTGTTTGGCAGTTCCTTTCTTTACTTAATAAGGTCGCGATTGACTACGAGGTGACTGCTCGCTCACTGACTCGTCAGCTTGCTAACGTTCAGAAGGCTTGTGACGATCACAAGAAGCAGAAAAGGGACGCGGAGGATCGTGTTGTTACTCTCAAAGCTGCTATGAAGGAAATCGAGGATAAGCGTCGCGAGATGGATGGAACCTTTACAGAGTCTGAATCCGAGAGGAAGCGTCTTCAGAAAGAAGTCTCTGACCTTACCACCCGCTTAGATGTTGCTGCCAAACTTCAAGATGCGGCTGTGCAACAAGCTGTTGACGACGCGAAGCGTGAACTGGCGGCGAAGTATGAGGCGAGGATCGTCCGTGCTACGGAGAAGATTAGAGCGGTCAATGGCCAGCCAAGGATTGAAATAATTGATCTTGCTGAAGTCCGAAGTAACATTGAGCTCGTAAAGTTGCTTTAGAGTGACAAGGCGCCTGATCTCGGCAAAGAGCTCGTGGAGCTTGAGAAGCAGGAGGTAGACCTATCACTTGTAGACGAGGTGTTTGCTAATCATGTGCGCGAACTTGAAGGGATCCTTAAGGATTCGCCGGTTATCGCGTCTGATAATCGAGTTGAGGAGTTGGATGCTGATGCCGTTGAAGAGGAGGCTGACTCGGATTCGAGTTCCTCTAATTCGTCAAGCGATGATGATTTTTCAAACTCTGTGGCTGTGATTCCTTATGAGTAGACCATCGAGATTGTTGATAATGTTAACGAGACCGCGCCTTAGTTATGTTTTTTATTGTTTTAGCGTTTTCTCGCTTTTTTTTTTATTTTGGATTTTGAATTTGATTCAGCTTGGATTTTTATCCTTTTGTCCTCATTTTTGTCTTGCATTATTTGAGATAGCGATTTGAGTTAGGATGATGGTTGTTTTGGTTTTGAGGCATGCTGCCGTTGAATTGTTCGTTTCCAAAGTTCAAATATATTAGAGTTAGGACCAGCGATAGGTTAGCTGGGTTTTCTGATGAACTTCTTGGTTTACGGGCGAGCCTTCGTCGACACACTCGCTCCGAGAATGAACACGTTATTGCATAATGACCAACGATTAAGTTGTTGGGTTTTTGAGTTGAACATTCTGGTTTACGGATATGTTCCCGTGAACAAGTCCGCTCCAGCAATGAACACCGAATTTAGACCAGCGATTTGTTGTGTGCTGGGTTTCTGAGATAAACATTCTGGTTTACAGATATGTTCCCGTGAACAAGTCCGCTCCAGCAATGAACACTGAATTTAGACCAGCGATTTGTTGTGTGCTGGGTTTCTGAGTTGAACATTCTAGTTTACGGATATGTTCCCGTGAACAAGTCCGCTCCAGCAATGAACACCAAATTTATATAGCGCACTTTATTCACTGGGGATGTAAAGAGTTCGTCACTGTGGCCAACAGCAGCGAGTTAACAAGGAGAAGAAGTTTGTTTCTGAGAAGACTTTGGATGAATATGCAAGTGAAAACTTGGCTTCTGATAATTGATTTTTGATAAGTTTGCAAGTGAACACTTGGCTTTTGATAAGTTTGCAAGTAAATAATTGGATTTTGATAAGTTTGCAAGTAAACACTTGGCTTTTGATAAATTTGCAAGTAAACACTTGGCTTTTGATAAGTTTGCAAGTAAACACTTGGCTTTTGATTGATTCAATACGGCAAGCCGCGTACAAAGAGGGAAGTATACAAGTATACGTATGATATACCCTATATTTTACCACTTTTTCTATCTATTTTAGTATGTTTTTTATATATATTAATAAAGCTTTTGGACCAAAAGAGGTAGTTTTCTCGTATATGTAGATTTTAAGGACTTAACAGGTTTTATCATCAAAAGGATGTAAAAAGGAGCAAAAGGAGTATCATCTATGATCCAGCTACTTATCCAAGTCAAAGGAACCAAAGCCAAGTCACTTTATCTTGAAGATAATGCACATTCCCCTACTGCACAGAATGCATACGCCAGAAGTTCACTGATGAACGGAGGATCAAATCAACTGGGAATGTAATGAAAATTGGTGTGGAGATAGCCCTTTGAGTTAGATTTCCAATGGAGTTGGAATTTAATCAATTGGAGTTGTACTTTAAAAGATAAACCCGAAACACTGAGGATATGTCAAACTGCCTTCGAAGAGAAGTGAGTGCAAAATGAAGCCAAGAACCGGGCCAGGCCATGGGCCGATATCCAGAATTTTTGTGACCTTCTAGAATATCCCTAGAAGCTTCCAATACCGGTCACGAAGCTTGATCCTTATCCTGACCGAAATTGCCTCAGTTTTTGACCTGAAAAGACGTAATTGCCCAAAGAAGCCCTAACCGACTTATGCCTCCTTAACCCCTATATATACTTGCTTTTAGCCTCTCTAAGAACTCAAGCAGCCGGCCTAAACAGCCTAAATCAATACCTAAACAATGTATTTCGTTTATCTCTTGTTCTTCATGTTTATTTGATTCTAGAAGCCTTTAAGGATAGGTTGATCTTTGCCCTATTGCAAAGAGATGAGATCTAATTCCTTACGCTTAGATAGATCAATGAATTATACTGTTTATGTGCTTTACTCTTGCTGCTACGTGTTGCAAAACATGTTAGAGTTATAGCTTTGATTTGATTTCTATTCATTCTCTTAATTCTATGTTTTTACGCATTTAATCGTTTAGGTATTTATTCTAGAATTGATTCTTCATCTTTATTTATACTTAAAGCATGAATTGGCTTAGCTACCCAAGGACTGATCTTAGGTTGATATACTTTCCAAAAGCTTGTTATATCTCCGGACCTAGTATTCGATGAGCTAGAAACCTTAACAATTCGAAAGGTTAGTTAAGGAGTTTAGTGAACAATCAATCTCGACCAATAATGCATGTTTTCACCTTATAATAACCTGCGATAGTTGAGTCTATTAAGGTGTAAAACGTAGATGGTTAGTTACTTCACGATAGTGGGATGACCTTACCTTAGTGATATGAGTTCTAGAACAACTAGTACTAAAACCTTAAATCGATTGCTTGTGTTTGCATATGTTTTATGAACTGTTTGATTTCTAATCTTAATTGATATCTATCCCTTTTACTTTTATTGCTTTGTTATTTGCTTCCATAAAACCCCAAAACCAAATAATATTTTCCCTTAGCTTAATCCGAATCATATAGGTTTGTAGCGCATTCATCACTTAGTCCTCAGTGGATCGACCCCTAAGTACTACAATTGTCTTAACTGTGCACTTGCCGTTCCATAGGGTTATAAATTTAAAGACCTAATTGCATAAACCCTACATGAAAGTTTTATGCACATCAAGTTTTTTTGGCGCCGTTGCCGGGGACTTTTGTTTGATTGCCTACAAATCTTTGATAAAGATTAAGTCTAAGTTTGTTTTTTTTTATTTTCGATTTTTCTAATTTTTCCTTTTTGTTTTTTGTTTTTAATCTTTGTGAGTTTCAGAGATTCGTCAATGGAGCATCACAATCCAAAGAGAATGGCGAGCACTTACCCTCGTGAAGAAGAAGGAGATTACATCCCCATGCCTCATGAATTCCATCAACCGCCACGTTCTCACAAAAATCGATACAATCCAACTTTGTATCGTCCTTGGGAAGCTTATGGAGGATAAAGTCGCCCTCATCCTCATCACATCCGTCCGCCACCATCACCACAGTCTCATCACGGTCCCCACTCAAACCACCAAGAAGACAAACTCGAAGCCTTGATGCATCGATTTATGGAAGACACTAAAAAGGCCATTCATGATGTCGACACCAAGATCGAGACCATAAACTCATCTCTTAAGGAAAGGTTTGAGGTCCTTATTGTTCAATTTGAGAAGATTGAAACACGTTTAGCCCAATTGGAGGAGATAGAAGAGGTTCATACTCGACATCTTCACGAAGATAAAGACGATATCGTCGATATCAAGCATAATATTGATCAAACTTATGACCAATTGGAAGAAACGGGTAAGAAAACTAAGGAGGACCTTGGGAAGCTTAACAAGGAGCTAAATTCAGTAGCTATCAAGGCTTACCAAGCTGCTCAAGCAGTGGAAGAAGTCAAAACCACCAAAGGCGAACTCTCCTCAAAGGTAGAAGAATTGGAGACCGATACTAGGCTGATGGTACAAACCCTTAATGCTATCCGTTATGGCCTTGATCACCATACTAAGGAGCTCACGGCCACAACAAAAAAGCTAGGAGAAGAAGCAATCAACATCTCTAATCAAGTGAAGCAACTAGATGACCGCTTGAAGAGCATCGAAGAAACGGTGCAAATTCCTTTTCAATTGGAAACAATAGAAGAAGAGTTTGCACCTACTGCTAATTGCTGCACTCTTACTGTCCTTAAAGAGGACGAGTCCACCTCTAATCAAGATGAAGACGAAGTCTCAAGACCATTGAAGAAGACGAAAACAAGCCAAGGAAAACTCACGGCAAGAATTTCGGTAAAACCGTCCCCAAAAGGATTTAAGTTTGCCGAGAGGACCACCAAGAAGATACGTTTCATAAGTGATGAGATGCTACAAGTATTCAACTCTCTTGTGAAAGAACTCCCTCAAGAGTTATCCTTTGAAGAAGTGTGGAGGAAAAGACCATCCTTGAGAAAGTGTTTCTCACAAAGCAAAGAAGAAGAGTTCATGATTGAGGAGCTATTTGATAGAGCTAGGAATCCTCACAAATACTATAAGATCCTTTGCAATACCATCGATCCAGGTCCTTTCACCATCTCTTGCTCTATTTGTGGTTTCAAATTTGACGATGCACTTTGCGATTCGGGAGCCGGAATCAATGTTCTTTCGGAATCTCTTATGAGAATGATGAAGATCACCAACCTTCGGCCATCACGGATACAAATTGCACTCGCCAATGGTGCATCTACACTTTCATTAGGCGAAATCGACAATTGCCCATTGAATATTGGAGATTGCATCGTTCCGGTAGACTTTGAAGTGGCAACGATGAACGATTGTTCAACACCTTTCATTCTTGGAAGACCATTCTTGGCGACTGCTGGAGCTATCATGGACTATAATATAGGAAGGGTATCCTTCACTAACATAGACACTCGTGTCTATCACTATGCCGCACCGCCTGGATTTCGAGCTAAACAAACTCGATACATTCCTTCGGAGAAAAGAGAAGTGTTGATCAATGAGCCCAACCAATTTGATGAAGATGGAGAACACGACCTAAGGAGATCTCATTTACATGCTAAAGGCAACCTCAAGCCTTTAGAAGACCTTCCACCACCCTAAAAACCCAAGGAGTCGAGCTATCCGACTTAAAACAAGCGTTTTATGGGAGGCAACCCATATTTATGATTTTGATTTTATTGCTTTGCTTATTCTAAGTTTTTGGATTTGTTTTTATTTTTCTCAATATTGTTATTCATTATTTTATCTATCTATGAATTTTTCAGGCTTTTACAAAATTGTTTTCAAAAGCAAATGTGATTTTTAAGAAGAACGATGAAGAAAGAGATCGAACATGACTTGTTCTGTTCATGGAATGATTGGAGCTTTATATCAGTCCGGACGTTTTTGAAATTTGGTATACACGAAGGAGACAGTCTTATGAAGCTATAGGAAAAAGCAGAACATGATTTGCTATTACGGTTAGCAAGTTATGACCGATTGAACAAGACCGTCAAGAAAGGTTACGAAGCCGCAACTTCAAGCTTTTTCACAGTTCAAGCCACCATGAACCAGGCAACAATATTAATACCATTGGAAAGATCTCGTCCTCATGAATCCGTAGCATTTTTCGGATCTCAATTCCGATGTGTATAGACGAAGAAAAAGCTTGACGAAAAATCGCGTGGACCGCGACATGATACCCTTACCGCGACACGAGGCCGTACCAGACACGATATCGACCCACGACATCGACCGATATCGCGTCTCGATCAACCGCGACACGATGAAGACTTTACCGCAACACGCAGTACACTTACTGCGACAAGAGGCTATTCGGCCCGCGATACCGGACGCGTGTATCGGTCGTTCCACCCGACCGATACTCGGGACGTTTCACCCCGACCTTCCCGCAACACCGACCCGTCTCAACCATACCGCACCTTCCCGTCCCACCCGATACCGGTCGGACACGCCGACCGATATTCGGACCGGCATTACCCCGATCGACCCGCGGCACAAAGTGCCCGAATACCGGTCACGCGTGCCGGTCATAAATCGTGACCGGTACTCGGCACGATTTGCCTCGACTCGCGACCATCCTTCCCGCAGTACCGACCCGCGGTACCGACCGAAACCTAGACCGGTACGCAACACACCTTACCGCGACACGGCGAGTTCCCTCCCGATCCGCGACACGCACATCCCGACCCATCCCGACCGGTACTCGACCCGATACGTCCCATTCCATCCCGAACTACGGCACGAAGCTACACGATACCGACCCGCGGTACCGACCGGTACTCGGTCCGGTACGCGTGCCCGATACCGCCCGTTCCGCGTCTGATCCGTCTCGTGTCTCGACCATCCCGATACCCCGACCGGTACCTGACCCCGCTCCCCCTCCTCCCGAACCGCGACACATCCCGACCCGCACCATCCTGCGACACGACCCGATATCGGTCAGAACCGCCGATCGGTACCCAGACTGGTACCGCCTTGACCCGCGACTCCAAATCCATCCAACCACCGTCTCGTGCCGAACCGCCTTGGACCCTAGCCACCACTCGACCGTCCTTGACCGCGACTAGCCACCCGACACCTAGACCGGAATTGATCGCTCCGCGTCACCATCAACCACCACACCACCGGAGTCACGAGCCATGGTCCACCGAACCACCGAGCCGACCACCTAACCGTTTGGTTAAAAGAGGTTAATTTTTTCTTTTTCACTCTTTTAATTATTTTAACACCATTTTTCACACATAATTTTTAAAAAACCAATTTATTTTTGCATTCTCATGATTATTTAACTAAAAATTATTTGATTAATGAATTTTTGCATTCGAAAATAAAATATTGGTTAGATTTAAATGGTTTTAAATATAATCTTCACATCTTGACATATTCATTCATTGATTTCACCTAGATTGATAGTTTTTAACAATTTGGATTCATTATTTTGATTTCTTTTTGTTTAATATCTATTTTTCCTTCCCTTGGACTTGGAAATCAATACAGTTGTATTGAAGACTAAGATCCAGGATGAATTTAATGAGTGATTTCAAGTGTTTTTGCAAGGATATGTTGCTCTCAAACAGGATTTCAAGAGATTTCATTGTGGACGCACAATTCAATCGTCTTAAAACTTATCCACCATCCAAAGGAGATGTGACTGAAAAGAGCAGATATTGGAAATACATAGCATGGTTTCGATACCCGATGCTCAAAAACAACGAAGATCTAAGATTGATCGCGACAACCTAAGATTTTTGCCGAAATATCCACAGCTCACAGGTACTATCATTCTATTCTCTATCTTTTTCATTTTTCTTTTAAATATATTTTCATCATTACTCCCTTAATTTGATTTAATTTTACACCGGGGACGGTGTAAGTTAAGTCTGGGGGGATTGTTGTTACTAACACGTTTGTTAGTGTTTGGTTTTTATGTTTTCAATGGATTTTTCAAAATTTATTTTCAAATAAAAAAAAAGTTTTTCATAAAAATAATAAGATAGGAATTATGACACTTTCCTAGGATTGACGTTTTGATTTCGAAGACTATGTAACCATTGTTACAGGGTTTGATCATGACAATCGATTCAGAAACCTCATGATGAAGCTCCCGTCACACATTCAAATTTCTACTTGCAACTTTTTGATGGAAATGATTTTGACTCTCTATTTGGACTACTAATTTGGTTTTTGACTATTTCTTATTAAGGATGTTAGATCAAGGAAACGAATCACACATTCATGACATCTTATCCTCTTTTACCACTCTTTGTTGTCATGAATGGCCAGCTCATCTTTAGTTGGTACCCTACCTAAAAACCATTTACCTTCTTTCAGACCTCATGCATTCTCTTTCAGTTTCATACTTGCAGATATGTGCAAAAACGTCGGAGAGAAAAGGATCGACGCAATTTTCCAATCACTAGAGATGCGACGATTTGGTAAAGAACGGTGGAGTACAAAGAACAAATTTCAAAAGAGCTTGGCTATTCCTTGGATGCGTAAAACATGGTAAAAATTTGTGCCTATCTTGACTTATATCAAAGAGATACCGTTTTCCCCCTTTGGAAAAGAAAAAGAAAAAAAAAATAAAATAAAATAAAATCTAAGGGAAAGGGAAACGGTAATTCTCAGAGTCTTGTGGCAAAATAATACCCAAGGAATGTCATGATACAAAAGAAGAGACGAGTAGAAGAGATTTCAAGTGATTCCCGGAGAAAAATCTAAGTCTGGGGGAGAAAGACGTGAAGAAGTGGTTGGGAAATTGTGGACATCAACAGGTCCATTCTCTCTTGCGATTTTGCATAATATCTCGCACCCGGAGTCTATGGTAACCCTAAAAACTTTTAACCTCACCACTAAAATTAGCCTTTCCCAATACCTAGCCCGTCTTCCTTGAATGATATTCTTGATGAGAAGTTTTCATTAAATCTAAGAGAGTAGAAAGAGTCAATTGATTTGAAGTTGAGATTTTTGCAGGGACAGAGATTTAGAGTATGGCTATGTTGCAAATTCGTGATGGAAGAAGATGACAACATCTATAAGCTAATCTTGTTTCATGTGGATTACAGGTTTAGAATTTGATGCAACGATCCAAAGGATATGTGAGTTCCTCCGAATTTCAAACCTCTTCTCAATTCTTGACTATTGTTTGCTTGAGGACAAGCAAAAGATAAGTCTGGGGGAGTTGATATACCCTATATTTTACCACTTTTTCTATCTATTTAAGTATGGTTTTTATATATATTAATAAAGCTTTTGGACCAAAAGAGGTAGTTTTCTCGTATATGTAGATTTTAAGGACTTAACAGGTTTTATCATCAAAAGGATGTAAAAAGGAGCAAAAGGAGTATCATCTATGATCCAGCTACTTATCCAAGTCAAAGGAATCAAAGCCAAGTCACTTTATCTTGAAGATAATGCACATTCCCCTACTGGACAGAATGCATACACCAGAAGTTCACTGATGAACGGAGGATCAAATCAACTGAAAATGTAATTAAAATTGGTGTGGAGATAGCCCTTTGAGTTAGCTTTCCAATGGAGTTGGAATTTCATCAATTGGAGTTGTACTTTAGAAGATAAACCCGAAACACTGAGGATATGTCAAACTGCCTTCGAAGAGAAGTGAGTGCAAAATGAAGCCAAGAACCGGGCCAGGCCATGGGCCGATATCCAGACTTTGTGTGACCTTCTAGAAGATCCCTAGAAGCTTCCAATACCAGTCACGAAGCTTGATCCTTATCCTGACCGAAATTGCCTCAATTTTTGACCTAAAAAGACGTAATTGCCCAAAGAAACCCTAACCAACTTATGCCTCCTTAACCCCTATATATACTTGCTTTTAGCCTCTCTAGGAACTCAAGCAGCCGGCCTAAACAGCCTAAATCAATACCTAAACAATGTATTTCGTTTATCTCTTGTTCTTCATGTTTATTTGATTCTAGAAGCCTTTAAGGATAGGTTGATCTTTGCCCTATTGCAAAGAGATGAGATCTAATTCCTTACGCTTAGATAGATCAATGAATTATACTGTTTATGTGCTTTACTCTTGCTGCTACGTGTTGCAAAACATGTTAGAGTTATAGCTTTGATTTGATTTCTATTCATTCTCTTAATTGGTTCTGATTCTGGGGGGAGCGTTAGGCTGTTTTGTCTTTCCGTGTTTTTCTGCCAATAATTTCATTTCCTCCTCACTCCTTGGAAACCTAGTTGCTCGATGGAGAGCATCTTGGATTGTTGCCGGCTCGTTCACGATTATTTCTTTCCGGAAGTCTGACTCGTACCATAGTGCTTTCTTCAGGGCCTCGAGCGCTGATGAGTCGTCAATGCCTTTTACCCTTGACAGGATGGTCTTGAACCGCTCGACAAAGTTGCGGAGGGATTCCGCAGGCCCCTGCGTCATTGTCCATAGGTCAGCTCCCAGAGTTCTTCGCTCTATGAAGATAGCGTATTGTTTGAGGAAAGCCGCTGACAACTGGCTAAAACTATCAATGGAGTTACTCTCGAGCCCAGCAAACCACTGGAGAGCTGGTCCTTTGAGGTGTTCTACAAACAAATGGCATTGACCAATATCCCTTTCATCTTCTCTGAAGTTGGCTCGTCCCATCGCTATAGTGAAAGCGGTGATGTGATCTGTTGGATCAGAACTCCCTTCATAGGTTGGCACTTTAATCTTTCCAGGGTCGGACAACCTTGCTTTTGAGATGCGAGCGGTGAAAGGCGTACGTTGCGCTTCTTCAAGCACTCGATCAATCTCCGGCGCCGTGCTGGTCGCTCGATGCATTTGTGAGCGCATCGCCTTTAGAACCATATTAGTTCGGTACATAGAGGCACGGAGCTCGTCTAATTCGTCTTGGTCATTCGTGGTGTGACTCCGTAGGTTTCGGCGGTTCAGCGTCTTTCGTAGTGGAGACGTTTTTTCTCTTTGGAGGTTCGCTGTGTCTCCCAGCGGAGACGTTCTTCTTCTTCGGCGAGCTCGAAGGCGTACTTCTCATCTCCAGGGTAATAGGTTTGTCTTACAGTCTTCTGCCCTGGTTCGTTGGGCTCATCGGAGTCGACCTCTTCGATGTCATCCTCAAGATCGACCACTGACGCAGGCTTGTCAGCTAGTGCCGAACCGCTAGGCTGTCTGGGGCCTACTGCCGGTGCCGAGCCGCCAGTTATTGCTTTGCCTTTGTTGATGTCTTGTCCTCCACTTCCGGGAGTCGGGTCGGCGTTTAGATCGAGCGGACGACGTCGACGGATTGTTTGAGCTTCTGAGGGCGTGGAGAAGTTAAGAGCTGTCGGGGCGATACGGTCCATGACTTGGGGTGTAAATCTCGTCGTTTTTCTGTGGCTTGCCGCGGTTAAGGAATCCATCTGGTTTTTCATTATATTGTTGAAGTTGTCCTGTTCCCTTGTCTTTCTAAGGATTTTTTCAAACATTCCCTTTATCTGTGTGATCTCCGTGGCGAGCTGCGATGGTTTTTCTACGGGCTTGTCCGTTGCGGTGTTGTTTCTTCCGGGCGCGTTCGCATTGGTCTCAGGATCGATGATGACTTTGGGTGCGTTCGCATTTGTTTCGGAGTCCTTGGTTGCAGATCCGTCCATGGCGAGTTGTTGAGGGTTGCTTTCGCTGTTGTCTCCCTCGAGCGTCATCTCTTCTGATCTTGGCGCGGTGGTCTTTTGAGAAGCTTCACAAGAAGTGCAAAGATGGTTTGTTTTGAAAGTGTGTTCTGGAAGAAGAAATTGCGGGGATTTTACATGGATGTCATGGATCATCCTATGCAGGACATTTTGCAACTTTTAAGACTGTCTCCAAAGTTTTACAAGCTAGATTTTGGTGGCCTACAATGTTAGAGATGCCCAAGCTTTCATCGCAAAGTGTGATGCTTGCCAAAGAATGGGTAATATAAGCCGGAGGAATGAGATGCCACAAAATTTCATTCTAAAAGTTGAAGTCTTTGATGTTTGGGGAATCGATTTCATGGGTCCTTTTCCCATGTCGTTTGGCGACCAATACATTCTTGTGGCAGTTGATTACGTGTCTAAATGGGTTGAGGCAATCGCAACACCAACCAACGATGCCACTGCCGTGATCAAGATGTTCAAGTCTATCATTTTTCCACGTTTTGGAGTACCACGAGTAGTAATAAGCGATGGAGGGACTCACTTAATTAACAAAGCTTTCGATAGTCTTTTGAAGAAATATGGAGTCAAGCATAAAGTAGCTACTGCCTATCACCCTCAAACAAGTGGACAAGTTGAGATATCTAATCGAGAGATCAAGGCAATCTTACAGAAGACCACGGGCAAAACAAGAAAGGATTGGTTGAAAAAGCTAGATGATGCTCTTTGGGCATATAGGACAGCTTTCAAGACACCATTAGGAACAACACCTTTCCACATAGTGTATGGTAAAGCTTGCCATCTTCCGGTGGAGTTTGAATACAAAGCCGCGTGGGCAGTAAAAGAATTGAATTTCAACCTTAAGACAACCGCCGAAAGACAATTGATCCAATTGAACGAATTAGAAGAAATTCGCCACTTGGCATACGAAAGTACCAAGATCTACAAGGAAAATACCAAGGCTTACCATGATAAGAAGATCATACCAAAGAAGCTCGAACCTAATGATAAGGTTCTTCTTTTCAATTCTCGGTTAAAGCTTTTTCCAGGTAAACTTCGTTCTAGATGGTCCGGTCTTTTCACAATCAAGGAAGTTAAGCCATATAGAGCCGTAATCCTTTGGGATAATTGCGGGAATGAATTCACTGTCAATGGACAACGTCTAAAGCCTTATCTTGTGGACATCGACCAAGGAAAAAACGTATCTATTACATTGGGTGAACCACCCGATATCTGAAATTAAAAAATGAGTCGAGCTAAAGATTTTAAACAAGCGCTGTGTAGGAGGCAACCCACATTTTTTATTTTTTATGCTTTATCTAGTTTTTAAAATATAAATTTTGGTTTTCATAAGTTTATTTTATACTAATATATTTTATTTAAAATTTTTTTTTTAGACCAAAAAAAAGAAAAAGAAAAAACCGACCGTCGGCCGGTACTGGTCACGATACCGGACCGCGACCGACCGGTATCGCACTTTCCGCGACCGTGGTCCAGTTTTGAACGAAATGCCGGGCCGAGTACTCGACTGGTATCGCGTCCGATCCGCCCCGCGACACGCACAACCCAGTACCGGTCACGCGTATCAGTCCGGATTCGCGACCGATACTCAAGACGCGATGCCCCGTCCTTACCGCGATGCCTCGTTCCGCGTCCACATACCGGACGCCAATACCGGGTCACGTACGTGACCGGTATTCGAGCAACACGACACACACTCCCATCCGTTCCGCGTCCTTCCCAAGTCGCGACACAGGCACAACACACCCGACCGACTCGTACGTCCCACGACTTGACTCACGACCCGATACCGGACACGAATACCAGTCGTTCGACCCTACCGATACTCGCGTGTTTTGGCCTCGACCCACAACACTATGTTTGTTCCGCGACACAATGCTCGATATCGGTCACGATTTCAGTCGACCCACCCGACCGATATTCTGGACTGACCACGTCATCCCGTACACCACGCGACATGAGCATCACCCGGCCCACCGTGTCACATGTGCCCGCTACCGGTCTGGCGTATCGGTCTACACGCACGACTGATCTTGCGGCAATGTTGTCGCGAATCTTCCCGCGACCCATTCCTCGACCGTCCACATCGTGTCACAACAACACCGCATCCACCACAGACTCTTGACCCGCGGACCACATGGTTTGACAATAGACACCGCCCACCTAACCGTGGTCCATAAAAAGGTAAGTTTTCATTTTCCTCTTGTATTTATTCAATCTAATTTCATTTTTATTTTTATTTTCCGACTTTGCTCCCTTAATTTGATTTCTTTTACACCGGAGACGGTGTAATTTAAGTCTGGGGAGATTGTTGTTAACTAACACGTTTGTTCGTGATTGGTTTTTACGTTTTAATAGTTTTTCATAAATTGTTTTCTGAAAATATTTTATATAGTCAAAATAGTCAGCTGGAAATAATGACCCTTTTTTTGGTTTAGTGGATTGTCTTTTTCAGATTAGTGACCATTTTTCCATGATTGATTTCAGAGTCAGACTAATGAAAAATTGTTAGGCTGACCAGTTAACTAGAGACATTTGTTACTTCCAGCATAATCTGCCAAGTTCGAGCTAATTATGCGGTCTCTTCGGTGATTGATGTTCATAGAGCTTGACTTCTCATTCATACCTGACAAGTGCAATCTCTGTTGAAAGTAATGTGAGTCATTATTCAAGAGATGATCACCCGGAGCTCAAAAGCAGCTGTCTGAGTCCCTTAGAACGGATGTAGAGGACGAGTGATCTCACGACTCTGTCTCCTCACAAGGAACAACAGTAGTGAAAGCACTGCTTTTGAGTCTCAGCATTGTAAAAAAAAAAAGAGAGTAGAAAATCAAATAAGTCTGGGGGGAGAGAAAGAGTACCAAGAGTTTATGGTTCATTAGTCATGGTATAGTATGGAAATGAGTCTAGAAGGTTCTTGGCATTGAGATCTTGGACGAAACCCAACAATGATGACTAGCGGATTATGTTGCAAAATCGTGGATAAATTTGGAAGGCTGCAAATGTCTATGGAGAAGTACATGGTGGCCTGATTTTGAGTTGGTTATGCATTATGTGGCTTATTAGTTGAAAGGGTAGGTCCGATATTCCAAGGAAAGGTAAGTTTCTGCGTTTTCAAACCTCTTTTCTATTCTTGAATTTTGCTTGGGGACAAACAAAAGATAAGTCTGTGGGAGTTGATATGTTCCATATTTTACCTATTTTACTATGTTTTCTATGCATTTATCTACGGTATTACGCTTTTAGAAGTAGTTTTTCTCGTATTTGTAGTTTTAGAGTCTTAACAGGGAAATTAAGGAAAAAAGAGCAAAAAGAGCCAAAATAGGTGTAAACTAAGTCACAGCAACTTTCATAAGCCAAAGACACTATCAAGAACAAAGAATTCACAAGAATCAACATTCTACCAAATTGGACAGAACATATACGCCAGAAGTTCAGCAGTGAGCGGAGGATAAAATCGATTTGGAATTCGATGAAACTTGGTGTGAAGAAATATCTTTGAGTCAGCTTCACAATGAAATTTGGATCATCTCAATTGGATCTGTGAGTAGAAAGATACACCCGAATTACTAAGCACATGTCGAACTGCCTCGAAGCTGAAGCGAGTCTAATTTCGGGCCAAATACCGGTCTGCACCATGGACCAATATTCCAGCCTTTTTCACTAAACGAGAGAGGTCATTTAACTCCCAGTACCGGTCACAAATTTGGGCCGATACCCGTGACCAATATTGGAGCAGTTTCGACGTAAAAAGTCTGTTTTGTCCTAAACGAAATCCTAGAAGACCCTAAGCCTATATATACTTGTTTTTAGCCTCTTGTTGGGAGTGTGCCGAAATATTTAGAGTAGTTTTATGATAAGGAGCAGCCACCACGAGTTCTCTTGGTGTTCTTCATTAGATTTGGATTCTAGAACAATCCGGTGGATGATCTCGCTTTGTATCTCGATATAGAGAAGAATCCTCTTACCCTTACTCTTTAATTCAAGTTTATCTACTATGAGTTCATCATTTATCTTGTGTTTTTCGTGCACCATGTTTGAGTAGTTTTATTTGTTAGGTTGTAGAAAGATCAAAGAGTTCATGATATGTTAACTTCTATCGAATGAATTAGGGATTATTTATTAAGTTCTTCATCTTTATTTGCTCGTAATGCTGAATTCTTTTCTGATCAACTAGCGTCTGATTTTAGATTGATATACTCTCCAAAAGCTTGCTATATTGTCTGAACTAGTATTTGATGAGCTAGGCGTCTTAACAATTCAAAAGGTTAGTTAAGGAGTTTAGTGAACAATTGAATCTTGAACTTACTGCATGTTTCCTTCTTGTAATAATCTGCGATAGTTGAGTCTATTAAGAAGTTAAAACATAGTAATCTAAGCCACGATAGTGGGAGGATTATACATTCGTGATTTGAGTTCTAGAACGCATCTTTCTAAAAGGTCCCTAACAATTCGATATGTTGTTTAATGATTCATGAATCTCTGCGATTAACCTACTCACCTAACATTTGTTTACTTTGAATTCTAATCTCTTTACTTAGTTATTTTTGTGCCCTATTCTCTCTAAAAAACCAAAACCATATTTCTTGTTTTAGCTTGATTTGATTCCTAAAAGTTTGTAGTACAATTACGAGGTCCCTATGGATTCGATACCTAAATACTACCGTGATTGCTATGCACTTGCAGTTATAGTTAGTGGTTAAAACTTTGACTTACATCAAGTTTTTGGCGCCGTTGCCGGAGACTTTTGATATTTTGTCTACAAGCTTTGGACCATATAATTAATGTGCCTAAAACCTGTATCTCCTCCCATAGAGTATCCTTTGTTTGAGCATCCACCTTGTCCCACCGGTCATATAATAATGGAACATGTTCTCGCACAAGAACACCGAGAAATGATGATAGTGTTACTGAACCATATCCTGCATGTTCACCGACTTGACTGAATAACACTTTCACCCTGTCTTCAGGATCTTTGGCTACTTTACGCATTCTGGTTGGTCCTCTTTTCCTCTTTTTCTTTCTGTTTGATTCTGCCACATGCTGAGCATCTTCTTTCGGATTCTCAAAGTCAACTTCATTAGGATCCTCACCAACTGCTTCATCAGCCTCAGCTTGGTCATCTTCAACATCCATCTCAACCTGATCAGTTTCACCATCTTTTTCATGCTCATCAGCGTCATTATTTTGCTGAACATCTCCTATGTCATCGTCTTTCTGAGTATCTATCGGATCTTTTTCTATATCAAAAACTTCAGTAATCAAATTTTTCTTTTGTTTTCTTGCTCCCCGTACTACAACAGGGCTGGCAGACACGCCTTGCTGACGCACACTTCGACGAACTAATCCTCCTCGCATTTTCACCATTTTTAATCCTAAAACACCTAACCAAAAAAATGAGAGTTAAACACATATTGTAAACTGCAACTCAACGCATTTGGATATATTAATCTACTACTATGATCCCTTCACAGTAATCCCTTACATAAAAACTCTCATCATCAGAAGAATGATCTCCCAAATCATCAACTTCCTGAACTGATAATGGTGCACCAACAAATTCCTCCTCTGTCTCCAACTCGTGATAGTCCCTCGGAGGTGCCCTCATAACAACATACCACGATGAGGAATCGTCTTCTTTGGAATAAAAGACTTGTTTAGCTTGTGATGAGAGTATGTATGGATCTCTCTGATACGGTGATTGGTTCATATGAAGGTTCACAAGCGTGAAGCCATCTTCTTCTTTCGTTCCATAACCAATGTTGGCCCAATTGCATTTGAATAATGGTACGGTGAACATGTGGTAATCCAAAAGTATGATATCTTTGATCACTCCATAGTATGTAACCATGTCAGCCATCTGTCTTGTATCGCGTGCAGTTGATCTACACATGCTTAAAGCTTCGTAAGTCACTCCACTATTATGTGTCTTTCGCTTAACGTCATCTGTATGAAAGCGAGGGCCGTTAATGACAAATCCTTTATGGCTTTGTGCAATATGCCTAGGTTCAAAAGCCAACCACCTCAGGTTCAGCGAATGATCCACTGAATTAGAAGGAATCTAATGTGAATATAACAGTGTTAGTGGCTGAGATTAGAAAACATACTCATATAAAACTAAACTGTATTTGTGCAAACCTTTTATCTTTATCCAGTTTGTAAACTGCTTAGTATGAAGTTTAAATAACAAATTTTCATTACTAGCGCATCGAACATCCTGAGCTTGCAATTCTTGTAAATGCATCCTGTTAGTTCCACAACAGATATATTATTTGTAAGAAAAGTAAAGTATTTATAATTAATATTATGATTGAACTTACTCTATATATGGATCCATAACTGCCATGTTCATCAAAACATATCGATGTGCTATGTCTCTGTCTCTATCTGAAAGAGTAACATCTATTGCCTTGTGCAATGGCCGGCCTTCAAGAACATTTCCATCAGCCTGAACATCTTCATTTCGGTTTATAGGCTCTTGAACTGGAACATAATTACGTAAGAACTCCATATAGAAGGCAATGCATTCTCCTGCCATGTATCCCTCAGCCATACATGCTTCTGGCCTTGCATAGTTTTTGACATATGCTTTGAGAGTTTTCATGTACCTGTAAGTCAATTAAGAAACATATTTACAAGAACTATATTATGAATAATATATAAGAAAGATATATCTAGATACCTCTCAAAAGGATACATCCAGCGGAAGTGTACTGGGCCTCCTAATCGTGCCTCTCTTGCTAAATGTAAAGGAAGGTGGAACATGATATCAAAAAGTGATGGAGGAAAGAACCTATCTAATTGGCACATTGTCTCTACAATCTCAGACTCCAATGAGATCAGCTTCTCGGGGTCAATGACACGCTGACACAATCTGTTGAAGTAGTTGCATACTCTAGTCACCGCAATCCTAGGTCCCTTTGGCAGTAAGCCTCTCAACGCAACAGGTAATAAATTTTGGATGAGAACATGGTGATCATGCGACTTCAAACTACCAATCATAGGAGGTTTGACTGATACACAATTTGCTATATTCCCAGAGTAGCCATCAAGGCCTCTGAACTTAGATAACCTTTGGCAAAATAAAAGTTTCTCTTCTTTGGACAACCAGTAAACCGCTGGAGGCAGATATTTTCTCTTTCCCCGTGCCTCTGCGTGCAAGTGTCTACGAATTCCAATGTCCTCCAAGTCTTTTTTTGCTTTCAAGCCATCTTTTGACTTAGAACTTTGCATCAATGTAGATAATATAGCATCAAACAAGTTCTTTTCCACGTGCATCACATCAATGTTGTGACGCACCGGCAAATCCTAACACATGACAAATCAAGTTATAAGCCAACCAAATTGTTTAAAAAAATTATAAAGTTATTTATTTGAAATATAATACCTTCCAGTAAGGCAAGTCAAAGAATATCGACCGTTTCTTCTAATGCCACTGATCCGTTGATTCTTCATACTCTTCATCTGGAACCACCTCATCTTCTAGCAAGTCAGTTCTTTTCCTTTTAGATTCCTTATCCAAAGGTCTTCCAAAATCATTTCTAAAGTCTTTAACTGCCTCATATATTTCAGAACCAGTTTGAATCCTATTTGCAGTTCCTTCCTCCACAGTGTTATCAAACCATGCTTTTCTGCGTCTATAAGGATGACCAGGTCTTAGACGTTTTCTGTTGGCCATATACACATACTTCTGACTAAACTTCAACCACCTATGTGGTGTATCTTTTCCACATACATTACACGCTTGTTTACTCTTAACTTTACATCCAGACAATGTCTTTAAGGCTGGATAGTCACTGATACTCCACAACAACAAAGCTCTTAGCGTGAAGTTCTCTTTCAGAAATGCATCATAGACATCAATACCCTCATTCCACAAATCCTTTAAATCATCTATCAATGTAACTAGGTAAACATCAATGTTGTTGCTAGGAGCTGTTGGACCAGGGATTAACAAAGTCAACATGATATTCTCAGCCTTCATACACATAGTAGGTGGCATGTTGTAATTCATTAACAACACTGACCACGTACTATACTTGGTGTTTTGAATTGAAAAGGGATTCATACCATCTGTAGAAAGACCTAATTGAAGGTTTCTTGGTTCAGCAGCAAAATCTGGCCATTTATCATTCACCTAAGCCCAAGATATAGAATCAATAGGGTGTCGCATTGTACCATCTTCAGAGTTATTGCTATAATGCCACCGTAAGTCCTCAGCAATCCTTTTTGATCTAAACATCCTCTTGAATCTCTCTTTGATCGGAAAATACCTAAGGACCTTCGCTGGAATCCCCTTCTTTTCCTCACCACTATGCTTGTCCATCTCCCATCTAGAAGCACTACATCTGGGGCAGCTCTCTAACTTATCAAACTCTTTCCGATATAAGATACAGTCATTCTTGCATGCATGAATGGAGACTTTGGCAGCACATTGTCTTCAGGCAGCATGTCACTTACTGTTGTAAGTAGCTGATCAAAGTAATTCTCCGACATTCCACTCTTCACCTTTATGCGGTAAAGGGCCATGATTGCAGAAACCTTTGTGTACTTGGGACAGTTCGAGTACAATGGATTTTCAGCATCTCTCAACGTTTGCCTAAACTCAAAGTCTTCTGTAGTTTCACCATCCTCAGGTTCTTCTCCATTGTGGGTCGATGGTGATGGACTGCAATCATCTGCAAAATAAGCTGTCTTTAGCAAATCATAAGCCTCAGTATTACACATATCGACATATCAGCCCTTCTTTCACCATGCATACTCCAACACGAATTCCTCATGTACTTCTTATCCATACCCTTAATCACTAGATACTCAACTACGATATCTATGGGTTGATGGCAAACATTGCGGCAGGGGGAAAAAATTTCAGGCGGATTACCCAACCTCCTTGCAGATACAATCACAAAATTTGTGGCCCCTTCCACATATTCAAGGCTGGCCCTATATGTTATAATAAGAAAAGTAAAAGTTAATACTACAAGCTAATTCACAATCAGTCAATCACATTTGTACTCAATCAATGAATGTTCATAACAAATCATACCTTGGAAGCCAAACCCATGCCTTGTCCATATCACAGCAGTTCCAACACCGAGTATACAATTTGTGATAATAAATTTCAATGGATCAGAAACTTAAATAAATATAACAGTCACTCACATAAACACACACGATTAAAGAAACAGGAGTAAGAAAAAATTATCTTACAAAGTAAAAACAATCGGCAACAACAATAAACTTCAAGCTGATTTGAACAAGTTCTGCAAAATAAATCGATACAAAATCAGTTAATCTCTCACTTAATCGATATATAAACTTCAAGCTGTTAGTCCGATTGTTTAACAAAAAACTAATAATCAAAATCCCAAAATTAAATTCGAATACCTTTAACAGAAGTTTCACCAATATATTCCTACAAGAACAAAAAAATAATCGATGTTACATTATACAAATACAGAAAACCCAATCACAAAAATGCTGAATCGACTACATGTACCAATTCGACTTACCCAGATGAAGATCGATGACAAGTGACAATGGAGGATAGAGACAGATATCGAAGAAGAAGACGAAGATTAAGGAAAAATAACAGAGATTGATAGAACGAGCTGTTGAATCGAACAAAAATTGTTACAGATCGAGACTACAAATAATAGAAATAGACTACAACTGAGAGAAAGAGACAAAGATGGAAGAGCAATCGCCGGGCCAACCCCAATTGAGAGATCGAGACAGAGACGGCGATTGTGTCGAAAGGGAAAAAGTGAGAAATGTTATTTTTTTTAACCCAAACCTAATTTTATGATCTAAAGAATTTGAGAATTTTTTATTTAGGCGGACACTAAAAACAAATTTGCGGCAAACACCTAGTATAGCGTTATTATCTCACCCATACTATTACAGATCGATGGATAACCCAAAATATAAGCGCGTGCCAAAATTTTATTCCCGCTTAACATAGCATAGCGTTTAAATTTTATAAACGCTATCAAATATTTAGACTAAAGTAAACCATAGCATACAAACATAAAACGCTATCTTCAAATGCTATTATTACCAGGATTTCCTGTAGTGATGTAATGTTTCTGGAAATTTTGTGAGAATTTTAAGTAAGTATTAACATAACTATAATTCTATTTAAAATAATATTAAAGTTTAAGATGTTTCAGAATTCACAAAAAATCATGATAACATAGAGCATGAAACAAAATGACATGCTCTATTTTATCTTTTCTAAAGAGCGAAATTCCAATATGCAAGCGAAGGTTTAATTATATTTATAAGCCTCAAATAATTAAAAAATGCATGAAATACCAAAGAATATTTAAGAGTTGATCCTAAGAGGACTAAAGATTGTACAACAAATGCAACAAATTAAAGATGCAAAACGCAAAACAAAGAAAAAACATTTAACCATGGGCTAAATTATCATAAAAATGTATTAAAAATCAAAACAATGATGCCAAAGGTTGAATTAAACACCATCCTAGAACATGAAACTCACTAATATGATTAATATATTTACGTGGCACTAATCACTTCATTAATTATCTAATTAAGCTAAATTTCCGTTTATGATGTTTTACCCTAGCTTCTCTTCATCCCACCTCTCCTTCGAGAAGCTCCTCTGGCGATAGTTTGAGTAACACTTCCTGTTCAAGAAAAAACCCTGCGGTTTTTCTTTTTGAGTGTGTACGTTCATTCTCGTGGTTTGAGGTGAGTGTTCCTTAAGTGATCGTACATTTTCTCCTATGTTGTTGACCTTCTCCATCAAGAGAGCAAGTTGTGTGAACACAAGATTGTCGTCTTCCATTGGATCGTTCATCACTGATACGAAATTGATACGTGATTTCGATTTCGATTTCGTTAAAGGAGCCGTTATTCAGAGAAGAGATTTATGCAAAGCTTTCCTTTAATCCTAGTCTCTCTTGAAAAATAAGATAAATGGTTGGAAGTTTATATAATAAGATAAAACCTCTTTATATAGGCCACGATACAACTGCCAATTTGCCATAAATCTAGACTAAAAAGAAAAACCATAAAACTAAACTTAAAAGGAAAACGCCCAAAACCAGTATCCTAACTCTAGAAGGAAAACTCTCATTTTTGTAACTGAGTCCATAACACCCATCTATTTTACCGCACTATCATAAAAGAAAGGGAGGTTTGAAGTCGGTTAGTGACCCAACTATTTATCCGCTTCTTTTCCATTAGTCAAAACCCTAATTCGATATCTGCAAATTCTATTGAATTGAAAACTGATTAGATTTCGCTAGGGTTTTTGTTTCTCTCTGTGAAAGGGAAACATAAGCTACTGATCCCGATTCTGAACCATGGAGGAAGACGACGATTACGTTGAGTATGTTCCAGTGGCGAAGCGTAGAGCAATTCAAGTGCAAAAGATTCTTCAACGCAAGGGAAAAGCTTCAGAATTAGAGGAAGAAGCTGAGAAAGGAAATCACGTCGAAGCTAAACCTAGCTTACTCGTCCAAGCAACACAGCTCAAGAAAGATACTCGAGAAGTTAGTGCAACAGAGCAAATTATCTTACAAGAGAAAGAGATAATGGAGCAATTATCAGACAAGAAAACTCTTACTTCTGTTCGTGAATTAGCTAGAGGTATTACATATACAGAGCCATTGTTTACTGGTTGGAAACCTCCTTTACATATTAGAAGAATGTCTAACAAGCAAAGAGACTTGATTAGGAAGCAATTGCATATCATAGTGAAGGGTGAAGATATCTACCACCAATTAAGAGTTTTAAGGATATGAAGTTTCCTAGACCTATTCTTGATAAGCTTAAGGAGAAGGGTATTGTGCAACCGACTCCAATTCAAGCTCAGGGTCTTCCTGTGATTTTGTCAGGAAGATATATGATTGGGATTGCGTTTACTGGTTCGGGGAAGATGATGGTTTTCGTTTTGCCTATGATTATGATTGCTTTGCAAGAAGAGAAGATGATACCTATTGGTCCTGGAGAAGGTCCGATTGCTTTGTCCATCTAGAGAGTTAGCTAGGCAGACTTAAGAAGTTGTTGAGGAGTTTGTTGCTCCTTTGGTTGAGGTCGTTGTTATGTATTGGTGGAGTTGATATGAGATCTCAGTTGGAGGTTGTGAAGAAAGGTATTCATATAGCTGTTGCAACTCCGGGAAGGTTAAAGGATATGCTTGCTAAGAAAAAGATGAGCTTAGATGCTTGCAGGTACCTGACATTAGACGAGGCAGTAGATTGGTTGATTTGGGTTTCGAAGATGACATAAGACAAGTGTTTGACCATTTTAAGTCTCAACGTCAAACACAATGCCAACAAAAATCCAAGTTTTTGCCACAAATGCTCTGGTGAAACCCGTGACTGTTAACGTGGGAAGAGCTGGAGCTGCGAATCTCGATGTGATCCAGGAGATTGAATATGTCAAACAAGAAGCAAAGATTGTCTTCCTCCTCGAGTGCCTACAGAAAACCACTCCACCGGTTTTAATATTCTGTGAGAACAAAGCTGATGTGGATGATATTCACGAGTACTTGTTGTTGAAAGGAGTGGAAGCAGTGGCCATCCATGGAGAAAAATATCAAGAAGATCGAGAATACGACATCTCTTCTTTTAAAGCTGGGGAAAAACATGTGTTGGTCGCGACTGATGTTGCTCCAAAGGGTTTAGATTTCCCTGATATACAGCACGTGATCAACTACGACATGCCTGCGGAGATAGATAACTATGTGCATAGGATAGGAAGAACAGGTCGGTGTGGTAAAACTGGGATAGCGACTACCTTTATTAACAAGAACCAAAGCGAGACCACGTTGCTCGATTTGAAACACTTGTTGCAAGAAGCTAAACAGACGATCCCACCTGTTCTTGCTGAGCTGAAGGATCTAATGGGGGGAAAACAGAGACAATTGCTAAGGCAAGTGGTGACAAGGCTTGTGATTTCTGTAGCGGTCTCGGACATCGTATTCTAGACTGTCCAAAACTGGAGCAACAGAAGAGAGTGGCCATATCTAATTCTAGGAAAGACTATTACGGTTCTGATGGTTACCGAGGAGAGATGTAATCTTGTTTCGATACTTTTGCAACTTCTTTTTGTCTAGCCATAAACAGAATTGTGATATCTTTGCTCGATCTAGTTATTCACTTCATTAAAATTGTCATCTGGATCAGGTTCGAATGTTCTTTGACATCCAATCTATAGGAAACTTAAAACTTTAGTAAAAGAGGAGGTTTATGAATTTAGAATTCTAAAAGATTTCGGATATCCACAAGATAAAAATTCCTTTTTAACATCTTTTTGAGAAAATATATTCTATTTTTTATTTTATTTTTTTGCTAAAAATGTGAATATCATTATAAAACGAAATGAGATTTTACAACAAACATAATCTAAACCTGTACAACCTTGACAAAAATAAAAATAAAAACAAGGTTGCAATCAAGAAAGACCAAATGTTTATTTTAGCCAAAAAGACATCATATCATAAAAGTGTTTTCTATAACGTCTTGAAGATATCGTGTTACGAATTTCTCGATCAAGAGATTTAAAGATTGCCTGGGCCGGAATCGAAGTGTTGTTGTGAAGCACATTGTTTCGTTGCTTCCAAAGATTGAAGATTGTGGCTTGGGCTACTACCAGTTCATGAACCTGTGGCGTTGAGGATCAAGCTTTCACAAAGCTAGCCTCCAAACCTGTGTACTGTACTCACACTTAAGAAAAAGGTGGTCCCTGGTTTCATCTATCCTAGAGCAAAGGCAACACAAAGTTGTAATCGACATCCCCCAAAAGGCAAGCCGAGTTCTTGTTGGTAGTCTATTCCAAGTTGCAGTCCACATGGTGAAAAAGTGCTTGAGAACAGATCCCTTGTACCAAACCAAGTCAGCCCAAGTTTTAACCTCATTCCTTGGTCTTAGAGTCTCCCAAGTTGTAGAAGTAGAGAAGCTTTTCTTGGTAACCCCATCTGCGGACCACTCGTAGTGACCACTCGTAGTGATCAGCTGGCTGGTTCGGTAACGGTATTTGTATTGTAGTGAGATGGGCATGAAGGTCAACTGCTTCATCGGACCTTGGAGCAGCCGGTTTTCAGCCATCGTTAGTACACGCATCTGCCACAGTGGAGTGTATTGGGATTCTAGTGCTCCTCGGGCCTGATCTACCTAAAAAGGCAATGAGTTGACGAAACGGAGTCCAAACATCAAACTAGTAGCTTACCTTACAACCATTTCCAATGTCAGCCTTAACAAACTGTAGAGCATGAGGCCTGAGTTTTAGAATCTCTTTCCAAGTCCAAGAGTCTTGAAACGCATGTGGATGATTACAACATGGAACACAAATATAAGTACAACATGTAGAGGCTAGACAGTGCAAGTAGACTACAAATGACGTTACGGATACGTGAAATTATATTTCATCGAGTCTTCATTCCTAAAGCGTCATTGACCACACGAAGATAGAGATAGAGGCTTTACTTTGACAGTTATCATATCCAACGGTCCACATTTAATTTGGACCATTAACGTCACAAAGGGAGCACTAATTGTTTTTCTATTTATTTATGCAACAAATGAAATAAATCAACTTTGACAAAAATAGATAACATATTTACACCATGGAGTGTATTGTGTTTTATTTTATAGCATGTCATCTTAATTTTTAGTCAAGTTTAAGAATTTTATAATCTACCATTATATTTTTAGGCACAATCTATCACTAATTAAATAATTTAGATTGATATTTAAAAATAAGTTGTACTTAAATAATTTTTAATTGTTGTGATTAGATACATAATAAGCATACAAATCTTTTAGTATTTAAGTATATATAAAAAATTGTAGTGATATATTTTTTAAAAATAACACAACTTAAAATGAAACATATCACATTATGGAAAAGAAGCCCAACTGCGTATATATAGTGTATTTCAAACAATTAATAAAAGTCAACGTGTTGAATAGGGGTATTAGCATTTTACCAATTTTAACTCTTTCTCTAAAGAGTGGAGCCAAAAACAAAATTTCAAATCACTGAAATCACAAAAAATTCAATAGGTGCACAAAGGAACTATTTAAATTGATATAATCTTCTGTTGCCGTCATAAATTACCGTAATATCAAGCAAGAGAAGGCTTCCATCAAGTGCTTATTTACATGACTGAGAGATAGATTATGGTATGAGTTTTCTTGTGTTGATTAAGAGAAAGCATATAATAGATCAATCGCCTTACTTCTGAAAGCTTTGTCGCTTTCGTTGAAAACCTCGACAAAGTATCTATGTCCCGACATGTAAACCAGTCATCTGTCGATGAAAATATTGCAATATTCTTACAATATGGTTCATCAAAAGATTCAGAACTGACGATTAATGATGATGTTATTGCTCGGGAGATTCAACAACAATATCAAAATAGTTTGATTTTTGAGGATGCTGCTATTGCTTTGCAGATTCAACAAGAAGAAGGTACTTAAGTCGTTTAATTATATATATAGTTTTTAGTTTCAATAGCAATATATATGTACGAATTCGTTTGTCTATAATTTTATCTCTCAGGATCGAAATATCTTTGTGACTTTTTTTTTTTGAAAAAAATATCTTTGTAACTTAAAACGCAATGATTGTACTTAAATCATCTCTTATCTAATGGTTTTTTTATAAAATCGTATAACGATTCAAGTATTAAGTTGTTTGATTTTTGTCAAAGAACTAGGATAACCTCGTGTTTTTATTGAAATCTTGCATCAACTTGTGTGCACTCTCATTTACATGATAATGATGAAGGATTGTCAAGAACCTTGCAAGATTTGGAGGGTAATCTCGTTATGCTTCTATATAGTTTGTCTAAGTACTCATCAAACAATATATAATCATTACAATTTAATAAATTTGAGGTTTATTTTTCGTATTAATACATCGTCTAGAATCTTCAACTCTAATGTTTGCGGGTTCATATTTTAGATTCTTAAAAGGGACCTATGAAATCATTTTTTGGTATTTTTTACAGGTAATCTGCAGCCCTCTCTAGAGGATGATGAGAAACTTGCTAGATATTTGCAACAAGTAGACGAATGTAAGTATACATCGTTTTTTCCCCTTATGCTAATATTATAAGTTTCATGCCCCTGACGAATAATTTTTCCATTTACCGATTAAAAATGTCGTACAACGCTTTACTGTTTTATGAACCCCAGCGGCAAGTCGTACGAACGAATATATTCAAGAAAACCAATACCAACCCATACAAGGTACTAAATAACGAAGTTTTAAATTGTACATTTATATATTATGTATGTATGTAGATTATAAGAAACTACAACTAATTAAGTTTGGTTTTTGAGTCTAAATGTTATTTTTGTCTAAAAATAAACGATTTTATATTTCCTCCATTCTGCAGTGAATCATTCGTACATACCTCAACGTGATGGTCCTTCGGTAATAGTAATTTTTTGGTTTGTCAACTTCTGAAATTTTATTTGTCATAAAAAAAGGTTACAAACCTTGTTAAATTGGTAACAGTGATTTTATATATATAGATAAATCAACTTGAATATCTTTACTTCACCAAAGGTATGGCTTTATGCAAAGTCATGCCTATACTGTTGTCAAAAAAGACATTTGTCCCGGGTCCCCAAATAATATATAAATTTTGAGATCTCTAATTCTCAAATATGAATCATATTTATAGAAATAGAATTAATTCAAAATAAACCGTTTACGAGAGTTTGGTCACAAAGTTTTAAAAAAAGTTTAGTATTTTGTTAATGTTTGTTAATATTTAATGTTTAGTATTTTTTTGTTGGCTTTAGACTTTATTTAAACGTTTTTAAAGAATATATGGTTTAGAACTAGCGTTAGAAAATTGCCCCATTTTTTAACTCGCTGTAAACCTGTAGAAGGCTTGACACGACACTGCTTTATGGTTACCTAAGAAAATATATGGTTTTATGTTTTTTTTCCTTAATTTTACGAATTGACACACATATTATTGAAGTAAATTGATCATTTATTGCCAAACTCTTGCTTTGGATTATATTGTAGACTAGTAGAACGGTTTCTCACTATGACGATGGTGATCACTTCTCGGATCATCATAATACCTCTTCAAATATCTCATCAATTAATTCCGAAAATGTTCATGCTAGTGAGAACATTGATCCCGAAGATATGACGTATGAGGTATGTACCATGTCAAATCAACGTTTTCATCCATATAGTTACATATATGTGGATTGTGATCCCATAAATAAAGTTATGTATCCAGGAACTGACTGAGTTAGAAGAGTCGATCGGAGATGTCAGTAGAGGATTATCGAAACAGCGGATCTCCCGATTGCGGACTTATACGTATGGTACTAAAACCAAAAATCGGTGTTGGCACATTAAGAAAAAGAAGTTTGTCGCAACTGATACTCAGTAAGAACATATCCCTATATCGTTCATCTTCTTATACGTTTTTTGGTATTCGTTTCGATCTTTGCTTCGTTACTTACCAAATGGATCCATGTAGTTCATGGCTAGTGCTATTAATTACATATAAGTTTTGGTTTGATTTGTTTTGGGGCACATTATAGGTGTTCGATATGCCTAGTCGACTATGAGAATGGAGATAAGATAACAACTTTGCCATGTAATCATATCTACCACAAGGATTGCATTTCACATTGGTTGAGAGAAAACAACGTATGAACATTTATCTAGTCTAACATTTGCATATACCTATTATGTATTATGTAAGGAAGTACATTCAAAATACATTCTCATTTAAATATTCTAATGAATATGATCTTATTTTTGATTACGCAGGTATGCTGCGTTTGCAAAGCCCATGTTTAATCCATCATGCTAATTCTCGTCGGACTATAATTAATGTTTGGGTATAGGTTTTATAATAAGTTATCGTCAAATCTTTCTCTCTTATTTCAGATCAGTTCTATTATCAAATGAAAACATGTGTTTGGGTTTTTTTTCTGGCTTCTAAACACTTGGCATTTTGTATTGTTGGTATATATGTAGCAATCCTATCGCAACTAACATAGTCCTACTACCATTGAGGGGGTATATTCGATCTAGTATTTGGGAATATTTGATTTTAAACGAATTTTCAGATTATTTGAATGATTT
Organism: Arabis hirsuta; assembly: GCA_964056655.1. Taxonomy (NCBI): domain Eukaryota; kingdom Viridiplantae; phylum Streptophyta; class Magnoliopsida; order Brassicales; family Brassicaceae; genus Arabis; species Arabis hirsuta. The sequence goes on from OZ053299.1 coordinate 29,665,023, forward strand.
AAGAGATTATAATTGAGGGTCAATTAACTAAATATTAGTTTTGGGGTAGTTATTTAGGTAACTACCATGTGCATAATAAAATTTAGGTATCTAGGAGAGAGAAGGAAAATGTGGACAAATTTGTCCTTACGAAATTATTTAGGGAAAGTAGTAAAAAACTATGATATGACAATCATTTTTTTAAGGAAAATAGTAAAAATCCCTTAAAAAAAATCTCTAACAATTTTCTCTTGAATTAATCACTCGAAAAACTGCTCCTGCGATTGTATTTCTGCAAAAAGTAGATGTGTGTTCTGCATAAAATAAATAAATCAAAAGATGACAAAATTAAACAAAAAACAAATATGTTGTAATAGTTAACTATTTAATAACATAGTTAACTATGCATACTATTTATAAATTAAAAAAATATAGTTAACTATTTTCATAGCATATTTATCTATTTTATTAATTTCAATACATAGTTGACTACAAGAAAATATTTTTGAGATAGTCAGTTATTTAAACAAATATAGTTAACTATTTTTATAGTATAGTTATATACTCTATTGATTTCATGACATAGTTGACTAATGTTGTAATAGTTACTTACTTAAACAAATATAGTTAACTACGTTCAGAACGTAATTAACTATTATAGTTTGCATAATGAAAAAATTAAGATCGACATAGTTAACTATTATAAAAAACATAGTTACCTATTATACTGGTTTTCAAACATAGTTAACTATTATCAGAAACATAGTTACCTATTTTGAACATAGTTGACTATGTGTAGAACATTCATAATTAACTATCATTAGAGAAACATAGCAACCTATATAATGTACAAAATAACATCCATAGTTAACTATTATCAGAGACATAGTTACCTATTATTAAAAAATAATAATAACATACATAGTTAATTATTATGAGAAACCCATTACACTGATTTTTCGAATATAGTTGGCTTAATTTCACGAGGAGATGATGGTGAGGAGTTGAACGGAGGAGAAGAAACACTATTTTAATTCACGATTAGAGATTTTGATCCATGGTAACGAGTTAAGACAATATAATTGACAGAAAAAAGGAAGAAGCGAATTGTGAAATTGATTATAAACAAAAAAGAGGAAAAAAACATAAGGATTTGAGAAGAAGAATAAGAAAAAAAAAGATCGAAGAAGAAGGATAGAAAAAAAAGAAGTTATGAATAAAAAAAAAAAATTGGAGGATGATTATAGAAGAAGAAGATGTCGATTAATTAAAAAAAAAGAACAAAAGAGTTGTCGGCGGCGTGAGTGGGAGGGATCAATTTAGTTTTTATGTTTTAGATTAGGGATTAATTAGGGTAAAAAGAAAGGGTTCAGTTTAGTTTTTATTTTTTAAATTTTTATTTTTGTTTAATGTAAAAGTAAAAAATCAAAACCATTGGTAAATAAGAAAGGCTAAAAATGGAATTCTATGTAAATTAATTGTTAGATACCTAAGTATGTTTTAGCCAATAATAAATCATTAATTATAGGTAACAAACCTAATATACATGCCAATATCCCTATAATTAAAAGCATGAGATTTGTCTTTCTATATTTTTAACTAAGAAACTCCATCAAAACTTATTAAAATCACAACAGATCTTCTAAAATCAACTAATTAAAATATTTCCTATAACAGTGGAGTGGATTTCAAAGTAGATTATAAAATCACAAGATCATTAACACTGGATTTTGAACGACTAATTATAATTCATGTTTGAATAATATAGAATTTGTCACTTTAATACAAATCACTCTAAATCCTAGACTAAATACACCCCGAGTTTGTTCTTTACTTTATTTATCACCATGCGATTTTTTCTTTAGGTCCATAATTATTATAAAAATTTGACATTCAGTGAAACAACTGATATGATCATGGACGAGCATGCTTTGGACGAGGACGTTTTGATCATACCCGAAGGTCCCGTTACGCGGTCCAAGACAAGGAAGCTTGCCGGAGCTGTTCAGAAGTTACTTAATGACATTCGGATCGAGGAAGAAGATTAGCTTATGCACAATGCCGTTACCTCAATTTCGGCTACGATATTTTCTTGAGGTTGGTCGTTAAGCATAAGTTGTTGTACTCTTTTTCCTGTACTCGGTTTTGTCCCAATGGGTTTTCCGAGTAGAGGTTTTAATGAGGCACGACTTATGCTTCCCCTTTACGGTCCAATTTCACGAAAATATCAAGACTAAAATTGCATGGAATTTTGACTTGAAGATGCATTGAACGTGGAGGCCAAGAAGTGTTCACACTTGGAGTTATTATTAGTCAAGGTTCATTGGGTTTAGTCTTAGTCAAAAATAATAATAATAACTTTGTTATTTTCTATGCATTGTTTTTAGTACTTTTATCTTTAATTCTCCCCCTATATAAACCATGTACTTCCTTTGAGAATAATCATTCACTTTTATAAAATCTTTCTTAAAGAAGTTTCTCTCTTGTTCTTTTGTGAACTTGTCGATCTCTTGGTGGTTAGCCAACGAAATCAAACCGGTCATTGGGTGGTTAGCTCTTTGATCACAATTGATCACTAGGTGGTTAGCCTTGTGTTCACGCCAACTCCGAGGTGGTTAGCCGAAGAGTTCGTTCGTTCCTTAGGTGGTTAGCCTTCGGTTCTGGTTTACCGAGTGCCGTCCATAGCCCTCGACGCAGCCATTCGCTTCCCCGCCTTGTTGATCCAAGGATCTATCCGTTTAAAGACTAAGAAGAGTGTGCGTTCCTTTGGGAGATCGTATCAAGTGGTATTAGAGCCACGCTCTTTAAATAAGCGGTATTTTCTAAATATTTTTCTATCTCTTCATATTTTAATTTTCTCTCTTTCCTTTCTATCTTTTGTATTAAAACCAATTTAAAAAAAAAAAAAGAAACGAAGAGACAAGATCAAAAAAAAAAAAAAAAAAAAATTGGTTCGTATTCTTCACTATCTATCTTTAGTTTTCGATTTGGGTTTTTTTTTTTTCTGAAGCTACCATCAAATTGTTTCGATTTGGTTTTTGAAGCTACTATCGAATTGTTTCGATTTAGTTCCTTAAGAACCGAGAAGAACTTCTTGTGTGCGTGTGAGGATATTGTGAGAGTTGTGCGAAACACTTGAGTGAAACACTTGTGAGGATTATTTTACTAACGTTTTTGTTTCTTTTGCGAGGGAAAACAAAATGTCCGATGGAAGTGATGATTTGCGAACGAGGAGAAGAAGAGATCGCGAAATGACTCGCAAGATGGATACATTGTCCGCAATGCTAAACGAAATGAGAGGCCAAATAGCCGCTCTTAGTGTTAGGACACCGAATAGATGAGAACGAAATGAAAGAACCAACCAAGGCTTAGCTCGGGAAGGCAATTTGGCCGAGAGTCACGGATCCGACGACCAAAGCGTTGCTCGAAGAAGTCCGCGAGTTCCGCCTAGAAATAGGCAAAACCAGCGGAATCAACAAAATCAACGAGACGAACAGTTCCACAATCAGTTTCATGACTTATCCGAAGATAATGAGACTAGACAACCACCGGGCCGAAGGAGAAATGATAATGATCTAGGCAGCGTGAAGCTTCGCATTCCACCCTTCTACGGAACAAACGATCCCGATGCTTTCCTTGAGTGGGAGAAGAAGATTGACTTGGTCTTTGATTGCCAAAACTTTTTCGAATACAAGAAGGTCAGGTTAGCCGCTACTGAATTTCATAATTATGCTATTGACTGGTGGGATCAATTGGTGACAAACCGAAGACGTAATGGAGAGAACCCCGTGGAGACGTGGAGAGAAATGTCGTCAATCATGAGGAAGCGATTTGTACCAGTTCATTACCACCGCGAGCTACACCAAAAGTTGCGTAGGCTATCACAAGGGAGTAGAGGAGTTGAGGACTACTTCCAGGAAATGGAAAAACTCATGCTCAAAGGCAATGTAGACGAGCCCGGTGATGCAACTATGGCCCGATTCCTCAGCGGAATGAATCGAGATTTACAAAATAGGATGGAGATGCAGACTTATGACACCATGGAGGAGATGTTGCATAAGGCCATTCTCGTGGAGCAGCAACTAAAGAGAAAGGGTATCACTCGAACACCTTTCGTGTCCAAGCCAAACTACACCAAAAGCGAGAAGCCGACTTACCCGACCCGTACCGACGCTAAACCAAAAACGGACTACAAACCTAGCTCGTCCGGTCATGACTACAAGGGTAAGGCCGAAACTTCTACATCTATTCGTAACCGTGATATCGAATGTTTTAAATGTAGGGGCAAGGGACACTATGCGAATAAGTGCCCGAACCAACGAGCGATGTTGATATTGGAAAGTGGAGAGATCGTGACCGATGATGATAAGGAGGAATTCGATTCCGGACCAATCTATGATGACGATGATGAACACGCTGTAGAAGGAGAGCTACTTGTGGCTAGACGTGTTCTTCTTTCTCAAGAGAAATCCGTAGCAGACGAGCAACGAGAAAACTTGTTTCACACTCGGTGTAAAGTCAAGAACAAGGTGTGCAGCTTAATCGTTGATGGCGGAAGTTGCACTAATGTTGCTAGTACAACTTTGGTGGAGAAACTAAACTTGGAGATGAGAAAACATCCACAGCCGTACAGTCTAAGGTGGTTGAGTAACCAAAAACAACTCACGGTTACACAGCAAGTTTCGGTACCTTTGTCGATTGGCCGATATGAGGATGAGATCATTTGCGATGTGTTACCCATGGAAGCTGGTCACATCCTACTTGGAAGACCATGGCAGTACGACCGAAGGGTGGTTCATGACGGGTACACTAACAAGCATTCTTTTGAGTACCAAGGCCGGAAGATCACTCTTGCACCTTTGACTCCACACGAGGTGTATCTAGACCAGCTCAAGCTTGAGCAAAACCGAGGTAAAAACATTGTGAGCGACCCCCTAAACACTTCATACACAAAAAATGAGAGTGAGAGTTCGAGGAAAACCCAGCTAAAGGCCTTTGAGAGTAAACCCGTGAGGCAAAAAACACTTTTTGTGAGGCCGAGTGAGATCAAGCATGCTCTCGTCACTAAGCAACCTTTCGTTTTGCTTATTTTTAAGGATGCTCTCGCTAGCATTACTAACCCCAAGTCGGATCTCCCGAGCAATGTGTTGTCTCTTTTGCAGGAATATAGTGATGTGTTTCCGGAAGATAGCCCGAGCGGTTTACCTCCCATTCGTGGGATAGAACATCAAATAGACCTCGTTCCCGAAGCAATACTTCCAAATCGGCCCGCGTATCGAACCAATCCGGTGGAGACCAAGGAACTCCAACGACAAGTCGTTGAGCTTATGGAGAAGGGTCTTATCCAAGAGAGTATGAGCCCGTGTGCCATTCCGGTACTACTTGTTCCTAAGAAGGACGGATCATGGCGAATGTGCATTGATTACCGAGCCATCAACAATATTACGGTAAAGTATCGCCATCCGATTCCTAGGTTAGATGATATGTTAGACGAACTTCATGGGTCTAGTATATTTTCTAAAATTGACTTGAAAAGTGGTTACCACCAAATCCGGATGAAGGAAGGTGATGAATGGAAAACTGCTTTCAAAACTAAGCACGGTTTATACGAGCGGCTTGTTATGCCGTTTGGTCTTACGAATGCACCTAGCACTTTCATGCGTCTTATGAACCATGTTCTTAGATCATTTATAGGTGTCTTTTTTGTTGTCTATTTCGATGACATATTGGTTTATAGTAAGACTCTTGATGACCATGTAGGACACTTACGTTTGGTCCTAGACGTGCTTAGGAAAGAACTTCTTTTTGGTAACTTTAAGAAATGTTCTTTTTGTTCGGATAACGTTGTGTTTCTAGGTTTTGTGGTGAGTTCTCAGGGCAAACAGGTTGATGAGGACAAGATCAAGGCAATCCAAGATTGGCCGAGTCCTAAGACGGTTGGTGAGGTCCGAAGCTTTCACGGTTTAGCCGGATTCTATCGACGGTTAGTTCGGGATTTCAGCACTATTGCCGCACCACTAACCGAAGTGATCAAGAAGGACGTGGGCTTTAAATGGGAACAAGCTCAAGAGGACGCTTTTCAACTCCTTAAATACAAACTTACTCACGCCCCTCTACTCGTTTTACCTGATTTTATGAAAACGTTTGAAATTGAATGCGATGCTTCTGGTGTAGGTATAGGAGCCGTACTAATGCAAGAGAAGAAACCAATCGCTTTCTTTAGCGAGAAACTCGGTGGAGCTACTCTCAACTACCCGACGTACGATAAGGAGCTCTATGCCCTAGTCCGTGCACTCCAAACATGGCAACACTATCTTTGACCAAAGGAGTTCGTGATTCACACGGATCACCAATCACTTAGACATTTGAAGAGCCAACAGAAGTTGAACAAGAGGCATGCCCGTTGGATGGAGTTCATAGAAACTTTTCCGTATGTGATCCAATACAAGCAAGGCAAGGAGAATGTGGTGGCCGATGCTTTATCTCGGAGATACACATTGATCTCGACTCTAGATGCCAAGATTCTCGGATTTGAGATGATCAAAGGAGCATACGCAGCCGATCCCGATTTCCAGGAAGTATTTCTTACTTGTGCAAAGTTTGCTTCGGGATCATATTTTAGAAGTGATGGATTTTTGTTTTATAAAAACCGTCTTTGCATTCCTAACTCTTCTTTGCGAGATCTTCTTGTTAGGGAAGCACACGGTGGAGGCTTAATGGGACACTTTGGCGTGGCCAAGACTCTTTCAATCATAGAAGACCATTTCTTTTGGCCGCACATGAAGCGTGACGTGGAACGAGTTTGTAGTCGATGCACCACATGTAAGTTCGCTAAGTCCAAAAGCCAAGGCCAAGGTATGTACACTCCTTTACCGATTCCTAGTTCACCATGGACCGACATCTCGATGGACTTCGTCTTAGGATTACCCCGGACTAGGAAAGGTAGTGATTCGGTCTTTGTTGTGGTAGATAGATTTTCTAAGATGGCCCATTTCATACCTTGCCATAAAACCGATGATGCCTCTAACATTGCCGACTTGTTCTTTAGGGAGATTGTCCGATTGCATGGAATGCCTAGAACCATAGTCTCAAATAGGGATACAAAGTTTCTAAGTTATTTTTGGAAGACCCTATGGTCTAAGCTAGGAACTAAGCTTTGTTTCTCTACTACTTGTCATCCGCAAACCGATGATCAAACTGAAGTGGTTAATAGGACTTTAGGGACACTCTTAAGAACCGTGATCAAAAAGAATCTTAAGTCATGGGAAGATTGTTTACCTCATGTCGAATTTGCATATAATCACGCCGTGCATTCTACTACTTGTTTTTCTCCTTTTCAACTCGTTTACGGCTTTAATCCACTTACGCCTCTTGATTTAACTCCTTTACCTTTGAGTGAACGTGTAAGCATGGATGGAAAGAAGAAGGCCGAGTTGGTGAAACAAATGCATGAGAAGGCAAAACAGAACATTGAGCGTAAAACCGAGCTATACCGCAAACATGCCAACAAAGGACGGCACAAGAAGACGTTCGAACCCGGTGATCTTGTTTGGATCTATTTACGGAAGGAAAGGTTCCCAGAAGAACGAAAGTCTAAACTCTTGCCGAGAGTTGATGGACCATTCACGGTTTTGGAGAAGATCAATGACAACTCTTACAAAATTGATCTCCAAGGTAAGTACTCCGTTAGCTCTAGCTTCAATATTGCTGATATCATTCCTTTTGTGGCAGATCAAGACGATTTGAGGATAAATCCTTTTCAAGAGGAGGGGGATGATATGATCATGGACGAGCATGCTTTGGACGAGGACGTTTTGATCATACCCGAAGGTCCCGTTACGCGGTCCAAGACAAGGAAGCTTGTCGGAGCTGTTCAAAAGTTACTTAATGACATTCGGATCGAGGAAGAAGATCAGCTTATGCACAATGCCGTTACCTCAATTTCGGCTACGATATTTTCTTGAGGTTGGTCGTTAAGCATAAGTTGTTGTACTCTTTTTCCTGTACTCGGTTTTGTCCCAATGGGTTTTCCGAGTAGAGGTTTTAATGAGGCACGACTTATGCTTCCCCTTTACGGTCCAATTTCACGAAAATATCAAGACTAAAATTGCATGGAATTTTGACTTGAAGATGCATTGAACGTGGAGGCCAAGAAGTGTTCACACTTGGAGTTATTATTAGTCAAGGTTCATTGGGTTTAGTCTTAGTCAAAAATAATAATAATAACTTTGTTATTTTCTATGCATTGTTTTTAGTACTTTTATCTTTAATTCTCCCCCTATATAAACCATCTACTTCCTTTGAGAATAATCATTCACTTTTATAAAATCTTTCTTAAAGAAGTTTCTCTCTTGTTCTTTTGTGAACTTGTCGATCTCTTGGTGGTTAGCCAACGAAATCAAACCGGTCATTGGGTGGTTAGCTCTTTGATCAAAATTGATCACTAGGTGGTTAGCCTTGTGTTCACGCCAACTCCGAGGTGGTTAGCCGAAGAGTTCGTTCGTTCCTTAGGTGGTTAGCCTTCGGTTCTGGTTTACCGAGTGCCGTCCATAGCCCTCGACGCAGCCATTCGCTTCCCCGCCTTGTTGATCCAAGGATCTATCCGTTTAAAGACTAAGAAGAGTGTGCGTTCTTTTGGGAGATCGTATCAACAACCCGACCCGTATTTTTTTTTTAAAAATTCGGATTATTATTCTCATAAATAATAATCCTCAACATCAGGTTCAAACATACCAAACAATCAGCGGAAATCAAACTCAATTCAAGGAACGAATAAATCAATAATTCCAATAACCAATTCGAATAACCCAACAGAAACCAATTCAACAATCCATCAACCTAACAATTCTAACAATCGCATAAAAGCACATAACGAGACTCTAGATCAACTCCTAGATGACATGACGGAAAAAGAAGTCTACTTTGAAAAAATGATTTTCCGCGTATTTGTGTAGACTAAAAAAAAAGTCTACTTGAAAAGTTAAACTATGGTTAATTGCAAAACTAACCTAAATGCTTTTTGTAGACTGAAAACGAAGTTTACACTAATAAAGTCAAAGTTTTGGTCAATTGTAAAAATAACCCAAATTGTTGTGTAGCCTTCTTTGTCAGTCTACGTACTTATGCTATAATTGCAAAACTAACCTGCCAGGTCAGACGAAGTCTACACACGAAGTCTACAATTGTAGACTTCTTTTGTAGTCTACATTTACAATTTCACTAATAATTCATTAGTAATGAATTTTGTTGTTTTTGTTTTTTCTAAATGTTTGTTAATTATGGTGTTTTAATGTCTATAAATTTGGCATGTATGTGTTTAATATATATTTTATAAAGTAATTTTCTTGTTTGATTGGTATCTATCTCATATATGTAGACTTCTCAAGAAGCCTGCTCCGAGTAGATTTGTAATGCCCATGAACCAAAAAGTGGATTTTTGGTTGGTGCGTCGATCAACACAAGGTGTGTGTGTCGATCGACACGCGTGTTTTGACTTGTGAGAAGTCGGGTTCTGGGCGTTGCGTCGATCGACACAAGGTGTGTGTGTCGATCGACGTAGGTTAAAATTGGACTGACATGTTTGGTTCAATTGTCTGGTTTGGTGGGCCGGTTTAGGGAACCTTAGGGTTGTATATAAAGGCAGAAGTCGGATTTATGACCGATTTTGGTAGCATAAACAGGGAAAATCAGAGAAATCAGTGAGATTTTTGAGTGTTGGGAGATTTCTGATTGTTCTTGATCCTTGTGGAGGCTGGAATTCGTGATTATGAGGGTTTATGGATTTGGAAACGGTGGTCTTCGTTTCTTCACGTTCTTCGTGATTTTCTCATCCTTTTCATTCTAGAATCGAGGTGAGTGCGTGACCGTAGGCTTATCTGGGTAAAGGATTGATAGGAGACGATTGTTTGATGATTGATGATTGATTCTCGTTATGGATGTTATGTGTTGTTTGGATGTGTTGGTTGACGATTTCTATGCAGGAGATCGACTTGTGAGCAGGTCAGAATCGGACCAGAGAGGAGAAAGTTCAATTCGGTGTTTCTGCGTTGTGCGACGATCGACACAATTGCTTTGTGTCGATCGACACAAGGTGCGTCGATCAATACCATTGTGGTGTATCGATCAACACCATAAGTTTGACATATTGAACGTGCTGTTTTCTCGTTTGGTTAATGTGTGATGCATTGTTGATTGTTCATCCTGATATTTTATCATTGCTTATGCCTGTGTGTATAGCGTGTAGAAGGGATGAGCGTCTCAATGAGTATTTGTGATAATACTCACACATCTTTTTTTGCCATGTGATGCAGATAAAGAGAAATTGTGATCGTGGAATCATGGCCGGAAAGAGGAGATGATATAGTGTCTTGTATTTTGTGGCTGTGTTAGAATTGCTAGGGTGTAGTAATTCTGGAAGGTTATGATTGATTATTGGAATTGTTGAACTGGATTATTGGTTATTGTTATTGGAATTAGTTAGAGATTTAGTAAAGTATGGGATTTACTGAATGTTGTGTTAATTGTTTAATCGTTTATAGTTCCGCATTGCTTGTGTTGACCCGTTGAAGATTATTATTTTTGATAAAAATAATCTAAAGGGAAAATTTTTAAATTTTATGGGTTGGGTTGTTTCATTTTAGTATTAGAGCCCTTATGGTTCTAGGGCAAGTGCAATTGATTGATTATGTGAGTTAGTCGATTGATTATTGTGTGGGTTTGGAGTCCTAGATCATCTTCTCCGAGCTTTCAATGAGATTTCACGGTATGTGTTGTTTGACTTTTCTGTTTTTCTATTATGCTTAGTGTTCTGCTGGGTATGGCAGAGTGAGATGGCTAGAGGCAGAGGTCATGGGGGCCTTGGAGGCCGAGGTGGTCGTGGTGCGCGTGGACTCGAGAGGGAGTCTGATGCCGCAAGTGTGGCCCAGGAGACCATGCGAGAGTAGGTGACTGATTCGTAGGCATATCAGGAGGGGTCCGTGGGTGTGGCCAATGTGAGTGCCAATGTGAGGACTAGTGGGATAGGTATAGGTCCCGGTGCAACAGGCCCAGGTGGGGGTGCTGCTGCAAGTGCAACCCAGGGTCTGCTACAGTTGATCTTGGAGCGGTTGCAAGGTGGAGCGCCGGCTCAGGATCAGGCTCTGGGTGTGTGCAGCCGGGTGTGGCTGGTGTTCAGCCGGGGTTGGCTGGTGTTCAGCCGGGTATGGCTGGTGTTCAGCCGGGGTTGGCTGGTGTTCAACTGGTAGAGGCTGGTGTGCAGCTGTGTGTGGCTGGTGTGCAACCGTGTGTTGCTGGTGTGCAGCTGGGTATGGCTGGTGTGCAGCCGGGTGTGGTGGTTGCAGAGGAGCTTCCATCCTACCTTACGATGATGGAGCAGATACAGAAGATTGGCACCGGGTTTTTCTCGGGTGGTGGAAAGCCTGAAAAGGCAGATCTATGGAGTAGTAGATTGGAGCATAATTTCCAATCTCTCAGGTGTCAAGAGGTATACCGAGTTGATTTGGCGGTGCATTATTTGGAGGGGTGATACGCATCTCTGGTAGGAGGTGTTGAGGCCAGGAGGGTGCAGGCCGAGATGACCTGGGAGGATTTCTTGGCGGAGTTCAATGCCAAATAGTTCCTGCAGGAGGCGGTGGATCGGTGGGAGTCAAGGTTTCTGGACTCGGCTCAGGGGGACCGGTCGGTGAGGAAGTTCGACGTAGAGTTCAGTCGACTTCTGGTGCATGCGGGTAGAGGCATGGAGGGCGAGCAGGCCTAGGTGAAGAGGTTCCTTAGGGAGCGAATTTAAGGTTCGCCACGAGGGCGGAGCTGGTTGAGACAGCTGCTGCGATAGAGGATGACCTGAGAGAGCAGGATGTGGTGGCTAGTCCACTGGTTCAGCAGCAGAGGAGGTCGCAGCAACATGTGGGTCCGGGCAGGAGCGGGTCAGGGTGGTTCAGGATGCTTCGGGAGTGGGAGTATGGATCACCGGGTTGCAAGCTGTCCGAAGAGGGATGAGGCTCGGGTTGTGCGGGTGTGTTACCACTGCAGGGAGCCGGGGCATATTAAGCCAAAGTGTCCGAAGCTGCAGCAGATGGCAGTGATGGCAGTGCAGCCGTTGGCTCATATTTCAACGGTGCCGCGGGTTTTCACTTCGACGGAGGCGGGTGGTTCTAGCGCTAGGCCGATCACAGGTAATTCCGGACTTAGAATTTTTTTTAAAATTTTGTTGGTGTTTGAATTTAGTCTGTTTTGTCAATTGTGAGTCGGTGCTAGAATGTTAGGGTTCTTGGGCATATGGGATTTGTGCGGGTACCTGATGTGTGTCAAGTTTTACCTCTCAACTAACTACCTGCAAGTGCACAGCAATCACGGTTAGTATAGATAAGGGATCGTATCCACAAGGACTTCTTAACCACACTTCAAATTGTAATGAATAAAACTAAGCTTGAACAAGATATATTTGTCGTTTTTGTAATTGAAAAAGAAAGCAACGAGTATAAATTGTAATGAAAATCAATAAAAGAAAAATGCTAGGACTTAGGTGTTTCGCAGAGAATCATGCAACAATAAAGATTGATTGATTTTACGGACTTAGGAATTATGAACCGTCTAGAACACAAAGCACTAATGTAAGGTCATCCCACTGTCGTGACATAACTAACCATCTACGTTTTAGCACTCTAATAGACTTAACTGTCGTAGGTTATTACAAGGTGAAAACATGCATTAAAGTTCGTTTGATAAAGTTAACCGCACTCCTTAACTAACCTTTCAAATTGTTAAGGCTTTTGGCTCATCAAATACTAGTTCAAGCAATATAACAAGCTTTTGGAGAGTATATAAACCTAAGATCACATCGCTAGATGCACGGTAAAGCAGTCATACATTGAGTATAAGTAAAGATGAAGATTCTAATGTATTCCCTAAACAATCATCATCAATTATCGAATTATGAAACTCATTGAAAACCTAAAACCTAACAAATAAAACTACTCAGACATGATGCACGAAAAACCAGAGATAGATGATGAATTCATGATAAAGAAACTTGAATTAAAGAGTAAAGGTAAGAGGATTCTTCTCTATATTGAGATACAAAGCGAGATCATCCACCAGATTGCTCTAGAATCCAAATCTAATGAAGAACACCAAGAGAACTCGTGGTGGCTGCTCTTGTAACGCCCCGACCGCCGTCGAGCTATCGGTATGCAGGGAAAATCCTCATCCCCTCGAGAGAAATCCTCATCTCTCAACATACAGGGAAAATCCTCATCACCTTAAGAGAAATCCTCATCTCCTAATGGGCCCTACGCCCACTCTCGGCCCATGGGCCCACCCCTATCCGACGGTCGGTGCGTTAGTCCGGGAGGCTCGAAATACTTGTTTACTGACCCTGCAAATCACCACGTGATCTTTCCCCGTGTTTTGTCCTCACTCACACGGTACTGGAAATGACTTCCCAGTAGATCACCCATCCTTAAATTGCTCCAGCCTAAGCACGCTTAACTCTGGAGTTCTCTCTGGATGTGTGACGGAAAAGATAAGTGCACTTTGGTGATATAGGTAGCCAAATCAATTCTCTTAAGCCTCTCCGCATGCACCACATATTTTCAGAAACCGGGATGTTACAATCAAGTGGTATCAGAGCGAACCCTAATGAGTGTGAGAGTCACACTGTCAGGGGTAACGATCCTGGTACGCAACGAGGACGTTGCGATCAGTTAGTGGGGGTGATTGTAACATCCTGGTTTCTGAAAATATGTGGTGCATGCGGAGAGGCTTAAGAGAATTGATTTGGCTACCTATATCACCAAAGTGCACTTATCTTTTCCGTCACACATCCAGAGAGAACTCCAGAGTTAAGCGTGTTTGGGCTGGAGCAATTTAAGGATGGGTGACCTACTGGGAAGTCATTTCCAGTACCGTGTGAGTGAGGACAAAACACGGGGAAAGATCACGTGGTGATTTGCAAGGTCAGTAAACAAGTCTTTCGAGCCTCCCGGACTAACGCACCGACCGTCGGATAGGGGTGGGCCCATGCGCCAACAGTGGGCATAGGGCCCATTAGAAGATGAGGATTTCTCCTAAGGGGATGAGGATTTCCCTTGTATGTTAAGAGATGAGGATTTCTCTAGAGGGGATGAGGATTTTCCCTGCATACCGATAGCTCGACGGCGGTCGGGGAGTACAGCTCCTATATGATAAAACTACTTTATTGTTTCGGCATCCTACCTAACAAAAGGCTAAAAACAAGTATATATAGGCTTTGGATTTTCTAGGGTCTTCTTTAGGACAAACCGGTCTTTTTACTTCAAAATTCTCCAAAAATCGGTTGGGAATGTCGGCCAAGGAACACGACCGGTATTGGGCCCAAAGTGACTTTATTTGTGCTGGCATCGGCCTAGAATAACGGTCAACAAGGCGGCCCAGTACTTTGATCGATTCTGCACTTGCTTCGTTTCTGAGGCAGCTTGACGTATCTTCACTAAATTTAGTGTATCTTCCTGCTCGCAGCTCCAAATAAGATAATTCAAACTTCATTGTGAAGCTGACTCAAATATATATCTTCACACTAAGTTTAATCTAATTCCAAATTTATTTGATCCTCCATTCACTGATGAACTTCTGGCATATACGTTCTATCCAATTTGATAGAATGTTGTATCTTGTGAATTCTTGGTTCTTGATAGTGTCTTTGGCTTATGAGAGTTTCTGTAGCTTGGTTTACACCTATTTTGGCTTTTTTTGGTCCTTTTTCCTTGATTTCCCTGTTAAGACTCTAAAACTACAAATACGAGAAAAACTACCTTTAAAAGTATAAAACCGTAGATAAATGTATAGAAAACATAGTAAAATATATAGTAATATAGGTAAAATATGGGACATATCAACTCCCCTAGACTTAAACCTTGCTTGTCTTCAAGCAAAATCCAAGTATAGAAAAGAGGTTTGAAAATAATTTGAACTTAGAAAAACCTTTTGAAAATAATGTTGATTCTAATACTGTATGTGGCATGATCGATCCAAGGGTATCTTCATCATACGCCATCCATAACCTTTGCAACCTACTCCATGTTTTAATTACAATTCTGCAAAAATCTCAACTGCAGTTCATTTGACTCTCTACATTCATTAAGGTATAGGTGAATTTCTCATCAAGGGAATCATTTGGGGTAGACGGCGCTAGGATTTTGAAAAAGGCTAATATATATGGTGAGGTTAAAAGTGCTTTAGGATTACCATAGACTCCGGGTGCGAGATATTATGCAAAATTGCAAGAGAGAATGAACCTGTTGATATCCACAATTTCTCAACCACTTTCTTCGCGTCTTTTTCCCCCAGACTTAGATCTTTCTCCGGGAATCACTTGAAATCTCTTTTACTCGTCTCTTCTTGAATCATTGCATTCCTTGGGTATTCTTTTGGCCATAAAACTCTTAGACAACCGTTTTCCTTTCCCTTCCTTTTATTTTCTCTTTTTTTATTTATTCCTTGGGGAAAACGGTATCCATTTGATACGAGTCAAGTATAGGCACAAAATATTACCAAATATTAATAATCCAAGGAAACGGCCAAGCTTTTTGAAATTCGTTCTTTGTACTCCACCATTCTTTACCAAATCGTCGCATCTCTAGTAATTGGAAAATTGCGTCGATCCTTTTCTTTCCGACGTTTTTGCAGATATCTGCAAGTATGAAACTAAAAAGAGAAGGCATGAGGTCTGAAAAGAGGTAAAGGGTTTTAGGTAGGGTACTAACTAAAGATGAGCTGGCCATTCATGACAACATAGAGTGGTAAAAGAAGATAAGATGTCATGAATGTGTGATTCGTTTTCCCGATCTAACTCTTTAATGAGAAATAATTAAATTCAGGTTCGTAGTCAAATAAATAGAGTCAAAATCAGATTCATCAAAACTTATGCGAGACGAATTATATGGGGCGAGTTCCAGTCATGAAGGTTTTGAATCGTATATCATGGACAAACCCTGTGACAATGGTCATTAGATCATAAAAATCTATGCATAAATTCCTAAAGATATCATAGTTCAAAACATATGTTTTTGAATCAACAAAAGAATCAAAGAAAATCATTAAGAAAATCATAAGAAAATAAAAAAAGACGTTAGTACGATAAATCCCCCCAGACTTAACTTACACCGTCCCCGTGTAAATAGTCATATAAGAGTGAGATGACTCAATAAAAGAAAAATGAAAATAATAAAAGGATAGAAAAAGTCGATACACCTAGCTCAAAAGACGGGTGACATAGACTCTGGTGAATCCGGAACAATTGCATGAAAATGATCTCCATCAGACTCGTAGTTGACGATCTTTGTCTCGTTTGAAGCTGGTTCATGGACTAGTGAGTGTTGTCCATACTGGGCATTGGCGGTCTCATCAATAGCACATGTGTTGTGATGGCTAGAAACACCATCATCGACATCCTCATCTTGCTCAAATGTAGAGATAAGTGAAAGACTACCAAATTCGTTGTTACTTGTTGTGGCGGTTGTGCTTCTAGAGGAGCACCTAAAGAGATGTGGGACTGATTTCTTGACTGCTTTTACAAGCTTATAAATCATCTTTCCTTACCTAGAAACCGTAGCTTCAAGAGCAATTCTCTTCTCCTTTTCTTCCTCAAAGCTAGTGCGAAGCCATTCATCAAAACCGGCTTGTGTAGCGGCTGGAAATTGGGGCTTGTGGGGTGGCGTGTGAGATGTGGAAGGCTGGAAAATACCTCCTCCTTGTGGTCCTCTAGACCTCTCCTTACGTGCCATCCTTGCCTTGGATTGATAGTAGAGCAAAACTCCAACAAGAGGACATCCGGGACAACGATAAAACCATGTGGAACGAGTGGGGTCAAAGTAAGTCTTACCCTCACTCAAGGTTGGAATTTCCGCATGTGGGAGTAGAACACACTTGTTCTCTTCTTCGTATGGTGGAGTGAAAAGGTACCCAAAGTTTGTAGATTGCTCGTACCATCCACAAAGATAATGCATCCTTTGAAGGGCATGGAGATCAAGCTTGCTTTCAACCATCAAAGGGGTTTCAAGGTTAAAATCAACACCACAAGCATGTAGTATTGCCGTGATTGTTCCACCAAAATCACTCGATGCTCCCTTTGGTATTTTCTCCTTAACGGCATCATGCTTGATCTGCACCATTCGACGAGCTAAAAGTGAGGTAATGATTACTTTCTCGGGGTTCTCCACAAACGGTGATATTAGCATGTAAAACTTTTCTTGTTTCACCACTCCATACTCATTTCTACTGAAAATGAGTTGAGAAAGTAGATAGTAGACATAACGAATCGCCGGATGTATAATATTCGATGCCTTAGAACTTCCGGGTTTTAGTCTATCACTTCCAATCTTCGACCATGCATCATAATGAGCTTCACTACCACTGAACTTGATCCTCTCATGACACTCAAGTCCCAAAATATCACAAAGTTTTTCAAAACTCAAAGTGTACGATTTCTCCTTAACCGTAAAAGCTAGAATTCTTTCCTTTGCTATGGCCGTCTTTGTCTTGGGGTAAGACAATGTGACCGTGGCTAGGAATTCTTGTGCAAGCTTTCCATAGGTAGGGTGAGAGATAGTCACAAAATTCGATAGGCCCAATGCTTCAAGATACCATTCAACATCCTTTCGAATACCGAGTAAATCGAGTGTCTCGAAATCAATACAAAGAGTTGGAAGCATAGCAAACTGTTCTAGACCAGCCATGTAGTCCACGTTAGCATTCATTTCGGGTCCAACATGGTTCATAATAACTCTCGGTGCTTGAGTCACAACCATAGTTGACTTAGCTCGCGATTGTCTCTTATTCTTCTTAGGGGGCGAGATGTGAGGTATCGTTTGTGTGACCTCCACAAACTACATTGGTACTTGAGTGGATTCATCCTCCTCATCTCTTAGTTGGTAACCAAGTTCTTCTTCATTCTCCACCAAAATATTCTTTCCATGTTTCTTTGATGACTTTTTCGATCTAGTTTTAGAACGTGTAGGACAAGGGACTTGAGCTTCGTGATCTTGGGTGGTCACGTGATGCTTCTTGGGTTTATGTCGTCTCTTAGACTTCTTTGGAACAATCTAATTCTCCATTGAAGTTCCTACAAAAGAGAAATCTCGAAAAAACATATTACGGTCTTGAAAATCTCAATTTCCAAAATAATTGCTTCCAATGGGGAATTGAATCAAACTAAAGCATAGCAAGACATTAGAAATATGTAAGAATAATAACCAAAGGTAAAATAATTTTTCTCTAATTAAATCATAATTTTTATATTTAATTGTAATGACAAGTGAAAAACACAAAATTTTGCAATTAAGTGTTTAATATGCCGAAATTCATACCAATCCTATGTATATTTGATAAACCCATATTAAAAGATGTATTAACTAACCATGAATCACCCAAATTCGTTTGTAATTATGACCTCACAAATTCATATTTATGAAAAATTAATTAAAGCTTGTAAACACGTATTAACCCATCAATAATGTTTATATGATGTCGAATCAAGTATTCTTATATTGATTCTCCAACGACCTAGCCAATTGAAGCTAAATCTATGAGAATTATAAAATATATATAAACTTGGAATTTAGACAAAAAGAGGGTTTAGAGAGAAATTACCTTGGTTTTAGTGAAATATGAGATTAGGAATTGAATTTCTAATGAAAAACTAAACAATTTGTAGTGAATTGAGATTAAACCCCAAAATTAGATTTTTAGGGTTCTTGAGCTCAAGATCACTTTTGAGAGAGAAATAGATGAAGTTGTGTTTGCAAATGACAAAAAGAAATTTGTAAAAACATTATAAAATCAGATTTTTGTGAAATTCGGTTAATATCGGTTTGGAACCGGTTTAGAAAACTTACCGGGTCGGATTCGGTCGAATACCGGTCGGGTTGTCCGACTGAAATCGTGACCGATACTTACCGTGGTCATGGGTCGAGGCGTGGTTAGGACGAGACGGTTGGGCGATGCAGGACGGTACGCGGGACTGCGGGTCGAGACAGACTGTATCGAGGTAAGGGACGGGGCAACATATCTCGAGTATCGGTCGGGTTGGACGACCGGTACTCGTGTCCGATATCTAGTCGCGGTAAACATTTCATCGTGTCGCGGGAAGAACGTGCTCGTGTCGCGGGTCGAGTCGTGGGACGATCGTTCGTGTCGTGACATGAGTGGGACGCGAGACTTGAATACCGGTCGGGTGGGGCGATCGATACGTGATATGTTCTATATTTTACCTATTTTACTATCTATTTTACTATGTTTTCTATGCATTTATCTACGGTATTACGTCTTTAAAGGTAGTTTTCCTCGTATTTGTAGTTTTAGAGTCTTAACAGGGGAATCAAGAAAAAAGGAGCAAAAAGAGCCAAAATAAGTGTAAACCAAGCTACAACAACTTTCATAAGCCAAAGACATCATCAAGACGAAAAAATTCACAAGGTACCACAATCTACTAAGTTGGACAGAACATATACGCCAGAAGTTTAGCCATAAAAGGAGGGACGAATCAATTTGGAATTGGATGAAACTTGGTCAGACGATATATATTTGAATTAGCTACACAATGGAATTTGAATCATATCATTTGGAGCTGTGAGCAGAAAGAGACGCTTGGTTTACTGAAGACACGTCAAACTACCTCTGAAGTGAAACAAGTGCAGAATTGAGTCAAGCACAGGGCCAGTCCGTGGACTGATGTTCCAGAACGTTGCTAGCACTCATGAAGGCCCAAAGAAGACTCCAACACCGGCTTAGAAGTCCATCCATTATTTGGCCCAACGTTGGAGCAGTTTTGACGTAAAATACCTTTTTGTCCTAAACTAAGCCCTAGAAGATCTTACACCTATATATACTTGTTTTTAGCCTCTAGAGGAGAATAAGAATCAATAAGAAGCTAGAGGGTATGAATAGGGAGCCCTAGGCAGCCGCCTATCTCTTCTCTAAACACTAAACACGTTTTCATCTTTGTTCTTCATTGGATTTGGATTCTAGGAGGAGATCTCCCTTTGTACTTCGATATAGAGAAGATTTCTTATCTCTTAATCTTTAAATTCAGTTTATCTATGATGATTTGTGCCTATCCTTGTTGCTTTGTTGTTAATTCAATTATGTCCGAGTAATTCACTTGTTAGGTTTTAGGTTTTCAATAAGTTTCAAAATTCAATAATTGATTGATGATTGTTTAGGGAATACATTAGAGTCTTCATCTTTACTTGTACTTAATGCATGATTGCTTTACCGATCATCTAGTGATCTGATCTTAGGTTTATATACTCTCCAAAATCTTGTTATATTGCCTGAACTAGTATTTGATGAGCCAAACGCCTTAACAATTCAAAAGGTTAGTTAAGGAGTACGGTGAAGTTTATCAAACTTGAACTTTAATGCATGTTTTCACCTTGTAATAACCTGCGACAGTTGAGTCTATTAGGGTGCTAAAACGTAGATGGTTAGTTACGTCACGACAGTGGGATGACCTTACATCAGTGCTTTGTGTTCTAGATGGTTTATAATTCCTAAGTTTCTAAAATCAATCGATCTTTATTGTTGCATGATTCTCTGCAAAATACCTAAGTCCTAACGCTTTTATCTTATTGATTTATCCTTGGTTTTACTTTCTTTGATTTACAATTGTTATTCATAAAACCACAAAAACCCTAAAACATATTCTTTTCTTAGCTTGATTTCAATCTTATAAATTTGTAGCATAACTATCTGGTCTCTGTGGATCGATCCCTAAGTACTACTGCGTTCTCTTAATTTGAGAGAGTAGCTCAGGGTAAATTTAAGCATATCAAATTTTGGCGCCGTTGCCGGGGACCAATATCATTTATCTTTGTGTGTTTCAGGTTGATACTTGAGAAAAGATAAAGCTATGTCAAGGATGGATTATGAGACGATCAGAGACTTCGACAAGTCACCAACCCTCTTCATGAACCAAAATTTAATATGTCCTCAACCACCACAAAAGCTAAACTATGGAATAAAACCTCAATTTATTGCATTAGTAAAATAGAATCTGTTTTGCGGTCTTGCTGATGAGAATCCTTTGGATCATCTAGATGCATTTTGAAGAATTAATCAGCCTCATTAGTGGAGTTGATGAGGACTACATAAGATGCAAGCTATTCACTCAGTCATTGGCGGACAAAGCACTTAGATGGAAGAAGTCACTTCCTTCTCATTCTATCACCTCTTGGATGAAATTCAAGGAAGCTTTTCTTGAGAGGGTTTTCACTAGGCAAAGAGCGAAGCAACTTAGGGACAAGATCTCTAACTTTCAACAAGGTGTGAATGAACCATTCTTTGCAGCCCTAGACCATTCCAAGGAGTATATTAGAGACTGTCCACAACATGGTTTCAAAGAAACTAGATTATGGAGCATATTCTACGAAGGCCTTACGCGTCAGTGCAAGCGTTATCTAGATGTTGCAAGCAATGGGAACTTCATGACAACATCATTAGCTCAAGCAAGGACGTTGATAGAGAACTTGGCTTTTAGTGATAGAAATTATCACTCAAACTATGAAGGGACATCCCAAGCAATCAACACAAGTTCGGGGATTGAAATTTTAGAGTTGAAGAAGCTTGTTCAGGAGCTTTTTCATGAAACTCTTGAGAGAAAAAGAGGAGTATGCACCTGTGTAAGGACGTCCCTAGCAATAGAGCTTACTCGAGTCAAGATTTCGTAGAAAATATTTCAGCGAAGAGACAAAAGAAGATGAACAACTTTGGTGAAAAAATCAGAACTACGGTTATGAAAACTTTAATCAAGATTTTGGGAACTTTCAAAACCAATTCTATCCTCAAGAAGACGTGTCTCAAGGTTACTATGAAGAACCGCAAATCCATCAACAACAACAGTTCATGTTTCCACAAGAGTCTCAAGCTATGACATCAACGGATCAACAAGAAAGTATGGTTCAAGCTCGACATCAACAATTTCTAGAAAGCCAAAGGAAAATCAATAAAGAGTTCGATTACAAGTTAGCTACAATCCCCAATGATTTTAGCAATAAGTATGAGTTTCAACCTGGCCACATGAACAAGTTACATGTTGAAGTCGCTCGACCAAGTGAACCCTTGAAGAAACAAGCCGAAGCTCAAGTAAAAATGTTTTGCAACGTTTTCTCTGCTGATGAAAGCAAGGCCGTGCCTAACCCTAAGCCACTCCAAGAGGCTGCCAAGTTTAGTATAGCTCCAGGACCAGAACCTACCCACGAGAATCAAAGAGAACCGACAAAGAAAAGCTTAAGACAAAGCTACTCGAGAAAATCGACAAAATTGGAAAGTTTCTTGTTCCTTGTACCATCAATGGAATTAAGTTCAAAGATTCTTTGTGTGATGGAGGAGCTGATGTTAACATCATATCTAAAGGAATAGTGATGCGAGTCGAGTTTTACCTCTCAACTAACTACCTGCAAGTGCACAGCAATCACGGTTAGTATAGATAAGGGATCGTATCCACAAGGACTTCTTAACCACACTTCAAATTGTAATGAATAAAACTAAGATAGAACAAGATATGTTTGTCGTTTTTGTGATTGAGAATAAAGTAAGCAAGCAACGAATGTGAATTGTAATGAAAATCAATAAAAGAAAGGTGTTAGGACTTAGGTATTTCGCAGAGAATAATGCAACAATAAAGATTGATTGATTTTAGGGATTTATGAATTATGAATTGTCTAGAACACAAAGCATTGATTTAAGGTCATCCCACTATCGTGACGTAACTTACCATCTACGTTTTAACACCCTAATAGACTCAACTGTCGCAGGTTATTACAAGGTGAAAACATGTATTAAAGTTCAAGTTTGATAAAGTTCACCGCACTCCTTAACTAACCTTTCGAATTGTTAAGGCTTTTGGCTCATCAAATACTAGTTCAGACAATATAACAAACTTTTGGAAAGTATATCAACCTAAGATCAGATCACTAAATGCGCGGTAAAGCAATCATGCATTGAGTATAAGTAAAGATGAAGACTCTCTTATATTCCCTAAACAATCATCAATAAATTATTGAATTATGAAACTCATTGAAAACCTAAAACCTAACAAATAAAACTACTCAGACATGATGCACGAAAAACCAGAGATAGATGATGAATTCATGAAAAAGAAACTTGAATTAAAGAGTAAGGGTAAGAGGATTCTTCTCTATATCGAGATACAAAGCGAGATCATCTACCGGATTGCTCTAGAATCCAAATCTAATGAAGAACACCAAGAGAACTCATGGTGGCTGCTCCTATATGATAAACTACTCTATTGTTTCAGCTTCATCATACCTAACAAAAGGCTAAAAACAAGTATATATAGGCTTAGGGTCTTCTAGGGCTTCGTTTAGGACAAAACGAACTTTTTACGTCAAAACTTCTCCAAAGTCGGTTGGGATTTCGGCCTAGGAACACCACCGGTATTGGGCCCAAAGTGACCTGATTTGTGCTGGCATCAGTCCATAATAATGGTCCATGAGGCGGCCCGGTATTTTGGTCGTTACTGCACTTGCTTCGTTTTTGAGGCAGCTTGACGTATCTTCAATAAATCCAGTGTAACTTCCTGCGCACAGCTCAAAATGAGATGATTCAAACTTCATTGTAAATATGACTCAAATATCTATATTCACACCAAGTTTCATCCAATTCCAAATTGATTTGATCTTCCGTTCACTGCTGAACTTCTGGCATATACGTTCTGTCCAATTTGGTAGAATGTTGTTTCTTGTGAATTATTGGTTCTTGATGGTGTCTTTGGCTTATGAATGTTGCTGTAGCTTGGTTTACACCTATTTTGGCTCTTTTTGCTCCTTTTTCCTTGATTTTCCTGTTAAGACTCTAACACTACAAATACGAGAAAAACTACCTTTAAAGGTATAAAACCGTAGATAAATGTATAGAAAACATAGTAAAATATATAGTAAAATAGGTAAAATATGGGACATATTAAATAGCAAAGAAGTTGGGGATTAATGAGTTAAAGCCTTGCAAATATTCAATGTCGTTTAGAGATGCTTCTTCTACAATCTCACATGGTTTCGTCTCAAATGTAGTCGTGCAACTTGGAGATTATGATATTAGAACAAGCTTCCACGTTTTGGAGATGAAAGATGATCCTCACAAGCCTTTGATTCTTGGTTCACCATTCCTAGAACTCGTTGGAGCACTTGTGGATTCTACAAATCACCAAATCTCTTTCTCTAACCTTAACAAGGGAGTGTTCTATCCGGCTTTACAAGGTAAGAGTTCTTTTTGTATGACTATATCTACTAATAACAACTTCCAAATTGATCCAGGTGATGCCATTAAGGAGGTCCAAGACGTGAAAAATCCAGCCCCTCCGACCATACATAAGGATGTTGTCAAACCGACAATACCAAAAGGCGAAAAGATCCCAAGTGTTGCAAAATCAATTTTTCCACCTAAGGAATTGAAAGACGAACTCGTTCATGCACAGCAGAAGCTTAAAATATCATTAAAACTTTTCTCAACGTTCAGAATAAATATCCCCATGGATTTGATGGAGAAAGGGGAAGAATTCATCCAAGAAAAAGTCAACAATACGATAAAACTTTTTTCCCGAAGCAATGGTTCTTCATGAAGGCCATCAAGATGCTAATAGATGGAAGCTCAAACCATCAAGCCCAGAGTGCCGAGAAGCTAAAGGAGTCCCAATTCCTTTAGTGGAGTCATCCTATGCTTAAAAGAGAAAGGAGTCGAGCTAAAAGACTTAAACCAAGCGCTTTATGGGAGGCAACCCTTATTTGGTTTTAATTTTCTTAGTCATTAATTTAAAATTTTAATTATGGTTTTAATTTTTAATTCTTTATTACTCATTGTTTTTTCTAACTAGGAATTTTTCAGGTGTTTGCAAAAAGTCACAAAAATACAAAAAAAAAATGTTTGTTTTGGAGAAGGAGGAAGAGAAGGAGATAGAACAAGATCCATTCTGGTTCAAGGCACAAACGAATTAGAATATCAACCCAGAAAAATCTGAAATTTGGTGACACTATAGAAGACAGTCATACGAAGCTAAAGTAAAAACCAGAACGTAATTTGGTATTACGGTCTGAAAGTTATGACCGATTGAACAAGACCGTCAAAGAAGGTTACGAAGCCACAACTTCAAGCTTTTTTGCAGTTCAAGCCACAACGAACCTGGCAACAATATCCATACCATTGGAAAGATCTCGTTCTCAAGAGTCTGTAGCATCTTTTGGATCTCAAATCCAATGTGTATAGACGAAGAAAAAGCTCGAAGAAAAATCGCATAAACCGCGACATGATGCCCTTTACCGCGACACGAGGCAATACCGGACCCGATGCCGATCCGCGACATCGACCGGTATCGCGTCCTGATCAAACCACGATACGAGTGACCAAATATCGATCACGTGTACCGGTCAAAAATCGTGACCGGTACTGGAGCAAAACTGCCTAGCGATCCTGTCGCGACTTCACTGCAATTCCTACCTCGAGGCAATTCCACCGCACCCCACCGCAATCCTGCCGCATTTTCTGCCGCATTTTCTGCCGCGATCCTACCGCAATAGTCATGCACCACCTTACCCACGGACCACCTGGCTCGACCAACCACCCACCTAACCATGGTCTATAAAAAAGTAAGTTTTTCTTTTTCTCTTTAATTTATTCAAAACTAAGTTTTAAATTCAAAAATTTAACCAAATTTTATTTTTACTTTAGCATTTTCATAAATTATCATTCTTCATCTATATAATTCATTAAATTAAATTTTGAAGGATTTATTGATTTATGAACTTTTACATTTTTAATATTGAAATTTTTTGTTAGATTAATTTAGTTTATGAATGAATTTCACATCTTAACAAAGTATTCTTCATTTTTTCACTATTTCACTTGTATTAGGCCATTTTTATCAAATTGGATTCTTCATTAGGATTTAATTTTTTTTTTTTTTTATGGTTTATCTTATGAAATCTTGGAGCTGGCCTTCAATATACCTCTTGATTGATCTAGATCCAAGAAGAATTTAACAAGTGATTTTAGGTGTTTTTACAAGGATATTTTGTACTTAAGCAGGATTTGACTCAAGATATTTTATTGTGGACGCGCAATTCAATCGTTTTAACCATGATCCACACGATTCAAAAGAGATGTGAACCAAAAGAGGAGAATTTGGAGATACCTAGCCTGGTTACGATTTATAAGGGATACAATATGACTGTGCTTGACAAAAGATCTAGTTTGTTCGAGCCTATTTCCAGATTTTCCAATTATAGCTCACCAACGGAAGAAGACGAACACTTTTATGGGACACTTAGCAAAGCATTTGAGAGAAAGCCACTGAACTTCACTAACTAATCTTAAATATTATGTTTTTTGATGGATTTTCAATATGGCTCGAAAAATTATCTACTGTTTTGCAGGTGGCTCGATACATATCCTTACGGCAAGCCGAATCGCCCCATTCAAGGACCATATGCAAAATCGTTGGAGCAAAAGCGTTGAAACTTTAGCAGCAGCTTCAAAAGACCCTATAACTCAGTGAATTTTCAATTTGGGTCGAGGAAAATTTTACGGTTTGAGAGATAGTCCACGAACATCTTCCGGTGACCAAAATCACTATACCATGAACCAATTTTCAAACGATGAGGAACCAGCAGATGATACCTTGAGATGAACTGTTTCTAAGGACATAAGAAAGCTTTTAGGAGTGTTCATTCACCCTTGGAGATTCCAAAGATGCTTCATACCAACCGAAAATGGGACATTTTTCGATCTTCAAAGACTTTTTTGTCTACAACCGGTAACTTCGTTCTATTCTCTAACTTTTCTAATTTCAATTTATTTTTTATTTTCTAGCATACTCCCTTAATTTGATTTTTTTTACACCGGAGACGGTGTAATTTAAGTCTGGGGGATTGTTGTTTACTAACACGTTTGTTCGTGATTGATTTTTATGTTTTTAAAAGGAGTATTTCAAAAATTGTTCTCTGAAAACGTTTTATTGAGTCAAAATAATCAGTTGGAAATGATGACCCTTCTTTTGGTTTAGTGGATTGTCTTATTCAGATTAGTGACCATTTTTCCAGGATCGATTTTAGAGTGAGACTAATGAAAAATCCTAAGGCTGAACAGTTAACTAGAGACATCTGTTATTTCCAGCATAATCCGTAGGGTTAAAGCTAATTAAATGGTCTCCTTGGTCATTGATGTTATTAAGGGCTTGACTCCTCATTCATACCTGACAAGTGCAACTTTTGGTGAAACTAATGGTACTCGTCTCTCTTTAATTCAAGTTTATCTAAAAAAAAAAAATATGATTGTAGTGATATGATAGTTCTTGAGTATAAGATGAGGAAATAAAATTCCAGTGAGTCAGTACTCAAGAGATGATCACCTGGAGCTCAAAATCAGCAGTCTGAGTCCCTTAGAACGGATGTAGAGGACGAGCGATCTCACGACCCTGTCTCCTCACAAGGAACAATAGTAGTGAAAGCACTGTTTTTAAGTTTCTGAATCGAATAAGTCTGGGGGAGAGAAAGAGTACCAATTTTTGTATGGTTCACTAGTCATGGTATAGTATGGGAATGAGTCTATAAAGTTCTTGGCATTGAGATCTAGGACGAGACCCAGCAATGATGACTAGCGGGTTATGTTGAGAAGTCGTGGATGAATTTGGGAGGCTGCGAATATCTATAGAGAAGTACATGGTGGTCTGATTTTGAGTTGGTTATGCATTATGTGGCTTACTAGTTGGAAGGGTCGGTCCGGTACTCCAAGGGAAGGTGAGTTCCCGTATTTTCAAACCTCTTTTCTATTCTTGAATTTTGCTTGACGACAAGCAATGTTTAAGTCTGGGAGAGTTAATATGTTCCATATTTTACCTATTTTACTATCTATTTTACTATATTTTCTATGCATTTATCTACGGTATTACGCCTTTAAAGGTAGTTTTCCTCGTATTTGTAGTTTTAGAGTCTTAACAGGGAAATCAAGGAAAAAGGAGAAAAAGAGCCAAAATAAGTGTAAACCAAGCTACAGCAACTTTCATAAGTCAAAGACATCATCAAAACGAAATAATTCACAAGGTACCACAATCTACCAAGTTGGACAGAACATATACGCCAGAAGTTTAGCAGTAAACGGAGAGATGAATCAATTTGGAATTGGATTAAACTTAGTCAGAAGATATATATTTGAGTTAGCTTCAGAACAGAATTTCAATCATATCATTCGGAGCTGTGAGCAGAAAGATACGCTCGGTTTACTGAAGACACGTCAAACTGCCACTGAAGTGAAACAGTGCAGAATCGAGTCAAGCACCGGGCCAGTCCGTGGACCGATGTTCCAGACCGTTGCCAGCACTCATGAAGGCCCAAAGAAGACTCCAACACCAGCCTCGAAGCCCGTCCGTTACTTGGCCCAACGTTGGAGCAGTTTTGACGTAAAAGACCCTTTTGTCCTAAACTAAGCACTAGAAGATCCTACACCTATATATACTTGTTTTTAGCCTCTTTAGAAGAATAAGCATCAATAAGCAGCTTGAGGGCATGACGAGAATAAGCATCAATAAGCAGCTTGAGGGCACGACTAGGGAACCCTAGGTAGCCGCCTATCTCTTCTCTAAACACTAAACATGTTTTCATCTTTGTTCTTCATTGGATTTGGATTCTAGGAGGAGATCTCCCTTTGTACTTCGATATAGAGAAGATTTCTTATCTCTTAATCTTTAAATTCAGTTTATATATGATGATTTGTGCCTATCCTTGTTGCTTTGTTTTTACTTCAATCATGTCCGAGTTATTCACTTGTTAGGTTTTAGGTTTTCAATGAGTTTCAAAATTCGATAATTGATTGATGATTGTTTAGGAAATACATTAGAGTCTTCATCTTTACTTGTACTTAATGCATGATTGCTTTACCGATCAGCTAGTGATCTGATCTTAGGTTTATATACTCTCCAAAAGCTTGTTATATTGCCTGAACTAGTATTTGATGAGCCAAACGCCTTAACAATTCGAAAGTTTAGTTAAGGAGTACGGTGAACTTTATCAAACTTGAAATTTAATGCGTGTTTTCACCTTGTAATAACCTGCGACAGTTGAGTCTATTAGGGTGCTAAAACGTAGATGGTTAGTTACGTCACGACAGTGGGATGACCTTACATCAGTGCTTTGTGTTCTAGACGGTTCATAATTCCTAAGTTTCTAAAATCAATCGATATTTATTATTGCATGATTCTCTGCAAAATACCTAAATTCGTAGCATAACTATCTGGTCTCTGTGGATCAATCCCTAAGTACTACTGCGATCTCTTAATTTGAGAGAGTAGCTCAGGATAAATTTGAGAATATCAATACGCATGTACGTTATCGAGCATCGTGTTGTGGTAAGACTCGGGGCATCGCGTCCCGTATACTGGTCAGGGTAACCGACCGATACACGCAACCGATGCGGGGCCTTCGTGTCGTGGTAAGCTTTTTAGGCGATACCGGTTGAGGACGCGGTCCGGTATTCCGTCCGGTACTGATGTCGTGTCGCGGTAAGGTCGATACCGATCCGTTGTGGTCCGGTATCATGACCAGTACCAGTGACTTTTTTTTTTATGATTTTTAAAAAACCTGAAAAATCAAAATAAAATAGATTAGTGGAAAATAAACTTATGAAAACCAAAATTAATATTTTTTTTAAAAAACTTTTTAAAGCATAAATAAAAATAAAAATATGGGTTACCTCCCACAAAGTGCTTGTATAAAGTCAATTAGCTCGACTCCTTTGAAGATTTTTAGACTTCCGGTGGATCCACTAAAGGAATGGTTGTTCCTTTAGCTTCACTGAGCTTTGATCTTTCGGCTTCTATGATGACTCCAAGTGAATCCCCCACTACAAGAAAACAGATTGTTAGCGACTCCCAAAAGAGTCACAAATTATTCAAAAAGACCTCACTTGCAACTACTGTGCGATGAAAAATGGTAGTTCGCTAAATTTTCGTCGCTAATTTTTAGCGTCACTCATGCATCGCAACTTTGCGACGCCTTTATGACCATTTTATGTAGTCGGTAATTTATGACTACTTTGAGACGTTAATATAGCGTCGCAAATTAGCGACTAATTTGCGACACCACAAAATTTACGACTACTTAACGACTGCTATTATCGTCTTAAATTTGTGACTAATTTATGCCGACTGGGTAGTCGTAAGATTACGACACTTTTGAGACTATTGTGTTAGTCACGAATGATTATTTGTAGTCGCATAATAGTCACTAATGTGTCAGAAATTAGCGACTACTTGGCGACACTTTAAAAGATGTAGTCGCGAGTTAGTTACTAAAGCTTCACGAATTATCAAACACTTTGCGATGCTTTCAATATTTTTGTTACGGTATATCAGACGTAGTAGCATGTTTGTCACTTTAGCGTCGAAAATTACCCACTACATTGTGACGCTTTAACTGTTTGTTCGTTAAAGTGTAGCATATTTGCAACTATTTTCTGACTTAAACACAATACCTAAATCTGTATAAAATTAAATTTTTTTCCGAATATAAAACTAAAATTACAACAAAAAGCTAATATAGAAACATTGTACATTACATAATTAAGGTTTGTTCAAACAAAAGTGCATAAAAGAAGTTAATTATACATAACCAAAAGTGTCATTGTACTAACTTGTTTGTTCAAACAAAAACCAGAAACTGAGAGGAGGGATAAAAAGGAGAAGGGATAGAAAGAAACCATCTAGAGTTGTCATTGGCAGAAGGGACTTGAGTTGAGTCCAAGTCAAAGGGTTGAGACATGTATGCTGCGATATGCGGATTGTCCTTCTTCAAAAATGAGAGGAGCTTCTCCAGTTCAGAGACCCGAGTATGACTTTGCCTTACCTCCTCATCACGTCGCTTATTCTCCTCCTCATGCTCAGCTAGCTTAAGATGAGCAGATTTAAGCACTTCTTGCATCTCTGCTAGGTCAGGTGCATGAGAGGTTTCCTAGCTTATCTTCCTCTTCCCTTTGTTGAACTTCTGAGATAGTCCACCTATTCCAAAAAGATTACCCTTTTGATCGAATTCAGTACACTACAACAACAAACAAACAAAACATATTGAATAAGACAATTCAAATCCAAGTATTTAATGCAAAACATATTCAGCATAACAAGCAAGTTTACAATTAACTATCAAATAAGTAAAAGTCCAAACGATTCATCAATCATACTGCAACAATCAGTCAAGACACAAACAGAAACAGATTCATCAATCAAACAAAAACAAAAAGTAAAGACACAAACAGAAACAAATTCATCAATCAAACAAAAACATAAAGTAAAGACACAAACAAAAACAGATTCATCAATCATACAAACATAAACAGATTCATCAATGATTCATAACATGAAGTAAAGACACAAACAGAAACAGATACCAGGAGAGAAAGGATTACTTACCTGAAGGAAAATATTATTCTTCTCTTCAATCGTGAGAGTCCGGTGAGTGGAAATTTCAGAAGAAATGTCCTAGTCGTCTGTTCCATCTCCAGCCCGCTGTTCAATAGCATCTGCGAGTCTCTTGTCATACTCATCAGCCACTTGCTTCGCTTTTTGATCAACAAACATGCCATCCTTTGATGTATGTGTCCTCACAAAGACTTCTCCAAATGAGACAGGTCTGCCCAATTCCTCTTCTTGCACAAATAGATGTGAACGATTAGGAAGATGGAGGACAAGTAGCTGAAAGTTATAACAGAAAGAAAGGAGATAAGTATTACCATTTGTTGCTCAACAGTCAAGTGAGAAGATTGGCCAGATACGTGCTTGTAGATGCCAAGTCCACCACGAGTAGAGTTACGAGATTTTGAAGCAGTAGTGCTCTTGGACACTGCCTCTGGAGTTTTCCAATAGGCGCATGATATGCTCAAATTTACCCTTAGCTACTCTCTCAAATTAAGAGATCGTAGTAGTACTTAGGGATCGAATCCATAGGGAACCTAAACACTCCGATTAGTGAATTCAAATTAGGCTAAGCAACAATGTAATAATGTAAAATAGACAGCAAAGTAAACAGTGAATGATGATAAAGTTCTTGAAATCAATTAGACAAAAGGTTAGGCATTGGGTGATTCGCAGGAATGACTTGAAATACGGTTGTGTCGATCGACATGGATGTCCGTGTCGATCGACACGAGGATAAAAATAGTTAGGATTTGTTAAGAACGGTTCTAGAACTCAAACACGAATATAAAACCAATCAACTTTCGTTGCAGAGATTATCTATGACTAAATCCCTAAATTCCAAATTTCTCTGCAAATTCAGTTAATAAAGACAAGCATTAAGTTCAGGTTCAATTGTTCACAAAATTACTAAGCCAAATTTCTTTGCGAATAGATAATTTTGCTCATCTAAGATTATGTCCGGTTGTTAATAATACTTTCGCATCTATTAAAGCAACCTAGGATCTTCAATTTCAGTTGATCAATCCTAAAATCAGAGTTAAATCAATCTAGATGAAGAACATAAAGATAAATCCTAACAGGGTTTCAATCCTACCAATTTCTCATCAAACCATTGAATTACCCTAAACCTAACAAGCAAATTACTCAGACATAGATGATGAAATCATAATGAATGAAATAAATTGCATAAAAGAGATAGAGTAAGTGATACAGAGAGTTTAGATCGATGAAGTCTGAAAGTCTGAAGTCTCCTAAAACCTCTGCAAATCTCTGAATCTCCCAGTCTTAATTAAAAACAAGATAAAAACTAAAAACCTAAGGAAAAACTATATATAAAGTCTAAAATTCGTATTGGGCTTCTTGTAAGCTTATGGGCTCTGTGGGCCGAAAAGGAAATTCTTCAATCTTCAAGTCAGAAGTACTCGTGTCGATCGACACAGTCCAGGTCGTGTCGATCGACACAGTCCAGGTCATGTCGATCGACACGGGTAATAAAACTCGACTCCGACTTGATCACTTCGGCTCTTCTTTTCTCGATGCTCCAAAATGCTCCAAAAGCTTCCATTAAGCTTCAATCGTCCTTTAATCTACAAAGACTAAAAAAGACTCAAAAAATACCAAAAATACTCTATGAAAAGAACTTATATCATGGTCGAAAACGGATAAAAACCATGATATATCAACTCCCCCAGATTTAGCATTTGCTTGCCCTCAAGCAAAACATACACTAAAAATGTGAAAGAGGTTTGAAAACGCAGAAACTTACCATCCCCTGGAGTAACGGACAGACCTCTTTCAACCAGCAAGCCACATAATGCACAACCAACTCAAAGTCAGACCGCCATGTACTTCTCCTTAGACATTCGCAGCCTCCCAAATTCATCCACGACTTATCAACATAACCCGCTAGTCCTCATTGTTGGGTCTCGTCCCAGATCTCGATGCCAGGTTCCTTCTAGACTCATTCTCATACTATACCATGTTAAGTGAACCATACAACCTTTGGTACTCTTTCTCTCCCCCAGACTTATTCGATTCAGAAACTCAAAAACAGTGCTTTCACTACTATTGTTCCTTGTGAGGAGACATGGTCGTGAGATCGCTCGTCTTCTACATCCGTTCTAAGGGACTCAGACTGCTGCTTTTTGAGCTCTAGGTGATCATCTCTTGAGTGCTGACTCACTGGAATTTTATTTCCTCATCTTATACTCAAGAACTATCATATCACCCCAAATCGTTCATTCAATTTTTTTTTTTTTGAATGAAATAATGAAGGAGAGGAGTACCGTTATTATGAACAGAGACTACACTTTTCAGGTATGAATGAGGAGTCAAGCTCTGTGAACACCAATCACCGAGGAGACCGCATAATTAGCTCGAACCCTGGGCGGATTATGCTGGAAGTAATAGACGTCTCTAGTTAACTGGTCAGCCTTAAAATTTTTCATTAGTCTGACTCTGAAATCAATCCTGGAAGAATGGTCACACAACTGAAAGAGACGATCCACTTAAACCAAAAGAGGGGTCATTGTTTCCAACTGACTATGTTGACTCAATAAAAACGTTTGGGACTGACTCTCAAAAATGAACACAAAGTTAGCAACTACCTCCCCCAGACTTAAACAACACTGTCCCCAGTGTTATCAAGCTAAGTTAGGCAAAAGAATCAAAAGGATAACGAACTTGGGAAGGAAAAATGAAAGTTTTACCAATGTTGGCTCCATGTCAATCGACACGCAGGACCGTGTCGATCGACACATATTTTCTGAACCGGATTATGAGTAGTGCGGAGTTGGAGACAAAATGTTGAACCGTGTAGATCGACATATAGATTCATGTCGATCGACACAGTGTTTCTGGACCATTTCTGCAAGTTTGTTTATCATTTTCCCTCGTTGAACTAAATTCAAAGCTAATCATTCTGCAAAACACAACTCGAAAGACGCGATTAAGAGGAAAACATAGGCAAATCGCATTAGTTTACCAGTTCTGAAATCCTAGAGAAGCATAAAACAAACTGACACAAAGAAAAATAGAAAAATAGACTCAAAGTTAGATTAGAAAAGAAAATAAAAAGAAAAATGAACAGGAAAAAGGATAAGTGATCTAATCATCCTCCTCTGATGATGATGAAGGTCGTGGAGTAGGTGGGCGAGGACGGATGCATCCACAGCGTGGCCAAGTAAACACGACAGTCTAGAGGATCTGGAGACTCTGAGCCATCCAACTCTGAAACTCGTCTAGAGGATGGTCAGGCAAGGGTGGTAATGGAGGAAGCTGAGGTGGCTGAGATGGAGCACTGGAAGTGCCTGCGCCTGAAGTACCAACTGGAGCAGTAGCCCGGGTAATCTGCTTGCGCCCAGCGCCAACTGCATGCACTAGTCTATCGTCAAGCTGAAAAGCCAGCAAAAGAGGGTCCTTAGAGATCTTCATTAGCTCCGGACGCGGTAGCTTCACCATCCGCAGATCGCCAGGAACTGGGTGGAAAACCCAATGCACGTCCCGCTTGAGCCAGGTGGCTCTCGTCAAGTAATCGATATCAACAGTATAACCTGTTGTCTCCAAAGCGCAAACGGATGTATCAACTCGACAAAATGTGAAAAAGGGAGTGAGAAGGCTACCAGCTACGAATGGGTTGCTGCTCTTCCTCAGTGTAAGTGGCGTGTTCTTCAGGGAGATCAAATGACCTGCGAAGACGACCGCCATGTTAGCGTGAGGCTCAATCCAGGTGGAGGGTTGTGACTCCTCCCAAGCCGTGTCTGGAATATCCTTCCGGAGAGCATATAATAACAGGACCAGCTTCTGAAGTCGCATCTTCCCAGGCTCCACCTTGTACAGGATCGTGGTGGAGAATAGGCGAAGCAGGTAGCGAAAGACCGGATGTCTCACATCAGTGTGCGTACAGGCAGCGAGAGCATACATCCCAGTCCCAAATAGCGCCCAAAAGGCCTGTATATCCGGGATATTCTCCGGGAGTCCCTGATAATCTCGATCCTCGTCAAAACCATACACTCTGCAAAGATCCCGGAGAGTGATCGCATAACGGACTCCTCTGATCTTAAAGCTCAAACTCCACTACCTCGCATCATTAGTGCCCTCAACACCTCTGTCTGCATAACCAAATCGCACTGAGGCAAAAAACTGACGGACCAAATCAGGGTACATATCGTAATTGCGGGTGGCAATGGTCCCCAGTCCTGTATTCCACAGTAGTCGCAACAGTTCTGCCTTGAGACCCAAACCACTGATTGTGTAACGCCCGTGAACCAAAAAGTGGATTTCTGGTGGTGTCGATCGACACAGGCGTGTTGTATCGATCGACATGTGTGTTTTGGACTTAGGAGAAGTCGGGTTTGGGGCGTTATGTCGATCGACACGGTTGGTGTGTGTCGATCGACATGGGTTAAATCAGACCGACAGGTTCGATTTAATTGGCCGGTTTGTTGGGCCGGTTTAAGGAACCCTAGGGTTCGATATAAAAGGCAGAATCAGATGTTCTGTCCATTTTTCTGGAGAATCAGACTTTTCAGAGAGTTTTTGGGGAGAAGTTCTGAAATCAGAGAATTTGAGTGATTGTTGGAATCTCCCAGGCAGAGATGGGCACTAAGGTGCATATGAATACCGCGTATCATCCTCAGACGGATGGGCAGTCTGAGAGGACGATTCAGACATTGGAGGATTTGCTGAGGATGTGTGTACTGGATTATGGTGGTCATTGGGCGGATCATCTGAACCTGGTAGAGTTTGCGTATAACAACAGCTATCAGGCGAGTATTGGGATGGCTCCATTTGAGGCTCTGTATGGGAGGCCGTGTAGGACACCATTATGCTGGACTCAAGTGGGGGAGAGGAGCATGTTTGGTGCAGACTTTGTTCAGGAGAGACGACGGAGAAGATCCGTGTCTTGAGGCTGAACATGAAAGAGGCTCAGGATCGGTAGAAGAGTTACGCCGATAGGAGACGGAAGGAGCTGGAGTTTGAGCTGGGAGATAGGGTGTATCTCAAGGCAGCTATGTTGAGGGGACCTAACAGATCCATTTCAGAGAATAAGCTGAGTCCGAGGTTTATGGGTCCGTTCAGAGTGGTGGAACGGGTCGGACCGGTAGCTTATAGATTGGAGTTACCTCAGAGTATGAAGGCTTTTCACAAGGTCTTCCATGTTTCGATGCTGCGGAAGTGTCTACATGAGTCTGAGGAGGTATTGGCTAGGATTCCAGAGGATCTTCAGCCCAACATGACGTTGGCGGCGAGGCCTGTGAAGATTCTCGAGAGGAGGATCAAGGTGTTGCGCCGGAAGAGCATACCGTTGGTGAGAGTCGTGTGGGACTGTGACGGTATTGAGGAGGAGACTTGGGAACCAGAGGCGTTGATGAAGACGAAGTTCTCGAAGTGGTTCGAGAAGCAAGCGGTGGCTTGAGTTCTTTCTGGTTTTCAGAGCCTGTTTTAGCTTGTCGCTATGTTGGATTTTGTATTTTGTTATGTTGTAACGAGTATACAATTTGAGATTTAATAAGATGAGTTTTGCCTTATTAAATGTGTTATAAGATGTGAGTTCTTATGGTATGACTGGTGATGTCATGGATTTGTGATGACTGGTAGGTCATGTGGAGGGCTAGCGATAGAGTTCTATGTAAGTTAGAGCTTGTCTATCGGCTAGGGAGACTAGAAATGGAAGTTCTATGTGAGTTAGGGCTGTCCATGTTCTAGTAGGATTATCTGGGGAGAAGGTTCTATGTGAGTTAGGACTTGTGATTCCCCAGATTGCGCTGGGAAATAGGGGTTTTATGTGAGTTAGGACCTGCCTATTTCCTAGGGGGAGTCTGGAATAGAAGTTTTATGTGAGTTAAGACTGTCTTTCCAGGGACTCTGTGAAACACCCTGGTGATTGGGTTGTTTCGGATGACCATGAGAGGTGATTTCAGTCGACAGGTGCCTAAGATGCATGTTACAGAGTGATTGCCCCAGGGGATAGTGGGTCTCCTGGGTATACTTGAGTGGACAGTGATGTTCTCTCTGGGGGAAAGTGGTTCCCTTGCATATACTTTGAGGGGCCGAAGCCTCTCTAGGGGATGTGTGATTCCTCTGCAGCCGATAGCTTGATGGACTGTGTGTCCTGAGAGTGGGAGGGGCTGGAGCATACCGAGAGCTGGATGGACGGCGGTCCTGAAGGTGGGGTGGTATGATATACATCGAGAGCTCAAAGGGTGACGATCCTGAGAGCGGGGTGTTGTATATAGATATGAGTACGAGCAATAGTATCTGTAATGTGGTTGTAAGCATGAGACTGGATGAACTTCGGGGATCGGGAGTGAATCTCAGGTGGTGCTGACCGGGTGGGGTCAGGATTGCAGCCGTGGTGAGACGGTGCAAGGTGGTTAGTGTGAGCCTAGTAGAGCTCGGGGACCAGGTGTGATCACGAGTGGTGCTGGCTAAGGGCCAGGGATGTGTTGTGTACGTCGAGTCTGGGGTTATTACTGGAGTCTGGATTCGGTTCGGACAATCCTGGTAGCATATGTTACGCCGATGGTCGTACATGTTCTTGTTTGATTGTTGTACGATCATTTGGTCCAATTCGGGGTCAACGGTTGGTCGGACATGTTCTTGTTTGATTGTTGGACGGTCAATCGGGCAGCCCTAATCTGGACCATGGGGCGTGCATCGTTGGTGTTCCGGGTGAATCTGGTCGAATTTTAGGCGAGAGTGTTAGCCTTAGCAGGACGGGTTGTGGGATTCGAGTGTGATCTCGAAGGATACTGGTCGGGTGCGGGTCAGGTGGTTGAGACCGTAGTGTGGCGGTGGTGCGTGATTCGAGGTCGAATCCGTGTTAGTGGGGGAGAATTGTAACTCCCGTGAACCAAAAAGTGGATTTCTGGTGGTGTCGATTGACACAGGCGTGTTGTATCGATCGACATGTGTGTTTTGGACTTAGGAGAAGTCGGGTTTGGGGCGTTATGTCGATCGACACGGTTGGTGTGTGTCGATCGACACGGGTTAAATCAGACCGACAGGTTCGATTTAATTGGTCGGCTTGTTGGGCCGGTTTAGGGAACCCTAGGGTTCGATATAAAAGGCAGAATCAGATGTTCTGGGCGTTTTTCTGGAGAATCAGACTTTTCAGAGAGTTTTTGGGGAGAAGTTCTGAAATCAGAGAATTTGAGTGATTGTTGGGAGATTCCTGGAGGAATTGATCGTGAGTGGTGTTAGAACGAGAAAGGGATCGTTGCTGTGCTGATTTCGGGTCTGGGAGGACAGAATCAGAGGCTGTCTTGATGTTCTTCGCTCGTTCTTCATCCTTTTTCAATCCCAATCAAGGTGAGTGCGTGACTGTAGGCTCGTATAAGTATAGGGGGCCAATGGAATACAATTGCTTGGTGGTTTTGTGTGTTTTGCGTGTGGATTGTGTAGGAGACTCGTCAGATTGCATCAGATTCGAGTCGTGTGAGGATTGACTCGATTCTGGGTTCTGCGATGTCGTATCGATCGACACCGAGGTGGTGTGTCGATCGACACGGGGCCTGTGTTCTTCGACAACTAGTGGTTGTGTCGATCGACACAGTGTGTCCTGTCGATCGACACGGGGTCTGTGTTCTTCGACACCTAGTGGTTGTGTCGATCGACACAATGTGTCCTGTCGATCGACACGGGGACACCGATCATCGACACCTAGTGGTTGTGTCGATCGATACAGTGAGTCCTGTCGCTCGACACGGAGTATTCTGGACTGGTTTATTTGTTTGGTCGTGTATGCTTGTTCTGTGATCATCCTGGTATTGTATTGGTTGTTTATACTTGTATTTAAATAGCCTGTAGACGGGATGACCGCGTCGCTGAGTATTTGTGATAATACTCACGCAACTCTTTTTGCCATGTGTTGCAGGTAAAGAGAAATTGTGATCGTGGAATCGTGGCAAGGAAGGAGAGATGATCTAGGGTCTCACTTTCTGTTGTTTGAGTTAGAATTGCTAGGATGTAGTAATTCTGGAACCCCGGTTTATTTGTATTGGATTGGTTAGTAATTTAATAAGTATGGGATTATTGAATTGATTATTGATTGGTTATTGAATTGTTTAATTGTTATGTTTTCCGCATGTTGTGTTGACCCAATTGAGGATTGTTATCTGTGATGATAATAATCTGAGGGGAAATTTTTTAAATTTTTGGGTCGGGCCATTTCAGATTGTTCTTGGATCTGAAACTCTGGTCGGAGAGAGCTTCACCTTGAGCCACTCGTTATACAAGAGCGAGTCATAGTTGTCCCAGTCCTCCGTGATCTCCCTGTCAATAACATCGCTGCGAAGTAGGATCTTCGCAGGAACATCATCAAACTGCCTTGCGATGGGGATTTTCCTTCCCTCGAGTCGTGGCCATGGATGACGAGATGCGACAGTCTGAACCGTTGGTTGAGAGCTGGATGCAGCTTCTTTGTTTATTCGTTGACGCTTTTGAGCTATCTGCAAGTCAAAATCAAACCAAAACCAACACAAAAATTCGAAATCAGTAAGCTTTGGGCATTCTGTTTGTCCGTGTCGATCGAGACAGTCCAGGTCGTGTCGATTGACACGGACAAAAACGATTATGGAAATCTCCAAATCAAAGCAATCCAAATGCAACAATCAACCACAATACTCTTTAAACAATCTCTAGCAAATGTTTGAGTCCAATGTGCCACAATATCAACCACAAATCGACCAAATTTTGTGTTCACCTCTTTAAAACCCTAAAACTTCAAATATCCTCAAATTCGAATCTAATCCACCAAAATCAACGTAAATAATGCATGAATCCGGTCCAATATCACTCTAAAAGTGTATTCTAAGTAATTAAATCATCCAATTTGGACCAAAACAACCCGAAATCACCTTTTTACCTTAGGAATGTCGAACTGAAAAAGCAGAATAAGGGTGTCATACCTTTGTAGATCGAGTAAATGGTGGATAGAAATGGAAAGAGGACAAAAATCCGAGCGGTTTAGAGTCGAAAATCGCTCAAATCGGTGAAAGAATGAGAAAGTTAAGGAGGTTTGAAGATTGTGTCGAGCGATATGGCTTCTGTCGAAGGGTTTATGAGGAGGAAGGAGAAGAAAACTTACCTGTTGTCGTGTGCTGGGCCGTCTCGTCTGTGGGCCGTGTTGATCGACACAACATGATCCATGTCGATCGACACGCTCGTCTCTTTTCCGAAAATCCGACTTATCACACATGAAACACTTAAAATAAAAGGTTAGTAAAACAAAACGAAAAAATTTAAATTAATTTACACTTACCAGTGGGTTGCCTCCCACTAACCGTTTGTTTTCAGTCATTAGCTTGACTGTGTCAGAGCTCAGGCAATAGGTGCATCATCCAGAGGCACAATGTGTCCTTCTGGAATCTCGGCTTCCGCCCAATAATGTTTCACCCTTTTCCTATTCACGGTGAACTCCTTTCCATCCTTACTAACGAGGACAACAGCTCCATGTGGTCTGACCTCCTTGATCGTGAAAGGACCTGACCAACGAGAACGTAATTTTCCTGGAAAAAGCTGTAAACGAGAGTTATAAAGCAATACCTGGTCATTTGGTTCGAATGTCCTGGAAATGATTCGCTTATCGTGATATGCCTTAGTTCGCTCCTTGTATAACTTAGAGCTTTCGTAGGCATGATGTTTGATTTCATCCAGTTCATTCAGCTGTATCAGACGCCTTTCTGCAACAGGCTTGATGTCGAAGTTGAAAAGCTTAACTGCCCAGGCTGCCTTGTGTTCCAACTCCACTGGTAGATGACACGCTTTCACATAAAGCAGATGAAATGGAGTGGTTCCCAGGGGTGTTTTGTAAGCAGTCCTATAAGCCCAGAGTGCATCGTCGAGTTTGGTGGACCAATCCTTCCTTGTAGAATTGACCGTCTTCTCAAGGATCTCCTTGATCAGTCTGTTGGATACCTCGACCTGTCTACTTGTCTGGGGATGGTAAGGGCTGGCCACGCGATGATGAACTCCGTATTTCTGCAAAAGTTTAGCAAAAACTTTGTTAATAAAATGCGGTCCACCATCACTAATAACAACCCTGGGGACTCCAAATCTAGGAAAAATAATGGTCTTAAATAGCTTAACAACCACAGCAGCAAAATGATGGACTAGCAATAGCTTCCACCCATTTGGAGACATAGTCCACAGCAACCAGGATGTACTTATTCCCATAAGACGATGGAAAAGGACCCATGAAGTCAATGCCCCAGCTATCAAAGACCTCAACCTCAAGGATGAAGTTTTATGGCATCTCATTCCTCTTGCTTATCTTGCCTCTCCTCTGACAAGTGTCACACTGCGCAACAAAAGCATTAGCATCCTTAAACATCGATGGCCACCAAAACCCTGCTTGAAGAACCTTGGAAACCATCTTGAAGGTAGCAAAATGTCCCGCATACTCAGAACCATGACAGTGATAAAGCACATCTCGAACCTCACTCTCTGAAATACACCTCCTGTAGATACCGTCTGAACAGTGATTGTAAAGATAAGGCTCATCCCAGTAATACCTTTTGAGTTCTCTCATGAATTTCTTCTTCTCATACCCCTTTAAATCAGTAGGTGTGTCTTCTGCAACTAGGTAATTGGCGATGTCAGCGTACCAAGGTCGATTGGATCTAGAAACAGCACAGACGGCATCACGAAACGTCCCACTCAATGTCCAGCAGGCTCCATGTCGATTGACACACAGGTCCATGTCAATCGACACATCTGTTTTTGGATTCTGGAATTTGATGATTGAATCCTGTGTCGATCGACACAGGTCCGTTGTGTCGATCGACACAGGTCCGTTGTGTCGATCGACACAACATCTGGAACTCCGAAAACGTAATGATCCGCGCCTTTGCTCGCTTGCAAACCAACCTCAACAAAATGTACACTCTCCTCAGGGAAGTAATCATCAATGGGGATGTTGTCTTCAATGCGAATTCGTGAAAGATGATCCGCGATGCCATTCTCGACACCTTTCTTATCGTTCACCTCAATGTCGAACTCTTGGAGAAGTAGAATCCATCTCAACAACCTCGGCTTGGCATCCTTCTTTTGCATTAAGTACTTGAGTGCTGAATGGTCAGTGTGCACGATCACCTTAGCTCCAATCAGGTAAGGACGGAACTTCTCAAAAGCAAAAACCACAGCTAGCAGCTCCTTCTCTGTAGTATCATAGTTCCTCTGAGCCTCGTCGAGCGTCCTGCTAGCATAGTAAATAGCGTGAAGATTTTTGTCTTTCTTCTGACCCAACACAGCCCCAACTGCATAATCACTGGCATCACACATCAACTCGAAAGGCAAATCCCAGTCCGGAGGTTGCACTATTGGAGCACTCACCAAAGCCTGCTTGATTTATTCAAAAGCAGATAAACAATGAATATCAAAAACAAATTTGACATCCTTACAGAGCAAAGTGGTGAGTGGACGGGCTATCTTGGAGAAATCCTTGATGAATCTCCGGTAGAATCCAGTGTGATGTGATCCTAACCCAAGAATCTTGTCTTTGGCGTGACTTAGCTACTGGTTTTGACGTATGTGAATCAGAGGTTGCGGAATGGTACGATGAATGATGCGAAATGGTGTGATAGTCGCGGTACGAGTGGATTTGCGGTTGATGGAATGAAACGAAGATGGAGATGATAAAATCACACGATCTATGGCTGGATCGAATGAAGAATAGGGGCTGCTACTCAGTAGAATCACTCTAAGAATAGTCAGAATCTTCCAAGGAAGAAAGGAGTTCGTTGGCTTCACACCAAACCGTAGAGAAAACACTTTGATCCGAAAATAGGTTATCACAACCAAACATGGATGTTTTTATTAAGCAATTTTGTCCAACATATATAGAGAGGAAGAAAGCAAAGGCTCCACCTCGAAACAAAGCAAAGAAATAACAAAAAAAAAGAGAAAGGAAATAAATGCTAAGTTTGAACATGCATAAGTTTAAAATCTGAAATTTAGCTCCTTTTTCTTTGAAAATCTTGAAACCTTCTAAGGCAAATGGAGTCTTCAATGTGGTCGAAAGTACTACTAAATTAGCATAGGAGAAGTGAAACAATTAGCCTCATTAAAACCTATGCTTGAGAAAACCCAATGGGAAAAACCGAAGCATAGGAAAAAGAGTACTAACGGTTCCACTTAGCTAACTTAGTAAGTACCTTGACCTTTTCCGGATGCTTGGATGAAGTTGATGTAGTTTGGTGAAGCTCCATGCTCTCCATCTTGAGTTTCCCGCAGCATAACCTCCATGGCTTTAGCTAACTCCCGCGCTTTGCTCCTTGTAACAGCTCCATTCGGTATTTCCAAAGCTTTATAAACGTCTTTAACCTCCATTGCTCCCAAATCAGTTTGTGAGCCATCTAGGATCACATCATCCTCTCCCTCTTGAAAAGGATTTGACCTCAAATGTATTTCATCATCTGCAATAAACGGAACAAGATCAGAAACATTGAAAGCATTGGATACGTTGTACTTACCTTGAAGATCGAGATGATAGGCATTGTCGTTGATCTTCTTGGTGATACGGAAAGGACCATCGGTCCTTGGCATCAGTTTGGACTTCCTCTCATTAAGGAAACGTTCTTTCCTTAGATGTATCCAAACTTGATCACCCACGTTGAGTTTTACGGCTTTTCTCCCTTTGTTCGCGTACTTGGCATAAAGTTCGGTTTTGTGCTCAATATTTTTCCGAGCCTTGTCATGAATCTTCTTGACCAAATCAGCTTTCCTTTTGCCATCTAAACTGACTCTTTCACTCAAAGGAAGAGGGGTTAAATCCAACGGTGACAAAGGTTTAAATCCGTACACAATCTCAAACGGCGAATACTTAGTAGCGGAATGCGTTGCATAATTATAAGCAAATTCAACATGAGGCAAGCATTCTTCCCAAGATTTTAAATTACTCTTAACCAAAGTCCTAAGCAAAGTAGTCAATGCACGATTCACAACTTCAGTTTGACCATCGGATTGCGGATGACATGTAGTAGAAAATGCCAACTTAGTTCCTAACTTAGACCATAACGTTTTCCAAAAATAACTAAGGAACTTAGTGTCACGATCAGATACAATAGTTCTAGGCATGCCATGCAATCTAACAACATCCTTAAAGAAAAGATTAGCAACATTCAAAGCATCATCCGTTTTATGACAAGCGATAAAATGTGCCATTTTGGAAAACCGATCAACCACAACAAAGATAGAATCCTTACC
Organism: Arabis hirsuta; assembly: GCA_964056655.1. Taxonomy (NCBI): domain Eukaryota; kingdom Viridiplantae; phylum Streptophyta; class Magnoliopsida; order Brassicales; family Brassicaceae; genus Arabis; species Arabis hirsuta. Next base: position 29,709,649 of record OZ053299.1, read on the forward strand.
GCTCTTGGTTCGAGGTAATCCAACTACAAAATCCATAGAAATATCAGTCCAAGGATGCATAGGAATAGGAAGAGGAGTATACAAACCGTGGGGTTGAACTTTGGACTTGGCTTGTTTACACGTAACACATCGAGCACAAACCCGTTCCACATCCCTTCGCATGTGCGGCCAATAGAAATTATCTTGTACGGTTTTAAGAGTTTTGGCAACACAAAGTGCCCCATAAGTCCACCTCCATGGGCTTCCTTAACGAACAAAATTCTCAAAGAACCGTTAGGCACACAAAGACGATTTTCATAAAATAAAAACCCGTCTTGCCTAAAGTAATGATTAATCGCAAATTTCTCACAAGATAGGTACGGTTCTTTAAACTCATGGTCATCAGCATATAAGTCCCCTAAATGATCAAATCCCATCAGTTTAGTACCTAGATTAGAAAGGAGAGTGCACCTTCTTGATAATGCGTCGGCTACGACATTATCCTTACCTTTTTTTGTACTTGATGACGTATGGAAACGTCTCAATAAATTCAATCCATTTAGCATGTCTTTTGTTGAGCTTATGCTGACCTTTTATGTGCTTGAGAGACTCATGGTCCGTGTGAATCACAAATTCTTTCGGCCATAGATAGTGTTGCCACGTTTGTAGAGCTCTCACCAACGCATAGAATTCTTTGTCATAGGTCGGGTAATTGAGTATGGATCCTCCAAGCTTCTCACTGAAGAATGCTATAGGCCTTTTATCCTGCATCAAAACAGCACCAATACCAATTCCACTTGCATCACATTCAATCTCAAAAGTTTTAGTAAAATCGGGTAAAACAAGAAGTGGGGCATTAGTAAGCTTCTCTTTTAAGGAATGGAATGCTTCTTCTTGAGCTTGACCCCATTTGAATCCCACGTCCTTTTTGATCACTTCAGTTAGAGGTGCGGCTATAGTGCTAAAATCTTTCACAAAACGTCGATAAAATCCCGCAAGACCGTGAAAAGATCTAACATCGCCTACGGACTTAGGAGTCGGCCAATCTCTTATAGCTTTCACCTTTTCCTCATATACTTTGATACCACCTGCACTCACAACAAAGCCTAGGAACACGAGGTTATCCATACAAAAGGTGCATTTCTTAAGATTAGCATAAAGACTTTCTTTTCGTAAAATCTCCAAAACCGAGCTAATATGCTTAAGATGCTCATCTAGACTTTTGCTATAGATCAGAATGTCATCAAAATAAACCACAACAAATATGCCAATGAATGATCTAAGCACCTGATTAATTAAGCGCATAAAAGTACTTGGCGCATTAGTTAAACCAAACGGCATGACTAACCATTCATATAAACCATGCTTCGTTTTAAATGCGGGCTTCCACTCATCACCTTCTTTCATTCTAATTTGATGATAAGCACTTTTTAAATCAATCTTAGAAAAAATGGTGGAACCATGCAACTCATCAAGCATATCATCTAAACGAGGGATAGGATGTCGATACTTTACAGTGATATTGTTGACGGCACGACAATCGACACACATCCTCCATGTACCATCTTTCTTTGGTACAAGTAACACCGGAACAGCACATGGACTCATGCTTTCCCTTATATGTCCCTTGCTCATGAGCTCATCCACTTGCCGTTGTAACTCTTTAGTTTCAACCGGGTTAGTACGGTACGCGGCTTTGTTCGGTAATGAAGCTCTGGGAACAAAATCGATTTGATGTTCGATTCCTCTTATAGGTGGCAATCCCTCTGGACTATCCTCTGGAAAAACATCATTAAAATCCTGCAAAAGATCATGCATCTCACTCGGAATAACCGGCTCCAAGTTAGCTAAACTCGTTAGAGTTTCCTTATAAATAAAAAGGAGAATCGGTTTATTCGAAAGATAGGATTTCTTAACCTCTTTTGGTTTGATGATGAGATTGGAATTTTCAGTAGGTACCTTCTCCATTTCCTCTTGCTTTTTGAAATGTAACTGATCCTTATAGATCTCTTGAGGCGTCATAGGCACAAGTGTGATTTTCTTACCATTAAACACGAAAGAATGCTTGTTGGTGAAACCATCGTGCATCACCTTAAGATCCGATTGCCAAGGCCTCCCCAAAAGGATATGGCTAGCTCCCATAGGCAATACGTCACACACAATCTCATCTTGGTACTTACCAATGCTTATTGGTACGGTGACTTGTTCACTAACTTTCATTTCACCGCTCTCGTTGAGCCATTGTAGCTTATACGGTCTCGGATGCTTTCGAACCTTTAGACCTAATTTCTCAACCATAGAAACACTAGAAACATTAGTACAACTACCTCCATCTATGATGAGGCTGCATACCTTTTCCTTGACCAAACATCTCGTATGGAACAGATTTTCCCGTTGCACGATTTCTTCTTTTTTGGTTTGTAGGCTTAGCGTTCGTCTAGCAACTAGTAACTCTCCTTGAATCGGTAGCTCCTCATACTCTTCCTCCTCTTGAGTATGCTCATCCTCACTCTCATGCTCAGGTTGTATCTCCCCATTATCTAAAAGTATGAAAAGTTTCTTGTTAACACATTCATTCGCAAAATGACCCATACCTTGGCACTTGTAGCATCGAATGTGTGTTTTGCTTTTGCTTGGAGTAGCTACTGCTTTTCCTTTGAGAGCAGACTTAGAATCATCCTTAGGACCAGTAGTAGATGGCTTGTCATCCCGCTGATAGCTTGGTTTGGTCTCCTTTGATTTAAATGAGCCGGGTACAAAAGTTGATCGAAACGGCTTACGGCTTAGTTGTTGCTCAATGAGTATTGCTTTGTGTAGCAAATCCTCCATCTCAACATAGGTTTGCAACTCCAGGTTGTCTTGAATCTCCCTATTAAGACCACCCATGAATGTTGCCATAGTAGCTTCACGGTCCTCTTGAATATCCGCCTTAAGCATTAGGGTTTCTAACTCTTGGAAATATTCCTCCACTTTCTTTCCACCTTGGTTCAGCCTTCTAAGACATTGATGTAGCTCACGGTGATAATGATTTGGCACGAACCGTCTCTTCATAATATTTTTGAGTTGATCCCAAGTTGCGATCGGCGCATCACCAACTCTTCTTCTCGTCGTTATGGTTTGTTCCCACCAAGTAAGAGCATAATCACTAAACTCCGTCACGGCTATCTTAACCTTGCTGGCCTCAGGAGGTTGTTTACAATCAAAAACGAGATCCATTTTCTTTTCCCAATCGAGATACGCATCAAGATCATTTTTACCGACAAAGGTTGGCATTTTGAGCTTGATGTTGTCAAATTGATGTCGCCTTTGAGGGGCTGGTTCATCTCTTCGCCTCCTTGGTTCTCCATCATTTCTATGACTTCTCCTACTACTGTTTGAGTTGGAATAATAGGTCTCCGTATGCAGTAACTCATCCTCACTATTTCCTCCATTCGCGGGCCTACGATGGTGCGGTCTCGGTGCTGGTGGTTTACGAGGGGCTGGAGGTACTACATCATTCCTTTGTTCAGCAAGCATCTCCCTCATCATTAGGCGTAGGTCTTCCATCATAAGCCTTCGATCATTTGCTCTACTTGTTTCTTCTTCATCGTTAGTCACCATCGAATCCTTTCGATCAAAGACAACAAAAACGAAAACAAATCAAAGCAACTATGGTATGAAGGAGATCAAAATACAGCAAGTCACAAATAAGAAGATGAACGATCACAAAAGAAGATGAACAGTCACAAAAGAAGATGAACAATCAGATTTTTTCTCAAGCAAAAATCGCATAAAAACTAAAAAATCGAGAGAGAATCGAGGCACTTAGCTACGCCAAAGTGCTCTGATACCACTTGATGTGATCCTAACCCAAGAATCTTGTCTTTGGCGTGACTTAGCTACTGGTTTTGACGTATGTGAATCAGAGGTTGCGGAATGGTACTGTGAATGATGCGAAATGGTGTGATAGTCGCGGTACGAGTGGATTTCTGTTTGATGGAATGAAACGAAGATGGAGATGATAAAATCACACGATCTATGGCTGGATCGAATGAAGAATAGGGGCTGCTACTCAGTAGAATCACTATAAGAATAGTCAGAATCTTCCAAGGAAGAAAGGAGTTTGTTGGCTTCACACCAAACCGTAGAGAAAACACTTTGATCCGAAAATAGGTTATCACAACCAAACATGGATGTTTTTATTAAGCAATTTCGTCCAACATATATAGAGAGGAAGAAAGCAAAGGCTCCACCTCGAAACAAAGCAAAGAAATAACAAAAAAAAGAGAAAGGAAATAAATGCTAAGTTTGAACATGCATAAGTTTAAAATCTGAAATTTGGCTCCTTTTTCTTTGAAAATCTTGAAACCTTCTAAGGCAAATGGAGTCTTCAATGTGGTCGAAAGTACTACTAAATTAGCATAGGAGAAGTGAAACAATTAGCCTCATTAAAACCTATGCTTGAGAAAACCCAATGGGAAAAACCGAAGCATAGGAAAAAGAGTACTAACGGTTCCACTTAGCTAACTTAGTAAGTACCTTGACCTTTTCCGGATGCTTGGATGAAGTTGATGTAGTTTGGTGCAGCTCCATGCTCTCCATCTTGAGTTTCCCGCAGCATAAACTCCATGGCTTTAGCTAACTCCCGCGCTTTGCTCCTTGTAACCGCTCCATTCGGTATTTCCAAAGCTTTAGAAACGTCTTTAACCTCCATTGCTGCCAAATCAGTTTGTGAGCCATCTAGGATCACATCACAGTGTGTCCCAAGAAGCTTCGAATTTCTTTGACTGAAGTAGGTGGTTGCAGACTTGTCATGACCTCGATCTTAGCACGATCCACCTCAATCCCATCAGCTGAAACTCTATGTCCAAGTACAATGCCATTTTGCACCATGAAGTGGCATTTCTCCCAGTTGAGAACCAAGTGTTTCTCCACACATCTGGCAAGAACCTTCTCCAAGTTGTCCAGATAATCTTTGAAGGATGAACTGTGGACTGAGAAATCATCCATGAACACCTCCATGTAATTCCCAATCATGTCTGTGAAGATCGACATCATGTATCTCTGGAAAGTCGCAGGAGCATTACACAGTCCAAATGGCATTCTACGGTATGCAAAAGTGCCATATGGACAAGTAAATGTGGTCTTCTCCTGGTCCTCTGGATGGATAGGGATTTGGAAGAACCCGGAGTACCCATCTAGAAAGCAGTAGTAGGGATGATTTCCTAGTCTCTCCAGCATCTAATCAATGAAGGGCAGAGGGAAATGGTCTTTCCTAGTGGCAGCGTTTAGCTTCCGATAGTCAATGCACATCCTGTGGCCAGTCACTGTCCTGGTAGGAATCAGCTCGTTCTTCTCGTTCTTAACCACTGTGACTCCTCCCTTCTTAGGCACCACATGAACCGGACTAATCCACACACTGTCTGAGATGGGATAAATGATCCCAGCCTCTAGAAGTTTCAGAATCTCCTTCTTGACAACCTCTTGCAAATTTGGATTTAGCGTCCTCTGATGCTCAATTGATGACTTAGTCTTATCCTCAAGGTGAATCCTATGCATGCACAAGTCTGGGGAGATACCTGAAATGTCATCAAGAGAATAGCCAAGAGCTTTGTGAAACTTGTGCAGCTTGCTTAGCAGTAAAGTGAGCTCTGCATTGTTTAAGGTAGCACTAACAATGACTGGATATGTGGAATTAGGACCAAGAAAAGCGTACCTTAGCCCGGCTGGAAGTGGTTTGAGTTCGATTTTCGGAGCTTTTTGTTCACTCCAATCGCTGTCGTTTTCCGGGGACCCGTGTCGATCGACACTGTCCTTGTGTCGATCGACATGGGTGTTTAGTGAAGATCCACCCAACTCCAATTGACCAATCAACTGTCTCACTTTCTTATCAGCGTCTATCATCCTCGCATACCCCTTAGCAACCTCATCCAACTGACTCTCCACTTTCACAGAGTTCACCAAAGTCCTTTCCAAGGGATCTATGGGATGCATCTCGTTGAAGACTTCCTGTGCAATGTTAGTGAGGGTGTCCACATAGAAAGTCTGACCATCTATCGTAGGTCTTTTCATTAGCTTGTCCATTTCGAATTTCATCTCCAGATCGCCCACACTCAAAGTGATACTGCCTCCCTTGCAATCAATCATAGCACCAGCTGTAGCTAAAAATGGTCTACCCAAGATGAGAGGATCTTTGGGTTCTTCGTTGTATTGCAGAACAACGAAATCAGTAGGGATCAAACAGTGTCTAACTTTGATTGGGACATCCTCCAAAACACCTTCAGGGATCCTTACTGACCGGCCGACTAGGATAAGAGAGATCCTAGTAGGCTGGTAATCAGTCATTCCAAGACCAACAGCTACCGAGTGTGCCATCAGATTAACACCAGAACTCAAATCACAAAGAGACCTCGAAAATCTCTCCTTGAAGATCAAACAATCCAACACAAAACTTCCTGGATCTGTGAGCTTCTCTCGGATTCTGTTCTGAATTACTGCACTGACCTGTTCTGAAATCATAGCAACACCTTCCTCAAGACCCAAATTCTTAGTGACCATCCTCTTCACGTAACGACGGATCACCGGACTAGTCCGAACAGCATCAACCAAAGGAAGTTCCACAACTAGCTTATCCATCACGGCCTTGCACCTGGCATCCTCCAGCTCCTGTTTAGACTTCTTCGGGCTCCTAGGATAAGGTATCTTAGGCACATATACTCTCTCTGCTGGACTAGCCATGGGTTTCGACGAGATTGGGTTCATCTGGGACGCGTGTCGATCGACACTGTCCTTGTGTCGATCGACATAAGGTTTCTGCGAGATGTCACCGATTGCGTCATTCCCAGAATTAGGTTTTTTGACCCATGTCGATCGACATGAGGCTTCCGTGTCAATCGACACGGGGTCTGGAGTTGAAATCACTGCCTCCTCGATCTCCACGAGCTCGTCTAACTGTTGTGCACTAAGTCCCTTCTTCGTTACTGGCTCCTCAAGGGTCTTACCACTCCTCGTGGTGATAGCAGCAACGCCATGCTTCGAATTTGCATCCTTCCTAGATGGGAGAAAACCTTCTTGCCTCCTTGAATTTTCTGCAGTCTGAGCAAACTGAGTGTCCAATTTCTTGACATGAGTGTTTAAGGCCTCGAATTTCCCATTTAGATCCTGGTACATGGCGTCCGTCTTTCCATTAAAGCTCACGGTGATCTTCTGTTGACCCTCCAAGATTTGCTCTAGCATGGATTTCATTTCGGTGTCTGAAGACTGAGGAGGGGGTGTCTGGTAAGATGAAGATCCGTAGTTTCTGGTGTAATTGCTCTGGAAGGACTTCTGATACTTGGTTTTCTGAAACTGCGGCTTAGGAGAATAGGTGGGTGAGCTTGGATTCCCAGTAAATGTAGTCCTCTGGTTGTTTCCATTGAAGTTTCTGTTACCCTGCTGACTACCAAACCTCTGACTCTGAAATCCAGTCCCACTGATGTAGTTGACATCCTCTTCATCCTGCTCTTCCTCTGGAATGAAAGTCTCAACCTCCTGAGCAAACTGAACAGTCTTCTTCCCTACTAGCAGATTGTGTACAGAGTCCAGCTTAGCCTTAACCTCAACGATTTGATGGCCATCCACATTTCCACCCAGCTTCTTCCTCTCGAAATCTGCATTCTTGGTACTGTTGCTAGAAACCAAGTTATCAATGAGGATCAGCGCATCTTCCGGATACCTGGTGTTGAAGTTCCCATTGCTAGCAGAATCAAGGGCCATCTGATACCTCCAATCAATACCTCTGAAGAAGATACCCAACAGCTGAACATCACTGAACCCGTGATGAGGACAATCTCTCTGGTAGGCCTTGAATCTCACCCAGGAAACCTTAAATGCCTCAGTAAGACCCTGCTTGAAGGTAGAGATCTTGGTCCTCAAATCCTCGGATCTCGCCTCATCAAAGAAATTGTTGAGGAAAGCATTCTTGGTGTCCTCCCAAGTAGTCAGCGAGCCCGGCTCCAGCTGTTTCAACCAGTAAGCCGCTTCTCCATTGAGAGAGTATGGGAAAAGCTTGCAGTAGAGGTAATCGCTAGACACTCCATTAGCCTTAATGCTAGATGCTAGGTCCTCAAACCTCTCAATGTGATCCATGGGGTGCTCAGAAGATAGGCCATGGAATGGGTGCTGAGCCACTAGTGAGAAGTAAGTTGGCTTCAGCTCGAAATTGTTCCTTGGGAAAGCAGGAGGACGAATCGCTGCCCTATTGTAATAGAACTCGTCAGGTCTATTGTACTCTCCCAGAGTACACCCACGCCCAGCTGGTCCCTCTAGAACAACAACCCCGTTCTCATCTATCCTCTGACCCTGAGCATTGCGTCAGCAACCCTCAGAATCCTGAAAGAACCCGTCTTCACCTCTGATAAGAATTAGCGGATTAATGTTGGCTGCCTTTCTTGCTGCTCGGTTGGCTCATTCTAAATTTCCAATCTCAAGGTTGAGGTTGACTAGCTTTTCGTTCCGGTTGTTTCTGGTAACGCGATTAGGCATAAACCTGAAACACACAAGACAAAGAGAAAAAAACAAGTAAGTAATAAAACAAAAATTAAAAACTTAGACAAAACTCTAGTATCAATAATCGATTGGTGAAATCGATTCCCCAGCAACGGCACCAAAATTTGATATGCTCAAATTTACCCTTAGCTACTCTCTTAAATTAAGAGATCGTAGTAGTACTTAGGGATCGAATCCATAGGGAACCTAAACACTTCGATTAGTGAATTCAAATTAGGCTAAGCAACAATGTAATAATGTAAAATAGACAGCAAAGTAAACAGTGAATGATGATAAAGTTCTTGAAATCAATTAGACAAAAGGTTAGGCATTGGGTGATTCGCAGGAATGACTTGAAATACGGTTGTGTCGATCGACATGGAAGTCCGTGTCGATCGACACGAGGATAAAAATAGTTAGGATTTGTTAAGAACGGTTCTAGAACTCAAACACGAATATAAAACCAATCAACTTTCGTTGCAGAGATTATCTATGACTAAATCCCTAAATTCCAAATTTCTCTGCAAATTCAGTTAATAAAGACAAGCATTAAGTTCAGGTTCAATTGTTCACAAAATTACTAAGCCAAATTTCTTTGCGAATAGATAATTTTGCTTATCTAAGATTATGTCCGGTTGTTAATAATACTTTCGCATCTATTAAAGCAACCTAGAATCTCGAATTTCAGTTGATCAATCCTAAAATCAGAGTTAAATCAATCTAGATGAAGAACATAAAGAAAAATCCTAACAGGGTTTCAATCCTACCAATTTCTCATCAAACCATTGAATTACCCTAAACCTAACAAGCAAACTACTCAGACATAGATGATGAAATCATAATGAATGAAATAAATTTCATAAAAGAGATAGAGTAAGTGATACAGAGAGTTTAGATCGATGAAGTCTGAAAGTCTGAAATCTCCTAAAAGCTCTGCAAATCTCTGAATCTCCCAGACTTAATTAAAAACAAGATAAAAACTAAAAACCTAAGGAAAAAACTATATATAAAGTCTAAAATTCGGATTGGGCTTCTTGTAAGCTTATGGACTTCGTGGGCCGAAAAGGAAATTCTTCAATCTTCAAGTCAGAAGTACTCGTGTCGATCGACACAGTCCAGGTCATGTCGATCGACATGGGTAATAAAACTCGACTCCGACTTGATCACTTCGGTTCTTCTTTTCTCGATGCTCCAAAATGCTCCAAAAGCTTCCATTAAGCTTCAATCGTCCTTTAATCTACAAAGACTCAAAAAATACCAAAAATAAACTATGAAAAGAACTTATATCATGGTCGAAAACGGGTAAAAACCATGATATATCAGCGCACATATGTTCCCAAAGGGTTTCACCAATCCAAGTTGGCCTTACACCCTTCGCCTTAGCCTGACTCACAATTCCTCTCATCCGTTTTGTAGCAATCCTCCAAAAATGAGCCCTAACAAGCTCAGTGATCCCTATGTCCCAATTGTATTTCCCCTATACAGTAAAAAAATTAGTTATGTATTGATTAAAAGAAGTATATCAGTTAGGTAATGATCAAGAATGAAACATTACCACAAAAGTTCAGAAATAGAGCTTTTGTTTTGCTATGGGCGTCACCGTCCAGTTATATTAAGGACCATCAAACTTACGACGAAATATCCCAGCAATGACACGGGTCAATAGTCCATTGTCCCGAGTAAACCTAAGACATGAACATAAAGTAAAGTTATGTACAAACTAACACAGACAATGATTCTAAGCTTTGTGAAATGAAAACCATTCTATAAGACAATTGAAACTTGTACCTAATTCCTACTACTAAACCATATGAGAGTACCAACACATTTCAAGATAAACAACAGTTACAAGAAGGTGAGTAAACTTACCATAGCGTATCTGGTAAGGGAACCTCACTGAGGAGGGGTAGTCTCTGTCGTCCTGGAAGAGCCAAAATATTGTCCAAGAGCTGCTAGTCGTCTGGCCCTACTGATACGTGATTACCTTCTAATTCAGAGGCTTCGTGTTCTTCATCATCGAGTTCTTCTCCTTCCTCCTCGCCATATTCCTCATCTTCATTGTCAATGCCAACTTCTGGTTGGTCAAACTGATGGGCTTCCTGTCGTGGTTGGCTATTGAGGTTGAGGCTGGGAATTTGGTGATTGGATGGAGCTTGAGACATTAGGCCAGCAAATGGAAGCCTATTAATTGAGGGTCGGTATTGCGGAGGAATAAAGTTTGTTCGAGAAACTGATATAGTCGCCTGAGAGTCGGGAGTACGAGCTTGTGGGTTCGAGCAGTGAGAAGAACCACCGTCGCTGCTTGACCTAGGTCGTTGCAGTGGTGTACCACCGCTCTTTCTGGTTGTAACATCTCCGGCGTTGTGTCTCTGTGACCGTGAGGTTGAGCCATCTTCGACCACCGCTGGTTCCTTTCCAAGACTGCCGTCTCTCGCTGTACCCTCTCCGCTGTTGTGAGGTGGTGGAGCATGTGAGGTCGAAGCATTGGCATTTGCACAATGAGCGAATTTGGCTTTTACACCACCACCGACTTTGGCAGTCGAAGCACCACCGGCTTTGGCATTTGCACCACTAGCGCCTTTGGGTTTCACACCACCACCGACTGTAACTCTGTCACCACCAACACCGCCGGTTGGTCTTCCACCACCACCACCGCCGGTTAGTCTTCCACCACGGCCTTGAGAACCTGTTCCACCTCGAGAACCTCCTCGGCCTCGTGAACCTTCTCGGGTCACAACCATAGCTTAGGGTCTGTGTTTTGGGTTTAATCAAATAGAGAGATCGAGAGAGAGAGGGATGATGAGGAAGAAAAAAATTGATCGAATTGAGAGAGAGAGGGATAAAAGAGGAAGAAGAAGATTCGATTTCTAACTGAATCGAATCGAATCGAGAGAGAGGAATTAAGAGAGAGATCTAGAGAGATCGAAGGATGATCTCGCCTCCGTCTCGAGAAACAGAAGAAAAACTAGTCGAAATGATTTGGGAATTCAGATTTGGTTCTTTTTTGTTAAGTGTTGGAGTCACAAAAATGTCGTTATTGCGTCACAAAACATTTTGTTTGGTGGCAACATAAGCTCGCCTAAATGGCCCAAACATTTTCGCGAACAAAACCCAAAATTTTAGGGGGAACCAAACAAGTGTGGTAAAGTAGTCGCCAAAGCGTCACTTCTTTGTGGCTCCGTTGTGACTCTTTTGCGACCCTGTAAAATAATAACCCTAAACCCTAAACATGTAGGACCAATAGATTGTGCTTTTCTCCTTGCTATTCAACTTCTTTTGTATTATTACCATTTTATTGCTTATGTGAATTGAAATCTCACATATCAAATTTAATTTAACAAAACCTAACACTTAACCACATATTACATTAAACTTATAAGCTTCTTAGTTTTAGAAATGTGATCTCATTAGATGTAAACTGAATTTGTATTTGACCTCCCATAAATTAAACTTTTTATGACTAATGTAGTTTATAACAATGTAATTGCATAAAAAAAATTGTATATACTTCAAATATGTTGTTAAATTCCCAAAATTCTTAGCCCGAGTTGGAAAAGAGTGACTAATGAGTCGCTGTTTTCATTCCTTGTCGCAGTGTAGTCACAAAAACGTCCGCCGCCAATTTGTGTATCACGCAAACAAGTTGGGAACCAAACAAGCGTGGTGAAGTAGTCGCCAAAGCGTCACTTATTTGTGCCTCCTCTGTGACTCTTTTGCGACCCTGGAAAATAATAACCCTAAACCCTAAACATGTACGACCAATAGATTGTGCTTTTCTCCTTGCTATTCAACTTCTAATGTATTATTACCATTTTATTACTTATGTGAATTGAAATCTCACATATAAAATTTAATTTAACAAAACCTAACACTTAAGCACATATTACATTAAACTTATAAGCTTCTTAGTTTTAGAAATGTGATCTCATTAAATGTAAACTGAATTTGAATTTGACCTTCCATAAATTAAACTTTTTATGACTAATGTAGTTTATAACAATGTAATTGCATAAAAAAAATTGTATATACTTCAAATATGTTGTTAAATTTCCAAAATTCTTAGCCGGATTTGGAAAAGAGTGACTAATGAGTCGCTGTTTTCATTCCTTGTCGTAGTGTAGTCACAAAAACGTCTGCCGCCAATTTGTGTATCACGCAAATAAGTTGGGAACAAAACAAGCATGGTGAAGTAGTTGCCAAAGCGTCACTTATTTGTGGCTCTTTTGTGACTCTTTTGCGACCCTGGAAAATAATAAACCTGTTCGGCCTAGGGTTCGAACTCTAGTATTCTAATGGTGTTATTCAAAGCGAAACCGTTGGGATATTGCAGTCGATCGGTATTTTATCACACATATTGGTATATATGTTGACACAATTTATCTTTATTAATAATAATATAAAATCTCGGTTAACCAACGAACATTTAATATTTTCACACTAAAATTATTACACATAATTTATTCTCCAAACTTTATATAAATATTAAATCCCACACATATATTACATACATTTTATATGAAATCCGATTTAAATTTCATCATCTTCGTCTTCTTCCGAAGATGATAAATTACATCGAAATTCATCTACTGGCTCACCATCGTTAATTTCGAAATCAATGTGTTCAATTGGATGATTTCCATCAATTAGACCTTCGACATTGATCTCTTGGACTGTATCTATGACTGCATCATCCTCAGGTTGTTGCAAAATAATAAGCTCAGTGTCGTTAAATTTTCCTTGCACACGACAATACAATATTACGATTCCTTGGATTAACTTTTAGAACTGAGAGCCAATTCCCATGACGTTTAACATTTGGTTATGGAAGATAACATACTTGATCAGCTTGAGACGCTGCAATATAAGTAAAAATTCTGTTAGGATTTTCTAAATATAATTAGAAATACAACAACAATACAATATTATAGACATGAAATTCATACCTAATACATACGGTTCGTCGTTTGCATATCTCCCTGATTTTAGCACGTCGACAATGCCTCCCTCGCTGGTTCTAGTTCCTTTGTCGGGTGTGGGGTCATACCATTTACAATTGAAAAGCACGATTTTCAAATTCACAAATCCTGGATATTTGAGCTCAATGATTTTTGTAATGGTCCCGTAGAAATCATCCGCCTCCGGTTGAGAATAATTTTGGCCTCGGACACAATCCCATAATTCATTGTTTTTGTAACGCCCGTGAACCAAAAAGTGGATTTCTGGTGGTGTCGATCGACACAGGCGTGTTGTATCGATCGACATGTGTGTTTTGGACTTAGGAGAAGTCGGGTTTGGGGCGTTATGTCGATCGACACGGTTGGTTTGTGTCGATCGACACGAATTAAAATCAGACCGACGGTTTCGGTTTCTGATTGCCGGTTTGGTGAGCCGGTTTAGGGGAACCCTAGGGTTGTATAAAATGGCTGGAACAGACGCGTGTTGGTCTCTTTTTGGCCAAAAATCAGAGTAAGAGGGGATTTGAGAGAGAATTAAGAGAGGTTGTGAGTTGTGTGTGATTGAGGGTGAAGGACAGTTCTGCTCGAGTGTTTGAGAGGGCAAACGGCTGGGCAATTCGAGCAGGATTGGGGTGAAAATTGGTGGGTGAGTTCTCCGATCTCTACTCTTGTTATAGGCAAAAACGGTTTGTCTTTTCGTTGATTATTCGTCGAGTTATGGCTGTTTGAACTCGATGGGTCTGTGCAGTTTGTTGTCTGCGATCAGTCGGCTTCGGGGTTGATTTCCGATCGAACCAGAAGGATTCTGGAGGCGATCCGCATACCGACGCATAGCTGTGTCTGTTTAGTTTCCAGACCAGTCGGCCGTTTTGGTTTTGGACCAGTGGTTCGTCGTGTGCAAGTCTTTTTGTAGCCGTTGGTTCCATTCTCATTTGGATTCTTCGAGGTGAGTGCGTGATCGTGGATTTGTGTGGGCATAGGGATTGATGGAATGCGTTTGCTTGTTGTTTTCGTGTGTTCTGTGATTGGAATTGTGCAGGTGACTCGATGAATTCGCGACGGATTCGAGCCATGAGAGGATAGGCTCGTTTCTGGGTTCTGCGACGTCGTGTCAATCGACACAAGATGTTGTGTCGATCGACGCAGCTTGTGTCGATCGACACACATTTTTGATTGCCGTCAGTTTGACATATTGAACGTGATGTTTTCTCATTTGTTTGATGTGTGATGCATTGTTGTTTGCTCATCCTGGTATTTGTCTATTGTTATGTCTATACTTAAATAACCCGTAGATGGGATGACCGCGTCGCTGAGTATTTGTGATAATACTCACGCAACTCTTTTTGCCATGTGTTGCAGGTAAAGAGAAAATGTGATCGTGGAATCTTGGCGAGGAAGGAGAGATGATCTAGGGTCCACTTTCTGTTGTTGAGTTAGAATTGCTAGGATGTAGTAATTCTGGAACCCCGGTTTATTTGTATTGGGTTGGTTAGTAATTTAATAAGTATGGGATTATTGAATTGATTATTGATTGGTTATTGAATCGTTTAATTGTTATGTTTTCCGCATGTTGTGTTGACCCAATTGAGGATTATTATCTGTGATGATAATAATCTGAGGGAAAATTTTTAAATTTTTGGGTCGGGTCGTTTCAGTTTGGTATCAGAGCGCTAGCGGTTCTAGGGCGGGTGCAATCGATTAATTAGGAAGTTGATTGATTGATTGTTGTGTGGGTATGGGGTCTTAGATCATCTCTTCCGAGCTTTCAATGAGATTCCACGGTAAGTGTTGTATGATTTCTGTTTTTGTTCTAGTACTTAGTAATCTGCTGTGAGTGCAGAAGTATGGCTAGAGGTGCTAGAGGCAGAGGTCGTGGGGGCCGTGGTGGTCGTGCTAGTCGTGGGCGCGGGCGAGGGCTCGAGAGTGAGTCGGTAGCCGCGAGTGTGGCCCAGGAGACCACGCAGGAGCAGGTGGCAGACTCTCAGGCTTTTTAGGAGGGGTCCGTGGGTCCGGCTTCTACGAGTGTCAGTGTGAGGGCTGATGGGGCTAGTGTGGGTCCCGGTGTAGTTGCTGGTGCGGCAGGCCCAGGTGGGGGTGCTCCCGCAGGTGTGGCTCAGGACCGAGATGATCGCCTGGCGGTTTTGCTGTAGTTGATCCTTGAGCGGTTACCAGGTGGGGTACCGGCTCCGGGTCAGGCTCCAGGAGTACAGCCAGTGGTGGCTGGGGTTCAGCCGGGAGTGGCTGGTGTTCAGCCAGTGGTGGTGGGTGTTCAGCCGGGAGTGGCTGAGGTGCAGCCGGTTGTGGCGGTTGCGGAGGAGCTTCCATCCTACCTGAGGATGATGGAGCAGATGCAGAGGATTGGCACCGAGTTTTTCTCGGGTGGTGCCAAGCCTGAGGAGGCCGATGAGTGGCGACGGAGATTAGAGCGTAACTTTCGCTCGATCAGGTGTCCTGAGGGATACAGAGTAGACCTAGCAGTGCACTATTTGGATGGTGATGCGCATCTCTGGTGGAGAGGCGTTGAGGCTAGGCGGGTGCAGGCCGAGATGGTCTGGGAGGATTTTTTGGCTGAGTTTAATGCCAAGTATTTCCCGCATGAGGCAGTGGACAGGGGGATCGGACCGTGAGGGAGTTCGATTTGGAGTTCAGTAGACTCCTGGTACATGCTGGTAGAGGCATGGAGGGCGAGCAGGCCCAGGTGAGGAGGTTCCTCGGGGGACTTCAAGCTGATCTGAGGACTCGCTGCAAGGCGAGCAAGTTCTCCACGAGGGCGGAGTTGGTAGAGACGGCTGCTGCGATCGAGGAGGATATCAGGGAGCAGGCTGTGGTGGTTAGTCCACTGGTGCAGCAGCAGAGGAGGCAGCAGTCGGGTTCGAGCAGGGGCGGCAAGCCTGCTCAGGGTCAGAAGAGGAAGTAGGAGAGCACTTCAGGGCCGAGGCAGGGAGGTCAGAGTGGTTCGGGAGCTACGAATAGCTTCATTACTCCAGAGTGTGCGGAGAGTAGCGGGATCCAGAGCGATTCTGGGGAGCAGCCGGGAGTAGTCAAGGTTGCTGGTGGTAGGACGTTGGCTACTTTCGGGCAGGCTCGTGGTGTGGATGTTCGGGTGGCGGGAGAGTTGATGCTAGCAGATCTGATCATTAGTCTGGTGGAGTTGTACGATGTCATCCTTGGTATGGATTGGGTTGGATCGGTATAGGGTCCATCTGGATTGTCATCGAGGTCGGACGTGTTTGAGCGAGATTCTAGGAGGTTGGTTTATCTAGGTGTGAGGCCGACTCCCAGGAATATCATGATTTGGACTACATGAGGTAGCTCTGGTCTGAGATGCTTATTGAACGTTTAAGAATTTATCGCTCTATGGTAGGAGTATATACCCGAACAACTCATGGGGAGATGGTAGTTCTCCTGAGGGGATGGTGGTTCCCCTATTTTTATAGTATTTCACTAGGGGATGGTGGTTCTCCTGTGTTATGCTGAGAGATGGTGGTTCTCTCGAGGGGATAATTGTTCCCCTACAGATATGAGGGGTGTATTGATGAGTTGGGAGCAATGAATGTCTACAAACGTGTGGATAAGCATAGGACTAGATATGGACCTCAGAGATCATGCGGTTGATCTAGAGTGGTGATACCATTTGGTTTTACGAATGCGCCAGCAGCGTTCATGCGGTTGATAAACGGGGTGTTCCTGGAGTGTTTGGACGTGTTTGTGTTCATCTTCATTAATGATATGCTGGTGTATTCGAGGAGTCCAGAAGAGCACGAGGTACATTTGAGGTTGGTTCTGGAGAAGCTGCGGGAGCAGAAGCTGTATGCGAAGTTGAGTAAGTGCAGTTTCTGGCAGCGAGAGATGAGTTTTCTTGGCCATGTGGTGTCTGCAGAGGGGGTGTCTGTGGATCCGGCTAAGATAGAGGCTATCAGAGGTTGGCCTAGACCGAGGAGTGCCACCGAGATCAGGTGTTTTCTTGGATTGGCAGGTTATTACTGGAGGTTCGTCAAGGGGTTTGCGAGTATGGCGCAGCCTATGACGAAGCTGACGGGGAAGGATATTCCTTTTGTGTGGTCTTCAGCTTGCGAGGAGAGTTTCGAGAAGCTGAAGGAGATGCTGACTAGTACACCGGTTTTGGCGTTACCCGAGCCGGGTGAGCCATATGTGGTGTATACAAATGCTTCAGGAGTTGGTCTGGGATGTGTGTTGATGCAGCAGGGGAAGGTTATTGCGTATGCTTCGAGGTAGTTGAGGAAGCACGAGTGGAATTACCCTACCCATGATCTGGAGTTGGTTGGGTGATTTTTGCACTTAAGATTTGGAGGTCTTATCTGTATGGCGGGAAGGTGCAGGTATTCACAGACCACAAGAGTCTGAAGTATTTCTTCACTCTGCCAGAGCTGAACCAGAGACAGAGGCGCTGGATGGAGTTAGTCGCAGACTATGACCTAGAGATTGGGTACCATCCGGGTAAGGCTAACCTGGTTGCAGATACGTTGAGTCGGAAGAGAGCGGCTTCAGATCAGGAGCAAGATTTAGAGGCTCTGGTGAGCGAGGTCAGCATGTTGAGGTTGTGTGTGATCTCACGGAGCCGTTGGGGTTAGAGGCAGCTAACCAAGCAGATTTGTTGAGTAGGATTCGGGTTGCTCAGGAGAAGGATCAAAGTTGGTTGATGCTTCTCAAGCGGCCGGTTCAGAGTATGTGGTCTCAGCGAGTGGGATGATACTGGTGAACGGGCGGGTTTGTGTACCCAAAGATGAGGATCTGAGGCAAGAGATCCTGAGGGAGGCTTATTGAGCATGTTGTCGATTCATCCGGGAGCGACCAAGATGTATCGTGACCTGAAACGGTATTATCACTACGTCGGGGTGAAGAGGGATGTAGCTAGCTGGGTTGCAGCGTGTAATGTGTGCCAGCTGGTGAAGGCTGAGCATCAGGTTCCAAGTGGTTTGTTGCAGAGTTTGCCCATTCCGGAGTGGAAGTGGGATAAGATTATCATGGATTTCGTGACGGGGTTACCGGTGTCACAGACTTTTGATGCAATTTGGGTTATTGTGGATCATCTGACCAAGTCAGCACATTTTCTGGCCATCAAGAAGACTAATGGAGCGGCATTTTTGGCTAGGAAGTATGTGCGGGAGATTGTGAGGCTGCACGGGGTGCCAGCGAGTATTGTGTCAGACCGGGATCCGAGATTCACCTCAGAGTTCTGGAGGGCATTTCAGGCTGAGATGGGCACTAAAGTGCATTTGAGTACCGCATATCATCCTCAGACGGATGGGCAGTCTGAGAGGACGATTCAGACATTGGAGAATTTGCTGAGGATGTTTGTACTAGATTATGGTGGTCATTGGGCGGATCATCTGAACCTGGTAGAGTTTGCGTACAACAACAGCTATCAGGCGAGTATTGGGATGGCTCCATATGAGGCTCTATATGGGAGGCCGTGTAGGACACCATTATGCTGGACTCAAGTGGGGGAGAGGAGCATGTTTGGTGCAGACTTTGTTCAGGAGACGATGGAGAAGATCCGTGTCTTGAGGCTGAACATGAGAGAGGCTCAGGATCGGCAGAAGAGTTACGCCGATTGGAGACGGAAGGAGCAGGAGTTTGAGCTGGGAGATAGGGTGTATCTCAAGGCAGCTATGTTGAGGGGTCCTAACAGATCCATTTCAGAGAATAAGCTGAGTCCGAGGTTTATGGGTCCGTTCAAGGTTGTGGAGCGGGTCGGACCGGTGGCTTATCGGTTGGAGTTACCTCAGAGTATGAAGGCTTTTCACATGGTCTTCCATGTTTCGATGCTGCGGAAGTGTCTACATGAGTCTGAGGAGGTGTTGGCTAGGATTCCGGAGGATTTTCAGCCCAACATGACGTTGGCGGCGAGGCCTGTGAGGATTCTCGAGAGGAGGATCAAGGTGTTGCGCCGGAAGAGTATACCGTTGGTGAGAGTCGTGTGGGACTGTGACGGTATTGAGGAGGAGACTTGGGAACCAGAGGCGTTGATGAAGACGAAGTTCTCGAAGTGGTTCGAGAAGCAAGCGGTGGCTTGAGTTCTTTCTGGTTTTCAGAGTCTGTTTTAGCTTGTCGCTATGTTGGATTTTGTATTTTGTTATGTTGTAACGAGTATACAATTTGAGATTTAATAAGATGAGTTTTGCCTTATTAGATGTGTTATAAGATGTGAGTTCTTATGGTATGACTGGTGATGTCATGGATTTGTGATGACTGGTAGGTCATGTGGAGGGCTAGCGATAGAGTTCTATGTGAGTTAGAGCTTGTATATCGGCTAGGGAGACTAGAAATGGAAGTTCTATGTGAGTTAGGGCTGTCCATGTTCTAGTAGGATTATCTGGGGATAAGGTTCTATGTGAGTTAGGACTTGTGATTCCCCAGATGGCGCTGGGAAATAGGGGTTTTATGTGAGTTAGGACCTGCCTATTTCCGAGGGGGAGTCTGGAATAGAAGTCTTATGTGAGTTAAGACTGTCTTTCCAGGGACTCTGTGAAACACCCTGGTGATTGGGTTGTTTCGGATGACCATGAGAGGTGATTTCAGTCGACAGGTGCCTAAGATGCATGTTACAAAGTGATTGCCCCAGGGGATAGTGGGTCTCCTGGGTATACTTGAGTGGACAGTGATGTTCTCTCCGGGGGAAAGTGGTTCCCTTGCATATACTATGAGGGGCCGAAGCCTCTCCAGGGGATGTGTGATTCCTCTGCAGCCGATAGCTTGATGGACTGTGTGTCCTGAGAGTGGGAGGGGCTGGAGCATACCGAGAGGTGGATGGACAGCGGTCCTGAAGGTGGGGTGGTATGATATACATCGAGAGCTCAAAGGGTGACGATCCTGAGAGCGGGCTGTTGTATATAGATATGAGTACGAGCAATAGTATCTGTAATGTGGTTGTAAGCATGAGACTGGATGAACTTCGGGGATCGGGAGTGGATCTCAGGTGGTGCTGATTGGGTGGGGTCAGGAAATGCACCCGTGGTGAGACGGTGCAATGGGGCTAGTATGAGCCTGGTAGAGCTCGGGGATCAGGTGTGATCTCGAGTGGTGTTGACCGAGGGTCAAGAGGGGGGATTGGATGTCGAATCTAAGGTTTTGCTAATGTTTGGAACCAGGTTCGGACAACCCTGGTAATATATGTAGCACCGTTGGTCGTACATGTTCTTGTTTGATTGTTGTGCGATCATTGGTCCAATTCGGGTTCAACGGTTGGTCGTGCATGTTCTTGTTTGATTGTTGGGCGGTCAATCCGGCAGCCTGATCGGGACCAAGGGGCGTTGCATCGTGGATTTTCCGGGGAAATCTGGTCGGGTTTTAGACGGAAGTGCAAACTTTAGTGAGACGGGGTTGTGTGGTTCGAGTGTGATCTCGAAGGGTCAGCCGGGTTCGGGTCCGGTATTAGTGACCATAGTGCGACGGTGTCGCCGGATTCGAGGTCGAATCCGTGTTAGTGGGGGAGAATTGTAACGCCCGTGAACCAAAAAGTGGATTTCTGGTGGTGTCGATCGACACAGGCGTGTTGTATCGATCGACATGTGTGTTTTGGACTTAGGAGAAGTCGGGTTTGGGGCGTTATGTCGATCGACACGGTTGGTTTATGTCGATCGACACGAATTAAAATCAGACCGACGGTTTCGGTTTCTGATTGCCGGTTTGGTGAGCCGGTTTAGGGGAACCCTAGGGTTGTATAAAATGGCTGGAACAGACGCGTCTTGGTCTCTTTTTGGCCGAAAATCAGAGTAAGAGGGGATTTGAGAGAGAATCAAGAGAGGTTGTGAGTTGTGTGTGATTGAGGGTGAAGGACAGTTCTGCTCGAGTGTTTGAGAGGGCAAACGGCTGGGCAATTCGAGCAGGATTGGGGTGAAAATTGGTGGGTGAGTTCTCCGATCTCCACTCTTGTTATAGGCAAAAACGGTTTGTCTTTTCGTTGATTATTCGTCGAGTTATGGCTGTTTGAACTCGATGGGTCTGTGCAGTTTGTTGTCTGCGATCAGTCGGCTTCGGGGTTGATTTCCGATCGAACCAGAAGGATTCTGGAGGCGATCCGCATACCGACGCATAGCTGTGTCTGTCTAGTTTCCAGAACAGTCGGCCGTTTTGGTTTTGGACCAGTGGTTCGTCGTGTGCAAGTCTTTTTGTAGCCGTTGGTTCCATTCTCATTTCGATTCTTCGAGGTGAGTGCGTGATCGTGGATTTGTGTGGGCATAGGGATTGATGGAATGCGTTTGCTTGTTGTTTTCGTGTGTTCTGTGATTGGAATTGTGCAGGTGACTCGATGAATTCGCGACGGATTCGAGCCATGAGAGGATAGGCTCGTTTCTGGGTTCTGCGTCGTCGTGTCAATCGATACAAGATGTTGTGTCGATCGACACAGCTTGTGTCGATCGACACACATTTTTGATTGCCGTCAGTTTGACATATTGAACGTGATGTTTTCTCATTTGTTTGATGTGTGATGCATTGTTGTTTGCTCATCCTGGTATTTGTCTATTGTTATGTCTATACTTAAATAACCCATAGACGGGATGACCGCGTCGCTGAGTATTTGTGATAATACTCACGCAACTCTTTTTGCCATGTGTTGCAGGTAAAGAGAAAATGTGATCGTGGAATTGTGGCGAGGAAGGAGAGATGATCTAGGGTCTCACTTTATGTTGTTGAGTTAGAATTGCTAGGATGTAGTAATTCTGGAACCCCGGTTTATTTGTATTGGGTTGGTTAGTAATTTAATAAGTATGAGATTATTGAATTGATTATTGATTGGTTATTGAATCGTTTAATTGTTATGTTTTCCGCATGTTGTGTTGACCCAATTGAGGATTATTATCTGTGATGATAATAATCTGAGGGAAATTTTTTTAAATTTTTGGATCGGATCGTTTTAGTTTTTCTGTTTTTCCCGTATTCCTTTGTGTGAAATAAATACTCTCTTGTAAAATACATAGGCCACGACCTAATCTTATTTTCAGGACCGTTGGCTATATCGTAAACCCACATCGGAAAATTTTCTTGACTTTTCATTGCATCCACCTATACATAGAACAATAAATATATCACAATGGTTGAAGCAAAATATTAATTTAATAATTAATTCATTAGGAATACATACATATTGGCGGACTCATATATGAAATTCGTTATCTCTTTTAGCTATGACTTCATCATCAGAAAGATCCGGATTTTCAAATCGAATCTGTGCATCCACGAACCTGTGTTGTACACTTGATTATGAATAAAGTGGTGAAAAATATATACAATTCCTATATTAAATTTAGGGTTGAAGTAAAGTTACCTTTCAAGTGGTCGGAAATATTCACAATTACGCAAAACATATGAATGTGCGGACGTGAATTCTTTCTTGGTTAACCAAGATTCCGTACATTTGCCACTTGGACGACCAACTTCAGTAAATATATTCGGTACGGGTATATCATAGATAGGTACTTCACCTTCATCATACCGAGTTGCCCTGCAAAATTTACCAAAAATAGTTTATCTTATTATAAGAAAAGTATGGTTTTTATATATAAAGTCTAATATATAAATTTATTACCTTCTTCTGCTAGCCGTAGAAATTTGAGAGGCAAAGTAGTGTTGTGAGAAATAAGAAATCTCATCATTCATGTATGATTGAACAATCGATCCCGCTGGATATCTTTTGTTCTTTGCTTTACCTTTCAAATGTTTAAAAAACCTTTCGAACGGATACATCCACTTATATTGCACAGGACCACCAAGCTCGGCTTCGTATGGCAGGTGTATAGGTAGGTGCTCCATCACATCGAAGAAAGAAGGTGGAAAGATTTTTTCCAAGTTACACAGTATCATCACAATGATCTCCTTCAAAATTAGGACACGACTTTGATCCAATGATCTGCTGCTTAGATCACGGAAAAATGCACCAATTCCTGAGAATAACACATTTGTAAGTAATATTTAAAAAGATTCAAATAATATCATGATCGACTGTTGGATTTCATATCTTTATATATACCTGATAATGCTCGGTGCACGTTTCACGGGAGGAGTTCTGCGAACAAAAACGGAAGCAAGCGCCCCATAAAAACATGGCAGTCGTGACTTTTCATTCCAGAAAATTTGTCTCCACTGATGTTTGCAAAACTTGCTAAGTCAGCTACATACCCATCTGGAAATTTAACCTCATTTTTCACCCATTGTAGTAAGACATCTTTTGCTTTTGAACTTAATCTCCAAATAGGGAATGGGGCATTGCCACGATCATCGACATGTAAGTCTTTCTGAGAACATAAATTTTCGATATCTAGTCGTGATTTGACTGTGTCTTTCGATTTGTCTTTAACATTCATAACAGTATATATGATGTTATCAAAAAAATTATTCTCGATATGCATCACATCAAGATTGTGCCGTAGAGTAAGGTCGCTCCAGTATGGAAGCCCCAAAATATGCTTTCTTTATGCCAATTATGCCAATCTCCGTAGCCGGCCGGTTTTATGTGATGTCCATTTCCACCACAATCAGATGTTTTTCGTGCTTCAGTATTCCGTATACGGTGGAGTACTTGTTCTCCAGTTAACGATGCAGGTGGGTCCTTGTTCAGTTCGTTCTTTCCCTTCAAAAAGTTAACTTTGTTCTTCCGTAACTGATGTTTTGTAGGCAAAAATCTTTTGTGAAAGTCAAACCAACAAGTCTTCCTACCAGCCTTCAATTGAAATGCATTTGTATCATCCATACAAATTGGACATGATAATCTACCGTTTGTCGTCCATCCCGATAACATCCCATATGCCGGAAAATCACTTATCGTCCACAACAGAACAGCTTTAAGGTTAAAGTTTTGATTTACTAACACATCATACGCCTCATATCCGTTATTCCATAACACCTTTAACTCTTCGATCAGTGGTTGGAGGAAAACATCAAGGCTGGCTCATGGATGATTTGGGCCCGAGTTCAAAATGGTAAAAAACAAGTACTCCTTTCCCATGCACATTCCCGGGGGTAAGTTGTAGGGTGTCATGATTATAGGCCATAACGAATGGTTTTTTGACATACCAAAAGGATTGAAACCGTCTGTACATAATCCTAGATAAACATTTCGTGTTTTCTCCACAAAACTTGGATACATTTGATTGAAATTTTTTCGCTCTGCTGCATCTGTTGGATGACACATTACTCCATCTTGTGATTCGTGCTCAGCATGCCACCTCATTGATGCCGCCGTTTTCTCAGATTGGTACATCCTCTTCAATCTGTCAGTGATTGGTAGATACCACATTTTGCTGAATGGTATTTTTTTCGTCCCTGACGATCCTCATATCTTGGTTTTCCACAAAACTTGCAATGCTCCAACAACCCATCTTCTTTCCAGAAAAGCATACAGTTATCTATGCATACATCGAATGTATGATATGGCAACCCTAGTTTTCGCATCAACGTTTCTGTCTCGTAATATGAACCAGTTGCGTGATTAGGCTCTGGTAAATACTCTGTTATCAATTCCGCCCATGAATCCATGCAACTTTCAGCCAAATTACGGTCTGCCTTGATATTCATATACCGAGCAGCTAATGATAACTGCGAATGACCATCATGACAACCATCATACAATGGAGTTTTTGCAGCATCTAACAAGTTATAGAATTGTTTTGCCTCATGGGTAGGTTCTTCAGAAACATGATCATTTCCACTATGACCATGTTCGTCATGATGATAATCATTTAATGGTGTAGATTAGGAAATGCATCATGGACCATCCCAACATACACATCCCCACCATCATAATCCATTTGTTCATAATTACCACTACTAAAATCAGCATTTACGTAATGGCTAGGACCTGCCCCAACTACATTATAATCATCCCCATGTTCGGTCCACACATAATAATCTTCCATAAAACCACGTTGATGCAAAAGGTTCGAAACAGTTCTAATAGGTTTCATACCACCAGAATTTTTACATTTCGCACAAGGGCAGTATAACTTACCTCCACTGCTAATGGCCAAGTCTTGGTAACTTGCGAAATTCAGAAACTGCGTGACCCCTTCCAAAAAGTCGGTTGAGAGATTATCTGTCTGCGGATAGATCCTTGCATACATCCAATCTCGGGAAGAATTCCACATAATTTTCTTCCTCAAAAATTTTTTTTTTCTTTTTTTTTCTTGTTTGTACTGAATGAGGAAAAGGGAGCTCGGTTCTTATATATATAGGATAACATTTGCCACTACTTTGTGATTCCTCAAAAGCGTCACACATTTATGACTCTTTTATGATTGTTTTCCGACACTTTTGTGACTACTTGGATCAATCGGTGGGCTATCTGCCTCTCTTATTTATCACGTGTCACCTAATTTCCTCCCTTACCGACATACTTGCCGACATAGATATAGTGACTACTTTGCCACTCTTTGGCCACTCCAGTAAAAACAATTTTGTGACTCTTTTATTACTATTTTTCGACGCTTTTGTGACTACTTGCATAAATCGGTGGGCTACCTACCTCTCGTATTTATCACGTGTCACCTAATTTCCTCCCTTGCCGACATAACTATAGTCACTACTTTGCCACTCTTTTGCAACGCCTGTAAAACGTAACAACGGCGTCACAAACTGGTCGCTATTTTGTGACGTTTTTTAAGACTTAAACAATTATCACAAAACAGTCGCAAATTATGATCAATTTGTGACTACTCAAATAAGAGTCTCTATTCCGTCACTAATTTGTGACTAGTTTGCGACATATACCTGTAGTCGTAAATTTGTGACATTTGTGCGTCGAACCTTTCTTCGGTTGCTATTTCGTAGCAAATGAGTCACAAATGAGCCGCAAATTTTGTGACTGAAAATTCAGTCACAAATCATAGTCACTAATTATCTGTTTTCTTGTAGTGCCCATTGTCATATTTGACAACTAGTGTATCCGGTAAAAGTTTCAAAGTGTTCTCAAGTTTCATCTTGATTGTATCTTTGTCGATTTCTTCTTCTCTTGGGACGAGGATCTTTACCACCATATTCTCAAAGATGAACTTCTCCTTTGCTTTGTTCCCATTCTTAGCATCATCCATAGGTGTCAAAGTTGTCTTGACATCTTCAGAAACGTCCTTATGCTTCTCCTTGTACAGTTTTGTAACTATCTTCATTTTAGCTTTAGGATCTCCTTCTTTGACTCCTTTCTTGGCATCTCCGGGGTTTATACTAGGCTTTATAACCTTTACTCCAATCGAGCTCGGTATATGCTTAGCATCCACTTCATAATAGAAAAAATTCTTGTTGATATTGGCGAAAGAAATTCTTCTGTTTGGAAAATCAACAATGGCTCCGGCGGTTGCTAAGAATTGTAATCCAAATATCAATGGATTCAATTTTCCGAT
Organism: Arabis hirsuta; assembly: GCA_964056655.1. NCBI lineage: Eukaryota > Viridiplantae > Streptophyta > Magnoliopsida > Brassicales > Brassicaceae > Arabis > Arabis hirsuta. The sequence goes on from OZ053299.1 coordinate 29,736,440, forward strand.
CTTCATCTCCAACATTTGAAAATTAGTAGGAACAATCCCCTCTCCTACCTTGACCATGACGTTTTCAAGCATTCCATAAGGGGTAGAGGATGATAAATCGGCATACTCTATATAGACTTTGGATGGTTTGAAATCGGCCAATCCAAGTTCCTTTGCCATGGCTAGTGACATGACATTGACGTTTGCTCCAGTATCACACAAGCAATCGTGGATCTCCTTTCCATTAATAGAGCATGGAAAAAACAAACTTTCCCGGATTATCGACTTTCTCCAAAGGTATCTTCTTTAGTCTTCTCTTGTAAGCTCTCTTAGATTCGCCAGGAAGGCGTTTCTCTTTTGGTTCTTGGACCAAGATAACCTTTTCTTCAAGTGGTGTAGGAGTGACCATGGCCTCCTCTTCTTTAGTAGAGGCGACATTGCAAAACTTCTTTGCTTTCTCTTCGTCTTTTCTTCGAATGGATTCTGAGGTTTGAGCGAGTTGTGTATCCATCTTAGAGAGAAGAGTAACAATAAACTCGATCTTAGTGTTAAGTTCCGAATACCTACTTTCCACCAATTGGTTTACCTCTTTCTTTTGTTGGCCGAGAGCTTCTAGCATTTGATTCTTCATGTCTTCGAGTTTAGCATCAAAAGAAACCGGTGCGGTTGGTTGCGATGGGTTGAATGTTGGTTTCACTTTATACATTCCCTTAGAAAAGAATGGTTGCTTGGACTGATATTGGCCTCCTTGGTTGACGTTTTGTCAAGGATAGAATTGTTCTTGAGGGTTCTCGACATTGTTGCTCCGATAGGACAAATTTAGATGAGATAAAACATTGTTGTTGAAATTTCGATTCCCAAAGTTTCCTCCTATGTAGTTCACTTCCTCTTGATTCTCCTCCGTTCCATCTCCAATACGTTCCATATTAGGATCATAACTTGTATCATTAACGTTTTCAACGGCATGAACTTCTCTTTGACTCTTAAGTAGTTGTGAAACCATGTTCTTGAGCTCCGCAGTTTGAGTTGAATTGGTTGATGATCTAGTAGTGTTGATGCTTCTATTGTAGTCTTGAGAATAGTTAGCATCACTAGCAGCAAGGTTCTCAATCAAAAGCTTTGCCTCCAGTACAAGCTTGGTCATGAAAATCTCATTACTCGCAGCATTTAAAGATGTTTGGTGCTTGTAATCGATTCCATTGTAGAAGATATTCCCTAAGTTTCTTTCCGAGAAACAATGATTAGGGCAGTCCCTAGTGTGCTCCTTGAAATGTTCCAAGGCTTCAAAGAAGGATTCGGTTGGTCCTTGCTTGAAACTTGAGATCTTGTTCCTTATAGAATTCGATCTTTGTTTGGTGTAGAATTGGTTCAAGAAAGCACCCTTGTATTCATCCCAAGTAGTGATGGACTGTGGAGGTAGATACTTCATCCATCTAAGTGCCTTGTTGTTTAGAAAAAACGAAAAGAGCTTGCACTTAAAGTAGTCGGCGGAAACTCCATTAGCACGTGTCGTACTACAAATTCTTCGAAAGTATCAATGTGGTCAAGAGGATGCTCCGTGGACAGTCCATGGAATTGGTTTTGTTTCACCAATGCGATGATTTGAGGTTTGATCTCAAAATCATTCCTTTGAGGTAGAGCTGGGCGGATGGGATTTCTATCAAAGAAGAAAACATCGGAGGAATCGACATCTCCGATAGTTTGATGTTGGACTTGTTGCGCTTGTCTTGGACACAAAGGCTGTTGGAAATCTAGGTTTCCTTGAGGTTGAAGATGTGGAGCTTGTTGTTTCATTCTCATATTCCCAGGTGGAATGAGATGTTGATCGTTTCCACCAACTGGATTCCTAACAATGTTCTCCGGAGGGTTGTGGATTGCATCATTATGGTTTGGTAGGATAATGTGAGCACCAAGTGGTTGCTCAACGGGTTGGTTCTCTCTATCAAGAGCAGCAGCAACAGCAAGAGCTCATTCTTCATCGTTCATGGCGTGTTCATCAATTTGATCGGCCATCCTTAGTTATCTTTGTCTCCTAAGGGATCGTTCAAGCTTGTCGATTTCTTGCTGAGGTACAACTAGATTCTTCTCATTAGAATTTTTAGTACTAGGCATAAACACCTGAAACACACGGAAAAAGATAAAAGAAAATGAGTAATCAAACTTGAAAAGAAAGAAACAAAATTTGTAATAAAAAGAAAAACTGAAATTAAAGCGTTCTACATTGAGTTTTAGTCAAAAATTCGAAGGTTATGTTCTTCGAAGTCCCCGGCAACGGCGCCATAAACTTGATGTGTGTCGAATTTTACCTCTCATCTAACTACCTGCAAGTGCACAGCAATCACAGTTAGTATAAAAAAAGGATCGTATCCACAAGGACTTCTTAACCACACTTCAAATTGTAATGAATAAAACTAAGCTAGAACAAGATATTTTTGTCGTTTTGGTGATTGAAAAGAAAGTAAGCAACAAGTATAAATTGTAATGAAAATCAATAAAAGAAAAGAGCTAGGACTTAGGTGTTTCGTAGAGTATCATGCAACAATAAAGATTGATTGATTTTAGGAACTTAGGAATTATGAACCGTCTAGAACACAAAGCACTGATGTAAGGTCATCCCACTGTCGTGACGTAACTAACCATCTACGTTTTAGCACCCTAATAGACTCAACTGTCGCAGGTTATTACAAGGTGAAAACAAACATTAAAGTTCAAGTTTGATAAAGTTCACCGCACTCCTTAACTAACCTTTCAAATTGTTAAGGCTTTTGGCTCATCAAATACTAGTTCAGGCAATATAGCAAGCTTTTGGAGAGTATATCAATTATCGAATTATGAAACCCAGTGAAAACCTAAAACCTAACAAGTAAATTACTCGGACATGATGCACGAAAAACCAGAGATAGATGATGAATTTATGATAAAGAAACTTGAATTAAAGAGTAAAGGTAAGAGGATTCCTCTCTATATCGAGGTACAAAGCGAGATCATCCACCGGATTGCTCTAGAATCCAAATCTAATGAAGAACACCAAGAGAACTCGTGGTGGCTGCTCCTATATGATAAAACTACTATATTGTTTCGGCATCCTACCTAAAAAAAGGCTAAAAACAAGTATATATAGGCTTAGGATTTTCTAGGGTCTTCTTTAGGACAAACCAGTCTTTTTACGTTAAAACTCTCCCAAAGTCGGTTGGGAATGTCGGCCAAGGAAAACGACCGGTATTGGGCCCAAAGTTACTTTATTTGTGCTGGCATCGGCCCAGAATAACGGTCCACGAGGCGGCCCGGTACTTTGATGGATTCTGCACTTGCTTTGTTTCTGAGGCAGTTTGACGTATCTTCAATAAATTCAGTGTATCTTCCTGATTACAGCTCCAAATGAGATGATTAAAAATTCATTGTGAAGCTGACTCAAGGATATATCTTCTCACCAAGTTTTATCCAATTCCAAATTGATTTGATTCTCCGTTCACTGCTGAACTTCTGGCATATTCGTTCTGTCCAATTTGGTAGAATGTTGTATCTTGTGAATTCTTGGTTCTTGATAGTGTCTTTGGCTTATGAAAGTTGTTGTAGCTTGGTTTACACCTATTGTGGCTCTTTTTGCTCCTTTTTCCTTGATATCCCTGTTAAAACTTTAAAACTACAAATATGAGAAAAACTACCTATGAAGGTATAAAATTTTAGATAAATGTATAGAAAACATAGTAAAATATATAGTAATATAGGTAAAATATGGGACATATCAACGAGTTACATCCCACAATAGTAGCAAAAAATAAAGGATATGAGTTTGTCTTACATCTAAAAGATATTTGCAAGAATCCTAAAAGTTAAGCGGGATTACAAAAGCATATAACTTGGTGGACCAATATTAGTCATATAGGTCCAACGAGTTATACGTGCGAAATTCGGTACCGCGTATTTCCGTCTCGTCGAATATCTCAGCAGCAAGCTTCTCCCTAATAGCAACGATGTTGGCATCACACAAGGTCAAAGTAAATGGATGGCCAAGAGCGTGGCATTCAATATACTTCATAGAATACACTCCACAGTCACCACTTTGTAAGTTTTGTGGTACTCCTCCTTTAATCCGCTCATGCGTGTATGGATCATATGGATACTTCCACCTGTCCTCTGCTAAACATGTCTCACAGAGTAGGTAAGGCATTATGATGGATATAGGCTCCACTAACTTGAAAATTTCTTCACTGGATGCGTAACTCAGAATACTATCCCAGACAACAATGTGTTTATTTGGAATTGAAATCCACAATGCCACCCAATGATCGCCTTTTATGTTTAATGGGCCGTATGTATCATCCACTTCAATCCCCCACATCTTGTTTGATCTACAATAAGCTAATCCACACCTTTTTGGTAATCCAACGCTCCAAGGGGTAAGAGTTTACCAGAACCATCTAGATTTGAAGGAAAATCAACGAATTCCTTGTACTTGGAAGTCTACATCGTGAATAACATTGTGTCAGCAAAGCACATTTTGTCGCTCTTAAACCACTCCGGATGCTTCGAGTACCAAAGTCTCAGTAGACATATTGCAGCATCCATGTGCTGCAATATTAAGATAACAGTTCTACAAAAGAAGTCCGCAAAAGAAGTCTGCATTACCGAGTCTTTTAGATATTCTTTCTTAGTCCGTAGAATCCAAAACCACTCTCCACTACTGTGTTTCACTATCTCTGGGTAATTGGTGTATATAATCACAATTCAGTACCATCACAATTCAGTTTATGAATATAAAGCTGGTAAACAAAGTAAATACAAGTAGAGATCTATTACTTACGGATCAAGTGCTAGCCAATCATCAAGTACCTTTACCTTTTGCCTATCAACGGGCTCAAAAGGATAATATCCTTTTCCTTTTGGAATGATGACCTTAACCTTATGTACTATGAAAGGAGAAACTTTTGATGGAGCAGGCTTCTTTAGTCTTTTAGTCTTTGCTCGTGCCAAAACCTTGGCCGTGTTTTTCTGTTTATCTTGTTTTGCTTTTAGAGAAGGTACATAATTGGGTCGTGGTTCTACTCTGCCAATAATCATAACACTTGGTTTATCCCCATTGACACTCTGACTTTGAAGTTCACCCCGTTCCACCTTAACCTTCACGAATTTACTGTGCAATATTAGAGTATAAAAGTCAAACAATTTACAAATTGAATAGACCTTGAAATTCAAAGTAATGAAATTAAAGTACAAATTTCTTTCAAACATACAACATCAGCAGAGTTCAAACAACTTAAGTGACAATTAAATAACAAGTTTTGAACAAACACGTAAATCCACAAAACAACATGAAACAAATGATACTACTTCTTTCCTACTTGGCTATTTTTCCTTAAAGCCTTTCGCTTTTCCGAGGATTAGCAATTATATTTTTGGGTGAGGATTTTGTACTAACCCCAACATCAAAAATCCCATGGTGGATTTTGTCCTCACCAACATCATTATCGCCTTTCTCCTCAGCAACAGTTGGTGGAGCAACATTGGATTTAACCTGCTCAAAGACTTGCTCTTCCTCTTTCTCTCCATCTTGCATAGCCACTTTCCGTCCACCTTTCAACATGGACTTCTCCATAGCTACCACCTTATCAGCAAGGCCTTTAATCCTCTTCTCACACCTAGTAAACCAATCCGTTATCGTTGTTCTCAAGACCGTAAAGCAATCATCAAAGTGTGATTGTAGTTTCAGCACCAATGACACCAGATCTTCATCAACAATCCGAGACCTCTTTCGACTTTGGCCGTCTGTGTGAAGGCTGAGATTATCAACCTTCAAATATACTGATTCAGACTTCACATAAGCTGGTTCAGACTTCACAAGACCTGTTTCAGAGTTCACATTGTTAGAGACTTTAACAAATATCAGAAAAGGAAAGAGACTACGACTTCTTTTGTTATACTCAATACTTGATCCTTCATTCGGGTTCTTGTAGATAGTAACACCAACAACTAGCCAGTGCCTCTTTTTCCACTTCCAGCCTTTATCAAACGATACCTTGAGAATGTTGTCAACCTTTGCATCTGCCACATCACCATCCCAAATAGGATACATCTCAACCAAAGTATTCTTCATAACAAAGCTCCTTACATTGGTCTACAAAATGAAACAAAGAACAGTTAATTAGACAATAATAAATATCTACTTGAATAAATTTAAGAACTAGACAGTTATGAAAATACCTGTTTCATCATATTTTCTTTAAAAATTTTCCCGCCTCTAGATCTTTTGAAAGCAAGCAGCAGTGGAGTTGGTGAATTTGGTAGAGGGTCACCCAATTCTTTTCCAAAATTCGGTAAAGCCCAATACACCCAAACTTGGAGAACTTGTACAAACCCCTCAATCACATAGGACGACTTCGTCAAGTCCTTCTCCTTAACAGACTTTAACAAGTTCTTGAAAGCTAGTCTTCCCCACGGGTAGTTCACAAAAGCATCTAAATCCATAATTAGTCTAGCCAGCTTAACCGGAGTGGGTGTTGAAACTCTCCAACCTTCAATGTAACCAGCAAAGATGCAGAGATATTCCAACCTCATGCGATCCACCCAAGACCAATCTTGGCATGCACCACAAGCTGCAACTAAGTCATTAATACTTAGACCCATCTCCAAATCCACTCGTAGAAGATCCCAGAATGCTTTCATCTCATCGGTAACCTCAACTTCCGAAGTTTCCAGATTCGCTCTATACTCACAATTCAACCCAGTTAGATGTTCAAACTCATGAAGCGAAAACCTAACCGGATCTGCACCGATGAGACTACATATCTCATACGGCTTCGCGGTGTCAAGCTGAAGACTAAGCATGTGATGTACAAGCCTCGATGCCCATCCAAATTTCAGAGAGTAGAACTTAAGGAACACACCCAGCCTCGAGTGCCAAATCTCATTCAATTCATCTGGATTTAGTCCATCATCTACAACAATAGCCTCAAACAGCTTTGAATCACCTGCATAATACCCTACGCTTTTCCTCGGAGGAGGTTCCTGGTCTTTTGTATAAAGCCTTAGCAGGAATTCTATATCAGACGTCATCAACAACAACCACAATCTGCAATTCAAATTATAATGGAGTTATAGTCTACAACAGAAGTCTGCAACAGAAGTCTGTCATAGAAGTCTGCCATAGAAGTCTACTATAGAAGGTTTCTGCCGACGTCTACATCTACATCTACGAAAACGGTTTACGGGATTTTATGAAAAATGAGAAAATCATGTAAAAACCCAACCTTTGAGAGATATCGAAGTTGAAATCGAAGCAAAGCAAGCGGAATAACCAGATCTGGAAAAGAGAGAGTAAGAGATATAAAGTTAGTTTTACGATTCCAATAGAGAAAGAGAGAAACATGGAAGAAAGAGAAGAGAGATTACCTTTCTCCTTCAAACGACGGTGAAGAAGAACCAAATCTGGAAGAGAGACTGTAACGCCCGTGAACCAAAAAGTGGATTTTTGGTGGTGTCGATCGACACAGGGTGGTGTGTGTCGATCGACACGGGGTTAAATTAGACCGGCAGGTTCGGTTTAATTGGCCGGTTTGGTGGGCCGGTTTAGGGAACCCTAGGGTTCGATATAAAAGGTAGAAACAGTTTTGGCCTTTTTGGTTCTTCAAAAGCAGAATTCTAAGAGAATTGTTAGGATTTGTGTGTTCTTGAGCTGGGGATCTCGTAGGAGGCTGTTGGGAACGAGGCAGGATTGTTGCTGGGTTGTTTCGGGTCTGGGAGGGACGAATCAGAGGCTGTTCTTCGTGTTCTTCATCGTTCTTCATCCTTTTCAATCCTAATCAAGGTGAGTGCGTGACCGTAGGCTTGTCTAAGTATAGGGAGTCAATGGATTATGACTGCTTGGTAGTTTCGTGTGTTTGTGTGTGGATTTGTGCAGGAGACTCGACGGATCGCATCAGATTCGAGTCGTGTGAGGATTGACTCATTTCTGGGTTCTGCGACATCGTGTCGATCGACACGAGGCCTGTGTTCTTCGACACCTAGTGGTTGTGTCGATCGACACAGTGAGGCCTGTCGATAGACACGGTGTATTCTGGACTGGTTTTGTTGCTTGTTCGTGTATGCTTGTTTTTGTGTTCATCCTAGTATTGTGTTGGTTGTTTATACTTGTATTTAAATAGCCTATAGACGGGATGACCGCGTCGCTGAGTATTTGTGATAATACTCACGCAACTCTTTTTGCCATGTGTTGCAGGTAAAGAGAAACTATGATCGTGGAATCGTGGCGAGGAAGAAGAGATGATTTAGGGTCTCACTTGGATCGTCGTTCTATGGAATTGTTAAGTTGTTAGTCATTAGATATTGTTTATTGATATTGGTTGATTGGTGAACTGGTTTACTATTTAATGAAATATGGGATTCGTTAAAATTGTTGTGTTGTGAATTGATTTAATTGTTATGTATTTCGCATGTTTGATTGGCCCGTTGAGGATTATCGTTTGTGATAATGATAATCCGGGTTTTTAATTAGAAAAATTTTAAATTTTTGGGTCGGGTCGTTTCAGTTTGGTATCAGAGCCCTAGCGGTTCTAGGGCGGGTGCCATTGATTGATTAGGAAGTTAATTGATTGATTGTTGCGTGGGTATGGAGTCTTAGATCATTTCTTCCGAGCCTTCAATGAGATTCCACGGTAAGTGTTGTATGATTTTTGTTTTTGTTCTAGTACTTAGTAATCTGCTGTGAGTGTAGAGTTATGGCTAGAGGTGTTAGAGGCAGAGGTCGTGGGGGCCGTGGAGGTCGTGCTGGTCGTGGGCGCGGGCGAGGGCTCGAGAGTGAGTCGGTAGCCGCTAGTGTGGCCCAGGAGACCACGCAGAAGCAGGTGGCGGATTTGCAGACGTTTCAGGAGGGGTCTGTGAGCGTGGCTGCTATGGGTACCAGTGTGAGGGCTGGTGGGGCCAGTGAGGGTCCCGAGGTAGCTAGTGGTGCAGCGGGCCCGGGTGGGGGTGCTGCTGCAGGTGTGGCTCAGGGGCGAGATGATCGTCTGGTAGATCTGCTACAGTTGATTCTGGAGCAGTTACCGGGTGGGGTGCCGGCTCCGGGTCAGGTTCCAGGTGTTCAGCCAGTAGTGGCGGGTGTTCAGCCGGGTGTGGCTGAGGTGCAGCCTGTTGTGGCGGTTGCGGAGGAGCTCCCATCCTACCTGAGGATGATGGAGCAGATGCAGCGGATTGGCACCGGGTTTTTCTCGGGTGGTGCCAAGCCTGAGGAGGCCGATGAGTGGCGGTGGAGATTGGAACGTAACTTTCGCTCGATCAGGTGTCCAGAGGGATACAGGGTGGACCTAGCGGTTCATTATTTGGATGGTGATGCGCATCTCTGGTGGAGAGGCATCGAGACTAGGCGGGTACAGGCCGAGATGGCTTGGGAGGATTTCTTGGCGGAGTTCAATGCCAAGTATTTCCCGCAGGAGGCAGTGGACAGGATGGAGTCGAGGTTCCTGAACCTGACTCAGGGGGATCGGACCGTGTGGGAGTTCGATTTGGAGTTCAGCAGACTCCTGGTACATGCTGGTAGAGGCATGGAGGGCGAGCAGGCCCAGGTGAAGAGGTTTCTTGGAGGACTTCGAGTGGAGTTGAGGACTCGCTGCAGGGCGAGTAAGTTCGCCACGAAGACGGTGCTGGTTGAGACTGCTGCGGCGATTGAGGAGGACCTCAGGGAGCAGGTTGTGGTGGTTAGTCCACCGGTGCAGCAGCAGCAGCCGAGGAGATCTCAGCAGCAGATGGGATCGAGCAGGGGCGGAAAGCTTGCGCAGGGTCAGAAGAGGAAGTGGGAGAGCACTTTCGGGGCCAGTCAGGGTGGACAGAGTGGTTCGGGATGCTATGGGTGTGGTAGCACGGGCCACAAAGTAGCAGATTGTCCAAAGAGGAGAGCTGAGCGGGCGGCTCAGGTGTGCTACCACTGCAGGAAGCCGGGGCACATTATGCCCAAGTGTCCGAAGCTGTAGCAGATGGTAGTATCGGCAGTGCAGCCGTTGGCGGTTCAGCCTTTGGCTCAGATTGCAGTGGCGCTGCGGGTTTTCACGTCGGCAGAGGCGGGCGGCTCTAGCGCCAGACCGATCACAGGTATAATTTCAGACTTGCCTTGTAATTTTGTTTTGGGTAAATTCTTGTGGTGATTGAAGTAGTCTGTTAGATAAATGTGTGTCTACGCTAGAGTGTCGGTCTTAATGCACATGGGATTTGCGTAGAGACCTTAGTTGTGGGCGGATGTGAGTCCCACGTGTTGTTCGATTCGGGAGCTACGAATAGCTTCATTACTCCGGAGTGTGCGGAGGGCAGCGGGATCCGGGAGTAGTTAAGGTTGCTGGTGGGAGGACGTTAGCCACTTTCGGGCGGACTCGAGGTGTGGACGTTTTGGTGGCAGGAGAGTTGATGCCAGCAGACCTGGTCATAAGTCTGGTGGAACTGTATGATGTCATCCTCGGGATGGATTGGCTGGATCGGTACAGGGTCCATCTGGATTATCATCGAGGACGTGTAGTGTTTAAGCGGGAGGATGGGAGGTTGGTATTTCAGGGTGTGAGGCCGACTTCCGGGAGCCTTGTGATTTCAGCGATACAGGCCGAGCAGTTGATTGAGAAAGACTGTGAGGCGTATCTAGCGACGATAGTGATGCCAGAGACTGTTGGAGAGGTTGCAGTTGGGGATATCCAGGTCGTTCAGGATTTTCAAGATGTGTTTCAGTCGTTGTTGGGATTGCCACCGTCGCGGTCGGACCCATTTACGATTGAGTTGGAACCCGGGACAGCTCCGATATCCAAGGCACCTTACCGTATGGCTCCAGCAGAGATGGCAGAGCTGAAGAAGCAGCTGGATGATCTGTTGGGGAAGGGTTTCATCTGGCCTAGTGTTTCATCGTGGGGAGCACCGGTGTTGTTTGTGAAGAAGAAGGATGGGAGTTTCCGGATGTGCATCGACTATCGGGGACTTAACCGAGTCACTGTGAAGAACAGGTATCCTCTGCCGCGCATTGATGAGTTGTTGGATCAGTTGCGAGGGGCTACTGGGTTCTCCAAGATTGATTTGGCTTCGGGATACCATCAGATTCCGATCGATGAGGTAGATGTTCGGAAGACAGCGTTTAGGACGAGGTACGGGCACTATGAGTTCGTGGTGATGCCATTCGGGTTGACGAATGCGCCTGCAGCGTTCATGCAGTTGATGAACGGGGTGTTCCAGGAGTTAATGGATGTGTTCGTGATCATCTTCATTGATGACATTCTGGTGTATTCGAAGACTCCGGAAGAGCACGAGGTGCATCTGAGGTTGGTTCTGGAGAAGCTGCGGGAGCAGAAGCTGTATGCAAGTTGAGTAAGTGCAGGTTCTGGCAGCGAGAGATGAGCTTTCTTGGCCACGTTGTGTCTGCAGAGGGAGTGTCTGTGGATCCGGCTAAGATAGAGGCTATCAGAGGTTGGCCTAGACCGAGGAGTGCCACCGAGATCAGGAGTTTTCTTGGGTTGGCATGTTATTACCGGAGGTTTGTCAAGGGATTCGCGAGCATGGCGCAGTCGATGACAAAGCTAACAGGGAAGGATGTTCCTTTTGTGTGGTCTTCAGCTTGCGAGGAGAGTTTCGGGAAGCTGAAGGAGATGCTGACCAGTACACCTGTACTGACATTACCCAAGCCGGGTGAGCCTTATGTGGTGTATACAGACGCTTCGGGAGTTGGTCTGGGTTGTGTGCTGATGCAGCAGGGGAAGATTATTGCGTATGCTTCGAGGCAGTTGAGGAAGCACGAGTGCAATTACCCTACCCACGATTTGGAGTTGGCTGCAGTTATCTTTGCACTTAAGATCTGGAGGTCTTATCTGTATGGCGGGAAGGTGCAGATATTCACAGACCACAAGAGTCTGAAGTATTTCTTCACTCAGCCAGAGCTGAACCAGAGACAGAGGCGCTGGATGGAGTTAGTCGCTAACTATGACCTGGAGATTGGGTACCATCCGGGTAAGGCTAATCTGGTTGCAGATGCGTTGAGTCGGAAGAGGGTAGCTTCAGATCAGGAGCGCGATATGGAGGCTCTGGTGAGCGAGATTAGTACGTTGAGGTTATGTGTGATCTCACAGGAGCCGTTGGGGTTAGAGGCAGCTAACCAGGCAGATTTGTTGACCAGGATTCGAGTTGCTCAGGAGAAGGATCAGGGTTTGATTGATGCTTCAAAGGCAGCCGGTTCAGAGTATGTGGCCTCAGCGAGTGGGATGATACTGGTGAACGGACGGGTTTGTGTACCCAAGGATGAAGATCTGTGGCGGGAGATCCTGAGGGAGGCTCATTCGAGCATGTTATCGATTCATCCGGGAGCGACCAAGATGTACCGTGACTTAAAGCGGTATTATCACTAGGTCGGGATGAAGAGGGATGCAGCTAGCTAGGTTGCAGCGTGCAACGTGTGTCAGCTGGTAAAGGCTGAGCATCAGGTCCCGAGCGGATTATTGCAGGGTTTGCCTATCCCGAAGTGGAAGTGGGATATGATTACGATGGATTTCGTAACGGGATTGCCAGTGTTGCGGACCTATGATGCGATATGGGTTATCGTGGATCGTCTGACGAAGTCGGCACATTTTCTGGCCATCAAGAAGACTGATGGAGCAGTAGTCCTCGCTAGGAAGTATGTGCGGGAGATAGTGAGGCTGCACGGGGTGCTAGTGAGTATTGTGTCAGACAAAGATCCGAGATTTACCTCAGAGTTCTGGAGGGCATTTCAGGCTGAGATGGGCACTAAGGTGCATATGAGCACAGCGTATCATCCTCAGACGGATGGGCAGTCTGAGAGGACGATTCAGACATTGGAGGATCTGTTGAGGATGTGTGTGCTTGATTATGGTGGTCATTGGGTGTTTCATCTGAACCTGGTTTAGTTTGCGTATAACAACAGTTACCAGGCGAGTATTGGGATGGCTCCGTATGAGGCTCTGTATGGGAGGCCATGTAGGACACCACTATGCTAGACTCAAGTGGGGGAGAGGAGCATGCTTGGTGCGGATTTCGTTCAGGAGACAACGGAAAAGATCCGTGTCTTGAGGCTGAACATGAGAGAGGCTCAGGATCGGCAGAAGAGTTACGCCGATAGGAGATGGAAGGAGTTGGAGTTTGAGCTGGGAGATATGGTGTATCTCAAGGCAGCGATGTTGAGGAGTCCTAACAGATCCATTTCAGAGAATAAGCTGAGTCCGAGGTTTATGGGTCCGTTCAGAGTGGTGGAGCGGGTCGGACCGGTGGCTCATAGACTGGAGTTACCTCAGAGTATGAAGGTTTTTCACAAAGTCTTCCATGTTTCAATGCTGCGTAAGTGTCTGCATGAGTCTGAGGAGGTGTTGGCTAGGATCCCGGAGGATCTTCAGCCTAACATGACGTTGGCGGCGAGGCCTGTAAGGATTCTGGAGAAGAGAGTCAAGGTGCTGCGTCGGAAGAGTATACCGTTGGTGAGAGTCGTGTGGGACTATGACAGTATTGAGGAGAAGACTTGGGAACCAGAAGCAGCGATGAAGAGGAAGTTCTCGAAGTGGTTCAAGGAGCAGGCGGTGGCTTGAGTCTTTTCTGGTTTTCAGAGTCTGTTTTTAGCATGTTGCTATGTTGTTGTTATGTATTTCGTTGTTGTTGTAACGAGTATACATTTTTTGGGAGATTTAATAAGATGGGATTTGCCTTGTTAAATGTGTGTAAGACGTGTGTTCTTGTGGGATGACTGGTGATGTCATGGTTTGTGATGACTAGTAGGTCATGTGGAGGTCTAGGGGTAGAAGTTCTATGTGAGTTAAAGCTTGCCTATCGGCTAGGATGGCTTGGAATATAAGTTCTATGCGGTTTGAGCTTGTTCATGTTCCAGGAGTGGCTGGAAATGAGGTTGTTCATTTGCCAAGAGTGGCTGGAAATGAGGTTGTTCATGTTCCAGGAGTGGTTGGAAATGAGGGTGCTCATGTTTTAGGAGTGGCTAGAAATGAGATAGTACATGTTCCATGAGTGGCTGGAAATGGAAGCTCTATGCGCGTTAGAATCTGTCTATTTCTTAGGAAGAGTCGGGAATAGAAGTCTTATGTGAGTTAGGACTGTCTTTCCAGGGACTCTGTGAGACACTCTGGTGATTGGGTTGTTTCGGATGACCACGAGAGGTAATTTCAGTCGACAGGTGCCTAAGATGCACGTTACAGAGTGATTGGTCTAGGGGATCGTGGTTCTCCTGGGTATACTTGAGGGGACAGTGATATTCTCTCCGGGGCAAAGTGGTCCCCTTGCATATACTTTGAGGGGTCGAAGCCTCTCCAGGGGATGTGTGATTTCTCTGCAGCCAAGCTTAGCGGACTGTGTGTCCTGAGAGTGGGAGGGGCTGGAGCATACCGAGAGCTGGATGGACGGCGGTCCTGAAGAAGGAGGGGTATGATATACTTCGAGAGCTCAAAGGGTGACGATCCTGATAGCAGAGTGTTGTATATAGATATGAGTATGAGCAATAGTATCTGTAATGTGGTTGTAAGCATGAGACTGGATGAACTTCGGGGATCAGGAGTGGATCTCGAGTGGTGCTGACCGAGGGTCAGGAGAGTGGATGTGGATGTCTAGTCTAAGGTTTCTACTTGAGTCTGGAACTTCGGTTTGGACAATCCTGGTAGCATATGTAACGCCGATGGTCGTACATGTTCTTGTTTGATTGTTGTACGATCATTTGGTCCAATGCGGGGTCAACGGTTGGGCGTACATGTTCTTGTTTGATTGTTGGGCGGTCAATCGGCCAGCCCTAATCCGGACCATGGGGCGTGCATCGTTGGTGTTTCTGGGTGAATCTGGTCGGGTTTCAGGCGAGAGTGTTAGCCTTAGTAAGACGGGTTGTGCGGTTCGAGTGTGATCTCGAGTGGTGCTGACCGAGGGTCAGGAGTTTTGAGGTGGATGTCGAATCTAGGGTTTGTACTTGCGTTTAGAACTTCGGTTCTGACAACCCTGGTAACATATGTAGCGCAATTGGTCGTGCATGTTCTTGTTTGATTGTTGTGCGATCATTTGGTCCAATTGGGGTCAACGGTTGACCGTTCATGTTCTTGTTTGATTGTTGGACGATCAATCGGGTAGCCCTAATCCGGATCAGGGAGCGTTGCATCATGGATGTTCCCAGGAGAATCTGGTCGGGTTTTAGACGGAAGTGTTAGCCTTAGTTAGACGGAATCGCGTGATTCGAGGTCGAATCCGTGGTAGTGGGGGAGAATTGTAACGCCCGTGAACCAAAAAGTGGATTTTTGGTGGTGTCGATCGACACAGGGTGGTGTGTGTCGATCGACACGGGGTTAAATTAGACCGGCAGGTTCGGTTTAATTGGCCGGTTTGGTGGGCCAGTTTAGGGAACCCTAGGGTTCGATATAAAAGGCAGAAACAGTTCTGGCCGTTTTTGGTTCTTCAAAAGCAGAATTCTGAGAGAATTGTTAGGATTTGTGTGTTCTTGAGCTGGGGATCTCGTAGGAGGCTGTTGGGAACGAGGAAGGATTGTTGCTGGGTTGATTCGGGTCTGGGAGGGACGAATCAGAGGTTGTTCTTCGTGTTCTTCGTCGTTCTTCATCCTTTTCAATCCTAATCAAGGTGAGTGCGTGACCGTAGGCTTGTATAAGTATAGGGAGTCAATGGAATATGACTGCTTGGTAGTTTCGTGTATTTGTGTCAGGATTTGTGCAGGAGCCTCGACGGATCGCATCAGATTTCAGTCGTGTGAGGATTGACTCGTTTCTGGGTTCTGCGACGTCGTGTCGATCGACACGAGGCCTGTGTTCTTTGACACCTAGTGGTTGTGTCGATCGACACAGTGAGGCTGTTGATCGACACGGTGTATTTTGGACTGGTTTTGTTGCTTGTTCGTGTATGCTTGTTTCTGTGTTCATCCTGGTATTGTCTTGGTTGTTTATACTTGTATTTAAATAGCTTGTAGACGGGATGACCGCGTCGCTGAGTATTTCTGATAATACTCACGCAACTCTTTTTGCCGTGCATTGCAGGTAAAGAGAAACTGTGATCGTGGAATCGTGGCGAGGAAGAAGAGATGATTTAGAGTCTCACTTGGATCGTCGTTCTATGGAATTGTTAAGTTGTTAGTCATTAGATATTGTTTATTGATATTGGTTGATTGGTGAACTGGTTTACTATTTAATGAAATATGGGATTCGTTAAAATTGTTGTGTTGTGAATTGATTTAATTGTTATGTATTCCGCATGTTTGATTGGACCGTTGAGGATTATCGTTTGTGATAATGATAATCCGGGTTTTTAATTAGAAAAATTTTAAATTTTTGGGTCGGGTCGTTTCAGAGACTGAGAGATATGAAATTGGATCCACGATTCAAAGAGAAAAACCATGGGAAAAAGAGAAGAGAGATTACCTTTCTCCTAAGCCAAACGACAGTGAGGCCTCGGCGGTGAGAAGGAGAAGATGCCGACAAGGCTGCTAGGGTTTTTTTTTTTACTTTTTTTCATCTAAACCATAAATTGATTTTTTATAGGTAAAGTAAAAAATTGGTTCGATTTGGTTTATGGGTTGGGTAAATAAATCAGTTTAATTGATTGGTTTGTTTGGTTAAAATAAAATAGCTCGGTTTACTATTATCGATTAAAAAGATGATTTGATAAATAATTCAAATGTAGACTTCACATGTAGACTTCATGTGGAGATTCCAAATGCAATCTATTTTTTTAAGTATTTAATTTCAGTTATATTTTTGTTGCAATTTTAAGAGTTTGAATTTGAATTTGAATTTGTTTCAATTTTGTGAGTTTCAATTTGAATTTATCTTAATTTCATTTTAATTTAAATTTTACAACCCAAAAAAGAAAAAAATCAAATCAAATTTTGCCACTTTTTCATGGAAAAAATGCAAACCATATTTCACAGCCACTCCAATCCGACCAATACATAAATAAACTTTTTCAAACATACAAAATTAGAGGCTCACCGAATAACTGTTTTTAATAATGCAGTACTTAAATTAATAATACATTAAAATCTTTTCAAGTAAACACAAACACAACCGTTCACACATACGAGGATTAGACACACTACCATCACATTCTTCACCTCGATGTTTGTTTGTCAGTCTACCGTGTAGACTTCTTTGTAAGTCTACCGTGTAGACTTCTTTGTCAGTCTACAGATATTTTTTCAAGTCTATTATCGAACAAAGAAAAATTAACAACAAGAACAAAAAAACTTATTGTGACGAAAGTGTGACTTAGATCTGGAATAATAGGAGAGAAACAAATGTGAATAAATGCTTAAAGACATGTGTGAAGATAAAAGGAGATGAGAAGGATGGAAGGTCAGATAAAGTTTACCGGCTCGAAAGGAGGATATATGAGGACGACGAAGGGTCAGATCTGCAACAAACCATAAACAAGACCATAAATAAGTGAGAAACAGATGAAGATGATATAACTACCATCTAAACCATTACAACATAAACTCATGAAATATCAGACAAAAATAACTACCAACATATCACTACATCAATATCAAAACATATGTTTAGTCTTCATTTCATTATGAATATGTAACCTAGTTTAGCTTTGTTTTTTTAATTTATGAAATTTTGTGAAATTTTAATTTTTATACTTCACTATTATTTATATTTTTAGTCATGAATACAAATGTTTAATCAAACTAATTTTTGTTAATTTATAAATTTAAATTTCATATATAATTAGTAAGTAGACTTTCATTGAAGTCTACAAAATATCTAAAGTAGACTTCATTAAGTCTACTTATAGAGTAGACTTCTGTAGTACAATGTAGACTTCTCGAGGGTTACAATGGTAATTATGGCTTCCGTTTTTTTTTTCATAAGGAGTGTAATTGTAATTTCACTACCCCCTTGGGTTAGTTTTGCCAAACATGAGATAAAGGGTCTAGTTTTGCATTTAAAATGAAATTGTGGGTTATTTTTAGCAATTTCTCCTAAATAAAATTTGGTTCGTATGCAACGTTGCAAAAATAAATCAAGTTTTAAATGGATATGATTTTTAGTGATACTTACTAAGTTATTTGTGGGTAATTTGGTTTGTTGTGGTGAATGTATTTGTGTTTATGCCGCGCTTATCCTTCTCATGAAATTATGTACCAACATACATCTCTCGTGCTTATATTACCATTGCTTGATTTTAACAACCTTATCATCAGAAGTCATGGATTAACCACCCTCAGCTCGTGATATATTCAAAAATTCCATACTCATAAACAAAAGGTACATCGCCTAATTTTAAAGTTTTAACATGTTCATATTTAATCTTGAATTTACTAAGAAAACTCGTGAACCATGGCTCGTAAACATGTTCATATATAATCTAAGTTTTTATAATATAATTTATATGATTTTTTGTTTTGTTTTTGTATTGGGTGTCATTCCTTATCATGGTTCTTGGTAATGGACTAATAACTATGCGAGAATTCTTGTTTGATGATATCCACATCTTCGTCCTCCATATTCTCATCGTAATACTTTCCATTTCATCGCCAACTATTGTTCATCTTCATCACCATTGTCATCCTTATCATATACTCATTCGCTTCATCCATAACATCAAATTAATTTCTAAAATTATTCAAATAATTTATTTTATCGAAAAAAAATAAAAAAAATTTACTAAAGCCATTTTTCAACATAACAAACATTTGTTTGTTTTGATTAATGCTTCATTAAAGATAAGCTTTACAATACAACGTGTTTATATACAACACATTAAACCGATATAACACACTAAACCGAAAGATAAACTAAACCAAATAACAATAGATTAAACCAGCAACAATAACAAGTGTAAATATGATCTAAAACCAGTCTCATAACCAAGAAAAACACATGGTCTAGCTCTTTCAGTAAATTTATGTCTATCCTTTTGATGAGTTGAAACATAACATAAACAACCAAACACTCTAAGAAAAGAATAATCAGGAACTTTCTTATGCAAAGTTTCAAATGGTGATTTATCCTTTAAAACTGGGGTTGGAAATTCTATTAATGAGAAAGACAGCTGTTGAAACACATTCAGGCCAATATGCTATTGGAATATGAGACTGAAAATACAATGATTGTGTAACATTTAAAAGATGTTGGTCTTTCCGTTCGACCACAGAGTTTTGTTGAGAGGTATAAGCACAAGAGTGATAATGAATGATGCCTAAACTTGGAAGCAAAGTTTTGAATTGTAGTTCAGGTGCATTATCAGATCTTATACTTTTAACTTGATATCCATTTTGTGTAGAAATGAGTTTTAAAAATTCAGGAAAAAACTTTGAAACATCACCTTTATGATGCAAGAAATAAATCCATGTGACACGAGTGCAATCATCAACAATGGTGAGAAAGTAACGATATCCATTAACAAATGTTACATGAAAAGGACCCCATGTGTCTATGTGAATCAAATTAAAAGGTTCATCTGAAATTTTATTATTAGACACAAAAGGTAAACATTTTTGCTTTGATAAATGGAAAATTTTACAATGAAATTCATCTAGTCTAGGTAAAATGGAAAGACTAGGAGACAAAAATAAAACCCTTGAGATGGAAGGGTGACCAAGACGCTGGTGCCACAACTCAGGAGAAGCAACCAGGAAAGAAACATGATTAGCAGGAGAAGTGGATTCATTTTGGTTCAGAAGGTACAGATCATGTGACTCACTAGCCTGACCAATCATCATGTCCTGTGAATGATCTTGAATGAAACAAGAATCATGATAAAAATGCACTGAATTTTTTTTGTTCTTTTTAGTTAAACAACTAACACTAATGAGATTGAAAGCAAAAGAAGGAACATAAAACACAAAATGCAGAATGAGCTTGTCACTAAGATGCACAGTTCCAGAAAAATGAATAGGAATGATGGTTTTATTTGGAAGAGTTACTGTGGTGTTAGTCATGTTTTTGATGTCAGAAAACAATCTCAGGTCACAACAGATATGACAACTAGCACCAGTATCCAAAATCCAAACCGTTGCTAGTAATTTAAGGCTTGGTTCCAAAGCAGAAATATAGTGAGAAGGTACAATAGAGGTACCTTGTGCTGAAATTAAACTAGTGTGCCCTGAAGCAGGTGATGCCCCTATGACTAGATACGCAGAACCTTGGAGTTGTCTGTTCAACTGAGCAATTAGCTGAGATATCTGTTCTGAACCACTGTTGGACGCATTACCAGTAACCAAATTTCTTGCATTATTCACCACGTTCACTGAGTGATTGATATGAGGTCCACCATTGGTATTCTCAACTGAAGATGAACCAACAGGAGCATAGTTGGTACCATCGTAAGATATGACTGGTGGAGTAGACTCTATAGATTGAGAATAGACCATGTGAACACCATTTGTTGATGACAACTTTCCTTTAGCTTTGTCTGCAGTAGAGCCTTTATATCCTGGAGGATATCCATGGATTTTATAGCACCGGTTGACAGTATGTCCAAGTAAACCACAATGTGAACAGATAGGTCTAGGTTTTCCTTGATATACATTCCTTTGAGGACCTTGATATGAAGATCGTGATTTATCTTGAGATACAGTTGTTGAAAAACCGGAGAATCTGAAGCAGTAGGAGCTAAAGTGCCTTTTTGCTCATCTTGAGCCACAAAATTGTAAATCTTGGTGAATGTAGGAAGAGGATCCATCATTATAATTTGTTTTCTGGTCTGAGCAAAGGAGTCATTCAAACGCATCAAAAATCTCACAATATTCCTTTTCTCATATAGTTGAATCCATTTGTCATTAGATCCACAAGTGTATTTTCCACAAACACAGGAAGGCAACTCCTCAAAGTTCTTCAATTCTTTCCATAAGGTAGTAAGTCGTGTATAATATGCATTGAGATATAAGGAACCTTGATGTAAGCGATCCAGTTGATCTTGAACACTATAGATCTTAGAGAGATTACTTTGCTTAAAACGTCCTTCTAGATTCAACCATAACAACCGAGCATCATCAAAATATACTGTTCCAGCTCCAATTTCTTTGGACATAGTGTTCGTAAGCCAAGTACACACCATATCATTGCATCGACTCCAGGATCCATAATCAATGTGTGATTCCAAAGGTTTAGAGATAGTACCGTAGATGAATCCGAGTTTATTCTTTGCATTGAGAGCTTTAACAATCGATCGACGTCATGTATGGTAGTTAGATTCACCGATAAGATTATCCGCAACAAGATATACTCCAGGATTGTCTGCAGCATGAAGAAACAACGGATTCGCATATAGATCTGAGTTGGTGACTTGCGAAGCTGAAGAATTCGAGCTGATGACATTAGGATTTGATTCGGTCACCATTATTGAGCTGCGAAGTGAAGATTGAAGTAGAAATCAAAGAAATTAACCAGAGAATTCTTTGACAAAGATCCGATTAAGAAGATTTTTCGATCAATCGAGACAAAATTGAACGGAGAAGAAGAAGATTGCAGATTCAATCGATAAGAATTCGATTAAAAACACAGAATTTTGGCGGAAGATGATGAATGAAGCTGGGGATTTTGCTCTGATACCATTTCAACATAACAAACTTTGTTTGTTTTGATTAATGCTTCATTAAAGATAAGCTTTACAATACAACGTGTTTATATACAACACATTAAACCGATATAACACACTAAACCGTAAGATAAACTAAACCAAATAACAGTAGATTAAACCAGCAACAATAACCAGTGTAAATATGATCTAATACCATTGAGACTCCTTGACCAAAACAAAAGAAAAAAAAAGAAAGTGAATACCGGAATTTGATTATAGATAGTAATGGTTAAGAAACATAGACACTAATGCTTTGCTGCCTTTTGATACAATTGCCATCAATGAAAGGCTGAAGCCATCGATAGCATGAATCAACAACAAAGGAAAAACATATCTCAATCGTGCATGCTAGAAAATTCTCCATACGTATCTCATTAATCCTCAGCAATAAATATAACTTCTTTATCTCATTCCAGATCAAACCAAAATTCTTATCATACCCTTCTCATCTTCTGTTATATTTTTGAAATTAGATATCCCAACAGAAGTTTTATATATCTTACATATAGCCAGCAGAGAAAACCACTACACGAAACCTGATCTTTGCCTAATCGCAATATAAGCAGAGAATTCAGTGCAGATCCCATATCTCAAACATCATATCCTTGAAACCAATATCAGTTTTTAATGCATTATAAACGAATAGAAAGAACCGAGAAAGACACATCGTCAAAAAAATATTTCACAATCGATAATCTCCAAGTGCTAATATGCACACAACTACAACTGTAGAACTCAAGTAATCATATAACTCTTAGTGAGTCCAAACTACCGTAGTCTTAGTCTTTGTAAAACTCATCCATAAATCTCAGGGGAGACTTACCACCACTACTACTACCGCCAAACATGTCCAACGAACCAGAACCAACTTCGACGAAAGTAAATGGTGGCACTGGAGAGAGATACATCCTCTTCTTAAGCTTGTTATTCATTATACCACTGGTTTTATGCGAATTCCCAAACAGGTCTAGACTCGCTAAGTGAATTCTACGGTATGAAGCCGCCAGCTTCGTTGCTTATCTAGTTCACAATCACCATCTCTGATAATTATCCTTAATTGACTTAATTTGCTTTGATTTTCTGTCGGGAGCTCAATCGTATAAACCAATACGATACATGAAAGGTAGTTTAGCAGCAAAGAAGTTTCCGAATTTACAATCTATGAGAACCCTTTGCATCAAATCACTGGAGAATTGTGGCCATCACTAAGAATCTATGCGGCCATCATCTCCAAGTTAATTGTGGGTAATTTGGTGCATGTATTTGTGTTCAAGTCGCGCTTATCATTCTCATGAAGTTTTGTACCAACATACATCTCTCGTACTTGTAGAACCATTGTTTGATTTTAACAACCTTATCATCAAAATTCATGGATTAACCACTCTCAGCTCGTGATAAATTCAAAATTTCCAATTACTCATAAATTGAAGGTACATCGGAGAAATTTAAAGTTTTGACATTTTCATATTTTAATCTTGAATTTACTAAGAAAACTCGTGAACCATGGCTCTTAAACATGTTCATATATAATCTAAGTTCTTATAATAGAATTTTTATGATTTTTTGTTTTGTTTTTGTATTGGGTGTCATTCCTTATCATGGTTCTTGGTAATTGACTAATAATTATGCAAAAATTCTTGGTCTTCGTCTTCCATATTCTCATCCTAATCCTTTTCATTTCATCGCCAAATATTGTTCATGTTCCTCATCACCATCGTCATCCTTATCATATATACTCATTCTCTTCATCTAAAACCATATTCTATTATCTAAATAACGCATTAATTTCTAAAATTATTCAAATAGTTTATCTTATCGAAGAAAATAACAAAAAATTAAAAAACGAAGAGAGCTAAATAATAGAAAAAATGAAAAATAAAGTATTACATATTTACTTTCAAGCTTTTGAAAAGTATTGCAAACCTCTCCTTTGACTTTCATCTGCTATTTGCGTGTTTCATGAATCACTTTATTTTGCTTCGGCCCAGCTCCATGGTTATAAACGAAGAGCAAACAGCTTGCACTGCGTCCATATCGTCTTCCTACTCCAGTCGGTCTCTGGCTGGTTATCTCTGTAAAAGAAAGATACTCAATTCGGAAACACAAGTACTGTAATCAACATAAAGTATTTAAGAAACACTTAAAACACTTCCATTACTGTAAACATAGGACTGCTACATGCAACTCCTATTGCAACAAGAACATATTACACAATCTTACAAAGATGGGATAAACTCTCAACCTAGTCTACCCATGAACTCACGACATCTTATACAACAAGATTCATGTTCTACACCAATTCCTAATCTACCCAGATGAAACAGGTTCCACTTACACTCTCACAATTTCACTTGCGCGAAGAACTAACTACTAAAGGTGACAAAAACATCTATTATATTGATGTTCCAATTACCAATATAATAAGTGGAATCTTGCTTCGGACCAGCAGACCATCCACTGTTCTGTGATATAGAGCAGTGTTTCACCTGCCACTTCACTTTGTGCAAAGCGCCAACCTTATGCTTTTTGCCTTTTGCCTTTTGCATAAGGTCACTTCCTTGTTTGTTGAACCAAACTTCTGCACCATCTCTCCCACTTACATTCCCATAGCTCGAGACACTCATGACCTTCACACGTGTAGAGTTGACTTCACACGTATGACAGTGACTTCAGCTATTCTTGTCTCCTGTGTAACACATGACTCTTCACACCTTCTTTGATCCTTAGTTACCATCTTCGATGCCTCTACAATCACCACCTTTTTACTTGAGTATGTCAATCCAAGCAACCTGTCTAAACAGAACACATAGAGGGCAGATACACACTATGTAATGGAATCATCTCAGTGATGTCCAAGATCCTTTCAACAACAATACTAGAATAGAGCCATAGTATGAAACCACCTTAGTGAGTTTCTAGACCGTATTCACATGTATGTTGGATAGATGAAAGCATGCTAAGCAAAAACCAGCAAACGAAGCAATATAGATACTTAATAAAATCACACGAGAGAGTTTGAAACAGAGAAGTCCAAGACCAGGTTCAATACTTAAACAACACAACCATCCTAAGGCAAAGTTCAAAACCTAGGAGATTCTAAAGAATTAAGTATCAGAGACAAATAAGAGATAAGAAATAAGTTTTTAAGTTTCTAGAGAAGAAGGATTATCATGATTCAAAATGATTCAGAAGAATCAGGGGAATCAGGCTTCGTCTTTGATGTGTCGGTCCTGTCCTATTTCCTCACACCAGTATGTTTCACCAAGGCACGCTCCCCCTTAGTTGCACGCACCCCCTTAGTTGCACGCACCACTTCACCATCTTTGTTGACAGTGAATCCATATTCCCCCCCTGCTTGGATGCATACTCATGTAAAACCACAAGCTAAATAGGAATATTAACTGAAGAGCAACATAGGAGGGATAGAAAAACCTGTCATACGCATATGGATAGACTTAACCATTTTCATTAAAAGATTGAAGTCATGAACAATCTCTGAAAGACGCGGTTTAGTAGGCATTCCAAACATGGAAAATGACTTGCTAACGAGTTGAAGAAGTCTTGGAGCAGCAGAGGTTTGATCATCAATGAGATTTAACAAGAATAATGCGTTGAAAGCACATGAGTTAATCAATGAGATTCGGATAAGCAAGGCAATATGGCAGCGCAAGCTTAACACAGTCTAGGATCTCATCAAACACCAACATGCCAAAAAGGGCTTGTTGTGTACGAGCATATAGCCCAACATTCCCCTTTCTCTAGACATGGTTATCCTGTCGGCTGTTGGCGGCCAATTGTAGCAGCAAATCTTGTAAAAGAAAGCCATGTTAGGACTCATCTGAGGAGGTGTTAGAATGTCCCAATTGTTGACGTGTCCTTGAGACAATTCAGCAATAACTAGTTCAATAGGATCCTCCATACTTGGTACCTTGGACTCCGGATCATACTCATATTCTTGTAGTTGAAACATTTGGTTGATAATTGTTTGAGAGAACTCATACATCGCACCCCTGACATACACATTGGTAGCCATCATCTCTGGTTTCCATGTCATCAAGATTCGCGTAGAATTCCCTGACCACTTCCAGAGTGTAGGGTTTAATCTCTATTACAGTTGGGAGTAATCTGGCATTGATGATGAGCACTTCTGAGTCTGGAGAGTTTGAAGCACCGAGAGGCAAGATCCACATGTTGTTGAAGTTTTTGGCTACCATGAGTTTGTAGTGCTCCTCAGCCACTGCAGTAACGAATGTTTTGTTGTATGGAGTCACAGAGCTTTTCTTAAATTCAGGATACTTCCTGTCATGGCTCAGAACAATTCTTCGATTTGCTTCATAGCGAAGGAGAAATGGAGGAGTAGAGGCCTCTGTGTCCTCAGAAAGATGAGACATTGCAGGCTTTGCATGTTTTTCCTTCGAGACCTTGGAGATTCCGGCTGGTGGAAGCCCTGAATCTGACTCACCACTGCCCTCTGTTGTGGTAGTGGGGGCTACTTTGCTCTGAGTTCGAGCGCAAAGACGTTGGGTGATAGCCCCTTTTACCAACTCCGCTTTGAATGTTGCTGAGGATTTTGCTTTCTTGGCTTTAGATCCTTTGCTAGTTGTAGCAGGCCTCTTGTTCTTGGTGGGAGTAGGTTTTTCCACGATCTGTGGTTCATCCTCCGAAGACATCGAAATTGTTGAACAGAGAAATTATGAAGAAGAATTTGGTCAAGAAGGTACAACAGATGAAGAGAATTAAAAAATAAACGTTTCTTTGAGAGATGAAGGTGGTAGAAATTAGGGTTTGAAAAAGAGTAAAGTAAAAAAGGAAGTTTGGTGTAGACGGTTTTATGACGAGAAAGGGACGGTTGAGTTCCGCTTTTCTCGGTTTTGATGAAAAAGCACGGTAACCACCGCTCATCTTTATCCTCTTCTTTGGTCAGAAACCGTTCGGCCCAAGCCCAGTAATTTCTTTTTACCGAGGTAATAGTGGGCATAATTTTCCTAAAGAGTGAGGATACCAAAACATAACATCCATATTAGTAAGACAATAATTAGCCGAAGCCAACCTCAGTGTAGTACACAACACACATGATTTTGACTCACACTACTTCCATGAGTAAGCAGATAACCCCATTTTGGTGGCAGGATAAAACGTATAGCCATAACAACCTAAGTACAAATTTGCACAAGAACGAGACCAAGCGCAACCCTTCATTGTATCACAAAGGTCATGAGTTACCACACACAAAGATCAAAGTAGCAAACGAAAGACTTTTGAAAAATCTGATCAACCCACCAATCCATTGTGGTAGCTATTTCTCAGAGTGTAGCTTTCACCAACAGTGATTGACCCAGACTAGCTTTCACATTATCATTCAAGTTCAGACCTTTAGAGAGAAAAAAAAAGAAATTCCCAAACTCAGATGTTTTTGACACAGAAACACCAAGTGGTAAAGACAAAGGTTTTAGGACTTTTCTCCCCCTTTCTGTGAACCTTTCTCTTGAACACAGAAGAGATTAGGACTTTTCTCCTACTCTTTCGTTTAATAGATCATGGGACTTTTTCCCTTTTTTTTTTTAACCGATTATGAGACTTTTGTCCTTTTTTTTTGATTTAACAGATCATGGGACTTTTCTCCCCCTCCCTCATTTGTTATACAAGAACCCCAGAGCAAGTGGTTGACCACATAAACAAAATAGATTGAAGGAAGGACATACAGAAAACTGAACAAGAATGATAAGCAGCTCTTTTCCTGAAACAACATACCGATAGGAGGTTTTAAAGAGTGATATAGAACAGTGGATAAAAAACCAACTTGTTACTTCTAATCCATGAGGATGGATCACCCTACCTGGTTGAGACACAACGGGAGATTAGTGCTTGCTGAGAACATGAGTGCTGTGTTCCTCAGAAGAATGCCTTACAGCTAAATTTTCAAGACTTAAATTCTTGATAGAGTGTGTAACCCTAAAGCTACACTTTTCATTATTGTAGTAGTGGATTTTTACCTGTTTTGGGAGAAAGGTAAAATACATATCATACCAGAATTGAGTGAGAGAAGTAATTGTCTCATTGTGGCTCTTCTTGAGAGCAGTGTTACAGACCGCATTCTGTTGTTTGTTATAGTGACACAAAATTTCTTAATCTGGAGTTCCTTGGTATTGTTTACCTCCTGTGTTTCTCCTGAATTTTATAGTAGAGAGAGCATTCTTATTAGTTAGAAGAGTGTTGAATTGAGAATTCATACCCTGGGATTTCCTCGGTGAGGATTGATGAAGTCGAGCCCACATTAAGTTATTGTTGAGACTCTGTAAATCCCTGAGATTATGTGTTAACCAGTTGTATGTGTTGAGTATGGCATGACACACTTTTGTTTCAAAAAGGGTCTGTGCTGAATCAGACAACCTTTGTATACCTCCTTGAGACTCTTGCCGTTCTTTCCACACATAGCAGTTTTCTTTCCTTCTGACTCCCATCATCAAATCCGTTCCATTCTCATTGTAGACCCAACAATGAATGTCATCGAACACAACCTTGAGACCTTCAGAGCACACCTGACTCACACTAATCAAATTCATCTTTAGACCATCCACGAGATACACATTATTCAGGTGAGGCACATCCTTTTTGATTGTGTTACCTTTTCCTATGATTCTTCTGGTCTCACCATCACCAAACACAACATCTCCGCTGACATTCATGCATAGATTTGAAAGACAGCTGGTAGTACTTTTCATGTGTTTTGTGCACCCACTGTCAAAATACCAGCTTGGTTCTTCGTTTGCTTCTTCAATGATGTACGCCATTTGGGTGACCTCTAGAACTGTCTTCTCCTTAGTTTTTAAGTCAGGTTCACTATGGCTGTTGATGTGGAACAGACCGATGTCCTTGATTTCTTCAGTGATGTTCCTGAATTTTTTATACAATTCTTTCTTAGTTACCCAGACTCACCCAAATCGGGAGGGTTCAATCCAACATCGTTTGGATTTCCAAAGCTGATGACTGATCCTCTTCCTTTCGAAACACCTTTGCCACTGGTGCTTAGTCCTTCCACAGTGGCAACAACTTCTATTTCTTGTCGTTGTAGTTGGTTTATTCTTTTGACTTCTTTCTTTTGAACTTGCAACTGTTCCTTGCAGTTTATGTTTTTTCTCACAGTTTCTCGGCAGACGAATAGATCTTGGCAAATGACTTTCCTTCTTAGCTGGTTTAGAATGGCCATGTGCAACCTTTGGAAGTTTTCTTTCCTTCACAAACACAGTTGAGTAGCTCTAGGGTCCTTCGACTAATGTTGCCCATCCAGGATATCCAAGTCCTCGATGAGATGACTCAATTCTTCCCATAGTTAGAATCTTCTCAAGTTGCTGAGTCCCAACAGCTGAACATCACTGAACCCGTGGTGAGGACAATCTCTCTGGTAGGACTTGAATCTTCCCCAGGAAGCATTAAATGCTTCAGTCGGACCCTGCTTGAACGTAGAGATCTTAGTCCTCAGATCCTCGGACCTCGCCTCATATAAGAAGTTATTGAGGAAAGCATTCTTGGTGTCCTCCCAAGTAGTCAGCGAACCAGGCTCCAACTGCTTCAGCCAGTAGGCTGCTTCTCCACTAAGAGAGTAGGGGAAAAGCTTGCAGTAGAGGTAATCGCTAAAGACTCCATTAGCCTTAATGTTAGATGCTAGGTCCTCAAACCTCTCATTGTGGTCCATGGGGTGCTCAGAAGAAAGACCATGGAACGGGTGCTGAGCCACAAGTGAGAAGAAAGCAGGTTTCAACTCAAAATCGCTCCTCTGGAACGCAGGAGGACGAATTGCTGCCCTGTTGGCATAGAACTCGTCAGACCTATTGTACTCTCCCAGAGTACGCCCACGCCCAGCTGGCTCTTCTAAAACAACAACCCCGTTCTCATCTATCCTCTGACCCTGAGCATTGCGTCTGCGACCCTCAGCATCCTCAAAGAACCCATCTTCACCTCTAATAAGAATTAACGGATTCATGTTGGCTGCCTTTCTTGCTGCTTGGTTGGTTCGTTCTAACTTTCCAATCTCAAGGTTGAGATCAACAAGCTCTTCGTTCTGGTTGCTCCTGGTAATGCGATTAGGCATAAACCTGAAACACACAAGACAAAGAGAAAAGAAAAAGTAAGTAATAAAACAAAAATAAAAAACTTTGACAAAACTCTAAAATCAAAAATCGAATGGTGATTTTGATTCCCCGGCAACGCCGCCAAAATTTGATATGCTCAAATTTGCCCTGAGCTACTCTCTCAAATTAAGAATTAAGAGATCGTAGTAGTTTTTAGGGATCGAATCCACAGGGAACCTAAACACACAATCGATTAGTGAATTCAAAGTATGCTAAGTAAGAATGTATTAATGTAATGAAAAATAGCAAAATAAACAGTGAATGAAGATTTAAGGTTCTTGTAATCAATTAGACAAAAGAGTTAGGCTATGGGTAATTCGCAGGAAAAAATTGAAATACGGTTGTGTCAATCAACACAGATGTCCGTGTCGATCGACACGAGGATAAAAACGTTTAAGATTTTATTAAGCGCGGTTCTAGAACACAAACACGAATATAAAACCAATCAACTTTCGTTGCAGAGATTATCTATGACTAAATCCCTAAATTCCAAATTTCTTTGCAAACTTAGTGAATAAAGACAAGGATTAAGTTCAGGTTCAATTGTTCACAAAATTATTAAGCCAAATTTCTTTGCGAATAGATAATTTTGCTCATCTAAGATTATGTTCGGTTGTTAATAATACTTTCGCATCTATTAAAGCAACATAGGATATCCAATTTCAGTTGATCAGTCCTAAGATCAGAGCTAAATCAATCTAGATGAAGAATATAAAGGTAAATCCTAACAGATTTTCAGTCCTAACAATTTCTCATCAAACCCTTGAATTACCCTAAACCTAACAAGCAAACTACTCAAACATAGATGCATGAATGATATAAATTGCATAAAAGAGATAGAGTAAGTGATACAGAGTTTTAGATCGATGAAGTCTGAAAGTCTGAAATCTTCTTAAAAGCTCTGTCAATTTTTGAATCTCCAAGTCTTTATTAAAAACTAGATCCTCCTCTAAAAGTCTAAATAAAAACTATATATAATGTGTAAGGACTGGGCTTTTCTGAAAACTTCTGGGCTTCATGGGCCCAAGAGGAAATTCTTCTCTTCTCGTCAGACATGATCGTGTCGATCGACACACAGGCCCGTGTCAATCGACACAGACATGTAAAATTGACTTTGACTTGATCACTTCGTCTCTTCTTTCTTCGATGCTCCAAAATGCTCCAAAAGCTTCCATTAAGCTCTAATCGTCCTTTAACCTGTAAAGACTCAAAAAGACTAAAAAAATACCAAAAATACTCTATAAAAAAGACTTATATCATGGTCGAAAACGGGTAAAAACCATGATATATCAGGGACTCTCTTGTACTGGCAGAAAGGCTACAAAGTTTAACATATCCTCTTCTTTTCCTTCATTATCCTCATCTGAGTCAGACTCACTAAAGGTGATGAGAGATTTTTCTTTTCTTTTCAAGAGATTTGGACACTCGGTCTTTATGTGACCACACCCTTTACACTCATAGCACTTTAGCTCCTTTCGTTTGGTAATTGGACACTCTGGTCTGATGTGACCATTTTCTCCACATTCAAAGCACTAAATGTCTCTTCTGCTCCTATCACATTCTTCATTGGACCGAAGGTTCCTTGAGTTTCCTCTTTTATTGTTTCAGAACAGACTTCAAAATTGACTTGATGATCCTTGATTATGACCTTGAAAAACACAATTGAGAGCCTTTCCAAAGTTTCTAGCCATGAGAGATATCTCATCTTTTAAACCTTTCAAAGAGTCCATGTCTTCTTTAACAGAGAAGGTTATCCCCTTGGATGTCAACTGTCTATCCTCATTTATTTCCATTTCCTTTGATTTCAGAATTCCAACGAGTTCTTCAAACTTTATTGAATCCAAGTTTCCAGAAACTCTCATCATAGCTTTGTGTGCTGCAAACTTTTGAGGTAGACATCTCAGCAATTTCTTGACAAGTTTCTTATCCTTGTAGGTTTTACCTAATACTTTGGCTTCATGAGCTTTTGAAGAATATCCCAAGCCTGTTTGGCCGATTTATACCCCTGAATGAGTTTAAACTCATCTTCTTGAACTGCACTAAAGATGGTGTTCAAAGCACGCCCATTGAAATTAGATAGCTTCTTCTCCTCAATCGTTCACGCTAACTTTGGCTTGAGAACCTTAAACCCTTCATCGGAGACTTGAGACAGAGGTTCCCACCCTTCTTCGACAGCAGTCCAGGCACCCTCTCCTTGCCCCCAGATATGCTGAGTAATCTTTACTTTCTAGTATCCATATCTTTTAGTATCTAGAAGTAACCCCTTATTAATACTCGTTGTTTCCGAAAACGTTTCCATGTCACAAAGCCTCCACCTGTTAAGAGAACACAATTCCTTGGTTTGATGTTTAGTTCTGATACCAAATATAAAAGAAAGGGTACTCAATTCGGACACACAAGTACTGTAATCAACATAAAGTATTTAAAAAACACTTAAAACACTTCCATTACTGTAAACATAGCACTGCTACATGCAACTCATGTTGCAACAAGAATAGATTACACAATCCACAAAGATGGGATAAACTTGAACCTAGTCTACCCAAGAACTCACGACATCTTATACAACAAGATTCGTGTTCTACACCAGTTCCCAATCTACCCAGATGAAATAGGTTTCATTCAACATAAAATCACTCCACTCATTCTTGAGTTCTTTAGGGAGTACACTCTCACAATTGCACTTTTAATTTTGCGTGAATAACTAACTACTAAAGGTTACAAAAAAATCTATTATATTGATGTTCCAATTTCCAATTTAATAAGTGGAGTCTTGCTTCGGACCGGCAGACCATCCACTATTCTCTGACAGAGAGTATTGTTTCACCTGTCACTTCACTTTGTGCAAAGCGCCAACCTTATGCTTTTTGTCTTTTGCATAATGTCACTTACTTGTTTGTTGAACCAAACTTAGGCACCATCTCTCCCACTTATATTCCCATAGCTGGAGACACTCATGACCTTCACACATGTGGAGTTGACTTCACATATATGACATTGACTTCAGCTATTCTTCTCTCCTGTGTAACACAGGACTCTTCACACTTTCTTTGATCCTTAGTAGCCATCTTCGATGCCTCTACAATCCCTAGCATTAGACTCCTTCAAGTTCTGCATTTTTTGAATCTAGAACTTTCCAACATGGAACTAAACCAACCCCACACATCAATGATCAATCATTCTCCCACGTTGGAATAGAGAGTTTGCAATTGGCTGCACAAACATATAAGAATTTGAGAGTTAGAAACTTATGTTCTCAAGTTAAATCAAAGTTAGAAATATGAGGATTAAGAATAAATCATTCTCAAAACATATTTGGTTGATATTTTTTCTTATATATTTGACCCCTCTTCTCTTCAGTTTTAAGTTACACAATTCCATGCTCAATGAACCAATTAAAAACATTGATGTGCGATAAAGCTACTATTTAGGGTTTATGCAGTTAGGTCTTTAAATTTATAACCTTAGGGAACTGCAAGTGCACAGTTAAGACAATTGTAGTACTTAGGGATCGTTCCGCTGAGGACTTAGTGATGAATGCACTACAAACCTATATGATTCGGATTAAGATAAGGGAACATATTATTTGGTTTTAGGGTTTTATGGAAGCAAATAACAAAGCAATAAAAGTAAAAGGGATAGATATCAATTAAGATTAGAAATCAAACAGTTCATAAAACATATGCAAACACAAGCAATCGATTTAAGGTTTTAATACTAGTTGTTCTAGAACTCATATCACTAAGGTAAGGTCATCCCACTATCGTGAAGTAACTAACCATCTACGTTTTACACCCTAATAGACTCAACTATCGCAGGTTATTACAAGGTGAAAACATGCATTATTGGTCGAGATTGATTGTTCACTAAACTCCTTAACTAACCTTTCGAATTGTTAAGGTTTCTAGCTCATCGAATACTAGGTCCGGAGATATAACAAGCTTTTGGAAAGTATATCAACCTAAGATCAGTCCTTGGGTAGCTAAACCAATTCATGCTTTAAGTATAAATAAAGATGAAAAATCAATTCTAGAATAAATCCCTAAACGATTAAATGCGTAAAAACATAGAATTAAGAGAATGAATAGAAATCAAATCAAAGCTATAACTCTAACATGTTTTGCAACACGTAGCAGCAAGAGTAAAGCACATAGACATTATAATTCATTGATCTATCTAACCGTAAGGAATTAGATCTCATCTCTTTGCAATAGGGCAAAGATCAACCTATCCTTAAAGGCTTCTAAAATCAAATAAACATGAAGAACAAGAGAAAAACGAAATACATTGTTTAGGTATTGATTTAGGCTGTTAAGGCCGACTGCTTGAGTTCTTAGAGAGGCTAAAAGCAGGTATATATAGGGGTTCAAGGAGGCATAAGTCGGCTAGGGTTTCTTCGGGCAAATACGTCATTTCCGGTCAAAAACTGAGGCAATTTCGGTCATGATAAGGATCAGCCTGTGTGACCGGTATTGGAAGCTTCTAAGATGCTTCTAAAAGGTCATACAAAGGCTGGATATCGGCCCATGGCCTGGCCCGGTTCTTGGCTTCATTCTGCACATACTTTACTTCGAAGACAGTTTGACATATCCTCAGTGTTTCGGGTGTATCTTCCAAAGTACAGCTTTAATTGATGAAATTACAACTCCATTGGAAATCTAACTCAAAGGGCTATCTCCACACCACGTTTCATTACATTCCCAGTTGATTTGATCTTCCGTTCATCAGTGAACTTCTGGCATATACATTATGTCCAGATTGAGAATGTGCATTATCTTCAAGATAAAATGGCTGGGCTTGGTTCCTTTGACTTGGATAAGTAGCTGCATCATAGATAATACTCCATTTGCTCCATTTTACATCCTTTTGATAATAAAACCTGTTAAGACCTTAAAATCTACATATACGAGAAAATTACCTCTTTTGGTTCAAAAGTTTTATTAATATATATAAAAAACATACTAAAATAGATAGAAAAGTGGTAAATTATAGGGTATATCACCCCTCTTCTCTTCAAAAAGGAAAAACAAACTTAGACTTTGATGTGCAATCAAACAAAAGTCCCCGGCAACGGCGCCAAAAAACTTTGATGTGCGATAAAGCTACTATGTAGGGTTTATGCAATTAGGTCTTTAATTTATAACCCTAGGGAACTGCAAGTGCACAGTTAAGACAATTGTAGTACTTAGGGATCGTTCCGCTGAGAACTTAGTGATGAATGCACTACAAACCTATATGATTCGGATTAAGCTAAGGGAACATATTATTTGGTTTTAGGGTTTTATGGAAGCAAATAACAAAGCAATAAAAATAAAAGGGATAAATATCAATTAACAATAGAAATCAAACAGTTCATAAAACATATGCAAACACAAGCAATCGATTTAAGGTTTTAATACTAGTTGTTCTATAACTCATATCACTAAGGTAAGGTCATCCCACTATCGTGAAGTAACTAACCATCTACGTTTTACACCCTAATAGACTCAACTATCGCAGGTTATTATAAGGTGAAAACATGCATTATTGGTCGAGATTGATTGTTCACTAAACTCCTTAACTAACCTTTCGAATTGTTAAGGTTTCTAGCTCATCGAAAACTAGGTCCGGAGATATAACAAGCTTTTGGAAAGTATATCAACCTAAGATCAGTCCTTGGGTAGCTAAACCAATTCATGCTTTAAGTATAAATAAAGATGAAGAATCAATTCTAGAATAAATCCCTAAACTATTAAATGCGTAAAAACGTAGAATTAAGAGAATGAATAGAAATCAAATCAAAGCTATAAATCTAACATGTTTTGCAACACGTAGCAGCAAGATTAAAGCACATAGACAGTATAATTCGTTGATCTATCTAAGCGTAAGGAATTAGATCTCATCTCTTTGCAATAGGGCAAAGATCAACCTATCCTTAAAGGCTTCTAAAATCAAATAAACATGAAGAACAAGAGAAAAACGAAATACATTGTTTAGGTATTGATTTAGGATGTTAAGGCCGACTGCTTGAATTCTTAGAGAGGCTAAAAGCAGGTATATATAGGGGTTCAAGGAGGCATAAGTCGGCTAGGGTTTCTTCGGGCAAATACGTCTTTTCCGGTCAAAAACTGAGACAATTTCGGTCATGATAAGGATCAGCCTGCGTGACCGGTATTGGAAGCTTCTAAGATGCTTCTAAAAGGTCATACAAAGGCTGGATATCGGCCCATGGCCTGGCCCGGTTCTTGGCTTCATTCTGCACATACTTCACTTCGAAGGCAGTTTGACATATCCTCAGTGTTTCGGGTGTATCTTCCAAAGTACAGCTTTAATTGATGAAATTCCAACTCCATTGGAAAGCTAACTCAAAGGGATATCTCCACACCAAGTTTCATTACATTTCCAGTTGATTTGATCCTCCATTCATTAGTGAACTTCTGGCATATACTTTATGTCCAGATTGAGAATGTGCATTATCTTCAAGATAAAATGGCTTGGCTTGGTTCCTTTGACTTGGATAAGTAGCTGCATCATAGATAATACTCCATTTGCTCCATTTTACATCCTTTTGATGATAAAACCTGTTAAGACCTTAAAATCTACATATACGAGAAAACGAACTCTTTTGGTTCAAAAGCTTTATTAATATATATAAAAAACATACTAAAATAGATAGAAAAAGTGGTTAAATATAGGTATATCAACTCCCCCAGACTTATCTTTTGCTTGTCCTCAAGCAAACAATAGTCAAGAATTGAGAAGATGTTTCAAATTCGGAGGAACTCACATATCCTTTGGATCGTTGCATCAAATTCTAAACCTGTAATCCACATGAAACAAGATTAGCTCATAGACGTTGTCATCTTCTTCCATCACGAATTCGCAACATGTCCATACTCTAAATCTTTGTCCCTGCAAAAATCTCAACTTCAACTCAATTAACTCTTTCTACTCTCTTAGACTTAATGAAAACTTCCCATCAAAAACATCATTCAAGGAAGACGGGCTAGGTATTTGGAAAAGACTGATTTTAGTGGTGAGGTTAAAAGTGTTTAGGGTTACCATAAACTCCGGGTGCGAGATATTATGCAAAATCGCAAGAGAGAATGGACCAGTTGATGTCCACAATTTTCCAACCACTTCTTCACGTCTTTCTCCCCCAAACTTAGATTTTTCTCCGGGAATCACTTGAAATCTCTTCTACTCGTCTCTTCTTTTGTATCATGACATTCCTTGGATATTATTTTGCCATAAGACTCTTAGAATTACCGTTTTTCTTTCCCTTAGATTTTTTTCTTTTTTCTTTTTCTTTTTTATTTTTTATTATTATTATTTTTTTTATTATTATTATATTTTTTTTATCCAAAGAGGGAAAACGGTATCTATTTAATATAAGTCAAGTATAGGCACGAATTGTTACCATGTTTTACGCATCCAAGGAACGGCCAAGCTCTTTGAAATTTGTTCTTTGTACTCCACCATTCTTTACCAAATCGTCGCATCTCTTAGTGATTGGAAAATTGCGTCGATCCTTTTCTCTCCGACGTTTTTGCACATATCTGCAAGTATAAAACTAAAAGAGAATGCATGAGGTCTAAAAGAAGGTAAAGGGTTTATAGGTAGGGTACCAACTAAAGATGAGCTGGCCATTCATGACAACAAAGAGTGGTAAAAGAGGATAAGATGTCATGAATGTGTGATTCGTTTCCCTGATCTAATATTCCTAATAAGAAGGGATCAAAAATCATATTAGTAGTCCAAATAGAGAGTCAAAATCATATCTATCAAAACAGTTGCAAGTAGAAATTTGAATGTGTGACGGGAGCTCCATCATGAGGTTTCTGAATCGATTGTCATGATCAAACCCTACAACAATGGTTACGTAGTCTTTGAAATCAAAACATCAATCCTAGGAAAGTGTCATAATTCCTATCTTATTATTTTTATGAAAACTTTTTATAATTTTTTTTATTTGAAAATAATTTTGAAAAATCCATTGAAAACATAAAAACCAAACACTAACAAACGTGTTAGTAACAACAATCCCCCCAGACTTAACTTACACCGTCCCCGGTGTAAAATTAAATCAAATTAAGAGAGTAAAGAAGAAAATTTATTTGAAAGAAGAATCAAAAAGATAGAGAATAGAATGATAGTACCGGTGAGCTGTAGATATTTCCGGCAAAAATCTTAGGTTGTCGCGATCAATCTTAGATCTTCGTTGTTTTTGAGCATCGGGTATCCCGTATAAATCAAAACCATGCTTTGTATTTCCAATATCTTGTCTTTCTATCACATCTCGTTTGAATGGTGGCTAATGCGTAAGACGATTGAATTGTGCGTCCACAATGAAATCTCTTGAAAATCCTGTTTAACAGCAACATATCCTTGCAAAAACACTTGAAATCACTCGTTAAATTCATCCTGGATCTTAGTTTTCAATACAATTGTATTGAATTCCAAGTCCAAGGGAAGGAAAAATAGATATTAAACAAAAAGAAACAAAATAATGAATCCAAATTGTTAAAAACTATCAATCTAGGTGAAATCAATGAATGAATATGTCAAGATGTGAAAATTATATTTAAAACCATTTAAATCTAACCAATATTTTAATTTTAATGCAAAAAGTCATGAATCAAATAATTTTTAATTAAATAATCATAAAATATGCAAAAATAAATTGGTGCTTTAAAAATTATGTGTGAAAAATGGTTTAAAATTAATTAAAAGAGTGAAAAAGGGAAAATTAACCTCTTTTGACCAAGCGGTTAGGTGGTCGGTTCGGTGGTTCGAAACGACGGTTCGGTGGTGGTTCGGTGGTCCATGGCTCGTGACTCCGGTGGTGTGGTGGTTGATGGTGACGCGGTTCGGCCAAAACCGGTCTAGGTGTCGGGTGGCTAGTCGCGGTCAAGGATGGTTCGAGACGTGGCTCAGGTCCAAGGCGTTCACGGCACGAGACGGTGGTTGGTGGATTTGGAGTCGCGGGTCAAGGCGGTACCAGGCGTGGTACCGGTCGGCAGTGTTAACCGATATCGGGTGGCATGTGTCGCGGTTCGGGGTGGGTTATCGGCGATGTGTTGTCGGGTGATCAGGAGGTGTGTACCGCGGGTAGGCGAAGTGATCGAGTGAGGAGGGTGACGGGTAGGCGAAGTGATCGGGGTAAGTTCTCCGCGGGAAGCTCTTGGGACGCGGCACCGGTCGGGTTGAGTGATCGGTACTTACGACCGGCATCGATCCGCGGGAAGCTTCGATGATCGGGGGGTTCGGGAAGGATCGGGACGGGACAGACGGTATCGAGTCACGCGTATCGGACCGAGTTTCGGTCGGCGTGTCCGACTGGTACCGTTTCGCGGAAAGGTGTCGAGTTGAGGCGGTCGTGTCGCGGGAAGGTTTCGGGTCGAGGCAGGAAGGTCGCAGGAAGAAGGGCCACGTACCTGTCCGAGTACCGGTCGGGTGTGTTGGCCGATACGCGGGACCGGTATCGGGACGCATGGGACGCGGGACGGATGCGTTGTGTCGCGGGACGGACGCGTCGTGTCACGGTAAGGATGCGGGAAGGTGTCGCGGTAAGGTGCGCGTACCGGTCCGGGTACCGATCGGTACCGCGGGTCGGTATTCCGAGCTGTGTGTCGTGGGTCGAGGCGAATCGTGCCGAATATCGGTCACGAAATCCGACCGGCACGCGTGACCGTTATTTGAGCACTCGTGTCGCGGGGTGATCGGGATGCAATACCGGTCGAGGATGTCGGTCGATATCTGGTCCGGTATTGCCTCGTGTCGTCGTGTCGCGGTAACGGTTGGAATGGTCGCGGTCCACGCGGTTTTTCTTCGAGCTTCTTCTTCGTCTATACACATCGGAATTGAGATCCAAAAGATGCTACGGATTCATGAGAATGAGATATTTCCAATGGTATGGATATTGTTGCCTGGTTCGTGGTGGCTTGAACTGTGAAAAAGCTTGAAGTTGCGGCTTCGTAACCTTCCTAGACGGTCTTGTTCAATCGGTCATAACTTGCTAACCGTAATAGCAAATCATGTTCTGCTTTTTCCTATACCTTCATAAGACTGTCTCCTTCGTGTATACCAAATTTCAAAAACGTCCGTGCTGATATTGAGCTCCAGTCATTCCATGAACAGAACAAGTCGTGTTCGATCTCTTCTTCATCGTTTTTCTCAAAAACACATTTGTAAAATCCTGAAAAATTCATAAATAGATAAAATAATGAATGACAATGTTGAGAAAAATAAAAACAAATCCAAAAACTTAGAATAAGCAAAGCAATAAAATCAAAATCATAAATATGGGTTGCCTCCCATAAAGCGCTTGTTTTAAGTCGGATAGCTCGACTCCTTAGGTTTTTAGGGTGGTGGAAGGTTTTCTAAAGGCTTGAGGTTGCCTTTAGCATATAAATGAGGTCTCCTTAGGTCGTGTTCTGCATCTTCATCAAATTGGTTGGGTTCATTGATCAACACTTCTCTTTTCTCCGAAGGAATGTATCGAGTTTGTTTAGCTCGAAATCCAGGCGGTGCGGCATAGTGATAGACACGAGTGTCTATGTTAGTGAAAGATATCCTTCCTAGATTATAGTCCATGATAGCTCCAGCAGTCGCCAAGAATGGTCTTCCAAGAATGAAAGGTGTTGAACAATCGTTCATCGTTGCCACTTCAAAGTCTACCGGAACGATGCAATCTCCAATATTCAATGGGCAATTATGAATTTCGCCTAGTGAAAGTGTAGATGCACCATTGGCGAGTGAAATTTGTATCCGTGATGGCTGAAGGTTGGTGATCTTCATCATTCTCACCAGAGATTCTGAAAGAACATTGATTCCGGCTCCCGAATCTCAAAGTGCATCGTCAAATTTGAAACCACGAATAGAGCAAGAGATGGTGAAAGGACCTGGATCAATGGTCTTGTTAAGGATCTTATAGTATTTGTGAGGATTCCTAGCTCGATCAAATAGCTCCTCAATCATGAAATTTTCTTCTTTGCTTTGTGAGAAACACTTTCTCAAGGATGGTCTTTTCCTCCACACTTCTTCAAAGGATAACTCTTGAGGGAGTTCTTTCACACGAGAGTTGAATACTTGTAGCATCTAATCACTTATGAAATGTGTCCTCTTGGTGGTCCTCTCGGCAAACTTAAATCCTTTTGGGGGCGGTTTTACCAAAATTCTCGCCGTGAGTTTTCCTTGGCTTGTTTTCGTCTTCTTCAATGGTCTTGAGACTTCGTCTTCATCTTGATTAGAGGTGGACTCGTTCTCTTTAAGGGCACCGTTTCTTCGATGCTCTTCAAGAGATCATCTAGTTGCTTCACTTGATTGGAGGTGTTGATTGCTTCTTCTCCTAGCTTTGTTGTTGTGGCCGTGAGCTGCTTAGTATGGTGATCAAGGTCATAACGGATAGCATCAAGGGTTTGTACCGTTAGCCTAGTATCGGTCTCCAATTCTTCTACCTTTGAGGAGAGTTCGCCTTTGGTGGTTTTGACTTCTTCTACTGCTTGAGCAGCTTGGTAAGCCTTGATAGCTACTGAATTTAGCTCCTTGTTAAGCTTCCCAAGGTCCTCCTTAGTGTTCTTAACCGTTTCTTCCAATTGGTCATAAGTTAGATCAATCTTATACTTGATATCGTCGATGTCGTCTTTATCTTCATGAAGATGTCTAGTATGAATCTCTTCTATTCCTTCCAATTGGACCAAACGTGATTCAATCTTCTTAAATTGAACAATAAGGACTTCAAACCTCTCATAAGAGAAGAGTTTATTGTCTCGATCTTGTTGTCGACATCATGAATGGCCTTTTTAGTGTCTTCCATAAATCGATGCATCAAGGCTTCGAGTTTGTCTTCTTGGTGGTTTGAGTGGGGACCGTGATGAGACTGTGGTGATGGTGGCGGACGGATGTGATGAGGACGAGGACAACTTTCTCCTCCATAAGCTTCCCAAGGACGATACAACATTGGATTGTATCGATTTTGGTGAGAACGTGGCGGTTGATGAAATTCATGAGGCATGGGGATGTAATCTCCTTCTTCTTCACGAGGGTAAGTGCTCGCCATTCTCTTTGGGTTGTGATGCTCCATTGACGAATCTCTGAAACTCACAGAAATTAAAAACCAAAAACAAAAACGAAAAATTAGAAAAATCAAAAAGGAAAAACAAACTTAGACTTAATCGTTATCAAAAAATTTGTAGGCAATCAAACAAAAGTCCCCGGCAACCGCGCCAAAAAACTTTGATGTGCGATAAAGCTACTATGTAGGGTTTATGCAATTAGGTCTTTAATTTATAACCCTAGGGAACTGCAAGTGCACAGTTAAGACAATTGTAGTATTTAAGGATCGTTCCGCTGAGAACTTAGTGATGAATGCACTACAAACCTATATGATTCGGATTAAGCTAAGGGAACATATTATTTGGTTTTAGGGTTTTATGGAAGCAAATAACAAAGCAATAAAAATAAAAGGGATAGATATCAATTAAGATTAGAAATCAAATAGTTCATAAAACATATGCAAACACAAGCAATCGATTTAAGGTTTTAATACTAGTTGTTCTAGAACTCATATCACTAAGGTAAGGTCATCCCACTATCGTGAAGTAACTAACCATCTACGTTTTACACCCTAATAGACTCAACTATCGCAGGTTATTATAAGGTGAAAACATGCATTATTGGTCGAGATTGATTGTTCACTAAACTCCTTAACTAACCTTTCGAATTGTTAAGGTTTCTAGCTCATCGAATACTAGGTCCGGAGATATAACAAGCTTTTGGAAAGTATATCAACCTAAGATCAGTCCTTGGGTAGCTAAACCAATTCATGCTTTAAGTATAAATAAAGATGAAGAATCAATTCTAGAATAAATCCCTAAACGATTAAATGCGTAAAAACGTAGAATTAAGAGAATGAATAGAAATCAAATCAAAGCTATAAATCTAACATGTTTTGCAACACGTAGCAGCAAGATTAAATCACATAGACAGTATAATTCGTTGATCTATCTAAGCGTAAGGAATTAGATCTCATCTCTTTGCAATAGGGCAAAGATCAACCTATCCTTAAAGGCTTCTAGAATCAAATAAACATGAAGAACAAGAGAAAAATGAAATACATTATTTAGGTATTGATTTACACTATTAAGGCCGGCTGCTTGAGTTCCTAGAGAGGCTAAAAGCAGGTATATATAGGGGTTCAAGGAGGCATAAGTCGGCTAGGGTTTCTTCGGGCAAATACGTCTTTTCCGGTCAAAAACTGAGGCAATTTCGGTCATGATAAGGATCAGCCTGCGTGACCGGTATTGGAAGCTTCTAAGATGCTTCTAAAAGGTCATACAAAGGCTGGATATCGGCCCATGGCCTGGCCCGGTTCTTGGCTTCATTCTGCACATACTTTACTTTGAAGACAGTTTGACATATCCTCAGTGTTTCGGGTGTATCTTCCAAAGTACAGCTTTAATTGATGAAATTACAACTCCATTGGAAAGCTAACTCAAAGGGCTATCTCCACACCACGTTTCATTACATTCCCAGTTGATTTGATCTTCCGTTCATCAGTGAACTTCTGGCATATACGTTATGTCCAGATTGAGAATGTGCATTATCTTCAAGATAAAATGGCTGGGCTTGGTTCCTTTCACTTGGATAAGTAGCTGCATCATAGATAATACTCCATTTGCTCCATTTTACATCCTTTTGATAATAAAACCTGTTGAGACCTTAAAATCTACATATACGAGAAAACTACCTCTTTTGGTTCAAAAGTTTTATTAATATATATAAAAAACATACTAAAATAGATAGAAAAGTGGTAAATTATAGGGTATATCACCCCTCTTCTCTTCAGTTTTAAGTTACACAATTCCATGCTCAATAAACCAATTAAAAGAATTAAAATCGAATCATGTACTAGAACAAATTTCGTGACTGCCAATCCAAAAAGATTTATGATAATTGCTTGCCATGTGACATACGTCAGCGAGCTCAACAACCGGTGCTATCACAAATCAGATGAAGCCTGCGAATGTTACGTTCAATTGT
Organism: Arabis hirsuta; assembly: GCA_964056655.1. NCBI lineage: Eukaryota > Viridiplantae > Streptophyta > Magnoliopsida > Brassicales > Brassicaceae > Arabis > Arabis hirsuta. Next base: position 29,780,110 of record OZ053299.1, read on the forward strand.
ATCATAGATTCATTCAACTATATATTCCTTATTCTAATTTCACCATATAACCAGACAGGAGAAAACATAGAGAGACCGAAAGTATGATGTTTGCTATGGAGGCGTATGAATTGTGATGTGAGGTGACGGATTTGAGATCCTCTGCTGCAAGAGCAAAGGCTTCGACTTCGGTGAGAGCTTGTAGTGTTCTCGTCGATATTCGAAAGTGAGACAAAGATTAACGACCTAATGCCACGTGAAAAGATCTTCTCCATAGAAATTACTTGCCTTAAGATGCACGATACTGGAGATACATGTTCGTTCTCCAATAGTGGTACTTATAAGTTTAAACAAAACCTCCCCAGCATGATCTTATATACTAATTATGTAGATGTTCTCTGTGTAGAGAACCGGTTTTAACCTATACTTCAAATAATTCTCATCCGTGATCTCAAACATATATACTTACCAAAAACAAATCATAGAATTTGGAGTGTTGACCTATAGAAGATTCTTGATTTTAGTTGATATTGATTGAGGAAAAAGATAGATAGCTTCGCACTTACTTTCTTAGGAAGATCAAGACAAAGATGGCATTTATGTCTCTTCTCCGAAACATACTCGAAACCTGTTATAGAAAAACCTGGAAGACGAAAAAAATCTACCCAATAACAGAGAAGAGAGAAAATACATATAGCGGCGGATTATGAACATGAGAGATGAGTTTCTAGGTTTAATATTTATAAAGAAATCTAGGGTTAGTCGTTAGGATTCTTAAAATAAAAACAAAAAGACGACAAATGTATATTCTTATATATTAACTAGGATTTAACCCGTGGTACACCACGGGTCTATGTTTTTTTCGAAATTTTTATATCTGTTTTATTTTAACGTTTGTATTGTTAGAATATCACAATGGTTACTTTATTTTAACGTTTGTATTGTTTGTATTTTATCTTTGTTTTAATTGGTTTGAATCTCTGACTTTAGTATAGACTATGATTCATTTTTGTATACATCAAATTCTTATATGAGAATATAAATGCTATGACGTAGTTCTACATAATAGCGGATTATTCAGAATAGCGAATATATAAAAGACAATGGGTTAATTCTTGTTTGAAAAGTTAAACGCACATCATAGTAATACAAATATACCACACCCAAACAAAATACCAACAACTGATAACTTAACAGACTAAAAAAAAGACATTAAATCACATAACAAACTTCATAAACATCAAAATCCTTACCCATTTTCGATCATCTAATAGGTAATAAGTTTTTAAGACCCGTGATTTAGGAGTTTATTGTCGATTTAATTTGTTTCCATAGAGGGACTTTTCGATTTAGGAAGAGAGAAGAAGCTTTTAAGACCCGTGATTTAGGAGTTTATTGTCGATTTAATTTGTTTCCATAGAAAGATTTTTCGATTTAGGAAGAGAGAAGAAACTTTTAAGACCCATGATTTAGGAAGAATGATGAATATTTTCGATCATCTAATAGGTAATAAGCTTTTAATACTCGTGTATCATAAATTATTATCGATTTAATTTGTTTCCATAGAGTGACTTTTTGATTTTTGATTGGGAAATATCCTAAATTAGGAGTGTTTGGAATTTGATTAGCAATATCCTAGATTAGGAGTGTTTGGAAACAAACTTAAAAGGATGCAAAAATAATAATATAGACCCGTGATTTATGAGTTTATTGTCGATTTAATTTGTTTCCATAGAAGGACTTTTCGATTTATGAAGAGAGAAGAAGCTTTTAAGACCAGTGATTTAGGAGTTTATTGTCGATTTAATTTGTTTTCATAGAGGGACTTTTCGATTTAAGAAGAGAGAAGAAACTTTTAAATCCATGATTTAGGAAGAAAGATGAATATTTTCGATCATCTGATAGGTAATAAGCTTTTAAGACCCGTGATTTAGTAGGAATGAAGAATATTTTAGATTTATAATATGGAAGAAGTTTGTTTCCACATAACAAACTTCATAAACATCAAAATCCTTTCTCATTTTCGATCATCTAATAGGTAATAAGCTTTTAAGACCCGTCATTTAGGAGTTTATTGTCAATTTAATTTGTTTCCATAGAGTAATTTTTCGATTTAGGAAGAAAGAAAAAGCTTTTAAGACCTATGATTTAGGAAGAAGGAAGAATATTTTTGATCATATAATAGGTAATCAGCTTTTAAGACCCGTGATTTAGGAGGAAGGAAGAATATTTTAGATTTAGGATATGGAAGAAGCTTTTAAAACTCATGTATCATACATTATTGTCGATTTAATTTGTTTCCATAAAGTGACTTTTCGATTTTTTATTGGCAAATATCCTAGATTAGGAGTGTTTGGAAACAAACTTAAAAAGCTAGATTAGGAGTGTTTGGAAACGAACTTAAAAGGCTGCAAAAATAATATATAGATTGAGGAGTAATTTGTGAGAGATTGATTATGTGTTATCTCCATAATCACTCTCCCAAAAAAAATTATGACATGGCTAAACAAAAAATGTGACGTGACAAATTTGAATAGAAATTTTTTGTTTTAAATTAAATTTAATTAATTAATCATAACAAAATCATCCCTTATATATTAATTGAGGAGTAATTTGTGAAAAGTGATTGATTATGTGTCATTTCCACAATCAATCTCCAAAAAAAATTATGACATGGCTAAACAAAAAATGTGACGTGGCAAATTTGAATAGAAATTTTCTATTTTAAATTTAAATTAATTAATCATAACAAAATCATTTAGAAAATCTTTCCATAAATAAATTTACCTCTATTTCTTTAAGTAGATTTACAACATTTTATTCTACTTTTTGTTTTTCAGATTAAAGTTTGCTATAATTATTTTTGTCACAAAAAAAGTTTGAGACATAAATATTCTTACAATAAAGATTTACCAAAATTTTTAAAAGATATCGTATTATGTTTTGTGACAAAATATTCTAAAATTTATAAAACCCATGTATATATATATTTTTTCTAAAAAAACGTTTTTAAACATAAAAATATTTGAAAATAAAAAAATAAAAATTATAGATAATGAAAAGTGACATTTCAAAAATGACATTTTAAGAATGACATATTATGTTTAATGTTAATAAAAACACTATGAAAAATTCAATATGAAATAAAAAAATTCGTTGAGGGAGTGAAATTGATCTCTAAATCTAATAATTTTCTAATTATCCCATAAAATTCTTTGTAAAGAAAATTATATATTTTTTAAAAAGATGATTAAAGGGTTTAGTCTTTTATGAGAGGAATCTCAAATTTTTATAATATATTACACACTCTCATATATAGTTTCCTATATATTTTATTTGACATATTTACGTATATAAAATAAAAAATTAGAATAATAAAATGGTAAAACTAAACTTCTAAGAATTCATATTATTAACAAAAAAACGTTTACGACAAAATATCAGTAATAATATCTATAGTAAAAATAAAAATGCATATTTTCACATGTTTAAAGTATAATTTTTTTTTAAAAATATTATAAATGAATTATCTGCGTGTACACGTGAGAGGCACCTAGTAATCATATAAATACGCTAAACCTACAAAACAAGAAAAATTAACAAAATAAAATCAGTACAAACCCAATATACAAAAAACGGTTAAGAAATTTATTGCAAAAAAGAGTGAAGAAGAAGAACAATAAAAAAGAGCAACGTACAATAAAAAAATATAAAGATAATTATGGAGCAAAAAAAAGAGAATATTCATATGATCGGTGCAAAGATTTTTTTTTTTGGTAGAAGGAGGGAAAACATAGTCTCCCTCAATTTATTAATAAAAAAAGAAAATTACACACGAACTTGACGTGGTCTCGTGGATCCACTAGTCTCCTCTAACATAATCGGATAGACACACTCCGGACAAAAATCGAACAAATGAAAACCTAAAGGCAAAGAGAACGCATAGTTTGCCAATCCGTCAGCTAGACGATTAGCCTCCCTATACACATGCGATATTTGGACTGTCCAGTTCTTCGACAAAAAGCCATAACACAACCGTACTAGGAAAAACAGATGATGAGTGTCACCTATCCCTGCCATAAGATAATCAACCACAACATGCGAGTCCACTTCTAGTTCAACGCGCCTTGCTCGACGCTCCCACGCCGCATACAAACCGTAATACATACCCCATAGTTCTGCCAAAGGTGCCGAGCATATCCCAAGATTAAGTGAAAACTCACCACACCACGTACCATATTCGTCTCTAAGAACACCGCCCGCTGATGCCAAGCCCGGGTTCCCATGAGACGCCTCATCCATGCTCAACTTCAACCAGCCCTCATTCGGAGGTATCCAAGCGATCCGTTTCTCCATTCTTACAACTTACTTAGGACCCCCCCCCCCCTCAATTTATTAATAAAAAAAGAAAATTACACACGAACTTGACGTGGTCTCGTGGATCCACTAGTCTCCTCTAACATAATCGGATAGACACACTCCGGACAAAAATCGAAAAAATGAAAACGTAAAGGCAAAGAGAACGCATAGTTTGCCAATCCGTCAGCTAGACGATTAGCCTCCCTATACACATGCGATATTTGGACTGTCCAGTTCTTCGACAAAAAGCCATAACACAACCGTACTAGGAAAAACAGATGATGAGTGTCACCTATCCCTGCCATAAGATAATCAACCACAACATGCGAGTCCACTTCTAGTTCAACGCGCCTTGCTCGACGCTCCCACGCCGCATACAAACCGTAATACACACCCCATAGTTCTGCCAAAGGTGCCGAGCATATCCCAAGATTAAGTGAAAACCCACCACACCACGTACCATATTCGTCTCTAAGAACACCGCCCGCTGATGCCAAGCCCAGGTTCCCATGAGACGCCTCATCCATGCTCAACTTCAACCAGCCCTCATTCGGAGGTATCCAAGCGATCCGTTTCTCCATTCTTACAACTTACTTAGGACCCCCCCCCCCCCCGCCAACACATGAGGTTGATACACTTCCTTTGCTTTATCTTTGACAAAACGTGTCTTATCCCTACATTTAAACTTCTCTCCGAACACGTTCCAACATCGCCACTTCCAACCCCACCAGACTCCCATTCCAAATATCACAGCCCAAGGAAAATCAGCGTGTAAACTTGTGTCTCCCAAATTACTATATATCCACTCAAACAAGGTCTGCTTAAAAAACCACTCCTGTTTCCTTGGTGACACAATTCGCTCCCATATCCCGGACATGGCTGGACAATCCCTTAAAACATGTAGGATAGTTTCCTCACCACTTTTGCATACTTGACACAAGCTCGAGTCACACAAATATCGTCGTCTCCTCTCCACGTTTGTCATAATAGCTTAGTGCAAAGATTTACGAAAACTTGTTGATATATATAATAATTAGGGCTACACTTATGATAATAATTAATGGGTTTTCATGAAAATCAAGTCCAAATCCAATAAAAACAATGGTTAATTAGCTTAATATTAGTTTTGGGGTAGGTTTTTAGGTAACTACCATGTGCATAATAAAATTTAGGTATCTAGGAGAGATAAGAAAAATCTAGGCAAATTTGCCTTTACCAAATTGTTTAGGGAAAATAGTAAAAAACTATGATATGACAATCATTTTTTTATGGAAAATAGTAAAAATCCTTTAAAAAAAATCTCTAACAATCTTCTCTTGAATTAATCACTCTAAAAACTGCTCCTGCGATTGTATTTCTGCAAAAAGTAGATGTGTGTTCTGCACCAAAAAAAAAAAATAATCAAAAGATGACAAAATTAAACAAAAAACAAATATGTTGTGATAGTTAACAATTTAATAACATAGTTAACTACGCATACTATTTGTAAATTGAAAAAATATAGTTAACTAATTTCAGAATATATTTATATACTCTATTTAAACAAATATAGTTATATTCTATCGATCTTAATTTTTTCATAGAATATATTTATATACTCTATAGTATAGTTATATTCTATGAAAAAATTAAGATCGATATAGTTAACTATTTTCAAAAACATAGTAACATAGTCAACTATTTTTCAGAAAATAGTTATCAATTCAAAAGTATAGTTAACTATTTTTAAAGCATAGTTGTATATTCTACCTATTTTATAAAATAGTTGACTATTAATAACCTAGTTAACTATTTTCAAAAATATATATTTAATCGACCTCAAAACATAGTTAACTATGTGACACAATTTTGTAACTATACAAAAGCATAGTGAACTATTTTTTAGAAAATAGTTACCAATTTAAAAATATAGTTAACTATTATAACATGATACTTGACTATATAGTTACATATTATCAAAGCTGTCTAGATCTCTGTTTGGTTGTGTGGACAGATAATCCACTCTCAATAAGACAAGCCGATGAAGCAGCCATCTGCTCTAACATAAAAGTGAACAATTAGATGATTACAAAGCCATGGGGTGAAACAAAAATAAAACGAGATCTTAACAAAGAACAGACTGAAATTGAACATGCAAGCTTATGGTAACAATATAATCAACATGAGCGACCATTAGTGACACATATGAGCAAGGATTGAACAAGCATATGAACGACGATCTCAAAATCTTTTAGGATATACCTAGCCAACTTCCTCACCTATTTAAGCACAAGGAGGCCACGAAAATCAGGACCAGCTACACAACCACTTCCATAGTTATACGTTTTCTTTTGGGGAGAGCTCTTGGCTCGAACTATTTAGTTTTAGGATTTTCAGCAAGCTTTTACGTATTGATCTTCAAGGGAGAAAACATCCAATATTTGTACTAGTAGAGAAAAGCTTTTTAAACCCTCTTTATTAATACTATTTTTTCATTCTAATCTTGTTATGATCTTCACTTCTATGATTGAGTAGTTTGATGGGTTTAAGGGTTTTTTGAGGGGAGTTATTCATGGATCGATAAATAGGAATTGTTCATGCTTAGAAATTTAGTGGAGTCTTCATCTATACTTTCATCTCCTGCATATTGCTAGTTTAACCAGCTTATGATTGAATCTAAATCTATCTTTACGAGCTTAAACCTTTTCATTACGAGAGTTGTGTTAGGGAGTCATGACTAATTTATTGGAACTATTATAGATGAGCTTGAACTTTATCATTGCAAGAGTCGTGTTAAGGATCAGGTTAGCATATCGAATCTTAATCTCTTTTATGCATATCATCCATCTAATTGCTTTGCGAGAGTCGAGTATTAGGTTGATCAATATATTAGTCTTCACTGCGAGAGTTCGTTGACTATATTATTAAGTAAATTCGAGTTAGGAATCTCCTTTTGCTTGATCTACATTGGATGAGCTTTGTATCAAGTTTTGCGGCATGCTTACTTTTTCACCTTCATAACCTGAATAAATTAGGTTGTTAGACATGTTTAATCATCGATATGATAATACTATGATTAATTTACAACTGGATTGCTACTTAACTAGATCCATGTTACTAATACCGGAATAAATTGCTCCATGAACGCTGAGATTTCCTTGCTGCCCAATGTTTGTTTCCATTTATTTATTATTGACATTTTTTTAATCGCATCATCACAACCTCCATATTTTATCCTAGCTTAATTCTCTTCCGAAAACCTTTAGTGTCCTACCAGTCTCTAGTGGATTCGACCCTTAAGTACTACTTTGATCGTCGTGCACTTGTGGTTGGCCTTTCTCTAGTCTGAGGTAAAACTAGACACACGTCAATACTATATATTAATAGGGTGATTTTTGTTGTGGCTTGTACCTAACAAGAGGCTACAAACAAGTATATATATGTAGCGACATACGAACTAATCGCTCCAAGAAGTTTTCATCGAATCTCATCACGACCATCGCAAGTCTAGTCCATGAACCTTAACCTGCAAAAACTTCAACATCACATCATCCAACTGTCTACATTGATCAAGTGATTGTGGAACCTCTTTAAAGGATGTCATTCGGGGTAAACAATGTTAGGTATTAAGGGCTTTTTAAGGGTGGAGTTAAGAGTGTTTAAGGGTTACCAAGTGCTCCGGAGGATGCAAACATTATGCAAAATCACAAGAGAGAACGGACCCATTGATGCCCACAGTTTTCAATCACCCTATGATACTCCCCAGACTTAGATTCTTCTATGGAATCTCCACAAACCTCTAAAACGTCACCAAAAATCTCTAAAAATTGTATCCAACGCTATTTCTTGATCCATGTCTTTCCCTGGGATTTTTGGCTTGCCTTGAGACTCTTAAGTGTGATCAATTTGCTTTCGCATAGTATTTTTTTTTTTTTGAAAGGGAGAAATTGATCTTATGATGATGAAGTCTCAAAGGCATGAAAATTACCATGATATTGTGAAAATCCCAAGGAATAACCAAGCTCTGAATGTATCTCTATATACCCCGCCAAATAACCTCGAACCTTCTCGTATATGTGATGATTGAAAAACTGTGTCGGTCCTCTTTCTCTCCGACGTTTTTGCACATGTCTGCACATAAGACAATGAAGAACAAGAATGAATGAAGTTTGAAAAGAGGTATGGGTTAAAGATAGGTACCAACTAAAAATGAGCTGGCCATTCAAGATTTAGAGAGTGATAAAAAGGAATAAGTAATCCTGAATGTTGGTTCGTTTCTCCGATCAAACACCTTCAAAGTGAAAATAGTGAGATGGAGGATTAATATATAAAGCCGAAATCAGATCCATTGAAATCTCTGCGAGCCAAGATCTTATGGGGACCCTTCCGATCATGAGGTTTCCAACCAGTCCATCCCGAAGAATCTGTCACAGCGGTGACAAATCTCTTTAAACCAAGCATTGCTCATAGGAAGATCATAGGAAGTTTTAACTTAATAAAATAATTTTATTAAAAAAAATTACTCGAAAAACACCCAAAAAAAAAACCAAAGAAAGGCAAATGATATACCCTATATTTTACCACTTTTACAATCTATTTTACTATGGTTTTTACATATAGTAATAAAGCTTTTTGACCAAAAGAAGTATTTTTCTCTTATATGTAGATTTTAAGGTCTTAACAAGTTTTAGCATCAAAAGGATGTAAAATGGAGCACAAAGAGTGTTATCTATGATGCAGCTACTCATCCAAGTCAAAGGAACCAAGCCAAGTCATTTTATCTTGAAGATAATGCACATTCTCAAAGTGGACAGAACGTATACGCCAGAAGTTCGATGATGAATGGAGGATCAAATCAATTGTGAATTTAATGAACCATGGTACGGAGATAGACCTTTGCGTTAAATTTTCAATGGAGTTAGAATTTCATCAATTGGAGCTGTACTTTGGAAGATACACCCGAAACACTGAGGACATGTCAAACTGCCTTCGAAGTGAAGTAAGTGCACAAGGAAGCCAAGCACCGGGCCGCCCATGGGCCGATGATCCAGACCTTTGCTGACCTTCTAGAAGCACCATAGAAGCCTCTAATACCGGTCACGAAGCCCGAGTGTTATTGTGACCGGTATTGCCTCAGTTTCGACTAAAAAGACGTTTTTGCCCGAAGAAGACCTAGCCGACTTAAGCCTCCTTAAATCCCTATATATACTTGCTTTTAGCCTCTCTAGGAACTCAAGCAGCCGCCCATAACAGCCTAAATCAATACCTAAACATATATTTTATTTTTCTCTTGTTCTTAATGCATATTTGATTTTAAAAGCCTTTAAGGATAGATTGACTTTGCCCTATTGCGAAGAGATAAGATCTAACTCCTTACGTTTAGATAGGTCAACGATTTATACTATGTCTATGTGTTTTACTCTTGCTGCTATGTGTTGCAAAACATGTTAGAGTATTAGCTTTGATTTGATTTATATGCACTTTCTTAATTGTATGTCTTTACATATTTAATCGTTTAGAGTTTTATTTTAGAATTGATTCTTCATCATTATTTATACTCAAAGTACGAATTGTCTTAGCTACCCAAGGACTGATCTTAGGTTCATATACTCTCCAAAAGCTTGTTATATCTCCAGACCTAGTATTCGATGAGTTAGGCACCTTAACAATTCGATAGGTTAGTTAAGGAGTCTAGTGAACAATCAATCTTGAGCATAAAGCATGTTTTCACCTTGTAATAATCTGCGATAGTTGAGTCTACTAGGGTGCAAAACATAGAAGGTTAGTTATGGCACGACAGTGGGATAACCTTACCTTAGTGATATGAGTTCTAGAACAACTAGTATTAAAATCCTAAATCGATTGCTTGTGTTTTGCATATGTTTTGTGAATTGCTTGAATTCTAATCTTAATTGATATCTATTCTTTTACTTTTATTGCTTTGTTATTTGCTTCCATTAAAAACCCCAAAAACCAAATAATATGTTCCCTTAGCTTAATTCGAATCATATAGGTTTGTAGTATTCATCACTTAGTTCTCAGTGGATCGACCTCTAAGTACTACAATTGCCTTAACTGTGCACTTGCAGTTTCCTAAGGTTATAAATTTAAAACCTATTTGCATACAAACTCTACACATCGAAGTTTTATGCACATCAAGTTTTTGGCTTCGTTGCCGGGGACTTTTGTTTGATTGCATACAAATTTTTTGATAAAGATTAAGTCTAAGTTTGTTTTTCCTTTTTGATTTTTCTAATTTTTCCTTTTTGTTTTTGGTTTTAATCTTTGTGTGTTTCAGAGATTCGTCAATGGAGCATCACAATCCAAGGAGAATGGTGAGCCCTTACATCCCCTTGCCTCATGAATTCCATCAACCGCCACCTTATCACAACAACCGGTACAAATCAACCTTGTATAGACCTTGGGAAGCTTATGGAGGAGAAAGTCGCCCTCATCCTCATCACATCCTTCCGCCACCATCACCACAGTCCCACCACCGTCCCCACTCAAACCGCCGAGAAGATGAAGAAGAAGCCTTGATGCATCGCCTCATGGAAGCTACCAAACAAATCTTTCGTGAGGTCGATACCAAGATGGACACTTTGATCTCAACTTTTGATGAGAAGTTCGACAACCTTGCTACTCAAACCCAAGAGAACGCATCACGCTTAGCCTTCCTTGAAGAAGTGCAAAAGAAACATTCCCAAGATCTTCAAGACGATGCTCGAAAACTCCATGTTTTCAAGAGTAGTCTTGATAGTCTTTGGAAGAGTTTTGAAACGGAGACCTCAAGCTCTAATGGGAACTTAGAGGAACTTGCTACATGCCTCAATGTCACTGCTATCAAATGCCATGAAGCCGAGAAAGCATTGGATGGGACCAAAGTTACTTATCAAGAAGCATTCTCTACGATACTTGTTCTTACGGAAGAACAAGTGCAACATGTTCAAGCAATTGAGGATGTTAAATTCTCTTTGGCTGGACGTTTTAATGATCTTATTGTAAAGATAACCGCACTCAAAGAAGAAGCACTCGGTACCTCCAACCATGTAAAGCAACTAGATGATCGTTTGAAGAAAATCGAAGAAACTGTGCAAGTTTGCCCTCCTTCGGAGAAAAGAGAAGTGTCGATAATGAGCCCAACCAAATTTATTAAGATGGAGAACACGACCTAAGGAGACTTCATTTACATGCTAAAGGCAACCTCAAGCCTTTAGAAGACCTTCTACAATCCTAAAAACCCAAGGAGTCGAACTATAAGACTTAAAACAAGCGCTTTCTGGGAGGCAACCCATATTTATGTTTTTAATTTTACTATTCTAAGTTTTTGGATTTGATTTTATTTTTTTAAACATGGTTATTCATTATTTTATATACCTATGAATTTTTCAGGTTTTTACAAAAAAATTTAAAAATACAAACAAATGTGTTTTTGAGAAAAACGATGAAAAGGAGATAAAACATGACTTGTTCAGTTCATGGAATGAACGGAGCACTATATCAGCCCGGACGTTTTTGACATCTGGTAAGCACGATGGAGACAGTCTTATGAAGCTATAGGAAGAAGCATAACATGATCTGCTATTACAGTTAGCAAGTTATTACCGATTGAACAAGACCGACAAGGAAGGTTACGAAGTCGCAACTTACGAAGTCACAGTTCAAGGCACGACGAACCAGAGTACAATCTTCATACCATTGGAAAGACCTCCTTCTCAAGAAACCGTAGCATCTTTTGGATCTCAAATCCTATGTGTATAGACGAAGAAAAAGCTCGACAAAAAATCGCATGGACCACGACCAACGCACCCTTTCCCGCGACCGAGGCCCATACCGGACCCGATGTCGACCCGCGTCCCATACGTCCCGCGACACGCAAGGCCCAGTACCGGTCACGCGTATCGGTCTGGAGTCGCGACCAATACTTGGGACGTTTTGCCCCGTCCCTCATTCTCGTCCTTCCCGTGACACGATGCCTCGTCCCAGCCCCAACGCCAGACACATTTATCGGCCATTCCATCCGACCGGTATAGGGGCAATACCACCTCACCCGCCCTGCACCGCGCCTTCCCGTACCATTTCCTTCCCGCGACATGACGCCTCGACCCACGATAAGTTATGGTCATGGTATCGGACTGCCAACCCGACCGTTATCTCGACCGGTATGTGACCTGCACGTCGTCTCATCTCAACCCGCCTCGTTCCGATCATCCTTCCCGCATGCCAAAAATATCGGACCACGGTACGGACCAAAATTCGGTCTGGTACGCGACCTCCCGATCCCTCCCGATCCTACCGTCCTGCGTCCAAGTCCCCCACGCCTTCCTGCGTCCCGGAGATTGATTGATTGTTCACTAAACTCCTTAACTAACCTTTCGAATTGTTAAGGTTTCTAGCTCATCGAATACTAGGTCCGGAGATATAACAAGCTTTTGGAAAGTATATCAACCTAAGATCAGTCCTTGGGTAGCTAAGCCAATTCATGCTTTGAGTATAAATAAAGATAAAGAATCATTTCTAGAATAAATCCCTAAACGATTAAATGCGTAAAAACATAGAATTAAGAGAATGAATAGAAATCAAATCAAAGCTATAACTCTAACATGTTTTGCAACACGTAGCAGCAAGAGTAAAGCACATAAACAGTATAATTCATTGATTTATCTAAGCGTAAGGAATTAGATCTCATCTCTTTGCAATAGGGCAAAGATCAACATATCCTTAAAGGCTTCTAGAATCAAATAAACATGAAGAACAAGAGAAAAACGAAATACATTGTTTAGGTATTGATTTAAGCTGTTAAGGCCGGCTGCTTATGTTCCTAGAGAGGCTAAAAGCAAGTATATATAGAGGTTAAGGAGGCTTAAGTCAGTTAGGGCTTCTTCGGGCAATTACGTCTTTTCAGGTCAAAAACTGAGGCAATTTCGGTCAGGATAAGGATCAAGCTTCGTGACCGATATTGGAAGCTTCTAGGAAGCTTCTAGAAGGTCATACAAAGGCTGGATATCGGCCCATGGCCTGGCCCGGTGCTTGGCTCCATTTTGCACTAACTTCACTTCGAAGGCAGGTGTATCTTCTCAAATACAGCTCCAATTAATTAAATTCCAACTCCATTGGTTTCATTACAGTCCCAGTCGGTTTGATCCTCCGTTCATCAGTGAACTTCTGGCGTATGCGTTCTGTCGAGTAGGGGAATGTGCATTATCTTCAACATAAAGTGACTTGGCTTGGTTCCTTTGACTTGGATAAGTAGCTGCATCATAGATGATACTCCTTTTGCTCCTTTTTACATCCTTTTGATTATAAAACCTGTTAAGTCCTTAAAATCTACATATACGAGAAAACTACCTCTTTTGGCTCAAAAGCTTTATTAATATATATAAAAATCATACTAAAATAGATAGAAAAAGTGGTAAAATATAGGGTATATCATAAGGCTAATCTGGTTGCGGATGCGTTAAGTCGGAAGAGAGTGGCTTCAGATCAGGAACAAGATATTGAGGCTTTGGTAAGCGAGATCAGTACCTTGAGGTTGTGTGTGATCTCACCGGAGCCGTTGGGGTTAGAGGTAGTTAACCAGGCAGACTTGTTGAGCAGGATTCGGGATGCTCAGGAGAAGGATCAGGGTTTGATTGATGCTTCTAAGGCGGCCGGTTCAGAGTATGTGGTCTTAGCGAGTAGGAGGATACTGTGAACTGGCGGATTTGTGTACCTAAGGATGAGGATCTGAGGCATGAGATCCTGAGGGAGGCTCATTCGAGCATGTTATCGATTCATCCGAGAGCGACCAAGATGTATCGTGACCTGAAGCGGTATTATCACTGGGTCAGGATGAAGAGGGATGTAGCTAGCTGGGTTACAGCGTGCAACGTGTGTCAGCTGGTGAAGGCTGAGCATCAGGTTCTGAGTGGTATGTTGCAGAGTTTGCCCATTCCGGAGTGGAATGGGATATGATTACCATGGATTTCATGACGAGGTTGCCGATGTCACGAACTTTTGATGCTATTTGGGTTATTGTGGATCGTCTGACCAAGTCAGTATATTTTCTGGCCATCAAGAAGACTGATGGAGCGGCAGCTTTGGCTAGGAAGTATGTGCGGGAGATTGTGAGGTTGCAAGGTGTGCCAGCGAGTATTGTGTCAGACCGGAATCCCAGATTTACCTCAGAGTTCTGGAGGGCATTTCAGGCTGAGATGGGCACTAAGGTGCATATGAGCACAGCGTATCATCCTCAGACAGATGGGCAGTCGGAGAGGACGATTCAGACTTTGGAGGATTTGCTGAGGATGTGTGCTAGATTATGGTGGTCATTGGGCGGATCATCTAAACCTTGTTGAGTTTGCGTATAACAACAATTATCAGGCGAGTATCGGGATGGCTCCGTATGAAGCTCTGTATAGGAGGCCGTGTAGGACACCGTTATGCTGGACGCAAGTGGGGGAGAGGAGCATGTATGGTGCGGATTTTGTTCAGGAGACGACGGAGAAGATCCGTGTCTTGAGGCTGAACATGAGAGAGGCTCAGGATCGGCAGAAGAGTTACGCCGATAAGAGACGGAAGGAGCTGGATTTTGAGCTGGGAGATCGGGTGTATCTCAAGGCAGCGATGTTGAGGGGTCCTAACAGATCCATTTCGGAGAACAAGCTGAGTCCGAGGTTTATGGGTCCATTCAGGGTTGTGGAGCAGATCGGACCAGTAGATTATCGTCACGAGTTACCTTAGAGTTTGAAGGCTTTTCACAAAGTCTTCCATGTTTCGATGCTGCGAAAGTGTTTACATGAGTCTGAGGAGGTGTTGGCTAGGATTCCAGAGGATCTTCAGCCCAACATGACTTTGGCGGCGAGGCCTGTGAGGATTCTCGAGAGGAGGGTCAAGGTGTTGCGCTGGAAGAGTATACCGTTGGTGAGAGTCGTGTGGAACTGTGACGGTATTGAAGAGGAGACTTGGGAACCAGAGGCGTCGATGAAGAAGAAGTTCTCGAAGTGGTTCGAGAAGCAAACGGTGGCTTGAGTTTCTTTTTATGGTTTTCAGAGTCTGTATTAGCATGTGGCTATGTTGTTGTTATGTATTTCGTTTGTGTTGTAACGAGTATACATTTTTGGAGATTTAATAAGATGAGTTTGCCTTATTATTGTGTTTAAGACGTGTGTTCTTATGAGATGACTAGAGATGTCGTGGATTATGATGACTGGTAGGTCATGTGGAGGTCTAGCGGTAGAAGTTCTATGTGAGTTAGAGCTTGCCCATCGGCTAGGATGGCTAGGAATAGAAGTTCTATGCCGCTTTGAGCTTGTTCATGTTCTAGGAGTGGCTGGAAATGAGATCGTTCATGTTCGAAGAGTGGCTGGAAATGAAATTGTTCATGTTCCAGGAGTGGCTGGAAATGAGATTGCTCATGTTCTAGGAGTGGCTAGAAATAAGATAGTACATGTTCGAGGAGTGGCATGTAAGCTCTATGCGCGTTAGAACCTGTCTATTTCCTAGGGAGAGTCTGGAAAAGAGGTTTTATGTGAGTTAGAATTGTCTTTTCCAGGGACTCTGTAAGACACCCTGGTGATTGGGTTGTTTCGAATGACCACGAGAGGTGATTTCAGTCAACAGGTGCCTAAGATGCACGTTACAGAGTGATTGCCCCAGGGGATAGTGGGTCTCCTGGGTATACTTGAGGGGACAGTGATGTTCTCTCCGGGGGAAAGTGGCCCTTGTATATACTTTGAGGGGCCGAAGCCTCTCCTGGGGATGTGTGATTCCTCTGCAGCCGAGATTGACGGACTATGTGTCCTGAGAGTGAGAGGGGCTGGAGCATACCGGGCCGGTTTGGTTCCAATTATCCAGTTTGGCGGGCCGGTTTAGGGAACCTAGGGTTGGGTATTTAAGCGTGAACAGTCGTGTTTTCTCTTTTTTTGGCCGTATTGTCAGAGAGAACAGAGAGAAAAGTCAGAAGCAGAGAATTTGATCAAATTCTGGTGATTTTCTGGGAAGGGCTGATCTCGTGAGGATGTGGGAAACGAAGAAGGATCGTTGCTGGATTGATTTCGGCCAGGAGGGGACGAAACAGAGGCTGGGTTGAGGTGAGTGCGTGACTATAGGCTTACATAAGTGTAAGGAATGGGTAGAATGCGATTGCTTGGTGGTTTTTGTGTGTTTTGGTGATTGAAATTGTGCAGGAGACTCGATGAATCACAACGGATTCGAGCCATGAGAGGATATGCTCGATTCTGGGTTCTGCGATGTCGTGTCGATCGACACGGGTCATCCTGTCGATCGACACCATGGTGGTGTGTCGATCGACATGGGGGAGTATGTCGATCGGCACCTAGAGGTTGTGTCGATCGACACAGAGTTCCTGTTTTGGTTCGTGTTGATTGTTTCGTGAATACTTGTGTATGCTCGTCCTGGTATTTTATTTATTGTTTATGCTTATGTATAAATAGCATTATTGAGGATGTATTTGCTTGTATTTGCCCAATTGAGGATTATTATCTGTGATGATAATAATCTGAAGGGAAAATTTTTAAATTTTTGGGTCGGGTCGTTTCAGAGATGGCTTGGGAGGATTTCTTGGCTCAGTTTAACACTAAGTATTTCCCGCAGGAGGCAGTGGATTGGTTGGAGTCGAGGTTTCTGAACCTGGCTCAGGGAGATCGGACTGTGAGGGAGTTCGATTTGGAGTTCGGTCGACTTCTGGTACATGCTGGTAGGGGCATGGAGGGAGAGCAGGCCCAGGTGAAGAGGTTCCCGAGGGGACTTTGAGCTGATTTGAGGACTCGCTGCACGGCGAGTAAGTTCGCCACGAGGGCAGAGCTAGTTGAGATGGCTGCTGCGATTGAGGAGGACCTCAGGGAGCAGGCTGTGGTGGTTAGTCCACCGATTCAGCAGCAAAGGAGGCCGCAACAGCAGACGAGGTCGAGCAGGGGCGGCAAGCCTGCTCAGGGACAGAAGAGGAAATGGGAGAGCACTTCAGGGCGGAGTCAGGGAGGATAGGGTGGTCTGGAATGCTTCGGGTGCGGGAGCTTGGATCACAAGGTGGCCAGTTGTCCGAAGAGGAGTGAGACTCGGGGTGCTCAGTTGTGTTACCACTGCAGAGAGCCGGGACATATTAAGCCCAAGTGTCTGAAGCTATAGCAGATGGCGGTGGCGGCATTGCAGCCGTTGGCGGTGCAGCCTTTGGCTCAGATTGCAGCAGTGCTATGGGATTTCACTTCGGCAGAGGCGGGTGGTTCTAGCGCCAGACCAATCACAAGTAAATTTAAGACTTGACCTTTTTAAATTCTTGTGATGTTTGAATTTAGTCTTTTTGGAAATTGTGAGTCTACGCTAGAGTGTCGAGTCTTAAAACACATGGGATTTGTGCAGGGACCTTAGTTGTGGGCGTGTGTGAGTCCCACGTGTTGTTTGATTCGGAAGCTATGAATAGCTTCATTACTCCGGAGTGTGCGGAGGGTAGCGGTATCCGGAGTGATTCTGGTGAGCAACCGGAAGTAGTTAAGGTTGTTGGTGGCAAGACGTTAGCTACTTTTGGGCGGGCTCGTGGTGTAGATGTTCTGGTGGCGGGAGAGTTGATGCCAGCACACCTGGTCATTAGTCCGGAGGAGCTGTACGATGTCATCCTGGGTATGGATTGGCTGGATCGGTACAGGGTCCATCTGGATTGTCATCGAGGACGAGTAGTGTTTGAGCGGGAGGCGGGGAGGTTGGTTTATCAGGGTGTGAGACTGACTTCTGGGAGTCTTGTGATTTTAGCAATACAGGCCGAACAGTTGATTGAGAAGGGTTGTGAGGCGTATCTGGCGACGATAGTGATGCCAGAGACTGTTGGAGAGGTTGCAGTTGGGGATATTCGGGTTGTTCGGGATTCCCAGGATGTATTTCAGTCGTTGCTGGGATTGCCACCGTCGCGGTCGGATCCATTTATGATTGAGTTGGAACTGGGACGACTCTTATATCCAAGGCGCTTTACCGTATGGCTCCAGCAGACATGGCAGAGCTGAAGAAGCAGCTGGATGATCTGTTGGGGAAGGGTTTCATCTAGCCTAGTGTTTCACCGTGGGGAGCGCCGGTGTTGTTCGTGAAGAAGAAGGATGGGAGTTTTTATTGTGCATCGATTACCGGGAACTTAACCAGGTCACTGTGAAGAACAGGTATCCTCTGCCATGGATAGACGAGTTATTGGATCAGCTGCAAGGGGCTACCTGGTTCTCCAAGATTGACTTGTCTTCGGGATACCATTAGATTCTGATTGATGAGGCGGATGTTAGGAAGACGGCCTTTCGGACTAGGTATGGGCATTATGAGTTTGTGGTGATGTCGTTCGGGTTGATGAATGCGCCAGCAGTGTTCATGAGGTTGATGAACGGGGTGTTCCAGGAGTATCAGGATGTGTTCGTGATCATCTTTATAGATGATATCCTGGTGTATTCGAGGAGTCCGGAGGAGCACGAGGTGCATTTGAGGTTAGTTCTGGAGAAGCTGCGGGAGCAGAAGCTGTACGCGAAGTTGAGTAAGTGCAGTTTTTGGTAGCGAGAGATGAGTTTCCTTGGCCACGTAGTGTCTCCAGAAGGAGTTTTTATGGATCCAGCTAAGATTGAGGCTATCAGAGGATGTCCTAGACCAAGGAGTGCCACCGAGATCAGGAGTTTTCTTGGGTTGGCGGGTTATTATCGGATGTTCGTCAAGGGGTTTGTGAGTATGGCGCAGTCAATGACGAAGTTGACAGGGAAGGATGTCCCTTTTTTGTGGTCTTCAGCTTGCGAGGAAATTTTTGGGAAGCTGAAGGAGATGTTGACGAGTACACCTGTGTTGGCGTTATCCGAGTCGGGTGAGCCTTATGTGGTGTATACAGATGCTTCGGAAGTTGGTCTGGGTGTTGTACTGATGCAGCAGGGGAAGGTTATTGCGTATGCTTCGAGGCAGTTGAGGAAGCATGAGTGCAATTACCCTACCCATGATTTGGAGGTTGCTGCAGTGATTTTCGCCCTTAAGATTTCGAGGTCTTCTGTATGGCGGAAAGGTGCAGGTAATCACAGACCACAAGAGTCTGAAGTATTTCTTCACTCAGCCAGAGCTGAACCAGAGATAGAGGCGCTGGATGGAGTTGGTTGCAAATTACGATCTAGAGATCGGGTACCATCCGGGTAAGGCTAATCTGGTTACGGATGCATTGAGTAGGAAGAGGGTTGCTTCGTCTCAGGAGCGGGATATGGAGGCGCTGGTGAGCGAGATCAGTACGTTGAGGTTATGTGTGATCTCACAGGAGTCGTTGAGGTTAGAGGCAGCTAACCAGGCAGATATGTTGAGCAGAATTCGAGTTGCTCATGAGAAAGATCAGGGATTGATTGATGCTTCTAAGGTGGCAGGTTCAGAGTTTGCGGTCTCGGCAAATGGGACGATACTGGTGAACGGGCGGATTTGTGTACCCTAGGATGAGGATCTGAGGCAGGAGATCCTTAGAAAGGCTCATTCGAGCATGTTATCGATTCATCCGGGAGCGACCAAGATGTATCGTGATGTGAAGCGGTATTATCACTAGATCGGGATGAAGAGGGATGTAGCTAACTGGGTTGCAGCGTGCAACGTGTGTCAGTTGGTGAAGGCTGAGCATCAGGTTTCGAGTGGTATGTTGCACAATTTGCCTATCTCGGAGTGGAAGTGGGATATGATTACCATGGATTTCGTGACGGGGTTGCCAGTGTTACGGACATATGATGCGATTTGGGTTATTGTGGATCGTCTGACGAAGTTAGCACATTTTCTTGCCATCAAGAAGACCGATGGAGCGGCGGTGTTGGCTAAGAAGTATGTGCGGGAGATAGTGAGGCTGCACGGGATGCCAGCGAGTATTGTGTCAGACATGGATCTAAGGTTTACTTCAGAATTCTGGAGGGCGTTTCAGGCCGAGATGGGCACTAAGGTGCATATGAGCACAGCGTATCATCCTCCGACAGATGGGCAGTCTGATAAGACGATTCAGACATTGGAGGATTTGCTGAGGATGTGTGTGCTGGATTATGGTGGTCATTGGGCGGATCATCTGAACTTTGTTGAGTTTGCGTATAACAACAGTTACAAGGCTAGTATTGGGATGGCTCCATATGAGGCTCTGTATGGGAGGTTGTGTCGGACACCATTATGCTGGACTCAAGTGGGGGAGAGGAGCATGTTTGGTGTAGATTTTATTCAGGAGACGACGAAGAAGATCCGTGTCTTGAGGTTGAACATGAGAGAGGCTCAGGATCGGCAGAAGAGATATGCCGATAGAAGACGAAAAGAGCTGGAGTTTGAGCTGAACTGAGCTAGCTCATGAGCTAATGACTCGTTTGACACCCCTACTAACAAGCTTGCTAAGAGAGTCTGGGTCTTACAACACGAAACTATTTATGTAAACTTTGTTTTTCGATTTGGGTCACTGAAACGTTCTAAGTTTATATAGTTATTTTAATAAAAAATTATAAAAAAGAAATTGTAAAAATAATTATAGCAGCTTTTTAACAAAATACTATATTTACTATGGAGATTCAAGAGTGTATAAGATTTGACGGATATAAATCTCTCTTAAAAATTAAACAATCGCATCAATAGTTTATAATTATCAGTTATGTGCTTATGTGAAGGTCAATAACATTATTTATAGGTTTTTATGAGGTAACTAACTTGAATTTACTCGTTTCTGATTTAATTCTACATTATATAATTTTTATGTCCTAGTCTGCATGATCCAAAAATATTTATAAGCGGAATTCAAATCATATTTATAATAACAAAAAATAATTACTTTTTTACCCATAATCTAGTTTGTATATAATACAAATTATTAGATAAGATATGCCTTGTATAGTTAAGATACGAGAGTTAGTATTGTTGAGATACATGATTTCCTAAAATCTTATCTAAGATAACTCTCATATCTTAACTATACAAGAATATAGGGATATTTTATCTTATACAAATTATTAATTTTTAATGTATATATGTTTCTATGGTTTTTATACACTTATATATCAAAATCTAGTACTTTTTAAAAAAAAAAATTAATCTAGTTTAATATTAAACAGAGAAAAACAAAAACAACATAAATGCATGGATTCTGCTGGTTGATTTGCATATCTGTTATTTAAAATGGTTAACCTAATAATTGTATGACGATAAAAGAGGATAACAAAAAAAATATTTTGTATTAAGATACTTTCTTACGTTACCAAATATCGATTTATATATATTTTTAGTATTGGTTGTTCTATTAGACAATCCTTAGGCATATGAAATAAAAATAAAAGCATCTTATATAATTTAGTAAGGTCTTTCAAAATTTAAGCCATGAGAAATTGTCATATGTCATCTAATTTTTTGACATTTATCTTTTTAATTTATTTATTAAAAATAAAAAAAATTAAGTGTGTTTTAATAACTTTAGCAATTAATCCAAACAATTTAATTGTCACTTTTTATTCTTATATAAATTAATTTTAACAAGTTACAATTAATTGTATTGTGTACATTTATGTAATTTTTATTTAAATTACAATATAATTGTTATGTAAATTTATGTATAAAATTTTATTTATCAAAACCAATAATATCCTATACAATTTTTAAAAAAATTTTTTTTGCTTTCTGTATAGGTAACTGTGATTTTAAAATAAAAAGAAATCACAAAATAAAAGTTTTAATAAAAAGAAGCATAACATGGAAAAAAATTGATATGAGAAAACTAAAGAATAATTTTAGGACTTTTAGGGCTAATTGAAGAAATTTAGAATTTAAACATTTTTAAAAATATTTTCATAGCTTTTAAAGCAATTTACTAATTTAACAATCACATCTAATGCAATTAAAAGAATTTGTGTTGGACAAAGTAAGGTTCCTAACCAAAATTCTTGAAAGAAAATTTCAGTTAATTATTTTATTTAATTTATTTATTGAAAAAAAAAACTAAGTGTCTTTTAATAAGTTTAGCAATTAATTCTAAAATTTTAATAGCCAATTCTTATTCTTAAATAAATTAATTTTAACAAGTTACAATTAAGTGTTTTGTGTACATTTATGTAATTCTTATGTAAATTACAATATATTTTTTATGTAGATTTATGTATAAAAAATAGATATTTTAGTTATCAAATCCAATAATACCATATACAATTTTTTTAAAATTTTTTTTTTTGCTTTCTATATAGGTAACTGTGATTTTAAAATAAAAAAAATTACAAAATAAAAGCTTTAATAAAAAGAAGCATAAA
Organism: Arabis hirsuta; assembly: GCA_964056655.1. Taxonomy (NCBI): domain Eukaryota; kingdom Viridiplantae; phylum Streptophyta; class Magnoliopsida; order Brassicales; family Brassicaceae; genus Arabis; species Arabis hirsuta. The sequence goes on from OZ053299.1 coordinate 29,802,660, forward strand.
TGGAAAAAAATAATGTGAGAAAACTAAAGAATAATCTTAGGACTTTTAGGGCTCATTGGAGAAATTTAGTATTTAAACGTTTTTAAAAATATTTTCATAGCTTTTAAAGTCAATTTACTAATTTAACAACCCCCTCTAATGCAATTAAAACAAGGTATAATTACATTCATACACACTTTTTCAAAACTTATTATCACATATACACACTTTCCACTACTCACACATTTTTGTTGGAACAAATGACACTTCTATCCTTTTATTTTTAATTTAAATATTTAGTAATTTACTACACATCTCTTTATTATCTTTCCTTCTTTTCATTAATTTTTCATTCTCTTCTCTTTCTTCATTTTAACTTTTTCTCATTTAATTTGTTTCTTTTTTTATTTTCTATTGTTCATTTTTCTTCAAAAATGTATTGATCTATTTTTGTTGAATGAATATCATAGACAACTGTGGGTGGATGAATGCGGATGGACGAGTGCGAGTAGACAAGTTTTCGTGGATAAAAGTTTTTGTTCACAAAAATTAATAAATGCTTTAAACCCCAAATCCCAAATTGAAACCGTGTATGTAGACAAAGTACCATACATGAGTATAAGTGGACAAGATGTTATGAAATTTTTTTTTGTCTTTGTATAGTTGTCAATACCCTAAACCCTAAACTTTAATCTAAAATCATTTGTTTGGACAAAATAATATAAACGAGTGTGGTGGATGATATGCTCAAATTTACCCTGAGCTACTTTCTCAAATTAAGAGATCATAGTAGTACTTAGGGGTCGAATCCACAGAGAATCAAATCACACAATCAACTAATGAATTCAAATTATGCTAAGTAAATATGTATGAATGTGAAAATAGCAAAGTAAATAAGTGAATAATTATCAAGGTTATTAGAATTCAATGAGACAAAAGAGTTAGGCTATGGGTGATTTGCAGGAATGAATCAAAATATGTTCGTGTCGATCGACACAGATGTCCATGTCGATCGACACAGGGATAAAAAACGTTAGGATTTTATTAAGCACGGTTCTAGAACTCAAACACGAATATAAAACCAATCAACTTTCGTTGCAGAGATTATCTATGACTAAATCCCTAAATTCCAGATTTCTTTGCAAACTTAGTGAATAAAATCAAGCTTTAAGTTCAGGTTCAATTGTTCACAAAATTACTAAGCCAAATTTATTTGCAAATAGATAATTTTGCTCATCTAAGATTATATCAGGTTGTTAATAATACTTTCGCATCTATTAAAGCAATCTAGGATTTCCAATTTCAGTTGATCAATCCTAAAATCAGAGTTAAAGCAATCTAGATGAAGAACAAAAAGATGAATCCTAACAGGGTTTCAATCCTAACAATTTCTCATCAAACCTTTGAATAACCCTAAACCTAACAATCAAACTACTCAGACATGGTGATTGAAACAAACATCATGAGATAAATAATTTTCATAAAAAGATAGAGTTAGAGATACAGAAGGGTTTGAAATTTGAAAGTCTGAAGTCTGAAATCTCCCAAAAGCTCTCCAAATCTCTCAATCTCCAACTCTCAATTAAAAACTAGATGTTCCCATAAAAACCTAAGCAAAAACTATATATAAAGTGTAAAATTCGGATTGGGCTTCTTGTACAACTTGTGGCTTTTTGGGCAAAAACAGAATTTCCTCAAAACTTGTAATCTTCTCGTGTTAGACGGGAATGTCGATCGACACACAAGGTCGTGTCGATGGACACAACCTTGAAAATTCGACTCCGACTTGATCACTTCGGCTCTTCTTTCCTCGATGCTCCAAAATACTCCAAAAGCTCTCATTCAGCTCCAATCGTCCAATAACCTACAAAGACTCTAAAACAATAGGAAAACACCAAAAAGACTCGATAAAAACGGACCTATATCATGGTCAAAAACGGGTAAAAACCATGATATATCAGTGGACAGGTTGTTGTGGATAAGAATTCATGTTCACATGAAGTTGTCCATAACAAAACGTTCCAAAAACAAAACCACAAGAATTCTTGTTCACACGAAGTTATCTAATATCTTGTCTACAATAATTTGTTCATGAATATTTTTCTTCTAAATTATATGGTATATTATCCATGGATACAATGGACTGTGAATTTATGGATGATCATGATTTTGTCCATGATAACTTGTCTGTAATTTCTTTCCTTAAATGTTCATAATATTTTATTTATAGATAAAATGGATTATGCATTATGGATGGTCATGATAAATTATTCATGGTTTTGACTATGATAACTTGTCCATAATCATGGATTTGAAAGAGAAGAAGAAAACAAAGGATTTTTTTTTTTTTTGAATTTTAAATTTTTAAAAAAGTGATGATTTATTAGAGAAACGAAATTAATTAAATAAGAAAATGTCAAAAAAGAGGAGAGAGAAGAGAGAAGAAATGATAAAAAAGAAAAGAAAAAGTGATGTAAAAGGAGGAAACATATGAGAAAATATAAAAAAGAAGGGTAATATGGTAAAAAAATCAAATTTCAATGATAAAGTGCTTTAATAGTGAAAAGTGTCTATAGAAGAGAATACTTTCTATAAAGCGTCTATAAGTGTTATCAACCCTTAAAACAATTTGTGTTGGACAAAGTAGCGTTCTTAACCAAAATTTTCGAAAGAAAATTTCACTCCACCACAAATTGTACATACAGAAAAATAAAATTACTTTACCAATGAATTGATGTGAAAGATAAAAATCATAGCAAAGCGATAAATAGAATAAGAAAAAATACAACCAAACATCAATTATTCTCTCTTTATGATTCAATGTTCTAATAAAATAAACAAAAAGATGCATTCCAACACCTCTGTTGAGATGATGTAGATGTCTCGATATAAGCAAAGCATATTACAACTTGTCTGATTAATAGATTTTTACAAACGTATTTGAAATGACCAATCATTTTTTAGAAAACCGTAGTGAATATTGATTCAGACATATAAGTTAAAGATTTGCGCCATACAAGATGTTTTCCATATGCTATAATTGTTATCAATGAACAGTCTATTTCTTTTTATAGATAACATTGTATATATCCAACAATTTGCTACAAATGCTTAGTCTTCTAGCTTAGATAATTATTTACAATAAACATTAAATTTATATAATATTAGATACACAAATAATCAATAACTAGAAATTGTTAATGTTAATTTTTAAATCCTAGGCAACACGTGGGTAATTCCTAGTTATATATATGAACAAACGTCATGCATACCTGAAGTAACCCAAAAAATTATTTGAAATTAATGGAGATTGCATGCATCAAATGCTCCCTTGATCATACATAAATGACACAAACTTATATGGCGTGGGAATTACCTCTTTAATTGATCTAACAAAAAGGAGTGGTAAATTTTCATCAATGTCAATAAATACCAAAGATATCTCTCAAAAGGATTTCATAAATTAGTCGCGTGATGAGAAATTTTACGGTCTGAAATTTTACGGTCTGAATCTTTCTAAGAAGACATAAATCAATATTTGACGACTGTTTCTTAAGTTATATTTTCCACTAAGGGACTCGGCTTAGCAAGAATGACACGGACGATCAACTCAAATAAGGTGAATATCGATGAAGTCTTGGCGGCGTCTTTGTTGTACGATCAAACAATTGATGATGCAATTATTGCTGGGCAGTATCAACAACAAGAAGAAGGTAAGGGTTTTTTTTTTTTGGTTAAACGAAGAAGGTAAAGTTGTAACAATTCTTTTATAAACAGTAGAAGTTCCGGATCGTCTCTCCATAATCTCTCTCGGTTCATAGGATCAATCGTCCACAATACCATGTTAAAAGCATAACCATCCTTCCCATATAGAGTTGAATCGTTCTCAAGACTATTAAACTACCACTCGTTTAGTAATGACTGTGTAATAAATCATTGATCGAATTAGAAACTTTCATTATTAAAATAATGTTTAACTTGTCATATATAACATTAAATTTGCTTGACGGTTAGTTTCTTATTTTTAAGCTTGACGATTAGTTATAATCCTGTTCTTTTTTCTATTGCAAAGAAGCTCGTACGATTTCCTTAATTGCTGACGAAGAGCTAGCAAAAGAATGGCAAGCTATGGAAGGTGATTTTGTTAAACTTCTAAATATAATGAAGAGAACATATTTTCTCAAAATGTTTTTTCTTATTTTCGTCTTCCCCAAATATACTACAAAATTCAAATATTAAATTTTCACTTGAAGTTACAATCAATAACTGTAAATTTAGAGTCATGTTGCTAACGAACTACGTAGGCCACATTATGTTATTTATCAACATAGTATTGTATACCTAAGAGGAAACATCCAAAAGAGGCAATATATATATATTCATTACAAAAATTTGGTAAATGTAGATTGTCCTCAAAGCTCTGTAAGCGATGATGAAAAGTACGCCCACTTGTTACAAGAAGAAGAATGTAAGTGTATATATTATTAATTTTTCATATATGTTTTTATTTGACGAATTCAATTTTCATATCTCAGTTGGAAATATGGTATAATAATTATATGGGGTTTTTGGTTAATTTATTTTGCATGTCTAAATCTATCCATATCCCAAGATATGGCGAATCATCTTGCTTTGACGGACGATGTTAACAAAATTACCCGTCAATTCCAGGATCTAGAAGGTAATAAACGTAAAATCCTCAACATTATTGTATATGGTTCAAGTTGAATCATATTCCACAGTATAAAATTCTAAATTGTAAAGTAATGTTGAAATATTATAATATGTTTCAGTTTTTATCTGCAGGGAGCCGTTCAACCTCCCTTCACCGTAATAGTTCCCCACATCAACAAAACTTTCAGTCTCTTCCTCCTAATGTTGATATTGAACCTGAGAATATGACTTATGAGGTATTCACACAATAACAACTAATAAAGGAGTGATCTAGTAAAAGAACCATGTATGTCATTCCTCTGATTTGGATGATTTAGGAACTGAGTGAATTAGGAGAGTCGATCGGAAATGTCAGCAAAGGATTGTCGAAGACAAGAATCAGTCAAATACCAACTCATAAGTACGGCGAGACCTCATGGTTTAAAAAGAAAAATCATGCTTCCGAAAATACTCAGTGAGAACATAAACCATCTATGCATGTCGTCATTCTTTATTACTATGTTCTATAAATAAGTAACGAAACGTTTATATATTTGAATTTTTACAACTCATATCAAACCACAAGTTTTAAGATCCGGTTTCAGTAGGGATTCTAAATTGGTTTGTATTGGCTTTGGGGATATTGAAGGTGTTCGATATGTCTTCTCGAATTCGTCAAGGGAAATACGATATCGACTCTGCCATGTGCTCATATCTATCATAAGGAATGCATTTCACTATGGTTGGTACAAAACAAGGTATGAACATAAATAAATAAATATAAAATTATATTTATGTATTGAAGGGTACCTCAAATAATAAATACAGTTAAATATTATATTTTAGATGTTATTGTTTTGTTTATGCAGATTTGCTGCGTTTGCAACTCGGAGATTGAACCATAGTGTCGTGCCAAGGTATTTTGGGGGCTAAAAATTTGTCTTTACCTATATAAATTTTAACAATAATTAGAATCTAATTCAAATGGTAAAAGTAAAGATATTTTGCATATTTCATCATTTTTTTTTAAATTAGACAAAAATTACTCGTGAAATGAATATATTATTGTATGTGGCATGCATCATTCTATCTTCTTATATAAAAAAAAGATGCGCACGCGACACGTAAGCAAAATTCTTATTCACGAGATCATGACATGTGTAATTGTTAATATAGATTGTGACATATGTCAATATTAACAAAAAAATTTAAAAAGAAAATAAAAAATATATTTTAAACAAGTATCATGGACTAATTAAGAAAAAAAAATCATTCAACTAAGATATGTAATATTTTCAATATTAACAAAAAAATTTAAAAAGAAAATAAAGAATATATTCTAAAAAAGGATTATGTTCTAATTAAAAAAAAGAAAAAAAAATTGTTCTACTAAAATATGTAATATTTCTAAATTTTTATATTACAAAATACATTATTTTCATTATAAATTATTTAAATAGTTAAAGACAAAAAGAAATGTCATATTTATCAGTGGGATTTTGATAATATAATAACATGTATGAGACAATTGACTATTTAATAAAATATAATAAAATAAATATTAAATATTTGTACGAGTCGTAATTTAGAATCTAATTTCATTTGTCAAATTATAGGCGTTATAAATTTAAAAATCAAAAATATTTACTGCAATGCATTTTTATATTAGCATGATACGTAAGCAAAATTATAACTCACGAGATCACGACATGTATCTAATATTGATCAGAATGAAACATGTGTTTAAACTTAAAATTAATTAAGAAAATTAAAATTTTAAATGGAAAATAATTGTCAAGTTACTAATCAAATAATAAAAAGTAAAATTTCTAATATTATCAATTATAATTAAAAAACAAAGTTTATGATGAAATATTGACATGACATAAGCCATAAAATAAACAAATAATACATATAGAATAAAATTCTCAATTAAAATAAATAAAAAGACGATTGATAAAAAAAAAGTATATAAATTGGAAAAACAAAAGTCATAAAGGTTATAGAAATCTCAATTTAAAGGTTTAAATATATACACAACTATGCAAAAATAAAATCTATAAGAATACTTATTTTATCAATATAGAGTAACATAATATCACAAAGAAAATAGAAATTTTCAACCTATGACTCCTTTGGTACTCTTTAAATATATATATTGAAAATTCTATAAGTTGAAAAATAATAATATTACATTTACTATTAAGTTAATACTGTATAAAGTTTAGCGAGTATAAATCTCTATGAGAAATAAAACGATGACATTAATAAAATACAATCAATTATGTTCTTATGTGATAGTTCACAACATTATTTCTAGTTTTTATGAGGTTACTAACATAAAAGTTACTATTTTCTGATTTAACTATATAGTATTTTAGTTGTTTTTATTTTCTATCACAAAATCATAAATATTCATAATGGGTTTTTATTTAAATTCAGATAATATATATATATGGATTTGCATGATATGTATTAGAACATGGAAATTATGATATAAATTGACTTCTACTGGTTTTAGGATCCACGTTAAATAGTATTTTAAAATTTAACGGATTACTAATTAAAATTTAAATATTTATTTCATTAATTTTTATAGTATTTATCTGCATATTAACGCGGGTCCTATTCTAGTTTTATATAAGATAAATATTGGTTGTATTATTCTAAAAACAACAATTACTATTTTTTCTACCTAGCAATATATAATGTAACGAAATAATATAAATTTGAATTATTATTCTAAATTCGGCGCATTGACCCCTAAAATCTAGAACATAAATAAAAAACCCTAAGCTTCAAATCCAAAATTAAAATTTCACCCAAAACATTAAATATAACACCATACTTATGTTTTCTTTGAATTTAAAAAAACGGACACAAATTTCTGAAAACAATTAATAAGTGAAACAACGTATAAATGTCTCATTATATTCTATGTCATTCTATATACAATAACACGTATTTGTTGGTATTAACTTACCCAGTTTTTGAAATAAATTATTCATTTTTTAATTCAACCCACAACATATAGAAATATGACATATACAAATGTGTATTCACATATGCTAATTCACTTCAATTTCTTTTACAAATTATAATTCAGAAGTCTATACTATTTTATTCTTTCATATATTCCCTCCGTTTCTTAATATAAAGTTTTTTGGCTAAAAACACAAAGATTAAAAAAAAACACTTTTCTTTCAAAAAGATAAATTTAATAAATAAACTAAAATAACTCAACAATTATAAAAGAAACTGCAAAATACTATTGGTCAAACAGTATACAATAAAGTAAAATTTTACATAGAAATCTGAAAACGTCTTATATTGTGAAACATAAAAAAATTCCAAAACACCTTATATTAAGAAACAGAGGAAGTAGTATATTTCAAACCGTTTAGAATCCATACAATCTAGTTACATATGCCAATTCACTTCACAAATGAAGAAAATAATTTTCAATCATAATATTATTTTGTGATACATATTATTAGTAACTGTTGGTGGATGGATATTCTTCTTCTTCTCATTGTTAAGATTTTCTCATTGGAAAATTTTGCGGCACTATTCTATTTGTATCAATGTACTATTCTTGGTATAAGACTCAAACGTGATGTTGAGACTTATAGAGAAAATTAAACAAGATGGTCTTCGCCCTCTCTTGTTGAATCGGGATAGGAGAAGTGATAGGGGATTGATGGCACCACATAGAGTATCGAGAGATCAATATGATACAAAAAGAACGCTCTGTTAATCAATGATACACATTCACAAAGACAAAACAAGACTTAGACTCGCAAGCTAAGCTCGAGAGGAAGAAGTGCGATGTTTTATTGATCAAGCAGAATTTTGAGGGCTACAATGCTGGAGTGGGATCTTATAAAGAGATCTTTCAGCTCTGACCTATTAGTTCGACTCAAAAAACTGTAAAGACTCATAAAAACTACAAGTCACTTAAAGAAAAACTAAGGCAGGCAAAATACACACACAAAAAAAATTCAACAAAATAAAAGAAAAATATTTAAGCTTCTGGCAAGGCTTGTGATCTATGGCCTCGTACAATTTTAAATACCACTGAGCTAGCTCTTCATACATGTGCAAATCTCATAAATAAATATTACTTGTTGTTCGCGCAAAAGTGGCCAGAATTGAAAGTACTTGTTCTTGACGTGTGATAATTAATGCGTTCTTCAAGCTTTCTTCTGTGTTCTCTTAAACTTGGGGAGTGCTTGGGTTACTAAAGCTGATATCTTGCTCTAACTTGGTATCTTCAGCCCCCAATCCTTGACTACACACGTTTTGGTCGCTATCAGCTAAGTTGCTTGCACCTGAGGCTTCTAGCTTCTTTGAAGTGTTCTCTTTGTGATCTCTCGTGTTCTCAGCTCCTTGACTTGTCAAAAGAGTTAACATACCAATTTTTGCTCCATATAAAGCTTTATGGAGCTGAAGTTGTTAGGGACACTCATTTGGTCTTTCACAAGTATAGTTGAGGCTCTTGGTGTTATGAGTGATTGGGATATGGCCTCTGGTTCACATGATTGTATGATGCTTTCCACTGCTAGGTTAAACTTCTCACGTAGGCTCCTGATTCTAGATCGAGTCATTGGAGCTTCTTGGACCGTGGGAACTTTTAATTGATTTTGGTTTGATTCGATGTTCTCAACAATTCTATTTGATAAGTTAGATATTGGACCCCTTGATTAGAACCACAAACCCATGTTTTAAAAAAATTTGAGATGAAGATGTGGCATTATTCATTTGTCTATTTGCTATAATGGTCAATTCGTATAGAAATTGGTTACTATAGTTTTTCCATGACTACATTCTATATTTTATGGTCCAATTTAGCAATCTCGCAAAAAAAAAAAAAAATTTGGTCAAAACCCAAATTTTATTAAACTAAGTCGAAACCGTCGAAAATTCAAGAACGCTAAGTGCGCTTTTTGCTAACGAATCAGCCACCATATTGGCTTCTCATGATACAAATGAAAAAGAAAGCATTTGGAAATTCGATCTTAACAAGTTTATCTCAAAGAGAAGGTTATGAATCTTCGTATGTGATTCTCTTTTCAAGATAAGGTTAATCAAAACCTGTGAATACGAGCATACGTGGAAGACATCAAAACCAGCCTCTCGAGCTCTCTCAAGGGCCTTAATCATAGCCCATGCTTCTGCGGCTAACGCTAAATATACACCTCGCCGTGTATCCGGGTAATTTGCGGATGATTCCTCTGTTTTAGACTGGTATTTAAAGTATCAGTCTAGCCAAGCTGCATCTATATAACATACTCTACCTGCAAAATGTGCAGGTTCCTGATGAATGCGATCTAGTGGCCTTATCTTCAGAGGAATTGCTTCTTGAGCCATCTCGCAAATTAACCTTTATTTTTCAATACGTTCATGCTTATGATCGTCACTTTGAAAGGCTAAGAACAAATTCAGATTCGTGAATCAACAAAGAACCAATAGATTCACGAACAGAGATGGAGTGAAAAGTCACACAAGAGTTGCGAAAAAGCTCTTGATTTACCAATGGATCGAATGGTCACAGAAAGCGATAGAGAAAACTTTGATTTACCTTGATCTAATGTTTAAACGAGTTTTAGAATAAAAAGATAGATAAGTTTTCTGTTTTAGAAACAACAAAATATAAAGGAAAGAAGATAGGAAGAAGATTTTCGAAATTAAGACAGGTTCCAAAGACTCAATTTCGAAAATGACAAACAATTAAGACTAAATTTGAAATTTGAAATAAAAAAAAAAGAAAAAGGCCAACAAAAATCTTCTTGTAAATGGGTCTTAGGTCTGATCAACAAATGGATGGTTTAAAGTGATACATAAGCCTCATTAAAAACCTTCTTTGGAAAACCTATTGGGAAAAAACCAAAGGAAGAGAAGAAGAGTGCAAATGCATCACTTGTCCATTTGTTAATGTTCTTGAGCTTGTATCAAAACCAGAGTGGTTTGGATAACATCTTCTTTCGTCTGGCTCAAGTGTCTAAGCATTCCTTTAACAACTTGGTTGAATAACTTAGCTCTGGATTGAGTCATTGGACAAGTTGGTTCGACTAAAGTATCCTCAGCTACAGGCTCATCCTTTGTTTTAAGTTTAGCTACTTCTAGTACAAGCTCAGGTTCAAGCTCCGGTTCATACTCCAAGTCTTCAGTGACATCCATGATCATATCATCCTCTCCCTTTTGAAAAGGATTTGACCTCAAATCTGTTTCATCTACAATAAAAGGAACAAGATTAGAAACACTGAAGCTATTACTAACATTGTACTTACCTTGAAGATTAATCTGATAGGCATTATTGTTGATTTTTCTTGTTATCTCAAAAAGACCATCAATCTTTGGCATTAGTTTGGACTTTCTCTCCTCGAGGAACCTTTTTTCCTTAAATGTACCCAAACCAGATCACCAGCTTCAATGATCATCTCACCTCTCCCTTTGTTAGCATGCTTAACATAAAGCTTGGTATTTTCTTCAATGTTCTTTCTAGCATGCTCATGAAGCTGTTGGACCAGGTCTGCCTTTTGCTTTCCATCTGAGCTGGTTCTTTCACTTAAAGGTAAAGGCATCAAATCCAAAGGAGATGTGGGATTAAACCCATAAACAATTTGAAAAGGAGAATACTTAGAAGCAGAATGCACAGCAGGGTTGTAAGCAAATTCAATATGAGGTAAGCATTCTTCCCAAGTTCTCAAGTTCTTTTTAATTAATGCACGCAAGAGTGTTCCTAGAGTTCTGTTAACAATTTCAGTTTGTCCATCAGTTTGGGGATGACATGTAGTAGAAAATAAAAGTTTAGTTCCTAGCTTAGACCACAATATTTTCCATAAATTGCTAAGGAACTTCGTATCCTTATAAGAAATAATAGACTTAGGCATGACATGAATGCGAACAATTTCCTTAAAGAACTAATTAGCTATATGCAATGCATCATCAGTTTTGTTACATGCAATGAAATAAACCATTTTTGAGAACCTTTCAACCACAACAAAGATAGAATCTCTACCATTCTTAGTTCTAGGCAATTCCATCACAAAATCCATAGAAATATCATTCCAAGGGTGAGTAGGAATGGGTAAAGGAGTATACAAACCGTAGGGTTGGACTTTGGATTTAGCTTGCTTACAAGTCATGCATCTACCACAAATTCTCTCCACATCACATTTATTTGAGGCCAATGAAAATCTTCTCTCATGATCTCTAAAGTCTTGGCAATGCCAAAATGACCCATCAAGCCTCCTCCATGAGCTTCCCTAACAAACAAGTCTCTCAAAGAATAGTTAGGAACACACAGACGGTTCTCATAAAAGAGAAACCCATCTTGTCTAAAATAATGGCCAGAAGCATGTTTCTCACAATATCTATAGGTGTCTTGAAAGCCAAGATCAGTTGCATATAATTCCTTAATTTGTTCAAATCCCAAAAGCTTAACGGCAAGAGTAGAGAGAATAGTGTACCTACTTGATAATGCATCGGCAACTACAATATCCTTACCTAGTTTGTACTTGATGACATAGGGAAAATTTTCTATGAATTCAACCCACCTTGCATGCATTTTGTTGAGCTTTTGCTGCCCTTTTAGGTGCTTAAGAGATTCATGTATGGATCACAAACTCCTTCGGCCACAAGTAATGTTGTCATGTTTGCAAACCTCAAACCAGGGTATAGATTTCCTTGTCATATGTGGGATAGTTGGGTGTAGCTCCTCCTAGCTTCTCACTGAAATAAGCAATGGGTTGTTTGTATTGCATAAGCACAGCTCCAATACCTACTCAAAAGTCTTAAAAAAGTTAGGCAAAATCAAAACAAGAGCATGAATGAGCTTCTCTTTTAGGCTTTGGAAAGCTTTTCTTGAGCGTGTGCCCATTCGAATCCAACATCCTTTTTTATAACTTCGGTGAGAGGGGCTGCCAAGGTGCTAAAATCTTTGACAATTCGCCTATATAAGCCTGCCAATCCATGGAAACTCCTCACTTCACCAACTTGACTTGGGATCAGGCCATTCTTGAATTGCTTTCACCTTCTCCTCATCCACCTTAATGCCATCTGCACTAACCATAACACCAAGAAACACAAGACTATCGGTGCAAAAGGTGCACTTTTTGAGGTTAGCATACAATTTCTCTTGTCTAAGCAACTCTAGAACCAATCCTAATTGTTTAATATACTCTTCTAAGTTCTGACTATATATGAGAATGTCATCAAAATAGACAACCATAAAGACTCCAATGTACTCTATATTTTATCACTTTTACTATCTATTTTACTATGGTTTTTATATATATTAATAAAGCTTTTAGACCAAAAGAGGTAGTTTTCTCGTAAATGTAGATTTTAAGGTCTTAATAGGTTTTATCATCAAAATGATGTAAAATGCAGTGTCATATATGATGCAGCTACTCATTCAAGTCAAAAGAACCAAGCCAAGTCATTTTATCTTGAAGATAATGCACATTCTCAAACTGGACAGAACGTATATTCCAGAAGTTCGCTGAAGAACGGAGAATCAAATCAATTGGGAATTTAACGAAACTTCTTATGGATATATTCCTTTGAGTTAGCTTTCCAATGGAGTTGGAATTTCAGCAATTAGAGCCGTAGTTCGGAAGATACACCCAAAACACTGAGGACATGTCAAACTGCCTTCAAAGTGAAGTGAGTGCAGAATTGAAGCCAAGCACCGGGCCGACCATGGGCCGATGATCCAGACTTTTTTCAACCTTCTAGAAGCACCTTAGAAGCTTCCAATACCGGTCACAAAGCCCAACCGACATTGTGTCCGATATTGCCTCTGTTTCGACCGAAAAAGACGTTTTGCCCGAAAGAACCCTAGCCGACCTAAGCCTCCTTAAACCCATATATATACTTTCTTTTAGCCTCTCTAGGAACTCAAGCAGCCAGCCTTAACAGCCTCAATCAATACCTAAACATGTATTTCGTTTTTCTCTTGTTCTTAATGCATATTTGATTCTATAAGCCTTTAAGGATAGATTGCTTTGCCCTATTGCGAAGAGATGAGATCTAACTCCTTACGCTTAGATAGATCAACAATTTATACTATGTCTATGTGGTTTACTCTTGCTGCTACGTGTTGCAAAACATGTTAGAGTATTAGCTTTGATTTGATTTCTATGCACTTTCTTAATCGTTTAGAGTTTTATTCTAGAATTGATTCTTCATCTTTATTTATACTCAAAGCACGAATTGGCTTAGCTACCCAAGGACTAATCTTAGGTTGATATACTCTCCAAAAGCTTGTTATATCTCCGGACCTAGTATTTGATGAGCTAGACATCTTAACAATTCGATAGGTTAGTTAAGGAGTCTAGTGAACAATCAATATTGAGCATAAAGCATGTTTTCACCTTGTAATAGCCTGCGATATTTGAGTCTATTAGGCTGCAAAACGTAGATGGTTAGTTACATCACGATAATGGGATAACCTTACCTTAGTGATATTAGTTCTGGAACAACTAGTATTTAAATCATAAATCGATTGCTTGTGTTTTGCATATGTTTTGTGAATTGCTTGAATTCTAATCTTAATTGATATTTATCCCTTTACTTTTATTGCTTTGTTATTTGCTTTCATAAAACCCCAAAAACCGAATAATATGTTCCCTTAGCTTAATCCGAATCATATAGGTTTGTAGTGCATTCATCACTTAGTCCTCAGTGGAACGATCCCTAAATACTACAATTGTCTTAACTGTGCACTTGCAGTTCCCTAGGGTTATAAATTTAAAATCTAATTGCATATAAACCCTACATAGAAATTATATGCACATCAAGTTTTTGGCGTTGTTGGCGGGGAATTTTGTTTGATTGCCTACAAATTTTTTGATAAAGATTAAGTCTAAGTTTGTTTTTCCTTTTTGATTTTTCTAATTTTTCGTTTTTGTTTTTGGTTTTTAATCTTTGTGTGTTTCAGAGATTCATCAATGGAGCATCACAATCCAAGGAGAATGGCGAGCCCTTACCCTCGTGAAGAAGTTGGAGATCACATCCCCATGCCTCATGAATTCCATCAACCGCCAGTTTCTCATAAAAATCGATACAATCCAACCTTGTATCGTCCTTGGGAAGCTTATGGAGGAGAAAGTCGCCCTTATCCTTATCACATCCATCCACCACCATCACCACAGTCCCACCACCATCCCCACTCAAACCACTGAGAAGACAAAGAAGAAGCCTTGATGCATCGCCTCATGGAAGCTACCAAACAAACCTTTCGTGAGGTCGATACCAAGATGGACACTTTGATCTCGAATTTTGATGAGAACACGACTTAAGGAGACCTCATTTACATGCTAAAGGCAACCTCAAGCCTTTAGAAGACCTTCCACAATCCTAAAAACCCAAGGAGTTGAGCTATAAGACTTAAGTCAAGCGCTTTCTGGGAGGCAACCCATATCTATGTTTTTGATTTTATTGATTTGCTTATTCTAAGTTTTTGGATTTAATTTTATTTTTCTAAACATTGTCATTCATATTTTATCTATCTATGAATTTTTCAGGATTTTACAAAAGTTTTTAAAATACAAACAAATGTGTTTTTGAGAAGACCGATGAAAAAGAGATCGAACATGACTTGTTCTTTTCATGGAATGAATGGAGCTCTATATCAGCCCAGACGTTTTTTAAATTTGGTATGCACGAAGGAGATAGTCTTATGAAGCTATAGGAAAAATCAGAACACGATTTGCTATTACGGTTAGCAAGTTATAACTGATTGAACAAGACCGCCAAGGAAGGTTACGAAGCCGCAACTTCAAGCTTTTTCACAGTTCAAGCCACAACAAACCAGGCTACAATCTTCATACTATTGGAAAGATCTCGTTCTCATGAATCCGTAGCATCTTTCGGATCTCAATTCTGATGTGTATAGACAAAGAAAAAACTCGACGAAAAATCGCATAGACCGCTACACGACGCCCCTTACCGCGACACGAAGCCATACCGGACCCGATGCCAACCCACGACATCGACCGGTATCACGCCCCGATCAACCGCGACACAAGTGCTCGAATAACGGTCACGCGTGCCGATCGGATTTCGTGATCGATATTCGGACCGGTATCGCGTTCCATCCGGACCGTGCCACGAGTGACCCAGTACCGGTTACGCATGCCGGTCATAAATCGTGACCGGTACTGAAGCAAAATTGCCCCAACTTCACCGCATCCTACCGCGAGGTAGTACCACCGCACCCCCACCGCAGACCTACCTCACCCCCACCGCATTTCTGCCGCATTTTCTGCCTCGACCCACGGTAAGTTTCGGTCTCGATTTCGGACCGCGGTACCGACCGGTATTCGGACCGGCACGCTACACGAGACCCACACACTCCCCTCCCGACCCACGACACACACCCCGTGACACACACGACCCGATACCGGCCCACACTGCCGACCGGTACCGCGACCGGTATTACCACGACCCGCGTCTCCGCACCCATCCGACCACCGTCTCTTGCCGCTTCTCGACTTGGACCTGAGCCACACCTCGAACCATCCTAGTACAGCGACTAGCACCCGACACCTAGACCGGTATTGATCACACTGCGTCCCCATCAACCACCACGACTAACCGGAGTCACGAGCCATGGACCACCGAACCACCGCTTCGAACCACCTAACCGTTTGGTCAAAAGAGGCTCATTTTTCCTTTTTCACTCTTTTAATTATTTTACAACCATTTTTTCACACATAATTTTTAAGAACCAATTTATTTTTTTATATTCATGATTATTTAACTTAAAATTATTTGATTCATGAATATTTTGCATTAGAAATTAAAATATTGATTAGATTTAAATGGTTTTAAACATGATTTTCACATCTTGACATATTCATTGATTTCACTTACATTGATAGTTTTTAACATTTTGGATTCATTATTTTGATTTCTTTTTGTTTAATATCTATTTTTCCTTCTCTTGGACTTGGAATACAATACACATGTATTGAAGACTAAGATCCAGCATGAATTTAATGAGTGATTTCAAGTGTTTTTGCAAGGATATATTGCTCTTAAACAGGATTTCCCAGAGATTTCATAGTGGACGCACAATTCAATCGTTTTAAGCATTATCCACCATTCAAAAGAGATGTAATAGAAAGAGGAGACATTGGAAATACACAGCATGGTTTCGATTAATACGGGATACCCAATGCTCAAAAACAATGAAGATCTAAGATTGATCGCGACAACCTAAGATTTTTGCCAAAAATATCTAAGCTCAACGGTACTATCATTCTAATCTCTATCTTTTTTATTCTTCTTTTCAAAACATTTTCATCATTACTCCCTTAATTTGATTTAATTTTACACTGGGGACGGTGTAAGTTAAGTCTAGGGGGATGTTGTTACTAACACGTTTGTTAGTGTTTGTTTTTTTTATGTTTTTAAAAGGATTTTTCAAAATTTATTTTCATTTAAAAAAAACTAAAATAAAAAAAAAAATTTATTAAAAATAATAAGATAGGAATTATGACACTTTTCTAGGATTGACGTTTTGATTTCGAAGACTATGTAACCATTGTTGCAGGGTTTGATCATGACAATCGATTCAGAAACCTCATGATGGAGTTTCCACCCAGAAAATTTCTACTTGCAACTGTTTTGATGGCTATGATTTTGACTTTATATTTGGACTACTAAAATGATTTTTGATTATTTCTTATTAAGATTGTTAGATCAAGGAAACGAATCACACATTCATGACATCTTATCCTCTTTCACCACTCTTTGTTGTCATGAATGGCCAGCTCATCTTTACTTGGTACCCTACCTAAAACCCTTTACCTTCTTTCAGACCTCATGCATTCTCTTTTAGTTTCATATTTGCAGATATGTGCAAAAACGTCGGAGAGAAAAGGATCGACGCAATTTTCCAATCACTAAGAGATGTGACGATTTGGTAAAGAATGGTGGAGTACAAAGAGCTTGGTTGTGCCATGGATGCTTAAAAACATGGTAACAATTCGTGCCTATACTTTACTTATATCAAATAGATACCGTTTTCCCCTTTAAAAAAAACAAAAATTTTAAAAAAAAATTAAAAAAAATTAAAAAGTAAAAAAAATAAAAAAAAATAAAAAAATAAAATAAAATGAAAATCTAAGGGAAAGGAAAACGGTTGTCTAAGAGTCTTATGGCCGAAGAATACCCAAGGAATGTCATGATAAAAAAGAAGAGACGAGTAGAAGAGATTTCAAGTGATTCCCGGAGAAAAATCTAAATCTGGGGGAGAAAGACATGAAGAAGTGGTTGGGAAATTGTGGATATCAACAGGTCCGTTCTCTCTTGCGATTTTGCATAATATCTCGCACCCGGAGTCTATGGTAACCTTAAACACTTTTAACCTCACCACTAAAATCAGTCTTTCCCAATACCTAGCCCGTCTTCTTTGAATGATGTTCTTGATGGGAAGTTTTCATTAAGTCTAAGAGAGTAGAAAGAGTTAATTGATTTGAAGTTGAGATTTTTGCAGGGACAAAGATTTAGAGTATGGACATGTTGCAAATTCGTGATGGAGGAAGATGAGAACGTCTACGAGCTAATCTTGTTTCATGTGGATTACAGGTTTAGAATTTGATGCAACGATCCAAAGGATATGTAAGTTCCTCCGAATTTCAAACCTCTTCTCAATTCTTGACGATTGTTTGCTTGAGGACAAGCAAAAGATAAGTCTGGGGAAGTTGATATACCCTATATTTTATCACTTTTACTATGGTTTTTATATATACTAATAAAGCTTTTGGACCAAAAGAAATAGTTTTCTCGTATAGGTAGATTTTAAGGTCTTAACAGGTTTTATCATCAAAAAGATGTAAAATAGAGCAAAAGGAGTGTCATCTATGATGCAGCTACTCATCCAAGCCAAGTCATTTTATCTTGAAGATAATGCACATTCTCAAACTAGAAATAACGTATACGCCAGAAGTTCGCTGAAGAATGGAGGATCAAATCAATTGTTAATTTAATTAAACTTGGTATGGATATAGCCGCCTTTTGAGTTAGCTTTCCAACGGAGTTGGAATTTCATCAATTGGAGCTGTAGTTCGGAAGATACACCCAAAACACTTAGAACATGTCAAACTGCTTTCGAAGTGAAGTGAGTGCAGAATTGAAGCCAAGCACCGGGCCGCCCATGGGCCGATGATCCAGAATTTTTCCAACCATCTAGAAGCACCTTAGAAGCTTCCAATACCGGTCACAAAGCCCAACCGACATTGTGTCGATATTGCCTCTGTTTCGACCGAAAAAGACGTTTTTGCCCGAAGGAACCCTAGCCGACCTAAGCCTCCTTAAACCCCTATATATACTTGCTTTTAGTCTCTCTAGGAACTCAAGCAGCCGGCCATAACAGCCTAAATCAATACCTAAACATGTATTTCGTTTCTCTCTTGTTCTTAATGCATATTTGATTCTAAAAGCCTTTAAGGATATATTGACTTTGTCCTATTGCGAAGAGATGAGATCTAAATCCTTACGTTTAGATAGATCAACAATTTATACTATGTCTATATGCTTTACTCTTGCTGCTACCTGTTGCAAAACATGTTAGAGTATTAGCTTTGATTTGATTTCTATGCACTTTCTTAATCCTATGTCTTTACATATTTAATCGTTTTGAGTTTTATTCTAGAATTGATTCTTCATCTTTATTTATAATCAAAGCACGAATTGGCTTAGCTACCCAAGGACTGATCTTAGGTTGATATACTCTTCAAAAGCTTGTTATATCTCCAGACCTAGTATTTGATGAGCTAGGCATCTTAACAATTGATAGGTTAGTTAAGGAGTCTAGTGATCAATCAATCTTGAGCATAAAACATGTTTTCACCTTGTAATAACCTGCGATAGTTGAGTCTATTAGGGTGAAAAACATAGATTGTTAGTTATATCACGATAGTGGGATAACCTTACCTTAGTGATATGAGTTCTGGAACAACTAGTATTAAAATCCTAAATCGATTGTTTGTGTTTTGCATATGTTTTGTGAATTGCTTGAATTCTAATCTTAATTGATATCTATCCCTTTACTTTTATTGCTTTGTTATTTGCTTCCATAAAACCCCAAAAACCAAATAATATATTCCTTTAGCTTAATCCGAATCATATAAGTTTGTAGTGAATTCATCACTTAGTCCTCAGTGGAACGATCCCTAAAAACTACAATTGTCTTAATTGTGCACTTGTAGTTCCCTAGGGTTATAAATTTAAAACCTATTGCATATAAACCCTACATCGAAATTATATGCACATCAATGCTCTAAGGACATGATTCATTAAACGCATGAATGTAATAGGTGCATTAGGTAGTCCAAATGGCATAACAAGCCACTCATATAAACCATGCTTAGTTTTAAATGCAGTTTTTCATTCATCTCCTTCTTTCATCCTAATTTGATGATAGCCACTTTTAATATCAATTTTAGAAAATATGCTAGAACCATGCAATTCGTCTAACATATCATCTAATCTAGGCATGGGATGTCGATACTTCACTGTGATATTATTGATGGCATGATAGTCTACACACATACGCCAACTCCTATCCTTCTTTGGTACAACGAGAATCGGGACAACACAAGAACTCGTGCTTTCACGGATATAACATTTCTCCATGAGTTCTCTAATCTGCTTTTGTAGCTCTTTGGTCTCCAAGGGGTTAGTTCTATAGGTTGGTCGGTTAGGAAGAGATGAACCCAGGACAAAGTCAATCTGGTGCTCAATGCCTTGGATAGGTGGTAATCCCTTAGGAGCATCATCAGGAAACACATCACTAAATCTTGCAAAAGTTTAGTCATCTCACTCGGTAGCACCGATATAAGGTTAGGAACATTAAGCAGATTCTCTTTAAACATAAATAAAAGCAAAAGTTGTTTAGAGTAGAGAGCTTGCTTAACCTCACTTGCTTTAGCAAAGAAACTGGATGGTTTAGGACCACGGGAAGTTGATTTCTGATCCTCGTAGTCTTCTTGAGGTGTCATGGGAACCAAAGTGATTTTCTTGCCTTTGAACTCAAAAGAATGTTTGTTTGTGAACCCATCGTGCTGGACTATCCTATCTGATAGCCAGAGCCTTCCCAGAAGTATGTGACTAGCTTATATAGCTAACACATCACAAAGAATCTCATCTTCATATTTGCCTATTGAGATAGGTACTGTAACCTGATGATGTACTCTTAATTCTGCAATATCATTAAGCCAATGTAGCTTGTATGGTGCTCGAAGTTTAGTTGTTCCAAGCCCAAGATTCTTAACCATAACCTCACTAGCCACATTAGTGCAACTGCCTCCATCGATTATAAGGCTATACTTTGTCTTGGACATAACAACAAGTATGGAATAGATTCTCTCTTTGTACTGGTTTTTGTGACCTTGTTTACATACTCAAAGTTCTCCTGACACCAATAAATCTCCTTTAACTCGCAGTGCCTCATGATCATCATCAGTTTCTTCTTGTGGTTCTTCTTCTGATTCAATATCTCCATTAGCACGAATGACCATGATTCTGTGGTTTAAGCACTCATTGGCGTAATGACCTCTCCCATGGCATTTGAAACAACTAACATCACGTGTTCTGCCCGTAACCACCTTACCCTTTCCTTTAAGATCAACCGAAAGAACAGTGGCAACCTTTGGAGCCACAATCTGCTTGTTATCCTTGGGATAGTTGCTTTTTTCTTCACGGTAATGATTTAACTTACTAAAAGATGATCCCATGGTCTTATTAGTTCTTGAAGAACTCTTTCTTTTTAATTGTTGCTCAAATATCTCAGCCTTGTGTAGCATTTCTTCTAGTTCCATGTAATGTTGAGTCTCTAACCAATCTTGTATATCACGGTTCAAAACACCAACAAACCGAGCCATAGTAGCTTCATTATCCTCCTGTACATTAGGCCGTAGCATGAGTGTCTCCATCTCCTTGTAGTAATCTTCCACTGAACGGTTTCCTTGGACAAGTCTCCTTAGTTTTTGGTGAGCCTCACGGTGGTAGTGGCTGGGAACAAACTGTTTCCTCATGAGACTCTTCATTTCGCTCCAAGTATCAATCAAATACTCTTGGTTATGTCTTCTAGAATTAACAACCTGATCCCACCAACTAAGGGCGTAATCATAGAATTCTGTAGTAGCCACCTTCACTCTATTGAGCTCGGTGTAGTGTTGCACATTGAAAACCAATTCAATCTTCTTCTCCCACTCAAGGTAAGCATCTGGATCATTTTTCCCATGAAAAGATGGAATCTTAATCTGAAGGCCATTTAGATTATCCCGAGCACATTCTTTGCCTTCTCTCCCAACTCTGCTCCTTTTTGAACCACTCCGAAAGGAATCGCTTCTGTGTCTATAGTACTGATCTGTATCACCTTCATTGGCCTGGTTGTTGTGTTCTTGCCCTCTGTTTCTGCCCGTTCTAGTTTCAGTTTGTTCTTGATCGGTTCTGGTTTGGTTTTGTTCCTGACCTGTGGTAGTTCCTTGGGGTACAGAGTTAAATCAAGAGTGGTATAGTTTCTTTATATGGGCACTAAGAGCTTTAATGATGATTTTGTTATGTCGGCTCACACTTGTTTCTTCTTCTTCACTCCCCATAGTTCCTGATGCAATACAACACAACTCGTAGTTAACTAGTTCAAATTTCAATCAAACAGATTAAAACACAATTCTTGATGCAACAACAGATTACTTGACATGGAAGTTCAAGGGTTATGTGATTTACGATCCAAAAGATACGATCAAACTCAAAACACAAGCACATATCAGATCTATAATTCAATTCGAGATCAAAGAAGTTGAAGAGTTTTTTTCTAGAACATAAAATCTAATACAGAATCTTACATTCCACAAACTGATCTACACGATTTAATCAAATTTCATACGAAACGGATAAGCGGTCATCCTTAAACTGTCCAGTGAAAGTCACGAACATAAACATGACCTAACAACCTTGAACTCGTAAAAACATATCCAAACAGATGAGAGAATTCAAAAAGACAATTTAATCATGAACATATGAACACTTAGCTTTTCAAAGTGGCTCTGATACAACTTAATACGTTCCTGCTTATGATCATCACTTTGAAAGGCTAAGAACAGATTCAGATTCGTGAATCAACAAAGAACCAATAGATTCACGAACAGAGATGGAGTGAAGGGTCACACAAGAGTTGCGGAAAAGCTCTTGTTTTACCAATGAATCAAATAGTCACAGAAAGTCTATGGAGAAAACTTTGATTTACCTTGATATGATCTTTAAACGAGTTTTAGGATAAAGAGATAGATAAGTTTTCTGTTTCATAAACAATAGAATATAAAGGAAAGAAGAGAGGAAGAAGAGGCACGAAATTAAGTTTTGGAACAGGTTCTAAAGACTCAATTTCGAAAATGACAAATAATTAAGACTAAATTTGAAATTTAAAATAAAGAAAAGAAAAAGGCCAACGAAAATCTTCTTGTAAATGGGCCTTAGGTCTGATCAACAAATGGATAGTTTGAAGTGATACATAAGCCTCATTAAAAACCTTCTTTGGAAAACCCATTGGGACAAAACCAAAATAAGGGAAAATGAGTGCAAATGCATCACTTATCCATTTGTTGATGTTCTTGAGTTTTTATCAAAACCAGAGTGGTTTGGATAACATCTTTTTTTGTCTGGCTCAAGTGTCTAAGCATTCCTCCAACACCTTGGTTGAATAACTTAGCTCTGGATCGAGTCATTGGACCAGTTGGTGCGACTAAAGCATCCTCAGCTACAAGCTCTATAACGACCGCGAACCAATTTCTGTGGATTTTTGTCGTGCGTCGATCGACCCAGGTGATGTGCGTCGATCAAAGCAAGGTTAAATCAATCCGGATCGGTTTGATTTAAGTGTCGGTTTGCGGGCCGATTTAGGGTGGAAACCCTAGGGTTCCTTATAAAAGGGGGTTGGCCGCGTTTTGGTTCCAGAAAAAGTTCCAGAAAGTTTTCAGAAAAGTTCTAGAGAGATTTCAGAGAGAGGATTTGTTGTGAGTCTCTGGAGATTAATCTGGGGCTTGTTGATCGCGGATTGAGGAGGATTGATAGGATGCGATTGCTTTTTTGTTGTTGTGTGGATTCGTGTTGGTTTTTGTGTGATTTGTGTGCAGGGATCGATGTGATTCGATCTAGGATCGAACCATGAGAGGATAGGCTCGATCCTGGTATTTGTGATGTTACGTCGATCGACACACGTAACAGTGCATCGATCGACACCAAGGTCATGTGTCGATCAACACACTGGATGCATCGATCGACACATGGTGGTTGTGTTGATCGACGCATGCTTGTTTTGGGCGAACTTGTGTTGAATGTTCGTGACTTGCGTTGTTGATTGTTCACCCTGATATTGTGTCAATTCTTATGCATGTGTGTATAACATGTATATGGGATGACCGTCTCACTAAGTATTTGTGATAATACTCACGCATCTCTCTTTGCCATGTGATGCAGGTAAAGACAAAGTGTGATCGTGGAATCATGGCCGAGAAGAGAAGATGATCTATTGTCTCGTTTTCGTGGCCGTTGTGTTAGAATTGCTAGGGTGTTAGTGATTCTGGAACTGCTGTTTATTGTTATGGAATTGGAATCGGATTATTGGTTATTGATATTGGAATTGGTGTAGAGATTTTTATAAAGTATGGGATTTACTGAATGTTGTGTCTAGTTAATTGTTGAATTGTTTCCGTATTGGTTGTGTTGACCCGTTGAGGATTATTGTTTGTGATAATAATAATCCGAAAGGGAAAAATTGTTGGGTTATTTCATTTTGGTATCAAAGCCCTTATGGTTCTAGGGCGGGTGAATGATTGATTGATTATGTGAGTTAGTCGATTGATTGTTGTGTGGGTTTGAAGTCCTAGATCATCTTCTCCGAGCCTTCAATGAGATTCCATAGTATGTGTTGTTTGACTTTCTGTTTTTTTAGTATTCTTAGGATTCTGTTGGTTAGTGCAGAGAGATGGCTAGAGTTGCTAGAGGCAGAGGTCGTGGGGGTCGTGGAGGCCATGGTGGTCGTGGTGGGCGTGGACGCGGACGGAGACTCGAGAGTGAGTCTGTTGCCGCGAGTGTGGCCCAGGAGACCATGCAGGAGCAGGTGGCTGACTCGCAGGTATTTCAAGAGGGGTCTGTGGGTGTGGCCGCTATGAGTTCCAGCGTGAGAGCTGGAGGGACTGGTGGTGCGGTGGGCCCAAGTGGGGGTGTTGCCGCAGGTGTTGCCCAGGATTGAGATGATCGCTTTGTGGGGTTGCTATAGTTGATTCTGGAGCGGTTACCAGGTGGGGTGCCGACTCTGGGTCAGGCTCCGGGAGTGCAGCCAGATGTGGCTGGTGGTCAGCCAGGGGTGGTTGGTGTGCAGCCGGGTACGGCTGGGATGCAGCTGGGCAGGGCTGGAGTGGAGCCGGGTGTGGCAATTGCAGAGGAGCTTCAATCCTACCTCAGGATGATGGAGTAGATGCAGAGATTTGGCACTGGTTTTTTCACCGGGTTTTTCAAGCCTGAGGAGGCCGATGAGTGGCGGCTGAGATTGGAGCATAACTTTTTCTCTATCAGGTGTCTGGAGGGATACCAAGTGGATCTGGCGGTGCATTATCTGGAGGGTGATGCGCATCTCTGGTGGAGAGGTGTTGAGGCTAGGAAGGGGCAAACCGAGATGGCCTGGGAGAATTTTTTGGTAGAGTTTAACGCCAAGTATTTTTCGCATGAGACGGTGGATCGGTTGGAGTCGAGGTTTCTGGACTTGGCTCAGGGGGACCGATTGGTGAGGAAGTTCGACGTGGAGTTCATTCGACTTCTAATGCATATGGGTAGAGACATGGAGGGCGAGCAGGCCCAGTTGAACAGGTTCCTGAGGGCACTTTGAGCTGATTTGAGGACGCGCTGTAGAGCGAGTAGGTTCACTACGAGGGCAAAGCTGGTTAAGATAGCTGCTGCAATTGAGGAGGACCTTCAGAGGAGGCTGTGGTGGTTAGTTTACTGGTTCAACAACAGAGGAAGTCACAGCAACAGGTCGGTCCGAGCAGAGGCGGCAAACCTGCGCAGGGACACAAGAGAAAGTGGGAGAGCACTTCAGGGACCAATGAGGGTGGTCAGGGTAGTTCGGGTTGCTTTGAGTGTGGGATCATGAATCATCAGGTGGCGAGTAGTCCAAAGAGGACTGAGGCTCTAGGTACGCGGGTCGAGGCCTGGGATACACGGGTATGCTTTCACTGCAAAGAGTCAGAGCATATCAAGCCCAAGTGTCCGAGATTGGACCAGGTGGCAGTGGCGGTAGTGCAGCCGGTGGCTCAGATTGCAGTGGCACCGCTGGTGTTCACCTCGGTGGAGACGGGTGGTTCTAGCGCAAGACTGATCACAGGTAATTTCCAAACATGACTTTTTAAATTCTTTTGGTGTTTGAATTTAGTCTGTTTTAGAAATTGTGAGTCTGTGCTAGAGTGCTAGGGTTCTTACGCACATGGGATTTGTGCAGGGACCTTAGTAGTGGGCGGATGTGAGTCCCATGTTTTGTTTAATTCGGGAGCTACGAATAGCTTTATTACTCCAGAGTGTACGGAGGGCAATGGTATTCGAAGCAATTTTGGTAAGCAGCTGAGAGTAGTTAAGGTTACCGGTGGCATGTCGTTAGCTACTTTCGAGCGGGCTCGTGGTGTGGATGTTTTGGTGGCGGGGAAGTTGATGCCAGCAGATCTGATCATTAGTCCGGTGGAGCTGTACGGTGTTATTCTCAAGACGAATTGGCTGGATCGGTACAGAGTTCACCTGGATTGTCATCGAGGATGAGTTGTGTTCGAGCGAGAGGCGGGGAGGTTGGTTTATCCGGGAGTGAGACCGACTTTCGAGAATCTCGTGATTTCGACCATTCAGGCCGAGCAGCTGATTGAGAAGGGTTCCGAAGCGTATTTGGCGATGATAGTGATGCCAGAGACTGTTGGAGAGGTTGCAGTTAGGGATATTCGGGTTGTTCAGGACTTCCAGGATGTTTTCCAGTCGTTGTAGGGATTACCGCCATCTCGGTCGGATCCGTTTACGATTGAGTTGGAACCTAGGACAACTCCCATATCCAAGGCGTCTTACCATATGGCTCCAGCAGAGATCACAGAGTTGAAGAAGTAGTTGGATGATTTGTTAGGTAAGGGTTTCATACGGCCTAATGAAGAAGAAGAATGAGAGTTTTCGGTTATGCATCGATTACTGGGGACTTAACCGAGTCACTGTGAAGACCAGGTATCCTCTACCACGGATTAATGAGTTGTTGGATCAGTTGCGAGGGGCTACGGGAGCAGAAGCTGTAACGCCCGTGAACCAAAAAGTGGATTTTGGTTGGGTGTCGATCGACACAGGGTGTGTGTGTCGATCGACACGTGTGTTTTGGACTTATGAGAAGTCGTGTTCTGGGTGTTTTGTCGATCGACACAGGTGAGGTGTGTCGATCGACACGGGGTTAAATTGAACCGACAGGTTCGGTTTAATTATCCGGTTTGGTAGGCCAGTTTAGGAAACCGTAGGGTTGATATAAAAATGCTGCTCGTGTTTTTGGCCGAGTTTTTGGCAGAAACCAGTGAGAAAATCAGAAATCAGAGAATTCTTGAGGGGTTGTGAGGTTTCTGATTGTTCTTGATCCTTTGGTGGTTGAATTTCATGTTTGGGAGGATCCAGGAACGTGTTGGGGCTGTGTTCTGCAATTTGGGGGTGAGAATTTTGGATTTAAAGGATCGTTCTTCGCGTTCTTCGTCGTGTTCTTCGCATTCATCCTTTTCTTTCCCAAATCAAGGTGAGTGCGTGACCGTAGGTTTATCTGGGTAAAGGATTAGATGGAATATGATTGATTGTGGTTGTTTGGATTGGATTTCGTGTGTTTTGTGGATGGAAACGTGCAGGAGATCGATAGATCACATGAGAGTTCGAGCCATGAGAGGATAGGCTCGTTCTCTGTTCTACGATGTCGTGTCGATCGACACAGGTGCATCATGTCGATCGACATCTAGTGGTTGTGTCGATCGACACAGTGCTCCTGGACTGGTTTGTGTTTGATTGTTTCGTGTATGCTTGTTGTATACTCAACCTGGTATTGTATCTCTTGCTTATGCATGTGTGTATAACCTGTAGACGGGATGACTGCGTCGCTGAGTATTTGTGATAATACTCAAGCAACTCTTTTTGCCGTGTTGCAGGTAAAGAGAAAATGTGATCGTGGGATCATGGCCGGGAAGAGAAGATGATCTAGAGTCTCGTTTGAGTGGTTGTATTGTTAGAATTGCTAGGATGTAGTAATTCTGGAAACCTGATTAATTGTGATTCGAATTGAATATTGGTTTATTGTTTTAAACGGTTTAATAATTTGATAAGTATTGGATTTTTGAATTATGGTTGATTTAATTGTTTAATCGTTTGTTGTTCCGTATTACTTGTGTTTGGCCCATTAAGGAATATTATCTGTGATGACAATAATCCGAAGGGAAAAATTTTAAATTTTTGGGTCGGGTCGTTTCATTTTGGTATCAGAGCCCTTATGGTTCTAGGGCGGGTGCAATTGATTGATTATGTGAGTTAATTGATTGATTGTTGTGTGGGTATGGAGTCCTAGATCATCTCTTCCGAGCCTTCAATAAGATTTCACGGTATGTGTTTTATGACTTTATGTTTTTCTAGTACTTAGTAGTCTGCTGGTTAGTGCAGAGTAATAGCTAGAGTGGCTAGAGGCAGAGGTCGTGGGGGCCATGGACGCCGAGGTGGTCGTGGTGGACGCGGGCGAGGACTGCAGAGTGAGTCTGATGCCGCAAGTGTGGCCTACGAGACCACGCAGGAGTAGGTGGCGGACTCGCAGGCGTTTCAGGAGGGATCTGTGGGTGAGACTGGTACGAGTACGAGTGTGAGGGCAGGTGGGGCTAGTGTGGATCCCGCTGTAGCTGGTGGTGCGGCGGGCCCAGGTGGGAGTGGTACCGCAGGTGTGGCCCAAGGCCGAGATGATCGCTTGGCGGGTTTGCTGCAAATGATTCTGGAGCGGTTACCAGGTAGCGATACCGGCTCCGGGGGTTCAGCCGAGAGCTGCTGGTGTGCAGCCGGGTGTGGCGATTGCAGAGGAGCTTCCATCCTACATGAGGATGATGGAGCAGATACAGAGGATTGGCACCGGGTTTTTCTCGGGTGGTGCCAAGCCTGAGGAAGCCGATGAGTAGCGGTGGAGGTTGGAGCGTAGCTTTCGCTCTATCAGGTGTCCCAAGGGATACAGGGTTGATATGGTGGTTCACTATCTGGATGGTGATGCGCATCTCTGGTGGAGAGGTGATGAGGCCAGGCGGGTACAGGCCAAGATGGCTTGGGAGGATTTCTTGGCTGAGTTTAACGCCAAGTATTTCCCGCATGAGGCGGTGGATTGGTTGGACTCGAGGTTTCTGAACCTAGCTCAGGGAGACCAGACTGTGAGGGAGTTCGATTTGGAGTTTGGTCGACTTCTGGTACACGCTGGTAGGGGCATGGATGGCGAGTAGGCCGAGGTGAAGAGGTTCGTGAGGGGACTTCGAGCTCATTTGAGGACTCGCTGCAGGGCGAGTAAGTTCGCCACGAGGGCGGAGCTAGTTGAGACGGCTGCTGCGATTGAGGAGGACCTCAGGGAGCAGGCTGTGGTGATGAGTCCACCAGTTCAGCAGCAGAGGTGGCCGCAACAGCAGACACGGTCGAGCAGGGGCAGCAAGCCTACTCAGGGACAGAAGAGGAAATGGGAGAGCACTTCAGGGCCGAGTCAGAGAGGGCAGGGTGGTAGATGTGCATAAAACTTCTATGTAGGGTTTATGAAATTAGGTCTTTAAATTTAAAACCCTAGAGAACTTCAAGTACACAGTTAAGACAATTGTAGTACTTAGGGGTCGAACCACGGAGGACTTAGTAATGAATGCGCTACAAATCTATATGATTCGGATTAAGCTAAGGGATAATATTATTTGGTTTTAGGGTTTTATGGAAGCAAATAACAAATAAATAAAGTAAAAGGATAGATATCAATTAAGATTAGAAATCAAGCAATTCACAAAACATATGCAAAACACAAGCAATCGAATTAGGGTTTTAATACTAGTTGTTCTAGAACTCATATCACTAAGGTAAGGTCATCTCACTATCGTGAAGTAACTAACCATCTACGTTTTTCACCTTAATAGACTCAACTATCACAGGTTATTACAAGGTGAAAACATGCTTTATGCTCATGATTGATTGTTCACTAGACTCCTTAACTAACCTATCGAATTGTTAAGACGCCTAGCTCATCGAATACTAGGTCCGGAGATATAACATGCTTTTGGAGAGTATATGAACTTAAGATCACTCCCTGGGTAGCTAGGCCAGTTCGTTCTTTGAGTATAAATAAAGATGAAGAATCAATTATAGAATAAAAGTCTAAACGATTAAATACGTAAAACATAGAATTAAGAAAGTGCATAGAAATCAAATCAAAGCTATAACTCTAACATGTTTTGCAACACGTAGCAGCAAGAGTAAAGCACATAGACAGTATAATTCGTTGATCTATCTAAGTGTAAGGAGTTAGATCTCATCTCTTTGCAATAGGGGCAAAGTCAATCTATCCTTAAAGGCTTCTAGAATCAAATAATCATGAAGAACAAGAGAAAAACGATATACATTGTTTAGGTATTGATTTAGGCTGTTAAGGCTGGCTGCTTGAGTTCCTAGAGAGGGTAAAAGGAAGTATATATAGGGGTTTAAGGAGGCATAAATCGGCTAGGATTTCTTCGGGCAAATACGTCTTTTTGGTCGAAACTGAGGCAATATCGGTCCAAATAACGGACGGGTTGCGTGACCGGTATTGGAGGTTTCCATGACTCTTCTAGAAGGTCGGAAAAAGTCTGGATATCGGCCCATGGGCTGGCCCGATGCTTGGCTCCATTTTGCACTCACTTCACTTTGAAGGCAATTTGACAAGTTCTCAGTGTTTCGGGTGTATCTTCCAAAGTACAGCTCCAATTGATGAAATTCCAACTCCATTGGAAAGCTAACTCAAAGGGCTATGTCCACACTAAGTGTCATTAAATTCCCAACTGATTTGATCCTCCTTTCATAAGAAAACTTCTGGCAAATGTGTTTTGTCTAGTTTGAGAATGTGCATTTATTTCAAGATAAAATGACTTGGCTTGGTTCTTTTGACTTGGATGAGTAGCTGCATCATAGATGATACTCCTTTTGCTCCATTTTACATCCTTTTGATGATAAAACCTGTTAAGACCTTAAAATCTACATATACGAAAAAATTATCTCTTTTGGTCCAAAAGCTTTATTAATATATAAGAAAACTATACTAAAATAGATAGAAAAGTGGTAAAATATAGGGTTATCAACTCCCCCAGACTTATCTTTTGTTTGTCCTCAAGCAAACAATCGTCAAAAATTGAGAAGAGGTTTGAAATTCGGAGGAACTCACATATCCTTTGGAACCGCTGCATCAAATTCTAAACCTGTAATCCACATGAAACAAGATTAGCTCATAGACGTTGTCATCTTCTTCCATCACGAATTCGCAACATGTCCATACTCTAAATCTCTGTCCCTGCAAAAATCACAACTTTAAATCAATTGACTCTTTCTACTCTCTTAGACTTAATGAAAGCTGGACTAGGTATTGGGAAAGGCTAATTTTGGTGGTGAGGTTAAAAGTGTTTAGGGTTACCATAGACTCCGGGTGCGAGATATTATGCAAAATCGCAAGAGAGAATGGACCTATTGAAACGACCCGACCCAAAAATTTAAAAATTTTCCCTTCAGATTACTATCATCATAGATAATAATCCTCAATTGGGCCAATACAAGCAATGCGGAATAACAACAACTAACGAAAAACCACATCATCAATAATCCCATACTTATCAATGAACAATATTCAATCAACCAATTCCAGAATCAATCCTATAACAACAATCCAATACTCAATAATCAGAATTTACTAGCAACCTAGAAATTCTACGCAATACAACCAGACAAGCGAGACCATAGATCATCTCCTCTTCCCGGCCATGATTCCACGATCACATTTTCTCTTTACCTGCAACACATGGCAAAAAGAGTTGCATGAGTATTATCACAAATACTCAACGACGCGGTCATCCCGTCTATAGGCTAATTATACACAAGCATAAACAATAGATACAATACCAGGATGAGCATACACAAGCATTCACGAATCAATCAACACGAACCAAACCAGGAACTCTGTGTCGATCGACACAACCTCTAGGTGTTGATCGATACACAGCCCGTGTCGATCGACACGACCATCCTGGTGTCGATCGACACGACCATCCTGGTGTCGATCGACACGACGTCGCAGAACCCAGAAACGAGCCTATCCTCTCACGGCTCGAATTCGTCGTGATTCATCGAGTCTCCTGCACAATTTGATTCACAAAACACATGAAATCCACCAAGCAATCGCATTCTACCCATTCCTTACACTTATGTAAGCCTACGGTCATGCACGCACCTCGATTTTGGATTGAAAGGATGAAGAAGGACGAAAAACACGAAGAACAGCCTCTGATTTGTTCTCCCAGACCCGAAATCAACCCAGTAACAATCCCCTTCTCGTTCTAACAACCTCAAGAGCAATCCTTCTCAAGAATCTCCCAAAAACCTTTGATTTCTGATTCCTCTCTTCAAAGCCTCTGATTTCCTTCTGAAAAACGGCCAAAAGAACAGAAACACGACTGTTCACGCCTTCTATACAACCCTAGGGTTTCCCTAAACCGGCCAACCAAACTGGACAATTAAATCGAACCTGTTGGTCAGATTTTAACCCGTGTCGATCAACACACACCACTCGTGTCAATCGACACACCCACCAAATTCCACTTTTTGGTTCACGGGCGTTACAATTCTCCCCCACTAACAAGGATTCGACCTCGAATCACGCGACTCCGTTTCCCTAAGGTTAACACTTCCGCCTAGAACCCAACCAGATTCACCCAAGAATATCAACGATGCAACGCCCCCTAGTCCGGATTAGGGCTGCCCGATTGATCGCCCAACAATCAAACAAGAACATGCATGACCAACCGTTGACCCCGAATTAGATCAAATGATCGCACAACAATCAAACAAGAACATGTACGACCATAGGCGCCACATATGCTACCAGGATTATCTGAACCGAGATTCTAAACGTAAGCAAAATCCCTAGACTCAACATCCACCACACCCTCCTGACCCAACCCGGTCAGCACCACTCGAGATCTCACCTGATCCCCGAGCTCTACTAGGCTCATACTAGCCACATTCCACCGTCTCGCCACGACTGCAATCCTGACCTAACCCGGTCAGGACCACCTGAGATCCACTCCCGATCCCCGAAGTTCATCCAGTCTCATGCTTACAACCACATTAGAGATACTATTGCTCATACTCATATCTATATACAACACTGCGCTCTCAGGATCGTCACCCTTTGAGCTCTCGAAGTATATCCACTACAAGAAAAACAGCACTATTCCGACGGAATTTCTGACAGACTTGATTTCCGTCGGAAATTTCCGACGGAATGCTGATGGCATTACGATAAAAATGAATCCGTCGCAAATCCGTCGGTTTATTGGGACGGATTTCCGACGGACACGGAAACCGTCGGTATTCCGTCGGAAATCCGTCGTTAATTCCCGATGGATTTCCGACGGCAGTAAGCTGTCATCATTTTCCGACGGAATACCGACGGTTTCCGATGTCGGCAAAGTTTGAGTGGTTATAAATTATTTAGCGGTGCCCGATGGGATTGGTGGGGTGTTTTGTCAGAGGTTTTGACGGAAATCCGTTCTATAAGTTTCGACATTTCTTCGTAAGTAGATATTAACACAATTTTAAAATCCCAAAAAATTTGTTAGCGATGAGTTTATATTTTCGGTCTTGGATGGACGAGCCAATGAAGGATATTGGCTCGAACTTATTAACGTCCGCATACGCTGAAGGTATATGCGAGTTCATGAATTTACCCAGAAATCAAGATGCAGCCAAAAAAGGTCAGGATATCAAATGTCCATGTTCTAATTGTTGTAATAGAATTAGTGTTGCGGTTCATACTGTTTGGAATCACTTATATAGATATGGATTTAGGCCGGGATATAAGGTTTGGTTTTTACATGGAGAAAGCAATTTTGAATATGGTAGTACTAGTAGTAATGCACCTTATTTTCCGGATAGCGTAGGAGAACGTACAACGGAAGTAGATGTTGGGGTAAGTACGGTTGCGATGGTTAACGATGCGTTTAGAGAGAATTTGCAGTCGGGTGGTTATGAGGGTGATAGGGTTAAAGAACCTAATTTAGAATCTCGAAGGTTTTTTGATATGTTAGACGCATCAAAGCAACCACTATACAGTGGTTGTAGGGAAGGTCATTCACCGTTATCTTCTGCTAGTAGGATTATGAACATCAAGACTGATTACAATTTGTCCGAAGAATGTGTTGATGCATTCGCCGAATTTGTAAAAGATGTTTTGCCAGAGGATAATCTTAGTCCAGCATCATACTACAAGGTCCAGAAACTTGTTGTCGGTCTTGGTTTGCCCTACCAGATAATAGATGTGTGCATCGACAACTGTATATTATACTGGAGAGAAGATGAGAACATAAACAAATGTAAATTTTGCCGTAAACGACGGTTCAAGGACGAAGGTGGCAGAGCGAAGATTCCATTCAAACGGATGTGGTATTTACCATTGACAGAGAGGTTGAAGAGGCTGTATCAATCAGAACGCACAGCTAAGGGTATGAGATGGCATGCAGAGCATAGTCAAGATGGAGATATTACGCATCCTTCTGACGTAGAAGCGTGGAAACACTTTCAATCCGTATATCCAGATTTTGCATATGAACGACGGAATGTATACCTCGGCTTATCCACTGATGGTTTCAACCCATTTGGAAAGCACGGAAGAAAATATTCATTGTGGCCGGTCATCGTAACACCTTACAATTTGCCTCCTTCTATGTGCATGCGGCGAGAGTTCCTATTTCTCTCAATTCTAGTTCCCGGGCCAGATCATCCAAGACGGTCACTCGATATATTCCTCCAACCATTGATCTATGAGTTGCAGATGTTGTGGGAGCATGGTGTTGAGGCATTTGATGTTTCAATCCAGCAGAATTTCAACATGCGTGCGGTTCTTATGTGGACCATAAGCGATTTTTCGGCATACGGTATGTTATCTGGATGGACAACGCATGGAAGATTGGCATGTCCTTATTGTGAAGACAATACTTTAGCATTCCAATTGCAGCACGGAAGGAAGACTTCATGGTTTGATTGCCATAGGTGTTTTTTACCAGCAAATCATCCATATCGTTGGTCTAGAAGAAATTTCAGGAAGAATTTTCCTGTGTTACATGGTCCACCTCCTGAGATAGATGGTCGCAGCATATTGGAACAGTTACGAGATTTTGGTGCAGAGCGAACTCCTGATTGTGGGGGTAATGGCCATTACCCCGTCGACGGTTGTGGGGAATATCACAATTGGCACAAGAAAAGTATATTCTGGGATTTTCCTTATTGGAAAGACCATCTATTGCGGCATAATCTAGATGTCATGCATGTTGAAAAGAATTTCTTTGACAACATCATGAACACCATTTTAAATGTACCAGGAAAGACAAAAGACAACTGGAAATCTAGATTAGACTTGCCATTGATTTGTTCAAGGGCATCTCTACATGTTTTGCCTAATGGTAGATTGCCTATGCCTGCGTACCGGTTAAACGCGGGTCAGAAAGAAATTTTTTTTGAATGGATAAAAAAAGTGTTAAATTTCCTGACGGCTACGCATCTAATCTGCGTAATTGCGTCATGATTGTCATGTTGTCATGGGAAGGGAAGTTTATTGGAATGAAGAGTCATGATTGTCATGTTGTGATGCAGCGTCTTCTTCCATTTGCATTTGCTTATCTTCTTCCAAAAGACATCCATCAAGCCATTGGAGATATATTTCGTACTCCCGTGAGTTTCTTACTAATATAATGTTACTATATATATGTACTAACTTGTTTCCTTTTCGTTTGTAGGAGTTGGGGCTTTCTTTCGAGATATATGTTCACGGACACTAACAGTGGACGAGATCCGTAATTTAGAGGCCAACATCCCGGTACTCCTTTGTAATCTTGAGAAGATATTTCCACCATCATTTTTTGATGTTATGGAACATCTTCCTATTCACCTCCCACGTGAAGCAGCATTAGGAGGCCCTGTTCAATACCGATGGATGTATCCGTTCGAGCGTTACATGTTTCACCTGAAGAAAAAGATTAAAAATTTGAGCAAGGTTGAGGGATCTATTGTTGTACAAAGTCCAAATAAAGAAGTATCACACTTTGCCGAGTATTACTTTCCTTCGGATGTTCGGACTAAGGGGAGACGGCCGGCGCGACATGATGATAGAGGTGAGAAAGCAGTGTATCCCGTGGTCGTACCTGAGTTGTTTGCCCAAGTTGGTCGCCTAATTGGAAAAGGGAAGACTCGCATACTATCAACACAAGAGGTCACACATTTGCATACATATATCCTAAGAAATTGTGACGAACTTGTGGAGTATGAGAGGTACACCATTTGTCATACTAAATTTGTGGCATTATTTGTCTTCAGGTAATAACAATTGTTATGTTACAGGATTTACATGTCCCTAGTACAAACTTACCATGTTGATAAGACAGATTCCGAACTTGCTGTCTTAAAAGATGATGAATTCCCGGAGTGGTTAAAATTTTATGTAAGTTTAATATAATTCCTTACGCTTACTTTTTTAGGTTTTCAAGTTCATATGTTATTGATTTCTTTCGGTAATTGTTTTTAGGTTTCCGAAGGTTTAGAAAGTGGTCAAACCCTCCCGACTTGGTTAGTGGAGTTTGCTCATGGTTTACGCAGCACCGCGACTTCATATCCCAGATTTTGCACGAGGGGATATTCGTTCAGGATTCGTGAGGAAGGACGTCAAAGGCCAACTTCGGACTATGGTATTTCGACACAATCAGGTGATACCATGTACTATGGCATTTTAAAAGAAATCTTGGAAATCCACTATCCAGGAATGTTGGAGTTGAGGTGCATTGTGTTTATGTGCGATTGGTATGATCCATCCAATGGCCGTGGGGTTCGAATTGACCCTCTTGGTGTTATTTCGATAAATCAAGCCAGAAACTACAGCATTACGATCCATTTATCCTTGCGTCTCAAGCAGACTAGGTATCAATACAATAATAGGTTTTCCTACATCCTCATACGTTAGGTTTTGTTATTCTTGTATATTAACAATATCCACTATGTCCATTAATAGGTGTGCTACATAAAATATCCTCCAATTTCCTCAAGGAGAAATCCTTGGATCACTGTAACTCCAATTAATCCGAGAGGGAAAATATATGGAGTTCCAGAACATGATTCTCTACAAGTATCGAGAAGTATGCAAATGTCACATGTTGAGGAGATGAATAACATTGACCTTGTCATTGATGTAACACATATCGGCGATGATCTAGTTCATTCGGACGATGAGGAAACACGTGAAGAATTTGACGACGATTCAGACTCCATCCCTAGTGAAGGTTCATCAGGAGAGTCAGATTAATAATTTATGAATAAATGTTTGTTTATGAACATTGTACTCTAACATCTATGCGTTCCCTCTAATATAATGTACTTCATGGTAGACGAATATTTGCAATATTTTAATAATAATTAACAAATCCAATTGTGGAAGACAATCTGAGAATTTTAATTAACGGAGGCTCGGTTTTGCATATAATAATTCCAAAGATCTCTGTTTGCCATTGCGAAATAGAATATTTTTGTGTTATGATTTTGTGTTCAATTACTTTGACTTATATACGCAAATTTTATGATATTTTAAGCTTCATGTGTCGCTGTATAGGTGGTTGTAAGAGAAGAACAAAAACTGATGCGACATTACAGCTCAGTGGACAATAAAGAAATCAATTCCGTGGATGGAATTGTTGGCCACAAAATGATGAATGACAGTGTGAATGACAATGTCGGCCATTGAATGATGAATTGACAACTCGTTTTAGTGGTTCATATATGACTGAAACATTTCGACGGCTCAGATCGATTCTCTAATGGTACGAAAACACGTATGCATATAATGGGTTCGGATGTGGCCATGGTTTTTGTTACGTTTTAACATATAACTTCTACTATAAATACATATGATGAAGTGTATATCTTCTACACCTATCAAAAACACAAATAATGTCTTCTAGCCCTCCAAATGAAGACTATAAATCTAAAATCGTGGCAAACCCCCTACAAATTCCAAAATACTCGTGGGAAACCGAAACCCAATGCGATGAATTCACTCAAGAGATACCCACATACTCGTGGGAAGCTGATTCGAGCTTTAACCCCAATGTTTTGAGACCCAAATATGATAAGCAGGCACAATGTCCTGACCAGAAGCGTGTTCTCGAGGACGTACAACCATCTCAATTGATTGACAAGGCAGATACTTACGGTGAAAGTACTTCAAAAGAATGTAAGGATCACTACTATGATTATGAATTTGCCCAAAGACCAGAAAGCCCCAACTTAAATATAGATGTTGATGCAATCAAAAGGGAATTATGCGACGGGTATTTAGATTCTCCACCAAAGAAACAAAAGGGAAAGAAAAAATTCTGGTTCTAATCGATTGTAAGTTTGGGTATCAATCCGTCGGTATTTATGACGGATTTCCGACGGATGTTAAAATATCTTTTAAAAATATTTCTGAAAATATTAAAAATTTTAATTAAAATCCGTCGGAAATCCGTCATACATACCGACGTATTTCCGACGGAAACCCTAATTTCTGAAGCCAAACTTCGATCTCATCGAAAAACCGCGAAAATCCATCGAAATTCCATCGGTTTTCCGTCGGTTAGTCGTAAATAAAATCAGATATATCTTCTTCCCCAACTCGATCTGCTCATCTCCTCTTCCCTCCAACCGTCGACTTCTCCCTCCGGCGGCACTTCGGCGACTCCGGCGACTCCGGCGAGAGGCCACGACTCCGGCGACACTCCACCCTCCAAACTTCGATCTCCTCCATTCTTCTAACCACAACATGTAAGTTTTTTTTTTTCATTAATATAAACATTTAATTTGAATTGTATGATTTAGATTAGTAATAAGTATTGTTTAGATTAGTAATAATATTTTAGGATTAGATAAGTAATTGATTTTAGAGTAGATTAGATTGGATTAGGATTTTGGTGTGATTTATTGGCAAATATTCAACCCATTTAGGAATTTAAAAATGTTGTAATTTAAGAATTATTGAATTTAGAGATAGAGAAAATTTTTTAATTTTAGGAATTTTGTGATTAAGTGACTTTTCGGGTTTATGAAATTATTTTCCATTTTAATAAGTATTTGTGGTTATAATTTACATAATTGTTGATATGTAAAAATTATAAATTGTTGATATGAATATTTTCCATATAAAGATTTATAATATGAATAAATTATTTTTGGGGTTATAAATTATTTTCCAGATAATAGATATATAATATGAATAAATTATAAAATTCGAAATTGTTGATATGTATAAATCATAAATTGTTGATATGTATAAATCATATAAAGATTTATAATATGAATAAATTATGATCGTTTTATAAAATTATTTTCTATATACAAATTTATAATATGAATAAATGGTTGATATGTAAAAATTTTGGCAATCTTAGGGACTATAGGCGATTTCATCACTCTAGTGGAGCCGGTAATTCCACTAGGGGAGGTGGGAGTGGGAGTCAGTCGCAAATCCCCGAGACTAGCGGTTTTGATATCCCACACACGTCTCCTATGGATACAGCGCCCTCAACTCCCACGGCCATGACCGTTGAGGAGTTTGTTTCGCAACCCGGACGGGATAGGTTGACTCGCCTAGATCCTGACTTGCCACCCAACACAACCTGGTAAGTTTTATTTAAAAATGTATTTGATTATATTAACTTAATAAAATATTTAACTAAATATTGTTTAGGTTTCAATTTTCGCAAAACGGGATTACGAGTTCTATCAACACAATGATCAATTGCTTGATAACTGAACCGTATCCCACATACAGTTCGATGCCAGAGGCAGACCGTGAAATATGGTTTCGGCA
Organism: Arabis hirsuta; assembly: GCA_964056655.1. Lineage (NCBI taxonomy): Eukaryota > Viridiplantae > Streptophyta > Magnoliopsida > Brassicales > Brassicaceae > Arabis > Arabis hirsuta. The sequence goes on from OZ053299.1 coordinate 29,842,480, forward strand.
ATTTGCGGTAATATTTTTTTTTTTCTAAATTTAAAATTAAAATTGTCAATACTAATTTGGGTATGGTTTTTTTTTTTCAGCAAGATTTTACTTGGGACCCGCAGCTGACTGGTCAGGTCTGACGGCAATTCAACCAAAAGGCCGGTCGAAAGTACTCGTTGAAGATGAACGAGTGGAAGGACATGTGGTTCAAACAAGAAAAGGTGCCCCGGTTTTTTAAAAATAAGCCAACATTATGGGCTGGACTACTTGCCCATTGGGAACGGGAGGAAACTCAATCGACCTCAGGAAAAAACTCCACTAACCGGAAGAGCGAGCGGAAGGGGAAGGGACCAGCGACCCATAACCTCGGAGCAACGAGCAAAGCGACACGTGCTAAAAAAATGGTAATCATATAAATTTTTCAAACGAATTTTTTATAACCCCTTTCATAATTCCTTCCGTATCTATGCCAACAGTTTCAGAAGACCGGTGTGCGTCCGTCGCATCTTGATTTGATCAAAGATGCGCACACCAACAGAAAGACTAATGAAATTCAAGATGCAGTTGCTCGTGAAATCATGGAAAGCGTGGAGAGGCTCGGTGAGGAGTACCTCCAATCCCAACAGATCGTCGAAGGAACTCCGCCGGCCACCGAAGTTCCACTCGAGAAGATCAACGAGTTCACCTATGAGGTTAGTAACAGTTGCAAATTTAAACAAATTTAAAATAACTTTTAATACTAATAACTTATAACATTGATTAAGTATATTTTTTTTTATAGGTTACGCCTAAGCACAAAGGTCGTGTTTTTGGCCTCCCGGAAAACAGTTCCTCCCCATCCGTTAATTCATACCGCTTTCACGCAGATAGTAGTTTGAGGGCACAGAACGCCGACCTTCTCGAGCGCTTAAGCGCGATGGAGGCACAACGCGCAGAAGATGCAGAAAAAATTCGGGCAATGGAAGAAAAGATGAACGCGTTCTTCCGTAACCAGTCCCAGTAGACTTTTGTTTATGTAATAATTAAACGTTTAAATTACTTTTATAAATATTTAAATGTTTAAATTACTTTTAAAAATATTTAAATTTAATTTTATATTTTATTTAATTTAATATATTTATTTAGAAATTTTTTTTTAAAAAAAATTAATTAATCCGTCGGAAATCCGTCGGTTTTATGGGTCGTCGTAATTCCGTCGGTTTTATGGGCCGTCGGAATTCCGTCGGTGTGAGAGGCCGTCGGAATTCCGTTGGTGTGAGGGGCCGTCGGAATTCCGTCGGGATGCTGTCGCCGACGGTATTACGACGGACTTCCGACGGAATCCGGTTATTCGGTATTCCGTCGGAATTCCGTCACTTATTCCGACGGATTTCCGATGGATCTTTATTTCCGATGACATAGATCCGACGGACAAGAACCGTCGGAAATCCGTCGAAAATGGGACAATTTTCTTGTAGTGATCATACCCCTCCACCTTCAGGACCGCCGTCCATCCAGTTCTCGGTATGCTCCAGCCCCTCCCACTCTCAGGACAAATAGTCCGTCAAGCTCGGCTGCAGAGGAATCACACATCCCCTGGAGAGGCTTCGGCCCCTCAAAATATATGCAAGGGAACCACTTTTCCCCGGAGAGAACCTCACTATCCCCTCAAGTATATCCAGGAGACCCATTATCCCCTGGGGCAATCACTCTTTAACATGCATCTTAGGCACCTGTCGACTGAAATCACCTCTTGTGGTCATCCGAAACAACCCAATCACCAGGGTGTTTTACAGAGTCCCTGGAAAAGATAGTCCTAACTCACATAAGACTTCTATTCTAGACTCCCCCTAGGAATAGACATGCTCTAACTCACATAAAACCCCTATTTCCCAGTGCCATCCAGGGAATCACAAGTCCTAAATCACATGGAACCTCATCTCTAGATAATCCTCCTAGAACATGGACAGCCCTAACTCACATAGAACTTCCATTTCTAGCCTCCCTAGCCAATAGACAAGTTTTATCATGCCTAGAGTTTCCATTTCTAGCCACTCCTAGAACATGGACAAGCTCTAAGCCGCATAGAACTTCTATCGCTAGACCTCCAAATGACCTACCAGTCATCACAAACCATGACATCACCAGTTATCTCATAAGAACACACGTCTTAAACACACATTTAATAAGGCAAACTCATCTTATTAAATCTCAAAATGTATACTCGTTACAACAACAAACGAAATACATAACAACAACATAGCAACATGCTAATACAGACTCTGAAAACTAGAAAAGAAACTCAAGCCACCGCTTGCTTCTCGAACCACTTCGAGAACTTCTTCATCGACGCTTCTGGTTCCCAAGTCTCTTTCTCGATACTGTCACAGTCCCACACAACTTTCACCAACGGTATACTCTTCCGACGCAGCACCTTGACCCTCCTCTCGAGAATCCTTACAGTCCTCGCCGCCAATGTCATGTTAGGCTAAAGATCCTCTGGAATCCTAGCCAACACCTCCTCAGACTCATGTAGACACTTCCGCAGCATCAAAACATGGAAGACTTTGTGAAAAGCCTTCATACTCTGAGGTAACTCCAATCGATAAGCCACCGGTCCGACCCGCTCCACCACCTTGAACAGACCCATAAACCTCGGACTCAGCTTATTCTCTGAAATGGATCTGTTAGGACCCCTCAACATTGCTGCCTTGAGATAGGCCAGATCTCCCAGCTCAAACTCCAGCTCCTTCCATCTCTTATCGGCATTACTCTTCTGCCGATCCTGAGCCTCTCTCATGTGCAGCCTCAAGACACGAATCTTCTCCGTCGTCTCCTGACCAAAATCCACACCATACATGCTCCTCTCCCCCACTTGAGTCCAACATAACGGTGTCCTACACGGCCTCCCATACAGAGCCTCATATGGAGCCATCCTAATACTCGCCTGGTAACTGTTGTTGTACGCAAACTCTACCAAGTTCAGATGATCCGCCCAATAACCACCATAATCCAGTTCACACATCCTCAACAGATCCTCTAATGTCTGAATCGTCCTCTCCGACTGTCCATCAGTCTGAGGATGATACACTGTGCTCATATGCACGTTAGTGCCCATCTCAGCCTGAAACGCCCTCCAGAACTCTGAGGTAAATCTCGGATCCCTGTCTGACACAATACTCGCTGGCACCCCGTGCAGCCTCACAATCTCTCACACATACTTCCTAGCCAAAACTACCGCTCCATCAATCTTCTTGATGGCCAGAAAGTGTCCCGACTTGGTCAGACGATCCACAATAACCCAAATCGCATCATACGTCCGTGACACCGGCAACCCCGTTACGAAATCCATGGTAATCATATCCCACTTCCATTCCTGGATAGGCAAACTCTACAACAAACCACTCGGAACCTGATGCTCAGCCTTTACCAGCTGACACACGTTGCACGCTGTAACCCAGTTAGCTACATCCCACTTCATCCCGACCCAGTGATAATACCGCTTCAGGTCACGATACATCTTGGTCGCTCCCGGATGAATCGATAGCATGCTCGAATGAGCCTTCCTCAGGATCTCCTGCCTTAGATCCTCATCCTTGGGTATACGAACCCGCCCGTTCACCAGTATTATCCCACTCGCTGAAACCACATACTCTGAACCGGCCGCCTTAGAAACTGATATGTCCTATATTTTACCACTTTTACTATCTATTTTACTATATTTTCTATGCACTTTAATAAGGTTTTCAGCCAAAAGATTCCATGCTTATGCATAATTGAATATCGAACTTTGTTAGGGTTTATCTAGTGGATTCTTCACCTCTATTCGATCGTAATGCTGTTTGCTTTTTTGGCCATCTTGCGAACTGATCTTAGGTTGATATACTCTCCAAAAGCTTGTTATATTGCCTGAACTAATATTTGGTGAGTACTGCGTCATAACAATTCGAAAGGTTAGTTATGGAGTAGTATGAACAATCGAACTTACACTTAAAGCATGTTTTCACCTTATAATAACCTGCGATAGTTGAGTCTATTAGGGTAGAAAACGTAGATGGTTAGTTACGTCACGATAGTGGGATGACCTTACATTAGTAATTTGAGTTCTAGAACGATCTTTAAAACCCAATATCTTTTATGTGTTTCATGAGTCTGCGAATTTTCTAATGCCTAACGCTTTTCTCTTATTGATTTATCCTTGCTTTTACTTTCTTTGCTTTATAATTGCTATCATAAAACCAAAAAAACCTAAATCATATTTTGTCTTAGCTTAATTTGAATCACATAAATTCGTATCGTATCATCTCTAGTCTCTGTGGATCGACCCCTAAGTACTACTGCGTTTGCATGTGCACTTGCAGCTTTATCTAGGGTTATAAATTTAAAGCTTGAATAACCCACGACATCAAGTTTTTGGCGCCGTTGCCGGGGACTAATTTGTTACTGATATACCCTATATTTTACCACTTTTTCTATCTATTTTAGTATGGTTTTTATATATATTAATAAAGCTTTTGAGCCAAAAGAGGTAGTTTTCTCGTATATGTAGATTTTAAGGACTTAACAGGTTTTATCATCAAAAGGATATAAAAAGGAGCAAAAGGAGTATCATCTATGATGCAGCTACTCATCCAAGTCAAAGGAACCAAGCCAAGTCACTTTATCTTGAAGATAATGCACATTCCCCTACTGGATAGAACGCATATGCCAGACGTTTGCTGACAAACGGAGGATCAAATCAGTTGGGAATTTAATGAAACTTGGGGTGGAGATATCCCTTTGAGTTAGCTTTCCAATGTAGTTGGAATTTTATCAATTGGAGTTGTACTTTAGAAGATACACCCGAAACACTGAGGACATGTCAAACTGCCTTCGAAGTGAAGTTAGTGCAAAATGGAGCCAAGCACCGGGCCAGGCCATGGGCCGATATCCAGCCTTTTTGTGACCTTCTAGAAGATCCCTAGAAGCTTCCAATACCGGTCACGAAGCTTGATCCTTATCCTGACCGAAATTGCATCAGTTTTTTACCTGAAAAGACGTAATAGCTCGAAAAAGCCCTAACCGACTTATGCCTCCTTAACCCCTATATATACTTGCTTTGAGCCTCTCTAGGAACTCAAGCAGCCGGCCTAAACAGCCTAAATCAATACATAAAAAATGTATTTCGTTTATCTCTTGTTCTTCATGTTTATTTGATTCTAGAATCCTTTAAGGATAGGTTGATCTTTGCCCTATTGCAAAGAGATGAGATCTAATTCCTTAAGCTTAGATAGATCAATGAATTATACTGTTTATGTGCTTTACTCTTGCTGCTACGTGTTGCAAAACATGTTAGAGTTATAACTTTGATTTGATTTCTATTCATTCTCTTAATTCTATGTTTTTACGCATTTAATCGTTTAGGGATTTATTCTAGAATTGATTCTTCATCTTTATTTATACTCAAAGCATGAATTGGCTTAGCTACCCAAGGACTGATCTTAGGTTGATATACTTTCCAAAAGCTTGTTATATCTCCGGACCTAGTATTCGATGAGCTAGAAACCTTAACAATTTGAAAGGTTAGTTAAGGAGTTTAGTGAACAATCAATCTCGACCAATAATGCATGTTTTCACCTTATAATAACCTGTGATAGTTGAGTCTATTAGGGTGTAAAACGTAGATGGTTAGTTACTTCACGATAGTGGGATGACCTTACCTTAGTGATATGATTTCTAGATTAACTAGTACTAAAACCTTAAATCGATTGCTTGTGTTTGCATATGTTTTATGAACTATTTGATCTCTAATCTTAATTGATATCTATCCCTTTTACTTTTATTGCTTTGTTATTTGCTTCCATAAAACCCCAAAACCAAATAATATTTTCCCTTAGCTTAATCCGAATCATATAGGTTTGTAGCACATTCATCACTTAGTCCTCAGTAGATCGACCCCTAAGTACTACAATTGTCTTAACTTTGCACTTGCAGTTCCATAGGGTTATAAATTTAAAGACCTAATTGCATAAACCCTACATGAAAGTTTTATGCACATCAAGTTTTTTGGCGCCGTTGCCGGGGACTTTTGTTTGATTGCCTACAAATTTTTTTTGATAACGATTAAGTCTAAGTTTGTTTTTCCTTTTTGATTTTTCTAATTTATCCTTTTTGTTTTTGTTTTTGGTTTTTAATCTTTGTGTGTTTCAGAGATTCGTCAATGGAGCATCACAATCCAAAGAGAATGGCGAGCACTTACCCTCGTGAAGAAGAAGGAGATTACATCCCCATGCCTCATGAATTTCATCAACCGCAACTTTCTTACCAAAACCGATACAATTCAATGTTGTATCGTCATTGGGAAGCTTATGGAGGAGAAAGTCGCCCTCATCCTCATCACATCCGTCTGCCACCATCACCACAGTACCACCACCATCCCCATTCAAACCGCTGAGAAGAAGAAGACGCCTTGATGCATCGCATCATGGAAGCTATACAAATCTTTCGTGAGGCCGATGCCAAGATGGATACTTTGATCTCAACTTTTGATGAGAAGTTTAACAACCTTGCTGCTTAAATCCAAGAGAATGCCTCACGCTTAACCCTCCTTGAAGAAGTACAAAAGAAACATTCCCAAGATCTTCACGACGATGCACGAAAACTTCATGGTTTCAAGCGTAGCCTTGATAGTCTTTGGGAGAATTTTGAAACGGAGACCACAAGCTCTAATGGGAACTTAGAAGAACTTACAACTTGCCTCAACATCACTGCTGTCAAAGCCCATAAAGCCACAAAAGCATTGGAGGAGACCAACGTTACTCATCAAGAAGCATTCTCTACGATACTTGTTCTTACGAAAGAACAAGCGCACCATGCTCAAGCAATTGAGGATGTTAAATTCTCTTTGGCTGGACGTTTTAATGATCTTATTGGAAAGACAACCGCCCTCAAAGGAGAACCAATCAGTACCTCCAACCGTGTGAAGCAACTCGATGATCGTTTAACGAAAATCGAAGAAACGGTGGAAGTATACATTCCTTCGGAGAAAAGAGAAGTGTTGATCAATGAGCCCAACCAATTTGATGAAGATGGAGAACACGACCTAAGGAGATCTCATTTACATGCTAAAGGCAACCTCAAGCCTTTAGAAGACCTTCCACCACCCTAAAAACCCAAGGAGTCGAGCTATCCGACTTAAAACAAGCGCTTTATGGGAGGCAACCCATATTTATGTTTTTGATTTTATTGCTTTGATCAATCTAAGTTTTTGGATTTAAGTTTATTTTTCTCAACATTGTCATTCATTATTTTATCTATCTATGAATTTTTCAGGCTTTTACAAAATTGTTTTCAAAAACAAATGTGATTTTTAAGAAGAACGATGAAGAGGAGATCGAACAGGACTTGTTCTGTTCATGGAATGACTGGAGCTCAATATCAGCCCGGACGTTTTTGAAATTTGGTATACATGAAGGAGACAGTCTTATGAAGCTATAGGAAAAAGCAGAACATAATTTGCTATTACGGTTAGCAAGTTATGACCGATTGAACAAGACCGTCAAGAAAGGTTACGAGGCCGCAACTTCAAGCTTTTTCACAGTTCAAGCTACCACGAACCAGGCAATAATCTACATACCATTGGAAAGATCTCGTCCTCATGAATCCGTAGCATTTTTCGGATCTCAATCCCGATGTGTATAGACGAAGAAAAAGCTTGACGAAAAATCGCGTGGACCGCGATGCGATGCCCTTACCCCGACATGAGGCCATACCGGACACGATATCGACCCACGACATCGACCGATATCGCATCTCGATCAACCGCGACACGAGTGCTCGAATAACGGTCACGCGTGCCGGTCAGATTTCGTGACCGATATTCGGCACGATATGCCCCGACCCACGTACCGAAAACCTTACCGCGACTCGAAGAAAACGTTACCATGACTCGAAGATAACCTTACCGCGACTCGACGACACCTTACCGTGACACTACCGCGACCAATGTATCCCGATACCGGACACAATACCGGTCGACACACCCGACCGGTATCGAAGCCATCTTGCCACACTCGTCCCGATCCTTCCCAAAACCTTACCGCGACACGAGAAGCCACCCGCGACACGATGAAGACCTTACCGCGACATGCGGTACACTTTACCGCGACACGAGGCTATTCGGCCCGCGATACCGGACGCGTGTATCGGTCGTTCCACCCGACCGATACTCGGGATGTTTCACCCCGACCTTCCCGCAACACCGACCCGTCTTAACCATACTGCACCTTCCCGTCCCACCCGATACCGGTCGGACACACCGACCGATATTCGGACCGGCATTACCCCGATCGACCTGCGGCACAAAGTGCCCGAATACCGGTCACGCGTGCCGGTCATAAATCGTGACCGGTACTCGGCACGATTTGCCTCGACTCGCGACCATCCTTCCCGCGGTACCGACCCGCGGTACCGACCGAAACCCGACCGGTACCTGACCCCGCTCCACCTCCTCCCGAACCGCGACACGTCCCGACCCACACCATCCCGCGACACGACCCGATATCGGTCAGAACCGCCGACCGGTACCCAGACCGGTACCGCCTTGACCCGCGACTCCAAATCCATCCAACCACCGTCTCGTGCCGAACCGCCTTGGACCTGAGCCACCACTCGACCGTCCTTGACCGTGACTAGCCACCCGAAACCTAGACCGGAATTGATCGCTCCGCGTCACCATCAACCACCACACCGCCGGAGTCACGAGCCATGGACCACCGAACCACCACCGAACCGACCACCTAACCGTTTGGTACAAAAAGGTTAATTTTTCCTTTTTCACACTTTAAATTATTTTTAAAATCATTTTTCCACACATAATTTTAAGAGCCAATTTATTTTTGCATATTCATGATTATTTAACTAAAAATTATTTGATTAATGAATTTTTGCATTAGAAAATAAAATATTGGTTAGATTTAAATGGTTTTAAATATAATCTTCACATCTTGACATATTCATTCATTGATTTCACCTAGATTGATAGTTTTTAACAATTTGGATTCATTATTTTGATTTCTTTTTGTTTAATATCTATTTTTCCTTCCCTTGGACTTGGAAATCAATACAATTGTATTGAGGACTTCGATCCAGGATGAATTTAACGAGTGATTTCAAGTGTTTTTGCAAGGATATGTTGCTCTTAAAATAGGATTTCCAGGAGATTCCATTGTGGACGCACAATTCAATCGTCTTAAAACTTATCCACCATCCAAAGGAGATGTGACAGAAAAGAGCAGATATTGGAAATACATAGCATGGTTTCGATACCCGATGCTCAAAAACAACGAAGATCTAAGATTGATCGCGACAACCTAAGATTTTTGCCGGAAATATCCACAGCTCACCGGTACTATCATTCTATTCTCTATCTTTTTCATTTTTCTTTTAAATATATTTTCATCATTACTCCCTTAATTTGATTTAATTTTACACCGGGGACGGTGTAAGTTAAGTCTGGGGGGATTGTTGTTACTAACACGTTTGTTAGTGTTTGGTTTTTATGTTTTCAATGGATTTTTCAAAATTTATTTTCAAATAAAAAAAAAGTTTTTCATAAAAATAATAAGATAGGAATTATGACACTTTCCTAGGATTGACGTTTTAATTTCGAAGACTATGTAACCATTGTTGCAGGGTTTGATCATGACAATCGATTCAGAAACCTCATGATGAAGCTCCCGTCACACATTCAAATTTCTACTTGCAACTTTTTGATGGAAATGATTTTGACTCTCTATTTGGACTACTAATATGGTTTTTGACTATTTCTTATTAAGGATGTTAGATCAAGGAAACGAATCACACATTCATGACATCTTATCCTCTTTTACCACTCTTTGTTGTCATGAATGGCCAGCTCATCTTTAGTTGGTACCCTACCTAAAAACCTTTTACCTTCTTTCAGACCTCATGCATTCTCTTTTAGTTTTATACTTGCAGATATGTGCAAAAAAGTCGGAGAGAAAAGGATCGACGCAATTTTCCAATCACTAGAGATGCGACGATTTGGTAAAGAATGGTGGAGTACAAAGAACAAATTTCAAAAGAGCTTGGTCATTCCTTGGATGCGTAAAACATGGTAACAATTTGTGCCTATACTTGACTTATATCAAAGAGATACCGTTTTCCCCCTTTGGAAAAGAAAAAGGAAAAAAAAAAAAAATCTAAGGGAAAGGGAAACGGTAATTCTCAGAGTCTTATGGCAAAAGAATACCCAAGGAATGTCATGATACAAAAGAAGAGACGAGTAGAAGAGATTTCAAGTGATTCCCGGAGAAAAATCTAAGTTTGGGGGAGAAAAACGTGAAGAAGTGGTTGGAAAATTGTGGACATCAACAGGTCTATTCCCTCTTGCGATTTTGAATAATATCTCGCACTCGGAGTCTATGGTAACCCTAAACACTTTTAACTTCACCACTAAAAGCAGCCTTTCCCAATACCTAGCCCGTCTTCCTTGAATGATATTCTTGATGAGAAGTTTTCATTAAATCTAAGAGAGTAGAAAGAGTCAATTGATTTGAAGTTGAGATTTTTGCAGGGACAGAGATTTAGAGTATGGCTATGTTGCAAATTCGTGATGGAAGAAGATGACAACGTCTATGAGCTAAACTTGTTTCATATGGATTACAGGTTTAGAATTTGATGCAACGATCCAAAGGATATGTGAGTTCCTCCGAATTTCAAACCTCTTCTCAATTCTTGACTATTGTTTGCTTGAGGACAAGCAAAAGATAAGTCTGGGGGAGTTGATATACCCTATATTTTACCACTTTTTCTATCTATTTTAGTATGGTTTTTATATATATTAATAAAGCTTTTGAGCCAAAAGAGGTAGTTTTCTCGTATATGTAGATTTTAAGGACTTAACAGGTTTTATCATCAAAAGGATATAAAAAGGAGCAAAAGGAGTATCATATATGATGCAGCTACTCATCCAAGTCAAAGGAACCAAGCCAAGTCACTTTATCTTGAAGATAATGCACATTCCCCTACTGGACAGAACGCATATGCCAGAAGTTTGCTGACAAAAGGAGGACCAAATCAGTTGGGAATTTAATGAAACTTGGTGTGGAGATATCCCGTTGAGTTAGCTTTCCAATGGAGTTGGAATTTTATCAATTGGAGTTGTACATTAGCAGATACACCCGAAACTACCTTCGAAGTGAAGTTAGTGCAAAATGGAGCCAAGCACCGGGACAGGCCATGGGCCGATATCCAGCCTTTGTGTGACCTTCTAGAAGATCCCTAGAAGCTTCCAATACCGGTCACGAAGCTTGATCCTTATCCTGACTGAAATTGCATCAGTTTTTTACCTGAAAAGACGTAATCGCCCGAAAAAGCCCTAACCGACTTATGCCTCCTTAACGCCTATATATACTTGCTTTTAGCCTCTCTAGGAACTCAAGCAGCCGGCCTAAACATCCTAAATCAATACCTAAACAATGTATTTCGTTTATCTCTTGTTCTTCATGTTTATTTGATTCTAGAATCCTTTAAGGATAGGTTGATCTTTGCCCTATTGCAAAGAGATGAGATCTAATTCCTTATGCTTAGATAGATCAATGAATTATACTGTTTATGTGCTTTACTCTTGCTGCTACGTGTTGCAAAACATGTTAGAGTTATAGCTTTGATTTGATTTCTATTCATTCTCTTAATTCTATGTTTTTACGCATTTAATCGTTTAGGGATTTATTCTAGAATTGATTCTTCATCTTTATTTAGACTCAAAGCATGAATTGGCTTAGCTACCCAAAGACTGATCTTAGGTTGATATACTTTCCAAAAGCTTGTTATATCTCCGGACCTAGTATTCGATGAGCTAGAAACCTTAACAATTCGAAAGTTTAGTTAAAGAGTTTAGTGAACAATCAATCTCGACCAATAATGCATGTTTTCACCTTATAATAACCTGCGATAGTTGAGTCTATTAGGGTGTAAAACGTAGATGGTTAGTTACTTCACGATAGTGGGATGACCTTACCTTAGTGATATGAGTTCTAGAACAACTAGTACTAAAACCTTAAATCGATTGCTTGTGTTTGCATATGTTTTATGAACTGTTTGATTTCTAATCTTAATTGATATCTATCCCTTTTACTTTTATTGCTTTGTTATTTGCTTCCATAAAACCCCAAAACCAAATAATATTTTCCCTTACCTTAATCCGAATCATATAGGTTTGTAGCACATTCATCACTTAGTCCTCAGTGGATCGACCCCTAAGTACTACAATTGTCTTAACTGTGCACTTGCAGTTCCATAGGGTTATAAATTTAAAGACCTAATTGTATAAACCCTACATGAAAGTTTTATGCACATCAGTTTTTGATAAAGATTAAGTCTAAGATTTGTTTTTCTTTTTTTACTTTTGATTCTTCTTTTTGTCTTTTTGTTTATTTTGCGAGTGTTTCAGAGAGTCATCAATGGAACACTACAACCTCTATCCTAGGAGAATGGCAAGCTCTTACTACCATGAAACCATTGGGGATTATAACCCAACGCCTCATGAGTATCATCAACCGCCATACTTCAACAATACTCGGTGCAATGCTCATATGTACCAACAACAACCTTGGGAGGCTTATGAGCGTGAAGATTCCTATTATTACCATCACTACGAGTATCCACAGCCACCACAACAACTCCAAGATCACGCCTTTTCAATTACCCTAAACGATAAACTAGAATTGTTTGTGGCTCAACTCAAGGGAGAATTCAAAAATTTCGAATATGAGATCAGGACTTCTTTGTCAGCTCTTAGAGAAAAATTAGAAGCTCTTGTTGCTCCACTTCAAAGCACCGAGGCACGTTTGGTTCATCTTGGAGAGATGCTTACAAGAGATCTCCAAGAAGACGAAACATGCATCACGAATGTTGAATTGGATGACATGTGCGATTAAGGAGAGGAGCTTATAACAAGCTTCAACGTTTTGGAGACTAAAGATGACCCTCACAAGCCTTTAAATCTTGGTTCACCATTCCTTGAAACCGATGGAGAATTTGTGGATTCTACAAATCACCAAATCTCTGTCTCTAAACTTGACAAAGGAGTGATCTATCCAACCCTACAAGGTAAGGTTTCTTTTTGTATCAAAATGTACACTAATGAAACCTTTTATATAGATCCAGGTGATGCAATTAAGGAGATCCAAGACCTCAAAATTTCAGCCCCTCCAACCATACATAAGGATGTTGTCAAACCGACAAGACCAAAAGGTAAAGAGACGCCAAATATTGCAAATTCGATCTTGGTATCTAAGGAACGTGAAGAAGATGTGGTTCATGTCAAGATGAAATACAAAAGGTCCTCGAACTTTTTCTCCAACTTCATAATTATGATCCCCACGGATTTGAATGAGAAAGATGAAGAATTCATCGAAGAAAAAGTTAACAATATGGTGAAATTTTTTCATGGTGCGATTGTTCTTTATGAAAGCCAACAAGATGCTAATAGATGGAGCCTCAAGCCATGCGGTCCAGAGTGTAGAGAAGCTAAAGGAGTTCCAATTCCTTTAGTGGAGCCATCCTATGCTTAAAAGAAAAAGGAGTCGAGCTAAAATACTTAAAACAAGCGCTTTATGGGAGGCAACCCATATTTGGTTTTATTTTTTTTAAAGTCTTTAATTTCAAATTTTAATCATCGTTTTAATTTTTAAAGTTTTATTACTTATTGGTTTTTCTAATCATGAATTTTTAGGTTTTTACAAAAAGTTATAAAAATACAAAAAAATGTTTGTTTTGGAGAAGGAAGAAGAGAAGGAGATAGGACAAGACCCGTTCTGGTTCAAGGCACAAAAGAATTACCAGATCAACCCAGAAAAATCTGAAATTTGGTGAGAATATAGTAGACAGTCATACGAAGCTACAGGAAAAATCAGAACGTAATTTGGTATTACGGTCTGAAAGTTATGACCAATTTCCCAAGACTGAAGAAGAAGGATACGAAGCTGCAAAGAGCCAACTTCAAACTTTTTCTCAGGACAAAACACAAGGAATCTGGAGACAATCTTCATACTGTTGGAAAGATCTCGTTCTCAAGAGTCCGTATCATCTTTCGGATCTCAATTCCGATGTGTATAGCCGAAGAAAAAGCTTGTTTAAAATCGCATGGATCGCGACACAATACCGGTTAACCACGCCGACCGATATTTGGACCGGTATCGCACCCCGATCGACCCGCGACACGAGTGACCCAGTACCGGTCACGCGTACCGGTCAAAAATCGTGACCGGTACTAGAGCAAAAATGCCGCGACCCTGGAGCAATCTCACCGCATCCTACCGCGAGGCAGTTCCACCGCACCCCCAACGCAATTCTGCCGCACTCCCACCGCAATCCTGCCGCACCCCCACCGCAAATCCTGCCGCATTTTCTGCCTCGACCCACAGTATGTTTCGGTCCCGATTTCGGACCGCAGTACCGACCAGTACCTGGACCAGCACGCGATCCACCTTCCCGCGACACGACAACACCTACCCGCCTCGACCCGCAACCTTCCTGCGACATGATACCGACTTGCGGTACCGACCAAAACTTGGTCCAGTACGCGTGCCCGATACCGGTGGTCCCGTTCAGTCTTGTCCCGATCCGTCTCGTGTCTCGACCGTCCCGATGCCACCTGACCGTCCCGACTCGTCCCGCGTCTATTTCTGTCTCGATATCGGTGGACTAACCCGACCGACACCCCGACCGGTACTCGCGTGTTTTTGCCTCGTCTCATGACCCGATCCGCCCACACCTTCCCAAACCATACCGCGACACGACGCGACCTGATACCGGTCGACACCGCCGACCGGTACCACGACCGGTATTACCTCGACCCGCGACTCCAAATCCACCGCCACCGTCTCGTGCCGTGATCCGCCTTGGACCCGAGCCACGTCTCGAACCACCCTTGACCGCAACTAGCCACCCGACACCTTGACCGGTATTGATCACACCGCGTCTCTATCAACCACCACACCATTGGAGTCACGAGCCATGGACCAAGGAACCACCGTTTCGAACCACCGAGCCAACCACCTAACCGTTTGGTCAAAGAGGTTAATTTTTCTTTTTACACTCTTTTAATTATTTTAAAACCATTTTTCATAGATAATTTTTTTAAACCAATTTATTTTTGCATATTCATGAATTATGGGTTTTAAAATTATCTATTCTTAATTATTCATTATTAAGAATATTATTTGATTCATGGATTTTTTCATTAGAAATTTGCAAATTTTGGTTAGATTAATTTGGTTTTTGAATGATTTACATATCTTTACATATCCATTCATTGATTTCACTTAGATTGATAGTTTTTAACAATATGGATTCATTGTTTTGATTTATTTTTGTTTAATATCTATTTTTCCTACCCTTGGTCTTAGACTTCAATACATATGTATTAAGGACTTAGCTCCAAGAAGTAGTTAACAAGTGATTTCAAGTGTTTCTGCAAGGATATGTCACTTTTTAACAGGACTTGTAACAAGACTTTTCGTTGTGATGTACACACTTCCAATCGTCTTAAGCATTATCCACCATTCAAAGGAGATGTGTGAGAAAAGAGGAGAAATTGGAGACACCTAGCCTAGTTATGATTCGTGCGGAATACCATATGCTCAGAATCGAAGAAGATCTCATATAGCTTGCAACAATCCTAAGATTTTCTCGATCTCAGCTTACAAACGGACCACGTCGAGCATTTTTTATGGGACATTTACCTATCCACTGGAGCAAAAGCCTTCAAACTTCACCACATAAACTAAAAAGGTATGTTTTATGATAGATTTTAAATTTGGCTCGAGAATTTCTCTACTGTTTTGCAGATGGCTCGATACTACCCTTCCGGCGAGTCGAATCGCCCCATTCAAGGACCATACGCAAAACCGTAGGAGAAAAAGTGTTGGAACTTCACCACGAGCTTTAAAATACCTTATAACTTGGTGAATTTTCAATATGGCTCTAGAAAACTTCAAGGTTTGAAAGATGGCCCATGAGCTTTTTCCGGTGACCAAAATCACTATACCGTGAGCCAATTTTCAAACGATGAGGAACAAGCAGATGAAACCTTGAGATGAACTGTTTCTAAGGACATAAGGAAGCTTTTAGGAGTGTTCATTCACCACTGGAGATAGCCGAGTCCAAAGATGCTTCATACCAACCGAAAATGGGACATTTTTCGATCTTCAAGACTTTTTGTCTATAACCGGTAACTTCATTATATTCTATAACTTTTCTAATTTCAGTTTTTATTTTCCAACATTACTCTCTTAATTTGATTTCTTTTACACCGGGGACGGTGTAATTTAAGTCTAGGGGGATTGTTGTTTACTAACACGTTTATTCGTGATTGGTTTTTATGTTTTTAAAAGAAGTTTTTCAAAAAAATTATTTTCTGAAAACGTTTTATTGAGTCAAAATAGTCAGTTAGAAATGATGACCCTTCTTTTGGTTTAGTGGATTGTCTTTTTCAGATTAGTGACCATTTTTCCAGGATCGATTTCAGAGTCAGACTAATGAAAAATCCTAAGGCTGACCAGTTAACTAGAGACATTTGTTACTTCCAGCATAATCCGCTAAGTTCGAGCTAATTATGCGGTCTCCTCGGTGATTGATGTTCATAGAGCTTGACTCCTCATTCATACCTGACAAGTGCAATCTCTGTTGACAGTAATGGTACTCTTCCCCCTTGTTCTAAAAAATATATGATTGTGGTGATATGATAGTTCTTGAGTATAAGATGAGGAAATAAAATTCCAGTGAGTCAATACTCAAGAGATGATCACCCGGAACTCAAAAACCAGCAGTCTGAGTCCCTTAGAACGAATGTAGAGGACGAGCGATCTCACGACCATGTCTCCTTACAAGGAACAACAGTAGTGAAAGCACTGCTTTTGAGTCTCAGCATTCTAAAAAAAAAAAAAGAGTAGAAAATCAAATAAGTCTGGGGGAGAGAAAGACTACCAAGAGTTGTATGGTTCATTAGTCATGGTATAGTATGGGAATGAGTCTAGAAGGTTTTTGGCATTGAGATATGGGACGAGACCCGGCAATGAGGACTAGCGAGTTGTGTTGAAAAGTCGTGGATGAATTTGGAAGGCTGCAAATGTCTATGGAGAAGTACATGGTGGTCTGAATTTGAGTTGGTTATGCATTATGTGGCTTACTAGTTGAAAGGGTCGGTTTGGTACTCCAAGGGAAGGTAAGTTTCTGCGTTTTCAAACCTCTTTTCTATTATTGAATTTTGGTTGAGGACAAGCAAGGTTTAATTCTGGAGGAGTTGATATGTCCCATATTTTACCACTTTTACTATCTATTTTACTATATTTTCTATGCACTTTAATAAGCTTTTCAGCCAAAAGAGGTAGTTTTCCTCGTATTTGTAGTTTTAGAGTCTTATTAGGGAAATCAAGCAAAACAGAGCAAAAATGGACCAAAAGAGGTGTAAACCAAGCTACAGAAACTTTCATAAGCCAAAGACATCATCAAGACCAAAGAATTCACAAGGTACCACAATCTACCAAGTTGGACAGAACATATATGCCAGAAGTTTAGTAGTAAACGGAAGATCAAATCTACTTGTAATTGGATGAAACTTGGTCATAAGATATATCTTTGAGTTAGCTTCACATCGGAGTTTGAATCATATCATTTGGAGCTGTGAACAGAAAGATACGCTCGGTTTACTGAAGACACGTCAAACTGCCTCTAAAGTGAAACAAGTGCAGAATCAAGTCAAGCACCGGGCCAGTTCGTGGGCCAATGTTTCAGACCGTTGCCAGCACTCATGAAGGCCAAAGAAGACTCCAACACCGGCCTAGAAGCCCGTCCGTTACTTGGCCCAACATTGGAGCAGTTTTGACGTAAAAGACCCTTTTGTCCTAAACTAAAGCCCTAGAAGATCCTACACCTATATATACTTGTTTTTAGCCTCTTTAGGATGATAAGCATCAGTAGCAGCTATAGGGCACGACTAGGGAGCCCTATGCAGCCGCCTATCTCTTCTCTTAACACTAAACACGTTTTCATCTTTGTTCTTCATTGGATTTGGATTCTAGGAGGAGATCTCCCTTTGTACTTCGATATAGAGAAGATTTCTTATCTCTTACTCTTTAAATTCAGTTTATCTTTGATGATTCGTGCCTATCCTTGTTGCTTTGTTGTTACTTCAATCATGTCTGAGTAAATTACTTGTTAGGTTTTAGGCATTCAAAAATTCCATGTTTATGCATAATTGAATATCGAACTTTGTTAGGGTTTATTTAGTGGATTCTTCACATCTATTCGATCGTAATGCTGTTTGATTTTTTGGGCATCTTGCGAACTGATCTTAGGTTGATATACTCTCCAAAAGCTTGTTATATTGCCTGAACTAATATTTGGTGAGTACTACGTCGTAACAATTCGAAAGGTTAGTTATGGAGTAGTATAAACAATCGAACTTACACTTAAAGCATGTTTTCACCTTATAATAACCTGCGATAGTTGAGTCTATTAAGGTTGAAAACGTAGATGGTTAGTTACGTCACGACAGTGGGATGGCCTTACATTAGTGATTTGAGTTCTAGAACGATCTTTAAAACCCGATATCTTTATGTGTTTCATGAGTCTCTGCGAATTTTCTAATGCCTAACGCTTTTCTCTTATTGATTTATCCTTGCTTTTACTTTTTTTGCTTTATAATTGCTATCATAAAACCAAAAAAACCTAGATCATATTTTGTCTTAGCTTAATTTGCATCACATGAATTCGTAGTGTATCATCTCTAGTCTCTGTGGATCGACCCCTAAGTACTACTGCGTTTGCCTGTGCACTTGCAGCTTTATCTAGGGTTATAAATTTAAAGCTTGAATAACCCACAACATCAGAAACATCAATCAAACCCTGACCCTTCACCTGAGCAACCCGATTCCTGCTCAACAAGTCCGCCTGGTTAGCTACCTCTAATCCCAACGGCTCCTGTGAGATCACGCATAACCTCGACGTACTGATCTCGCTCACCAGAGCCTCCATATCTCGCTCCTGATCTGAAGCCACTCTCTTCCGATTCAACGCATCTGCAACCAGATTAGCCTTACCCGGATGGTACCCAATCTCCAGGTCATAGTATGCAACTAACTCCATCCAGCGCCTCTGTCTCTGGTTCAGCTCTGGCTGAGTGAAGAAATACTTCACACTATTGTGGTCTGTGAATACCTGCACCTTCCCGCCATACAGATAAGACCTCCAAATCTTAAGGGCAAATATCACTGCAGCCAACTCCAAATCGTGGGTAGGGTAGTTGCACTTGTGCTTCCTCAACTTCCTCGAAGCATAAGCAATAACCTTTCCCTGCTACATCAGTACACATCTCAGACCAACACCCGAAGCGTCAGTATACACCACATAAGGCTCACCCGGTTTGGGTAACACCAAAATCGGTGTACTAGTCAGCATCTCCTTCAGCTTCCCGAAACTTTCCTCGCAAGCTGAAGACCATACAAAAGGAACATCCTTTCCTGTCAACTTCGTCATCGACTGCGCCATGCTCGCAAACCCCTTGACAAACCTCCGGTAATAACCTGCCAACCCCAGAAAACTCCTGATCTCGGTGGCACTCCTCGGTCTAGGCCAGCCTCTGATAGCCTCAATCTTAGCCGGATCCAAAGAAACTCCCTCTGCAAACACCACGTGGCCAAGAAAACTCATCTCTCGCTGCCAGAAACTACACTTACTCATAATGCCCGTACCTTGTCCTAAACGCCGTCTTCCGAACATCTGCCCCATCAATCAAAATCTGATGGTAACCCGACGCCAAATCAATCTTGGAGAACCAAGTAGCCCTCCGCAACTGATCCAACAACTTATCAATGCGCGGCAGAGGGTACCTGTTCTTCATAGTGACTCGGTTAAGCCCCCGGTAATCAATACACAACCGGAAACTCCCATCCTTCTTCTTCACGAACAACACTGACGCTCCCCACGGTGAAACACTAGGCTGGATGAAACCCTTCCCCAATAGATCATCCAGCTGCTTCTTCAGCTCTGTAATCTCTGCTGGAGCCATACGGTAAGGGGCCTTAGATATAAGAGTCATCCCAGGCTCCAACTTAATCGTAAATGGATCCGACCGCGATGGTGGCAATCCCAATAACGACTGAAACACATCCTGGAAGTCCCGAACAACCCAAATATCCCTAACTGTAATTTCTCCAACCGTCTCCGGCATCACTATCGTCGCCAGATACGCCTCACAACCCTTCTCAATTAACTGCTCGGCCTGTATCGCTGAAATCACGAGACTCCCGAAAGTCGGTCTCACCCCCTGAAACACCAACCTCCCCGCCTCTCGCTCAAACACCAAACTTCCTCGATGACAATCCAGATAGACCCTGCACCGATCCACCAATCCATACCCAGGATGACATCGTACAACTCCACTAGACTAATAACCAGATCTGCTGGCATCGACTCTCCCGCCACCAGAACATCCACACCACGAGCCCGCCCGAAAGTAGCCAACGTCCTGCCACGAGCAACCTTAACTACTCCCGGCTGCTCTCCGGAATCGCTCCGGATCCCGCTGCCCTCCGCACACTCCGGAGTAATGAAGCTATTCGTAGCTCCCGAATCAAACAACACGTGGGACTCACATCCGCCCACAACTAAGGTCCCTGCACAATTCCCATGTGCTTTAAGACCCGACACTCTAACGCAAACTCACAATTTCAATAGACTAAATTCAATCACCACAAGAAATTAAAAAGAACAAATCTGAAAATATACCTGTGATCGGTTTGGCGCTACAGCCGCCTGCCTTGACCGACATGAACACTCGCAGTGCCGCTGTAATCTGAGCCAAGGGCTGGACCGCCAACGGCTGCACTACCGCTACTGCCATCTGCTGTAGCTTAGGGCACTTGGGCTTAATATGCCTCGGCTCCCTACAGTGATAACACACCTGAGCACTCCATGCTGAACTCCTCTGCGGACAACTGGCCATGTGACCCATGCTACCACACTTGTAGCATCCTGAACCACTCTGTCCACCCTGACCGGCCCCCGGAAGTGCTCTCCCACTTCCTCTTCGGACCCTGCGCAGGCTTGCCGCCCCTGCTCGATCCCGTCTGCTGCTTAGATATCCTCTGCTACTGCTGCATCGGTGGACTAACCACCACAGCCTGCTCTCTGAGGTCCTCCTCAATCTCCGCAGCAGTCTCAACCAGCTCCGCCCTCGTGGTGAACTTACTCGCCCTGCAGCGAGTCCTCAACTCAGCTCGAAGTCTCCCAAGGAACCTCCTCACCTGGGCCTGCTCGTCCTCCATGCCTCTACCAGCATGCACCAGGAGTCGACTGAACTCCAAATCAAATTCCCTCACAGTCTGATCCCCCTGAGTCAGGTTCAGAAACCTCGACTCATCCGGTCCATCGCCTCCTGCGAGAAATACTTGGCATTAAACTCAGCCAAGAAATCTTCCCAGACCATCTCGGCCTGTACCCTCCTGGCCTCGACGCCTCTCCACCAGAGATGCGCGTCACCATCTAGATAATGAACCATTAGGTCCACCCGGTATCCCTCAGGACACCTGGTAGAGCGAAAGTTACGCTCCAATATCCGCCGCCACTCATCGGCCTCCTCAGGCTTGGCTCCACCCGAGAAAAACCCGGTGCCAATCCTCTGAATCTGCTCCATCATCCTCAGGTAGGATGGAAGCTCCCCTGTAACCGCCACACCAAGCTGCACACCAGCCACTCCCGGCTTAACCCCAACCACTCCCAGCTGACCACCAGCCACTACTGGCTGCACTCCTAGAGCCTGACCCAAAGCCGGTACCCCAGCTGGTAACCACTCCAGAATTATCTGCAACAAACCCACCAAGCGATCCTGTCGGTCCTAGGCCACACCTGCAGGACTACCCCCACCTGTACCCCCCGCATCCCCAGCTACCTCGGGACCAACACTAGCCCCACCAGCCCTCACACTGGCACTCGTAGCGGTCACACCCACGAACCCCTCCTGAAACGCCTGCGAGTCCGTCACCTGCTCCTGCGTGGTCTCATGGGCCACACTCGCGGCATCCGACTCACTCACAAGTCCTCGCCCACGCCCACCACAACCACCTCGGCCTCCACGACCCCCACGACCTCTGCCTCTAGAACCTCTAACCATCACTCTGCACTCACCAGAAGATTACTAAGTAGAAAACAGAAAAGCAAATAACACATATCGTGGAATCTCATTGAAGGCTTGGAAGAGATGATCTAAGACTCCATACCCACACAGCAATCAATTAACTATTCACACAATCAGTCAATCAATCACCCGTCCTAGAACCATAAGGGCTCTGATACCAAAATGAAATGACCCAACCCAAAAATTTAAAAATTTTCCCTTCAGATTACTATCATCACAGATAATAATCTTCAATTGGGCCAATACAAGCAATGCAGAATAACAACAACTAACAATAAACCACATCATCAATAATCCCATACTTATCAATGAACAATATTCAATCAACCAATTCCAGAATCAATCCTATAACAACAATCCAATACTCAATAATTAGAATTTACTAGCAACCTAGCAATTCTACGCAATACAACCAGACAAGCGAGACCCTAGATCCTCTACTCTTCCCGGCCATGATTCCACGATCACATTTTCTCTTTACCTGCAACACATGGCAAAAAGAGTTGCGTGAGTATTATCACAAATATTCAGCGACGCGGACATCCCGTCTACAGGCTAATTATACACAAGCATAAACAATAGGTATAATACCAGGATGAGCATACACAAGCATTCACGAAATAATAAACACGAACCAAACCAGGAACTCTGTGTCGATCGACACAACCTCTAGGTGTCGATCGATACACAGCTCGTGTCGATCGACACACCACCCTGGTGTCGATCGACATGACGTTGCAGAACCCAGAAATGAGCCTATCTGATGTGATTCGGATAGGCAACCGCGAGGTTTGGGATGAGTCAAGCACAATGGAGCAACTACAAGGACCGATCACGAGGGCCAAAGCAAAGGAGCTCATAAAATGGATTCAAAGGATGCTCGAGAAGGCACAAGACAGAGGAAAAGCCAAGACAAGCCGGATCGTGACGTTCATGCACGCGGAGGAAAAAGATCAAGGAAACGTCTAAGTGACAAGTGCCTAGTTTGTACTCTTTTTCCCATGTTCGGTTTTGTTCCAATGGGTTTTCCGAACATGGTTTTTAACGAGGGAAGCTAGGTTACTTACCCCTTTCACTTAGTAATTTTCCTTGGTTTTTACGTGAGCCTTTTTCACCCTTTTTCAAGCCCATTTTCGCCAAGCCCATTTCAAATCCATGAAGCCCATCAAGCCCATCATCACCACGTTTTTGATAAGATCTTCAAGTCAAAATTTCATTTTCCAAAGCCTTCAAGTCAAACTCTCTTTTCTACTTGTGTTCACTACCGTTGGTGGAATCCGACAACCCTTTCTCTTAGAAGCGATTCTAGAGAAGATCCTGTTTTCTCACGGTGGGTATCCGAGGAAGAAGACAGTTTATCCTTCACTCAATCCGTCCATTGGTTGTGTGATTGTATCCATCCTCCATCGATCGTTCACCACCATCCATTCCCCTCCGTCCTGTTCCCCGTTTGAGACTCGGCTCCGCATCAAAGTTCTGATCATCGATTGGGATCGTATCACTATCCTCTCACGGCTCGAATCCGTCGCGATTCATCGAGTCTCCTGCACAATTTGATTCATAAAACACACGAAATCCACCAAGCAATCGCATTCTACCCATTCCTTACACTTATGTAAGCCTACGGTCACGCACTCACCTCGATTTCGGATTGAAAGGATGAAGAACGACGAAGAACACGAAGAAAAGCCTCTGATTCGTCCTCTCAGACCCGAAATTAAGCCAGCAACAATCCCCTTCTCGTTCTAACAACCTCAAGAGCAATCCTTCTCAAGAATCTCCCAAAAACCTTTGATTTCTTATTCCTCTCTTCAAAGCCTCCGATTTTCTTCTGAAAAACGGCCAAAAGAACAGAAACACGACTGTTCACCCTTTTATACAACCCTAGGGTTTCCCTAAACCAGCCCACCAAACCGGATAATTAAATCGAACCTGTCGGTTTGATTTTAACACGTGTCGATCGACACACATCACTCGTGTCGACCGACACACCCACCAAATTCTACTTTTTGGTTCACGGGCGTTACACCTATTGATGTCCACAATTTCCCAACCACTTCTTCACGTCTTTCTCCCCCAGACTTAGATCTTTCTCCGAGAATCACTTGAAATCTCTTCTACTCGTCTCTTCTTTTGTATCATGACATTCTTTGGGTATTCTTTGACCATAAGACTCTTAGACAACCGTTTTCCTTTCCCTTAGATTTTTTTTTCTTTTCTTTTCTTTTTTTTTATTTTTTTTAATTTTTTTCTCTTTTGAAAGGGGGAAAACGGTATCTATTTGATATAAGTCAAGTATAGGCACGAATTGTTACCATGTTTTACGCATCCAAGGAACGGCCAAGATCTTTGTAATTCGATCTTTGTACTCCACCATTCTTTACCAAATCGTCGCATCTCTTAGTGATTGGAAAATTGCGTCAATCCTTTTCTCTCCGACGTTTTTGCACATATCTGCAAGTATGAAAAATGCATGAGGTCTGAAAGAAGGTAAAGGATTTTAGGTAGGGTACCAACTAAAGATGAACTGGTCATTCATGACAACAAAGAGTGGTAAAAGAGGATAAGATGTCATGAATGTGTGATTCATTTCCTTGATCTAACATCCTTAATAAGAAATAATCAAAAACCATATTAGTAGTCCAAATAGAGAGTCAAAATCATATCAATCAAAACAAGTGCAAGTAGAAATTTTCTGGACGGAAGCTCCATCATGAGGTTTCTGAATCGATTGTCATGATTAAACCCTGCAACACTGGTTACATAGTCTTCGAAATCAAAACGTCAATCCTAGGAAAGTGTCATAATTCCTATCTTATTATTTTTTATGAAAACTTTTTTTTTATTTGAAAATAAATTTTGAAAAATCCATTGATAACATAAAAATCAAACACTAACAAATGTGTTAGTAACAACAATCTCCCCAGACTTAACTTACACCGTCTCCGGTGTAAAATTAAATCAAATTAAGGGAGTAATGATGAAAATTTATTTGAAAGAAGAATTTAAAAGATAGAGAATAGAATGATAGTACCGGTGAGCTGTAGATATTTCCGGCAAAAATCTTAGGTTGTCGCGATCAATCTAAGATCTTTGTTGTTTTTGAGCAGTGGGTATCCCGTATGAATCGAAACCATGCTTTGTATTTACAATGTCTTCTCTTTTCTGTCACATCTCATTCGAATGGTGGATAATGCTTAAAACGATTGAATTGTGCGTCCACAATTGAAATCTCTTGGAAATCCTGTTTAAGAGCAACATATCCTTGCAAAAACACTTAAAATCACTCGTTAAATTCATCATGGATCAAAGTCCTCAAGACAATTGTATTGAATTCCAAGTCCAAGGGAAGGAAAAATAGATATTAAACAAAAAGAAATCAAAATAATGAATCCAAATTGTGAAAAACTATCAATCTATGTGAAATCAATAAATGAATATGTCAAGATGTGAAAATCATGTTTAAAACCATTTAAATCTAACCAATATTGTAATTATTAATGCAAAAAATCATGAAGCAAATAAGTTTTAGTTAAATAATCATGGAATATGTAATAATAAATTGGTTCTTAAAAAATTATGTGTGAAAATGGTTTTAACATAATTAAAAGAGTGAAAAAGGAAAAATTAACCTCTTTTGACCAAACGGTTAGGTGGTCGGCTCGGTGGTTAGAAGCGGTGGTTCGGTGGTCCATGGCTCGTGACTCCGGTTAGTCGTGGTGGTTGATGGGGATGCGAATTGGCCAAAACCGGTCTAGCTGTCAGTTGGCTAGTCGCGGTCAAGGATGATTCGAGACGTGGCTGGTGGTTGTTGGAGTCGTGGGTTAAGGCAGTACCAGTTGTGGTACCGGTCAGAGGGGTGGTCCGGCATCGTGTCGCGTTGTGTCGCGGGATGGTTTGGGAAGGTGTGGGTCGCGGGTAGGGTCGGGGCAGTCGAGACGGGACGGATCGGGGTCGAGTACCGGTTGGAATATCGGTCGGGTCGATTGACCGATATCGAGACGCGTCGTGTCGCGGGATGTGGGTCATGGGACGAAGGGACGGGACGGGTCGAGATGCGGCACGGATAGGGACGGGATGGGTCGCGGGAAGGGTCGCGTACCAGTCGGTACCGCGGTCCAAAATCGGGACCAAAAGGACGAGACATCGCGTTGCGGTAAGGTTGCGTCGTATCGCGGTAAGACTGCCTCGTCGTGTCATGGGTAAGGGTCGCGTACCGGTCCGGGTACCGGGCGGTGTGATTGACCAACATCGTGTCGCGGGAAGAATTCATGATGTCGCAGGAAGGTTTCATCGTGTCGCGGGTCGGGTGATCGTGTCACAGGACGGGTGATCGTATCGCGGGATTGGTGATCGTGTCGCGGGTCGGGGTATATCGTGTCGTGTATCTTTGCGAAACACGACCGGTACGTGTGACCGATATTCGAGCACTCGTGTTGCGGGGTGATCGGGACACGATACCGGTCGCAGACGCGGGTCGATATCATGTCCGGTATGGCCTCGTGTCGCGGTAAGGGTATTGTGTCGCGGTCCACGCAATTTTTCGTCGAGCCTTTTCTTCGTCTATACACTTCGAAATTGAGATCCGAAAGATGCTACGGATTCATGAGAACGAGATCTTTCCAATGGTATGGATATTGTAGCCTGATTCGTGGTGTCTGGAACAGTGAAAAAGCTTGAAGTTGCGGCTTCGTATCCTTCCTTGACGGTCTTGTTCAATCGGTCATAACTTGCTAACCGTAATAGCAAATCATGTTCTACTTTTTCCTATAGCTTCATAAGACTGTCTCCTTCGTGTATACCAAATTTCAAAAATTTCCGGGTTGATATAGAGCTCCAGTCATTCCATGAACAGAACAAGTCATGTTCGATCTCATTTTCATCGTTCTTCTCAAAAACACATTTGTTTGTATTTTAAAAACTTTTTGTAAAATCCTGAAAAATGCATAGATAGATAAAATAATGAATGACAATGTTGAGAAAAATCAAATCAATCCAAAAACTTAGAATAACCAAATCAAGAAAATCAAAAACATAAATATGGGTTGCCTCCTATAAAGCGCTTGTTTTAAGTCGGATAGCTCGACTCCTTGGGTTTTTAGGGTGGTGGAAGGTCTTTTAAAGGCTTGAGGTTGCCTTTAGCATGTAAATGAGGTTTCCTTAGGTTGTATTCCCCATCTTCATCAAATTGGTTTGGCTCATTGATCGACACTTCTCTTTTCTCCGAAGGAATGTATACGTCCACCGTTTCTTCGATTTTTGTTAAATGATCATCGAGTTGCTTCACACAGTTGGAGGTATCGATTGCTTCTCCTTTGAGGGCGTTTGTCTTTCCAATAAGATCATTAAAACGTCCAGCCAAAGAGAATTTAACATCCTCAATTGCTTGAGCATGTTGCGCTTGTTCTTTCGTAAGAACAAGTATCGTAGAGAATACTTCTTGATGAGTAACCTTGGTCTCCTCCAATGCTTTCTCGGCTTTGTGGGCTATAATAGCGGTGATGTTGAGGCATGTTGTAAGTTCTTCTAAGTTCCCATTAGAGCTTGTGGTCTCCGTTTCAAAGTTCTCCCAAAGACTATCAAGGCTACGCTTGAAACCATGAACTTTTCGTGCATCGTCTTGAAGATCTTGGGAATGTTTCTTTTGTAATTCTTCAAGGAGGGTTAAGCGTGAGGCATTCTCTTGGATTTAAGCAGCAAGGTTGTCAAACTTCCCATCAAAAGTTGAGATCAAAGTGTCCATCTTGGTAACGACCTCACGAAAGATTTGTGTAGCTTCCATGATGCGATGCATCAAGGTGTCTTCTTTGTCTTCTCGGCGGTTTGAGTGGGGACGATGGTGGGACTGTGGTGATGGTGGCGGACGGCTGTGATGAGGATGAGGACGACTTTCTCCTCCATAAGCTTCCCAAGGACGATACAAGGTTGGATTGTATCGATTTTTATGAGAAAGTTGCGGTTGACTCCAACTTCTTCACGAGGGTAAGAGCTCGTCATTCTCCTAGGATTGTGATGCTCCATTGACAAAAAGGAAAAACAAACTTAGACTTAATATTTATCAAAAAATTTGTAGGCAATCAAACAAAAGTCCCCGGCAATGCGCCAAAAAACTTGATGTGCATAAAACTTCTATGTAGGGTTTATGCAATTAGGTCTTTAAATTTATAACCCTAGGGAAATGCAAGTGCACAGTTAAGACAATTATAGTACTTAGGGGTCGAACCACAGAGGACTTAGTGATGAATGCGCTACAAATCTATATGATTCGGATTAAGCTAAAGGATAATATTATTTGGTTTTAGGGTTTTATGGGAGCAAATAACAAAGCAATAAAGTAAAGGGATAGATATCAATTAAGATTAGAAATCAAGCAATTCACAAAACATATGCAAAACACAAGCAATCGAATTAGGGTTTTAATACTAGTTGTTCTAGAACTCATATCACTAAGGTAAGGTCATCCCACTATCGTGAAGTAACTAACCATCTACGTTTTGCACCCTAATAGACTCACCTATCGCAGGTTATTACAAGGTGAAAACATCCTTTATGCTCAAGATTGATTGTTCACTAAACTCCTTAGTTAACCTATCGAATTGTTAAGATGCCTAGCTCATCGAATACTAGGTCCTGAGATATAACAAGCTTTTGGAGAGTATATCAACCTAAGATCACTCCCTGGGTAGCTAGGCCAGTTCGTGCTTTGAGTATAAATAAAGATGAAGAATCAATTCTAGAATAAAACTCTAAACGATTAAATATGTAAAAGCATAGAATTAAGAAAGTGCATAGAAATCAAATCAAAGCTAGTACTCTAACATGTTTTGCAACACGTAGCAGCAAGAGTAAAGCACATACACAGTATAATTTGTTGATCTATCTAAGCGTAAGGAATTAGATCTCATCTCTTTGCAATAGGGCAAAGTCAATATATCCTTAAAGGCTTCTAGAATCAAATAAACATGAAGAGAAAAATGAAATACATTGTTTAGGTATTGATTTAGGCTGTTAAGGCCGGCTGCTTTAGTTCCTAGAGAGGCGAAAAGCAAGTATATATAGGGGTTTAAGGAGGCATAAATCGGCAAGGTTTTTTTCGGGCAAATACGTCTTTTTGGTCGAAACTGAGGCAATATCGGTCCAAATAACGGACGGGTTGCGTGACCGGTATTGGAGGTTTCCATGACTGTTCTGGATATCGGCCCATGGGCTGGCCCGGTGCTTGGCTCCATTTTGCATTCACTTTACTTCGAAGGCAGTTTGACATGTTCTCAGTGTTTTGGGTGTATCTTCCAAAGTACAGCTCCAATTGATGAAATTCCAACTCCATTGGAAAGCTAACTCAAAAGGATATTTCCACACCAAGTTTCACTAAATTCTCAACTTATTTGGTCCTCCTTTCATAAGCGAACTTCTGGCATATGTGTTCTGTCTAGTTTGAGAATGTGCATTCATTTCAAGATAATATGACTTGGCTTGGTTCCTTTGACTTGGATGAGTAGCTGCATCATAGATGATACTCCTTTTGCTCCATTTTACATCCTTTTGATGATAAAACCTGTTAAGACCTTAAAATCTACATATACGAGAAAACTACCTCTTTTGGTCCAAAAGCTTTATTAATATATATGAAAACCATACTAAAATAGATAAACTACCTCAGGTGCTTATGATGCACGTTACAGCGTGATTGTCCAGGGGATAGTGATTCTCCTGGATGTACTTGAGGGGACAGTGAGGTTCTCCCCGGGGGAAAGTGGTTCCCTTGCATATACTTTGAGGGGCCGAAGCCTCTCCAGGGGATATGTGATTCCTCTGCAGCCGATAGATTGATGAAATGTGTGTCCTGAGAGTGGGAGGGGCTGGAGCATACCGAGAGCTAGATGGACGGCGGTCCTGAAGGTGGGGTGGTATGATATACATCGAAAGCTCAAAGGGTGACGATCCTGAGAGTGGGGTGGTGTATATAGATATGAGTATGACCAATAGTGTCTGTAGTGTGATTGTAAGTATGAGACTAGATCAACTTCGGGGATCGGGAGTGGATCTCAGGTGGTGCTGACCGGGTTGGGGTCAGGATTGCAGTCGTGGTGAGACAGTGTAATATGGCTAGTATGAGACTAGTGGAGCTCGGGGATCAGGTGTGATCTCGAGTGGTGCTGACCGAGGGTCAGGAGTGTGTATATGGATGTCTAGTCTAGGGTTTTTACTTAAGTTTAGAACCTCGTTTCGGACAACCCTGGTAGCATATGTAGCGCTGTTGGTCGTGCATGTTCTTGTCTGATTGTTACGCGATCATTTGGTCTAATTTTGGGTCAATGGTTGGTCGTGCATGTTCTTGTTTAATTGTTGTGCGATCAATCGGGCAGCCCTAATCCGGACCAGGGAACGTTGCATCGTTGATGTTTCCGGGTAAATCTAGTCGGGTTTTAGGTGGGAGTGTTAACCTAAGTGAGACGGAGTCGCGTGATTCGAGGTCGAATTCGTGTTAGTGGGGGAGAATTGTAATGTCCATAAACCAAAAAGTGGATTTTGGTTGGGTGTCGATCGACATAGGGTGTGTGTGTCGATCGACACGTGTGTTTTGGACTTATGAGAAGTCGTGTTCTGGGTGTTTTATCGATCAACACAGGTGAGGTGTGTCGATCGACACGAGGTTAAATTGAACCGACAGGTATGGTTTAATTATCCGGTTTGGTGGACCGGTTTAGTGAACCCTAGGGTTGATATAAAAATGCAGCTCGTGTTTCTGACCGAGTTTTTGGCAGAAACCAGTGAGAAAATCAGAAATCAGAGAATTCTTGAGGGGTTGTGAGGTTTCTGATTGTTCTTATCCTTTGGTGGTTGAATTTTGTGTTTGGGAGAATCCAGGAACGTGTTGGGGCTGTGTTCTGCGATTTGGGGGTGAGAATTTCGGATTTAAAGGATCGTTCTTCGCGTTCTTCGTCGTGTTCTTCGCGTTCATCCTTTTGTTTCCCAAATCGAGGTGAGTGCGTGACCGTAGATTTATCTGGGTAAAGGATTAGATGGAATATGATTGATTGTGGTTGTTTGGATTGGATTTCGTGTATTTTGTGGATGGAAATGTGCAGGAGATCGATGGATCGCATGAGAGTTCGAGCCATGAGAGGATAGGCTCGTTCTCTATTCTGCGATGTCGTGTCGATCGACACAATTGCTTTGTATCGATCGACACCATGGTGGTGTGTCGATCGACACCATGGTGGTGTGTCTATCGACACCATGGTGGTGTGTCGATCAATACAAGTGCAGTCTGTCGATCGACACCTAGTGGTTGTGTCGATCGACACAGTGCACCTGGAGTGGTTCGTGTTTGATTGTTTCGTGTATGCTTGTTGTATGCTCATCCTGGTATTGTATCTCTTGCTTATGCCTGTGTGTATAACCTGTAGACGGGATGACCGCGTCGTTAAGTATTTGTGATAATACTCACGCAACTCTTTTTGCCATATATTGCAGGTAAAGAGAAAATGTGATCGTGTGATCATGGCCGGAAAGAGGAGATGATCTAGAGTCTCGTTTGAGTGGTTGTGTTGTTAGAATTGCTAGGATGTAGTAATTATGGAACCCTGGTTAATTGTGATTCGAATTGAATATTGGTTTATTATTTTGAACGGTTTAGCAATTAGATAAGTATGGAATTATTGAATTATGGTTGGTTTAATCGTTTAATCGTTTGTTGTTCAGCATTGCTTGTGTTTGGCCCATTGAGGATTATTATCTATGATAATAATAATCCGAAGGGAAAAATTTTAAATTTTTTGGTCGGGTCGTCTCAGAAGTTGTACGCGAAGTGGAGCAAGTGCAGTTTCTGGCAGCCAGAGATGAGTTTTCTTGGCCATGTGGTGTCTGCAGAGGGAGTTTCTGTGGATCCGGCTAAGATTGAGGCTATCCGAGGGTGGCCTAGACCGAGGAATGCCACCGAGATTGATATATCATGGTTTTTACCCGTTTTCAACCATGATATAAGTCCTTTTTCATAGAGTCTTTTTGGTATTTTTCTATTGTTTTAGAGTCTTTGTAGGGTGAATGACGATTGGAGCTTAATGGGAGCGATTGGAGCATCGAGGAAAGAAGAGCTAAAGTGATCAAGTCAAAGTCGATTTTACATGTCTGTGTCGATCGACATGGGCCTGTGTGTCGATCGACATGATCGTGTCTGACGAGAAGATTGAAGAAATTCCTCTTAGGCCCAAAAAGCCCAGAAGTTTACACCAAGGCCCAATCCGATTTTTAGACAATATAAATAGTTTTTCCTTAGATTTTTATGTTTTTATCTTGTTTTATATTAAGACTTGAGGGAGAAGAGATTTGCAGAGCTTTTAAGAGATTTCAGACTTCCGGATTTCATCGTTTTCGAAACTCTGTATCTCTTACTCTAACTTTTTAATACAATCTATTTCATTCATTATGATTTCATCATCTATGTCTGAGTAGTTTGCTTGTTAGGTTTTGGGAAGTTCTAGGGTTTGATGAGAAATTGATAGGATTAAAACCCTGTTAGGATTTATCTTTATGTTCTTCATCTAGATTGATTTAACTCTGATTTTAGGATTGATCAACTGATATTGGATATCCTAGGTTGCTTTAATAGATGCGAAAGTATTATTAACAACCTGATATAATCTTAGATGAGCAAAATTATCTATTCGCAAAGAAATTTGGCTTAGGAATTTTGTGAACAATTGAACCTGAATTTAATGCTTGTCTTTATTCACTAAGTTTGCAAAGAAATTTGGAATTTAGGGATTTAGTCATAGATAATCTCTGCAACGAAAGTTGATTGGTTTTACATTCGTGTTTGAGTTCTAGAACCGTGCTTAACAAAATCCTAACCATTTTTATCTCTGTGTCGATCGACAAAGATCTGTGTGTTGATCGACACGATCAATTTTCGAATCATTCCTGCGAACAACCCATTGCCTAACTCTTTTGTCTCATTGAATTTTAAGAACTTTAATCATCATTTACTTGTTTACTTCTGCTTTTTCATTACATTCATCCCTATTTACTTAGCAAAATTTGAATTCACTAATCGATTGTGTGTTTAGATTCCCTGTGTATTCGATCCCTAAGTACTACTACGATCTCTTAATTTGAGAGAGTAGCTCAGGGCAAATTTGAGCATATCAGAGATCCAGAGCTTTCTCGGGTTAGTGGGTTATTATCGGAGATTCGTCAAGGGATTTGCAAGTATGACGAAGTCGATGACAAAGTTGAATGGGAAGGATGTCCCTTTTATGTGGTCCTCAGCTTGCGAGGAGAGTTTCGGGAAGCTGAAGAAGATGTTGACCAGTACACCTGTGTTATCATTACCCAAGCCGGGTTAGTCTTACGTGGTGTATACGGATGCTTCAGGAGTTGTTCTGGGTTGCAAACTGATGCAGCAGGGAAAGGTTATTGCATATGCTTCGAGGCAGTTGAGGAAGCATGAGTGCAACTACCCTAGCCACTATTTAAAGTTGGCTGTGGTGATTTTTGCTTTAAAGATTTAGAGGTCTTATCTTTATAGTGGAAAGGTGC
This sequence comes from Arabis hirsuta, assembly GCA_964056655.1. Lineage (NCBI taxonomy): Eukaryota > Viridiplantae > Streptophyta > Magnoliopsida > Brassicales > Brassicaceae > Arabis > Arabis hirsuta. The sequence goes on from OZ053299.1 coordinate 29,876,183, forward strand.
AGGTGTTTATAAACCACAAGAGTCTGAAGTATTTCTTCACTCAGCAAGAGCTGAACCAGAGACAGAGACGCTGGATGGAGTTGGTAGCAGATTATGATCTGGAGATTGGGTACCATCTAGATAAGGCTAATTTGGTTGCAGATGCATTGAGTCGGAAGAGGGTTGCTTCGGCTCAGGAGCGAGATATGGAGGCTCTGGTGAGCGAGATTAGTACATTGAGATTGTGTGTTATCTCACAGGAGCCGTTGGGGTTAGAGGCAGCTAACCAGGCGGATTTGCTGAGCAGGGTTCGAGTAGCTCAGGAGAAGGATCAGGGTTTGATTGATGCTTCTAAGGTTGCAGGTTCAGAGTACTAGGTCTCGGCGAATGGGACGATACTAGTGAACGGGCGGTTTTGTGTACCCAAGGATGAGGATCTGAGGGAGGCTTATTCGAGCATGTTGTCGATTCATCCGGGAGCGACCAAGATGTATCGTTGCCTAAAACAGTATTATCACTGGTTTTGGGATGAAGAAGGATGTTGCTAAATGGGTTACAGCATGCAACGTGTGCCAGTTGGTGAAGGCTGAGCATCAGGTTCCGAGTGGTTTATTCCAGAGTTTGTCTATTCTAGAGTGGAAGTGGGACATGATTACCATGGACTTTGTGACGGGGTTTCCAGTGTCACGGACCTATGATGCGATTTGGGTGATTGTGGATCATCTGACGAAGTTAACACATTTTTTTGCCATCAAGAAGACCGACGGAGCAGCGGTGTTGGCTAAAAAGTATGTGCGGGAGATAGTGAGGCTGCACAGGGTGCCAGCAATTATTGTGTCAGACAGGGATCTGAGGTTTACCTCAGAGTTCTGGAGGGCATTCTAGGCTGAGATGGACACTAAGGTGCATATGAGTACAACCTTCATCCTCAGACGGATAGGCAGTCTAAGAGGACGATTCAGACATTGGATGACGCGCTAAGGATGTGTGTACTGGATTATGGTGGTCATTGGGTGGATCACCTGAACCTGGTGGAGTTTACGTACAACAATAGCTACCAGACGAGTATTGGGATGGCTCCATATGAGGCTCTGTATGGGAGGCCATGTCAAACACCATTGTGTTGGACCCAACTGGGGGAGAGGAGCATGTTTGGTGTGGATTTTGTTTAGGAGACGACGGAGAAGATCCGTGTCTTGAGGCTGAACATGAGAGAGGCTCAGGATCGGTAGAAGAGTTATGCCGATAAGAGGAGGAAAGAGCTGGAGTTTGAGCTGGGAGATCTTGTGTATCTCAAGGCAGCGATGTTGAGGGGTCCTAGCAGATCCATTTCAGAGAATAAGCTAAGTCCAAGGTTTATGGGTCCGTTCAAGGTTGTGGAACGGGTTGGACCGGTAGCTTATCGGTTGGAGTTACCTCAAAGTATGAAGGCTTTTCATAAGGTCTTTCATGTGTCGATGCTACGAAAGTATCTACATGAGTCTGAGGAGGTGTTGGCTAGGATTCTGAAGGATTTTCAGCCCAACATGATGTTAGCGACGAGGCCTGTGAGAATTCTCGAGGGAGAGTCAAGGTGCTGCACCGAAAAAGGATATCGTTGGTGAAAGTCGTATGAGACTGTGACGGTATTGAGGAGGAGACTTGGGAATCAAATGCAAGGATGAAGACAAAGTTCTCAAAGTGGTTCGAGAAACAAGTGGAGGCTTGAGTTGTCTTATTCTGGTTTTCAGTGTCTGTAATAGCATGTTGCTATGAGTTTGGATGTATTTTTCGTTGTGTTGTAACGATTGTACATTGTTGAGATTTAATAAGATGGGTTTTTCTTATTAAATGTGTTTATAAGACATGTGTTCTTATGGTATGACTGGTAGATCATGTGTTTTGATGACTGGTGGGGTCATGTGAAGGTCTAGTGATAGCAGTTCTATATGAGTTAGAGCTTGTCTATCGGCTAAGGAGCTAGGAATAGAAGTTCTAAGTGAGTAGGACTGTCTATTTGCTAGTGAGGCTAGAAATGGAAGTTCTATGTGACTTAGAGCTTGTCCATGTTCTAGGAGGAGTATCTGGGGATGGAGGTTCTTTGTGAGTTAGGACTTGTCTATTCTCTGGATGGCGCTGGGAAATAGAGGTTTTATGTGAGTTAGAACCTGTCTATTTCCTAGGAAGAGTCTGGAAATAGAAGTCTTATATAAGTTAATACTGTCTTTTCCAGGGACTCTGATGGGAACACCCGAGTGTTTGGGTTATTCCGGATGGCCTAGTAATTGGCCATGAGGTGATATTCCGGGAGAGGAATTGTCATGATGGACCACGTGAAGTAATTTTGGTCGACAGGTGCTTATGATGCACGTTACAGAGTTGATTGCTCCAGGGGATAGTGATTTCCCTGGATATACTTAAGGGGACAGTGAGGTTCTCTCCGGGGAATAGTGGTTTCCCTGCATATACAATGAGGGACACGGATCTCTCCAGAGGATGTGTGATTCCTCTGCAGCCGATAGCTTGATGGACTGTGTGTCCTGAGATTGGGAGGGGCTGGAGCATACCGAAAGCTGGATGTACGGCGGTCCTGAAGGTGGGAGGGGTATTGATGCAACCTCGGTAGCCATGGTAAGATTACCGCAGAGGCTGGCCGCGGTGAAGTGGCCGACTGGTCTGAGATGATTCAACCGTGGTCGCGAAGGGCCGCAGATGGGAGACGATGGATTAGGTCCGGTCGTACGGCTCCTGGCTTTAATCCAATATAAATGGATTGCAGAGGTGAAGTGAATGGTGGATCCGATCGCTGGCCATATGGCTCTTTCGATACGGACAAGGGATGATCGAGCGGATGCGAAGGGTAGGTAGATGGTCACCATGAGTCGGATGGAAACAACTCGATACAGACAAAACACAACAAAGAATCTCGGATCCTTTAGTCGCGTGAAGGGTTGGCTTTAAGAAGAACTGTTTTTAATCAAAAGGTAAGTTATACACGGCTGTGAGAGGGGACTTATATACTTGTCCGAACAGCTTTCCCGTTCATGGGTTCTTTGAAACAGATTACAAAAATCGAATCTACGAATTAAATGGCGAACAATTTCCTTACTTATAAAAAGGAAATAAAATAATTCGCAAAACAAAACAAAAGGAAAAAGATCCGTTAGTTTTAAACATAATTCAAACGAATTTAAAGACTTACCTTAGTTGGATTTGCGCCGTTTGAATGTAATCGGATTGGGGAGCCTTTAGTCTTCAGTGCGCATGATTTCAAATAAGGTAAGTGTCCGTTGGTCGGATTTGCGTGTTAATGCCCGATCGGTTTGGTTCCGGATTGATTCCCTTCTTCCTTGTGTCCGGTCTGGTCGCGGTCTTGGTGGTCTTGGGTCGGGCCTTTGGAAATGGTCTTCTGGTTGGGCCGGACGTTTGGGTGCATCTTTTTGGTTGGTCCGGGCTGCTAAATCTGCGTCAAGCTCGGCTAGTAGAACCTCTAAGGCATCGTTGATGTTGTCCTATAAGGTTCGTGTGCCGGATCAGGTCATGGGCTAAGACCGCATGGTAGGGATGCATCATCCTCTCCCCTTGAGAAGGTTTTGTCCTCAGAACTATTTCATCTGCTTCATAACGCACTAAGTCAGCCACATTAAAAGTTGGTGAGATGTTAAACTCACCTCGGAGATCCAGCTCGTAGGCATTGTCATTGATCCTTCGGATAACTTGGTACGGTCCAATGCCTCAGGGCGACAGCTTGTTCTTTTTCATGTTTGGGAACTGGTCTTCCCTCATGTGGATCCAGACGTAGTCTCCCGGTTTGAGGTTGAGCTCTCTCCGATTCTGGTCCGCATGCTTTTTGGTCCTTGCATCCTTTTCTCCATGTTTTCTTTGGCCTTTTGATATAGCTTCTTAAAGAGCTCGGCCTTGGCTACTCCGTCCTGGTTGATCCGGTCGTTACGCGGGAGTGGGATAGGCACCAAGTCTAATGGAGTCTGCGACTTAAAACCATATACAACTCGAAAGGAGATACGTTAGTAGTAGAGTGCTTGACACAGTTATAAGCGAATTCAACCAAGGGAATACAGTCTAACCAATTTCCCAAGTTGTTACCGATGGTGGCCCGTAGTAGGGTTCTGAGTGTCCGGTTGGTGGCCTAGGTTTGTCCGTCGGTTTGTAGGTGGCTGGAGGTGGAGAAGAGCAGTTTGGTTCCAAATTTTCTCCATAGGGTCCTCCAGAAGTGTCTGAGAAACTTTGGGTCGCGGACTGACATGATGGTTTGGGGTAACCCGAGTAGTCGCACCACTTCTTTGAAGAACAGGTCGACGATCTGGGTGGCATCGTTTGTCTTGTTGCACGGGATGAAATGTGTCATCTTGCTGAACCGGTCTACTACCACGAAGATCGCGTCCTTGTGACTGATTTGCGGTATTCCTACACCAAGGCATATCAGGAATAAGTAAAGGTTTATAAAGACCGTGAAGATGTGACCTGGATTTCGCACTAAGGCAGGTGGTGCACTTATTGCAAAATTGCTCCACGTCTCTCTTCTGGTGTGGCCAGTAGAAATGTTCTTCAAGGATGCTCTGGGTCTTGTCCATCCTGAAGTGTCCCATTAGGCCGCCTCTGTGTGCTTCACCTAGGATCAGTTCAAGAATTGAACTCTGAGGGATGCTGAGCCGCTTGCCCTTGAAAAAGAACCCTCCGTGCTAGTAATAGGAGCCTTGGGCGCCTTTGGTGCACTGCTGATAGATCTCCTCGAAGTTCGGGTCATCCGCATAAAGGCCCTTGAGATGGTCAAACCCCATGATCTTGGCCTCCATGGTCGTGATCAGTGAGTTCCTCCTGGACAGTGCATCTGCTACGATGTTCTCCTTTCCCTTCTTGTACTTGATCACGTACGAGAATGTCTCCACGAACTCAAGCCATCTGGCGTGCCGCTTCTTGAGGTTGGTCTAGCCTCTGAGGTACTTGAGTGTCTCGTGATCGATGTGGATCACGAACTCCTTGCTGAGCAGGTAGTGTTGGCAAGTCTCCAACGATCTCACAAAGGCGTACAACTCCTTGTCGTAGGTGGGATAGTTGAGGGACTTCGTTTAGTTTCTCACTGAAGAAAGCAATCGGCTTTCCTCCTTGCGTCAAGACTGCTCCAATGCCCGTACCTGATGCATCACATTCAACCTCAAATTTTTTTTTAAAGTTAGGCAAAACTAAAACCAAAGCGGCTGCGAGGCTGTCCTTGAGCTTCTGGAAGGCCGCGTCTTGGCTCGAGCCCCATGAGAAGGCAACGTACTTCTTGATCACCAAGGTTAAGGGGGCTGCGATAGTGCTGAAATCTTTGATGAACCGCCGGTAGAAACTGGCCAGGCTGTGAAAGCTTCGGACATGACCAATGGTCGTGGGTGTGGGCCAGTCTTGAATGGCCTTGATTTTCTCCTCATCCACTTTTAAGTCCTGCGAACTTACAACAAAGCCTAGAAAGACAAATTGACCAGTGCAGAAGACACACTTCTTGAGATTGGCATATAAATGCTCGGACCGCAAGGTCACCAACACTTTATCAAGGTGCATTAAGTGGTCTTTCAAACAGGTGTTGTAAACTAAGATATCATCAAAGTAAACAACAACAAACTTATAGATGTAAGCCCGTAGGAGATGGTTCATGAGCCGCATGAAGATGCTAGGTGCGTTAGTGAGACCAAACGGCATCACTAGCCACTCGTAGTGACCGCGCTTGGTCTTGCAAGCGGTCTTCCACTCGTCACCTTCCTTCATCCTCACTTGGTGGTAGCCATTCCTCAAATCTATCTTTGAAAATATCGTGGCACCACTGAGCTCGTCCAACATATCATCCAGTCACGGTATGGGATACCGGTACATGACGGTGATGTTGTTGATGGCGCGACAGTCCACGCAAATCCTCCAGGATCCATCCTTCTTGGGCACTAAGAAGACTGGGACCGCACAGGAGTTGAGGCTCTCTTGGGTGTAACCTTGCTTCATCAGCTCCTGAACTTGCTGTCCTAGTTCTTTGGCTTCCTCCGGGTTAACGCGGTAGGCCGGTCGGTTCGGTAAAGGAGCTCCAGGGACCATATCAATCTGGTGTACGATACCGCAGGTCGAGAATAGGCCGGCTAGTATCTCTTCGGGAAAAATATCCTTGAAGCGGTCTAGCAACCGTTGGACACCTTCCGGATAGCTGGTCTTGTCGGGTCCTACAAAATAACCTTCCTTAAAGACCAGTAGTAGCACATGTGTTTGTACATTTAATGACTTAAGGACTTGACCAGGGGAAAGGTAAAGGTTGGCTTTATTGACTCGAGCCCTTTGTCCAAGGCCCATTGGAGATCATGGACTTCAGATGGTGTGAGCGGTGCAAGGTTGTGCTTCTTGCATTTGTGCACGAACTTATAGAAGTTGGTGCGGCCATTGTGAAGGGTCTTCTTATCGAACTGCCATGGTCGGCCTAGGAGAATATGGCCGGCTTGCATCGGGACCACATCACATAGCACCTCATCCGCGTACTTGCCGATGCCGAATGGTACCAAGACTTGTTCACCGATCTTCAACTCGACCTTGTCGTCTAGCCATCTAAATTGGTATGGCCGCGGGTGCTTGATGGTCTTGAGGTCTAGCCTGTCAACCAGATACTTACTAGCCATGTTAGTACACAAACCACAATCGATGATGAGACTACATACCTTAGATTGTACGGTGCATCGCGTATGGAAAATATTTTCCCGTTGTATGGTCTCGGGTTCGAACAAGGCACTAAGTGTTCTTCCGGTCATGTGGATTTCTCCCACGTCTGGATAGTCCATAACTTTTTCCTCTGACTCCTCGGGTTCGTTCTCATGCCCGTCCTGGGACTCGTACTCTCCATCCTCTCAGAGGATCATGGCCTGTTGGTTCGGACACTCTCGGGAGTAGTGGCCCTTGCCGTTGCACTTGAAGCACGTGATGTCTCGGGCTTGCTGGGCTTAAAGCACGTGATATCTCGGGCTTGAGCCGGATTCGGACCGATACGGGTCATCTTGCTAGGGTTGGGGGCCAGTCGCTTGAACTTGGAGGCCGGGTCGGTCGCATTTCCTTTGTCCAGGTTGCATTGAAGTGGTGGGTTCCAATTGGGCTTGGAACGGCTGATAGAAGTGTTCTTCCTCCTTATGTGTTGTTCGGCTTGGATGGCCGCGTCCAGTAGCTTATCGAGATTACCATACGGCTGTCTCTCGACCTTATGAGCGATGCGGTCTTGAAGGTTGTCCAGGAACTGGGCCATCAAGGTCTCGGGGAATCTTCTACTTCCAGTTGGTTCTTCAAGGTCTCGAATTCTTCAAAGTATTCTTCCACGGTCTTGGTTCCTTGGGATAGCTTCCGGAACCGCTTCTAGAGGTCTCGGTGGAAATACGTCAGGACGTATCTCTTCTGGAGCTAGTAGCTAATGTCCGCCCACGTGTTGATCAGATGGAGCCTACATCTCCGTCGGCTGGAAACCTCTCGGTTCCACCAGGCTAAGGCGTTGTCTGTGAGCTGCGCGGAGGCCAGGGACACTTTGCGCGTCTCTGAGTAGTTGTAGTACTCGAAGATGTAGTCCATGCGCCTTTCCCAATCCAGATAGGCTTCTGGATTGATCTTGCTGGCAAAGGTTGGTAGAACTAGCTTCAAATCCTTGCCACCATGCCATGGCTCGTCTTCTTCTCGGTTCAGACCTCATCTCGGGCCGTTGCGAAACTGGTACGGTCCGGCTTGTTCGCGATCCTGTCCGTTGCATGGGCCATCGTGGTATGGTCCGCGATGGTTCTCACGGATGTCGGGATCGTCGGGTTGGGGATGGACGTTGTGTCCACGTGCCGGGTCGGCACTACTGTCATCGGTCGTGCTCTCGGTGTCGGGGTTCTGCCGGTTCTTGATCTGGTCCATCCGGTTGGTTAGGCCTTGGATCGCGGCCATGATCTGGGCCAAGGTCGGCTCGACTACGTCTCCCATTTGGTTCGGTTGAGTACCTGCCAAAAACGAAGGAGCGTATGAAAGTTCGAAATAAAAGGCAAACAAATAAGGAAAGATGTGTTATGGAAATGACCGATAAGTGAGATGTCCGATTACGGAAGGTTCGATTAAATGAGATGATCGTTGTGCGAATGATACGAGTTTATATATATATATATTTGAATAAGATGCGAATCAAAAACAGATATGTTTAAATTTTTTTGATTTTAATAAGATGAACCGAAACAAACTAGATGCGAAAATGGATTTTTATGATTTTTTTTTTGAAATGAAAAGCGAAATAGAACAAAACAGATAGGATGGATAGATAAAACCTGATAGGAGTTTTGAAGCTCTGATACCAGATGATGCAACCTCGGTAGCCAAGGTAAGATTACTGCAGAGGCTAACCGCGATGAAGTGGCCGACTGGTTTGAGATGATTCAACCGTGGTCGCAAAGGGCCGCGGATGGGAGGCGATGGATTAGGCCCGGTCGTACGGCTCCTGGCTTTAATCCGATAGAAATGGATTGCAGAGGTGAAGTGAACTATGGATCCGATCGCTGGTCGTACGACTCTTTCGATTCAAATAAGGGATGATCGAGCGGATGCAAAGGGTGGGTCGATGGTCACCACGAGTCGGATGGAAACAACTCGATACAGACAAAATACAACAAAGAATTTCGGATCCTTTACTCGCGTGAAGGGTTTTCTTTAAGAAGAAATGTTTTTTCTTTATTAATCAAAAGGTAAGTTATACACGGCTGTGAGAGGGGACTTATACACTTGTCCGAACAGCTTTGTCCTTTGTGGGGTCTTTAAAACATATTACAAAAATCGAATCTACGAATTAAATGGCGAACAATTGCCTTACCTCTAAAAAGGTAATAAAATAAATCGCAAAACAAAACAAAGGGAAAAAGATCTGTTAGTTTTAAACATAATTCAAACGAATTTAAAGACTTACCTTAGTTGGATTTGTGCCATTTGAACGTAATCGGATCGGGGAGCCTTTGGTCTTCAATGCGCATGATTCCGAATAAGGTAAGTGTCCATTGGTCGGATTCGCGTGTTAATGCCCGATCGGTTTGATCTTTACTCGTGTCTGATCTAGTTTGATTCCCTTCTTCCTTGTGTTCGGTCTGGTCGCGGTCTTGGGCCGACCTTTTGGAAAAGGTCTTTTGGTCGGGCCGGGCGTTTGGGCGCGTCCTTTTGGTTGGGTCGGGCTGCTAAATATGCGTCAAGCTCGGCTTAGAACCTCTAGAGCATTGTTGATGTTGTCCTGTAAGGTTCGTGTGCCGGATTAGGGCATGGGTCGTGACCGCATGGTAGAAATGGTATGTGGTGAGGCGGTCGATGCGGTGAGAGTTTCGAGGGATGCATCAGGTATGATATACATCGAGAGCTCAAAGGTTGACGATCTTGAGAGTGTGAGTGGTGTATATAGATATGAGTATGAGCAATAGTGTTTGTAGTGTGATTGTAAGTATGAGACTAGATGAGCTTCAGGGATCAGGAGTGGATCTCAGGTGGTGTTGACCGGGTTTGGTCAGAATGGTAGCCGTAGTGAGACGGTGTTATGTGATTGAGATTGGAAAATGATCTCAGGTGGTGTTGACCGGGTTTGGTCAGAATTGTATCCGTAGTGGGACAATGCAATGTGACTAGTATGAGACTAGTTGAGTTTCTGGGATCGGGTGTTGATCTCAGATGGTGCTGGTCGGGTGGGGCCAGGAGTGTGATATTAGTATAGCTGGCTGGGTTGGGTCAGCGGGCTGATATCAGGTGTGTTGACTGTAGGGTGACGGTGTCGCGTGATTCGAGGTCGAATCCGTGTTAGTGGGGGAGAATTGTAACGACCCCAAACCAATTTATATGGATTTTGGTCGTGCGTTGATCGACGCATGTGATGTGCGTCGATTGCCGAAGGTGATGTGTGTCGATCGACGCAAGGTTAAATCGAACTGGATCAGTTCGATTTAAGTGTCAGTGTGCGGGCCGGTTTAGGGTGGAAACACTAGGGTTCCTTATAAAAGGGGGTTGGCCGCGTTTTGGTTCCAGAAAAAGTTCCAGAAAGTTTCTAGAAAAGTTCCAGAGAGATTTCAGAGAGATTTGTGAGAGAGGATTCGTTGTGAATCTCTGGAGATTGTTCTGGGGCTTGTTGATCGTGGATTGAGGAGGATTTTGGTGTGGAGATCCGTGTTCTTCGCGTTCATCTCTATTTTTTCATATTTTTCCTTCGAGATCTCAGCTAAGTGCGTGACCATAGATTTATCTGGGTAAAAGATTGATAGGATGTGATTGATGTGTTGTTGTTGCGTGGATTCATGTTGGTTTTTGTGTGATTTGTGTGCAGAGATCGATGTGATTCGATCCAAGATCGAACCATGAGAGGATAGGCTCAATCCTGGTATCTCTGATGTTGCGTCGATCGACGCAGTTGCTCTGCATAGATCGACACCAAGGTCGTGTGTCGATCGACACACTGGATACATCGATCGTGATGTGATTCTAACCCAAGAATCTTGTCTTTGGCATGACTTAGCTACTGGTTTTGACGTATGTGAATCAGAGGTTGCGGAATGGTACGATGAATGATGCGAAATGGTGTGATAGTCGCGGTACGAGTGGATTTGCGGTTGACGGAATGAAACGAAGATGGAGATGATAAAATCACACGATCCATGGCTGGATCGAATGAAGAATAGGGGCTGCTACTCAGTAGAATCACTCTAAGAATAGTTAGAATCTTCCAAGGAAGAAAGGAGTTCGTTGGCTTCACACCAAACCGTAGAGAAAACACTTTGATCCGAAAATAGGTTATCACAACCAAACATGGATGTTTTTATTAAGCAATTTCGTCCAACATATATAGAGAGGAAGAAAGCAAAGGCTCCACCTCGAAACAAAGCAAAGCAATAACAAAAAAAAGAGAAAGGAAATAAATGCTATGTTTGAACATGCATAAGTTTAAAATCTGAAATTTGGCTACTTTTTCTTTGAAAATCTTGAAACTTTCTAAGGCAAATGGAGTCTTCAATGTGGTCGAAAGTACTACTAAATTAGCATAAGAGAAGTGAAACAATTAGCCTCATTAAAACCTATGCTTGAGAAAACCCAATGGGAAAAACCGAAGCATAGGAAAAAGAGTACTAACGGTTCCACTTAGCTAACTTAGTAAGTACCTTGACCTTTCCCGGATGCTTGGATGAAGTTGATGTAGTTTGGTGCAGCTCCATGCTCTCCATATTGAGTTTCCCGCAGCATAACCTCCATGGCTTTAGCTAACTCCCACGCTTTGCTCCTTGTAACCGCTCCATTTGATATTTCCAAAGCTTTAGAAACGTCTTTAACCTCCATTGCTCCCAAATCAGTTTGTGAGCCATCTAGGATCACATCATCCTCTCCCTCTTGAAAAGGATTTGACCTCAAATCTATTTCATCATCTGCAATAAACGGAACAAGATCAGAAACATTGAAAGCATTGGATATGTTGTACTTACCTTGAAGATCGAGATGATAGGCATTGTCGTTGATCTTCTTGGTCATACGGAAAGGACCATCGATCCTTGGCATCAGTTTGGACTTCCTCTCATTAGGGAAATGTTCCTTCCTTAGATGTATCCAAACTTGATCACCCACGTTGAGTTTTACGGTTTTTCTCCCTTTGTTCGCGTACTTGGGATAAAGTTCGGTTTTGTGCTCAATATTTTTCCGAGCCTTGTCATGAATCTTTTTGACCAAATCAGCTTTCCTTTTGCCATCTAAACTGACTCTTTCACTCAAAGGAAGAGGGGTTAAATCCAACGGTGACAAAGGTTTAAATCTGTACACAATCTCAAACGGCGAATACTTAGTAGCGGAATGCGTTGCATAATTATAAGCAAATTCAATATGAGGCAAGCATTCTTCCCAAGATTTTAAATAGGTAAAATATGGAACATATCAACTGGATTGTCTTCCAACAATTTCTTTTACACTTAACAGACAAATATTGGTGATATGGCTTCTCAATCTGAAGTAAGTGATGTCAGCAGAGGAGTTAGATGTCAGCAGCTGATAGAGATTACAAGATTGGACAAATTCCAATTGGTCGTAATGCGGCAGCTGTAATCATCAAGACTATATTAGATCCAGAAGCAGGTACTTGGAGGCCTACGGCCGAAATGTACACACTCCGAGATGCTGTGGGAGCCAAAATTCTATGGCCAAATGATAAAGTGATATGGACACCGATTTCAACAAAGATGGATCCAAGGTAAATCAACACCGAATTTGAGCATTTACCATTAACAGTTAGATTACTTAGATTACTAACTAAGGACATGTACAATACAACCATAGGATACTAGTATAGATGTCGGACTTGAACGATGCAAAATTTTAGATTGGGCTTTTGATTAAGTTATTGTTGAGGGTGTTGTCATTTCGAGCAACCCAAAAGAGCTTATCAACGGTGTTTATTTGGGTCGACATGCTGCTATTGTAAAAGTTGATCTTGTGATTAGCTATGAAGCTTCTTTGTGGAGATTAACTGCTGATATGGTTTTGATGGGTGATGCACTTAATGCAAATATCGCATGGCCAATCAATAGGATAGAATTTTTGTATAAACCTGCTCAGGAAGCATCTGCACGGGAAGCAGTATCTGCACGAGAAGCAAAAAAAACACGGGAAGCAGTTAGGAGAAGATCTAGTCCGGTTAATTTCATATCCTTCTTGTTTTTCCGCAATATTTTGTTATAATTGTTGTGATCGATGTTTTATAATTGTGTTATGTGCTTTTGGGTGCTAGAGTGCAAGTAACAGCACCTCTACGACCAATAGTGCAAAGAAGAAGTGCATCTTATTAGATTGCAATAACTCTGGACGCACAGTCGCCGAAGGCAAAGTATGTTCTACCAATCCAACAGATGTTGTCCATCACGTCCCATTAGGTAAAAATGCTAGCAAGGTCTGGGTAGAAGTTCCGAAGATTGGTGATGCAACTGTGTGGAGACCAAGTTCAGAGATCTTGTACATATCTGATGCGGTAGGCTCTACAGTGGCTTTGCCAAATGATAAGCTCATGTTCGTCTGAGACTTGATATTATCTTTTCAGTACAATTAGAAAACTTATATTTTATCTGTAACTTTGATAATTATGAAACAAGTTTACATTTCAATGATTATTTAAGATTTTATAAGTTTAATGTTGACGTCACAACGTTTAGTTCAAAAATAAAACTGATCACTAACTTTTTAATGATTATAAACTAACTTTGTAATTTTCTAACATTATAAAAAAGTAAAAATAAAAATGAACATCAAATAAACAATTTTATTATGAAATTATTTACTCAAGCACCAAATTTTATATTGGTATTTCTTAAATAAGATTTATCTATTGTAAAATATGTTTTATCTATATATATATATATATGAATTTTTTAATCAGTTGACTTACTTTTTTAGAATTAAATTATGTTTGAAGTTGACTTTTTGAATAAAGAAAAAATTTATACCCTAAAATCTATACCCCAAACCCTATACCCTAAATATAAGGGTTTAGAGTTAAGGGTATAGGGATTAGGATACAATCTTCAATCTTATATTATTATTTAAGATCTTATTAATTTTAAAAATCAAATGTATATGAAAGTTCTATTATTAAAACAATAAGTCAAATGCAAAAAAAAAAAAAAATACATATACACATTAACTAATATTTTTTTGGTATATTCTAAGTATTCTTTCATTTATATATATGTATATAATATTATTGTGCTTTGTGGATTTAGTTTTAAAAATTACAATACAAAATTTAATTTTAACAGGAATTCTATAATTATAATCATACTCTCATATAGATTTTTCTATTCATAAATACTCTTTTAAAATGATAAAAATCTGAAAAACACATTAAAATAGTTACATGCTCAAAGAGCCAATCAAATGAAATCACTCGGATTGATGATGTGTCATATCTTTCACCATAGGATCGGCTTCCTGCCTTATCATATTCTCACAATTCTGTCATGTTAATCAACTCAGACAGACACTCGAAATATTTTTTTTTTGTATGAATTCAGACACTCGAAACATTCCTTCTGTCTTTTGTCCTTTTTTCTCTCAGTCGAATTCAGACACTCGAAACAATTCTATCATGTTATATCTCTAACATTTTTTTTTTTTGGCAGATACCGGGATCTAGATTTTTTTCAGGTAAATTTTCATATTTTTCTGGCTAAAATGATGGATTTTCTGTTTCTGCAAATATAATGATTTCTTATGTTTCTTTGTTTCGGAGAAGCGAAAATTAAGCAGAAGAAGCTCCGAAGACGAAGAAGCGAAAATTTTAGATTCAGAAGACGAAGAAGAAGACGAGACACTAACGAAGAAGAAGAAGAAGAATGGACTTTTTTGGCCTTTTTTTATTTGTAAAACCAGCATTTCAGATCTATAAGAAGAATTTCAGATTCATCAGAAGAAGGATTTCAGATTCATTAGAAGAAGAAGAAGAAACCGACTGGGCTTTTTTGTGTTTCTTTAATTTGTAAAACAAAAAATTGTATAAGCCCAATTAGAATTTTAATTAACAATTTTTATTCATAATTCAATTAATTATACTTTTTATGTTATCTAAAACAAATTAAAGAAAATAATTCAAAATTTTAATAAAAAATTATACGATTTAATAATTCATATAAAAAAAATCCAATTTTTGGATCCAAAATTTTACAATTTTCATGAAATGAATCAATAGCAACATTTTAACAGCTATAGTAGAGTAGGATACTGATACGAAATACCAATCGCTACAAAAAAATATGAGATCTATAACATATTCTGAACTGCTATCTAAAGTTACAAAATGTTACGAATATATTATTTTATAACAAAAAAAAACTCCTATGGTATAATAAACAATTGCACGGAAAACAACGCTATAATATATAATGAAACGATAGCAGGGATTAAAACGCTATATTATGTACTCGACCTATTATCGCGGTCGATGTCAGAGCGTTTTCTACAACGCTATCATATCTTTAGATAATGTTTTTCAGGTGTTATTATTACCCGGATTTCTTGTAGTGCATCAACCCTTGCTTAATATATTGTTAATCATTACCATCCAACGAGAATTAACATTATGGATTAATCTCAGCTTGGCATTCGCAGCATACCTGCATAAACAAAATAATATCATCTACAAAGGAATAGTTAGGTGAGAACATGTTTTATATACTGCTTCCATTAACAGATTTTCGTAATAATTATTAAGACTGGACATATATAGGTTCATACCTTGTTTTCTTTTAACCAATTTGCAATGCAATCCTTATGGAAGACATCTTTGCATGGTAAAATAGTTATCTTTTCTCCCTTCTCATAGTCTATTTGACATATGGAACATCTACAATATTATCCAAATCAAACCAAACCAAACCAAAAATATGAACTAAAATTGCTTTTTAACATTTTTTTTTTTGTGAAATGAAATTGCTTTGAACATTTTACCAAGACTAAGCCTAAATTTCATGGATTAAACATGTTATGGTAACGATATAAGATATTAAAGTCATATGTATATAAACAAGTTGAAAGATATGAAATGACATATAGCTTACTGTTTCTTATCGGGAACAAATGTTTTCCTTGAACACCACCAAGATTTGCGACCATATTTTTGAGTTGGTAATCCGGAGATTATAGTTTCTGGTAGGCCTTCTTTATTGACTACCTCACTCAATTCTCCTGACTCAATTTGCGGATTGTTATTCACAGAAGCAGTTTGGTTAGGTAAACTATTTGATTCTGGAGTTAAGGAATTATCAACATGCGTAATCTGATCCTTGGACCTATCACTATCGTTCAAGCCAGGAATTCCTCTACTAGTCTGCAATTTACTTAAAAGTAATTGGTTTGAGAACAAAGTTAACAACTTTACATGAGTGACTTGTGTATGTAAATTCTTAGATGGAAAAAAAGAATAAAATCATATAGATAGAGTGAATTAATAATCATATATCGAAATTATATAAATACATGTAATTTATGCATATTATAAATAAAACCGGTATTACCGAAGGAAGATCAAGCTGAGGAATGTTTGGAGAATTCTCTACATATTGAAGAAAACATAGAAAATATAAAAATGATAGCACATGTAATTCAAAATTTATAGAGAAGTCATGAGAATATATTTGTTAAATAATACAAACATTCCAACACCTATCGAATCCATCGCGTAACAATAGAATTACATAATATTAGTAAAGATTTTTAATTCAAGAAACATGCAAATTTACCTTCCATGTCGTATTGTTTTGCCAATACTTCATCTTCTTCTAATTGCAAGATTTTTGCATATTCTTCATCATTGCGTATTGATGATGCTTTTGTAAATTTTTCATACAGAAACAGAATATTAATTACTAAATATAGTATTTAGTTATAGATTAAAAGGGATTATCTAGTAAAACATAATTCATACATCAAAATGAAAACATAAAAATGTTTTGATATATTTTGTCAAAATATGATGTGTTTTTTACCTTCTTTTAGTTTAATGTTCAACGCGATATCAGCATCGTTAATCGTTAGATATAAATCATCAAACTGCAAATCAATTCCTAATGCAATTGCCTCATCAATGGCCGCCTGATCTAGCAAATTATACATTAGTGTTGTGATGAGTTTTATAAAATTATAACAGAAGAAGATAACCGAGAGATTTCTGATGATGATTAAACTCTACGATTCTGCTTCTCATCAATTTATAAATAATAATTTAAACCATGATCTTTCTCATTTTCCAAACCTTTAATAAATAGTTAAAGATTTCTTGCGTGTTAACTTAATAATAGTAAAAATTGATTGCTAGATAATCATTAAAATGACAGATATTGTTTTTACTTTTTAGTTATATTACGACATATGTAAAATATTTAAACACAATTAAAATTAGTAGATAAAAATTAAAAAAGGGTTAAAAATGGATCATGTTATATTATTCAATAAGTTTTATTATTATTATTAAAATTTGGTTGCAATAAATTAAATATTATAAATGTGTATATAGTTTATTAGATTGTGATATATGTATAATTTTAATATAAACGAAAATTAAAATAATTTATCAATTATTCAATTACTATCTTATATCTTACCTAAACCGTGACGAGTCTAGTACTCTAGTTTACCAATCTGGCGCGCTTGCTCGGACCGTTTTCCAACGCTTGCTCGATTGTACCCATTGGGAGATGTCAAAGACAAAACTTGTATACTTTGCAAACTTTATGTGGAAACAAGAGTTCACTTTTTGCTCGTGTCCATATAGCTACGACCTTTGGAGGTGGGGTTCCCGGAACTGCTGAATGTCTAAATGACACAGCTATGGAGGAAAACTCAAATGTGGTAACGAAAGTCAACATGCCATATGGTACCTCGAGCTGAAGAAGGAAAATAAGAAAAGCTTACTATAGAAGAATGGTTCGGTTTCTAAGGAATGATGTGATTCATTGCAAAATAAATAGAGCAAGTGGGTCTGCTTATCAAGGAACTGATAGGACTCATTGCAAAAGAAATGAAACAAGTGGGTCTGACATTAGAATATATTAACAGTGACTGGCTTTTTGGGATTACGGGAAGTCCGATGTTTACTGTGTTGTAGTTGTTGCAGTTGTAACGTTTATTTAAGGCAGAAGAATGTCTAATAAAAAGACATTTCTCCTTAAAAAGACTGGATGAACTCTGAGACAGAGAAGAAATAATCTAGGCTGGTGAGTGAACAAAGAGACACGCAGCAGATGTTGCATTGTGAGTTTGGCTAGATTAAGAATATGTTCAGAAGCAACTCACAGTGAGTAATCTTGTGTAACTCTAATAAGAATAGGGTTGTGGAAATATGTTCTAAGATTATTCTAATAATCTAACTGCTGCAGCAATTTCTGTGTACCAAGGTTGAATGTTTCAATAAGAAAAGAATATTTTGTGTGAATTTCGCCAAATCTTTGTTAATTTGGGGCTCCATATTTAGATAATATTAGGAGGTCTAGGCTAATGTCTGTCAGTTTCTCTTTAATGGACAATAATGTAGTTGTGAGAGGATTTTGAGATTTTAAAAAGCACAATGAGAGTTTTCTTGAAGCATGGACAGTGTCTTTGATATCCTCTGGGTCTATTTAGATGTGATTAGTGTGACAAAACAATGCTTCAAGTTGTTTAATTTTCTACTTTGACAAAAATATTAAAAAATCGATTAGTCTTGTATGCCATAATTTATACAATTTGATATTTACGGTTTTCATTTGATGTTTCAATTAAAGTTTTCTTTTTCGACACATATCAAACACAACAAATGTTCATGTCATAACAAATGTTTGATATCAAACATTACAGTGTGAAAGAAGAAGAAAATCCACCATGGATGAAAATTCGTCTAGTTTCATGACTTTATCTAGTGATAAGTTAACATTTACCACCCTAAACACGGACCTTGCGTTTGCAAATACAGCATACCTAGATAAACAATACATACGATAGAAAATTTAGATGTCAATGTCATTCGTATGTACATCTTCTAGTTCTGTAAACACAGTACAGTACACAAGTATTTTTTTTTATGTTGAATAAATATTAAAACTGAATAAATGTTTATCAGATATACCGTGTTGTTCTTCAACCACTGTGAAATGCAATCCTTGTGGTAGATATGATTACATGGCAAAGTTGTAATCTTATCTCCCTTCGCATACTCGAATAGGCATATCGAACACCTATAATGTCCCCCAAACCAAATCAAACCAAAACTTATATATATAAATGTAAATATTAACCAAGACTAGCTCTATAGTTGCATGTATTAATCTTGGTATAGTAATTGACACACGAAACATAAGAATGAAGACCAACAAGTTAAACAGTATTTAGTGATATATAAACATACTGAGAATCATCAGCGACAAACTTCTTTCTCTTTTGCCACCACCACCTGAATTTGGATTTTTTTCCGTATTTATGAGTTGGTAATCGAGAAATTTGAGATTTAGATAATCCTCCCCCCGATTCTTCTGACTCATACACTCCCTACTCATCCACATAACAAAGGTAATTAATATCGATCTATATAGATGAATGAATATGCATGAAAATATCGGTTTGACATTGCACATACCTCTGTGGACGTATATTCAGAAACATCGTGGATACTGTTTGACCCGATATCTGAGAAACTACGTCTAAGTGAATACTGATATGGGGAGCTATTGCCATAGCTACGGCCAGGAGATTCTCCAATACTCTATAAAGGAAACGTTTAGAGGTAAATTAATATATTAAATTTTACCCGAAAAATATGTGTGTTTTTAAATGACGCCAAACAAAACATATGTTTTAGTTAGAGCTTAAACACAAATATAAAAACTACTTACCCAACTTTGAAGCGAAGGAACATCATGTATGTGAAAGTACGGACAGTGGCAGTACGGACAATAAAAGCGTGGAGGACAGTCGGGACAATAAGTATGCACAGGATTCACTACACGAAGAAAATTATGTTAAAAAAAAAAAAACAATATTAGTGATACAACATTTGATTATCAGTCTAAGAAGAAAAACTTGTTCCTGTTACATTATTAATCTAGTAGTATCGAGTTTTTTTTTTTTTTGGGCTTATACAAAAGGATCTGAAGATTGTATTCGTTCTTCACAAATTTCACGAGAAACCCCTAACAAAGAGTATTTGCAGTTTTTCTTTTAGGTTGATTGAGTCAATCACCCGAATTCATAGCAACAAACTAAGTGAACGTCCATGGCTTGCAATATATATATATATATATATATGTTCTTGTAAGTTCTATATCATCTCGTAATGAAGTGTGCAAATGAGCTTCTTTAAGTATACATCACAAACAGTTGGTATCACATATCTTTTCTTCTTCTTTTTTGAGAAAAGTATCACATATCTTAATTAGATATTAAATTGTAATATAAAATTCTGAATTGAAAAACAACCATGATTTTTGTTCGATCGCAAGTAGGGTAGAGACTGAGAAACATTGATTTACTTTAAAGAAGATGGCCAAGAGATGGTCGTCAAAATATAAAAAGGATTCACACCTTGATCTTTCTTATCTCTGAATCATTTTTATAAACACTATTTTATAGCTTTTTTTCTTGTGAGTATTTTTGGTAAAAGCTTAGGATATCAATAAGAGATATATATGAATTTAAAAGTTTCATATAACACCTGTTGAATTTGTGTGAAGACTTATGATACTAGATGGATACCAATTTATATCAGAATCTTGTATAATATGTTTATGTTTTGCATTTAAGGAAATATAGTTTACGTAATTGAATGCATTTAGCTATAATTAATTTAATATTCAATGTGTATCTATTCAATTTATTTTAAATTTTAATTATATATATAAAGATATGTATATAAACACTTTTAACTAAAATTAATTCAAAATCTCGTTTATTATAATACATTATGATTTCAGTGTATAACTTTTAACTTGCATCACTTTTAGTTTACTATATGTATGACAAGTAAAAATAGACTGGAGTACTGATAGTTGACAAAAATAAAATAAATAAATAAATAAAAACTCGACAAATACAATTTTAACTATTATTACTTTTCTAATAACTCTTTTTTATTTCCTAAAACCATGATTTATTTTTCTTTCATAAATGCTTTTATATCTTTAATAGTTTAAAATTTATGTGCTTTAAATTAATTGGACATATATCAAAAGCAATAATATTGAATGTTTTTTGCATATGAATAATTTTGGGAAAATTAGAAATTAATGACGTTTTTTTTCTCTTCATTCATCTATACCTTTGTTGTTTAACTTTAGTGAACTATACTTTATTTTAGATAAAAATCCGTTTATGCCCACGATTTTGTTAATAGAAAAGAATTTTTTAAACATACAATATTAGTATTTATGATTTTCTCTTATCAATTGAAGTTTTCTCGATCTCTCCAGGTATTGATATAAGCTATGGTTTTATTATGTAAAATTCTTCGTTTAATTGAATTGAGTTTTGGCATATGATGCTCACATATTAGACATTGTGTCTATAAATATTATAACTAATATGTTTATTGTTCTTTCCCAGAAAGTGTTACGACGTCATTTCTCTAGATTAAACTTCTAGTCAAAAGAAATAGTCTAGGTGACTAATAGTCTTGGTTTGAAGTTAGGGAGAAATCTTCATAATATGAAGCATTTTGAGGATGAATTTGTATCCACAAAACAAAATGTGGAGCTTTCCATGTGTTCACCGTACAGATGTGTGTGTAATGTGAATCTAGTTCACCATAAAATGATTACTAATTAAGCTGATTAAGCCCCTTTGTAATCATTTTATAACCTTTTCATTTTAGTGAAATTCAAATCCATATAAAAAAAATTCCACATAAATTAAAAACATATACACATACATTACGCCATTTTCAAATTATCATAAAACATTCAGGAATCACAATTCACAAGCATGCATATTCTCTACACTCCCCCTACACACACAAAAACAGTGCAGCTTAATCTTTCTCGTTAGGTAGCTCACGAAGAATGAGCCTAAACACTCTTCACCATATACCGTTGGAACCCTCCTCGACTCTATATAAACATAATTAAGTAAACCTAACAAACAACAATCTCACTCTCAAAATCATATATTTCATAATACATAAAAGATAAATAAAAAGACAAAGATGGCAGCGTCGTCCAGCTCTTCCAAGTCTTCATTGGCCACAATCATGAAGGTGGAAGTGATGGTGGCTCTGGTCTTGGTGGTGACTGTGGATGGACAGAGCTGCAACGTGCACTTGAGTGGACTAAACTCGTGTGGTGAGTTTGTGGTTCCTGGAGCTGACAAGACGAAACCGACTGCAGAGTGTTGCACTGCTCTTGAGGCAGTGCCAAGCGAATGCCTTTGCAACACGCTTCGCATTGCCTCTAGGCTTCCCACTCGCTGCAACATCCCTACTCTTTCTTGCACCTGATCATATGGATCCTCCCATATAAATCTAGACGCCATTTGTACGTAAGAGCATACCATAACGTTTGAAACATATATATATATATATATATATATATATATTATTTATGTAGCTAATTAAGCTCTCTATTTTTTTTTGTGTATTAGCAGGAGAAGCATGGACGGAAATCAAGGAAATGAATATCGAAGAATAAAAACTCGGAGTTTGAGTTTGTTGTTGTTTTTCTTTTTCTTTTGTTAGTCGCTGTAAAACCCATGGGTTTTGAATAAAAAGAGAATCTGTACTAGAAGGCCACCACTCTCCATCTTTTGTACACGTGGCTGGCCCTCCTATCTGACACATCGCCCTTTTTAATAAAACGCAGCGTTTTCTCCAACCCTTCTCCTCCTCTCGCGACTCTACAGTTCTCCTCTTACGACTCTCCAAAAATCCAAATGTCTAACCTTTCAGATTTTCAGTGTTGATTTTGGTCGATTCAAGCTCTAAAAGTCGCTCCGTTTCTAGGCTTTTCATCTTCGTCTTTTTTCTTATGGCTTAATAGCCAGCAAGCACTGTATAACTGCAATCTTAAGTCCTATGCAATTGCTGTAACAAATCTGACCGAGAAGCCTCCAACAATTTTTATTGAATCAAAGCAAGACGAAACACATAGAGAGATTTATTCATAATTGGATCCAAGTTTTGTGGTAATTCAACTCGAATAAGGGGTTTCATATTTGGGCTGTTTAGATTGGATTTTGTTTATAGCTTTACACAATAAGGTTAACAAATTTAATTTCAGTGATAACGATCTTTACGCAATAAGAAATCTCGCGACGACAGAGAGTTATCTCATAATCGTAGCCTAAAACGGCGAATGAGTGTGGTCACCAACTTAATCGAGGTATTTTTCCTTCAACCATTGTGTATGCTCTTTTGAAACATAAATATTGTTCTTCATTCTCTACAAAGCAGACCAATTGCCTCCATATTTTACTTTTAATCATCCATAATTATCTTTGGTTTCATTTGACGATTGGCCAATCATGGATCTATTCCATTTTAATATCTTCCGAAAATTTGTTGAGGTATGTTCTCTTTCGTGACCATTCCACAATCTTGTTCGTCTTTGTTTCTAATACAACATCTCAAAGTTAGTAAACCAGTAGGGTTACTTACTAAGCTCATAGAGTTACATGTCTCTTATCGGTTCATAATCAAAACCTCTTAATCTCTATCTTTTTGGGTGTTTGTAAATATAGAAAACACGTAACATCAGATACAATGGAGATTGTCTTGATGAATTCCACTTCCATGTTAAAAAGATTTCAGGATATATAATTGAAACATATTCAATGTTCATGAAAGCATAATTTTCCTCTCAGATGTATGGTGCATGCTAAGGATTTGCAGGTCTCTCATTTGGTGTTACCACTTATTAACTTATTATATTAACTTCTTCACACCACATGGCTTAAAATATTTCTTATACGGATTTTATAATTGTAGGTTACATGAAAGATCTAACCCGACCAAAGTAGAAGGTTAACTCATGCTTCTGCGATTGTTGCATTAATGAAGGTCAACATCATATAGCTTCTAACTTATTTTCATTTTATTTTGTTTGGTTTATTAGTTACGATAAGATCGAAAACACACTCGTATTTCTTAAAGACAATGTTGGCTAGTAAGCTAGTAAGATATACCAGATGGTGATGAGTCTCCCATGCCAGTTACCAGCTTATGACATGAACATGTACGAGGTAAAGATGAGATCGATATCACAGTATCCACTTTCTTTAAATTTATGTGCTCTATCATTTTTTGGTAAGAGAGTCTCAAGGGCTTTGGTACTTTGTTAAAAAAATTGCAAAGAAACTAAACCGAGGGCTTTGGTACTTCATACATCGAGATTTTTTTTGGTGTGGTCTTTCTTCGGTCATACATCAGGATTTTTGTTGATGTGTATTTTGATTGCCAAGTTTAGGTCGAGAGACACTTTCACCAAAATTTGAGATATGATGTATGTGTTTTTTCTTCTCTACCATCAACGCATTTTATGTCTACACAAACATTGAGAATAAGATTTCATAGGATGTTTCTCCGGTTTTGAACCGCGCAAAATTCATCATACATGTCTGTTTTCTGTTGTTTATTGGTTTATGGTTTAACTTTTCTATTATTAAATTTTAGATTCTTAATGTTAGCTAAATGCATTTGATTTCAAGGTTTTCTTATGTTGAAATGATTAGACTCAATACTATCCAGCGTATGGATGCAAAAAATTCGTTCAAGGAACAATTTTCAAACAAACCTTCTGTTTTTTATTGCTAGATGAGAAAATGTTGGTTTATAGGTTGTTTTCCATGCATAGGGATACACTTCAGCGATTGAAAATCTAGGGAACATGCTCCCGAGAAAAATGTGGATCAAAGATCCATATATCCATTTAAGGATAGAGAAATATGCATGGGTAATAACTGGTTATCTCACTGGATTAGGCTCAAAACTCAATCGAATCATAGCACAAACTCTAATGGCTCAACTTCGATATCTCACTGGTTAAGTAAATGTGAGTTATAGTTTCCATACACTTGATGGATTTTGTCCTCTCAGTGCATATGAGATTACAGGTAACTTGACTTTTGACATTATAGATTGGAATTTTGACAATTGGTAGGGTTAATTTGATTGAAACTTAAAAGTTTGAGTCTTTTGGATTCAAGGTTGTTGAAGGCTTTGGAAGCATCGACATATATCGTGGGAGATGAACCATTCGGTGGCTAATGAGCACTAGATATACTCCCTAAAGTGTTCCCTAATTTGGTGAGGAAAGAAACAGTTAGACATAAAGGTGAGTTATTGTCGTACACCGACGAATCTTCAGTTTTAGCAGCTATTGACTACATAGTTTCACTTACCAACGATGTTCTCTTTCCTTCTCATGATGGAAACATGGCAAAAGCTATGCATGTAACAAATATACAAAATGTGAATATTCTCTTTTGAAATTATCATTGTTGGATTTCATTCTCATAGGTTTTTTTTTTGTTTTTTTGCTAGAAATATAACGATTCGTCAATCTGCCGTGTGAGATTGAAACAAATGGTAAATTGGCATTTGCATCCTTTAAAATAACATTAAGAATGATTTTAGTGATTATGTCGTGATTGTTAAATTTAATATTTTTTTACCATGTTCTACCTGTTATACTCGGTCTATATATTTATATATTGCTTTCATAATTGTAACTTTATTTCTTTTGCGCGTTTATAACTAAGGTGGCCTCGAACTTATTTAACATTGAACAATGAAAACAAACATGCCATAATTCGACAAAAACAAATGAGTACAAGAATTGTTTTAAGTGGGATAATAGGTCGGCTTGCTTTTGCACACGCATTGGCAACCAAAATCGGCACATGTATGTTTGTTCTGTATTTAAGCTTTACTTTTACATCACTTTTATTTGAATGGAGCAAAGTTTAAAATTTTGAAGAGAAACCACTCTCACATGAAAACCAAAGACCATGAATTTCATCACCGTATGTCCATTTAATCCCTAATATATAATTTGTGAAATATATGGGGTGCCTTTGTATAACCATCATGCTTCTTGGATTTGTGAAACTCTACGTTTTCACCTCTTCTGCAAAAGAGAATTATGATTATTGTGTTTCTGAATTATATATGATGGATTTTGGTGTGTTAAGAGAAAAACAATCGTCGAGTGACCTTATAAAAACTACATAACCATCAAAGAGACATTGGATATCATTGACTCAAATTAGTTTTTGTTAATCTCATGGCGACCAACTCTCAGCATTTCCCAACATGTGAGATTATATGTAATTATTATCAGTCAGCAATATATATATATATACACACAAAAAACAACACAAATCCAAAGAGATGAGTCCTTTAAACGAGTACTACACTACCCAAATTAACAAAAATAATTCGCGCGTAACGCGGACTTTCATCTAGTAATTAAATAAAATTACAAAAAAAAAAAATGGACCAAAGTATATCAAACTTGACACATTGAGACCATTTTAATAGGCTTTTGTCCTACTAATTTCTTCAAAAATATTTGTGCTTCTGAATTTCTATATAACTTTACCAATTTTTTTTTTTTTTTTTGTTAAAGATAACTTTACCAAGTTTATTTGGATCTTTTATTTTAGATCATTACACCTACTATTCAAAACAAAATGGTTATGAGGTACTCACAAAACAAGACAAAAATTGCGTCTATGTTTCCAAACTTTTTATTCAAATTTAGAAATTTATCTTCCCCCACACATCAGATTTTGAAAGAAAATTTAGTCCAAAACACAATTAAGAAGGAAAAAAACCAAACAATCTTACTTGTAACCTCGTAGATTTTAACAAGATCAACAAGATTATTAGTATATGTCTTTCATTAATCAACATGTGTAACGGTCAAGTTAATGAGCAGATTCGTATCGAATTATGGGAATTGAAGTGAGGTTTAGACATCTCAAATATTCTCCAATAATTTTCTTTAAATGCCCCCAAAAAACATACCAGCACGTTATTGGAAATGACCAAAACACCCCTAATAGTCTACATGAAAGGCGTATGTGGTGGCTGAGCCGCTCGGCGGACATCACGAGCTCGGGCCACGCGCCTCTGTCAATTTAAGAAAGACTCTTTCCCAACGGTTTCACATTTTCAATTTGGAAACACAAATTTTATCGATCTACAAACAATATTTTATATGTAACAGTGGAATATAATATTTAAAGAGAGTGTTGCAGAGTCAAACTAGATCTTTTATAACCTTTTAGCTCGGCTTGAAAATGTTGCCGTTTCTTCTTTCTTTCTTATTTGTCAAAATTTGAGGGAAAATGACAAAAGAAGACACCAATTTGGTCAAAATCGAAGCTTTGTTGTCTTTTGGTCCGAGTAAAATTAGGGTTTGTTTTTGTCTTTTTCGCCTTCTGGAAATATGGTTCGATTAAAAGGTCAAAGGTAAAAACCCATCTAAGTGAATATTTTCAAGAGAGAGAGAGAGAGAAAACCAGAGTCTTGACCTTCTCTTTCTTTTGATGATCTCATGCTTACGATAAAACTGAAAAAAGATTGAAACTTTACTTGTTTCAGGAGATTTTCTCTGATTGACAGGTCTGAAACTTGATGAAGAAGCAAAGTTAACACTCAGGAGAGCTTTCTTGTAGTAACATATCGAGTGTTGCTGTATGTTCTTCTCTTCATTGTTGGCTTTGTCTTTTTCTTTCATGGTTGAAATGTCTTGTTCTTTTTCACTATACAACTTGTAGATTATTGTTTGGTTTTGTTGCAGGAAGGGAAAATGAATGGTAATCTTGATATGTCTAGAGGAGATTTAAATCCAAGTTTTCAGGGGAAGCTTAGAGAAGATGAGTTTGAGAGTAGATCCTGGAGTGATGATAGCTTTGGTGCAATGTCTGGTGATGATAATAAACAAGAACAACCTCCAAAGAAGAAGAATAAGAAGAGCAAATACCATAGGCACACTTCTTACCAGATTCAGGAGCTCGAATCGTAAGGAATTTATCTGTTTTTTCAAAAGATCCAAATTTTCGATTCGTCAGATGTTTTTTGGTTATATATTGTTTGCTGTTTCTGAGTGTAGTTTCTTCAAAGAATGTCCTCATCCTAATGAGAAACAAAGACTTGAACTTGGTAAAAAACTTGCTTTGGAGAGTAAGCAAATCAAGTTTTGGTTTCAGAACAGAAGAACACAAATGAAGGTACTTACTAACTTGAAAAGTTTTGACTTTGATGAAAAGGCTCTGTTTTTTTATGGGAAACTTGTGGTTTTTATTGAACCAGACGCAACTAGAGCGGCATGAGAATGTAATTCTCAGACAAGAGAATGAAAAACTGAGAGTCGAAAACAGTTTCCTTAAAGAAACAATGAGAAATCCTATGTGCAATGATTGTGGTGGAGTAGTTATACCTGGTGAGATTTCATTTGAGCAGCAGCAACTAGAGGTTGAGAACGCCAGGCTTAAGGACGAGCTCGATAGGATTTGTGGTTTAGCAAACAGATTCATTGGCAGGTCAATATCACTCGAACAGCCTTCAAATGGTGGGATTGGCTCACAGCATTTACCAGTAGGACTTGGTTATAATGGTGCTACTTCTCTGATGTTTATGGATATTGCCATGGAAGCTATGGATGAGTTGATTCAATTAGCGGAATTGGACACTCCTTTGTGGATGAAATGCTCAAAAAGTGAGAAAGAATCGATCAACCATGACCAGTATAGAAGCATTTTCACGGCTAGTAAACACCCCGCGGGTTTTGCAGCTGAGGGCTCAAGAGAAACTGGTTTAGTTCTCATCAATAGCTTGGCTCTAGTGGAGACTCTTATGGACGCGGTATGAGAAACTTGTATACATATGTACTCTCAAGTAACCGAAATTTTCTGTCTAATATAAATTTGGGTTTTCACAGAACCGATGGGAAGAAATGTTTGAGTGTATTGTCTCTGTTGCATCAACCGTTGAAGTGATATCCAACGGTAGTGATGGATCTAGAAGCGGCTCTCTTCAATTGGTATGTTCCTCAAGAACCTTAAAGTTTCAATATTTTGAACACATTGGTGATTTAGTGATTTCTTTGTTGGGGCAGATGGAAGCAGAGTTTCAAGTGATGTCTCCATTAGTTCCAATCAGACAAGTGAAGTTTCTTAGATATTGCAAGCAACATGGAGATGGTTTATGGGCGGTGGTTGATGTTTCTTATGACAAAAACAGAGAAAATGAGAACTTGAAGTCTTATGGTGGCTATAAGAGGCTTCCCTCAGGCTGCATCATACAAGACATAGGCAATGGTTGCTCCAAGGTTGGTAACTTGTCAATTCCTTTTTCTTGTTTTTGGAACATTTTTCTAATATTTGGGAATTAGATGTCTTTGATCTGCGTGAGATTTTATTGAATTTTTTATATACAAGAACATGGTTAATCTTGTAAATTATTAACAACTATGTCGACAATTAGCCAGAGAACCTGAAGCCTTTCTGTATATTTTATCATTAAACTCTAAAAGATTCCTCTTTTTATTGTTAACAAATATTAACTCAAATCAAAGGCTTCATTTTTCAAGGCAAAACTGGCTTCTTGTCTAGGCTATTATATAATATGAGTCATTTATACAAAAATATCTTGTTTTGTTTACTTGCGTATGTTGTTCATCTTGGATAAAGTTAATCTGCTGTGTAACATTTCTTGGTGAAAAGGGTTATTTACTAGAAACAAGTATTATTCATTCAACGTTCCACATTTGTTTTTACACATAGAGACTTTCAACAGGTGACGTGGATAGAACACTCAGAGTATGAAGAGAGTCAGATTCACTCACTTTACCGACCATTGCTCAGTTCTTCAGGCGGTTTAGGCACAACAAAGTGGCTTGGGACTCTGCAGAGACAATGCGAAAACTTCACGACCCTTTTGTCTTCTCAAGATCCCACAGGTCTCTCTCTCTCTCTCTCTCTCTCTCTCTCTCTCTCTCTCTCTGCTTTTTGAATCTTCAAATGTTTTGAGATTTGAAAGACTGAACCATTTAAGAAAAACGTTTATGGTATTGATGTTTTCTGATAGGTTTGTCACTTGCTGGTACCAAGAGTATACTAAAGCTCGCACAGCGTATGAAGCTCAACTTTTATTCGGGTATTACTGCTTCGTCTATGTGCAAATGGGAGAAGCTTCTAGCTGAGAACGTGGGACATGACACAAGGCTACTGACCCAGAAGAGCCTTTTGCCGTCTGGTATTGTCCTGAGTGCTGCAACGTCTCTGTGGCTACCGGTGACTCAGCAAAGACTGTTTGAGTTTCTCTGTGATGGTAAATACAGAAACCAGTGGGATATTTTGTCTAATGGTGCTGCAATGGAAACCATGCTTCTCCTCCCAAAAGGGCAACACCAAGGAAGCTGTGTCTCTCTTCTCCGTCCTGCTGTGAGTTTATATTTTTACTTTGAATCTCTGCACTTAAGAGACAAATTCCAATTGTGAGTTGATCTATGTTCTGCAATAACATGTTTGTAGGGGAAGGATCCAAGTGAGAGCAGTATGCTAATCCTACAAGAGACGTGGAATGACGCTTCTGGTGCACTTGTGGTTTACGCGCCTGTCGATATCCCATCTATGAACAATGTAATGAGCGGTGCAGATTCAGCTTACGTGGCGCTTCTTCCATCCGGGTTCTCCATATTGCCTGATGGATCATCGTCATTATCTGATCAGATCGATACCGATGGAGGTTTGGTGAATCATGGAAGTGAAGGGTGTCTCCTAACACTAGGATTTCAGATCTTAGTGAACAGCCTACCAACTCCAAAACTCAGCGTGGAATCTGTGGAAACTGTTAACAACCTCATCGCTTGCACCATTCACAAGATCAAAACCGCTCTTCGTATACCCACTTAGCTAAATTCCGTGTTTTTCTTTTTCCCAAACATTTTGTGAGAACGTATGAGATAATAGAAGATGAGGAAAATTTGAGACAAGTAGAAACTTTTTTATAGCAAGTAGAACAAACAAACAAATGGACGAAAGCCTACATTTTGCAAAACTGATTTGTTGTTGTGTGTCTACCAATTTCCTCTGATACATAAAAATATGTTGGGAAAAAAAGCTTCAGAGAGTTCTCAAGAGACATATAAGACACCACGACGATAGAAGACAAGACTTGCTGAAGCAAAAGCCGACCAAACAAAGACAACCCACCAAGACATCAACAAACCCACTTGTCTAACGAAATCACTGCAAGGCAAAGAACCACATACAAGTTGAGATACAGCAAAAGAGCTCAAGTTGATCTGAGACAAGCCGAGGAAGAGGATTAGAAGGACCGGTGGCGCCAAGAACTGCAGAGCGACAAGGCATAAGTAGTGATTGTGAAGGAACATCTTTGCCCGGCTAAACTCAAGATCAGGAGTTTTGCTTCCATGTAATCTCTGGTACCATGAGAGCACTGCTTCATTCAGAAACATCTGGAGGTTAGGACGAACCGCCATGGCCTGAAGTAAACCAGACAGTAACAAGCAAAGAACCCGAAACTTAGCAAAATCAGTACTTGACATGCCTACATTACCAACCAACCCAATGTGGCTCCTACTAGTTCTAGCACTGTCGCTTCTTTTCACAAGAATCTCAGCCAATGGATGAATCCAAAGCAACGAAGTGAAAACCGATACGACGTAATTCGCATAGAGAGTCATTCTACCAAACCATCCACAAGATATGATGGACAAATTACTCCTAATCTGATCAGTTCCAACCCAAAACGACCTAGCGCTTCTCCCTGCAGGCATGTAAAGGAATCCAGCGATACAAGCCATTGAGAACGATATGAGTATGCAGCAGAACGCATCAACCGAACCCAATTGGAAATCAAATCCCTTTGGAAAAACCCCAGCACTGATTATAATCCCGAAAACAAACCCTAAACCCCCAAAAATCAAGCTAAGTTTCTTCTCAGATGTCTTGGACGCAGATCTCTCTATCGAAATCTTAGCTAAAGCAACGAATACCTTACACAAGGCGATAAATCCCAGAACAAGCGGGAACATCAATCCATTACCCAGAACGCCATGGGAATCGTCAACACCGAAGTAGTTGTGGAGAAGAAAGCAGGAAAAAGCTAAGAAGGATAAAACGAAGAGTGTATTATACTCGTTGAAATACATTCGAGATCTGAGGTGGTCTTCATCGAGCTTAATCCGGAAGATCTGGGCATTGCTTTCGTCGAATTCGGATTTATCCTTGGATCTATTCCTTCTCCTGCCTTCAACATTGGATTTTGGATCGTCGACACTAGACGGACGTCGAATCGCGGCTCTGACTCCACTTCCGGCGTTGTTCTGGCCGAGATTCTCCGGTTGGATGTAAGTACAGAGACCGTAGAGAAAGATGATCGGGATTCTAATAAACGAGAGGATTAGGGTTAAGAAGAGAGATAATAGGGTTTGAAGTATGAGATTCCTGTAAGTTCCAAGAAGCTCGAGCATTGTTCTTGCTCGATTCTCTACCTATTTCTAGTTACTCTGTTCTCCAGTCTCTGGTGGAAAATGGTAAGTCTGATTTTGGTTTTATGAGTTCGAATTCTATTTTCAACTTGTATACGGCCCAATGGGCTTATGAATATCATCAAACTCCATATTTGGATACCCATTGTTCATAAATTCAAACTTTTTCTCATTTTTCATGTTCATCAAAACACAAATATTGGTTCAATTGGAAAAATGTCTGCGAGTGTTTGTTCCAATGTTCAAGAAAGTCTTATGCGCTAAATGGGCGGTGATCCAATTTCTAGTACTTACAACACCTAATCAGAGTCTAGGTGGTATAAGCGTTTTACAAAAAATACATAATATATTAGATATATATAATAAAATGTTTGGACAAAATTTAACCAGGTTCGCAAGTACACAGATCTACGGAATGACGAAGAGAAGTATATCTTTATTAATCAACGAAGTAGGCTTGTAGCCGAATCTAATTACAACGTCGAGATGTCTAAAGCGTTATAAGAAACTTCGTCAGACGTAGAAAATAAGGCTAGATCTTTGGTTGCTATCTCTGAGAAGCTGTAAAGATATAGCTCTTAGGTATTCTCTCTCTTTTTCTTGTCGATTCCACGTCTCCATATATATAGGACTTGATCAAATATGTTTTAGACTAGGATTCGACTTGACGTGCAAACTTATCTCCTTAATAATCGGGATTTTTGACATACTTGAATCCTTTATTTCATTATATTATGAGGTCTAGATAATGATAAACCTAATAATACCTGATATTGCGAAATTTCTACAAGTTTATCTTAAAAGCCATGTATTATTTTATATCAAATAAGGTTAATTAACCTTGTAACGACGTTAACGACTTGATAACAACGTAGTAACGATGCCTTACTCGCTACTGACAAGTCATTTCTTCATTTTACATGACGTACTACCAGGTATTAGCAGGTTATTACCTCGTTTTGCATGTCGTAGACGCGTACTACCAGGTATTAGCAGGTTATTACCTCGTTTTGCATATCGTAGACGACGTGTAATCAGGTATTAGCAGGTTATTACCTGACTTTACCTTGTGTAGACAATCCCTCGTCAGGTATCAGTTAGTTATTACTTTGGTTTACCTGACGTAGACGATGTATCGTCAGGTATCAGCAAGTTATGACCTCGTTTTACTTGACGTATATGATGTATTGTCAAGTAAAGGCAAGTTATGACCTCGATTTACCTGACGTAGATGATGTACTGTCAGGTAAAGGCAAGTTATGACCTCGCTTTACCTGACATAGATGATGTACTGTCAAGGTTAATCGGAGTTAACTAGCTTGTGAATTTATTTTTCCCAACATAAAATATATAAAAAACCAAAATTTATAACTAATAAAATTTATATTGTATTTATATTCATTATTTTATAGTCAAATATATAAAATTTTACAATTTATATATAAGAAAATTTATATTATTTTATTGTTATAATACCATATGATTTTAGATGGTAAAAACGATAATCATCACGGTCTATAGAAGTCTAGTGCCGCCCAAACGAATGTGTAGAACGTTTTTTTAGAACACTGGTTTGTTGTTGGAAAAATAAATATCACAAAGTTAAGTTCAAAATATTCCAAAATATGTCCAATCTAAAGAACCAACGCATTCCATTTTCGTAGCTAATGAACTATCAAATATAAAAGTAATATCATTAAATTATCCGGACGCAATTGATCCTTAAGAAAAGAGCCTTTCCCTACCCTCGGTTTTCTATCTTCTTTTTTTCTCGGACTTTGAAGCAGACAAAATGAGTTAGAATGTATAAGGCTTTCGTCAAAGCGAGGTGGTACCTTCCTTTTTGCTAAAAATATAAATATCATTAAAAGAGATGAGATTCTGCTTAGTGTCATGTTAAACAATAAGAGCAATATGAAATTAGATCGACCCCTATTAATAAAAAAGCTTTCCTTGACAAACGACTGAGAGCATCAAACTATAATTCTATTTCCGATCTTTTAGAGCATGTCGATGCGATGCTAGTTAAGTTGTTAAATGTTCATCTTTTGTGGATTTGTATACGGGTTAATTTGGTGTATAACCCAAAAAAAAAAAATATTAACAGAAAACTCTAGATTGAGTGGATATGATTTTGCCAAGTAGAGGGTTTTTGGTTAGTATTTTAGTTATATGTTTTTTCTATGTCATACACCCAATTTTCCCTTTGTATATGTTATGTGACCAACAGGAAAAGGTTCAACACTGAAAAGTACGAACAACAATCACTTTTTACAAAGCGGATATTGATTCGTAGATTAGAAACTAAAAACAGCAAGCATTTCTCAGCCCGAATACAGAAACAACGCCATAATTTTCACTCGAGATTGGTGTGACGAGAACGTACGGACTCAGGTGACTCACCCAAGACCTCTCCCAATTTGTAA
This sequence comes from Arabis hirsuta, assembly GCA_964056655.1. Lineage (NCBI taxonomy): Eukaryota > Viridiplantae > Streptophyta > Magnoliopsida > Brassicales > Brassicaceae > Arabis > Arabis hirsuta. The sequence goes on from OZ053299.1 coordinate 29,910,573, forward strand.
ACAACCATCTCGAACAAGACGAACAACGCTCCTTCGTACACACTCCCCATCGGCAACAACCGTCTCTCTCCCTTCTCCTCCGCCTCATCACTGGCCATCGTCTGTGCAGGGACGTAGCAAACAGCCGTCGCGTGTTTCGCACAGGATCCTCTCTCCGGCTGCGCAGTCAGGAGGAGGACCCTAGCGCCGGTCGATTTAGCGACGGAGCAAATCGCATCTACGGTCGAGAATCCTCCGGGACCGGCTGATGCTATGAGGAGATCGGAAGAAGAGATTGGAGGTGTGGTCATGTCGGAGACTATGTGAGAGGAGAGACCGAGGTGGAAGAGACGCATCGCAAAGGCTTTGAGCATCAGACCTTCGCGGCCGACGCCGTGGAGGAAGACACGAGAGCTACGGCGAGAGACTCCGGCGAGCTCCGTCACGAGGATGTCTAACGGTGGTGGATGTGGATTGGTAGGGTTTGAGAAGACCGAGGAGATTTGGTTGCAGATTTGAGAAGATAGCTTCTCCATTCCCTCACTCGCCATCGATGATGTTTAACAATTCTTATGTATATCATCAGTTCAATCGTGAAATTTGAACCACATTTTATAAGAGATTTCTTTTGTTCCTTTTTAAATTAAAAAAAAATAAAAATTAACACATTCATACAGAAATGATCAAATGAAACACAAGACAATCAGAATTGATAAAATTTTGACGATAACATTGACGAACACAAGTGATTGTAAGCAATTGCATTACCGACAAAAACATAATTTCAGAATGTTTATCGTTTTTTTTTTTCCTTTTTGAAAGATTTCAATTAGTATAAAACCCAGATTAATTGAAAGAGAGCTGGACAAGAGTACACATTTGATTGAACAGAGGTTCATATCAACTCGAGGACTTCCCCGATAAAGTTGTGGCTGCATCTAACTCTTTGTTAACGCCTTTAGTGTGTCGTGAGGTTGTTGAAGCTTCTGATTTACTGCCTTTTGTGCCATCATCCTCTTCCTCTTCTTCTTCATAGAACGACCCTGAGGATCTCAGTTCCTTCACCTTCCGAAACTCATCGTAATGCACTCTTCTGTGTTCGGTGAAACGTGCATTTTTCTCACCTTCGGGATCTGTGTTTTGCACAAAAAAACGGTAACATATGGAGATGAACTAACAAAAGAGCCTGAACATGACAGTTTAATATTTGTTTGGTTTTCGAGGATGACCTTCTTCATCTTGATCCATTGGATCTGAATCTTCCTCGGACGAGCTCCAGCCACCAGAAACGGACCCCTGGCTGGTATTTCTACTGGAAGAAGCTGCTGCATCATTCAGAACGTTTTTCAGCTCTTCAGCACGCTCCATATCTTCAACGCATTCGTCAAACGATCTTCCTCTAGGAGACACAGAACCTGGTCCAATCATATCAGGTAACAACACCACAAGAAAAGGTATATTCAAATTATTTTTCGCGAATTAGAAAAGATCAGAACTAATTCAAGTTAAGCTCACATCTAGAATGACAGATTTTCAAATCAACCAACCAATAGCAGGTACAAGGTTTACCCCGAAAAGCGTGGTAATCGTCCCCTAGATATATCAAACCTTTAAAACCAAATCATTTTCACGGACGCTTGCTTTACGTTTGCATGCATTCGATTTTTTTTTATGTTTAAATGATAACAAGTATGTATCAGCAATATACGCAAAAATGTCAGAAAAACCTAACGTATGCTCAACTGTGCATCATAAGTTTTGTGCATACACAAACAAAAAACAAATAAAGAGAAATAGACAAACCATCATCATCAATCATCGGGTGGTACGGTGTCTTTGGCTCAGTAATCTTCTGCCTTACAGGTTTGTTAGATTCAATTTCCACTATATTAGCTTCATCCCATTGCACACGCCCCCTGCCATAAAAGTGAACATCCTTAATGTTACAAAAGAGTGACTAATTCTCAGCAGCCTGTTCAAAGCAATCCCATGAGAAACTATACTACATTATACAAAGGTCCTATCTCTTTACAGAACAAGTCAATATTTAAGTCTTTAACTAAAGGCAATAAAGTTCCTGAATCTTACAGTTAACAATTCAGAGAATGATCGGTTTTATGCTAAACTCAAATACATGATACCATAGACACATGCAAAATACCATTCTGATGTAGCAATCATGCTCAACTCTAAATACAAAAAGTTACAAACACAAGCAACAGAAAGCTCTGAGAAGGAGAAACATACTTCATGTTCAGCTGCTTGTATTCTATCCGGCTAATCCAGCAAACAAAATCGAATCTGCTAACTTTCCAAAGAAATATACACAACGGTATAAGTAACAACTCAAATCATAATAACCTTTAAAGACAATGAAGCAGCTCACACAATCTGAATTCAAAAAAGAGTTTACCAAGCCGAATCAAGGAATCTACTACATCATTTAAACGTGGCGAAGGAAAACAATGTGAACAAATGAAGCAGTCATCAAATCATCCAAAACCTAAAACTAGTATCTCTACAAGGATTATTGTATGAAACATCACATAAATCAAATCAAGCAGTAACAAGTTTCTCGGTCAGAATCATTGTACTATTGTATCCAACAAAATACAAGCAATATCAGATTTACTGAGCCTGCTGGTGGTTTCATTTCAAAATTAGTTCAACTCAAATTGGTATTAGAAGCTATACTTTCTACAAGCTTATCACGTTCCTCAATCCTTGGGACAAATCAACAACACAGAGAGAGACAAATCAGGACATATCCCGAAAGGAATTGTAAGAAACCCTAGCCTATGTTTGGTTTCTACAGAGACCGAATCCATCACAAATCAACATCGAGCATCGCAAATACGAAACAATAAATTCCCCTTTTACCTCTTTGGATCGGTCATCTTCAATCTCCAGCAACTTTTTTTTTTTTTTCCTCGATCGCTACTTTTAAGAACTGGTTTTTTTTGTTTCCCTTCGTTGTAACTGGGCTTTTGGGAATCTCGAATTTACCCTCCCAAACTATTTTGCGTTAGATGCAAGAAGAGCCGTCCGTTTATTTGACTTTGACTATTATGCATCACGATGGTAACACGTGGTAGTATATAAACCCGTTCGATTTCGTCTTGGGACACGTGGTTGGATCGAGCGCGTGAAGACTGAGTAAGGGTAGTTTCGGAATTCTGCTTTAGAAGTGTTTTTTTTTTTAGGAGGAAGGAGACGATCGAATCGAAGACCAACCCAATTGAGTGCAAAACGAGGAAGAAGAGGATTAGTTCGAGATCTTTCAAAACTGTAAGGATTTTTGAATCTTCTTCTTCTTCTTCTTCTTTTTCCCTAGTGATGGAAAAAGGATCTCTTTGATTCTTTTTATCGTTTTCAGGGAGCTTGAATGGATCTAAATCTTCGCTCACTAGGCTAGTTTGATCTTCTTCTTTTTTTATGATAAAATGCGAATCGGTTTTTGAAATTTCAAGATATGCTATATTTGGGTTTCTATAATGTTGGAAATTGGGAGTGTGACCTAACCCTTCGTGAGTGAAAGTGGTTTTGAATTGTGTCTAGTTTTGGGTGATTGATGTATTTTGCTACGATTTGGTTTGGGAACAATAGTGTACTGTGTTAGGATTGGGGAGATATGATATTGCATTGTTGATTCTCTGAAATTCTGAATGGGAATGGAGTCTTGTGATTTCCAATTACTTGTTGATTCTAAGGAAGCCACGTTGATAATAAAGCTCCACTCTTGTGTGAAATTTGTACATGTGAAAGCTAAGGGGAGGTAAAGCTAATTAAAGAAGCCGAAGCAGGAGGAAGAGATGTTTTCTCTTATGCATGGACTGTGGAGTTACATGTTCAGCAAGACTGAGTTCCATGTGCTTATTCTTGGTATCGACAAAGCTGGAAAGACGGTAATGTTTTCCTTTTATCTTCTTTCCATATTTGTAACTTCATCGCCACAATGCGTGCTGAAGATTCATCACTAATGGATTGTTCATACTTAGGATGGTTTAGACTTTTTTGGAGAAACTGAAGACGATATACTCAATCTCAGAAGGTCTTCCTCATGATCGAATTGTTCCTACTGTTGGGCTAAATATTGGTCGTATTGAAGTCTCCAATGCTAAAATTGTGTTTTGGGACCTGGGAGGTCAGGTAAGCTGGAAATGCCTTGTTTTGACGTTGAAATGTTTAATCATATACTGATGTGTTCTACTAGTCACCTCTACCACCCAAGCGCATATGCTTTGAGATAATATTAGAAATATAGGTTACATGGAAGATCCTTTTGAACTCCTTCCCTCTCTCTAAGTTTACACTCTTCTTTTGGAAGCTTATGCGTTTGAGCCTTTCTTGCAATAGTGGATTGTTTCTTCCTGTTGAAAACAATTATCGTTTGTTTTGATTTCACAAACCCTGATTGTGAAAAAGTATCGGTCTTTCTAATCAAATCACTGTGCTTTTCCCCCCCATTGGCAGCCTGGTTTGCGGTCGATTTGGGAGAAGTATTACGAAGAAGCACATGCATTGATATATTTGATCGATGCAGCTTGCCCATCCCGCTTTGAAGATTCAAAATCTGCCCTAGGTAAGTGTGCGTACACAAGTTGACTCGATAAACCATTATGAGGCTAAAGCTAAAATATAAATTCCCTTTCACCAGAAAAAGCCCTGCGGCATGAGGATTTGCAAGGAGCTCCTCTTCTGATATTAGCAAACAAGCAAGTAAGAAGTTGAACTCCCTCATTTGTTAGCGTAAATTCTCCAAAGATATGTTGTTGCTGATAGTCTTGAATTTGGTAACTGTTGAGCAGGATCTCCCAAATGCTGTATCGGCTGAGGAACTGGACCGATATCTGGATCTAAAGAAGTTGGACGAAAGAGTGTACATGTTTGAAGCAGTTTCTGGATATGATGGGTAAGTAAATATCAAATTTCAGCTACACACAAGAATCTTATATAGCCTAAAAGAAACACTTGACTGTTTTGTTGAGCAGTCGAGGAATCAAAGAAAGTATAGAATGGTTGGTCGGGGTGATGGAGAGAAGCAAAAGAACCGAAACATTAAGAGCCCGAGCAGGATACGTGCCCGTGCCAACTTCCTAGACATGAGAGGGACTCGCAAGCTCAATTCTCAAACAAACTGTGTGTAGATAAAAACAGACCATAATTTTATATTGTTTTGGGCTAAGCATCAAATCACATGATGAGTAGGACTAGTAATCTCCCTTATTGTATTGCCTTTTAAATCCTTATAAAAGTTTATGATGATTCAATTGAGATTTTGAGGTAATAATGCTTGCATCTAATGTATTTGAGTCTAAACTCATTGATAAGAAACAAACACAGTTTACTCTTTTTCTGTATCATTTTTAAGACAGGAAAGATGCAGAAGTAAGAAGCAATTGGAGACCTAATTTGTTCCTGAAATAAGAGGCTTTGGCCTTGTCTTGAACAAGATCTTTGTTCGTATAATCCCAACAACTTGTAGTTCCGTTGCTTTCTCCGACGAATCATCCCTACACTTGAATTGAAGCTTCTTCAAAACCAACAATGGCTTCTTCATAGTCACCTTAGAGCCTGTGAGTTCATGGTAACCAACCGTGAACGTGTAGGTTTCCTGCGCCGGTTAAAACAAACAAATCATCAATTCCGATCGACCATCCCCAAAGAAGAAGAAGGTGAAATCAATGAAGGAAACAAAACCTGAGAGGAGTCGGAGTGACAGAGACGACCGATCTCAAGATTGTGGAGAGAGCCTTGGAACGAAGATTGAGTCTCCACAACTCCTTGGAGTTCTACGATCGTCCACTCGCTACACTCTTCTTCCCCACACCCACACTTCACTCGAATCTCCATCGTCTTCTCCTTCTTCTTCGATGCATTATTGTATATGTACATGTAAAAGTTTTGGCGGAAAACACGAAATCTTTCGCGGGCTTTTTGGGTGAAATGACGTCGCCATCATTTTGAGCAGAAACATAGAAAAAGAAAAACTTCCATTGTTACAAGATCATTGGGTGGTTTCTGGTTAGGAGTTTTTATTTTATTTTTGAGTTTCCAGGTTCTGTCCATACACAAACTAATACATATGTATTCACAGAGCAAGGCCAAAACATTTTAAAAAAGCTAATCACCAAGACCCCTAAATCCAAACCACTACGTTGTTGTTATTAGTCCTTGAAGAAAGATTGTGTGATCCTTAGTTCCCCAGATTTCCCTACACTCTTGTTCTTCATGTTATTACTACACTCTTGAACCAAATTATCGCAGCTGCTTTGTCTACCTTTCTCCTCTTGCGTTGCTGCTGTAATTGTCATCTCCTCGGACTTTGCTTTCGCATCTGGTTCATCTAGCCCGACTGGGATTACGCCCGTCAAGGTTTTTATAGCAAAGTCGATACATGGGTCTTTCCAGATATCCGCACCCGGTAATTCGCTCGAAAATCCAGACCCCGTGTTAACTTTACTGGGCGTCTCTGGGAAAAAGGCAATTCCTTTCTGCTTGGCATGATTGTTATTGGGATCACAAGATACTGCTGTTGTGTTGGGAAGATGCAGCGATTCTCCCGTCAGTGTTTTGATAGCAAAGGCGATGCAAGGATCTTTCCACAGATCTGCAAGAGTCGAGTCAAATGCGGAGGAGAAGCTGCTGGTATTCTTCTCCATCACTTCTGAGCATGTGCCTCTCACAACAGACGGCTTCCATGAATCGTTGCTTAACTTATTTATCCTATGAATGGCATTGCTGCTATCAAAAGGATGCTCGCCTTTATTTGATGATCTCAAAGGCGAGATCTCAGTTGCTTTCGGACTAGTAACTTTATTAGGCGACCATCCCAATCTTTTCCCTGCTGCTGTCTTCTCACGCTTAGTTACAGAAGTTTGGCGAGACAATGGTGACACCGGCGACATTTCTTCGTTCGGTTTGTAACCATCAAGATGAAAAACTGGATTCAGTTCGAACTCAGATATCACCAGTGGCTTTTTCATTTTCTTCTTGTCTCCAGAGCCATTTCTGCCTACTGATTTACTGATCTTTTCTATTTGCACTTCCATTTCTGCACTCACACCATTGTTGCTTGTAGCAGCAGCATTTGGTTTTGGAGATGAATGTTCATTATAGCTTTTGGCAACTTCCTTATTGAAGGGTGTATCCGTCTTCTTCAAACCGCCGATAGCAACAGGATTCACAGGTTGCTTGCACTTTCCGGCCGTGCTATCATCAAGAGGTACAACTCGTTGAGCTTTGGTTCTTGTCTTGAGTTCAGGCATCGGTTCAAGCTCAATACCAGCTAATCGTTTAGATGCTCGTCGGGTTACACTATTACTTAGCTCATTCTTTTTCACTTTAGCTTTACTCCTAGTGATCCGTTTTTCAGTAGAATCTTGTACCTCGTCCTCCTTCATAATAGATTCCTTCTCTGGATCATGTGAACTTGCACTGCTTAATCCTGATTTTGTAGAATCTGCAAGTGTAGAAAACATCGAAAATTGGCATACTGAAAGAGAATTTGTTATCTCAGCCTCACTCGGGTGGAAAATTAAGTCGGGTATCTACTTTACCTTTTTCTGGTATTCCATTCGATGAAGACGGGTTTTTCCTTTTTAAATCAAGGTCTTCCTCGATTTTGGTCAGTTTAGCTTGGCTCCTAGTAATCCGTTTCGTTACAGGCTGATTTTCGATAGGATCTTTCGCCTTGTCCTTCTTCTCCAAATTCTCGAGGACTTGTGAGGTTACATTGCTCAAATCTGAATTCAACTCGCCTGCAATTATAATTGAAGGTTGATATTTAACATTGCTCACTGCAAAAGAATGTTTATATACACTGGCAAAATCTGGAGCCAAAACTTACAATTCTCGGGATGTTCATCAGAAGAAGATATGTTTCTCCGTTTGCTGCTTCTGACACAAATATCTATCGTTTCCTCCTTTTCCAATAAATCATCAGCAGATGTCTTTTCCACACACTCCAGAGGAAGCTAAAAGCGGAGAGAGAAAAGTTAAATTGAAAAGATCACCAACGATTCCGCTATAGAGCATTCCATATAAACTAAAAATACCAAAGAGGAAACAGGAACTCACAAGGGTCTTTCCATTTCCAGAAGCCTCATCTTCAATAGTGCTTTCCTTCATTTTACGTGCATGATTTCCAATACGGCCAGTCTCAACATATCTTGATGCATCTCTGAAGGATTGAAAGATATATTCACTTTTAGGGTCAATGAAGAACTGCGAAAAAGATCAGGCATTTCCAAGAACCACATTAGAGATTTTCCAAGAATTGAGCATGTAGTTGTAAGAGAAATTGTCGAAAAAACAAAAATGTTCTTTTAAGATAAAGAAAAAAAGAGAAAGGCTGCAAGAAAAGTAGAGGGTACAAACTGGATCTCTTCTAATTTTACGGCCTGTTCTGTTTGTTATTACAAGCTTCTTGATCCATCCTTCAGGTAAGCCTTCAGCCGCAGATTTCTCAACTATAACCTGTACCACTTAAACAGAAAGACTTTTTCCTTTTAAGATTCGTTCAAATGTCAAAATCTGAGGGATCACAAAGATTAGAAACAACAGAAAACTCTCAGATATTATGTGCTTATGAACTTTCCATGTACAATCTGATACCAGACCTTTCCCAATATGAATGTAATTTCTTCTCAAGCTTCTCATTGCACAAGTCAAGAGGTAAAAGCTTTTACAGCTTATGGGTTCTACAGTTTTCTCTCGAAGATAGTGTGATAGGTTACTTTACAAACCAAACTCATTTTCACAAAATCCTATTACACTAACCATCTCAGCTACTTGTTTTTTAAAAGAGTCAAACTGATACAAATCTTTACAAACTCAAGACGACTTCAGAGGTTATATCCAATCAATTCACAAGTAAGTAGAGCATTTATTTCAAAGGCACTACAAGTATAGCCAATGTAGTTAGAAATGTAGCTTCATAACAAAGCTTTGATCAAACTACATCTATGCAATGAATTTTTACCATTTTCAGACATGAAACACTAAAATTAATTCACTAAACCTCTTTCTCTTTTGATCAAGTCTCTATCTTTCCCCTACAACTAAGCATTGCATGCAGGATAAAATCACTACAAAGACACAAAAGATTTTACTTTTTTCAATGATTACAGAATCATACCATGAGAAACTGAGTGTGAGAGAGAGAGAGAATCATAGAATTTGTGCATTTCAATAAGATACTACAATTCCCACAAAAAGAGGTAAAAACAAAAGAACCCAAACATGCACAAGACAATATCCAAGAGAGATTAGAAGACAAAAGAAATCGAATTAAGAATGGGGTTTTTAACTCATAATCACCTTATCCTTTCTCCCATTCTTCCTCACTCTGAATTCAACCGTCCGCTCAGCCGTTGAACCGTCAGAGATCCCTTCGCTGTCCATTTCTTCTCGCCTGAAAACTCAACTCCGGTTACCGGAAAACCACTTTCCTCTCTTTCTCTCTCTCTTGATTCCCGGATTTGCAATAAAACTAAAGCAAAACCCAGAATGATTGAGCCGGGTGAATTATTCACCGGAAAGCAACACAAAGCGTCGTCCGATTCGGATGTAAGAGAAAAGAGAAGAGGAACCTTTTTATCTTTGTCTGATTGTGATTTATGTTGGTCTCCTCCCTCCACTGAGCTGATTAAAACAAAAAGAAATGGGGAGGAAAGAAAGAGATTACACGTGTTGTAGTGGAGGTTCCATGGTGAATCCCGATTTGAAGCAAACGAAACTCAGTCCACAAGCAACACGCGAGTCTTCTGCCCCAACGCCGACTACTTTCTCTCTTCTATTTTGCTAATTATCCATTTCTTTCTCATGTATATGAAACAAATTATATATGACAGACCAAATTAAAAAGAGTTTGCTGTTTTCGATATCTTCTCTTTTATTTTTCTTGGTTTAGCTAAAAATTAAAATTACAAATCTATATTTATGGTGATAGTTTCAGAAACATCATAAGACTTTATTATCAGTGACCAAATAAAGGTTTTTTTTTTTCATTGAAAGTATTAGCCTATTAGGATTAGAAGTAGATTTTTAATGAGAAAACAAAATGTGATTTATTCAAATCTAAATTTAAATATATTTTATTGTTGTATTATAATTAATTTTAAGTTTTCTATCTAAATTTATATGTGTATATCATGCTAAAAAGATTTAAAAGCTTTATTTTATTCAATTTAAAGATTTTGAATACTATTTATAGTAAACGAATTTTAAATATATTAAAGAAATCCAATTCTTGTCCAAACGATACAATACAAAATCTATCCAAGATCAATCAATGACATTTGAGTTTACAAATGTGATAGTGGTTGAGAAAGAGTTTATTCATATTTCTATACTAAATTTAGATTCAGTATGAATTTTACAGATAGCAGAGACAAATTTATTGAAGATTTTGAGTATGATGCTGTAAAACTATCGTCGTGATTATTTGTGGTAAAAGTAAATTTGTATATATCATAAGTATGGTGCAGATAGCTAGAATCGTATATCGTAAATCTTTGTGGTTCAGGTAGACTATCTGTTGTGACTCGTTCATAAATATATTCATCATGTTTCCATTTGTCTTGTCATGTTTTGATTGATATATTCATCATTTGTAATATGATAATTCAAATTAAAAATCTCTTCTTAACTATATAACATATGAATACGAATGTAATAGCCGACAAAAACACACAAAAAATGTTTAAAACATATACTTATCCGTAAAAAAAATACATAAGTTAGTTTGACTTAAAACTGGTGATATATATTAGGTTTCGATTTTGGTTTAGGGTTAACTTATATGGTTAGCATTTTTAGAAAGTTTTAGGTTTTGATTTGGTACAACCGTAAAACCAAACGAGTTTCTAGTTTTTTTTTTATAGAAGGTTAAAATATAAAGAAAAATAATACTAAGTTTGATTAGCCTTTTTGTTGAGGAAGTGTATGTAGATGAATCACCCATCTCAGAACTTGTAACTCATTGTTCTAAGGTAGCCTTGTTGCTTCCAAACACCATTCCTTGCATAGCCTCACTTGTTAATGAACCTGCTTTGTAGGAGGAGTTGAAATACTTACCATAGATGTAGTTTCTAAGGTAATAGGAGTGATGGTCGAATATGTAGTTAATTGGGTATTTGCCGTGGTATCCCTACATATGGTGACCTAAGAAACTTAACTGGTGATTTGAAGTTGAAATTGTTGTAAAAACTTTGTGTTTTTAATGTAAAGTATTAGCCTCTTAAAAATTTCTAAAACTGCTGAGTCAGGTTCACGCTTCCATGAGCATGTGTCTATTGTAACATGTTCCTAACATATTTAATGATCATATGTATGTATAAGGACTTGATTGGTTGGATTAGTTATGTCAAAATATTTTGATAGTGCTCGGAAATATGCAAGAAGGAAATTAGCATTCGGAAATACATTGGCGTATTAGAAAGTTTAAAAGAAAACAAATAAAAAATCAAATATGATTTTAAAAATTAAACATATTATAATTCAATTAAAAATATGAGATTCAATTTATCAAAATTTTCAAAAAATAGATACTAAGTAACTACATAATAAAAATAAACTTAATTCAACTAGGAATAGAAGAAACTAATTATTTTAAAATATGTGATAAGTTTTTTTGAAAAATAAAATATAATAAAGAAGGTTTAAAATAACTTAATAACGGCAAAACTTTTTGTTAGTGGTTTTGCATTTTTTTTTTTATGGATTATAATATAATTAAAAAATTTAAATATGAAAATTACATCAACAAGATTTAGAAAAAATCGAGTAGCAAAACAGTAAAAAAATAAATTTGATTAAAATAGGAATAGAAAAAAACTAATTGTTTGAATAGATGTGATAAAATTTAATTAAAAATTAAATATTAAAAAGTAAATTTAAAATTTTAACTATTAGATGTATCGAACACTATTAGGTGATTTTATTTTGTTTTCTATTTTTGTATGATTGATTTTATCTACGAATTATAAAATATTTTACTATAAATTCGTATAATATGTGGAATCTCTTAAATCTAGTTAATATATAGTAGAAAAAGGGTTACTTAGCTTAATATTAATTTTGGGGTAGATAATTAGATAACTGCCATGTTCATATTAAAATTTAGGTATCTAGGGGCGAGAAGAAAAAACTGGACTAATTTGCCCCTGTGAAATTTGACAAAAAAAAATGGTAAGAAAAATCATATCAAATATTTATTTTCGATCATTTAAAATTCTTAAAAACCACTAGAGATCTGGTATGCATTATAGTAGTCAACTATACTGATATATATATATATATATTATATACGATATAGGAGTCAACTATACTGGTATATACAAGACTCATTAGATATGGTATATATTATAGTATATATATACATAGTAGTCAACTATATTGGATTATAGTAATCGACTATACTGGTATATATTATATGTAGTTCATTAGATCTAAGTGTTAAGTGTTAATGCAGATGAGGTTTGCCTGCGTTGATAACACATTTCTTTTATGTAAAAATATAGTTAACTACGTAAGCCTTATAGCTAACTATCCATATGTTAAGTATAGTTGACTATTGCTAAGTATTGTATATATATAGTTAAATACGTTATAGCTAACTATTCCTGTGTTAAGTATAGTTGACTATTACTGGGTATTGTGTAGATATAGTTAACTACGTAGATCACTACGTAGATCTTGGCACTAAATGGTAACATAATTCTCCAAATTCTCCAGATTCAGCAAATTCTGCAGTTACCATTTAAGTTGACATATAATTCAGCAAATTCTCCAATTCAGCAAATTCTCCAATTCAGCAAATTGTATAATTCAGCAGAAATTCAGCAGAAATTATGCAATTACCATTTACACACAGAAGGTTTAAAATTTTAAGATTTAGACTCTAAAGTTTATAATTAGTGACATTTTTGCAAATGAACAATCCATAGTGATATTTTTGCAAATGTAACTAAAACTGGTATTTTTGCAATTGTCTCCTAGATATATATGTAGTGTGATTAAATCTTACTAAATTTGCTTGACAATTCTAAAATAATACTGTAATATTTTAAAAATTAGGTTTACTAAAAAATAATTCAATCAATAGCAAAATATTATATCATAAATTATGTATGTAAATTTGTTTTATCAATCTATTAATTTATTTAAGAGGCAATTGCAAAATGTTTAAGGGGCAATTGCAAAATGTTTGTGATTTTTTAATTCCTTTTATAGTAAGATATTTGTTTTTCAAAATATCATTCAAAATTTTTGTAAATAATTTTTACAAATTGTTTTTTTTTTTTTTAATTATTATTTTTGGATATGGATCCGACCTAGTCCTAATTACAATATATATATTTCAAAATATAAGATGTTTTGGAGGTTTTTTCAAAATGTAAGATGCTTTGATAATACTAGGTACTTTTTAACTTTATTAAATATTTAATGAACACTAGTATTTTGCAATCTTTTTTGTTATTGGTCAATAATAATTAACCATTTAAGTTTAAAAAAAAAATTAATTACTTTTTTAAAACTAATTACTTTTTCAAAATTAATTATTTTTTCGAAAAATTCTGCAAATTCAGCAAATTCTGCTGTTACCATTTAAGTTTGATACTCCCTCCGTTTCACAATACTTGTCATTCTACCCTTATTTTCTTGTTTCAAATTAGTTGTCATTCTGCAATTTCAATGTTCTACAAAAAATCAACAGTAATACTTAGGGTCTAAATGGTAACCGCATAATTTTTGCAAAATTACTGTTGAATTGCTGAATTTGCAGAATTACTGTTGATTTAAGTAATTAGTTTTAAAAAAGTAATTAATTTTTTTTTTCAAACTTAAATGGTTAATTATTATTGACCAATAAAAAAAAGATTGCAAAATACTAGTGTTCATTAAATATTTAATAAAGTTAAAAAGTACATAGTATTATCAAAACATCTTACATTTTGAAAAAACCTCCAAAACATCTTATATTTTGAAATATATATTTTGTAATTAGGGCTGGGTCGGATCCAGATCCAAAAATAATAATTAAAAAAAAACAGAAAAACCAATTTGTAAAAATTATTTACAAAAATTTTGAATGATATTTTAAAAAACAAATATCTTACTATAAAAGGAATTAAAATCACAAACATTTTGCAATTGCCCCTTAAACATTTTGCAATTGCCCCTTAAATAAATTAATAGATTGATAAAACAAGTTTACATACATAATTTATGATATAATATTTTGTTATTGATTGAATTATTTTTTAGTAAACCTAATTTTTAAAATATTACAATATTATTTTAGAACTGTCAAGCAAATTTAGTAAGATTTAATCACATTACATATATATCTAAGAGACAATTGCAAAAATACCACTTTTAGTTACATTTGCAAAAATATCACTATGGATTGTTCATTTGCAAAAATGTCACTAATTATAATTTTTAGAGTCTAAATCTTAAAATTTTAAACCTTCTGTGTGTAAATGGTAATCGCATAATTTCTGCTGAATTGCAGAATTTTCCAGAATTTCTGCTGAATTACAGAATTTGCTGAATTGTAGAATTTGTTGAATTGGAGAATTTGCTGAATAATATACCAACTTAAATGGTAACTGCAGAATTTGTAAAATTTGCTGAATCTGGAGAATTTGCAGAATTATGTTACCATTTAGTGCCTTAATATTAAATAACAAATTATGTAGTTTGTGTATTATAGTTTTTTTTTTTAAGTTATATATGCCAATTTCCCAAGAAAATACTGTAATACTTTTAGGTTTTAGTTGTACTTTACTCTCTTTCAAAGCCCGAGAGAGAGAAAGAGAGTAAACAAACTAATCTCTTTGGCAGAAAAATCTGACTTTTACAAGAAAAAAGTGAGAATCTTTTCAACAGTGATCTTCTCCCAACCATGGCGATACAACTATGGCAGACTCTGAAAGAAGCAATACATGCTTACACCGGTCTCTCTCCGGTGGTCTTCTTCACCGCCCTCGCTCTCGCCTTCGCCGTTTACCAGGTCGTCTCTGGCTGGTTTGCCTCGCCGTTCGATGATGTTCGCCGACATCAGAGGGCTAGATCGGCTGCCGAAGAGGAGGAGCCACCTATTCCTCCGCCTGTTCAGGTGGGTGAGATCACGAAGGAGGAGCTTAAGCAGTACGATGGCTCCGATCCCAGTAAACCCCTTCTCATGTCCATCAAACACCAGATCTATGATGTTACGCAAAGCAGGTGAAAATTTCATTACATTCTTTAAATCTGACCAAACAAATAAAATTAGGACTTGGTCTGTTCCTGTAAGAACTTGGACTTGCATTCTTAAAAGATTAAACTTTCCGCTTTATTCTCCAAATAAAGTTCTTGAATAATTGCCCAGAAAGTAGTTTGATTGTGGTAATATTCGGAGAACTTGATTCTCTCTGGGCTAATTGAGCTTTTGTCTGGTAGATTGTCAAAATGTATCCTTTTTCTACTTCATTCATACAAGAGAGGGATTCAAAAGAAGCTTGCAATACGTTCTTGTTGATAATGTTTGCTGGTGATTGGGATATTTTATCAAAACTCTTAACTCATATTCGAGCTTTTGATTGGTGGATTTTACATACTGGGATTGGAGCCTAATCAATTGATCATCTTCTTATGATACTCTCAGACTGGTCTTTTCGTGTATTAAGTGTTGTGTTTGTAATGAAAGGTATCCATTTTCTTGCTTTGTAGGATGTTCTATGGACCAGGAGGACCATATGCTTTGTTTGCAGGGAAAGACGCAAGCCGAGCTCTTGCAAAGATGTCATTTGAAGAGAAAGACTTGACTGCGGATATCTCTGGTCTCGGTCCTTTTGAGCTAGAAGCTCTTCAAGACTGGGAGTACAAGTTCATGAGCAAGTATGCCAAGGTTGGTACTGTCAAAGTGACCGATTCTTCAGAATCTGAACCTGCATCTGTGTCTGAACCCGCAGAGACTAGTGACCGAGATGCTCATGTAACCAGGCCTGAGACGACCTTTGTCGATAAGAATGCTCATGTAGCCACGCCTGAGAGGACCTTTGTCGATAAGAATGAAGAGGCTTCTGCTGAGAGTGATGTGAAGAAGGAATAAAGTCCATTTCCGGGATTTACTCTGATTTGTCATAGAGACCAGTTTTATCAAAGGATTGTAGAATCTCTTATGTTGAAGTAGTGTCGATAATAATCTGTGTTTCATTTTCCCAAAAACCAAGTTTGCTGATTAATAAAGCATTATAAAATTGCTTAATCTTATGATCAAGACAAAAAAAACTGCTCAATCAGAAGGAAAATGAAGGCAGAAGAAACAGAGGATGGCTCCTCAAAAATCATGAGATATTTGGGTTTGCTGGTACTGCCGAGGCTACCCAATCCAAAGTTTTGACTTATGAGTAAGTATGTTGGAACTGTCAAGTATTTTGGTTGATGTGATTGGCTTGAAATTAAATAAGTGTCCATCATATTGCTTCGGATTCAGGAAGCCTTTGACATGGCCCGTGCTCCAAGCATGAATAATGTCTCTTGTTATCCGGTTAAGATTGAATTTAAGTTATTTCAGCGATTCATATGGACTGGACTTTGACTTATGGGCCTTAAATATTTTCTCCTACTTATCATGATAAACGACGTGAGTTCCCGCACAAAGTTTGCGGACTATAATATATGTTTAGAAATTACAAATCAAGTTACATATATGATGTAAATCTATATTAGTTATAGAAATATATGTATTGTTTTATGATTATGTTGTTGAAGTATACGATTTTCTACTCAATTTTAGTTGTGCTTTGTTATCTACTAGATTAAAGATCCGCATATATGCGGATTTGTAATTTAATTTTTTATATACCTGTAAAAAACTAAATTAGATCATCTGTCAAATAAAACTAAAATGTTGCTACAAAACAAATTATTGAAAAATATAAAATTTATTTCAATATTTTGATGCTTTTATTATTTGATTTACAATGAAATTTTATCACATATTTTCAAATTGTTAGTTTTCTTATTTCTATTTAAATTATGTATATTTTTTTTAACTATTTCACTACTCAAACATCTATATTTAAATTGTTGATTAATTTATTCTCATATTTATATATAAAATATTTTTCCTTTTAAAATATCTTATAACTCACGAAAAACAAATCAAACACGAAAAAAAAAACAAAAGACAAAATTAGATCGTTCTATTAAAATTTGACAAAAAGAATAAGCTCACTCTATGAAATAATAAAATAAGATTGCGAACGTTAATAGAAAAACTCTTATAGAGAAATCTATCAAATATTTTTATGTACTTTATTTTTATATTTTGTTTCTTGTATTAATTGATTTTCAATTAAATTATATCACATATTTTTTAAATAATTAGATTTTCCTAATCTTATTTAATATATGTTTAGTTTTTACTATTTTACAAATATAGATATTATTATTTATAAATAAATAAATATTTTGACATGTGACTAAATCTAATTAAAAATATTCTTTTAGAGTTGTATATATTTGATCGATTGACTCAAACATACCTTAATAGGATTAATTTTAAAGTGGACGAAATCAAACTCAATAAGATAATATACTCTTACTTTATTAATATTATTTTATCTGTAAAAAAATCAAACGAAAAATCAAGAAATAAATTAGATCACCTCTATACTGTCAACATTAATATTTTTATCATAAAAATATAGAAATTGTTGTTTTCTTGATGAAAAAGCCGAAAAATTTTGTATGGAAGAGATTGTTGAAGTTTTAAATTGCTTGGTGAGAAGATAAAGAGAGCAAAAAAGTGTTTAAATAAATATGAAATATTATAATCTCTGAAAATTTGGTTTGCAAACCTAAGTCTATTAAAACTCAAAAGTTTCTCACACCTATAATATAATATTTCAATGAGAAAAGGTATATGATTTGTTGTCATATTTATTCTTATTTAAATCAAACATCTAGTTGATAAATACAAATACATAAATTTAAATATAAAACAAAATTGTTTGACAAGTGGCAAAATCTAATTGGAACTTTTATAACATGTGTCAAAATCTTATCACCGACTTGACACATGTCACAATCACGTTATATAATAAGATAAGATGTTTGCGTTTGTGTAGGTTATGTTTAATTATGAATATGATTCAGTAGTTAACATATTGTAATATGAAATGTATTATTTTAGTGTTGGCTTTTTAAAAATTGTGTCATTTATCGGTTATAACAAATGTAAACACACATTATTACCGATTAATGAAATTAAGATATTTGAAAAGTAGCATAAAACAATTATGACAAGATTATTCTTATCTAAAATATTGGTAAACCATAATTGTATTTCCTATCTAACTGCATATTCAAAATCGTTTTCTTTTCTTTTTTTTCTAAAGTTACGGAAAACTTTATCCTATTATATATAATTATGTCGTGAAGTTAATTCTGAGATAAATATTTTTTTTTTGTATAAGTGGTATTAAATTTATTAAATGAAAATACACTTACGTAAAATTCAATTCATCCTCTTCTTTTTCATATTTTTTCTTCATCTTCTTTTTCGGTTTTTTTTTCATCTTCTTGTTTTTTTTTTTATTTTCATCCTCAAATGCGTATTCCTATTTAATTTTTTCTTTGTTCTCTTTCGCTTTTTTCATACTTTTTTTTTGTTTTTCCTAAGATTATTACTTGGAGCCTCAAATTCAATTCGTCCTTTTTCGCTTTTTTTATTTTCATCCTCAAATGCGTATTCCTATTCAAATTTTTTTTTGTTCTACGGTTTTATCGTTCTTCTCTGAGTTCTTTCGATTTTGTCTTTCTCTTCTCTTTCTTCTTCTTCCAATTTTTATTCGTCATCTTCTTGTTTTTTAATTCCTCTTCATCATTTTTTTCGGGTTTTCTTCTTGATGTTTTTTCTACTTCTTTATATTCTTTCTTTTTTCATCTTTATCTCATCCGACTTATTTTTTCTTTGTCTTTGTCATTTTTTCTTATTTTCGTGCTAGTCTTCAGTTTTTTTTTGTTCTTTTTCTTCTATAATTATTATTTGCGGCCGAAGTGACTATGTTTCTTTCGTTATTAGTTTCTTTGTCTTTTCCAATTCTTTTTTTCGTCTTATACTTGTTTTATTTCCAGCTTTGGTTTTGTATCATATTCATTTTCCTTTTAATTGCTTATGTTTTTTTCTTCTAACCGTTTTATTCTCCAACTTCTTCTCCTCTTTCTATTTTTTTCGTTTTTTATTGATTGTTCTTCGTCTTCTTTTTTCCGTTTTATTCACTTTTTTCACGTTGTGTCTCTTTGTCTATTTGACTTTTTCTTTTTATCTTTCTGAGTTTTATTTATTTTTGGCTTCATTTTTTTTTTTCTACATCTTCTTTTCTATTCTTTTTTGTTTTGTCTTTCTTCTTTATCGTTGTCGTCTTTTTCTACATCTAATTATTATTCTCTGATTTATCTTTCTTCTTTGATGGAGATATAGTACCATTAACCGAGTTTTTAATAATATTTTAAATATGTGATGAAGCCAAACAAATCTATATAAAATAATGGTTTTTAGATTGTTAAAAAAATTCAGGTTGTTTTATTGACATCAAAATAAATGATATCACATAATGGTTGAAAGAAAACTGAAAATTCATTCTTTCAACTCTAACATATAATATATGATTTTGTGTGAATGTGTATAGCTTATAATGTAGCGCTAATTTTTTCTCAACTTTAATTTTTCTTTTTTTCTCTGTCTCTTTTTCTAGATTTCCGGATAAGTAGTGAGTAATATTTGTATATCGATATATTTTGATTTTACGGATATATTATAGTAGCTTGGGATGTATCGATTCTTCACAATTTGAAACCACAGAGACTGGTGACAGAAATGCTCAAGTAACCACGCAGCATGACCCCCTTGATCTAAGTTCAACTCTTTGTCATTGCACCCCTTTTGATAATTTTTTCATTTAATTTATAACAATGAAATACTTTACGTATTTAAACTCCATTTCAAAAGTAATTTTTTATTTAGAATAAATGATTTGATATTGTTATATAATTATATTAATATTGACTCCCATAAAAATTTCTTTTGGTTCGGCCATTGCCTGAGAAGACCGTTGTCGATAAGAATGAAGAGGCTTCTGGTGAAAGTGATGTGAAGAAGGAGTGAATTCCATTTTCGGGATTTACTTTGATTTGTCATAGAGACCAGTTTTATCAAAGGATTATAGAATCTCTGATGTTGAAGGTGTGGATGATAAACTGTGTTTTAGTTTCCCAAAAACCAAGTTGCATGGCAGATTAATAAAGCATTATAAATTGGTCAATCAGATGGGCGTTGCATTACTGGTTGAGTTAATGCTTGTGGTTTATGAATCTGCAAGTTGAATCTGTTGGGATAAGCTTGAAACACAAGCAATTCTAAAGAGATTAGGATTGAGATATATTTAGGAGTTATCTAAATATATGTTAATGTAATGAGATTAGGATATCAATCCTAATAGGAAAAGAAAATATGCAATCTCTCCTCTATATAAGAAGATACCAAAGTGTGGTATAGCTTAGGAGTTTGAGAGAGAGAGAAATAACTTTAGTTTTGAGATTAGTTTCTAAAGCAATAAAACAAGAGTCATACGTTTTATACAATACAGTTTTGATACTAGTGTCTGATTCAATAATTGGTATCAAAGCTCTTTTAATTGAATTGAACATTGGTCACGTGAATCTGATCTTGTGCGAAGCTTGTCACTAAAATGAAAGAAGTCGTTTTCTCGTGAAGAGAGCAATCATGGGAGATGTCGTAGCAGTTACAAATAAGCCAAAGGAGAGTGGACCTTCGTCTATTCAATGTCCAGTCCTTACCATCACAAATTATACCGTCTGGTCTATGCGGATGAAGGTAGCACTCAAAGTTCACAAGGTATGGGAAACTATTGATCCAGGATCCGATGA
Organism: Arabis hirsuta; assembly: GCA_964056655.1. Taxonomy (NCBI): domain Eukaryota; kingdom Viridiplantae; phylum Streptophyta; class Magnoliopsida; order Brassicales; family Brassicaceae; genus Arabis; species Arabis hirsuta. Next base: position 29,931,498 of record OZ053299.1, read on the forward strand.
TGGAGATAAGAACGATATGGCAAAATCCCTTCTTTTCCAATCCATTCTAGAAACTTTGATCTTTCAAATCGAGAACCTCGAAACTTCAAAAGAAATTTGGGACGCCATCAAAACACGGTATGTCGGAGCCGAGATGGTCAGAGAAGCAAGATTACAAACCCTATTAGCTGATTTCGACAGGTTGAAGATGAAAAAAAAAACAGACACAATTGATGAGTTTGTTGGTAAACTCACAAAACTGTCCTCAAAATCAGCTGCCTTGGGTGAAATTTTGGAAAAATCTAAACTCGTAAAGAAGTTTCTCAACTGTCTACCACGACGAAAGTATATTCACATCATTGCTGCTCTCGAACAAGTACTTGATCTAAAAAATACCAGCTTTGAAGAGCGAATTTGTGATGACGAGGATCAACAAGATGAACAGAGCAAGCTTATGTATGCCAACTTTGATTCTCAGTCTTATCATGAGAACTTTGGAAATACCAGAGGACAAGGTGGACGCTTCTTCGGAAGGGGAAGAAGACGAGGGCGCTATAACAATCAACAGAATGGATTCTATAGACAACCCCGCGATAAGTCTAAAATTGTATGTTTTAGATGTGACAAAACAAGACATTATGCGTCAGTTTGTCCCGACAGGTTGCTCAAGCTCCAAGAAACACATGAAAATAATGACGACGACACTCAAGAAGGGGAAGATATGATGATGCATGAGGTGGTGTATCTTAATGAAAAGAAAATCAAACCAAACAAATTTGAATATTAAACAGACAAAGCTAATGTTTGGTATTTAGACAATGGAGCCAGTAACTATATGACTGGAGACCGAGGTTTCTTTAATAAGATTGATGAAACAATCACATGAAAGGTGCGTTTTGGTGATGACTCTCGCATTGATATCAAAGGAAAAGGAACTATTCTTTTCATTAGCAAAAAATGGCGAACAAAAGGTCTTGGCTGACGTCTACTACATCCCGGAGCTTAAGAGCAACATCATCAGTCTTGGACAGGCAACAAAATCAGGATGTGAGGTCAGGATGCGTAATAAGATTCTGACATTACATGACCATGACGGAAGATTACTTGTAAAAGTAAATAGATCCAGAAACAGGCTCTACAAAGTACTCATGGAAGTTGAGAATACCAATTGTTTGCAGCTTATCACGACGAGTGATTCAACAAGATGGCATGAAAGGCTAGGGCATATCGGCCGAGAAACCATGAAAGCAATGATAAACAAAGAGATAGTTAATGGAATACCTAGTATTGAAGTCACAAAAGAAACATGTGACTCTTGTTTACGTGCAAAGCAAACAAAGCAAGGATTTCCTCAAGCTGCAACATACCATGCTACAACACTACTTGAGCTTATACATGGAGATCTTTGTGGGTCTATCACACCTCCTACAGCTGAGAAGAACCGATATATATATATATATATATATATTTGTGCTTATTGATGATCACTCTCGTTACATGTGGTCGCTTCTTTTAAAGGAGAAGAGTGAAGCTTTCGAAAAGTTTAAACGTTTCAAGGCGTCAGTCGAACAAGAGACCGAAATGTCTATAAAAACGTTTCAAACAGATGGAGGTGGAGAATTCATATCTCAAGAGTTCCAAACTTTCTGTGAAAAATCCGGCATCCAAAGGCACTTGACAACACCCTATTCTCCTCAACAAAACGGAGTTGTTGTAAGAAGAAACAGAACATTGATGGAGATGACCAGAAGTATTTTAAAGCATATATGTGTACCTAATTACTTGTGGGAAGAGACAGTGCGACACGCTACGTACCTCATAAATAAAGTCACAACAAGAGCTTTGGTCAAACAAACTCCATACGAAGTGTTCAAAGGAAGGAAACCGAATGTCAATCATCTACGGGTGTTTGGGTGCATTGGCTATACAAGAGTAGAAACTCCACATCTAAAGAAATTAGATGACAGATCACGCTTATTAGTACATCTTGGAACCAAACCAAGATCGAAAGCTTACCGACTGTTGGACCCAACCAATCAAAGAATCAATGTGAGCAGAGACGTTATCTTTGATGAGAATAAAAGCTGGAAGTGGAATACTCTGTACAACAATGCTGATGATCTTGGAACGTTTAAAATCAATTTTGGAGAATTCGGGAACAATGGCATCAGAGATGCTAATACAGAAAGCAACGAAGGGGCAGATGATGAAATTCCAGAAACATACGAAGTCTCTGATGTTGAGGAAGAAGAAGAACAACATCAAACCTTGTTAAGAAGATCAACGAGACAGAGTAAAAAACCAAGTTATTTGGATGATTACATTCTTCTTGCAGAACTCGAGAGCGAACATCTCCTTCTTGCCATAGATGAAGAACCATGGGATTATGATGAGGCCAAAGAACTTAAAATTTGGAGAGAAGCATGTGGGGAAGAAATATCATCCATAGAAAAGAATAAAACGTGGACCTTAGTTGATCTTCCTGCTGGAACTAAACCCATTAGTTTAGAGTGGGCATTTAAAATCAAACGTAACTCTGATGGTAGCATAAACAAATACAAAGCAAGGCTAGTTGCAAAAGGGTATATACAGAAACATGGGATAGACTTTGACGAAGTATTTGCTCCGGTAGCTCGTATTGAGATGATTCGATCCATCATTGCTCTAGCAGCCTCTAATGCGTGGGAGATACATCATATTGATGTAAAAACGCGTTTCTCCACAGCGAGCTGAGAGAAACTGTCTACGTTACTCAACCTGATGGTTATGAAGTCAAAGGAAGCGAAGACAAAGTATATAAGTTGAACAAAGCTCTCTAGGGACTGAGACAAGCACCAAAGGCATGGAACAATAAGTTGAATCAGATTCTTAAGGAGTTGAAGTTTGATAAGTGTTCTAAAGAACCATCTCTGTATCGAAAAAAAGAAAAGGAGCATCTTTTTGTCGAGCTTGAATGAGATTCTTGAGTTTACGAAAGGTATGGCTGCCAAATTTGAGATGAGTGATCTCAGAAATCTAACGTATTACCTTGGTATTGAGGTACTTCAACATGAAGAGGGCATTACTCTACGACATGAAAGGTATGCTATGAAGATTCTTGGAGAAGCTGGTATGGAAGACTGCAATGCAGTTCACATACCAATCGATTCTGGATTATAATTCTGTAAGGCGCAAAACGAAAGGTTAGATTGATGAGAAAGAGTACAAAAGAAATATTGGGTGCCTTCGGTATCTAATACACACACGACCGGATCTTTCATATTGTGTTGAAGTTTTAAGTAGATATATGCATGACCCAAAAGAATCACATGGACCAGCATTGAAACAAGTTCTAAGGTATATACGTGGAACTCCTTCTTATGGCCTTACGTTTAATCGATTAAGCAAGACTGGCTTGGTAGGTTACAGTGATAGCAGTCACAATGTTGACGTAGACGATGGCAAGAGTACGGTTGGTCATATCTTCTACCTTAATGATTGTCCAATCACTTGGTGTTCACAAAAACAAGAAACTGTGGCTTTGTCTTCATGTGAAGCCAAGTTTATGGCATGGAGAGAAGCTGCAAAACAAGCAATTTGGCTATAGAAGGCCGATATTCTGACTAAAGGTTTAGGAAGAATCAAGTTCAAAGAGATGAGAGATCTCATTGAAGTTCAAGATGTGAAGACAAGTGATTTCAAACTTAAGGGGGAGATTGTTGGGATAAGCTTGAAACGCAAGCAATTCTAAAGAGATTATGATTGGGATATATTTAGGAGTTATCTAAATATATGTCAATGTAATGAGATTAGGATATCAATCCTAATAGGAAAATGAAATATGCAATCTCTCCTCTAGGGGTGGGCAAAAATACCCAAAACCAAAAAATCAAACCGAACAGAACTGAAAAAGTGGTATGGTTTCGGTTTTGGTTAGTCGGGTTATACTGAATGGACTTCAAAATTTATAGTCCATGGTTTCAGTTCGGTTTTGGTTTAAACCGAAAAACCAAAAGCAAAATCGAAAACCAAAACACTAATCTAACCCGATTTTCTATACCAAAAACCGAACCTAACCCTACCCAAACCTAACCCGACCTATCTTTCAGCCGGACTTCTTCTATACCCGACTCAATCGGACTTCTGAACCCGAGACAAACCCAATCTCCGATTAGCCGAGACTTCTTATTCAGCGACAGATACTCCGACTTCTCTTCAATCACCACCACCACTCCGACTTCTCCTCGGCGAGACTTAAGCTGGCTAATCGGCTTCTCTTTAATCAATCACCACCATTGAGGTTTGTAATTTGGTCTTCTGCTCTTTTTCGATTTGTGTTGTGATAATCCGAGAATAAGAAAGCAAATGCGAGATGACAAGCATGTGACGTACTGGGTGAATCATGAATGTATTGGGTGAGACTTGGCCGTACTTGGGTGAAAATAAGGTGAATCCGGGTTTATCCTTCTTCGGCTTTGGAAGCCGATTCTACTCAACAAGTTTTAAGTGAGTCCAACACAGATTTGGAGGTCCTATTAGTCCAGAAGCTAGCAATGGAAATACTCAAGTTTTCATAAACGGACGCGAGATTACAAAAGTGGAGCTACAAATGCTGCAGGTTGAAATCTTTGAAGTATCCAATTCTTGATTCAAGAGAGAGGTTTTGGATGTCACTGATAACTAGAGTATTTTTCTTTTTGTTGCCATATTTTGCAGTTGGCAGGAGTTCAGTGTGCAGGCAACCCCCATTTTTAGGTGAACGAGGATGGATCATATCAAGAAGAAGGACAAAAGAATACCAAATGATACATACGGGGCAAGGTTTGTTTTGTCTAAAATCTATATTACATTTATTTCAATTGCATTTTCCTCTTTTATAGAAGATTTTTTGGTTGTGCTGCTTTTCAGGCTGGGACCAAGTTACTCTGTGCTGTATTGTTGCTTCCTGTTCCATCCAAATCTACTGCGAATGCTTCTAGGGAACTAGCCTACAGTAGACAACGAAACTTATGACTACGGGTAAGCAAATTAAAATCCACTCTGCTTGTATACTACTTTGTTCTTTTTTCTTGCAAACATAACTTTCTTGTATTGCAAGAAACTTTTATAATACTCTGTTTTGTTGCGGTCTCTTGCAGCTTGGTCAATGAATGCATCTATTTCTCCGTTCAACGAGATGGCCGAGTTTGCTTATGGAATGTGGATGCATGTGTTTATTTTATTAATAATTTACTTTCATGCTACTAAAAAGGATCTTTTCTTATCTGTAGTGACTTCTCTTATATGTGTGTAGTATCTAAACTTCTCCAAAACCGAAACCGAAATCGAACAATTAGGATTTCGGTATATTATGGACCTCTATATTGTGATACCAAACCAAACCGAAACCGAAGTAAAATGAACCGAAACAATTTTGGTTTTATATGGACTCAATTTATCTAAAATCGAAAAACCGAAAACCGAACCACAAAACCGAATGCCCACCCCTACTCTCCTCTATATAAGAAGATACCAAAGTGTGGTATAGTTTAGGAGTTTGAGAGAGAGAGAAAGAAATAGCTTTAGTTTTGAGATTAGTTTCTAAAACAATAAAACGAGAGTCGTACGCTTTATACAAATACCGTTTTGATACTAGTGTTTGATTCAATAAAATCATGAAAACATTAAACCTGATCATCCCGTTCTTGTAAATTCACTTTTTTTTTTTATTATTGTTTAATTTACATTTTCTTTATTTTCCGAGTAAATCCAGAGAACAGTTAAGGATCAAAATATGTAATTTTAAAACTTAAGAAACAATTAGAACGGATTTACAAAATTTCTATTCAAAAATAAAAATAAAACCAGTAGTTCATGATCGATTAAAAACTACACCAAATTTGGGTATCCGTGAGTATTCATAACGACTGTTAACAACGTTGACGTGGTGTGTGTCACACGCTACGAATGGGTAAGTCGAGTCCAAAACCAATTTTTTTTTTTTGGCAACAGTCCAAAACCAAATTTAAAACCCAAAAACCACAACTCAAACCCGAACAAGTGTAATTGCTTTTACATTTTGGATAAAAGAAGTGGAGGAACGAGTAAACGTTTCCTGTGTTGTTGACTTATGGGGATTAGAGATAAATTAATCCAAGTTGCAATGATGAATGTTGTATTTATTAAGATGCATCAATTCTCTCAAGAGAGATTGAACTCGGTCAAACATGCATCACAATCAGACGGTTGGAGAGGAGGAGCGACCGATTCCTATGCCTGTTCAGGTCGGTGAGATTTCGGAGGAAGAGCTTAAGCAGTACGATGGCTCCAATCCCAATAAGCCCCTTCTTATGGCCATCAAACTTCAGATATATGATGTAACACAAAGCAGGTGACTTTTCAGAGATCCTTTAAATCTGACCCCAAACTATATTAGCCTATAGATTTGATTTCTCCTTTCGTCATTTCTAAAGGAACTTAGACTTGCGTACTTTAATCTTTAGGCTTTGAAATCGAAAAGTTATAAATAAAGTTCTTGGAGAATAGTTTCCCAACAAGGAAAACTTGTTTAGTTTGTGTTAATATTTGTGAACTTACTAATGATAGTATCGTTAGCTCAACTGGAAAAGTACTAATAGGCAAAGCCTAGAGGTCATAGGATCGAGTGACGCTTGGGACGAAACGGAAACTAATATTACATGCCTGTTGTTTTTAGGCATGTGGGGATTAGCCTAGAAAAAATTATATTTGCGAACTTGTTTGTTTTTCTGGTGTATTAAGGGTTGTGTTTGTAATGAAAGGTATTCATTTTCTTGGTTTGTAGGATGTTCTATGGACCAGGAGGGCCATATGATTTGTTTGCAGCGAAAGACGCAAGCCGAGCTCTTGCAATGATGTCATTTGAGGAGAAAGACTTGACTTGGGATATCTCTGGTCTCGGTCCTTTTGAGCTAGAAAATCTTCAAGACTGGGAGTACAAGTTCATGAGCAAGTATGCCAAAGTTGGTACTGTCAAAGTGACCGGTTCTGAAACCGCACCTGTGTCATGTATCACCCCTGAGAAGACCCTTGTGGATAAGAATGATGAGGCTCCTGCTGAGAGTGATGACAATGAGTAAATTTCATTTCCTGGATTGGCTCTGATTTGTCATAGAGACCAGCTTTATCAAAGGATTGTAGAATCTCTGATGTTGAAGTATTGTCAATGATAATTTGTGTTTCATTTTCCCAAGAACTAAGTTTGCTGATTAATAAAGCATTATAAAATTGCTTAATCTTATGATCTAAAAAAAACTGCCCAATCAGAAAGTTGTTGCGTTGCAATATTACAGGGTGATTCTCATCATAATCTAATCAAGAAGGAAAAGGAAGGCAGAAGAAACAGAGGATGGCTCCTCAAAAAATCATGAAACAAGATTTGGGTTTGGTGCTACTCAATCCAAAGTTTTGACTTATAAGTATGTTGAAACTGTCAAGTAAGTATTTGGTTGATGTGATTGGCTTAAGTATTTGGTTGATGTGATTGGCTTGAAATTAAATAAGTGTCCATCATATTGCTTCGGATTCAGGAAGCCTACATGGCCCGTGCTCCAAGGAACTGAAGCATGATGTCTCTTGTTATTCAGTTTAGATTGAATTTAAGTTTGATCTCAAAAAAATTGAAGGTTATTTTTCAGCGGTTCTCACCGATTCATATGGACTGGACTTTGACTTATGGGCCTTAAATATATTCTCCTACTTATCATGATAAATATATATATTTTTTTGTCGGCCACCATATATTATAAAAAAAACTAAAGGTTTGGAAATTACAGATTGAAAACAGAGGGGAGTATACGCTAAATCAAATAATAATTAACAGGCTTAGGTTAAGTGCAGATTTAGCTCCTTGATTGATGATAATCCTCTCTTCCCCTCTGTTAAGCTGTAATCTCTTCCTTTTTTTGTTGAATTTCACCGTGAATCTCCAGATACAAAGAGACGCCTCTTCAAATTTCTTCGAATAAACCATCAATTCTTTGGAAGTTCTATCACCGCTACATCCATAAATTGATGTAGTCTGTAGAATTGCTCAGCAACAAAGACGCGACGAATATATTACTTCACAAGAATTAAAGGAAACCAAAGAGAACTTGAAAAAAATCGGAGAAAATTGGCGAAGTGAAGCACAAAGGAAGAGATCTACTTTCTTAAAGACACAATCCGGACCATACTGGAAGAAAATACCTGAAACAAAGATAGATTTATCCGATACTACAAAAACAAAATCCAACCAAGATCCAAATGACAAAAACGAAACCGAACAAAATCGAAAACTTTCCCGGATCAAGCCGGACAACCTAGATCTAAAACTAAAAAAAAGTAAGAAACATATAAACAACCGAACCGGCAACAACGCCGGCCGAAAAACACGCAAGATCGTCGATTTAGATCAGAGAAAAGAAGTTTAGAGAGAGAGGAGAGAAGATAGTTTTGGTTTTTGTACTGATAAATATATTTGCATATTGCTTATCATGATAAATATATTTACGGGAATTTGGTCTAATAATTTAAAAATTTGGATTTTTTTTTAAAATACTCTGTTTATTATGTTTTTAAATTTGAAAATATACCTTTTCTCTTACAACTAACTATTTTATATGTGAAAGACTTTTTAATTCTGATTTGAATAAAAAATTAACTATTATAATAAAAAATTGTAAAAATTATTATTATTACTACTATTTTATTTTATTTGAAATAAAGATGTTTATTGATTTAAAATCTGCAACTAATCGAGTATTTGACCCATTTTTTTCTGTTTAATGGGCTGATAACTCGGGTGCTGATTAATATGACCGATTAGGTTATAATCGTGTCGGACAAGCTGCGTCGAGCGATTAATCGTCTAGGAACTCGAGTTTTTGAACGGGGGATAAATCTATTGAAATATGTTAACTTTATCTTTTAAAAAATTCAAACTTGTGTTGCTTATATAAACAAAAGCTATCAAATTTTTCAACTAAATTTAACAACTTTGTTCGAAACAGTTTACAATGTATCTTTTTCATAATATAACTATTTTTATGGATTTTGGAGAAAAATCATTTGTTTTGCCTTTTTATGTTTAATTTTTAGGATTAATCCATAACCCAAATTTTTTTTATTAATTGGGTAAGTAACCAATTAATCCTTATGTTGCACAATCATGACCACTAGATTTAGGTTAATTACTTACTCAATTAATAAAAAAAATTGGTTATTAGATAAATTAACCCTAATTTTTATTTGAAATATGAACAATATTTAGATGAAATTTATGTTCTCACAACCAAATACAATTGAATTTGAATTAATTTATTTTCTATTTAAGTTATACAATTAATCTAGGTGGAATGAAGAATTTCGGAGAATTTCTTTTTGAACATCTATAAGTTTTCCCTGTGTTGTTTGATTCTTGCATTGCAAACTCTTTGGTTATTCCTTATTAATATTCCTAGACGTTAAAAAAAAAAAATTGTGCTCGTACACTTGGTTTTGGTAACCGATTAACACCGGTTTATTTCTTAGACTTGTCACACAAGTAATTTGGTTTTCTTATCTTTTAGTACTCATGTTTGCTACATTTTTGTTGTTTCACTTTTATCTTTCGAATATTCTTTTTGTTATTATTAATTCTGTTTGTTTTGTTTACATGTTCAAATATGAGATGGAATATTAAAATCACATAGACAATAATACAAAAAGAAAAGCAGAAGGTGATCACATTTCTAAACGGAGAAAAATATATTATCTCATGCATTGGTGTTATTCAAAGATTATTTTCCTTGCGTATGACGAAGTTGGGTGATAATCTTAACAATGGATTCGCAAAACTGAGTTCAGAAGTTTTCAACACAAACCTAAGTTAAATCTACTTGGTGAAAATTTCAAGAGTTTACAAAAAGTTAGCAAGAAGAAATAATGTTAGACATGAGGATTGGTAATTTGAACATCAAATATTTCAATTAATATGTGTTTAAAAGTTGTGTATATTGTGAATTTATGGTGATTGAAATGTATTTAGCAGACAACGAAAAAAAATTTAAAGACAACTTTCGATACAGTGGTTTATATAGATTTTTTTAATTGAAATTTTGAATGTAATGTCATGCAAAGAGTAGCGAAATGAAGATGAAAAAATAGATAAAAAAATCAAAGCTTCTGGTTTGTTATTGGGTACTTGTGAAGGGATGAAAAGAAACAAGAAAGTTGTGAAATCAAATCAATATGATATGTTTGTTGTAGCAGATCAAAGTAAAGGTGAATGGTTATAAAAAATATGCATTGATTGGTCCAAGATATATATCAGTCAATTTGGGTACCATTAATGCACTTTTTCTAATATTATTGTGCCACATATTTGGTTAAGCGAAGGTGGCCTGCGTAAATTCGGTATCATACCGCGTCTTGTTGAATGGAGAGCTTAAAGGAGGAATTACTTCGTCCCGGGGATTACGTCAAGGGGACCCATTATCCCCATATCTTTTCATCCTCTGCACGGAAGTTCTTATTGCTAATATAAGGGGGGCTGAAACTTTGGGGCGTATCTCTGGTGTTAGGGTGGCCCCGTCCTCCCCCACACTATCTCATCTCCTATTTGCAGATGATAGTTTATTTTTCTGCAAAGCTACGACGCATCAATGTGATAGTATCTTGGAAGTCCTCCGTATGTATGGCAATGCGTCGGGGCAATGTATCAACTTCGATAAGTCAGCTGTTACTTTTGGCAAGGAGGTCCCGGAGGACCTCCGTACGGAATTGAAACAACGGCTAAATATCCCCACTGAGGGAGGAGCCGGCAAGTATCTGGGTATCCTAGAACAACTACATGGGTCAAAAGCACAGATTTTTGCTTATGTTCAAGAGCGGCTTCATCACCGCCCGAATGGGTGGTCCGCCAAACTACTATCTAGAGGAGGCAAGGAGGTGATGATTAAGTCGGTAGCGCAGGCCCTCCCGACTTATGTGATGTCCAGCTTTTTACTCCCCAAAAGCTTACACCAAAAGCTGGCAAGTGTGATAGCTGATTTCTGGTGGAGTAGTAAACAAAATTCCAAAGGGATGCACTGGATAGCTTGGCAGAAACTATGTCTCCCCAAACATGAAGGGGGTATTGGGTTCAAGTCTTTCGAAGAGTTCAATCAGGCCTTATTGGCTAAGCAACTCTGGCGACTCCACCAATACCCCAACTCCCTAGTCGCGCGAGTCCTCAAGGGGAAGTATTTCCGATATTCTCACCCCTTTCAGGCCAGAATGACATCTCATCCATCATATGGATGGCGAAGCCTATGGAGTGCGAAACCATTAATTGACCACGGCATGAGGCGCTCCATAGGTAACGAGGCGAAGACGTAGGTTTGGACCGATAATTGGATTCCGGATGAGGCCCCCCGCCCGGCAAGGGGTGTTCAATCGTGGGCCCCGGGTACATCACCAAACATGAAACTGAGGGTTATCGATTTGATTGATGAAAGCACCCACACATGGGATGTCTGTGCATTGCACCAACTTATAGCCCCATCGGATATCCCGCTAATCTTGTCCCTAACCCCATCACGCATGGGTACACCAGACGGCTACTGTTGGCATTTCACTAACTCTGGTACGTACACGGTGCGGTCAGGATATGCTGTGGCTCGGGAAAATTTAGTGGAGGACGTCCGTTTTTTGTTACGCAACTACCATCCCTGAACCCTCTGAGGGCAATGGTGTGAAAAGTGGAAACTATGAGTAAAATCCGACACTTTTTATGGCAAACTCTCTCGGGAGTTGTAGCGGTTAATGAACGCCTTGCGTATAGACATCTCCAACAGGACCGGGTTTGTCCGAGGTGTGGTGAGGTGGAGGAAACTATTAACCATGTCCTGTTTACGTATCCCCCGGTGAGCCAATGCTGGGCACTATCGCAAATCCTGCACAACAACACGGTATTCTTGTCCGACAATCTCTGGTGCAATTTTGATTTTCTTCTCTCCCGGGTACCGAACCGGAAGGAGTTTGCGGAATATGTGCGATGCTACCCTTGGATTATCTGGTATCTCTGGAAAGCACGAAACGATAAAGTTTTTAGGAATCTGGACCGATCACCCCTAGACATCTTAGACCTTGCACGAAATGAGGTTGCGGCCTGGTCCATAGCAAAGGAGAAGGCAGTAGCTAATGTAGGTGAAGCACGAATACCTCATGCTCTGGTGCTACCAGTGGCAATCTTCACTTGCTTTTTTGACGAATCTTGGAAAGAGGGAGACTCGAAGAGTGGAATTGGCTGGACACTACAATTGCAAGATGGGGAGATTGATCTTCTAGGACTCCGCGGAATGAACAGGAGGGACTCGCCCCTGCACACAGAGCTGCACAATTTACTATCGACCCTAAAGAGCCTACGCCGGAAAAGAAAGTTTTGTGCCTTGTTCGTCACGGATTCCCAGGAGTTAGCGACAATGGTGATGGAACCGGAAAAATGGCCGAGATTCAGAACTGAATTGGAGGAATACAAAGTACTTCGAGCGTGGTTCCCTGGCTTTACTTCGCAGTATTGTCCCAGGGAACGGAATGAGAAGGCTGATTTATTGGCCCGCACCGCTCAACTTCGTAATCTTGATTTTTCTTATGTTAGCACGTCTACTCCACACTGGTTTCCAGACACGACTATGTTTGGGTAATCAGCGAGTATAGTGTGTTGTAACAAAAAAAAATTTGGTTAAGCGAAGGTGTAAGTAAATTTAAATGTTATCAATAATGAAAATATAGACGTAGGATGATCTAGGTCGAGAGCATAGTGGTCAGACGAATTTGTACTCATCAGCAACCAGAAACACCATACCTGAGTTCCCATATCAGGAACTTAGGCTAGATATGAAAATATTTTTTTTACTAAATTCAAATTCTTTCAGATACTTTAGTTTGAATCTTTTGTCAAAGGGTAAATACACTTTAATCTTAAGTGTGTTAGGATAAAAAGCAAGTGGTCCACACCCAGAGAATAATTAAATCATGAAAAATTGATTTCGAGGGAGCATCTTGACGTTAGACCCGCCGCATCAGACGTTGCAAATGGTATGGGAAGGTCAAGCTTAGTAATGCATAACCGTATTATCGACCAATTGACGCAAGAGGAAAAAGATATTAGGTGAAAAACACTCGACTGCTTTGTACCGGGTTAAACTCGGGAATCCAAATCCGACCAAATCAAGGACGAGAAACCCAGTATGCGAGTCCGAGCAAGTAAAAGTTTAAAAATACTTCCCTATTTTCCTTCGGAATAGGATATGAATATCTCTCTAAAAATTTTATACTAAGTCCATTTCTCTTGAGACTAATATCCAATCTCTTGAGTTCTTAGTCTCATTTCGGCTGTTTAGCACCACATTCTACCCACATTCTCACCAGACCTCTCTTTTACCGGTTGTTCCTTTAATGGATTTTCTACAGATATTATGTTTTTCCCTTCAACCTCGCCACAAATTTCTCATAACAAAACGTTTTGATACTCCGTGGACCATCTCTTGTTTAGCTTGGAGTCACTCCCTTCTCTTCTCTTTCTTGTTTTCCAACCATTTTTTCTCTGCTCTCCATGATCCTCCAATCATGTTTTATGCGGCTTTCTCGTATTTTTTTTTTGTGCAACACTTTCTTTTTCATTAACTTAAACGTTCGGGATTACATTGATTCATACCACAATAAATAAAAACATTCAAGATTAATGCAGAAAAAACATCATAATTATACGACAGTGAATCAAAGAAAACTTCTTGATGCATCTGTATAAGGATCACGTCTAAGCTGAAAATCATAGATTTAGTCACTTTGAGTAGTGATGTTGAAAGACTATCCACACCTCCGAATTTTGTCAAGATAAAATCGGTTGCATCTTCAGGCCCCGTACAGACCGTTACACAAGAATACAAAACGGTTAGGGAATTGCTCAGTTTTGGTTCCAAGAAGATTCCTAATCTCAAAAAGAGAAGGAAAGATGGACGATTTCTCTTCCATAGGGAGGAAGGTACATGATTTGAGAATTTATAAAACTTTGATCTTCTCTTTACAGAGGAGTTATCGAGCCCACAAATTACAGGATTTGAGAATCCATAAAACTTTGATCCTCTCACAATAGAGAAGGTATATGAATCAGAAGATTTCCATGATAAAGCCAGCTTTGTTGTCTTAATCCAAGCAAACATAACAAAGTAATAGGAAAGTGACCTGAGCTTGGGATTCATTAAGGATGAGCTTGATGAAGTTGGAAATGGTCTCTTCTAGAAAATGAAAAATTTCTTCTGGAAAATTCAGCACTATGGGCTTCTTGTCCATATTTCTTCACTGTCCAATGCAAGCCCATAGAGAGGCCCACCAAACCTAAAGCCCAAATCACCTACGTTGATGCAGACGTGAGAAGGTTTCAGAAAAGTGATGGGATCGGCGAGGAAGAAAACGACTAATGTTAAGCCGACAAACTGGACTCCGGTTGGCTAGGCTACTGACGACAGAGGAACACCTCCTTCAGATGCGACAAAAGCTTTCCCCGGATCTATCACCGAGGATGCAGCGGGTAGAGCCGACGGATCTATAGATGCAAGTGGCAAAGGGGTCAATGAGGTTTCGATGGTGGTTGGAATTCGATGAGCAAGCGGAGGGTCACAACAGTCCAACGAGTCCGGAGGGTTAGCTTGAGATTTCACCGGTGGTGGCAGGTCCGGCCACGACGAGAGGGAGTACATACCATCAGGTGGTTTCGATAGCGTGGAGACCATCGAAAGAAGTGTTCGAGTGAGTGACGGCATGATACGGCAGCAAGGATCTCGTCGGATAAGCTGTAACGATGGAAGGAGGTCACGGCGAAGCTTCAGACTTGATGGGCTTTACTCCGGGGGGAACGGCTGGTAGCGGCGGTTCATGTCGGAGATTTTGCTCTTCTGGTGCGGTTGTCTCGTATCCCGTGCCCGGGAGAGAGAGTTAGCGAGGGTGAACTTTTTTGCATAGATTTTTCTCGTGTTTGTTAACTTCGCATAATTTGATTGGTTAGTGGCTGTTTAAAATGATTAAGAATTTCAGAAACAATTTATAAATTTCAAATTTAAAAAGTTAGTTTAAAAAATTATTTTTAAACTTTTCAAATTATGAGTTAGTTACATAAATTTTGGAATATTTCGAAAATTTGAGATAGGCTCAAGAGATATTGAAATCGTCAAAATAAGCCAAACATGCACCAAGATATCAACGTACATGTAGTTATTATATAACAATAGCATTCTAAAACGTAATGGACCGTCGATCGACGTGTACTTTTTGCGTTCACTTTATGTCTTCAAGAAAACAATGAAAATAAGAAAAATAAGCAAAAAATAAATAAATAAAGAGGTTATATATGAACCACGTAGGAGTTGAGATCTACGACGACCAAACTAATCGTTAGAAAGGTTCCAAAATTTGAGGTTCATATGCAACCAACGCTAACGTAAAGCTAATCTCGTGTTTCCATTTCTTCCTTCTTTAATGCGATTTCTATCTGTACCCACAAATTAAAATAAAAGTCCCTTATAATTCCTTTTACTCTTTTTTTTTTAAAAAAATATTGCAATTTGATAGCCCATGTTAGCCTTATCATGTTGCTCTAACTTGAGTAGTGAATAGTGATCAAGATTTTAATTAATCAAGCTCTAAAGCAAAAGACTAATTCTTGAAATGTTCAAGATCAATGATCATTATTACATGTGCATGGTCTTGTTTCGGTAGATTATAGTTGGAACCATTCGGAGAACAACAAGTACCATTGACGTGAATCATGAATGCAATTCCATTCTATAATATGACACACACACACAAGTTCAATATGATTATCATGAGTATCAAATTATAGATATTCATTTAGGAAAACACAAAGAAAGATATAAATATAAATCATGATATCAATTTACATAAAATTAAAATTTACCCCACTTTTTAGTTATATATACCCCACTTCAATAGCTTATATATATACACACAACACATGTACGTAAAGCATGTATATGTGAAAACAGTATCGTGTGGACTTAACTTAAACGAGTCGTAACTCATTCATGGAGGCGTTGCTCTGCTCCGAGATACCCAACAACATCAGATCTTCCATTAACGATCTCTCTTCTTATTCTTCTTCTTCTTCATATACATGGCCTATCATGACCTCCTCTTCTTTATCGATGGAGGAGAGTCCTAGATGCGACTGGGATCTCTCTCTCTCAGCCGTCGTTTCTTCCGCACCCACCGGATCCGACGCCATCGGAGCAATCGAGTTCGACCCGACTGGAGAAATCTTAGCTACTGGAGGCATCGCGAGGAAGATCCGATCGTACCGTTTAAGCTCTTTGTTAGAGTCGCGTGACGATCACGTGACTGCTTCCGAGAGCTGTATCTGCACGCCGGCGAAGCTAAGTAGTCTCAAATGGAGACCCGATTTAGCCGGTCGGGTTATCGGGTCGGGAGATTACGACGGAGTGGTCACCGAGTACGACGTGGAGAAGCAAGTGCCTGTTTTCGAGCGAGACGAGCATGGAGGCAGAAGGATCTGGAGCGTGGACTACACGCTCTACAATGGATCCACCGTTGGGGTGTCGGGGTCCGATAACGGAACGGTTCAAATGTGGGACCCACGAGCCGGAGGTTTGGAGGAAACCGTTAGGCCTGGAGGTGGAGCGGCGATATGTTCCGTAGAGTTTGATCCGTTCGGTGGACCTTCTTTAGCCGTCGGTTGTGCTGACCGGAATGCTTACGTGTACGACATCAGAAGACTCGTGGATCCGATCGTTGTATTGGACGGTCATAGCAAAACGGTGACGTATGCTCGGTTCATGGATCCTCACACGATCGTCACGGGTTCGACCGACGGGAGCTTGAAGCTGTGGGATATAGCAAACGGACGGGGAGTGGTTCGCACGTACAGAGGGCATGTGAACAGCCGGAACTTTGTCGGGTTGTCGGTTTGGAGACACGGTGGTTTGGTCGTGTCCGGATCGGAGAATAACCAAGTGTTTGTGTACGACAAGAGGTGGGGAGAACCGGTTTGGGTGCGTGGGTTGGGTCAAGTGGACCGGTTCGGGTCTGACCGGAGGTTCGTGAGCAGTGTGTGTTGGAGACAAGTGGATGAAGACTGGTGCACACTTGTGGCCGGAGGATCCGATGGTGTTCTACAGATTTTCTCGGGCAAACGGAGCTAATCTTTTTTCTACTCATGATATACAAAACTGTTTTTCAGTTGGTTTTATAAACTGTCTATAAACCCAAAACGATTAAATGTTACTATTGTTTAACATAAAAAAATGGTAACTGATATTTGAGAACTTTTTCAATCCTTGCAACTTGAATACATGATGAATATCACATTCTATAGGGAAATGCAATTCATAATGGTCAACAACGTTGTGGAGTACAATCAGATCTCGTCGATAAAATTTGCAAGCTACATTATTTTGTGACATCTAAATCAGTTTCACAACGGGTTGTCCACGCCAACATATATTTTGTACTTTGTATGTTAATTTGCAAGTCGAATTCGATGATAAACCATACTCCCTCTGTATCACATGATTTTTAAGGTAATAGCATCACAATTAAAAAACTCAATAAATAATATATTTTTTTATTCATTTCTATATTAATAAACTATTTATTATTAAAATAGCATTAATTTAACCAATTATATAAAATACTGTAAAATTTAAAAAATTGCAAAAACTAATAAAACATTAAATTTTTGCATAGAAAATTGAGAACATCAACTAATAAGATACAAATTTTTTTCCCTAAAATATCATGTATTGTGATACAAAGAGAGTATTTCACAATTTAAACAAGAAGAAAAACTTTAGAGCATATACATTAGGGAAAACATAAGACGGGTACCCAGAAAATTTGGAGTACCCGTTATTCGATCCGGCTCTAACGGGTATTTGAAAAACTATACCTTTACCCGACTGTGGAAGCTGAATTCCGTAATAAGTATTTGTATGTGAATTCGGAAAAGAAACTTTGGTCCTAAAAAATGTCTATAAATCCGACGATCAAAAGAAGAGTAAAGTGGAGCTGGATTTATATTGATATGAATCGAATATACAATAAGATCTCGAGTGAGATGTGTTACAAGCTGAAATGTAGTGTTTAAGCTCTTGCGTAAGTGAAAAATTTGCAAAATCTGCTTGGACTTCATGTATTTATAGCTCAAATCAGTTCCTCGATCCAACTCCACGTATCCAAGGCGGTTTCACGTATCTCGGGCACGTTTTTGGCATATCCCCAACAGATCTCACTCCTACGACTGTGCTAACCGCCCAGTTGACTCGTTCTTAGTTCGTCAGCTCTGTCTTTGTTAACTCAGCGCTCGTAGGGCTGACTCGGGCCTTTGACTGACTTTTGTCTTATCTCTAGGGTTGGGCCGCAGGCCAATTCATCTGTCTTCAACGAACCGTTTTGACTTGGGCTTTTAGTGGGCCAGATTCAGTGACGAATCCAGCTCCAACAAATGACCTCCAGCCCATTAAGTATTAAGTAATAATACTTGATGGGCGGTTACTCGTTATTATCCTTTTCGTATATCTTGCATATTTTCAACGCTCAACTTGTGTGTATATCGCTAATGAATATACGCAATGATTTCACTTCAATGGCTCATATCTTGAATCAACGGTCATGATCTAAGAAATCAAAATCGTGCGAATGATGAGTGAAGGGGGGGGGTGAAAGATCTTCACCGTTTCAACAGTTGGATCTACTAAGCCGTATAAAACCGCCTCTCACATGTCTCCTTAACTTTGCTTGCTCGACTTTCAAGGTAAGAAAAAAATTTCTCTTCTCCTTTTACGCTCAAGCTTTCATACTTAGCCACTTCGCAGGATCTTCGATTTTACTGTTCAAAATCCAGATCTGGTTTTCTTCGCTCGCTAAATCAAGATTTTTCTTTATTGTAGCAGCTAGTGATCTCCTTCTCTTGGTTTTTCAACCTTCTTTTTGCATCTTTATTTTATCCTTTTATCATTTCCATGAGTTCCGACGAACCTCGCCCTCGATTAGCACCTCACCCTAGGTCGTCTCTGTCCTCCCAAGATCTGTTTGATCTCCGGGAAGACCTGGGGTTTCTAGATGAGGTGCAGTTATCGCCGGCTGATGCCAATGATACGATGGAAACTGTCAAGCCCGGGTGGTGCCGCACGCATCTGAGCTATTTCTTTACATGTGGGCTCACATTTCCAATTCCTCTTTTCCTTATCCGTGTTCTAAAGATTTTTTGAGCTCGCCTTCGCTCAGATGCACCCTAATTTCCTTCGCCATGTCATTGGCTCCTTCGTTCGATGCTATGAAGATGGTTGGGACATGTCCGCCTTTGAATTCCTTTGCTTGTATACGACTAAGAGGAATTCGAGGTGCCTTGGCCGTTTCTATATGTCAAATCGGGCTGGGCGGTAGATAGTTACTAGTACTACGAACTGGCAGAGAGAATACTTCTTTGTAAGGATATCCCCTGCTTTCGTATCCTCTACTGATGAATTTAATTCCCTTCCAACTCTTTTTGCTAGTTCTATTGCTTAGGATCTTCTGTTTATATATCTCTTGCTATGGTATGCGAGTATCACTTTTTCTTAACCGCTTTCTACTCTTTTTCCAACAAATAACTCGAAAGGACAAAGCAATAGCATCTCGGATAGCCCGACTTCATAATGGACATGTCTATTGGAGCTCTTTTACCTTTGACAAAATCAAGACAGCATACGACCTGTTTGAACAAGCTGGGACGCTCAGCCAGAACCGCTTCTTGCTCTGATCTAGGGCCGTATCATATTACCATCATTCCTCCCCCAACTCGTTTTTCCGCTGCTAAGAAAAAGAAGCGTGCCATCTGCTCTAGTTCTTCAGGTACTGTCCCTTTTTCTGGAATGGTTGCTGGGTTAACTGCGGACACATGGGTCACGATTTTTTTTTTAAAACCTTGGTTGTCTTTTGTTGCCCAACCGCATTCCTACCTTCTGCTCCTAGTGCGACATCGTCCTCCACCACTCAACCAGATTCAACAATGTTTCGCAGACCAACCTTCCGTCGCCCCAACGAACTCCCGACTCGGTCCAGCGATCGAGTTCGGAGTGGAGATGTCTCGATAGCTGTCCAATCAGCCCTTGGGACAGTCGCAGAGGTGCCTCTTCTGGCAGCCCCTCACGGCTGTTGTTCGCTTCTATATTTCGTTTCATTATTATTGTTATCATTTTTTTGCTTAATGTTTCGGGTCTAAGTCCACTTGCCTTAGTTGACTAATTTTCCTTTTTTTTTGCTAGGACATGGAGTCAGCCAATCAGCTGGTGGCTGATGCAGAGGTCCGCCTCCCCGATATTCTCAAGATGGAGGAAATCGAGGACATGAAGAGAGTCCTGGAAAGAATGGCTGCCGATTTGAATGCTTCGAGGGCCAAAGCTGCTGAACTTATGGGAAAGACGGCGCTTTAATACGACCAGGCCAATTAGGTCGTTATGTTGCTGGGAGCGGCCGTGCTGAAGAAAAGGTTGCTTTTCTTTTGGAGGAGAGTCGAGGTGCTCTTCAGCAGTCATCTGACTTGGCCGCACTGAATCAGGAGCTAGAGATCGAGGTCAGCGCCTTAAAGGCTTCTTGTAATGCTGAGGTGAAGGCAGTCCGTCGGAGCGGTTACCGCGACCTTGTCGGGTAGTTCGACGTCATTCTTCAACTTATAAGTGATAAGTTTAATAAGGATGACGAGATCACTACTGAGATCCACCTTCAGGAACTTCATGCGAACATCCAGTTGCTTAAGGCATTGACTAAACGGACCACCACCGTTGAAGAAGAGCATGAGAAGCTGATTGCTCAGCATCCCGCGTTTGAAAGGGAATTTGAATCTGCCAAAGTGTCTGACTTTTCTGTCAGCAAGCTGTTGCTTCTTCAGCTCTTGGAGGACTCTGTCGTTGTGGCTATGGAGGTCGACCAGGTGGTGGATTTTGGTAGGCGGGTTCATCTCGATTAAGATGGTCTCGATGCTCCAAGCGTGGCTTGACCTTCCTCTCTTTCCTTAATAATTCTCTAATGAAACATATTTCCTTAATTGTGTTGAACTTGTTTTCTTTTTGTTTGCTTCTGGTACCTAGAAGGGCTTTAATCCTCATACTTGCCCCCCGGGGTTTTCTTTAAGACTTCGAATTCGGCCCGCTGGGCACTAGGTTTTCTTTGAATCGAATTTTTATTTTTGTTCTGACTTGATCATTTCTAGATTTCTCTATCCTCGATCACCAAATGAGTTGTCCATGTCAGATCAGCTTAGCTGGTTTCACTGGTTTAGCTCATTTGTGAAGTGAGAGTCAAAATGGCATTTTCGCCATGACTTTGACTTTTCACAGCATTGCGTATTTCTTTCCATTGCTCTTTCTTTGACTCAGATCCGCAGTGAGTTGCTCGAGAGGTTGAACTAAGTGCTGATTTTGAATTTAATCCTTCGTTAGCATGTATGATCACAGAAGTTGAACTAAAGCATTTTTTGTGCTGTTCTTTGTAGCAATGTGTATTAGTATTGGTCAGCCGCCACTTTATCGTAATGAAGTTGGGCTTGATGCTCAAGTCCGTGTTTTGTGTGATCGAGTTGAGATCGACTTCGCTTGTAACGATAGATTTATGCCCTTGGATGTCTTAGTTAGGGACCAGCTAGATCCTCATAAGTTCTAGTTTTAATTAAATGTTCTTTGACATGTTTTAGATCTTTGTTGACCTTGGGTTCTTTACAAGGATGCAAACAGTAGACTATTTTCCTCTATTAAGTAGAGCTCGGCTTCTCCGCCGAGGTGGATAGATGGGAGAGTTTGTTGAGGTGACTGGGCTCGAGGGACAAGCTTCCTATGTATCCTGGAAAGAGGTCAAGCCATAAGATAGTTTGATTATTGTATTTCGAAACTGTATTGATAGAAATTTTTGAAGTTTATGGCGTTCCATGTCCTTTTCAGTGTCTTTCCATTCTGGAGTTTGATGAGCTTGTAGACATCGGGCGAACTAAAGCGGTGACTCGGTAGAGACCCGGAACATGGCTCCTTTGTGGTTTTTTGTACTTTTCGTAAGACGAGATCGTCTATTTTAAATTGCCTGATATTTACTCTAGACCTGTAATAGCGAGCTACTGCATGTTGGTAGTTTTGCATTCTGATGAGGGCGAAGTCGCGGTGCTCGTCAATTACGTCAATTGCATCTTGAAGCATTTCTTTGTTAAGCTCCTCGTTAGGGGGTAACATAACCCTCTGAAGACTTGGTATAGTTGTTTCAGCTAGTATCATTGCTTCTATTCCGTAGGCTAGGGAAAAGGGGGTTTCGCTGGTGGCTTTCTTAGGAGTAGTGCGACATGCCCAATGTACTCCTTGTAGCTCCCCACTCCACTTTTTTTTCTTGACATTGAACCGTTTCTTTAGGTTTTCTAACAATATTTTGTTAGTTGCCTCGGCTTGGCCGTTCCCCTAGGGATACCTCAGAATTGAGTAGGTTAACCATA
Source organism: Arabis hirsuta (assembly GCA_964056655.1). Lineage (NCBI taxonomy): Eukaryota > Viridiplantae > Streptophyta > Magnoliopsida > Brassicales > Brassicaceae > Arabis > Arabis hirsuta. Next base: position 29,953,954 of record OZ053299.1, read on the forward strand.
TCTACCATTTTGGGCAAAAATTTATAAATACTGCCGAGGAGAATTGGGTTCCGTTATCGGTTACGATTCGTATGACTGTCCGTGGCATATTATATGTTTCCATATGAATTTCTTCATCTGCTCGGATTGGATTTGCTGGTAAGCTGCTAGTTCCATCAACTTGGTAAATTAGTCGGTTAGGACGAATAGATTTTCTACCTGTTTCAGTCCTGACTTGACCAGAGGTCCGATTATATCCATCGACCATCGCATGAATGGGTAGGGAGTTGAGATTCATGATAGCATATCAGCTAGTTGGTGTAGGATTGGCGCATGCTTCTGCCATTTCTCGCATTTGGTCGCAAATGTGGCGCAGTCGGCCACATCGTCGGCCAGAAGTATCCTTGTCTTTTGATTCGTAGTGCTAGGGCTCGTCCCCCGGGTGGCTCCCGTAGGATCCGCTGTGTACCTTTAACATTACGTCGTGGACTTTGTCCCCGTGAATACATGTCAAACATGGTCCGGCTGCACTGCATCTGTATAGCTTTCCTGCAATTATACAGAATCATGCGCTTTTCACCCGGAGCTTTCTAGCCCTCCATTTATCTTGGGGGATGTTCCATAGATGATGTATTCAAGAATTGGGATCCTCTAATCAGGGCTTGGTTTGGCTTTGTGAGCAGCATCGGCTTGCTTGACCTCTTGTGAGTTGGTTGAGCTGTTTTCCTCTGCTGCGTTTTTGGGGTTGTCAAACAGCTCGGTGTTGTCTTTTGATCGGCTCGTCCTTGCCTGGGAACTAGAGCTCGCCTATGATTCTCTAGCTCTCTGCCTCGTGGTTACTGCGTTTACTCCAGCCTTACTAGCAATACTAATGTTCGGCTTTTCTATCCTTTTTACAAGGATTATTCGCCTTACCAGAGGGTTGGAGGCAAGGCTAGAGAACCTAGTGCATCTGCCGATGTATTTTCTCCTCGAAGGATTCTGGTCAGCTCGAATTTTTTAAATTGCTTAGCCAGATCCAGAGTTACATTCAAGTATGCTTCCATGTGATCATCCTTAGCTTCGTATTTGCCGATGAACTGCTTGTTACGAGCTGAGAATCGCTGAAGGCATAAATTTATTTAGCTCCTATCCCTAGGGCTAGCCTCAGGCCAGCCAGGAGAGCTTCATATTTTACTTTATCGTTAGAAGTGGGGAAGCTGAGTAAGAATGACTGTTCCAACACCTCTCTTGATGGGGAGGTGAGTTTTACTTCGATTCCGAACCCTTGCTTTGAGAAAGCTCCGTTTACGTGGAGACTTCAAGTCTTTCCAGGTTCGATCTTGTTGAGTGCTTGCAAAGCTAGCTCGATTACAAAATCGACTAAAACTTGTGCTTTAGCTCTGGTTTTGGTTCTATACTCTATGTCGTATTCGCTCAGTTTGATGGCCCATTTGGCCAATCGCCGAGACTGGCTGGGACTGTGCAATTTTGCCCGGATAGGATGTGAAGTCATCACTACTATCGCGTGTGATTTGAAGTAAGGCCTAAACTTCCAAGCTGAGATGACCACGGCTAGGGCTAGCTTTTCCATGGCTGGGTATCTCGTTTCATCGTCTATCAATGATTTGCTTACGTAGAATACTGATTTCTCTTTGTTTTGTTCTTCTCGAACCAACACCATGCTTACGGCCATATGTGAGACTGCGATGTAGAGGTTGAAGGTTTCCATTTCCATTGGCTTTGCTAATATGGATGGCTGGCAAAGATAAGTTTTCAGCTGTTCGAAAGCTTTTTCACAGCTCGTGTCCCGGATGAATCTTTTGTTTCCTTTTAATAAGTTGTAGAAAGGTACATATTTATCCGTGGACCTGGAAATGAATCGGTTTAGCGATACTATCTTCCTGGTTAGTCTCTACACCTCTCGTGTAGACTTAGGGGGAGGCCATTTCTGGGAATGCAATTATCTGTTTGGGGTTTGCTTCTATTCCTCTTTCAGTCACTAGGTAACTCATGAACTCGCTAGAAGGCACTCCGAAGGAGCACTTGGCTGGGTTAAGCTTCATGCCGTACTGATTGAGGATTGCAAAGTAGTTCCGAAGGTGTGGTACGTGGTCTTCTTGAGCGACTGACTTGACCAACATGTCATCGATGTACAATTCCATGTTTTTTCCAAGTTGGTCTGCGAACATCCTATTGACTAATCTTTGGTAGGTTGCCCTGGCATTTTTGAGGCGGAAGGGCATTACTCGATAGAAGTAGATGCCTCGATTGGTTATGAATGTTGTCTTCTTAAGGTCGTCTGGATTCATGAGAATTTAATTGTAGCCAAAGAAGGCACCCATGACCCGCAGTTACCTCGACCAGTCGATCGATATGCGGCATAGGAACGCTGTCTTTCGGGCACGCTTTTTTTTAGGTCAGTGAAGTCGATACAAACTCTCTACTTTTCGTTTTTCTTCTTGACCACCATTGGGTTAGCCAGCCAATCCGGATATTTGACCTCACGAATCGACACGACTTTGAGGAGGCGATCAACCTCATCGTTTATCGCTTTTGAGCGTTTAGGTCCTAATTTTCATCGTTTTTGCTTAACTGGTTTGTAAGTTGAGTCGATGTTTAATTCGTGGGAGGTGACGTCGATATCAATCCTTTTCATGTCAAAGGTGGTCCACGCGAAGGTGTTGACATTTTCTTTTAAGAATTTTAGCAGTTCTTCCCTAATTGGAGGTGATAGCTGGACCCTATTCCCTTACATTTGTCGGGGAAAGCTTTGTTGATGCATCCCTGGGTGATTACGTCTCCTCTCGGTTTAAACATTGACGGATTGTTGTGGCTGGAGAGCTGGTTAAAGGTCACCTCCGTCTGTTTTTGTAATTGCTATTGCGGGGATTTCTCTATCTGCTTGTACTAGTTGAGGTAACATATTCTGGAAGCTTTTTGGCTGCCTCAGATAGTTTTGATTTCATCGGGTGTTGGAAATTTAACGCATTGGTGATAAGTTGATGGTACGTCTTTGATGGCGTATATCCATGGCCGGCCAAGTATTGCGTTAAATGGATCTTGTTGGTTTATTACCACAAATTCAGTGAACTTATGCATGCCTCAAGCTACAATAGGTAGCCGAATTGTTCCCATTGAGTAGGTAGTTTCCCCGGTGAAGTCGGTTAGGGGAGTTGACTGTCCTTTTAGCTCGGAATCGCTCAGGCCCAGTTTCTTGTAAGCATTGTAGAAGAATAGGTCGACTGAGTTTTCGGTGTATATTAGCACTCTGGACATGAGATACTCGCATACCTCGACCTGTATGACAGAGGCGTCATCATGTGGCTTGTCGAGGTTGGATGTCTCGTGTTCGTCAAATGCAATTTCATATTCGGGTTCTTTACTAGTTGTTGGGGGTGCGTGTGAGGTGACCACCCTAGTTTGGCGTCATTTTATAGAATTAACGAAATCTCGGCATAGCCGAGATTCTTCTAGGATGAAGTCAATTTTTAAGCCGGGATTGAAGGGGCTAGGTTCCAGTAAATTTTAGGGATTCTCATCCACGGATGAGCTGCTTTCTTAGGTGTTGGGGGGGGGGGGTGTGGACCATTGACCTCACCAACCCACCACATATGCTTAGCTCTCCAAATATGAGGTCGATGCTCTTTTTGGAAGCAGGTGGGGGTGCGGTAGATGTCTCTTCTTCCACGGGCATTTTCCTTTTTCCCTTGGATCGTTTTTCTTTTAGGCGTCCGCTTGCAGGGGAGCGTGCTCCTCCTCGCTGCCTTCTTTTGTTTTTTCGGGTTGTGCTCCCTGTTCAAGGGTTGCCTTCAAGCTTAATAGGTAGCGACATTCTTCTTTTCTTATGGTGGGTGTAGAACCTGCTGGGTTTTGCCATATCCTTTATTCTTAGTGAATTTCTTTGGAGGTTGCTATCCCGAGGGGGCAGTTGTCTCCTTATATTTTTTAGCCAAGGCAGCTTTTTCCTCTTCGAAGATCGCGTCGAGAGCTGCACGATGCAACACATCTTCTAGTGGCATGGTTGGGAGGATCGTCAGCTCCTCTCGGAACCTCGATATGTGCCACATACCATTATTTAGTGCTCCCAGCGTGACTATCTTGTTCAGGTTAGCTATTGTAGCCTTATCTTCCTTGAATCTTGTAATATAGCTCCGTAAGGGCTTAGTCAGTCCCTGGGCTAGCGACCAAAGGCTGGTTTTTGAGGCCCTCGTTTTCATGAACACAGAGTATTGCTTGAGGAAAGCGGCTATTAGTTGACCGAAGCCGCCAATCGAGCAGCTATCCAGTTCTGCAAACCATTCGAGGGATGATCCTGCTATGCTTTCTCCGAACAGGCGGCAGTGTCCAGCTTCCCTTTCCTATTTGGAAAGGTGGGCTCGTGCAACTACCAGTCTAAATGCTCTAACGTGTGCTTTTGGGTCGCTATTCCCGGAGAACTCCGGGAACCTAATCTTTCCAATGTCACTAATTGGCGGGTTTGCGATCCGGTCTGTAAAAGGGGTCATTCGAGTTTCCTCCATGGCCCGTTCTATGTCCAGGGCTGAGCTTATTGCCCGTTTGACGCAAGATATCATGAATCGCAGCTCGGCCTGAGTTTGCTCGGCATACCGTCGGAACATATCGTTGTTGTGGGTCAGGTTATCCATGGGTGTTCTCCCATCAGGAGCGTCCTGATGGAGGGTACCCGAAGGGTTATCTATGTGAGGTGCAACTCCTATCCATCCAGCTGGAGTGTTTTGATCGTTCTCCGAGCATGGTGGAGGTGGCAGAGGTTGTTCGTTGACTCGAGTAGAGGCATTATGCGAGCTCGGATCGGGTATGTCCACGGTCAGGGCTGTCGAGCTCACGCGCGGGTTGAACACGTGATACGTGTTTGAGCTGGTGGGGGTGGCCAAGACCCTGAGATATCTAATCGCGACCGAGGAGTTGAGAGTCTGGGAGGAGTAATATCCTCACCAGCGATCCTCCAAGGCTGAATCCCTTGGGCGACCAACTTAGAAATCTTTCGCATCTGGTCGAGGAATGATTTTTCTTGTTGTTCAAGTTGAACTGAGACGTCCTGGGTCTGGGACTTTTCGACCAAGGTGGAGAGCAACCGACGAATCTCGGTCATTTCGTCTCGCGGCCGCTCCTTCTTCCCAGCAGGGGTTGGCAGGGCGGACGTATCTGATATATCATGGTTTTTACCCGTTTTTGACCATGATATAAATCCTTTTCATAGAGTCTTTTTGGTATTATTCGAGTCTTTTTGAGTCTTTATAGGTTAAAGGACGATTGGAGCTTAATGGGAGCTTTTGGAACATTTTAAAGTATCGAGGAAAGAAGAGCCGAAGTGATCAAGTCGGAGTCAAGTTTTCAAGGCTGTGTCGATCAACACGGTCCTGTATGTCGATCGACACAAGCATGTCTGATGTGAAAATTAAAGAATTTCCTTTTCGGCCCACGAAGCCCATAAGTTTACAGAAAAGCCCAGTCCAAACTTTAGACCTTATATATAGTTTTTTCTTAGGCTTTTAGGTTTTTTTTTTATCTTATTTTCTATTGAGACTTAAGAGAGAAGATTTTGGAGAGCTTTGAGGAGATTTCAGACTTCTAGACTTTATCGATTTCAACTCTCTGTATCTCTTACTCTATCTTTTTAATGCAATATTATTCATTCATAATGATTTCCTCATCCATGTCTGATTAGTTTGCTTGTTAGGTTTTAGGAAGTTCTAAGGTTTTATGAGAAATTGATAGGATTGAAATCCTGTTAGGATTTATCTTTATGTTCTTCATCTAGATTGATTTAACTCTGATTTTAGGATTGATCAACTGAAAATGGATATCCTAGGTTGCTTTAATAGATGCGAAAGTATTATTAACAATGTGATATAATCTTAGATGAGCAAAATTATCTATTCGCAAAGAAATTTGGCTTAGTAATTTTGTGAACAATTGAACCTGAACTTAAAGCTTGATTTTATTCACTAATTTTGCAAAGAAATTTGGAATTTAGGGATTTAGTCATAGATACATACCTGTGTGTCGATCCTAACCGTTTTTATCTCTGTGTCGATCGACACATACCTGTGTGTCGATCGACACGATCAATTTTTGAATCATTCCTGCGAACAACCCATTGCCTAACTTTTTTGTCTCATTAAATTTTAAGAACTTTAATCATCATTCACTTGTTTACTTCTGCTTTTACTTTACATTCATTCCTATTTACTTAGCATAATTTGAATTCACTAATCGATTGTGTGTTTAGATTCCGTGTGGATTCGATCCCTAAGTACTACTACGATCTCTTAATTTGAGAGAGTAGCTCAGGGCAAATTTGAGCATATCAAATTTTGGCGCCGTTGCCGGGGAATCAAAATCACTATTCGATTTTTGATTTTAGAATTTTGTCTAAGTTTTTTATTTTTATTTTATTACTTACTTGTTTTTTTCTCTTTGTCTTGTGTGTTTCATGTTTATGCCTAATCGCGTTACCAGAAGCAACCAGAACGAAGAGCTAGTTGATCTCAACCTTGAGATTGGAAAATTAGAACAAGCCAACCGAGCAGCGAGAAGGTCAACCAGAATGAATCCGTTAATTCTTATCAGAGGTGAAGATGGGTTTATACAGGATAGTGAGGTTCGTAGACGTAATGCTCAGGGTCAGAGGATAGATGAGAATGGAGTTTTCATTTTAGAGGAGCCAGCTGGGTGTGGACGTACTCTGGGAGAGTACAATAGGCCAGATGAGTTCTACGCTAACATGGCTGCAATTCGCCCTCATGCGTTCCAGAGGAGCAATTTTGAGTTGAAACCTGCTTTCTTCTCACTTGTGGCTCAGCACCCGTTCCATGGCCTATCCTCTGAGCACCCCATGGATCACATTGAGAGGTTCGAGAACTTAGCATCTAGTATTAAGGCTAATGGAGTGTCAAGCGATTACCTCTTCTACAAGCTTTTCCCCTACTCTCTGGGCGGAGAAGCAACCTACTGGTTGAAGCAGCTGGAGCCGGGCTCGCTGACTACTTGGGAAGACACCAAGAATGCTTTCCTCAACAACTTCTTTGATGAGGCGAGATCCGAGGATCTGAGGACTAAGATCTTTACTTTTAAGCAGGGACTGACTGAGGCATTCAAGGCTTCATGGGGGAGATTCAAGTCCTACCAGAGAGATTGTCCTCACCATGGGTTCAGTGATGTTTAGCCGTTGGGCATTTTCTTCAGAGTTATTGATTGGAGGTATCAGATGGCTTTGGATTTTGCTAGCAATGGGAACTTCAACACTCGATATCCGGAGGATGCACTGATTCTTATCGATAACTTGGCTTCTAGCAATAGTACCAAGAACGCAGACTTCGAGAGAAAGAAGCTTGGTGGAAACAGGGATGGTAGCCAAATTGCTGAGGTTAAAGCTAAGCTGGATTCTGTACACAGTCTTCTAGTGGGAAAGAAGACGGTTCAGTTTGCTCAAGAAGTCGGGACTTTCATTACAGAAGAAGAGCAAGATGAAAAGGATGTCAACTACATTAGTGGGGCTGGTTTTCAGGGTTAGAGGTATGGTAATCAACAAGGGTATCAAAAGCTTTTCCAGAGCAGTTACACTAGGAACTACGGTTTTTCTTCTTATCAGACACCACCTGCTCAGTCATCAGAGAGTAGCGAGATGAAATCTATGCTAGAGCAGATCTTGGAGGGTCAATAGAAGATGACTGTGATCTTTAACGTAAAGATGGATGCCATGTACCAGGATCTGAATGGTAAAATCGATGCCCTAAATCTCCATGTGAAGAAGCTAGATACCCAAGTTGCTCAAACTGCGGAGAATGTTAGAAGGCAAGAGGGATTTCTCCCAGCCTAGACGGAAACAAACCCGAGACTACACGTCAATGCCATCACTTTGGGGAGTGAAGAGGAGGTTGAAGAAGATGATTTTTGCGTTCCAGACCCCGTGTCGATCGACACGGAAGGCTTGTGTCCATCGACATAGGTCGAAAATTGCAATACTAGAGTTTACGCAATCGGTGATTTTTCTCCCAAAGTTGACACGGGTCCCAGTTCTGCCCAGACGCGTCAAAACCTTCAGCCATAGCAGAGGAAAGGGTCTACAAGCCCAAGATTCCATACCCACGGGCTATTAGTGTCAAAACACCTGAGGAGAAAGGGAGACATGTTCAACCGCTACTGAGGAAGTTGCAAAAGATACCGAATCCAGGGATGTTCATTGTTCCTTGCTCAATCAAAGGTATGGAATTTAAGAATTCTCTTTGTGACACTGGAGCTAATTCTAATGTCATGTCTCAGTCTATTGCAAGGAAGCTGGGGATTAAGAATCTGCAACCTTCGAAGATGTCTCTCGCGCTGGCTGACTTTTCTTCAACATTTTTGAAAGGGTTCATTCTTGAGTTGATGCTTCAAGTAGGAGATTATCTGGTTCCGGTGGATTTTCACTTATGGAGACGAAGAATGGCAGCGAGAGACCATTGATTCTTGGGTCATCATTCCTTGACACTGTGGGTGCAATTATGGATTTTCCTAATCAACGAATCTCATTCTCCAAGGTCAACAAGAATGTCTTCTACCCCGCAGTTCAGTTCAAGGAGAATTCTTGTATGACCGTTACAAATGGAGGAAAGCAGAGTTCAGACCTTAGAGATGACACGAAGAGGATCCCATGTGTCCCACCTTCGACTCCACCCTCTTCGCGATCCAATGTGAAGCGCAAAAAAACTTCCAAACCTTTCTCCAAATTCAGAATCATCATCCCCTTAGAGTTAAGTGAGAAAGGAGAGGTAGTTGTTCAAGAGATGCTGCAAACCACCATGAAGCTTTTCCCTGGTATTGTTCCTTGGAAGTCTGGAGGTAGAGATCGATCAAATGCAAGGCTATCAATGGATGAGGGAGACAAAAGGCCCCTCAAAGATCCACTAAAAGCCTGAGTTCTGACATAGTCAAGCTAATGACTGAAAACAAGCGCTAAGTGGGAGGCAACCCACTAGTAAGAATTACTTATTTTCGTTTTATTTTTCTTTTGTTTACTAACTTTTAGTTTTCGTTTTAAGTATTTCAGATTTTGAAAAAAAAAAAAAATGACGAGACGAGGAAACAACAGTGTGTGGATCGACACACCTGATTGTGTCGATCGACACACCCTGCAATAGGTAAGTTCTCGTTCTTTTCAATTGGTGTTTTCTTTTTCTTTTCTGTTCTTTCACCAACTCTAGGCTTAATAACACTGGGGACAATGTTGTTTAAGTCTGGGGGAGGTAGTTGCTAACTCTGTGTTCGTTTTTAAGAGTCAGTCCAAAACGTTTTATTGAGTCAAAATAGTCAGTTGGAAACAATGATCCTTCTTTTGGTTTAGTGGATTGTCTCTTTCAGTTGTGATACCATTCTTCCAGGATCAATTTCAAAGGCAGACTAATGGGAAATCCTAAGGCTGACCAGTTAACTGGAGACATCTGTTACTTCCAGCATAATCCGCATACGGTTCGAGCTAATTATACGGTCTCCTCGGTGATTGGTGTTCATAGAGCTTGACTCCTCATTCATACCTGACAAGTGCACCTTTTAGTGAAAGTAATGGTACTCCTCTCCCCTGTTCTAAAAATATATATATATAATGATGATTGGGGTGAAATAATAGTTCTTGAGTATAAGATGAGGAAATGAAATTCTAGTGAGTCAGTACTCAAGAAATGATCATCCGGAGCTCAAAAGCAGCAGTCTGAGTCCCTTAGAACGGATGTGGAGGACGAGCGATCTCACGACCCTGTCTCCTCCCAAGGAACAACAGTAGTGAAAGCACTGCTTTTAGGTCTCAGCAGTCTAAAAAAAAGAGAGTAAAGAATCAAATAAGTCTACGGGAGAGAAAGAATACCAAAGATTGTATTGTTCACTAGTTATGATATAGTATGGGAATGAGTCTAGAAGGTTCTTGGCATCAAAATCTGGGACAAGACCCAGCAATGAGGACTAGCGGGTTATGTTGAGAAGTCGTGGATGAATTTGGGAGGCTGCGAATGTCTATGGAGAAGTACCTGGTGGTCTGGTTTTGAGTAGGTTCTGCATTATGTGGCTTACTAATTGAAAGGGATCGGTTCGGTACTCCAAGGGAAGGTAAGTTTCTGCGTTTTCAAACCTCTTTCACATTCTTGGTGTATATTTTACTTGAGGGAAAGCAAATGCTAAGTCTGGGAGAGTTGATATATCATGGTTTTTACCCGTTTTTGACCATGATATAAGTCTTTTTCATAGAGTCTTTTTGGTATTTTTCGAGTCTTTGTAGGTTAAAGGACGATTGGAGCTTAATGGGAGCTTTTGGAGCATTTTGGAGCATTGAGAAAAGAAGAGCCGAAGTGATCAAGTCGGAGTCGAGTTTTCAAGGCTGTGTCGATCGACACGGTCCTGTATGTCGATCGACACAAGCATGTCTGACGTGAAGATTGAAGAATTTTCTCTTCGGCCCACGAAATCCATAAGTTTATAGAAAAGCCCAGTCCAAACTTTAGACCTTATATATAGTTTTTCCTTAGGCTTTTAGGTTTTTTTTATCTTATTTTCTATTGAGACTTGAGAGAGGAGATTTTGGAGAGCTTTGAGGAGATTTCAGACTTCTAGACTTTATCGATTTCAACTCTCTGTATCTCTTACTCTATCTTTTTAATGCAATATTATTCATTCATAATGATTTCCTCATCCATGTCTGAGTAGTTTGCTTGTTAGATTTTGGGAAGTTCTAGGGTTTGATGAGAAGTTGATAGGATTGAAACCCTGTTAGGATTTATCTTTATGTTCTTCATCTAGATTAATTTAACTCTAATTTTAGGATTGATCAACTGAAAATGGATATCCTAGGTTGCTTAAATAGATGCGAAAGTATTATTAACAACCTAATATAATCTTAGATGAGCAAAATTATCTATTCGCAAAGAAATTTGGCTTAGTAATTTTGTGAACAATTGAACCTGAACTTAAAACTTGATTTTATTCACTAAGTTTGCAAAGAAATTTGGAATTTAGGGATTTAGTCATAGATAATCTCTGCAACGAACGTTGATTGGTTTTACATTCGTGTTTGAGTTATAGAACCGTGCTTAACAAAATCCTAACTGTTTTTATCTTTGTGTCGATCGACACATAACTGTGTGTCGATCGACACGATCAATTTTTGAATCATTCCTGCAAACAACCCATTGCCTAACTCTTTTGTCTCATTAAATTTTAAGAACTTTAATCATCATTCACTTGTTTACTTCTGCTTTTACTTTACATTCATTCCTATTTACTTAGCATAATTTGAATTCACTAATCGATTGTGTGTTTAGATTCCCTGTGGATTCGATCCCTAAGTACTACTACGATCTCTTAATTTGAGAGAGTAGCTCAGGGAAAATTTGAGCATATCAGTATCCTTGACACCTCCCGATGCCAGATTTGCGGAGATATCCGGAGTTCTTAACCAGATGCTACGGGGTAGCGCTAGGGCTGTCGCGGCAACAGCGGACGCAGCAACCTTCGCGGGTGGGCATTGGTCTATCTGGCTTGCTGCCACTAGTCGGTTATCGGCTAAGGCCATAACGTTTGTTTTGGTTCTGATATGGTCGCGTGGATGGGATCCAGACGATTCTTGACTCTGGGGAGTCACGGCCGGTGTGTTACTATCTTTGGGTATGCTAGATTTTGATTTATCCACTCTAGCAGATCTTATGTCGAACTTCTGTGCTAGATGTATCTATATCTTTCTCTTAGACGACGCCAAATGTGAAAGCTGAATTCTGCACTAAATATTTGTATGTGCATTCGAAGAAGAAACTTTGGTTCTAAGAAATGTCTATAAATCCGACAATCAAAAGAAGAGTAAAGTGGAGCTGAATTTTTATTGATATGAATCGAATATACAATAAGATCTCCAGTGAGATGTGTTACAAGCTGAAATGTAGTGTTTAAGCTCTTGCGTAAATGAAAAATTTGCGAAATCTATTTGGATTTTATAGCTCAAATCAGCTCATCGATCCAGTCCCACGTATCAAAGGCGGTTCCGCATATCTCGAGCACGTTCTTGGCATATTCCTGCAGATTTTGCTCCTACGACTGTGCTAACCGCTCTCTTGACTTGTTCTTAACTTGTCAGCTCTGCCTCTATTGACTCAGTGCTCGCAGGACTGACTCGGACATTTGACTGACTTTACTCTTATGTCTAAGGATGGATTGCACGCCCATTATTCTGTCTTCAGCGAACCATTTTGACTTGGACTTTTAGTGGACCAGATTCGATGACGAATCCAACTCCAACACCGACCCACAAAAAATGGGTACCCTATTCAACGTGTACCCTACAAAATTTCATTGATCCGCCAGCGCTATCCAGTTGTAATATAATTTTTTTTATAATTGAAGTTATCCAATTTGTACACCAATTATTAGGAAATTCTCAATTTATGGGGAATCGAGACTTGTGCTATAAAAGAAGAGAAAGAAGAAGATGATGACTCTTCATCTGAAGAAGAAGATGATGACTCTTCAACCCAAACTTCCCGTCAAAGATCCTTCATCTCCCGCTGTCACAATCGCTATTCTAGGCAAAACCACCGTCATCGCTTCTGTCGCAAAACAATCTTGCGATTCAAATTCTCGATCAGATATTGAGTCTAATTTCTATTTGAAATCGAACATCCAACGATTGCTTTACGCTATCCTTTTCATCCACAGGCAGTGATGGGTATTCGAATTTCTCATCATTCGGATTCGAAAAATGGGCATATTTTTTTTCTTATGTTTGAATCTCTTCTTCTTATAACATCGTCCGATGGGTTAATGGTTGTGGGTCATGGTGAGAAAAGTGAAGATGGAGAAGCAGAGCCTTATGATTCAACCTTTGGTAATTTTGGATTACCATATTAGTTTTCTGTATGAAGAAATTTCTCATCAAGCTTGATATATAGACTTTGAGACATTACACGTAAATTTTACACTTCTAGTCACACATTTAATCTCTGTGTCTAATCTAAAATATTTTGGTTTATATATATTCCGTAGAGAGGTAATGTTAGAATATAGGCTTTCAACTCAAAATCAATTGGTAATGAGTGGATTGGTCTATATCCCTTATATATTGTTTAAGATCCTTTCCAACTTCTGATATAGGACTTTAGTCCCTAATACGCCCTCTCGAGATGATGACTCTTGGCCATTAATCTCGGAATATTAGGTATTGAGCGGCGGGACCAAATTTTAGGTCGGGTCGAGTATCGATAGACCAATTTTTGGGTCAGATCAATTTGTGGATCGGGTTGGACAGTTTGGATCGTGGGCTCTGATACGATGTTAGAATATGGGCTTCCAACTCAAAACCAATTGGCAATGAGTGGATTGGTCCATATCCCTTATATATTGTTTAGGATCCCTTCCAACTTCCGATGTGGAACTTTAGTCACTAATAGGTAACTACAAAAGCTTTAGACCTTGCCTCTAGATTCCTCATGTATTCACCAAACCTTTTTTTTTTTGTCGGTAATTCATAAATATATTTCTAAAGTCCAAAGGCAAATACAAAAGGCCAAGCCCATGAGAGAATTACAGGAAGATTAACTGAAAAACATGATCATCAAAGGGCCACGCATCGAGAATTCAATCAACACCGTCAACCTTCACCGGACCGTCGTCAAACTCCGGATTAGCCGCCGCCAATCAGTCATCTAACGATGAGAATCTTCCGAATTGATCCTTTAATCCACTTCAAAATTCCTCAAGAAAACACCAAATGCAGGGGATCTCCATCATCGCTACACCCAAGTACTGATATAGGCTGAGATCCAACTTTGCTCGTGCATCTTGAGCAAAAGGAGAATGACGAAGATATTAATCCTCGAGACATTTGAGAAAACGGAGAAAATTTAGAAAAAAACCAGAGATCTCGAAGAGAATAAGCACGGATAGGAAAGAGATCGAAACTTGCAAAACAAAAAAAGTGAACCAACTTATAGTCGGTACTTACCAACACCGCAATCATACGATTTGTTAATAACAATAAAACAAATTTCTAAAAAATACACAACCTTAAAAAGCTCCAATAAACATAAAACGATTTTTTTTCCGAAAACACATAATCCTATAATTCATCAAGAACCATAATTTTTTTTAAAAGATGGAAGCCTTAACTATAACCATAAAATAGTGTTTTTAAAAAAGATGCAACCACATGATGGATTAATAAATAAAAAATAATTTTTTGAAAAAACAAAGTTTAGATTATTTAATAGCCATAAATGATTTTTTTTTGTTAAAAACGCAATTCTATGATGAATTAATTAAAACATCTTAGAATTTTAAATTAGCCATGAAATATGAATTGTCTAAACAATTTCATTATTTTTTTACATCAATAATTTTATGAATTTCTACAATAAAAATCAATAATTTTGAATAATTTGAAAATAATAGAATGACGTTTTTATCTTTCTTATGTTTTAAGTGAAATATTAAACCAATAGCAATGATTAATAAAATATTCAATGGGAGTAAAAGCTAAAAAATATATATATATATATATATATATATAGGCCAAACGGTTTATTTCGAAATGACTCAACCCAAAAAATAACTATAAAATATTTATTATGGAAATACATTTTTTTTTCTTTCACATACATCTTAATTTTTACTCGTTAGTATATAAATTAGATGCCTTGTTATATATTGTTGATATCTTTGCTTGTAACAAATATTTACCGTTTCCTATTACAAGTCTAACTATTTGATTACGTAAGTATATCTTCACAAGTACTTTTTTTTTTGAGAAAAATCTACACAAAATCTTTCAAAAGCATAAAGCTAAATATTGAATCACCCATAAAAAAGATGTATAATCTTCCAATTCGATGATTACTAGTTGAAGATAAAATTCGAAATACAAAACCAACATTTCAAAACATTCAACAACAAAACTCAAATTTAAAGTTTTTGTTTTTACCGATTCTTTGCGAAAAGCTTGTTGGTATCAAACACATTAGCATCAAAATATTCTTTATACGGATGATTCTCAGGAACCAGTCTTCGTACTGCTCGAATTTTAAAAACATAAAATTTAACCAAGACTTAAGAAAAACACTAAAACTTAAGAAAAAATAATTAAAAAAAAAAAATACTAAGCCAGAGAAGCCAATATATAACCAAGACAAAACGACCTCGTAAAATGCAAACTAAATGGATTCAAACTTCTATTAATCGATTATTATTATTACAAAACATGGATTGAAATTTTAATTACATTTAAAAAATATATGCATTTAAGAAATAATATGACTATATTTACACAATATTTAAGAAAATAACCAATTTGATACCGTAAATAACAAATACTACTACAAGGCAACAAAAACTCACAAGACGATACAATTTTGTATTTAGACATGAATCTTGTTAGTAAAAATGTTTTCCCTTCCACACTCATTTTACAGATTGGAACCATAGGTTTCCGTCTAACAAGTAGAAGAATCTCTAGATTTTTACATTATTTAAATCAATTCATTTGAAATTTAGCATATTTATATATAATAGCAAACCCAAACAAGTGTGGGTGTCTTTTCATCCTTAAATTTTGTAGCAATCTTAACGCGACTTCAATATTACGATGTATACAACCCAAAAAACTGCTTTCAAATATAAAGAATCAATGTTTTCGTAGAGAATTGTTAAATCCAAAAATTCACTATATGCACCACCCATTTCCGAAAAAATATATTTGGAAATTTCATTAGTTTTCTAGATTGAAATTTTATGATAATATCTGCATTATTCTAAAGAGATCCAAAATTCTTTACACAAATCAAGAATTTTAGGAACTTCATCAAAAGTAAAAAGATCTATATTTTAAAATAATAGAATGATATTTTTTAATCTATATTATGCTTTAAGTGAATTATAGAATCAATAGCCTTAACGAAATAATCAACGAATGAAAAACTAAAACATAAATATATATAGGCCAAACAGTTTTTTTTTCAAAAAGACGCAACTATTTAAAATAACCATAAGTGATTATTTAGAAAAGACACAACTCTTGACAAAACAGTTATAATGAAATGACGCAACTCTTTCTAAATAACTACTTAATGATTTTTTACGAAAAATCACAACCAAAAAATATTCATTTTCGAAAAGACGCAACTTGATTACTTTTGGAAAGACACAATTTTTGACGAAAAAATTATAATGATAAGACACAACTCGGTTGACAAAAAAAGATAAGACACAACTCTTGACAAAACGGTTATAACGAAAAGACGCAACTCTTGACAAAGCGGTTTTAACGAAAAGGTGCAACTCTTGAAAGTAATCATAAAGCGGTTTTTGTCGAGAAGACACAACTCTTCAAAATAATCATAATGCGGGTTTTTTGAAAAAAAAAATTCAGGCTCTAGCAAAAACCTATAAATAGAAGACGGTTTGCTATTATATTTAGATAGATTATAAAAAATTATATAGCTATCAGAAAAATCACAGTTTGTGACAAATATCAAAATCTTTGAATATAAATAGTGTTTAAGTCCAAATAAAACCTGGCCCAGGGTATAACTTATAAGTGGCCGGACAAAACTTTGCCACAGACAGAAGATGTTACGAAGATAGCGTCAGTCGTAAGACCCAGAAAATGGACTGGTCCGTATCAGATCTTTGCCCATCGTTAGATCATGCATATGCATCATCTCTCTTGTCAACAAACGTACGAAGTCTTTCTTCAGGCAAATTGAAAAAAAACAAATTAATGTGGCTTCGGAGATTCATTATTAAAAAGAAAACGTAAGAGCCATAACAAATATGCATTTGAATATGAAAACAAGCCAGCAAACACATTTTATTTGGGTCACGACATATGCAAACGCAGAAGATTCTCTCTCAAATCAAAACACTATTTGTAAATGTATTGTATACTTCTATTATCAGTAAAATCCAAAACATATTTTTTTAAAAAGTATTATACTTCTGTTATTTGTAATGTACGGTATACTTGTATACTTTTATTAAAAGTTTTGGTGCAGCAAATAGGAGGAAAGTGTTGACTCACCTACCAAGATTAATTACATAAATCCTAACAAACAATTTTTTTATATTGATTATTGAAAGATGTTTTACAGGTGAGTTTTTTAAGTATAACATAGACAAGTTTCTTTAACGGTAAACCCAATTTGTCCGCTCGGTTTTAATAAGATTAGAGGAGATATACTTTTAAACAGATTGGGTGATTCTTTACATTCTTTAATTCAATTGTTTTGTTTTCTTTCACAATCATTGAATATTGTTTTGTGAGCGTTAAGTTTCGCCCTCCGGACCACTTTACATATTTTGATCAAATGACATCATTTTCACTTTTACATAACCAAAGTCTTTGATCATTTTACTTTTATATATATCCGGAACCAATTTACTTAAGTCAATTTTTGACACCAATCCATTTGACATTGATAGTATTTTTGAGTTTGCTTTAATTTGTACTAATTAAAGAGACGTAAAGAATCATCCAATCCATTTTACATTCTTCTTAAACTTTGTCCATTAGGTTAAATCTTATACTATTCACGTAATTTGCAACCTCCATGCAAAATACGTAATCAAACTTCAATGGAATTGTTGTGTCGCTTGTTCTCTCCTCCTTTTACCTTATTACATACCAAAAATCAGCAATACTAACATCTTATCACGGTAACAAAAGTTTTCTTTGTCATTGCAATTTTGTCAATACTAATTAGGCGTTATAGACTTTCTTCACAGAGAAAAACAAAAAGAGAAAAGAACAAAAGAGAAGCAAAAACAAGCAAAGATTCCTTTTCTCTCTTTCTCTTAAATTAATACATTAGTTTAAACCAAGTTACTTGGGT
This sequence comes from Arabis hirsuta, assembly GCA_964056655.1. Taxonomy (NCBI): domain Eukaryota; kingdom Viridiplantae; phylum Streptophyta; class Magnoliopsida; order Brassicales; family Brassicaceae; genus Arabis; species Arabis hirsuta. The sequence continues at coordinate 29,971,773 of OZ053299.1, forward strand.
TACAACTAATCCCTGCTTACAATATTCCTCCAGACTTTTCTCATGGCTCCTTCCTATAGATACCTTCTATACTTACACTTATATGCACACAATACATATATACACGTGTGTACATACAAATTTCATTTGAGTCTGCATAGGTATAAATATATATATATGTCCTATGTCTTTATTATACGACGCAGCCCCATTTGGCCATTTCCTAAAAGTCTCTAGACTATGTCTAAAAAAAAAAGTACTCCCTCCATTTCAAAATAATTGTTATTCTAAAAGTTTTCACACAAATTAAAAAAACATATTAAAAATCTGTTTTACCCCTAATTAATATAATATTTTATTTGATATAAATAATTAATAAGTTTAAAGGTAAGGATAAAAATTAAAAAAAGTCATTAATATGCATTGAAATTGCAAAATGACAAATAATATGAAACAAAAAATTAACGCTCGAATGTCAACTATTTTGGAACGGAGGGAATATTGTTCTCTCTATCTATGCTCATATATACTTTCTTTATGTGTCTCTGTCTATCTATCTCTCTCTTTTTCATACATCATTTACATAAGTTTTCTCTTAATTAAGACAGCTTGAGAGAGAAAGAAAGAAATGGGGAAGATGACCAAATCTGGAGAGAGACCAAAACAGAGACAAAGGAAAGGGTTATGGTCACCTGAAGAAGACCAGAAGCTCAAGAGCTTCATCATCTCTCATGGCCATGCTTGTTGGACCACTGTTCCCATTCTAGCTGGTCTTTTCTTTAACTCTAAAATCCTTTCATTAGACTGATCATCTAGTCCTTATCATTATTGTTAATCTCATTCATAATTATTATGGCAGGATTGCAAAGGAATGGGAAAAGCTGCCGATTGAGGTGGATTAACTACTTAAGACCAGGACTAAAGAGAGGAACTTTTAGTGCAGAAGAAGAAGAGACCATCTTGACTTTACATTCTTCCTTGGGTAACAAGTAAGAATGAAAAAAATCCCTTTTTCATTCAGTAGTTGTTTTTTTTTTCATTTGGTTTTTTTTTATTTGGGCGTGATTAGGTGGTCTCGGATTGCGAAATACTTACCAGGAAGAACAGACAACGAGATTAAGAACTACTGGCACTCCTATCTAAAGAAAAGATGGCTCAAATCTCAACCACAACTCAAAACTCAGAGATCAGACCTCACAAAATCTTGTACTTCACTTCTTTCTTGCGAGAAAAGAAACCCGGAAACCGAAGCCCTAGACCACGTGATCTCCTTCCAGAAATTTTCAGAGAAGCCATCTTCATCACCATCACAAGAAAGCAACAGAAACATGATGATGAACAACAACAGCAATAACTTGCCAAAGCTGTTCTTCTCTGAGTGGATCAGTTCTTCAGATCCACACATAGATTACTCCTCTGCTTTTACAGATTCCAAGCACATTAATCAAACTCGGGATCAAATGGATGACGAAGAACTGATGATGATCAACAATAGCTACTCTTCTCTTGAGGACGTCATGTTACATAACGAGTTTCCACAGCCTGATCATGCGTTTGCAAATTATTATTCTTCTGGAGATTTCTACATCAACGGCAACCAAAATTACGATTAAACGTGAATAAAGAACAATGGATATGATTGTAAGAGGAACAAAAACAAGTTCCTTGCGTTACAAGTTACGAACAAACAAAAATCTGCATATATAGATTAAACATGAACAAAGAAAAGTTATTCTGTGCAATTTTTATGGTTTAGTTTTTTTTTTTTCACGATAATCTGTATATATACAGAAAGAATAATTATTTGTATGTTCAATGTTATTTATTTTCACGTCTCTTTCTTTGCCTGTCTTCCTTTTTCTCCATAGAGTTTAAGTTTACTGTTGTCGTAGACTAGCTTAAACGACATTTCAAAGTCAAATTATATATAACTACTAGGATTTTTCATCTATACACACTTCCTCTTATTATTATTTTTATTTACAAAATATATTACTTGGTCGTTGAAATTAGATAATCATCAGTCATTATCAAGCTTGCTTTGAATAGAACAAGAATAACGAGAATAATGATCGTCGCTGGTGTCCATTTCAACGCAATATCCTGCAAAATTTGTAAAGATAAATTAAACATAAATAACTATATATAACCATACTTGCTTCTTTTACCAAAAGGATGGTGGCCTACTGGTAACACAAGATGTTAGTTCCTTTGTGCCACAAGGGAGTTGGTTCCCTTATGTCCCGGGTTTAAACCCTCTTTGAGACGGAGTGTTATTTTTTAAATCGGAATATCAAAATACTGTCTACGGGTACCGAGATTATAAGCCACAGGTTTGGAACTCCCACGGTTTATATAAAAAAAACTATATATAACCAAATTCAATAAATTGAATTGAAAGTGTGAAACTTTAGTCCTAATTTGATGAACAATGTCTGTTATTTTCTTCATATACGATACCTCTAGACATCGTGAGCTCCAAGTAGTTGAAACAGAAGTCCCAATATCCGAAGATGTGCTTTCTGATGTTTCTTGCAATATAAAAAGATTACAAAACTTAGTTTTTAAAGTGAAAAAATGTTCGTTAATTTCCTTGGGGAAATTTTTTAGAACAAGTACCTGAAAGTTGTCGTCTTTGAATTAACTCATTCAGATGCTCAGTGACTACATCAAGTTCTTGTTTCCGTGAAGCGTTCAGCTTCGATAGATTAGCCTGTGTTCTCGTATCCACATATTGTTTCCTTATTCTTCCTATGATCTTACCAAACTTCACAAAGCTATAGGGTTTTGAGATTGTTTGGATCAGTGTTGTATCTCCTATATTTTCAAATTCCTTCTGAAGATCATGCAGGTAATGAAACAATAGCTTTCTTGGGTACGAAGAATCAGATAGCGCGATGTAACATATCTTCTTTTCCGCCAGGAAGCTTCACAGTTTCAGAACACGTACGAGAGATTAATATTAATGAGTAAATTGAAAAATTAAAGAAGGAGATTGAGCAGAATTATTAATAATTAATATTAAAAGATACTGGAAAGAATGATGATCGAGCAAGATGGTCATCTTTGGATGTAACCATGAATCCTTGGAGATTTGTTTTAAAAGGAATTCGGCTTGTTGCTTGTAGAACAAGAAACTAGGGTTGTCTTGTTGGTTTACATAGGTTTGATCTTGTGCAAGAGGCAATCCATCTTCAATCCTACCAACTATCGTTAGCTTCACCATTACTATTTCTTGAGTTATTAAGAATAATGGGTCACTCTTATGCTAATATGGCATATATAGAAACAACGAGAGAGAGAGAGAAGAGAGAAGGCCTGAAGATGAAGATATTCCATTTGGGTATGTAGAAGAAACAGAGGGCAGTGGTGTGAAGTTAACGAATGAAGACTTTGGGGAAAAACTGAAAACAAAAGAATTAAAGATTGTGGTTTCTTTCTTGTTCAAAAACATAACTTTTAAGTCTTTAAGGGAGGGGGAAAGAATATTAACTAGTTTTCCTACAAAATTACTAGAGTAGAGATGCTCATTTCTGATTTCGGTTAACTTTTGAATATTATTAAGTTTTTTTAGTTTTTCGGTTAATGAATAATATTATACAAGATGAAATCTAATATAGTACGGATTGGTTTGTCAAAGAAAACCATATTTTTCGATGAAATTTTAGTTTATATATAATTCAGTTCGAATTCGGTTTTTCATTTTGAAAAAAAAAACTAAATCCATTTTAACCATATTATGATTTTATTTGGTTTAAAAACGATTATTTAGGTTTTGATTTTGAATAAATCAATTACTAGTTTTGTTTATGATCGATTTCTTTAGATTGAACATCTTGGTTGAAGTTCTCTCATAGAATAACAGTATACTTCATCATCCATGTGAACGTTTTGTTTTTGTAATATCGAGTGTCTTTCTTTCCGTTTGGCAAGCACATGCCTTTACATCTACTTATATTTATAATAAAAAGTTTGTGGGTGCTTGCCATATTGGATATATTTTTCTTCCTAACCTTAGTTCTCTAATTTAATTTATAACCTTTATGTTGGTATAATACTTTATGATTTTTTCTATAGTGCTTAGGGCTAGGCAAACGAATATTCGGATTGGGTTCGGGTCGATTCCTATCGGGTATAGGTTATGTCGGGTCTATAAATTTTAGATCCACATAGAAACCTGTAAAGTTTCGGGTTGGGTATAGGTTCGGGTCTTACGGGTACAGGTTCGGGTCGGGTCACAATTAATTGTATCTGTAAATACTCAAAAACATTCGGGTACAGGTTCCGGTTCAGGTTCTTTTATCCAAAGCTACAAAAAATAACCTGTAAATACCCAGAAAAATTTAGGTACATGTTCGGGTACAGGTTCAAGTTCAGATTCTTTTACCCAAAGGTACAAAAAATAACCTGTAAAGACAACAAATATCCGAACCCATAACCATAACATGCATTTGAAACTCATAAGACCATAACATTAAGAGACTTATAACTATAACTAAACAAAACATATATAATCTAAATATTAAGTAACAAAACATTCGGGTTTTTTTCGGGTCTCGGGTAGGAACCTGTACCCGAACCTGTACCCACGGGTAGCACTCTAACATACCCAGCAGGGTAAAACACAAATACCCATACCCAATCAGAACCTATATTTTCGGGTCGGGTACAAATTTGGATATTCGGATCTGGTTATTGTGCCCAAGCCTAATAGTGCTTATGAAAATATATACAATTGATTGTTAAATTATGTCAAAGATATTTTAGTTGGCGGTGGTCGATCTGTTTCTAAGACATCTTTAATCAATTCTGGTTACAGACTCTGTTGTACATGGGAAAATAGCCTATTTAGACCCGAACTATTGTCGTCGTGCATTTTTGTACCTGATTTTTTTACTTTTGGCTAATTTATACCTGAACCCCCAACTAATTCAAATTAAATACCCAAAATATAATATTAGTGTCGATTTAGACCTTGACCAACTCATCGTTAGTCAATGTTAACGAAACAATGACATGGACGACACGCAGACAAATCGCTCGGTTTCGTTTGTTTAAAACGACGTCATTTCTTACACGTATCGTTTTGATTTGGGGAAAACTGAAATTAAAAACCCTAAATCCCTAAATTCTTATTATCCCATTCTTCATTCTCTCATTCTCGACAAAGAACACAAACTCAAATTCTGAAAAATTTGGAATTGATGAATTAGGATTAGAGAGGAGAAAGAGTGTGTTGACTAGCAATGACTTGGTCAATGTTTGGGTATTTAATTTGAATTTGTTGGGAGTTCGAGTTTAAATTGGCCAAGGGTAAAAGATCAGGTACAAAAATGCACGATGACAATAGTTCGGGTCCAAATAGGCCATTTTCCCTTGTTGTACGTACATGCAAGTTTAAATAAGTTACCAACAAGTGACTAACTTCTACTTGGTAAACCTTTTAGGAATTGATGGAATATACTTAAATGAAATATGGATGAATGGAATTGAAAAAATAATGGAATAAATCTATCCCATTTATTCCTCATCAAAATTGTAGGGGAATATTTTCCTTTGAATTTTGTATAGAATTGATTATTTTTTGTGGGATAAGTGGAATGTTCATTCCGTTTATCTTATCACAAATGATAAACTTTTATGTGAAATAAATGAAATGCTCTATTCCATTTATAACAAATGACATCCATTTGCATCAGTAGGGACATCCAAAAAAAGTGGAATGCACTATTATGAGAAACACTCAAAGTTATATAAATCCAAAAAACTGACCAACTTCTTTCACTGTGCTCTTGCACAAAAAGTTTGGTCTATGGCCCCGTTCAAAGCACTTATCGATTCAGCCACAATAACTGATTTTCAAACAGTAGTAGCAGCCTCCAAACACTGGATTTGTCTTCCTCCAACAGGGTTAGGAACAAGAACCCTATTCCGTGGCTCTGTTGGTCCATTTGGTCTGCGAGAAACTATCTAATCTTCGAAAACAGAGTTTTTTCGCCACCTGAAACACTTCTTAAGGCATTGGTTGAAGCTAGAGAGTGGCAAGTGGCCCAGATTGCAAACCAAACCCAAACCGCTGCACAAATTACAACAAACCTGACATAAGAACCACCAGATTGCATTATTACACACACAGATGTAGCCTGGAGCTCGGAAATAAAATCTGCAGGTCTTGGATGGATTTTTCTTTATGATAAAGTGGAAATTTCTAGGAATTTTTTCGCAGAACCGTTTGTGTTATCCCCCCTGATGGCTAAAGCGTTAGCTATTCGAGCTGCGTTATCACATGCACAGATGATGGGATACACAAAACTTTGCATTAAGTCTGATGCTTGAGACCTAGTCTGAGCCATTAACATCCGGGAACAGCGCAAGGAGCTCCACGGGCTCCGTAGCGACATCTATTCCTTAGCAACTTCATTTGTTGCTTTATCTTTTAATTTTATTCCTCGTCTTCACAATGTGATGGCTGATACCTTAGCTAAGAAGTCCCTTCGTGACTTCATAAACTTAAACTCTCCCCTGTAATCGGCTTAACTTTTTATTAATGGAAGCGTTGTTAAAAAAAAAAAACACACACACATTTGATTTGAAATTTATTCATATTTCCAAGAAAAAAGTTAAATATATATCTATTGAGTGACATTTGAGTTTGTTTTTTTAGAATGTGATCCACGTCAACTTTAAATTTTAGTTATTCATTTGTTATTTTAAATCTACTATTTTTTTTTAAATCTCCTTGATTAAATGGTTTGAGCAAGAGTTCATTAATGTTTCTACACCAAAAGATCTGTGGTTCGAATCTCAGAATATGCAATCTATTATTATAGTTACAGATTAATGGAGAAATGTTTGGAGGAGATCTTCAGAGTGGAGCATGGTAGAATCGTTTGGCATAGATCAAATCGGTAGATTTGTCTATTGTAGAATCGTCAATGTAACCGTTCTCATAATTTATAATAAAATAATAATAAATCCATACATTAAAAAAAATCTACTGTTTTTAATGCTAACAATGCTAAGGGAAAATATCAGTATATTGTATAACATAAGAAATAATAAAACTAATAGACATCGTATGATTCGTATATTTATTCGATTTGATATTGTTCACAATTTTAAATTTGACACTATCGTAGTTAGGTCAATACAAATACTTCAGAAATTTATTTGAGAAGACACTTAAATGCTCCAAAGATGGAACTGATTATTTGGTGGAAAACTAAATTCCGCATTTTACGTAATGCGAGACACACACATTGCTTGCTTCTCACATTTTGTTCGTGTCATCTACTCTACATTTTTTTCCTTGCCCTAAGCTTTTTTTCTTTACTACTTAATTAATTGTTTAAGTTTGTAGTTAATCAACAATATTAGTCTTTTAGTATTAGAAATAGAAATAATAGAATTGAACATTGAAACAAAACTTCTCCTTATTAGCTTATCTTGATAACATGCTCAATTTTGGTTTATAATTAAAAAAATGTCAAACTATCTACAAAAAAATATTTCACTATTTATAATTACAATATCCATGTTTCTTTTGTGAATTATGTTATTGAATAAGAAACTCAGTCCTTGTTCCAAAAAAAAAAAAAACTCAGTCTAAAATATCTTAACATATCATGTTATATATTGCGTGCGAAGCTTCATTTTACATGGAAAAGGAAGGAAAAGTGTGATAAAAAAAAATTATATATAAAGGTTAGAAATTCTACTACGACAAGTTTTTTTTATATATTGGGTGTAAATGATAATCATATAATTTTTACTGAATTACTGTTGAATTATAGAATTTGCTGAATTAATATTGATTTCTTGCAGAATTTACTGAATAATATCAAACTTAAATGGTAAAGGCAGAATTTGCTGAATTTGGTGAATTTTTCTAAAAAAATAATTAATTTTAAAAAAGTAATTAAAATTTTTTTTCAAACTTAAATGGTTAATTATTATTGACCAATCAAAAAAATATTGTAAAATACTAGTGCTCATTAAATATTTAATAAAGTTAAAAAGTACCTAGTATTGTCAAAACATCTTATATTTTGAAAAAACTTCCAAAACATCTTATATTTTGAAATGGATATAGTAGTAATTAGGGCTAGATCGGATCCAGATCCAAAAATAATAATTAAAAAAAACAGAAAAACCAATTTGTAAAAATTATTTACGAAAATTTTGAATGATATTTTAAAAAATAAATATCTTACTATAAAAGGAATTAAAATCAATATATATATATATATATATATATATATTTATATAAAAATAACTAAATATATATAAACATAAATATTTATGGACTTAAATGGTAGCAGCGGAATATGCTAAATCTGATGAATTTTTGAAAAATTAATTAATTAAATAAATTAATAGTTTGATAAAAAAAAATACATGATTTATAAAATATAAATGTTTTGCTAATGAAATTAAATTATTTCTTATTAAACGTAGTTTGTAAAATATTACATTTTAAAACATTTTTATAATGTTATAAAAAATATCAAATTTTTAAAACATATACTTGTGCAACTTCATTCATTTTATATATATATATATATCAATAACTCAATAATTCATTAATGAAACGTATTCCATATTTGTTGTTTTATTCCCTCTCGTATTATCTGCATATGAGCTCCTACTGTTGTTCTCTCTTCATTATGTAGAAAGTCTTCTTCTGCACCTTCCCCACTTTCTCCGTTGTTATTAATCTGTTCTCACGGGATTTCAGTAGTGTGCAAGACATCATCAAAATCAATGTCTAGAATTTGAGAAAGGCGAATGAAGTTATGCAGTCCAGCTGTGGCTATGATTATTTTGTTTTGTGTCTCGACATCGTATCTTGGGAACTCTGATAAAATCCTCCACTTTTTATTCCAAACTCCGAATGTTCGTTCGATTACAAAGCGCAACGAAGAATGCCACCGATTAAACAACTCTTCTGCACCTCTAGGGGGGGGGGGAGGAACCATCTTGAAAATGCGGTAAATGATACCTATGACCTCTAAATGGAGCTAAAAATCCTTGCGTGTTAGCATAACCAGAATCTACAAGATAGTATTTCGAGGACGGAGGAGTTGGAAAAGTTGGGTCACGCTCCATTGCATACGACAAAACTCTTGCATCATGTACAGATCCAGGACATCCAACAAATATGTAAGTGAATAACATATCCAAGTTGCATATTGCCAAAACATTAATGCTTGTCTGTGAATGTCTGTTATAAAAACGAACAGCATCCTCACCAGCCACCATTACTGTACAATGATTACTATCCATTGCACCAATAAAACCATTAAAATAAGGCCAATAATTATGATTATCTCGTAAACCTCAAGGTACCTACCGGAGTTGTTCGGGTGTCTGCTTCCTAAGCAATCTACCAGACAGTTTCGTGCATGCTTTTAGGCACTCTTTGAATTTACTTCCAACTATCTCTTGTGTCCGTCCAAACAAAAGTCCTACTGAATGTTGAGTCATGTTATGACCACATATCACAAAAAACATCGCCACAATTTCTTCTACAGATATGTTTTTTGTGCATTTCATTCCATACTCTGTACGTAATATCTCACATAGCCGTGTGAACACCTCGATGCACATTCTCAAGAGATGTAAGCAATCTCTTGGATAGTTGTAAAGCCTTGTCTGAATGTTGCACCATCCTAATCTCCATTCAGACCCCATTGGTTGTCGACGATAATACTTGTTATAGTAATCTATAATAGGCCTAAAGAGTGTTTCCATGATATACATGTGCTCAAGACAAATTAGCTCAAGTAACTCATCTTTTGTGAGATTACTCGATCGTTTTAATTTTTCCGACTTTAATCGCTCAGTTGGAAACAATGATAATGATGGCGAAATCTAAATGAATAACTATTTTAATTTATTTTTAGTGTACAATATATTAGTTATCTTTCGTTTACTTAAACTATATCATGTTATGTAATTTTTAAAGTGTTCTTTAATGAAGTTGTTTTTATGTTCAGGTTTCTCGCATTATTGAGTTACATTGAACAAAAAAGGTTACTCAAAAATAATGAAGAGAGAATTCATTTTCTAGAAGGGGTGACAGGTTACGATCGGTCTGGTACATTTCGTGGTAGTCCATGAAAACGTCAACTCAGTGGTTCGAGTGAACCAAGTAGTAGAGAATCCGTTGGTAGTGGATCAGGTTCTCCAGGCATAGGAGGATTTGCCCAATTTGGTGGTGCTGGCTTTACAAACATTGGAGGGACTTCGTATCTGGGTGGCACTGGTTTTTCAAATACTGTGGGTGGTGCTGGTTTTTCACATTTTCGTGGTTCTGGCACGCCAAACCAATTCGGAACAAGACACGGATTTCAAGTTCCAAACTCCAACCCACAATTTCTGATGATGCCTACCAAAAATCTGTAAATTTCTCTATGTCTTCTAGGTCATTCAACTTTAACCAAGATTGAAACAACCCGACCCAAAAATTTAAAATTTTTCCCTCCAGATTACTATCATCACAGATACTAATCCTCAATGGGTCAACAACCAAGCAACGCGGAACAATAAACCATCAACAACAGGTTCCAATTTAACAATCCCATACTTTATTAAATATCAAATCGTTCAACCAATCAACCAATATCCAATAACTAACAACCTAACAATTCCATAAACGACAAACACAGCGAGACCCTAAATCATCTCTTCTTCCTCGCCACGATTCCACGATCACATTTTCTCTTTACCTGCAACACATGGCAAAAAGAGTTGCGTGAGTATTATCATAAATACTCAGCGACGCGGTCATCCCATCTACAGGCTAATTAAGCACAAGTATAAACCAAAGATACAATACCAGGATGATCACAGAACAAGCATACACGGAACAAACATCACGAACCCACACAGAAGCACTGTGTCGATCGACACAACCTTTAGGTGTCGATCGACAGACTGCGCTATGTCGATCGACACACCACCATGGTATCGATCGACATGATGCCTCGTGTCGATCGACACACCACCCTGGTGTCGATCGACACGACGTCGCAGAACCCAGAAACGAGTCTGTCCTCACACGACTCGAATCTGTCGCGAGCCATCGAGTTTCCTGCACAATTCCATTCACAAAGCACACAAAAACCACCACGCAATCGCATTCTATCAAGGAAACTTAACTTAAACAGCACATAAATTAGGTAATATTACTAGAAGTATACAAATTTTTTTATTATTACTGATTTATTTTAAATGTCCAGCGTGCCCTTGTAATTACGTTATGACAAAAAACCTAATTACAAGAATGCCATTACTTTTGAGTGCCACGTCAGATAAAATCCAGCGCCACATAGGAAATCGCTGACGTGTATTAATGAACTCAGCCGTAAAGCATTACGGCGGTATTGACGGCTGAGTTATATATACGATGTGGCTGACTTACAAAAAATGACTGATTTACATATACAAATAAGCCAAACGATACGGCTGACTTACAAAACGTGGCTGATTTAAGATCTTCTGGCTGACTTAATATTTATGTGACGGCTGAGTTTAAAAAAATCTGCCTGATTTATGAGCTAATGGCTGACTTACGTACATATATGACGGCTGATTTGTACATCGGCTGGTTGAGATATGTTTCTCACGATGACGGAATGATCATCGACTGGCTGTGTTACTAAACGGACGGCTGACCTATGAAAGATTGTTACGGCTGATTTAAGTATAATTAACGTAAATCAGCCGTGTTTAGCTTGATTAATAGTAAACTCGGCCATATTACGTCTGATTTATTAGCGAAAGATTAATTACTACAATAACATTCATTTGACGGCTGATTTATTGGACGATACAGCTGACATAATATTTTCCAGCTGATCTACACCTTTTTATGGCCTCTTTTCGAACCCGATTTTTGTTGTTTTTATTACTGAAATAGTTTTCACGTAGCAACTGACTTACATATGCATTTGATGACTGATTTAGTTAGGCTGATTTACGTTTTCATTTTGTGGCTCACTTGCCATATAAGCAAAAAATTAATGACATCAAATCCGATTTTCTATGTCATCAGCTCCTATTTTCCATGTCATTTTCCATGTCATTGTTAGAGTTTTATGTTGTGACGCTGTGTCTTCTTCTTCTTCATCTATTTATCTTCTTTATCATCTGATACCCAGAAACTTAATCGTCTTCTTCCACATTATTTTTTTTTCATTGATCTTTGTTCGAGATCTTATGGATCCGGTAATTATTGTTTCTGGTAATTGGGTCAAGAAAAACAGATACGTATTCAACGCCGACGGTAGAGGGTGTAGAGTTTTGTATTTAAATGATGAAACAACACACGACGAACTTGTGAAGTCTGTACTCGATGATTACGGATTGAACGAGTCGAGCCATCAGATTCAGCTGAGCTACATGTTCTCGAATAAAACTTTGAAAACAATGGCGCACGATACTCCACCAGTTTACGTCTCTAATACTTGACAGATGATAGGTTTTCTAAGCCTAAGGAAATTCGAACAGATATGTCTCTGTGTAGAGATTACGGAGAAAAAGGAGAGCCAAATTAGTCGGAATGTCGAAGTGAGAGAGCAGAAGAAAAGGTTATTCAGTTACGGTGGTTTCAGTAATGATAATTGTCCTGGTGGTGAAACAAAATACGAAGATAAACGCGACGATGAAGACATGGATTGCACAAGTAAAATGGAAGGTGAAGAATACGAAGTAGGCGGAGAATCCGAAGTACGCGGAGAATCCGAAGTAGGCGAACAAGACGAAGAAGATGACGAATTTGAAAGCCGATTTGATATGTTTGACGACTCGGATGGTGCTTCATCTGAAGATGATAACTTCAGTTCATATGGTGAGTCTCCAACACAAGACGAAGATTCACCGACCCTACCGCCTAAGAAGAGAGCTCACAACATGTCGGTGAGCGGATCGGAAAGGAATCCAGAGGTTCTAAGGTTGGAGATGTCTTCGCTAAACCTCGCGGTAGGGCAACGATACGAGAGTAAAGCCGATTTGGAGAAACGACTGAAACTTCTTATGGTGAGAGATCAATTTGATTTTTATGTAGACGTATCCAATTCGGACACACTCATTGTTAAGTGTTGGGTTGATGGATGTCTCTGGAGAGTTCGTGCTTCTACACAAGGGGAATTACCGGCATTTTATGTTCGTATTTACGATTCGGAGCATACATGCTCTGTAACTGAGCGTTCTAATCGATCTCAACAAGCAACACCAGATATTTTAGGCCAGTTGTACAGGGAGTATCTCGGCGACGTTGGTCCGTCTGTTCGACCTAAGAGTGTTGGAATAACTATCAATAAGCATTTTGGTGTAAAGGTAATAACTAGTACGTTGCAGCTGACTTATTTGTATAGTACAGCTGATTTATTAGTACGTTGCGACAAACTTCTATTTCAGCTGATTTTTTAGTACGTTTTGGCTGACTTATTTTTATATTACAGCTAATTTATTTGTACGTTGCGACTGATTTCTATTTCAGCTAATTTATTGGTAAGTTGCGGCTGACTTTACGTTTTCCGTGTGGACAGATGGATTATTGGAAATCACATAGGACGCTAAAATTTGCAAGGGAAATCGATATGGGAACTCCTGAGAGTGGGTTTGAAGATTTGCCTCCTTACCTATATATGATAAGAAGGGCAAATTCGGGTACGGTTACGCGTCTTCAAATTGATGAATTTGGAAGATTCATGTATGTGTTCCTTGCGTTTGGTGCGAGCATAAATGGGTTTTCTTTCATGCGCAAAGCTGTCATTGTCGACGGTACGTTTCTTAACGGTAAATACAAAGGGACACTTCTCACAGCACTAGCTCAGGATGGTAACTTTCAGATTTTCCCAATAGCCTTCGGTGTGGTTGAGACTGAAAATGATGATTCATGGCATTGGTTTTTTACGCAACTAAAAATTTTGATTCCTGACGATGAGGCTCTTGCGATTATCTCGGACAGGCATAATTCGATAGGAAAAGTAATTGGAAATGTGTTTTCGTTGGCTTCTCGTGGAATTTGCACTTACCATTTATATAAGAACATTTTGCAACAGTACAAGGGAAAAGATGTCTTTCGTCTGGAGAAGAAAGCGGCAAAATGTTTTAGGGTTTCTGACTTTAATACAAGGTTCGAGGAGATTGAAGCGATTAATCCTGAACTTCATGACTACCTCCAAAGAGCTGATGTCCGACTGTGGGCGCGTGTTCATTTCCCGGGCCAAAGGTACAATTTGATGACTACGAACATAGCGGAATCAATGAATAGAGCACTGTCAAATGCTAGAAGTCTTCACATTGTTCGACTATTAGAATCGATACGGGTTATGATGACCAGATGGTTTGAAAAACGGAGAGAGGATGCGAAATCGCAGCCAACCATGCTTTCGCGTGGTGTCGAGAAACTACTACATGTAAGTCAGCCATTACAGTTCATAAGTTAGTCGTTATTGTTCCATAATCCAGCCTTTATGATAAGTCAGCCATTGCAGTTCATAAGTCAGTCGTTATTGGTCCATAACCCAGCCGTAATGTTTTAATAATTTTTTATGTATTATAAATAGGGTCGTGTGATTGCCGCCAGACTTATGACGGTACAAAGGATTGATCCTTATCATACGGAAGTTACATATGGATTGTCTTTGCATATTGTGAATTTGGAAACAAGAAAATGCACATGTCGGCGTTTTGAACACGAGAAATTACCATGCGTGCATGCAATCGCAGCTGCCGAGGATAGGAAAATTTGTCGTATATCCTTGTGCAGTCCTTACTACTACAGCAGTTATTTGGTAAACGCATACGCTGAGTCGATCATGCCCATAGATTCAGCGCTCCAAGTTCCAAATAACGTTGCTAACCAACCGTGCTTGCCCCCGCTTGTTCGTCAACAACCAGGAAGGCCTAAGAAAAGTAGGATGAAATCTGCTTTAGAAGTTGCCCTTGAGAACAAACGTCATAGGAAACGACACGCATGTTCTCGTTGTAAACAGCCTAGGCATAATGCAAAAACTTGTCCGATTTAAAAGTGTTGTTTGGATATGTATGGATTTGTGTTTTTGTTAATGTGATAAATCAGCCGTAAAGATTGAATTATTCTCAATAAATGACTGACTTATGATTACAATACAGTTGATTATCAATAAACGACAATGAGATTGAGTTAGATGAGGAAGACATTTTTTTCAAAATTTAAGAAGACGAAGATGGTAACTCGTCCAAACGCGTAATATTTTAAAAAAAATTAGAGTTCCCAAAAGAAATTAGAGTTTCCAAGAGATTAATCATTACTCCTAGTATATGGAGCCATATATATGTCAGTATAGCATCTCGAGAATACGAAACATCGCATGTTAAAATTGAATAAGTAATGTTTTTTTTTCCGCCGAAATACGAATCTACGCGAGATAAATTACACGTTTCGGCTGACTTATATGCACTTAACGTCGCGAGATAAAATTGAATAAATAAATATTTTTTTTTTTCGCCGAAATACGAATCGTCGCGAGATAAATTACACGTTGCGCGGCTGACTTATATGCACCTAATGGCCGACTTAAGGCACGTTCAATATGACTTATATATTGAAAGAGAACCTATACCTCAAAATTATTTATCTCGAGTTTAGGGTATGACACTTTTAATACTTTATACGGCTGAAGAAAAAAAGTTTTAGTTTCATCCAAAAGAAAAAAAACAAGCAATATAGTTTCATAAAAAAAAAAAAAACACACTAAGTTCCATAACTTGAGCATCATGCCTCGATCTTGGAGCAGAACTTGAGCATAGGAGGAGATGCTTTGTCTTCCCAAACCAACTCCAGCACAAAAGATTCGTACGCCTTAACACCAATAGCCTTGAAGAATTCTCTAATCCCTGAACCAAAGCGCAACCTCATCCGTATGTCTGGCACACATAGATACACTGGCCAGTCTACTCCATGCTGGTCCAAAAGAGTAATCTCTTTCCCTCCTGCTTTTTCCATCTGGTGAGCCCTAGTGAAGCTCAGTGGAATATGCTGCATAAGAAAGAGACAATAAGCTCTTGACAAAGCATCAATAACGACAAAAATTGAATAACAAAATTCCTTCAAGAGAGTTTACTTAAAATTACAAGTCTAGAATCTTTGAGACTAGCTGGTGTGACAGTTATTGTCACAAATCGGTTTTCACTTTGACTACTCTCACCGGTTTCTCTCTTCTTCTCTTTGTCCTCCTCCTCCTCCTCCTCCTCCTCCTCCCCCTCCACATCATCATCATCATCGACGTTGTTGCTAGACTGTACATATTGAATCTCACAGCAATTAGGTCCAAGACCAGTGACGTGGAACAAAAATTCTCCTTCGTGTCTGAAAATGACGAAGTCTCCGACTCGGAAATCATGAGCAAATGCGAACTCTTTCCATCCAAAGGTGAGTCTCCGACCTTCCATCTTCACCTTCCATGTTTTTTCAGACGCGTCCGACTTAAGGTCCATCATATTTCTTTAGTTTCTTCCTTCTATGTATTTCGAGAAGAACTTTTCCGGAATGCTCTGCAACCAAGACATTGAGATATATATATATATATATATATATATATATAGAGAGAGAGAGAGAGAGAGAGATGGAGGGAAGAAGGGAGATTACATACGAGGTGGGAGTAGAAGCCGGGAAGAAGAGGTTGAAAAAAATGTGAGTTTGTAGGAGATTTACATACTTGATCCGCCATTATGGAAGTTGGAAAAGGAGTTTCAAAGATAAGAAAACCCTAAGTTTATGAGTGCTGTTCGTAATCCTCCTCTTACTTACATGGTTCATACATAAAGATTACACTAATAAATATTAGTTGACTAACCATTGTAAGTTGTGTTCAAAAACATTGAAAACTAACGACAAGGCATTTAAGTTTTTAGTGGAATATTTAAAAAAGATTAGAGTTCTCAAAAGATTAATCATTACTTCTAGTATAGGGAGCCATATAACTGTCAGTATAGCGTCTCGAGAATACTAAACGCGTGCGTAATACGATTACGTACTAACTACACGGCAAACTTATTTTAAATACACGGCTAAACTTATAGAAACTAAACGTCTGACATATTTTAAAAACGGCTGACTTATCTCATGCGTGTCAAAGGTTAGGCTGAGTTATGTTAAAGGTTAGGCTGAGTTATGTTAAAGGTTAGGCTGAGTTAAAAACGAAGTTTAGGCTGAGTTATGTTAAAGGTTAGGCTGAGTTATGTTAAAGGTTAGGCTGAGTTAAAAACGAAGTTTAGGCTGAGTTATGTTAAAGGTTAGCCTTAGTCATAAACAAAGTTTAGGCTGACTTATTACATAAACATAAGTGGCTGAATTATATTTAAAATACGGCTGACTTATATATACAACACGGCTGACTTATATTTACTACACGGCTGAATTATATTTAACATGAAGTCATAAACAAAGAAACAAAGGAGGAAACAATAGTTTATATACAAAATCCAAAGCCAATCCGGCCAATATATAATCGGCTTAAAATCACGGTAAAAAAGACCTAACTCTTTGATCCAAAAGCATCGGTCACACAAATTGTTATCCTTACTGTCTTCAATGAACCAAAGATCTCAATCTCGGTCCATCAATGGAGTACATGTGCAATTATAGAACAAGGTTTTTTCCGTTGACATGAACTCATACTTCTTCGTTAGAAACGCATCAGTGTGATACGTTCCCCAACTCCAGTCTAGAGATCTAACAATCTTGCCTATTGATATGCTCAAATTTATCCCTGAGCTACTCTCTCAAATTAAGAGATCGAAGTAATACTTAGGGATCGAATCCACAGGGAATCAATTCACACAATCAATTTAAGAGTTCAAATTATGCTAAGTAGGTAATGGTGATAATGTAAAATAGACAGCAAAATAAACAGTGGATGATGATAAAGGTTCTTGTAATCAATTAGACAAAAGAGTTAGGCATTGGGTAATTCGCAGGAATGAATCAAAATTTGGTCGTGTCGATCGACATAGATGTCCGTGTCGATCGACACAGGGATAAAAACGTTAGGATTTGTTAAGTGCAGTTCTAGAACATAAACACGAATGTAAAATCAATCAACTCTCGTTGCAGAGACTATCTATGATTAGATTCCTAAATCCCAGATTTCTTTGCGAACCTAGAGAATTAAATCAAGCTTTATAGTTCAAGTTTAATTGCTCACAAAATTCCTAAACCAAATTTCTTTGCGAATAAGTAATTTTGCTCATCTAAGATTATTTCAGGTTATCAATAATACTTTCGCATCTATTAAACAACCTATGATATCTAATTTTAGTTGATCAATCCTAAAATCAGAGTTATACCAATCTAGATGAAGAACATAAAGATAAATCCTAACAGGGTTTCAATCCTATCAATTTCTCATCAAACCCTAGAACTTCCCAAAACCTAACAAGCAAACTACTCAGACATAAATGATGAAATCATAATGAATGAAATAAATTGCATTAAAGATAGAGTTAGAGATACAAAAGGGTTTTGAAATCTCTGAAAGTCTGAAGTCTCCCCAAATCTCTCCTCCTCCAAGTCTCAATAGAAAACAAGATGATGCACATAAAATCCTAAATAAAAACTATATATAAGGTTTAAAATTCGGACTGGGCTTTTCAGGAAACTTCTGGGCTTTGTGGGCCGAAAAGGAAACTCATCAATCTTTACGTCAGACGAGCTTGTGTCGATCGACACACAGGACCGTGTCGATCGACACAGACTCGAAAACTCGATTCCAACTTGATCACTTCAGCTCGTATTCCCTCGATGCTCCAAAATGCTCCAAAAGCTTCCATAAAGCTCCAATCGTCCTTTAACCTGCAAAGACTCTAAAAGACTCGAAAAATACCAAAAAAACTCTATAAAAAGGACTTATATCATGGTTGAAAATGGGTAAAAACCATGATATATCACCTATCCTCTGAACAGCTTCCATTGTGAAAAGAGATAAATACTCCTCAGTATTCCAAAATACCTTGCGCGTCATTGCATATGTGTACAAAGCACGCTCGAATCCTGCATCTGCTGCTCTCTTAATCAAAGCAATTCCTTCATCTTGGAGGTCGAACGTGAAGAACTTCTGTACACCCTCTAAGAACAGTGTACTCGGGTTTCCATTAGCGTAGCAAACTTGCATCACCAAGCTAGATAGATGTGTGTACGAAGGAAAGGTAAACACATCTATAGATGCGTACACTCTGGGTCGGTCTGTTAGTTCCTTCATATACTTGCATGTTGCTCTCAATCTATATAGATCTGCAACAGAGTTAGCGGCCACACGTTCGGCCACTAAGGCTTGGATTTCTTCAGGCAGGGCTGTAAGAGGGAATACTTCCATTACAAAGTGGATTTCTCTAGAGATATAAAGTTAATGAAAATCTAAACAGATGGTAAAGGCTGACTTATGTGTTAGTCAGCCTTTAATCTAAACAACTGGTCGGTAATTGAGTAGAAAAACAAGTAGAGTTTATGACTGGTTGATGAGTGTTTAAATGGTATTTATATATTAAAAAAAAAGAAAAATAGCGACTCTTCGGTTACTGAGTAGTTACGAAAAGCAACTGTTCGGTAACTGAGTAGAAAAAAACAATTGTTCGTATATTTTGAGTAAAGGTTGACTTAGTGTTTCGGCTGAGTTATGACAGCTTTGCAAAAGAAGCGGCTGACTTATTGTTTAAATTTTCAAAATACAAACTAACTAAAGGGTCTCATACGGCTGAGTCATAAACGAATTTTAGGCTGAGTTATGTCAAAGGTTAGGCTGACTTATAAATGAAGTTTAGGCTGAGTTATGATAAAATAAACAAATTCTATATTAGAGTTCGAAAAATACATAAACATCAGAGTTCTAAAAATACATAGAAATTTGAGTAATAAGCATTACATAAACATAAGCATTAACATTAGATAAACATTTAGTCAGCCATATAATTTGCACCAAGCTTCATCTAATAAATTTCTGGAACTTCGACTTTGGCCATCTTTTCTTCGGCTTCAACGAGTTTATGAGCAAGTTCATCCAACTCAGCAAATAAGTCAACCTTTTCCTTCCCCATAATTTCTTCAAGCAAATCCATTTTCGCATTAATAGATTTCACTTCCATCATAGTATCTTGCAATTCAGATTTAGCTTTCATTTGTTCCTTGACCAAGAAGAGCAACGACTTGTAATGCTCCTCGGTTTCCCTTCTGGCCTTTTTAACATCGTTTGCTCCATGGTCATCCTCCATTGGACGCTTCATCATCTTCTTCGATTCTGCCATTGATGCTGCATGTATTGAAAATAGGATGTTAATATATCTTCTAAACATATAAACAAATCAAGTTGCAAAAACGTGAATTACATATACTAGGAGAACAAGGAAAAACTAACTTGTATTTGAGATTGCAAAAGGAGAAAACAAGTTCAAAGTTAATAAAAACGAATGTTCGGTTACTGAGTGTTTATAGAGAAAAAACGAAAACTGTTGGGTTACTGAATAGTTATGACTGAGTTATTAGTGACGTAAACGTGTTAAGGCTGACTCAAGCATCAGTTTCTAGCATCAGTTTCTCATCAAATAAAAAAATATAAAATAATAAAAAGTTGGAGAGAGAAGGGATTTGAGGTTCTTAAGTTTCTCATTTGAGAAACAGTTTTAGCCATACCCTCCACGAACATATGTTCATTTTCTATTGGATCCACGTTTTTCTATTAATTTAAAATTTAAACAAATAATGAAAATAAATATAATACTATTTTTTAGATATTCATCAAGTCTCTATCCATTGTACATGCTCTAACTCCTAGTTCCCAAGAGATATCATTACACCTATAATATAGGAAGCGCCATATAGCTCGTCAGATTAGCGTCTCGAGTGTAACACCCGTGAACCAAAAGACATGTGTGTTTTGGACTTAGGAGAAGTCGGGGTTGGGGCGTTATGTCGATCGACACGGGTGGTGTGTGTCGATCGACACGGGTTAAATCAGACCGTCAGGTCCGTTTTAATTGTCCGGTTTGGCGGGCTGGTTTAGGGAACCCTAGGGTTCGGGTATTTAAAGGATCAGACGGGATTGTCTTCCTTTTTTTGGCCATTTTCAGAAGAAAAGCTGAGAGAGAGAAGAGTGAATCAGAAATCTTAGGGTTGGAGTGATTGTTGGGAGATTCCTGGGGGAGGATTGATCGTGAGTGGAGATAGAACGAGAAAGAGGTTATTGCTGTGCTGATTTCGGGTCTGTGTGGATAGAATCAGAGGCTGTCTTGGTGTTCTTCGCTCGTTCTTCGCGTTCTTCATCCTTTTTCAATCCCAATCAAGGTGAGTGCGTGACCGTAGGCTCGTATAAGTATAGGGGACCAATGGAATACGATTGCTTGGTGGTTTTTCGTGTGTATGTGTGTGGATTTGTGCAGGAGACTCGACAGATCCCATCAGATTCGAGTCGTGTGAGGATTGACTCGATTCTGGGTTCTGCGACGTCGTGTCGATCGACACCGAGGTGGTGTGTCGATCAACACGGGGCCTGTGTTCTTCGACACCTAGTGGTTGTGTCGATCGACACATTGGATCCTGTCGATCGACAAGGAGTCACTGATCATCGACACCTAGTGGTTGTGTCGATCGACACAGTGAGTCCTGTCGATCGACACGATGTATTCTGGACTGGTTTTGTTTGCTTGGTTGTGTATGCTTGTTCTGTGATCATCCTGGTATTGTGTTATTTGTTTATACTTGTATTTAAATAGCCTGTAGACAGGATGACCGCGTCGCTGAGTATTTGTGATAATACTCACGCAAATCTTTTTGCCATGTGTTGCAGGTAAAGAGAAATTGTGATCGTGGAATCGTGGCGAGGAAGAAGAGATGATTTAGGGTCCCACTTGGATTGTATTTCTATGGAATTGTTAGGTTGTTAGTCATTGGATATTGTTTATTCATATTGGTTGATTGGTTGAACTGGGTTGATATTTAATAAAGTATGAGATTTGTTAAATTGGAATATGTCGTTGATGTCTTATTGTTCCGCATTGCTTGGTTGTTGACCCATTGAGGATTATTATCTGTGATGATAATAATCTGGAGGGAAATTTTTTTGAAATTTTGGGTCGGGTCGTTTCATCGAGAGTATTAATTTTGGTTATGATTATGTATTCAGACGCCACAATAAATCATATATTCTATATTATTTAAATTTAAAAATGTGTAACTTAAGGTTAACTTCACGGCTGACGTATCTAATGTTAGCTGAGTTATAGGCTGAGTTTCAGCTGAGTCATATCAAATGTTAGTCTGAGTTATAGGCTGAGTTTCGACTGAGTTATATCAAAAGCGACTCTTCGGTTACTGAGTAGATAAACAATTGTTCGTATATTTTGAGTAAATGCTGACTTGACTGATCAACCAAAAAAATAAATTTTGATGCGTTTTTGACCATCGCATAATAAATGAAGCCATAGTAATTTCGGACTTGTAAATCAATTAATTCAGCCTTCTGTCTACAAGAGAAGCGACTGACTTAATATTGACGAATTCGTGTTTCGGCTAAGTTATGACTGCTTTGTGGAAAAGAAGCGGCTGACTTATTGGTTTAAATATTCAGAACACAAATAACTCGTCAGTTTAAAGCATCGACACAGCTGATTTATATATACATCCAAAACTCAAAAGATGCGGATGATTTATTCATGCAAACACACAAAAGATACGGCTGGTTTAAAGAGATGAACACAAATAACTAAAGTGTATCATAACTAAATTACATTCAAAAACCAAAATTATCAGGGCCAAACTCTTCAAACATATCGACCAGATTCGTCCAAACTATAGTGTTTATCCAATCTGGCTTCTCGCCACCATGCGCCCATATCCTCCTTAACGTGCGCATTTGAGTTCGAAATAACGTTCTAGCCACCAGATTAAAATGTGTCCAAATCGTCAAAGTGTGTCTCGGTTCCCATCTGTATTTCCGCTACCCAAAAAAAAAAGAGAAATATTATTGTTGTTGATAAAATGATCGGGAAAGAAAGATATTAGTGTTGGTTTACAGCGAGTTTAAGAAACCATTGTTCCTTAAAATAATCTGGAATGAAACTGTATGTCGGCCACTCATGAACCCATCCTTCTCGAAGAATCTCCGGGATCGCCTTCGAGAGCTCGTGTAAAAATTTGAACCACGTGATGGTTGTTTTATCAATAATACCAAAACCAGGGTTTAGAATGGGGAGGTGATCCCGATCAGCAGAGTATAATATGGCATCGACACTGCTGAATAACTTGGAACTACAGTGTGGGACAACCGACATGTCGAAAATGAATATGAAACAGATAGATTACAGAGAAGAGAAAAAACAGTGTAGGATAGAATGTGATGGGGGGAGGCAAGGTTTACGAGAAGGTATATATATACAGATATATAGAAATATAAAACGTCGCGAGATAAAATTGAATAAATTTTGGTTAATTTTGTTTTTCCCTGCCGAAAATACGAAACGTCGTGAGATTTTTTAGTACGTTTCGGCTGACTTATATGAACCTAATGGCTGACTTATGGCATGGTTTGGGAATGTCAAAAATTTGGGTTTAGGGTTAGGCTGAGTTATATCAAATGTTAGGCTGAGTTATAGGCTGAGTTTTGGCTGAGTTATATCAAATGTTAGGATGAGTTATATCAAATGTTAGGCTGAGTTATAGGCTGAGTTTCGGCTGAGTTATATCAAATGTTAGGCTGAGTTATATCAAATGTTAGGCTGAGTTATTACGATGACTACTAAAACATAAGCATTTGATAAAGTTAGATAAACATAAACATAAACATAAGACTACTAAAGCATAAGTATTAGATAAACATATATCCCTATTTTTCATGAATCTTGATTCAATCAAGTTCTTCAACGCTGGCGTTATACATCTTTTCTTTGGCGTCAACGAGTTCTGCTGCAAGTTTGTCCAACTCAGCAAGGAAGTCAACCTTTTCCTTCCCGATAAATTCTTCAAGCAAATCCATTTTCGCAAAAATAAACATAACTTCCACAAAAGCATCATGCAATTCAACTTTTATATTAATTTGTTCCTTGAGCGAGAGGATCAACGTCTTGTAATAGTCCTCATTTTCCCTTTTGGCCTTTTTAATAGCATTTCGTCGATGGTCATCCTCCATTGGACGCTTCATCATCTTCTTCGATTCTGCCATTGATGCTGCATGTATATCGAAAATAGGATGTTAATATATCTTCTAAACATATAAACAAATCAAGTTGCAAAAACGTGAATTACATATACTAGGAGAACAAGGAAAAACTAACTTGTATTTGAGATTGCAAAAGGAGAAAACAAGTTCAAAGTCAATAAACGAATGTTCGGTTACTGAGTGTTCACTTGGTATTTATAGAAAATACCGAAAACTGTTGGGTTACTGCATAGTTGCCAAAAATATTATAAAAAAATAGAGAAAATTACTCAAATAGCATAGAAAAGGTTAATATGCTTAGCGTATCGAGAGTACCAAACGCGTGCGTAATGATTACGTACATATATTCACACGCCATATTAATATAATAGAGAATAGATGATTTATTATTTATATGATTATATGATTATTTAGGGTTTAGGGTTTAGGGTTTTGTGAGAACAATGTGTATGTTTTGCTATACATCTAGGAATTAAGGTTTAGGGTTTAGGGTTTAAGGTTTTGTAAGAACAATGTGTATCTTTTGCTATACATCTAGGAATTATGGTTTAGGGTTTCGTTTAGAGTTTTGTGAGAATCAGTCAGTCATAACTCAGCCGAATCCCGAATTCGTCACTTTTAAATCAGCCGCTTCTTTGCACAATCAGTCAGTCGCTATTAAGGAGAGTAAAAGCTGACTGACACATAAGTCAGCCTTTACTCAGTAACCGAAGAGTTGCTATTACATTTTTTTTTATATCAATAAAATAAAATCTCTTTAGTGTTTCACAAAACCCTAAACCCCAAACATTAAGTGTTCACTTGGTATTTATAGAAAATACCGAAAACTGTTGGGTTACTGCGTAGTTGCCAAAAATATTATAAAAAAATAGAGAAAATTACTCAAATAGCATAGAAAAGGTTAATATGCTTAGCGTATCGAGAGTACCAAAAGCGTGCGTAATGATGATGTACATATATTCACACGCCATATTTATATAATAGAGAATAGATGATTTATTATTTATATGATTATATGATTATTTAGGGTTTAGGGTTTAGGGTTTTGTGAAAACAATGTGTATGTTTTGCTATACCTCTAGGAATTAAGGTTTAGGGTTTAGGGTTTAAGGTTTTGTAAAAACAATGTCTATCTTTTGCTATACATCTACGAATTATGGTTTAGGGTTTCGTTTAGAGTTTTGTGAGAACAATGTGTATGTTTTGCTATACCTCTACGAATTAAGGTTTAGGGTTTAGGGTTTAAGGTTTTGTAAGAACAATGTGTATGTTTTGCTATACCTATAGGAATTATGGTTTAGGGTTTAGGGTTTCGTTTAGGGTTTAGGGTTTAGGGTTTTGTGAGAACAATGTGTATGTTTTGTTATACCTCTAGGAATTAAGGTTTAGGGTTTCATTTAGAGTTTAGGGTTTAGGGTTTAGGGTTTAGGGTTTTGTGAGAACAATGTGTATGTTTTGCTATACCTCTAGGAATTAAGGTGTAGGGTTTCGTTGAGAGTTTTGTGAGAACAATGTGTATGTTTTGCTATACATCTAGGAATTATGGTTTAGGGTTTAGGGTTTAAGGTTTTGTAAGAACAATGTGTATCTTTTGCTATACCTCTAGTAATTATGGTTTAGGGTTTAGGGTTTAAGAACAAAGTGTATGTGTATAATTTCGTGGACGAGATAGGGAAGTCTTCAGTTTGGAGATATAGTAGCAGACTTATCATACAAAACATAAGATATAGTAGCAGACTTCTCATACAAAACATAAGATATAGTAGCGGACTTCTCATACAAAACTAAAAAAGTTCAATCTTTTACAGAAAGCTTGAGATAGAAGTCGAATTGGCGTGCCGATTTGCTACGACGAGGTATCGGCTCTGTGTCTCTTCGGATTTGGTGGTTGACTTGGACTCCGGCGAGATGATTCGCCTTCATCTCCAACTTTCGGTGTCTCCTCTTCGAACCGATCTCTGTTCTTTTGAGCGAGAAAGTTCTGGTAGTACCTACACAACGAGAAACAAACAAAATACAAGGAACATCACAGTTTGACAGTATTAATTTCACCAGGTTGAAAACAACGAAAATTTGACTTGCAAAGAATTCGACATTTTATAGATGCTGAATACACATAATGACAGAATTCGACATTCAATACAATACACATGTTGACTAAGAGTTTACCTGAAAACTCTTTCGAGAATTGCCTTATACGACAAAAAGTTTTCTCCGTTTCGTGACATCTTTCGGGCATAGTTGTCGATGGCCCTGTCGATTGGTCATCTCGCAATAGAGAAACAGATTTCAGATTAGTGCTGCAAAATTTGAGATTGGTATTTGAATTGACATGTATGCAGTTAGAAGTATGTAAGTTTGTAATGGCGAGAAACAGGGTTGGTTCATGGAACTTACAAGAGATTTCCTCCCATTATCGTGTACTCAGCGATCTCCTGAGGGGCTTCAGTGGTTGTTGTTGGTTCGTACAGAAAGGGAAAGAAAAAAGGGGTCAGACACTAAGAAGTAAGTCAGAACCATGAAGATCTTGAACAGGGGAAGTCGAGGAGACTTACATGGATCTACGTCGAAGTTAATGATATATCCAACCCTCTCGAGTCTAGGGAACCGAGTTTCAGAGGTAGCAGAGGAAGAATCCGGTTGCAGATTTGGGGATCGTGACGGAGAGGCCATTATAGGTGATTGATTGAGATTTTAAGTTTTTATTTCGCAAGAGAAGAGAAAGTGAGGAACCCCATTGGTTGCTAACCTAGGGTTTTCTGAATACGTAATTATATTGAAATTAATTAATACTCTCGAGACGCTTCCTATATTAGGTGTAATGATTCATCTATATTATATAAGTCAGCCGAAACGTGAATTCGTCACTCTTAAGTCATAACTCAGCCGAAACATGAATTCGTCACTCTTAAGTCAGCCGCTTCAGTCAGTCGCTATTAAGGAGAGTAAACGCTGACTAACACATAAGTCAGCCAGCCTTTACTCAGTAACCGAAGAGTTGCTATTAATTTTTTTTTAAATCAATAAAATACAATACAATCTCTTTAGTGTTTTAGTGTTTCACAAAACCCTATTTGAACTGCCCTAACACATTATAAGTTCCTTCATCTAAGATCTCTGATGCCATCTTCACCCGTAAATCCTGAATATTCGCATCATTTATCCCATGGAAAGTAGTGCCAAGCGCTAGACACTCGACAAACTTCAATGCATACACCCCACAGTCGCCAATTTGGACATTTTGTGGGATGTATTTGCCGCTCCTCCTTCGGAATGAAAACTGCTTCAATCTAGGTTTTCGGAGATTGGCAGGAACTAATTCGTTAATCATAAATGGGATCATGTGCGAAAACGGCCTAAAGGAATCACAGATTTTCTTTTCACTTTCGGGTGTCACCTGTCCAATGATGGGATTGTAAACGTCGATCTTCTCATTAACAAGGTCCATGTGATATGCCACCCAATGATCTCCTCCAGTTTGTAGAACTCCGTACAAGTGATCCACATCTTCTAACCAATTCTTGTTTGTTTGCAAGTCATTAGGAGTTTTTCCGTTTACTAAATCCTCATACCCAGCTGTGAACTTAAACGTCTTTGGTTTGATCTTGAACTGTATGTAATCCATAGATCATACTGCAGTAAACCAAATGTCCATAAATCCAATTCGCTTGGAGTAGAATGGGGAGGGATCTAGCATGGATTTTTTGATGAGGATTCTCATATACGCGGAAATATGCTGTACAAAGAAAAATTATACTTAACTCAGTCCCATATAATATATAACTCAGACATAAAGCATACTTAAGCCTACATAACTCAGACATATAATAAATAACTCAGACATTATGTATATTTAACTCAGCCCCATATAATCTATAACTCAGACATAAAGCATACTTAAGCCTATATAACTCAGACATATAATAAATAACTCAGACATTACGTATATTTAACTCAGCCCCATATAATCTATAACTCAGACATAAAGCATACTTAAGCCTACATAACACAGACATATAATTAATAACTCAGACATTACGTATATATAACTCAGCCCCAACAGTATACTTACATCATCAGACAACCATCCATAACCTATCCTTGGCCAATACTTTCTCTCAGACATGAGAACTCTGTAGAACTCGATCTCGTCTGTACTCTTTGTAAATGGAACATCCCTAAAACAATTAAACACAAGTTAGTTTAGGCAAATATTGCTAATAGCCGTATTAACATATGCTCTAAAGGGTCATACTCGAATGGCTTTAGGATATCCAAAAGTTTAGCCACTTTAACCGGATCAGCAAGTGCAACAGGATCATAGATTGCCGGTGAAGGTTCATAATTTTTCCTCATGCACGTCATTCCATTGTCTCCAATATAAGGAAAAACTCGTGCTTGAGGATCATTTTCTAGCCTCCCTGAAGACCCATCAGGAGATAATTTCACCCTTGACTCCCGATAAGCCTTAATTCTCTCCGACCTAATCCTGTCCTCTTCCTCCTCATCAGACTCCAGCAGCACTTCGTTATATTCTGCGACAACTTTGCTGGTGACATCCACAATCTCACTGTCGTCATTTAAAATCTGTTTCTTCTTTGCTGGGATAGTCACTTCCGGAGGTTTCGGATCGTCGTTGCCTTTACGATTCCTCGCTGTCCTCCTTCTTACTTGCCCCTCCTTTTTTAAAGCATCGGCCTCCTTCTTCTTTAAAGCAGCGACCGTCTTCTTTAAAATAACGGCCTCTTTCCTCTTTAAAGCAGCGGCCTCCTTCCTCTTTAAAGCAGCGGCCTCCTTCTTCTTTAAAGCATCGGCCTCCTTCTGCTTTTTAACCCCAGCTTCCTGCTTTTTTGCCTCAACCAATTTCTTAGCAGGAGAAACAGTAACGAAATCAACTGTTTCTTCTTCGTCATTACCAAACTCCTCAGCCAATTTCAATTTGGTCTTATGAACTGGTTCAGTACTTTTAAGCTGTATTAACATATAAACATAACTCAGCCATAATAAAAAGAATAAATCTGTCGTTATGTAACTATAACTCAGCCGTCAAATAGGTAATAAATCAGTCGTCAAATATAGGTAATAACTCAGCCGTCAAAAGTAACCATAACTCAGCCGTCAAAAATAAACATAAATCAACTGTAACGTACATTATGCAGGGGGTTGTTGACTGGTTCAGGACTTTTATCCGGTTCGGGACTTTTAAACTCGTCATTCTGCGGATGTATTAACATATAAACACAACTCAGTCGTCGAATAATAAGGATAACTCAGTCGTCAAAAATAAACATAACTCAACTGTAACGTACCTTTGGACTATTAACGGATTTTTGCGGGAAGTTGTTCACTTTTGATTGGTTATCATCCTTTTGAGTACTGTTCCGTGCCTCGAGAGCATTCAGACGCTCTCTCATTTGCATCCGATCATTCTCAATAGATGCAACTCTTTCTTCCACAGCATCTCGGACTGTATCACCAATCATCTTCTTCAAATCTGACAACTCTCCAAATTTTGTGTTACAGGCGTTTAACTGCGCCTCAACACTGTCTATTCTACTACCAAAGTTGTCAAACTTGTCAAATCTTCTGACAAGGTTTTCCAGGACATTGACTACCGTCGTCAAATCCGTCTCTTTCCCCATCTCCTTGTAGCTACTATGCTGCAACACAATCTCACTGTTGCTTACTTCCTGTTTTTTCGTAGCTTTCTTCTGTTTTTTGGCGGGGGGTTGATAGGAATCTAACGAAACTGCAGCTTTCATTTTTTTCTTCTTCCCATCGCTCTTCACATCCCAAAAACCTCTAACAAACCTACCCGCATGTATGTCTGTTACCAGATTTACAACTTCTGGGTCATTTTCTTCACTCGCCCACTGCGGAAACAGCTCTTCTACAGCCTCCTTCATGACCATTTTTTTCACACGCACCTGCATAGTAAATCAGCCATAAACTCATAAGTCAGACATCAAAAGATTCATAACTCAGCCATCAAGTAACTTATAAGTCAGACATCAAATGAATCATAAGTCAAACATCAAATGATTCATAACTCAGCCATCAAGTAACACATAAGTCAGACATAATAAAAAGATCCATAACTCAGCCAAGTCAACCTTCTTACCTCACCATGGTCTCTGATCTCCTCAACTATGGCTGTAGTAAGACTTTTACGTGTACGGGTTCCACCCCATCGCAAAAGAGGAATTTCGTTCTCATTGACTACTCTTCCAAACCGCTCTCCGCAGCAGGTCACAGATTCATACGCCCAAACCAGCAATACGTCCTTCATGCCGCTAATGGTGTACGACTTTCCTTCTGGATTCAACATCTTAACTGAATCAACCAGAACTTCGAATGCAGTCCGACCCCACGGATAAGTCCTCAAGGTTTCATCGTCGAATACTCTTTTTGTACTTTCAAAGGGTATTCTAGAATTATGATGCAAGCCATAAAGTCCCATGGCTTGAAGAAGCAACAGCCCTAACCATTTCCTCTTTTCAAAACTCCAGCCTCGACAGCCCTCTAATGCTGCCCTCAGTTCATCTAACTTGGGTCCTACCCCAAGCGGCACCTTCAACTCCTCCCAGAAGTTTCGTATTGCTCAGGTTCAAAACTTTCTGTTGGTAGTGGATCTGTGTTTAGATCCGTGAGCGCACCAAATTCGATTAAGCTAAACCTGATAGGTTGATCAACAACGAGAGACCAAATCTCCTTGTCATGTACTCGTAGCTGTCTACATAGTAGATATTGTACAGTCTTCCCAGACCACACCAATTTGCTATCAGCTAGCTTAGCAACTACTTCAACAGGAAACTGCTTCATGTGTTCCCACACATCATGTCCTATTGCGTCTCTGACTCTAGGGAACTCTCCCAAATGGACATTGTGATTAATTTTTTTATTTTCCAGCTTAGAAGCCCCTTCAGCGCATAGTCTTGGAGGGTAATCCCTTGCTTGATCTTCAGGAATTGCTTGATCTTCAGGAATTGCATGATATTCAGACATCTGAACATAAAAGACATAACATATTAATGATAAATCAGCCGCAACAAAAATCAAACTCAACCACAACTAACAAATAAACCAGCCGCAACCAAACACAAACTCAGCCACAACAAACAAATAAACGAGTTTGTGTTATGTTTGATTTAACATAACACAGACTCAGCCACAATAGCATTGCACATGTAAATCAGCCGCAACACAACACAAATCAGCCATAGCATAACAATAAATCAGCCGCAATAAATAACTTAAACAGCCACTAGCAACGATAAACAAGCCGCCACAGAATAATAAATCAGCCACAATACCGTTAACAAGCGATAAACACCTTCGATTCCTCAGATTATACTCAAAATAAATCTGAAAACTCAAAATAAAACGAAGGAAGATGAAGAATCCCCACTCCTCTGTTTATACTCACCTTCGACTAAAATCCGACTGTGAAAATGCAGAGCAGACGTTTCGACGACAACGGCAGTGAATGTTTCTCAGAAATCGACTAGAGAGAAAACAGTAAAAGTTTCGACGACAACACACGAAGTTTTTAATTTTCTGTCCTTTGAGTTTCCTTCTCTGACTTGTTAAGACGGTTAACCTAATTAGTGACATAGAACAGTGATTAGTGACGTGAATTAGTTAATCATTTTTTAATTATAAATAACCTCAATTAAAAAAAAAATAACCAAGGGTGTTTATTGTAATTTACTAGGCTTTAAAAACTTTTGAGTAATTTCCAAAAGATGTATGCTATTCTAGTAATATAACAAATTTTCTATGCTATTTGAGTAATTTTCTCTTCTATCAATTCCCTATACTTATACAAGCCCACGATCACGCACTCACCTCGACAAAGGATTGAAAAGACGAAGGACACGAAGAACACTTGAACAGCCACGAAATCGACCCAACAACGAACCCTCTTCGTTCCTAATAGCCTCCCACGAAAACACAAGCCTCAAGAATGATCCACCTTTCTCCAGAAATCACCAGAACTCACTCCAACTCTCTGATTCTCCTTTTCTTTCTGATCTCTGATTTCTGGCAGAAAAATCAGCCAAACTTCACTGTTCCTCCCTTAAATATCGAACCCTAGGGTTCTCTAAACCAGCCCACTAAATCGGGCAATCAAATTAAACTTGTCGGTCCAATTTCACCCCGTGTCGATCGACATACACCACCCGTGTTGATCGACATAACGCCCAAAACCCGACTTCTCTTAAGTCCAAAACACACGTGTCGATCGACACAACACCCTGTGTCGATCGACACCCACCAAAAATCCATTTTTTAGTTCACGGGCGTTACAATTCTCCCCCACTAACACGGATTCGACCTCGAATCACGTGACACCGCCACACCACGGTCTCAACCACCTGACCCGCACCCGGCTAGTATCCTTCGAGATCACACTCGAATCTCACAACCCGTCTTGCTAAGGCTAACACTCTCGCCAAAATTTCGACCAGATTCACCCAGAACATCCACGATGCACGCCCCATGGTCCGAATTAGGGCTGCCCGATTGACCGTCCAACAATCAAATAAGAACATGTCCGACCAACCATTGACCCCGCATTGGACCAAATGATCGTACAACAATCAAACAAGAACATGTACGACCATCGGCGTAACATATGCTACCAGGATTGTCCGAACCGAATTCCCGGACTCCAGTAATAACCCCAGACTCGACGTCCACAACACACCCCTGGCCCTCAGCCAGCACCACTCGTGATCACACCTGACCCCCGAGTTCTACTAAGCTCACACTAGCCTCATTGCACCGTCTCACCACGGCTGCAATCTTGACCCAACCCGGTCAGCACCACCTGAGATCCACTCCCGATCCCCGAAGTTCATCCAGTCTCATGCTTACAACCACATTACAGATACTATTGCTCATACTCATATCTATATACCACACTTCGCCCTCAGGATCGTCACCCTTTGAGCTCTCGAAGTATATCATACCCCTCCACCTTCAGGACCGCCGTCCATCCAGCTCTCGGTATGCTCCAGCCCCTCTCACTCTTAGGACAAACAGTCCGTCAAGCTCGGCTGCAGAGGAATCACACATCCCCTAGAGAGGCTTCACCCCTCAAAGTATATGCAAGGGAACCACTTTCCCCCGGAGAGAAACATTATTGTCCCCTCAAGTATACCCAGGAGAACCACTATCCCCTAGGGCAATCACTCTGTAACATGCATCTTAGGCACCTGTCGACTGAAATCACCTCTCGTGGTCATCCGAAACAACCCAATCACCAGGGTGTTTCGCAGAGTCCCTGGAAAAAACAATTCTAGCTCACATAAAACCTCTTCTCCAGACTCTCCCTAGGAAATAGACAAGTTCTAACGCGCATAGAGCTTACATTTCCAGCCACTCCTGGAACATGTACAGTCTCATTTCCAGCCACTCCTGGAACATGAGCGATCTCATTTCCAGCCACTCCTGGAACATGAACGATCTCATTTCCAGCCACTCCTGGAACATGAACAATCTCATTTCTAGCCACTCCTAGAACATGAACAAGCTCATTTCTAGCCACTCCTAGAACATAAACAAATCTCATTTCTAGCCACTCCTAGAACATGAGCAAGCTCTAAGCCGCGTAAAACTTCTATTCCTAGCCGTCCTAGCCGATAGCAAGCTCTAACTCGCATAGAACTTCTACCGCTAGACCTCCTCATGACCTACCAGTCATCACAACCCATGACATCACTAGTCATCTCATAAGAACACACGTCTTAAACACACATTTAATAAGGCAACTCATCTTATTAAATCTCCAAAAATGTATACTCGTTACAACACAACGAAATACAAAATCACAATCATAGCAACATGCTAATACAGACTCTGAAAAACAGAAAAGAACTCAAGCCACCGCTTGCTTCTCGAACCACTTCGAGAACTTCCTCTTCATCGAGGCTTCTGGTTCCCAAGTCTACTCCTCAATACCGTCACAGTCTCACACGACTCTCACCAACGGTATACTCTTCTGGCGCAGCACCTTGACTCTCCTCTCGAGAATCCTCACAGGCCTCGCCGCCAACGTCATGTTGGGTTGAAGATCCTCTGGAATCCTAGCCAACACCTCCTCAGACTCATGGAAGACTTTGTAAAAAGCCTTCATACTCTGAGGTAACTCCAAACGATAAGCCACCGGTCTGACTCGCTCCACAACCTTGAACGGACCCATAAACCTCGGACTCAGCTTATTCTCTGAAATGGATCTGTTAGGACCCCTCAACACCGCTGCCTTGAGACACACCATATCTCCCAGCTCAAACTCCAGATCCTTTCGTCTCCTATCGGCGTAACTCTTCTGCCGATCCTGAGCTTCTCTCATGTTTGGCCTCAAGACACGGATCTTCTCCGTCGTCTCCTGAACAAAGTCTGCACCAAACATGCTCCTCTCCCCCACTTGGGTCCAGCATAATGGTGTCCTACACGACCTCCTATACAGAGCCTCATATGGAGCCATTCCAATACTCGCTTGATAGCTGTTGTTATAAGCAAACTCTACCAGGTTCAGATGATCCGCCCAATGACCACCATAATCCAGTACACACATCCTCAGCAAATCCTCCAATGTCTGAATCGTCCTCTCAGACTGCTCATCCGTCTGAGGATGATACGCGGTACTCATATGCACCTTAGTGT
Organism: Arabis hirsuta; assembly: GCA_964056655.1. NCBI lineage: Eukaryota > Viridiplantae > Streptophyta > Magnoliopsida > Brassicales > Brassicaceae > Arabis > Arabis hirsuta. Next base: position 30,006,617 of record OZ053299.1, read on the forward strand.
CCATCTCAGCCTGAAATGCTCTCCAGAACTCTGAAGTAAACCTCGGATCCCTGTCTGACACAATACTTGCTGGCACCCCGTGCAGCCTCACTATCTCACGCACATACTTCCTAGCCAACACCACCGCTCCGTCGATCTTCTTGATGGCCAGAAAATGTGCTGACTTTGTCAGACGATCCACGATAACCCATATCGCATCATAGGTTCGTGACACTGGTAATCCCGTCATGAAATCCATCGTAATCATATCCCACTTCCACTACAGGGCAGGCAAACTCTGCAATAACCCGCTCGGAACTTGATGCTCAGCCTTCACCAGCTGACACACATTGCACGCTGCAACCTAGCTGGCTACATCCCTCTTCATCCCGACCCAGTGATAATACCGTTTCAAGTCACAGTACATCTTGGTCGCTCCCGGATGAATTGATAACATACTCGAATGAGCCTTCCTCAGGATCTCCCGCCTCAGATCCTCATCCTTGGGTACACAAACCCGCCCGTTCACCAGTATCATCCCACTCACTAAGACCACATACTCTGAACCGGCTGCCTTAGAAGCATCAATCAATCCCTGATCCTTCTCCTGAGCAACTCGAATCCTGCTCAACAAATCTACCTGGTTAGCTGCCTCTAACCCCAATGGCTCCTGTGAAATCACACATAACCTCAACGTACTGATCTCGTTCACCAGAGCCTCCATATCGCACTCCTGATCTGAAGCTACTCTCTTCCGACTCAACGCATCTGCAACCAGATTAGCCTTACCCGGATGGTACCCAATCTCCAGGTCATAGTCTGCAACTAACTCCATCCAGCGCCTCTGTCTCTGGTTCAACTTCGGCTGAGTGAAGAAATACTTCAGACTCTTATGGTCTGTGAATACCTACACCTTTCCGCCATACAGATAAGACTTCCAAATCTTAAGTGCAAAGATAACTGCAGCCAACTCCAAATCGTGGGTAGGGTAATTGCACTCATGCTTCCTCAACTGCCTTGAGGCATTCGCAAGCACCTTGCCCTACTGCATCAGTACACAACCCAGACCAACTCCTGAAGCGTCTGTATACACCACATAAGGCTCACCCGGCTCAGGTAACGCCAAAATCGGTGTACTAGTCAGCATCTCCTTCAGCTTCCCGAAACTCTCCTCGCTAGCTGAAGACCACACAAATGGAACATCCTTCCCTGTCAGCTTCATCATCGACTGCGCCATACTCGCAAACCCCTTGACGAACCTCCGGTAATAACCCGCCAACCCAAGAAAACTCCTGATTTCGGTGGCACTCCTCGGTCTAGGCCAACCTCTGATAGCCTCAATATTAGCCGGATCCACAGACACCCCCTCTGCAGACACAACATGGCCAAGAAAGCTCATCTCTCACTGCCAGAAACTGCACTTACTCAACTTTGCATACAGCTTCTGCCCCCGCAGCTTCTCCAGAACCAACCTCAGATGCACCTCGTGCTCCTCTGGACTCCTCGAATATATCAGGATATCATCAATGAAGATGATCACGAACACATCCAGATACTCCTGGAATACCCCGTTCATCAACCGCATAAACGCTACTGGTGCATTCGTCAAACCAAACGGCATCACCACAAACTTATAATGCCCGTATCTCGTCCGAAAGGCCGTCTTCTTGACATCCGCCTCATCAACCGGAATCTGATGGTAACCCGATGCCAAATCTGTCTTGGAGAACCAAGTAGCCCCTCGCAACTGATCCAACAACTCATCAATGCGCGGCAGAGGATACCTGTTCTTCACAGTGACTCGGTTAAGCCCCCGGTAATCGATGCACAACCGGAAACTACGATCCTTTTTCTTCACGAATAACACCGGCGCTCCCCACGGTGAAACACTAGGTCGGATGAAACCCTTCCCCAACAGATCATCCAGCTGCTTCTTCAGCTCTGCCATCTCTGCTGGAGCCTTAGGGTAAGGCGCCTTAGATATAGGAGTTGTCCCGGGTTCCAACTCAATCGTAAATGGATCTGACCGCGACGGTGGCAATCCCAACAACGACTGAAAAACATCCTGGAATTCCCGAAAAACCTGAATATCCCCTACTGCAACCTCTCCAATAGTCTCCGGCATCACTATAGTCGCAAGATACGCCTCACAGCCCTTCTCAATCAACTGTTCGGCCTGTATCGCTGATATCACGAGACTCCCGGAAGTCGGTCTCATACCCTGAAACACCAACCTTCCTGTCTCCCGCTCAAACATAACACGTCCTCGATCACAATCCAGATGTACCCTGTACCGATCCAACCAATCCATACCCAAGATGACATCGTACAGTTGCACCGGACTTATGATCAGGTCTGCTGGCATCAACTCTCCCACCACCAGAACGTCCACACCACGAGCCCGCCCGAAAGTAGCTAACGTCGTGCCTCCAGCAACCTTAACTACTCCCGTCTGCTCCCCGGAATCACTCCGGATCCCACTGCCCTCCGCACACTCCGGAGTAATGAAGCTATTCGTAGCTCCCGAATCAAACAACACGTGGGACTCACATCCGCCCACAACTAAGGTCCCTACACAAATCCCATGTGCATTAAGACCCGACACTCTAACGCAGACTCACAATTCCCAAACAGACTAAACTCAATCAGGACAAGAATTTAAAAGAAAAAGATCCAGTCTGGAATTTACCTATGATCGGTCTGGCGCTAGAGCCGCCCGCCTCTGCCGACGTGTACACTTGCGGCACCGCTGCAATCTTTGCTAAAGGCTGGACCGCCAATGGCAGCACTGCCGCTACCGCCATCTGCTGGAACCTAGGGCACTTGGGCTTGATATGCCCCGGCTCCCTGCAGTGATAGCACACCTGAGCTGCCCGCTCCTCTCTCCTCTTCGGACAATCCCCCACCTTGTGGCCCATGCCACCGCACCCGAAGCATCTCGAACCACCCTGACCTCTCTGGCTGGCTCCTGAAGTGCTCTCCCACTTCCGCTTCTGACCTTGCGCAAGCTTACCGCCTCGGCCCGAAACCGCCTACTGCTGCGCTCTCCTCTGCTGCTGCTGCTGCACTGGTGGACTAACCACCACAGCCTGCTCTTTGAGGTCCTCCTCAATCGCCGCAGCAGTCTCAACCAGCTCCGCCCTCGTGGCGAACTTACTCGCCCTGCAGCGAGTCCTCAACTCAGCTCGAAGTCCCCCGAGGAACCTCCTCACCTAGGCCTGCTCGCCCTCCATGCCCCTACCAGCATGTACCAGGAGTCGGCTGAACTCCAAATCAAACTCCCTCACAGTCTGATCCCCCTGAGTCAGGCTCAGAAACCTCGACTCCATCCGGTCCACCGCCTTCTGCGGAAAATACTTAGCATTAAACTCAACCAAGAAATCCTCCCAGACCATCTCGGCCTGTACTCGCCTGGCCTCAACGCCTCTCTACGAGAGATCCGCGTCACCATCCAGATAATGGACTGCCAGATCAACCCGGTATCCCTCCGGACACCTGATAAAGCAAAATTTTTGCTCCAATCTCCGCCGCCACTCCTCGGCCTCCTCAAGTTTGGCACCACCCGAGAAAAACCCGGTGCCAATCCTCTGCATCTGCTCCATCATCCTCAGGTAGGATGGAAGCTCCTCTGCAACCGCCACACCCGGCTGCACACCAGCCACTACCGGCTGAACCCCAACCGCCACTGGCTGCACACCAGCCCCATCTGGCTGAACTCCCGGAGCCTGACCCGGAGCCGGTACCCCATCTGGTAACCGCTCCAGAATCAACTGCAGCAAACCCGCCAAACGATCATCTCGGTTTTGGGCCACACCTACGGGAGCACCCCCACCTGGGCCCCCCACACCACCAGCTACCTCGGGACCCACATTGGCCCCACCAGCCCTCACACTGGCACTCGTAGCAGTCACACCCACAAATCCCTCCTGAAACGCCTGCGAGTTTGCCACCTGCTCCTGCGTGGTCTCCTGGGCAACACTCACGGCATCTGACTCACTCTGAAGTCCTCGCCCACGCCCACCACGACCACCACGGCCACCACGGCCCCTACGACCTCTGCCTCTAGCACCTCTAGCCATAACTCTGCACTCACCAGCAGGTTACTAAGTACTAGAACAACAGAAAGTCAACACACACATACCATGGAATCTCGTTCAAGGCTCGGAAGAGATAATCTAGGACTCCATACCCACACAACAATCAATCAATTATCACTCAATCAATCAATTGCACCCGCCCTAGAACCATAAGGGCTCTGATACCAAAATGAAAGCAACCCAACCCAAAAATTTAAAATTTTTCCCTCCAGATTACTATCATCACAGATACTAATCCTCAATGGGTCAACAACCAAGCAACGCGGAACAATAAACCATCAACAACAAGTTCCAATTTAACAATCTCATACTTTATTAAATATCAAACGTTCAACCAATCAACCAATATCCAATAACTAACAACCTAACAATTCCATAAACGACAAACACAGCGAGACCCTAAATCATCTCTTCTTCCTCGTCGCGATTCCACGATCACATTTTCTCTTTACCTGCAACACATGGCAAAAAGAGTTGCGTGAGTATTATCATAAATACTCAGCGATGCGGTCATCCCGTCTACAGGCTAATTAAGCACAAGTATAAACCAAAGATACAATACCAGGATGATCACAGAACAAGCATACACGGAACAAACATCACGAACCCACACAGAAGCACTGTGTCGATCAACACAACCTCTAGGTGTGGATCGACAGACTGCGCTGTGTCGATCAACACACCACCATGGTATCGATCGACATGATGCCTCGTGTCGATCGACACACCACCCTGGTGTCGATCGACACGACGTCGCAGAACCCAGAAACGAGTCTGTCCTCACACGACTCGAATCTGTCGCGAGCCATCGAGTTTCCTGCACAATTCCATTCACAAAGCACACAAAAACCACCACGCAATCGCATTCTATCAATTCCCTATACTTATACAAGCCCACGATCACGCACTCACCTCGACAAAGGATTGAAAAGACGAAGGACACGAAGAACACTTGAACAACCATGAAATTGACCCAACAACGAACCCTCCTCGTTCCTAATAGCCTCCCACGAAAACACAAGCTTCAAGAACGATCCACCTTTCTCCAGAAATCACCAGAACTCACTCCAACTCTCTGATTCTCCTTTTCTTTCTGATCTCTGATTTCTGGCAGAAAAATCGGCCAAACTTCACTGTTCCTCCCTTAAATATCGAACCCTAGGGTTCCCTAAACCGGCCCACTAAACCGGGCAATCAAATCGAATATGTCGGTCCAATTTCACCCCGTGTCGATCGACATACACCACCCGTGTCGATCGACATAACGCCCAAAACTCGACTTCTCTTAAGTCCAAAACACACGTGTCGATCGACACAACACCCTGTGTCGATCGACACCCACCAAAAATCCACTTTTTGGTTCACAGGCGTTACAAAGATTCACGCTCATAATCTTCGGTCGTTTGGTTTCGTGCATTCAGCATCTGGATTGGAGCTTCCATAGTTGTAAGATATGACTCGATATTAGTTAAATGTGTATCCATAACAGCTCGTCTGCGTGGAGTCTGAGTGGTTCGTCGACTAGATTGGCTTTGTCCTCTACTAGTATTTCTACTACCATCTTGCCTAGCTCGTTGTTGATGTGAAGGTATCTCAATCGGCATTGATGGCGGAATTGGATGATTTTCCATTGGTTGTGATTGAAATTCAGTTTCAAAATCGAATTGCCCTTGAGTTTCTGGTATACTTTCAGTAAAGCCTTCTTCTTCAAATTCTTCTTCTACTTCAACATCGTCTTCTTAAGCTATCTCATCTATTTGACTAGCTGAAATCATATTGTCGTTTACAGGACAATGTGGGCCAAACACTTTGTGCATCAAATCCATGCATGGTAGATGATTTTATTTAATCTTGAAGAACCTTCTGTGTCCTACAACATAATTTTCTCTTATATAAAAAAACTTACAAATATGTAATTATTAATATTTTATGGAATGCAATAAAAAAAATTCTTACTCGATTCCGATCTCGCCACCAACTTGGATTCATGATTATTTTTCCTGTACCAGGTTCAATGGAAACACAACTATGTCGAACAAGCCTTTGATATACCCCGTACAAGGCTCTAAGGTCATTGTGTTTATTCTTACATTTATCCCAATCAATTATAAATCATGTTCGTTCACGAATCTTTTTGACTATATTTTTTTTGCCGTCTCTATGTGGCAATGACGAAGAATAGTTTATTTTTTGCATTTCTTCTTCTAATAATTCAATAAATAGAGAACTCAACATTGGCAACCATCTAAAAAATTCCTACAATTTATAATTCACAACTCACAATAATTAAATATATTTATATGGTATAGTTCTTGTATAGCTAAACTTTTGAAATATAATTTTACCATATTGTTTTTGTTTGATGGTCCACCATCCGGATCCCCAATGCCGCTCATAGATGTAGCTCTACTAAATAACAATGATAAACATATTAGTTGTATGTAATTTTTAAAACAATCGATAATATTTACACACTATGTACATATCTAATGATGCATAAATTAAAATATAAATACTTATGTTCAGTTCTTAAACAAAAACGATTATGTATAGTTTTTAGAAATTTACGATTATGTATAGTTTTTAGAAATTTATTTAAAAGTAATCAATTATTTTATATAAATGCAACTAAATGTTTTTAAAATTTTGATAACTAAATTTATAAATCATAAATAATTATAACAATATTCACGCTCTTTAATTTAAAGGTATTTTAAAAAATAATTAACAAAATATATAACTCAATTAAGTTATGTTATTGTGGAATAAATATTGTAGTATAAAAAACATTCTTATAACAATTAAAAACATATTAGTTATATGTAATTTTTAAAACAATCGATAATATTTACACACTATGTACATATTTAATGATGCATAAATTAAAATATAAATACTTATGTTCAATTCTTAAACAAAAACAATTATGTATAGTTTTTAGAAATTTACGATTATGTATAGTTTTTAGAAATTTATTTAAAAGTAATCAATTATTTAATATAATGCAACTAAATTTTTTAAAAATTTTGATAACTAAATTTTTTAATCATAAATAATTATAACAATATTCATGCTCTTCAATTTAAAGGTATTTTAAAAAATACTTAACAAAATATATAACTCAATTAAGTTATGTTATTTGTGGAATAAATATTGTAGTGTGAAAAAACATTCTTATAAATATTAAATAATGATATATGTAAACATTATACGAAAAGAATGTAAACTTACTGGATTTTTCTCTACACTTTGATAAATTAGCAAAAGTAAATTTTTTTCTGAAAAACCTTTCAATTTTTGTTTCTTTACAGGAATTGTGAATGCATTGCTTCATTGAATTGTGAATTTATAGCCAAATTTTTTAATACTCGTGATTTTCTTGCTTGTCTTCTTTATTCACGTGAAAATTGTTGTCGCTGACAACTTGTCCAAAGAAAATCATTCATCAAATTTCTTCTTTATTCAAAGCATGCTTGTTCGTTTGTAGGATTCACTAATTTGCACCGTCCATGTTTTTAAATCGAACGGTAGTTTGAGAAAGTATGAGATGTCTTTTTATTTTTCTTCAAATTCTTCAAAAATTCTTCAAATTCTTCAACTTTTTCACAAAATTCTTCAAATTCTTCAATTTTTGCTTTTTTCTTCAAATTTTTCAACTTCTTCAAATTCTTCGAATTCTTCAAATGATCAACTGGTAACAAAATTAGTTATATTTTACATATTCTTCAACTTCTTCAAATTAATTGGTTACCATTTAGTTCCATTGTTCTTTCATTCCCGCTTTATTAATTGAGCTATTCGAGGTTATCCCTCTCGTGGGCTTAGTACTCTCCTTCTAAGATAGAGTCTTTGACTTGGTCTTTAGTAAGGGGTTTACTCGTATTTCACAGTCATCGAGGCAAGAATTGGTGTTTCTCTTTAGATCTGCTTCATCGATCTAGGGTTTTTTCTTCAGTCTTTACAGATTTGAAATTTCTCTTTTCTCGAAGAAGCCTTGTGGGTGTAATAGATCAGTTTATAAAGTCATGGCAAGAAGTATTGATAAAGCGATGAGTTCGATGAGGTTGGAGGAGGAAGATATTCCATTCAATCTTCCAGATCTCCCCGAGTTTAGCTTAAGTGAAAGGAATCTTTTGAGTTTAGTGGGCAGAATACTAAACCCAAGTCATCAGAAGGTATCAGATGTAGTCTTTGATATGCCCAGGAAGTGTCAAATCAAGGAAAGGGTTCGTGGAGTTGCTCTTTCGAAAGACAAGTTTCAGTTCATTTTCAAACACGAAATTGATTTGGAGGAGGTTCTTAAGAAAGGCGTTCACTGCTACAATTAGTGGGCTTTAGTCTTGGAGCGATGGGTAGAAAGACCTTCACCAGATTATCTCAAGTTCATCGAAATCTGGGTTCAAATGCGAAATATCCCGGTAAACCACACTACTTTGCCTACGATTCGTACCTTTGGTGAATTCGCTGGACAAGTGGTTGAAGTGGCTTTCGATCCGGAGAGGAGAAGAAACAAAGATTATGAGTGGGCAAAAGTCAAGCTGGATGTGTCAAAACCTCTAAGAAGATCTAAGATTATAAATTTGCCGGGTGGAGAAACCATTTGTATCCTGTATGATTATGAGAGGATTCAAAGAAGGTGTTACTCTTGTCAAAGGTTAACACATGATCAAGAGAGATGCCCTCTTTTTCTGGAACAGATGAATGGTGCTAAAGGGAAACAAGCAACTAGTATGCAGTCTGAGTTAAAGCGGCCTCAGATTTTACTGTTTCCAGGTGATCCGTTGTTTGGTGTGTTGAAAGAGGATCAGGTTGGAATAGATGCGCTAACTGGACGTCCTAAGATTGCAGAAGATGTTTTAGCCGAAATGAGGCAGTACATTGTTGGATATGATGGAACAGATAGGTTAGTGAGAGAGGACAAGGTCAAATCATCAATAAAGGGGCTCGAGAATGATTTTCTTGGTCAGAAAACCATTATGCGGTTGGAATCTCCTCCTTTGATTTCTCATAATATTGATAAAGGAAAAGGTTTGGTCTTTAACTTTGACGAACAGTATAGGATCAGGGAGGAAGCCCAAAAAATACAGTATGATCAAAAGATCTTGTCTACAGCTATCCGTGCTGGTTCAGCTATGGGAAGAGGTCCTCTTGAACCATTTACTCAATCAGAGCAACATGAAGGTAATTTAATAGATTTCGGTGCTGAAAATTAGGTTTGTTCAATGGCATATAGAGCCGGCTCCTCGGATGCTGGTTCTTCCAGGACAAATCTGAAGAACAGAAAACCAAGGAAGCGTCCTTTTAAGTCTAAGTGAGGTTCAAAGGTGATTGAGGATGGTGAGTTGGTGGAAGTGGAGATAAAGAAAACAGCCATGAAATCGGTTGTCAAAGGGATAGGTTTTTCCTCTAAACCTGGTTCACGTGGGGTTCAATTTGTAACACAAACCGAAAATATGGTCAAAAGGAAAGGCACTGATGGTTTGGATTTGGAAGGTCCTGCTAAATGTGTCAAGCTTACAAAAGAAGTGGAGGTCCCAAATGAGAATATTGAGTCTCATGAGTTGGAATTGTCAAGGACTTGGCACTCTCGAGGACTTGACAATTCATAGACTCAAGGAAATGCGAAAAGAACATTTCCCTCAGATGTTGTTTCTGATGGAGACCATGCATAGTAGAGATGTTTTAGTGGACCTGCAAGAATGGCTGGAATATGACAAAGTCTTTACTGTCAATCCAGTAGGTAAGAGGGGAGGGTTGGCTGTGTTGTGGAAGAATAGTGTAGATATTGAAATTCAGTTTGCGGATAAACATTTAGTGGATTTTTAGGTACAGTTTGGGTCTTTTAGTTATTTTGTGTCAGCGTTTTATGGAGCTTAAGCTGTTGTTGATAGAGCTAAAATATGGAAGAGATTAATGCGGATTGGTATTAACAAAAAAGAAAGTTGGTGTATGCTTGGTGATTCCAAGAGATTTTACACAATGGAGAAAAGATTGGAGGACCAAGAAGAAGTGAAGCTTGTTTTCTTCTTTTTGGTGATATGATTAGAGTGTGTAAAATATTGGAGCTCCCACCTACTGGAAATGGCTTTACTTGGGGTGGTATGAGGAGTAAATTATGGATACAAAGTAAGCTGGATAGATGTTTTGGAAATAAGGAATGGTATAAGATGTTTCCAGCGTCAAATCAATCTTTTTGGCAAAGAGAGGATCATATCATAGACCAGTGTTGGGGAAGTTGATGTCGTCTTTAGAAGTTTACAAGGGAAATTTTAGATTTGACAAGAGATTTCTTAACAAGCCAGATGTTAAAGAAACCATTCTTGCTACTTGGGCTGGGGGTAATTCTTCCATGAATCTCTCGGATCCTAATAAGATTAGAGGATGTTATAAAGCCTTGAGCAAGTGGAAAAAGAAAAATGTTTTAAACTCATTAGACAAAATCCAGTAGTTGCAGGATGCTTTTGAAAAAGAGCAATCATCTTACTATATATTCTTCCACTTCCGTTGTGCTTTTCCTAAAAAGTAGCCTTGTGAAAGCATATAAAGAAGAGCAAAATTATTGGAGCCAAAGAAGTAGTGAGAGGTGGTTGAAAGATGAAGACCTAAACACAAAGTTCTTCCATGCTTTGGTGAAAGCGTCGAGGGCTAGAAAGAGGATTGAGATTCTTAAAGACATTAATGAGAATTCTCAAAGATCTGAAGCATTAAAAGGAGAGGTTGCGGCTGCCTATTTCTCAAACCTCTTCAAATCTTCAAATCCAGGTAATTATAATGATCTTTTCCTTGGTTTTCATCCTAGAGTCTCCAATCAGGTGAATGAATCTTTGATTTGTCAAATTTCTAATAAGGAAATCAAAGAGGCAGTTTTTTCTATCAAACTTTCTAGTGCTCCATGAGTGCTCTTTTCTTTCAAAAGTATTGGGATATAGTTGGTGATTAGGTTGGTTTTGCTTTCAGAATGGAATTATACACATTTTTTCCTCCTTACAAAGACGCTGAAGCCTAAGGTTATGACTGATCTAAGGCCTATCAGTCTATGTTCGGTTCTGTATAAGATCATTTCCAAGAGCATGGTGTCCAGATTGCAGTCTTTGCTCCCTCAAATAGTTTCACCTAATCCCGATCACAAGTAAATCCCAAAACTTGACTTGGTAAATTCTAGCGGTTTATGAATTGTTGTATGTTTTAGAATTTGCTAGTTTTGTGATAGAATGTAGGGTTTTTAGGCACATGGGATTTGTGCAGGGACCTTGTTAGTGGGAGGTTTTGAGTCCTATGTTTTGTTTGTTTCTAGAGCTACGAATTTCTTCATTACTCCGGAGTATGCGGAGGGTAGCGGTATACGAAGCGATTCCGGTGAGTAGTCGGGAGTGGTTAAAATTGTTGGAGAGAAGTTTTTAGCTATTCTTGGGTGGGCTCGAGGCGTGGATATTCAGGTGGCTGGGGAGTCTATGCCAGCAAAACTAATTATTAGTCCGGTGGAGCTCTACGATGTCATTCTTGGTATGGATTGGCTGGACCAGTACAAAGTTCATCTGGATTGTCATCGGGGACAAGTTGTGTTTGAGCGAGAGGAAGGGAGATTAGTTTATCAGGGAGTGAAGCCGACTTCCGGGAGTTTCGTGATCTCGGCAACTCAGGCTGAGCAGCTGATTGAGAAGGGTTGCGAGGCGTATTTGGCGACGATTATGATGCCAGAGATTGTTGGAGAGGTTACAGTTGGAGATATTCGGGTTGTTCAAGACTTCGAGGATTTTTTCGGTCATTACAGGGATTACCGCCATCTCTGTTTGATCCTTTCACGATTGAGTTGGAACCCATGACGACTATGATATCTAAGACGCCTTATAGAATGGCTCCAGCATAGTTGGCAGAGCTGAATAAGTAGCTGGATGAACTTTTAGGTAAGGGATTTATCCGGCCTAACAATTCACCGTGGGGAGCGCCGGTGTTCTTTGTGAAGAAGGATGAGAGTTTTCGGTTACGTATCGATTATCGAGGACTTAACCGAGTCACTGTGAAGAAAAAGTATCTTCTACCGCAGATTGATGAGTTATTGGATCAGTTGTGAGGAGTTACTTTGTTTTCCAAGATTGACTTGGCATCGAGCTACCATCAGATTCCTATTGATGAGCCAGACATCAGGAAGACTACTTTCTAGACGAGATACAAGCATTTCGAGTTTGTGGTGATGCCTTTCGGTTTGACTAATGCACCAACGACGTTCATGAGGCTGATGAACGAGGTATTTCAGGAGTATCTCGATGAGGTTGTGATAATCTTTATTGATGATATTCTGGTGTATTCGAAGAGTCATGAGGAGCACGAAGTTCATCTGAGAGTGGTTTTGGAAAAGCTGCGAGAGCAGCAGCTGTATGCTAAGTTGAGCAAGTGCAATTTTTGGCAGTGAGAGATGGGTTTTCTCAGTCACGTGGTTTCTGCAAATGGAGTTTCTGTGGATACGGCGAAGATAGAAGCTATTAGAGAGTGGCATAGACCGAGGAATGCCTTTGAGATAAGGAGTTTTTTTTTCAATTTGGCTGGTTACTACAGGAGGTTCGTCAAGGGTTTCGCGAGTATGGCTCAATCGATGACGAAGCTAACAGGGAAAGATGTTTCTTTTGTGTGGTCTTTAGCTTACGAGGAGAGTTTCGCAAAGCTGAAAGAGATGTTGACTAGTACACCAGTGTTGGCGTTACCAGAGCTGGGTGAACCATACGTGGTGTATACAGATGCTTTGGAAGTTACTCTAGGTTGTGTGTTGATGCAGCAGGGAAAGGTAATTGCTTATACTTCGAAGCAGTTGAGGAAGCACGAGAGCAACTACCCTACCCATGATCTTGAGTTGGTTGTGCGATTTAAAGATTTGGAGATCTTATCTTTATGGTGGAAAAGTTCAGGTGTTCACAAACCATAAGAGCCTGAAATATTTCTTTACTCAACCAGAACTGAACCAGAGGCAAAGGCGATGGATAGAGTTGGTAGCAGATTATGATCTGGAGATTAGTTACCATCCTGGTAAAGTGAATCTGGTTGCAGACGCTTTGAGTCGGAAGAGGGTTGTTTCGGCTCAGGAGCGGGATATGGAGGCGTTGGCGAGTGAGAATAGCACTTTGAGTTTATGTGTTATTTCACAGGAGCCTTTGGGGTTGGAGCCAGCTAATCAGGCAGACTTGCTGAACATGATTCAAGTAGCTCATAAGAAGGATGAGGGATTGATTGATGATTCTATGGTTGTAGGTTTCGAGTATCAAGTCTCTGCGAATGAGATGATATTTGTGAATGGGCGAATTTGTGTGCCTAAGAATGAGGATATGAGGCAAGAGATTCTAAGAGAGGCTCATGCGAGCATGTTCTCTATTCATCGGCGAGCGACTAAGATGTACTGGGATCTAAAACGGTATTATCATTGGGACGGGATGAAGAAGGATGTGGCTAACAGGTCGCAACTTGGATGTGTGTCAGTTAGTGAAGACAGATAAGGTTTCGAGTGGTTTGTTGTAGAGTTTATCCATTTCGGAGTGGAAGTGGGATATTATTACCATGGATTTTGTGGTAGGATTGCCAATTTCGCGGACTTATGATGTTATTTGGGTGATTGTGGATCATCTAACTATGTCAGTACATTTTCTGGCCATTAAGAAGACCGATGGAGAGACAGTTTTGGCTAAGAAGTATGTGCGGGAGATAGTGAGACTGCACGGAGTGCCAGCGAGTATCGTGTCAAACAGGGATCCGAGGTTTGTTCTGAGTTTTGGGGAGCATTTCTGGCTGAAATGGACTCTAAGATGCATATGAGTACGACTTATCATCCTCAGACGAATGGGCAATCTGAGAGGACGATTCAGACCTTTGAGGATTTGTTAAGGATATGTGTGCTGGATTATGGTGGTCATTGGACAAATCACCTGAACTTAGTAGAATTTGCTTATTATGGGGAGTCACCGACGGTTAATCCCCGACGAGTCGTATCCGGAGTACGCGAGTTTTATCTCCGATCCGGAGAAGTATTTCTTCTCGTTGATGCCGAGTTTGTTGCAGACTTCGAAGTTTATGGCGGTGGTTGATACATTGTTGACTCATTCGCCGGATGAGGAGTACATCAGAGAGAGACATCAGCCGTCGATATGGACCAGAGATGCGGAGATCGTCGATGCGTTTTACAGATTTGCGGCGGAGATCAGACGGATAGAGAAAGAGATAGAGAAGAGAAACAGTGAACGCGGATCTCAAACGCACACCACCATAGTCGTCGGAACGATTGGGTATATGGCGCCAGAGCTCACCCGCAACGGAAACGCCTCGTCGGCTTCCGATTGGAAAATTTACAGAGGAACGAGGGAGAGAGATGGAGATTTCATGCGATTGGAAAATTTACAGAGGAAGAACCCTAGAAAAGGGGGATTTTTTGGAAGTAGATCTTGGCAAGTGGGAGAAAAATGCAACCAAATTTTTTAATTAGAAAAAAAAATTTATTCTTTTAATATTCACGTGATATCACCATTAAATATATAAAATTTATAAAACTCAAAATGAATGTCAAACATTAAAAAATTAATAAAATTAATATTAAATCATTTTTGGTGATACCCATATGGTATCACCAATAATAATGCTTTAAGTATCACGGTTATTCATGCTTTTAGTAATTGACGATGAAGACAAAAAAAACCTTACTAATTAAAAGTAAAAATTTAATGTGAAGAATCGCGATAATACGAGTCAATAACCAACAAAATTAAAAGTAATAATAGTTAAAATATTAACTACAAGAAGAATGGATTAGTGGATCATTGACAAATACATTAAGTAGAATGGTTAATTTTTTTATACCATTATACGGATCTAATTGGTCGGCCATGCGGGTCGAATCTCAAACCGGTACTTCATCTACTATACAAATGACATTACACGATGATTCCAACGTTAAAGTATTGCCCTACAACAATATGTTGCTTATAAATAAAAGAAAATTATATATCTATAAGCAAACAATTGTTACATTACTGCATTACATCTACATCTATATTTGACACTTCAACTACAAACCACAAATAATATTATGTCCAGTGGGCTTTTGACACCCGTAAATCAAAATTGGAATTTTGTCGATTGACACCAGGAGGTGTATCGATCGACACCAGTTTGTTGTCTATGGTGAAGTCGCAATTTTTGGTTGAGGGTGTCGATCGACACCAACTTTGTATTGAACTAACTGGTTTGGTTTTTGATCGTCGGTTAGCGGTTCGGGTTTGGAAAACCCTAGGGCTCGGGTATAAAAGACGAGTAGTGTGTGTTGTCGCATTTTTCAGAGAAAAACTGTGATTTTTAGAGGATTGAGAGAAGAGAAAGAATAATTGTTGATTTTCTTGTGTTCTTGATCCTAAAAACTTGAGATTGTGGTTGTGAGGCTCTAGAATTGAGTTTGGTGCGTGTTCTTCATGAGAGAAGAAGAAAATTCGGTTGTTGAGTGTTAGGAGCCTTTGATTTCGTGTGTTCTTACTCCATTTCATTCCTGAATCGAGGTGAGTACGTGACCATGACTTATCTGGATAATTAGAATGTTCATGATGCGTTTGTTTGAGAATTGGATTGATTTGATGATTGACGATTACGTGTTTTGGGTGTTCTCATATTGTTGGGTGTATGTGTTAACGTTTCTGTGCAGGTGATCGATATGTCGCGTCCTGGAAACGAGCAATGAGAGGAGAGGCTCGTTTTCTTCCACACTGCGATGAATGTCGATCGACACCAGAGTCTAGAAACTTGAATTATCGTGTTCTTCTTATTGATTGAATTATCTTGGTATTATGATATTTCGTTAAGCCTGTGTGTATAGCCGGTAGATGAAATTATCGTCTCACTGAGTATTTGTGATAATACTCACGCAGCTCTTTTAACCATGTGATGGAGGTAAAGAAAAGATGTGACTGTGAGATCATGACTGTGAAGAGGAGATGATCTAGGGTCTCGTTTGTTGTTGCGTTTATGTATTGTTTAGAATTGCTATGTTACTGGATTAAGGAACTGATCGAATTGGTTTTTGTTGGTTCAATGAATTATGGGATTTATTAGGTCATTTGTTTGGTTTACTTGACTTTGATTTCTGCTGGTTGTTTGATGTGTTAAATTGATTTTATGGATTATTATTTATGGGAATATTAATTCGAAGAAAAAAAAGGGTCGGGTTGTTTCAATTTGGTATCAGAGCTCTTAAGGTTTTAGAGCGGGTGAATTGAATTGATTATGTGGATTTAGTTAATTGTTGTTTGAGTTTTGAAGTCCTAGATCATCTTCTTCGAACCATCAATGAGATTTTACGGCAAGTGTTATGTGGTTTTGTGAAATTTCTGGTATGCTTAGTTTTTGTTGTTTGTAGTGCATAGAAAGATGGCTAGAGGTACTAGAGGTCATGGCCGTGGTGGTCGTGGAGGGCGTGGACATGTGAGTGAGTCCACCGCGAGTATGGCCCAGAGTTCCACGCATGAGCAGGTAGCAGATTCGCATATGTTTTAGGAGGTGTCCGTAGGTGTGGCCAGTGCGAGTACCAGTGTGAGGACTGGTGGGACTGGTGTTCGCCTCGGTGTGGCCGGTGGTGGGCGGGCCCAGGTGCGGGTGCTGCCGTAGGTCTAACCTAGGGCCAAAATGATCGGTTAGCTGATCTACTATAGCCATTATTGGAGCATTGCTAGCGCAGGCTTCAATGGTGCCACCAGTGGTAGAGGTACAGCCAAAAGTTGTGGTTGCGGAGGAGCTCCCATCTTACCTTAAGATGATGGAGCAGATGCATAGGATTAGCACGAGATTCTTCTCGGGAGGTGCCAAGCCTGAGGAGGCTGATGAGTGGAGGATGAGGTTGGAGCATAATTTTTGCTCTATCAGGTGTCCAGAGGGAAACCGGGTGGATCTGGCAGTTCATTACCTCGATGGTGATGCACATCTCTGGTGGAGGGGTGTTGTGGCCAGGAGAATTCAAGCAGAAATGGCATGGGAGGACTTTTTGGCTGAGTTTAATGCCAAGTTTTTTTCGGAGGAGACGGTGGATCGGTTAGAGTTGAGGTTTTTAGAGTTGGCTTAGGGTGACTGGTCAGTTGGTGAGTTCGACGCAGAGTTTTACCGACTCCTGGTTTATGCTAGTCGAGGTATGGAGGGCCAACAAGCCCAAGTGAAGAGGTTCTTAAGAGGATTTTGACCTGATTTGAGGACTCGTTGTCAAGTGATTAGGTTTGCCTCGAGAGCAGAGTTTGTTGAAACGGCTGCGGTGATCACAATAACAGATGGTTCCGAGCAAGGGCGGCAAGCCTGCACAAGGACAGAAGAGGAAGTGGGAAGACACTTCGAGGTCGAGTCAGGATGGTCGGGGATGCTTTGGGTGTAGGAGCATGGATCACAGATTGGCGAGCTGTCCTAGGAAGGACGAAGCTCGGGACACTCGGGTTTGTTACCACTGTAGACAGACAGGGCATATCAAGCCAAAATGTCCTAAACTGTAGCAGATGGCGGTGACAGCAGTACAATCGGTGGCTCAGATTGCAGCTGCATCGCGTGGGTACTCTACCGTGGGGACGGGTGGGCCAACCTCGAGGCTGATCACATGTACAATTTCCAAACTCAGACTTAGTAAATTCGGTTGGTGTTAGAATTTTGTCTATTTGGATTTTTGTTATTCTGTGATAGAAAATTAGGTTTCTTGCACATGGGATTTGTGTAGGGATCTTATTAGTGGGCGGTTTTTGAGTCCCATGTTTTGTTTAATTTTGTAGCTACGAATTGCTTTATCACTCCAAAGCGTGCCGAGAGCAGCAGTATCTGAAACGATTCCGGTGAACAGCTAGGAGTAGCTAAAGTTGCTGGTGGAAAATTTTTAGCTACTCTTGGTCGGGCTAGCGGCATAAATATTTAGGTGGATGGAGAGTCTATGCTAGTGGATTTGATTATTAGTCATGTAGAGTTGTACGATATCATTATAGGTATGGATTGGCTGGATCGGTATAGAGTTTATCTGGATTTTCATCGGGGATGAGTTGTTATTTAGCGAGAGGTAGGGAAGTTGGTTTTTCAGGGAGTGAGACCGACTTCTGGGAGTCTCGTAATCTCAGCAATTCAGGCTAAACAGATGATTAAGAAGGGTTGCAAGGTGTATTTTGCGACGATTGTAATGCTAGAGACTGTTGGAAAAATTGCAGTTGGGGATATTCGGGTTGTCCAGGATTTCGAAGATGTTTTTGGGTCTTTGCAAGGAGTACTGCCATCTTGGTCTAATCCTTTCATGAGTAAGTTGGAGCCCGGGACAACTCTGATATCTAAAGCACCTTATAGAATGGCTCTAGCAGAGTTGACAAAGCTGAAGAAGCAGCTGGATGATCTATTGGGTAAGGGATTTATCCAGCCTAGCAGTTCACTGTGGGGAGCACCAATATTATTTGTGAAGAAGAAGAATGGGAGTTTTCAGTTATGCATTGATTACCGGAGACTTAACAAAGTTACTGTAAAGAACAAGTATCCTCTGCCGCGAATTGACGAGTTATTGAATCAGTTGAGAGAAGCTACTTGGTTTTCCATGATAAATTTGATGTCGGATAACCATCAGAATCCTATCGATAAGGCAGATGTCAGGTTGACTGCTTTCAAGATGAGATATGGGGATTTCGAGTTTGTGGTGATGCCGTTCGGTTTGACTAATGCACCAGCAGCGTTTATGAAGCTGATGAACGGGGTCTTTCAGGAGTATCTACATGAGTTTGTGATCATCTTTATAGATGTTATTCTGGTGTATTCGAGGAGTCCTGAGGAGCACGAGGTACATCTGAGAGTGGTTCTCGAGAAGCTGCGAAAGCAGAAGCTTTATGCTAAGTTGGGCAAGTGCAGTTTTTGGCATCGAGAGATGGGTTTTCTCGGTCATGTTGTTTATGCAGATGGAGTTTATGTGGATCCGACGAAGATAGAGGCTATCAGAGAGTGGCCTAGACCGAGGAATGCCACTGAGATCTGGAGTTTCCTCGATTTGGCTTGTTACTACAGGAGATTCGTCAAGGGTTTCGAGAGTATGGCTCAGTCGATGATAAAGCTGACAGGGAAGGATGTTCCATTTGTGTAGTCTTTGGCTTACGAGGAGAGTTTTGCGAAGCTGAAGGAGATGTTGACTATTACACTAGTGTTGGCATTGCCAGAGCCGGGTGAGCATTACGTGGTGTACACAGATGCTTCGAGAGTTTGTCTAGGTTGTGTGTTGATGCAGCAGGGTAAAGTAATTGCTTATGCTTCGAGGCTGTTGAGGAAGCACGAAGGAAACTACCCTACCCATGATCTTGAGTTAGTTGCGGTGATTTTCGTTTTGAAGATTTGGAGATCTTATATTTATGGCGGAAAGGTTCAGGTGTTCACAGACCATAAGAGCCTGAAGTATTTCTTTACTCAGCCATAACTAAACTAGAGGCAGAGGCGATGGATGGAGTTGGTAGCAGATTATGATATGGAGATTGGTTACCATCCTTGTAAAGCTAATGTGGTTGCAGATGCTTTGAGTCAGACCAGAGTTGCTTTGGCTCAGGAGCAGGATATGGAGGCCTTGGTGAGTGAGATTAGCACTTTGAGGTTATGTGTTATCTCACAGGAACCTTTGGGGTTGGAGGCAGCTAATCAGGCAGACTTCGTGAGCAGAATTTGAGTAGCTCAGAAAAAGGATCATGAGTTGATCTATGCTTCCAAGGTTGCAGGTTCTGGTATCAGGTCTCGGCGGGCGGGACAATTCTTGTTAACAGGTAAGTTTGTGTGCATAATGAGGAGGGTTTGAGGCATGAGATTCTGAGAGAGGCTCATGCGATATGTTGTCTATTCATCCAGGAGCGACTAAGATGTACAGTGATCTACGGTATCACCATTGGGTCAGGATGAAGAAGTATGTTGCTAACTGGGTCGCAACTTACGATGTGTGCTAGTTTGTGAAGGCAGAGCATCAGGTTCCGAGTGGATTGTTGCAGAGTTTACCCATTTTGAAGTAGAAGTAGGATATGAATACCATGGATTTTCTGGTAGGATTGCCAGTTTCACGGATTTTTGATGCTATCTGGGTGATTGTGGATCGTCTGACTTAGTCAGCATATTTTCTGGCCATTAAGAAGACATGTGAGGCGGCGGTCTTGGCTACAAAATATGTGCGAGAGATAGTAAAACTGCATGGAGTGCCAGCGAGTATCATGTCAGACAAGTTTCCGAAATTCACTTTTGAGTTCTGGAGAGCTTTCCAGGCTGAGATGGGCACTAAGGTGCATATGAGTACTGCTTATCATCCTTAGACGGGTGGACAATCTGAGAGGACGATTCAGACACTCGAGGATTTGTTGAGGATGTGTGTGATAGATTATGGTGGTCATTGGGTAGATCACTTGAACTTTGTAGAGTTTGCGTATAATAACAGCTACCAGATGAGTATTGGTATGACTCCTAATGAGGCATTGTATGGGAGGCCATGTCGTACACTTTTATGTTGGACCCAAGTGGGAGAGGAGCATATATGGTGTAGATTTTGTTCAAGAAACGACAGAGAAAATCTGTGTTTTAAAGTTGAACATGAAGGAGACTCAAGATCGGCATAAGAGTTATGCTAATAAGAGGAGAAAAGAGTTAGAGTTTGAGGTTGGAGATAAAGTGTATCTCAAGATGGCGATGTTGAGGGGTCCTAACAGATCCATTTCTGAGAATAAGCTGAGTCCAAGGTTTATGGGTCCGTTCAAGATTGAGGAACGTGTGGGACCAGTTGCTTATCGGTAGGAGTTACCTCCGGTTATGAAGGCATTTCATAAGGTTTTTAAATCTGAGGAGGTGGTGGCTAAGATTTCGGTAGATCTTCAGCCTAATATGACTTTAGAGACGAGACTTGTGAGGATTCTCGAGAGGAGAGTTAAGGTTCTGCGCCGGAAGAAAATTCTGTTGATGAAAATCTTGTGGGACTGTGACGGTGTAGAGGAGGAGCCTTGGTAACCAGAGGCTAAGATGAAGACAAGGTTCAAGAATTGGTTCGGTAAGCAGGTCGAGGATTGATCCTGTTTTCATGGTTCCCAGTTTCAGAGTTTAGTAGTGTTGCTATATGGTTTTTAGATTATGTATTTTTGTTTGAGGTTGTAACGATTATTACATTTTGAGATTTATAAGATGAATATTTCTTATGGTTTGAGATTTATAAGATGAACATTCTTTATGGTTTGACTTGTGTTGTCATAAGTTATTAGGATTTAAAACTTGTCTATTTCTGAGAGACTTTAGTTAAATATCCTGGGTGATTGGGTTGTTTAGAGTCTATCTGAGTATTAGTTATGGATGAGATGATATTCCAGGATAGTGTAATGTCATATTAGGACCACGGGAGGTAGTTCTAGTCAGAGATGCTTAACAACATTTAAGAATTGATTGTTCTAGGGGATGAGGATTTCCCCGAATAACTCATTGGGAGATGAGGATTTCTCTTGAGGGGATGAGGATTTCCTCTTTGTGTTATTAAGAGATGAGGATTTCTCTCGAGGGGATGAAAATTTCTCTGCATACCGATAGCTCGACAGATTGTGTGTCCCGAGGGTGTGAGTGGTATGGTACACCAATAGCTCAAAAGGGCGTGTTCCTGAGAGTGTGAGGGGTGTGGTTATGAGTTCAGAACAATTAATGTCTAAAACGTGGTTACAAGCATAGGACTAGATGAGAACATCAGAGATCGGAAGTGTTGATCTTAGGTGGTGTTGGCCGAGTTGGTCAGGAGTGATGACCATAATGATTCGGTGTTGCGTGATTCGAGGTCGAATCCGGGTTAGTGGGGGAGAATTGTGACGCCTGTGAACCAAAATTGGAATTTTTAGGAAGAGTGTCGATTGACACCTAGAGGTGTGTCGATCGACACCAGTTTATTGTCTATGGTGAAGTCGCGATTTTGGTTGAAGGTGTCGAACCAACTGGTTCGATTTTTTATCATCGGTTTGCGGTTCGTGTTCGAGAAACCCTAGGGTATAAAAGACGAGCAGTGTGTTCTTGTCGCGTTTTTCAGAGAAATAATGTGATTTTTTAGAGGATTGAGAGAAGAGAAGGAATCATTGTTGATTTCCTTGTGTTCTTGATTCTAAAAACCTGAGATTGTGGTTGTGAGGCTCTAGAATTGAGTTTGGTGCGTGTTCTTCGAGAGGGAAGAAGAAAATATGGTTGTTCAGTGTTAGGATCCTTTGATTTCGTGTGTTCTTTGCTGTTCTTACTCCATTTCATTCCAGAATCGAAGGGAGTGCGTGACCATGACTTATTTGGGTAATTGGAATGTTCAAGATGCTTTCGTTTAAGAATTGGATTGATTTGGTGATTGAGCGTGTTTTGGGTGTTTTCGTGTTGTTGGGTGTATGTGTTAACGTTTCTGTGGAGGTGATCGATATGTCGCGTCTTGGAAACGAGCCATGAGAGGAGAGGCTCATTTTTTTTCGAAACTACGATGAGTGTCGATCGACACCAAAGTCTAGAAACTTGAATTATCGTGTTCTTCTTATTGATTGAATTGTCTTGGTATTATGGTATTCCGTTAAGCCTCTGTGTATAGCCGGTAGATGGAATGACCGTGTCACTGAGTATTTGTAATAATAATCACGCATCTCTTTTAACCATGTGATGCATGTAAAGAAAGATGTGACCGTGGGATCATGGCTGTGAAGAAGAGATGATCTAGGGTCTCGTTTGTTGCTGCGTTTTTGTATTGTTTAGAATTGCTAAGTTGCTAGTTTAAAGAACTGATCAAATTGGTTTTTGTTGGTTTAATGAATTATGAGATTTATTGGATCATTTGTTTTGTTTCACAGAGTTTGATTTACGCTGGTTGTTTGATGTGTTAAATTGATTTTGAAGATTATTATTTATGATAATAATAATCCGAAGAAAAAAAAACAGATCGGGTTGTTTTAGGGCTACTTTATGGGCATTTGATAGTTTGTTATCTAATCAACTCAACTTATATTGCCAGAATATGTACGTAACGCCTGGTTTTTTTCTTACCAAATAGTTTTCGATAAAATACTTGTGATTAGTATCTACACATGCACACTAATAGGTTCCAAATACGGAGATAATGTTTACCTTCACCTTGATTGGTATGGCTTTTAGTAGGACAATAGCATAAATTAGCATTAGTAGTATGCTGCTGGAGCGGAATGCTCTAATTACTATGAATATTTAAGTTATTGGCATAGCTGAATAACTAGATATAAAATTAAATAAATTATTTTATTATATTTATATATATGTATTCTAATACATTATATATATATACTAGTCATAAGTTAAAACATCATTTTTATTTAATTATTTTTTTATTATAATAATATTTAATAAGTAATAAGGTAAATAAACTAATGGTAAATATAAGATTTTAGTTTTAATATAAATATATTTATAACATTATAACATAAGTTTTCTTACCGTCTCTTTAAATTTAAATTATATTTAAGTGAATAATTGTTTTATTAAGATGATATTTTAAAATAATATAACTAATAAAATAATAATAAATATTAACTAAAATAACTAAAAGTTAATATATTTTTTTATTGTATATTTAAAAAATTGGCTATTTAATGTTTAAAAAAATGTTCTAAAAAATCTTTATTTAAGAGCATTGAGGGTAAGAGCATTTAAAGAAAATTAGCTGTTACTAAATGTTCTATTTAATGTTTTGTCAGCCAATCAAATTTTAATGATAAAAAACATGATGGTTATTCGAATGCTCTGGCAATCAAGGCCTGGAGGATTTAGATCGCAATGAATATTCAGTAGATAAAAGCTATGCAAATAAATCACTACAATAAACAATTGCAATTTCGTATTAAGATAAGGGTTTTGAAAAAAAATAGCCCAACCCTCTTTCCCTGGTAAGTCGAAGAAATCATTTGCTCGGACCGGTGGCTTTGTAAACATCGTCACCGGTCTTCTGTTCGCTGATTAGTGTAGCTTGTGTCGTTTAGATGGTGTTTGGCTTGGTCCTCTTGTCAGATGCGCTTGTCTTCTGAGATTTGGAGGAGATCTGGTTCTGAAAAATCAGAGAGCGTAGTGGAAGAAATTATTTTCTGTATATTCCAAGTAGAAGAGCGTACAACGTTTAAATAGAATACAAAAGATCTTATCTAACCAAACGTATCTACAACAATGCAATCTTCAAAATATTTGACCGAAGTTTTAGTAACAACTTCGTGTTCCTTGATATGAGGAACAGACCTCATAATCCGCTAATACCCTCCCTCAAGTTGGAGCGTGCAAATCTTGTATGCCCAGCTTGAAACAGAACTGATCAAACTCTCGCTTACCCAACGGTTTCGTAAATATGTCTGCAAGTTGAGTGTCACTAGTAACATGGAGAAGACGTATGTTCTTGGATATGACCTCATCTCGTACAAAATGACAATCGATTTCCACATGTTTTATGCGCTCGTGGAAGACCGGGTTTGTTGCTATGTGAATCGCCGCTTTGCTATCACAATGAATAACCATTGACGCCTCATGTGAGACACCAAGCGCTGACAAAATCCTCTTTAGCCAAATTAATTCTTGAGTTAAATACGCCATAGCTCTATATTCAGCTTCCGCTGATGATCGACTGACCGTCTTCTGTTTCTTTGTCTTCCACGATATTGGTGAACCTCCAACCTGAACAAAATAGCCTGTGACTGACTTCCTTGTTAACAGACAACTTGCATAATCACTATCGCACCATCCACTTAACTGAAATGGTGTATCAGCTCGTAGTAATATCCCTTGGCCAGGATTGTTTTTCAAATAACGAACAACTCGCAAAGCCGCAGTCCAGTGATCTTCCTGTGGCTTTTGCATGAATTGAGCGAGGAGATGAACACAGTAAGCCAAATCCAGTCGTGTTACAGCCAAGTAGATTAATCTTCCAATAAGACGTCGATATCGCTCTGGATCCGGTAAAAACGGTGATTCTGACAACGCGAGTTTATGAGTCGTGTCAAGAGGGAATGTTACTGGCTTAGCTCCTAATAAACCTGTCTCAGAAATAATATCCAAAGCATATTTGCGTTGACAAAGATACATACCCGTAGAATTCCTTGCTACCTCAATTCCCAGAAAATATTTCAACTGTCCCAAATCTTTCATATGGAAACATGTAGACAAATACTGCTTGAACTCGTTCATAACGCGACTAGTGCTCCCACTGATCACCAAATCATCAACATACACTAAGACATGAAGCTGATCGCCGTTTTTATCCATTGTGAATAAACAGTAATCTGATAGATTTTGTTCAAATCCGTACTCTTTCAAAGCAGTAGACAACTTAGCAAACCAACACCTTGGGCTTTGCTTTAATCCATAAATAGACTTTCGAAGCCTGCAAACCTTGGAAGGATCTGAGGCTTTAAATCCCGGTGGCAACCTCATATATATTTCTTCGTCAAGATCTCCGTGAAGAAACGCGTTGTAAACGTCCATTTGGTGAACATCCCACTTGTTCTTGACTGCAGTATCCAAGAACAATCTTACGGTTCCCATTTTTGCCACTGGTGCGAAGGTTTCACCGTAGTCTACACCCTCTATTTTCTTGTTCCCAAGAGCAACCAACCTTGCCTTGTGTCGCTCTAATGACCTGTCAGATTTGTATTTGAGTTTGTATACCCATTTACAACCTATCGCTTTCTTTCCTTTAGGAAGGTCCTCTATTGTCCAAGATTTGTTTCTCTCTTGAGCATCGATTTCAGACGACATTGCTTTGTTCCATCGCTCATCTTCCATAGCTTGCTTAAACGATTTTGGTTCTATGCCCGACGTTATCGCTGTCAAATAAGCTTTATGTTGGGTAGAAAAATGCTCACAATCGACATAGTTGGCAATTGGATAATCCGAAGTAGAGCTTTGAGATTTTGTCGATTTCGGATTGCCAGTGTTCACCACAAATTCTTTCAACTTGACTGATTTGATTTTCTGTCGTTTACCTCTGCCTAATAGCTCTTCAGAATTCGGCGGCAGCACAGAAGACGATGTCGGAGTTATTGACGGTGGTGGTATCGCAGGCGAAGACTGCGACGAGCTTTGACCGGAGACGACAACGTTCGTGACGTTGTGTTCATCGTTCCCAGGAAGATTAGTTTCAACAAGTGGGGCTGAAGTAATTAAACTTGGGCTTAAAACAGGCCCACTATTAGAATTTGTAGTCACACATGGGCGTACATTACCAATTCGGCCCAATTCTCCAATTTGACCCAATCTCCTTTCTTCTTCTTCGACAAAAAGAGAGGACAAATTGAAATCAATGGCTTCTTCCTCTGTGATATCATCATTCACTTCTGTTTTGAAGGGAAACTCATTCTCAAAGAAGACAACATCCCTAGAAACAAAGAATTCACCTTTCTCCAAATCATATAACCTCCATCCCTTTTTCCTATACGGGTACCCCATGAACGCACATCGTCGACTTCGTGACGTGAACTTGTCACCCTTGTGAGAGTGATCGTGGGCATAGCACAAACACCCAAGAATTTTGAGAGGTTTGTATGTTGGTTTCTCATGGTATATGCGTTCGTATGGCGTCATTCCTTGTAAAATCATACTCGGAGTTCGGTTTATCAAATGAGCCGCCGTTAAAACACATTCACCCCAGAACTCGATGGGCAAATGAGCCTGAGACCGCAGCGCCCTAGCCACGTTGAGAATATGCCTGTGTTTTCTCTCCACTCTTCCATTCTGTTGCGGAGTTCCGACGCAAGACGTTTCGTGTATGATTCCTTGTTGCTTGAAAAACTCGCTTAGACAAGTAAATTCAGAACCATTATCACTTCTAATGGCTCTTACTTGGGTTTGAAACTGACGTGTAGTCATGGCTAAAAAATTCTTGAGATGATTCGGTGCTTCAGACTTTTCATTCATCAAGTACAACCATACTCCACGGGAATAATCATCCAGAATAGTAAGAAAGAACCGAGCACCGGAATGTGTTGGTGTTCTATAAGGTCCCCACAAATCACAATGAATAAGATCGAAAATCCCTTTCGTTTTATTCTCACTTAATGAAAATGACAACCTTGTTTGTTTAGCGTGGAGACAGATATCGCACACTTTATTCGAAAATTCAGAAGCAACAACATTTGAAACAACAGGAAGCAGACCCACTACTTTAGCTGAAGGATGCCCCATTCGCTTATGCTAGAGCTCAAATGACTTCTCATCTCCAACCTTTACGGATGCTGCAAACTCCATACTCCGAAAGTAGAAAGTCCCTCCCTTACGCTTACTAACTCCAATCACCGTCCTCGTAGTGCGGTCCTGAACAACAAGGAAATGATCAGCCAACTGCACTACGCAACGATTTTCGTCCATCAATTGGCAAAGAGATATCAAATTCGCTTGAAAATCCTCAACATAATAAACTGAATGAAGTATCAAATTTGGCCCAAGCCTCACTGATCCTTCTTTAACTAACACGGTTTCTCTACCATTTGCCAACAAAATCCCAACTGGTAGTATATCCTTAACATCCATTAAGATATCTAGTTGACCCGTCAAATGATGCGAAGCACCTGTATCCATAACCCAGTAATGTAAAGAAGACATACCAGTTAGTTTTTCGGATTCGTGAGATTTTCCAGAGTTGAGAAGACTTTTGATCGCCTTCCATTGCGAATCACTGATCCCGCTAACGCCGTCTCTATCTTTGTCCGTGACCACGTAATTAGCACTTTCATACCCTTGCGGTTCATTGACGTGAACAACATTGGCAAAAGAAGTACCACCACGACCTCTTCCAGCCACTCCGTTTGATCCTCCACGTCCACGCCCACGACCAGAAGACGTGCGAGATCTCGGCCTATCTCCCCACCACTCCGGATAGCCTATCACTCCATAGCAGCTGTCACTTGTATGACCAGCTCGATTACAATGTTTACAAAACATTGTTTTGTCACTGGACTTTCTTCACCTCCTTTGGTCCCATTTCTCACCAGATCTTCCTCTTGTCGAACTATGTTGTAAACTTCTTCCATGGACTGGATTGGAGTCCTTGAAACCAGACTTGATCTCACAGTTCGAAACACTGAATCATCAAGACCGGAAAGAAACTGATGCACTTTGTCCTCTTCTCGGTCTTTCTCTTGAATTGCTCCAAGATCACACTCACACTTCCCACACTTGCACAGCCTCAAAGGACGGTAGTTAGCCATACTATCCCAAATCCGAGTTAACTTTCCAAAGTAGGCTTCAATCGTTGAACCTCTTTGTCTACAACAAGCCAGCTCCGCCTTGATTTGTTGAATTCTCGGTCCATTGGAGACGGAGAATCGCTTCTCCAAATGATCCCACAAATCTTTAGCGACATCTCGGTGTGAGATGTTGGATCGAAGTTTTGGATCAATTGACATCTTGTCCATGAGATAAGAAGGTCCTGGATTGTCCACCAATCCTCCAAGTCGGGTGACCCTTCTTCAGGTCGCTTGATTGTGCCGTCAAGGAAGCCAAACTTCTTTCGAGAGCGCAACGCCGTCTTCACACCGCAAGCCCATTCTTCGTAATTTGTTCCCAGCAGGAGAGGATGAGAGATCACTGCTCCGGAATTCTCAGCCGCTGTCAAGTCATAAGGAGAGATGGTGCGTCGGAGTTCGGTGGTTGTCGGGTTCGTGTTCGTCGGGTGGGGGTTTGTCGGGTTCGGGTTCGTTCCTTCGTTAGACATCATTAAGAATCAATTTCTCTTGTTGAATTAAAAGGAAAATATCAAGAGTCAGACTCTGATACCATGAAAAATCAGAGAGCGTAGTGGAAGAAATTGTTTTCTGTATATTCCAAGTAGAAGAGCGTACAACGTTTAAATAAAATACAAAAGATCTTATCAAACCAAACATATCTACAACAATGCAATCTTCAAAATATTTGACCGAAGTTTAGTAACAACTTCGTGTTCCTTGATATGAGGAACAGACCTCATAATCCGCTAATAGGTTCGAGCTTCTTTTGAGACGGTGATGGCAAGGGTGAAGGTGAACGAGGGTGCCGTTCCTATCTTTGGACGACAGAGCTCTTATGCAAACACCATCGGTTATGCCTTCTAATTTTCATCGCGGTCTTTGTTCTTAAGCCTATTGTGGGTTCGGCAAAATCTTCTGTTCGCGAATGACCGTGTCGCCTAGGAAGCTTGAGGCATGCCTTCCTCTGTTTTCCATTGATATCGGATTTGCTTCCATTAAATTTGGTTCTGACAGTTTCATCAGTCGAAGATTTATTGTGGTTTGAAATTATGGTGTTTAGTATTGTTTGTTTGTGGGCTGCTAGTGTGTCACCGTAGATGTTGGAGGTTGGAGTTCTCTGTTGGAGGTCGGAGTACTCTGATGTGGTTTTGGTTTTGTCCTTGGATATTTCTGCATTTATTTTGTTTCCCTCCGAGCTCTGTGTTTTGATTTGGGTTGGGTCTCGTCGATGGGGTTCGTCTTTCGGATGGTAATTCATTGTGGAGGCATCTACTGGCCTATCTCTGAGCCCTTTGTGGTTTTGGGATTTGGTTTTCAGACAAAGCAGTGGTTTCAATTTTCAACTCTTATCTTGCGAGGAGGTGGCCAGTTTTAACCTGTAGGTTGTTGAAGCTGGTTTGCGAGTGTCTGCATGTAAGAGTTATGGGTCTTAAAAGGCTTTTTCCCTGTTGGAGGGCAAGGCTCTTCCTTGAACCTAGTTCAGGTTTCAGATTCTTTGGAGTGTTCTTTTTGGTGTGGCTGCGTAGCTATGTTCCTTTTCTTTCTTGTGATTGATGAGGTAAATCTAGTTTTACCCAATGTAAAACAACCTAGGCTCCAAGTGCACAACCAATCGATCATAGTACTTAGAGATCGAATCCATAGAGAATTAGAAACACTTAATAGCAATTTAAACTAAAAACTATGCTAAGTCAAACAAGGGGTTTTGAGAGTGATCAAACGATAATAAAATTTGGTTTTAAAAATATAAATAAAGCGTTGGGCATTTAGGGATTCTCAGGGTTTCACAGTTCGAGTTTTTCAGGTAATTCCTAGGGACAATCGATTATATTTTTTTCCTAGAAAATGAATGCATATTAAGCTAAACAGGCTCTCGCGATTATTAGCTACTAATTCGAACTAGTCTTATCAATCTACTCTCGCAAAGGTAAAAACTACGATATAATGCAATTGCAAACAGGTTCAATTGTTTATTTAATCTTAAAGGTCTAACTCTCGTCTTCCTAAAGAATCAAACTCATCAAACATCATTTTTCAAACAAGTATTGGAACAGTTAGAACTCTATTCTTTATCTAAGATCAATTTCAAGGTGATCAACCCTAAAACATGTATTAAGCACATATCAAGATGAAGGAGCACTCTAAATCTAACAAAAGTGCCACCCAAGTTCATAAATTCTATCTATCAAACCATGAAAACCCCTCGAATTGATTCCCCTATAACCCAATAAGAGTCAGACATGGCAAAGCAATTCATTGAAATATTTGTATTCATTAAGTGAAAGAGATGAATGCCTTTAGAACTTGTGAAAAACTAAAACCTTTTGAAGTGATGATGATGTGAGCGTGTATCTCTTTCTTGAGGCTGATGAATCTCCTTTTATAGGTCTAGAAATCGGCTAGAGCTTTTTCCAAAAGATTTAGGAGATAATCTCCAAAAAAAGAAAAATTCACAATCTTCTCGGATGTGGTGATCGGTCGATGACCGTGTTAAAGCATCTGTCTGTTAAAAACAGTGAGTTTATGACCGGTCGATCACCTCTGGTGATTGGTCGATCATGGGTAGATATTCTGAACCACCATTAGCTTGATCCTTACTCTAATAGATTTCCTTATATTGACGATACCTCAAGATATAACCGTCGGATTAGGGCGATCAAATATTTATTTTGAAGCTGAGATCCTCTTTTATCTTGTGGTAAAATATGAGAATGATCTGATGGTGGGAACTCCTTTATCTTGGGAGAAACATATGACGGTCATGATTTATCTTTCCTTGAAAAGGCTTGATTTCACTCATTTTAAGCCCAAAATACTCCAAAAGCCTGTATTGACTTCAAAACCCACGAAAATGTCATGGTAAGTCCAAAAACCATTTATTTATTTATTTAAAACATATTAAAAAATAAAAAGGGTAAAATATCGTATATATCAGCGATCTTCCTCTGTTAGTGTTGTTGCCGGTTGAGCTTGCTTTAGGTCCATCGACAGGTACTATGGGTTGTGGAGTTGCCTTTGCCCTTTTAGTCAGGTTTGAAGCTTATGGTTGTTGGCACAACTTCTACATCTTCTGGTTCTTGAAGAAGTTTTGGGAGGTTATTGCTTCAAAATGTAGATTGTAGTGTCTAAGGTTCTATCTCTTTTCCAAGTTGGTACTCTTTATTATGTTGTTGTTTTGTGGTAGTATTTTCTTTTGCTTCCGGTATTCTAGTTTCTTGAAGCTTAGTCTCTTGAAGATTCGGTTTAGTATTTCAAAACCGTATTCCAAAAACGTATTCGATCCTTATATTTTTCTATTGTATTTGAATGACATGCGGATGTCATTAAAAAACCAATTGCAATTTATTGTATTGGTTTGTGATCTACCAATTGTTTAAGTAGACTCGAAAGGAAAAATTGCTAGAAACTCGTTATATAGCAAGCCCAAACCACAGAAATATATAGGCTATATTAAAGGGAAAAATGTCTAAAAAACCTCAAACTTTCAAATTATGACAAAAAAAGTTCCAACTTCTGAAATGTCATTTAAACCTCAAATTTTTTGTTGACTTTAAATAAAATGCTTAACTTTTGTTGACTCAGCCGTTTAAGGCTCGTCGTTAAGTTTTCATTAACGGAGTTAACTTTCTGTTAACGATGTCCGTTTAAACAAAACGATGACGTTTTAGTTTTTATAAAACAACAGCGTTTTATCAGTTATGAGAAAACAAAAATGGGAAAAATGTCGAAAAAATTCCAAGCTTCAAAATGTGGCAAAAAAAAAATCCAACTTCTGAAATGTCATTTAAAACTCAAAGTTTTTGTTGACTTTTAAATAAAATGCTTAACTTTTGTTGAATCGTCCGGTTAACTCGTCGTTAAGTTTTCATTAGCAGAGTTAATTTTATGTTCATGATCTTCGTTTAAACAAAACGACGATGATTTGTTTTAATAAAACGACACAGTTTTATCAGTTATGAGGAAACAAAAATCCCCAAATCAAACCAAAATCGATTTTAATCTAAGAACCCTAGAATTCTCTCTTCTCCCAAATTCTCTCTTCTCTCGTTTGTGCTTCATCACGCCTAAGCCATATACAAACTTCGTCGGCTATAACCAAAATCGTTATAGAGGTGATGATCTTCGGAATAGTAAGCACAAACGAGAGAATAGAGAATTTGGGAGAAAAGAGAATTCTAGGGTTTTTAGATTGAAATTGATTTTGGTTTGATTTCGGGATTAGGGTTTGATTTGGAGATTTTTTTTTCCTCATAACTAATTAAACGGTGTCATTTTATTAAAACCAAAACGTCGTCATTTTGTTTAAGCGGAGATCGTTAAATTAACTCTCCTAATGAAAACTTAATGACGATTTTTAAATGGTCGAGTCAACAGAAGTTAAGCATTTTATTTAAAAGTCAACAAAAACTTTGAGTTTTAAATGAAATTTCAAAAGTTTGGAACATTTTTTTTGCCACAATTTTTTAAGTTGAAACTTTTTTCGACATTTTTCCCATTGTGTATATGATCAAATTATTATAGAGTTTTGTATATGTGTAGATAAAGAATATCAACATATAACTTTTTCTAAATAATTCAATACATCACTCAATAATTAATCCTAAATTATATGGAATTGTGGTGACTACCCACAGGAGCACCATAATATCTAGTCATATACGTTCATTAATAAAAATAAAATAAAAAATTATGTATGTGTTGTAAATGTTTAGAAGCCTAATTAAAAACTTCTCGTATCTCTAAAAATTACAGTATCTTTTTCTGCTAATTTGTCATCTATGGTCTCTACTGTTCCAATTCTCACGGGAACCAACTTCTCATAATGGAAAGAAAAATTTGAGTTCACATTAGGGGTACTGGTTTTGGATTTGGCTCTTCGTAAAGAGGAACCCAATCCAGAAAATGATTGCAGTACTAAGGAGGAATATGTTTTCTATAAAGCTTGGGAAAGAACGAACAGATTGAGCATTATGTTCTTTAGGATGACAATAACTAGCAACATCAAATCTCCCCTTCCTGTAATAGACAGAGCTAAACCTTATCTAACATCTATAGAAGATCGGTTTAAGACTGCAAATAAATCCCTTGTTGAGAAACTTATGGCATATCTTACAACCATGAAATATGATGGTACAAGGTCTATGCATGAACATTGCATTGAAATGATCAATCTTGCGGCTAAGCTAAATAATTTAGGAATGAGTGTGAACGATTTATTTCTTGTCCAGTTTATCCTAAATTCTCTGCCCCTTTAGTATGGACCATTCCAACTTACTTATAATACCATTGATAAAAGATGGACATCAAATGAATTGGCTAATAAATTGGTAAAAGAGGAGGCTAGACTTGGTCGAGAAGGCATTAAAGTTGTTCATTATTTTCAAGAAGTTGGATCTAAAGTTGGGAACAAGCATCAAGGTAGCCACAAAAGAGCATCATCCCAAATGAATAGCTCAAACCAAACTCATGAAAATAAAAAGGCAAAGAAAGATGACAGGTGCAATTTTTGCTAAAAGGTTGGTTGCTTTCAGAAATATTGCGCTTAAAGAAAAGAATGGTTCAAAAAGAAAGGTAACCTTTTCAGTTTCGTAAGATTTTTCGAAACAAATCTTACTAATGTTTCTTCTAAAACTTGGTGGATAGATAGCGGTGCTAATGTGCATGTATCCAATTCCTTGCAGGGATTCCTTACGACCTAAACCATAAAGTCAAGTGAAAACTACTTATTTATGGGAAAACGAGACAAGGCACCAGTTGAAGCCATTGGCACTTATCGTCTCATTTTAGACAGTAGATTTTGTTTGGATTTATTTCAAACTCTTTATGTTCTATCTATTTCCCTTAATTTAGTTTCATTAAGCAAACTTGATATTGCTGGTTTTAATTCAACTCATGGAGATGGATGTTTTAATTTATTTCTAAACTCTAATCGAATTGGTTTTGGAATATTAATTGATGGTCTTTACATGTTAAAATTGCCTGATCAAAATTCTGACATACATTTCACCCTGCATGCTAGAAGTGGTCTTAAAAGTCAAACATGTGCAAAAGACTCTTATTTCTTGTGGCATAAAAGACTCGGACACATTACCAATGAAAAAATTAAGAGATTGGTAAAAGATGGAGTCATTCCAAATCTTGATTTTACTAATTGTAAAGAGTGTATAGATTGCGTTAAGGGTAAGCAAACTAAACACACTAAGAAAGGAGCCATAAGAAGTACACAACTTCTTGAAACAATACATACAGATATTTGTGGACCTTTTGACATTCCAAGTTATGGAGGTTAAAAGTATTTTATTACCTTTATCGATGATTATTTACGTTATTGTTATATCTATATATTGCATGAAAAGTCTCAAGTTGTCGATGCTGTACAAGCATTCATAATTGAAGTGGAGAGACAATTAGATAGAAAAGTGAAAATCATTAGGTTAGCTAGAGACGTTGAATTTTATGCTAGGTATGATGAAACAGGACAACCTCCTGGACCTTTTGCCAAACTTTTCTAGAAATTAGGAATCGTTGCACAATACACAACGCATGGTTCTCCATAGCAGAATGGTGTAGCTGAAAGGCGTAGCCGTATTTATATAGGAATGGTTAGATCCATGATGAGTCATGCTAACTAACCTATATCCTTGTGGATGGATGCATTACGTACCGCAGTCTATATCTTGAATAGGGTTCCTAGCAAAGCAGTTCCAAACTCCTTTTAAACTGTGGAAAGGCTGGAAACCTAGTATGTCACACCTTCATACTTGGGGATGTCCAGCTGAAGCAAAGATATATGATCCACATGAAAAACATCAGTGGTTTCTTTATAGGCTACCCTGAGAAATCTAAAGGATATAGATTTTACTGTCCAACCAATAGTACGAGAATAGTAGAAATCAATAATGCCAGATTTTATGAGAATGGCAAAATTAGTGGGAGTGATAAAGTTCAAGATGTGATCATTCAGGAAATTAGGGTCAATATCCCACTACCCTCTATTTCGAATGTTGTTTGGAAATCCCAATGAATGATCATCCATCCCATGAAGAAAATATCACCAATAATGATCATATAATTGAAACACAAGAGGAATCAACATTAAGAAGATCAAATCGTGAGAGGAGATATGCTATTTCCGATGATTACATAATAGATCAAATCGTGAGAGGAGATCTGCTATTTCCGATGATTACATAATCTATCATGTGGAGTCTGGAGAAGGGAATATTTATGATCCGGTTTCTTATTCACAAACCATGAAAGATGTTAATTCTGATAAATGGGATGATGCCACAAAGGATGAAATGGTATCTATGGCTAAGAATGAAGTTTGGGATATTGTTCAATTACCTGAAGGACACAAAGCACTCGGGTGCAAGTGGATCTTTAAGACCAAACTCGACTGTAATGGTAAAACTGACCAATATAAAGCCAGACTTGTAGCCAAATGTTTTAATCAGAAATAAGGCATCGACTATAATGAGACTTTCTCACCTGTGTCTAGAAAAGACTCTTTCAGAATTATCATGTCATTAGTAGGTCATTATGATCTTGAGTTACATCAAATGGATTTGAAAACTGTCTTTCTTAATGGAGACTTGCAAGAAGAAGTCTATATGTGTCAACCAGGAGGCTTCATAATCGAAGGTCAGGAAGACATGGTCTGCAAATTAAAGAAATCAATATATGGACTGAAACAAGCCTCGAGGCAATGGTATCTAAAGTTTGATGAAACCATTACGAAATTCGGTTTCAAAGAAAAAATAGTAGATCCATGTATATACCTTAAGATTAGTGGGGGTAAGTTCATATATTTAATATTGTATGTTGATGATATCTTACTGACGAGTAGTGATCTTGATCAATTACATGAGACAAAGAAATATCTCTCTAAGAACTTTGAGATGAAAGATATGGGTTAGGCATCCTATGTGATAGGAATTGAATTCTTCCGTGCAGCCATGCAGTTGACATGTTAGGTAGATTTCAGAGTAACCCAGGAGTCACTCATTGGAAAGCTGCAAAGAAAGTGTTAAGATACCTAAAAGGAACAAGAAACTATATGCTCACATATAGGAAATCAACACATCCATAAATGGCTGGATTTTGAGACTCAAATTTTGGTGGCTGCCATGACTCTAGGACTTTCACTCTTGGCTATGTGTATCTCCTTAATGGAGGTGCCATATCATGGAAAAGCCAGAAGTCACAGTTGATTTACACATCAACTATGGAGGCTGAGTATGTGGCATGTTATGAGGCTTCTATTCAAATAGCATGGTTGCGAAACTTTGTCTCTGATTTTGGGCCTGTGAGTTTCGTTAACAAGCCTTTGACTCTTGATTGCGACAATCAAGCCGCAATCTTCTATCATTCATTGAAGCAAGATGTTAAAAGAGAAAAGTTTGTCATTGAACATATAGGCACTGAACTTATGGTCGCAGACATATTTACAAAAGTATTACCTTCAAAGACTTTTCAAAAGCATACTGAAAGTATGGATCTTGAGGATAGTTCTTAATTATGTTGTATGTTGTATGACTAGTCTATATTTGACATTTTTTTGAGCTCTTGTATGACTTTTACATCTTTATAGATATTCTGTTTCCAATGTGCGCACCCATAATTGTTGTTGGATTTATGGTAACAGAATACGTATTTTTAAAGACATAAAAAGGACCATTAAGATAACTTCTACTTATGTTTATAGTCTAGTTATGATAGTAGTTAATGCAGTAGTGCATGGAAGGGATCATGTTGAAAAATGATGTGTAACCGCCATGACTCTCGTTGATTGCTAGATTAGCCAAGACACTTATGATGACCAAATAAAAATTAAGATATAACATATTATGTCGGCTTTATGATTCATGAAAGAAAAATTATTATGGACTATAATAAAGGCCAAGTGGGAGAATGTAAGAAAATTTTATTTTCTCATGATCATGATATGGTCTTATACTTTATCCAATTTTCTTTCTAATGGAATGGCTAATGCTTAATGACATTTGGTGACTAATTATTAAGAAGTTTTAATTTCCTAAATTAAGAAAAACATTAGAGAGACAAATGTAAAGTATTAGAGAAAAATGGCAACATTCATAGTTAAATTCATGACTTGTATTTAGAGTTATACTTAACACTTGTCACACATGTTTTAATCTCTAACCATGATGGATGGTTGAGATCAAAACCCTAATGAGAAACTAGGTCCTTTCACCACCTATAAATATTTACCTTTAGTCCATCATAAATGTGTGATAAAACTGAGAACAAAACTACACAATACATAAGAGATAGGTTTGTAGGAAAGGGGAAAGAAGTCTTAACTCCTAATCAAAGATCAAGACTAACTCTTCTAATAAAATCAACCATAAAAGGAAGACTTTCTCATCATGATGAATGGAGGTACTCCTTTAACTCTCCTAATTCTATTATGTAATTAATTTAGATGCTTAAAGATCTTATGATTCATGTAGATTTATTTATATGCATGTACTTAAATATTACATGATGTTGATCAAAATCAATAATAACTTGTTTCATTTTGTTTGCTGATAAGTTTTTCTTATTCCAAACTTATATCTGATAACGTATGTTATACTCATTCTTCTTCTTTTAAGTTGCTTCTTCTTCTTCTTTTGTCTGCTTCTTTACTCAGATATTATTGATTTGCAAAAACAACAAAAAGAGTATGAATTTTGCAGATTTTGATGGTGCTGGTTTCCATGATTTGTTAAAAGCAGCCCTTAAAGTTTTACATACCAAAACAAAGACTCTGAAACCACCATCACCAACATAGTACAATAGAGTGAGAATCACTTCTTATATTTTTTTCAAATCAAGAACGAACACAATTTTGGTAATAACACTTTGAAACAAAACAGAAAAGTAAGGTTGAGGTTAAAAAAGAAAGAATGGTTGAGGTGAAAGCAAAAGACTAATCATTTTTTTCATTTTTTTCACATTAAAACTTCC
This sequence comes from Arabis hirsuta, assembly GCA_964056655.1. Lineage (NCBI taxonomy): Eukaryota > Viridiplantae > Streptophyta > Magnoliopsida > Brassicales > Brassicaceae > Arabis > Arabis hirsuta. The sequence goes on from OZ053299.1 coordinate 30,044,871, forward strand.
ATAAATTAATAATCTATAAATTAATAATCACTATAAATTAATAAATTTTTTTGGTCCCGATTCGGACCAATGTAAAAATTAACAAAATTTAATAAGATATTAAGATAATAATTATTTTGAAAATCCTATGTAAAATATAGTTCAAATAATAGTATAAATTAATAATCACGTATGATTATACATATATAAGTATAACTATGGCAATGTACTAAAATATGGGTTTAGTGATTTTTTTATTCTACTTATTATATAAAAAACTTTTATGACTGTTTTTTCGATATCCAAAACTTCTGAAAAATTATAGACATCATAATTGATTTTTTACACATAACTCTTTCTAAATGTATCGTAATATATGTTGTTTCTAACTTTATCATCAACATTAAGAATAATGACCATGCTTTCTTCTAATTTTTATACTTAATAACATATATCAGTATATGGATAGTATAATATAATATTAAGAATAATTCTATTGTGATAACTAAAAGTATAAATCATATAAATCATAATCTCAACTTAATTCATATTATTACTAAAAAATAGATTTAACTAATTTTTTAATATAACATCGTTTGATTTTTAATAGAATTATTACCTAAAATAGATATCTCTCGATAAATTAATAATTATTCATTTATCGATTAATTAATATCTCTCTAAATTAATAAAAGTTCAAAGTTTTAATAGAAGATTTAAACTAATTAATCATTAAATATATGAAATGGATCCAATTTTATTCGATAAATTTTGAAAAATTAAAACGGTAAAAAATAAAATATATATTTTTTATTTAAGATATATATTTCAAATAATGTTATTATCTATCTATTTTACTATAAATATATTCGCCAAATATATTTAAAAATAAAAAAATGTAAATATACGTCATAAATTTACCATATTATATGTATATATCAGTTATATACAGATCAGAGTAGATATTCAGATTTTTAAAATTAGTATTTGTGATTTGTTTCGGTTTAAACGGATACTAAATTTTACTATTTGTTTAGTTTTGATTCAAAACGGATATTTAGATTTTTCGAATCGGATCGGATCGAATTTAACGGATATTTTGCCCAGCGAGGGAAGACGGACTAATAAACAAACCCAACAAAACATAAAACAAAAAAAAAGCCAAAAAACTAAAAAAGACAAGACACTAGTCTACACAACAACTTTAGATCTTTCTACACCATCTTCATCTCCAAGCTTGTACGAACTGAAATGCTCGACCCTAAACTGAGCTCCTTGTTCCTCAGCTTTCCTCTTGAGCATTTCCTTATACTTGTCCAATCTCGATCCTTCCGTCACTCGTTTCCCGCTTTTCTTGTCCATACATTTTATATTCAGCAAAGTTACTTCCGCAGGCTTATTCAGTCCTTCACCAACTGGCGGTGGCGGTTTTCTGCTCTCGTCCATGTACACTATCACTTCTCGGTTATTGAACTAAACCAACGTTTCCAGGTCGAGTTTATGAACAGCCGTCTCTCCTGGAAGCCTTTCTTTGCAATTGAAAACTGGGCTCCAAGCCTGCAAGAAATAAGCCAATGAAATGTAAATAATCAAGCTTACCATTCTCCTGCAGCGGGGTCGGTTTATCCTTTGGCGGTGCTGATTTTTCCTTTTACAACTGGGCGTATAAACAAAGCTCTAGGGTTTTCCCTTGGAATGAAAAGGGCATCAGCCTTGGGTGTATTGGAGTTCTCTGAAAGGACATTTAAGAAACAAAGAAGTAGAAAAGAAGCTCAGTAACAAGCGTAAAGACTGCAGTTGTATTCAATTGCAAGCCAAACTTTCAGAAATTAGTAAACATGCCTTTGGATGCAGAGGAGTTGAATGTCCAAAGGGAGAGTTGCTTGTAGTTAAGGATGGAGAGCTTGAAAACATATTCACAAATCCAGTGGAAGGTGTACTGAAATTGTTAGGTTGGGGAAATACAGGATTGGTATTCTGTCCAAACAGAGAACTAGTCCAAATGTGGGGTTTGAGCTAAACAAGGGAGATGACTGACTCTTGTTATACTTCCCACCCATGTTAAATGCTGGAGATGACTGACTTTTGTAAACTTCCATATATAGCAGATCTAGATAGTAGCTTCCCAGCAGGTTGGTTACCACCGCCCTGCTCTGCCTCAGTTGTAAGTGCATAAGTCATGACCCTACTACCCACTTGTTGACCCCTGAAAGTCGACTGACCCCCAAACATTGGGGTCGAAGCCTGTGCACCTGCAAAACAAATCATGTGAACATAATTGTTAACGGCAGTCGTGTTTGATGCACCAAAAGGTGTAGTAAATGAACCGAAACTGTGATTGTTGTGTGGTGCTTCCGAAAGTATTTGACAGAGGCGTTGACAAGCCAAAAGACTTGTCTGCCTGAAAGAGGAAAAGAAATCTGTCCTCAAAAGAAAAGGTGCACAAAGAGATTATCCCTCCGTTTAAAAAAGTAAGTTGTTTTGGAAGTTTTTCTATATTTCAAAATATAAATTGTTTTGATAATCTTAGGTATTTTTAACTTTATCGATTATTGTATGACTAATAATATTTTGGTTAAATTATTTTTATTATATATATAAGATGATACTTTTTAGAAAAAAGTAATTTCTTAATATTCGTAATTTTAACCAAAACAATTTACATTTTAAAACGGATTTTAAAACGGATGGAATATATGACAAGACTTATGAGAACCTGGAACCTAAAGAAAACAAACAAGGTCAACCACATCAGGAGCATGTAATTTGACGAAGAAACCCAAAAAGAAAACTCAACATTTTAATAGTTTAGAAAGTCCACCTAACTAATATTTTGAATCGCATAGAACTTGGTTATTGCTACACTAAAACCAACAGACAATCAAACGCTTGAAGAAATGAGAAACCATTAGCAAAGTGAATTTATACAAAAAAAAAAAAAAGGGTAAAATGTTATGAAAATATATACTAAGAGATATATGATGGAGGTATATATATGATTTTCTTATTCTAGATACAATATATATATACTTGAACTTATAAGCAACAGAGAGGAAGAGTTTTTAAGAGAGAGATGGAATTCTTGATATATTTCTTATGTACTTCTTATGTGTATATATCTTCTCTACATCTTATGCTTCTCCTTCATATATATATATAGGAGAAGATAATTACACTGAAGAGGACACTTATACAAACAAATGACACTTGGACATATATAAAACTTGCTTACTGTCAAGGCATGATGAATAATTACTAATTTCTTAACATTTTCCCTTGAGTATTCATCATTTTTGAAGTGTCTGGTCTCAGAGTGCTTCGTTAAAAACCTTATTATGGCAAAATCCAGTGGGACAAAAACCATGGCAAGGGAAAATGAGTGCAGTCTTCCCTGTAAAAATGACCAATCTAATATCTTCTTTATATATTTTGTAGGTGACGCATTCCGATGTTTCTAGAAAATTGTTGTAGGAAGCGCCTTTGTAAACAAATATGCTGCATTGTCACTTGAATGGATGTATTGAACATCGATCTCCTTCTTCTCTACAAGTTCTTGAATATAAAAGAAAAATCTTGGAGGAATATGCTTCGTCCTGTCGCTTGTTACGTATCCTTCTTTGATTTGGGCGACACAAGCAGCATTATCTTCATATAGAATTTTTGGTTCTTTATTGGTGACTATTCCACTTGCGCTTTCTATATGTTGAGTCATCGATCTCAACCATACATATTCTCTACATGCTTCATGAAGCGCAATGATCTCCGCATAATTTGATGAAGTGGCAACCAAACTTTGTTTTTGCAAAGGCCACGAGATCGCGGTTCCTCCCATTGTGAAAACATATCCGGTTTGCGATCGAACTGTATGCAGATCAGATAAATAACCAGCATCTGCAGAACCAACTAGACAAATTTTCAAGTTTCTAGCATAATATACTCCCAAATCGATCGTACCTTGTAGATATCAGAAAATATGCTTTATTCTGTTCCAATGTCTGTGCGTAGGAGCTGAATTGTACCTTGCAAGTAAGTTAGTATTAAAAGCAATATCTGGCCTAGTACAATTAACAAGATACATTAATGCACCTATTGCACTCATATAAGGTACTTCGGGACCTAATATTTCCTCCTTACCTTCACAAGATCTAAATGGATCACTTTTCAACATTTAATGATCTATTAACCATTGGACTAGTCAAAGAATTCGCTTTATCCATGTTAAGCGTTTCAATACCCTTTTGGTATAATTTGACTAACGCACAAATATTTCATCTTGGAAATGCTTTATCTGGAGCCCGAGACAAAACTTTTTCTTTCCAAGATCTTTCATTTCGAACTCTTCTTTCATATGAGTTCTTGCGTCGTCAATATCCTTTTAAGTTCCAATTATGTTCAGGTCATCAACATAAACAGCAATAATCACGAATCCTAACAAAGATTTCTTTATAAATACACAAAGGCATATCCCATCGTTAATATATACTCTCATCAACAAGTATTCACTTAAGTGATTATACACATGCGTCCGGATTGCTTTAATCCATAAATTGATCATTGTTATTTGACTGAACAAATCCCTTTAGACAATGCCTCTTGCATTTCTAAATTTTTAGATCTCTCATGGATCTTTTATCCTTCGAGGATTTTCATATATATGTCGCTATCAAGCGATCCATGTAGGTATGCAGTCACAAGATCCATCAAGTACATTTCCAAATTATTTGATGCTGTTAGGCTCATCAAGCACCTGAATGTGACTGCATCCATTACCGAGGATATGTTTCCTCATAATCAATTCCCGGTCATTGACACCACAAGTCGTACCTTATACCTTATGACTTTATTTTTCTCATTTCTTTTTCTCTCAAAGATCCATCTACATCCAACTGACATAATATCTTATGGTGTAATGACAATGGGTTCAATCACCGCTTTGGTGTAAGTGAGCTGGTTTGAGTGATCGGATCTATTTTCTACGGATGGGCCCAAATTCGAAGCCATGAGCCCATACCCATTCTCTAATAAAAAAAAAACTTTTTTAGAAAAAGGGTAAAAAAGTTGACCTTTCTAATTAATTTTCGTAAGTTCATTTTATATATGTTTTCGTTACCATCACCCGCTCTATCATCTTTGGGCATTGACCATGGGGAAAACTCATACAAGATTACTCTTTTTCCAAATCGAAAGCACCGACACTGATCTAGGCAAATTCGTCCTCGCTAGTGATGACACAAAGATTTGACATTTTTTTTTTTTTGCTAAATGACATTTGTTTTAATGACATGTTAAAGATGAAAAAACATTGAAATAGGAAAAAGGCCAAGTTACTAGTTGGAAATTTAGAGATACGGTACAAACGATGGTAGTTTGGACATTCAGAATACGTTGTCGTCTCCAAGACTCGGAAATGTTAAAACTCGTATTTGGATGTAAGTGTTTAATATGGGGTGAAAATAACACACGGTTTGTGTTAATTGGTTGTGAAACAAAGTGTCAAGATCACACACATCAAATATTTGTAGGCTTTATAATTCAACTAGGTGTGAAATGCCACTGGAATCCAGAGCTAGCTGGTTCTCCCCGAAATCAGTTGAGGGGCAGCAGTTGACTGGACATCTAGGGGTAAAGCATTGTTTTGATGCTGGTTGCGAGAGCAAATTGAGACAAACTCTGAATATTAGATGAGACCTCAAAATAACAAGGGTCAAAGTCGACCACTGAGATGGTTGGGGATAAGATTCATCGTCGAGAGGGAAATAACCCAGATTACCATCTAAGGCTCCTAAATGACCGTTCAATGATAAAGGAGGTAGGGGTGCAGAGACAGCCAGGAGCTTTGTCTAGAATCGGCCTGTAACGCCCCCACCGCCCCTATTAGTGAGCCCCATGTCCACTTTCGGCCCGTGAGCCCATCTTTGTCCGACGTTAGGTGCGTTAGTCTGGGAGGCTCGAAAGACTTGTTTACTGACCTTACAAATCACCAAATGATATTTCTCCGTGTTTTGTCCTCACTCACACGGTACTGAAAATTATTTTCCAGTAGGTTATCCATCCTAAAATTGCTCCACGCTTAACTTTGGAGTTCTCTCTGGATGTTTGACGGAAAAGATAAGTGCACTTTGGTGATATAGACAGCCTAATCAATTCTCTTAAGCTTCTCTGCATGCACTAAATATTTCATGAAACCGAGATGTTACAATCATCCCCACTAACTGATTGCAACGTCTTCGTTGCGTTTCAGTATCGTTACCCCCGACAATGTGACTCACACACTCGTCAGGGTTTGCTTTGATATCACTTGTAACGCCCCGACCGCCCTTACCAGTGAGCCCCGACCGCCCTTACCAGTGATCCCCACCCCCACTCTCGGCCCGTGGGCCCACTCCTATCCGACGGTTGGTACGTTAGTCCGGAGGCCCGAAAGACTTGTTTACTGACCCTGCAAATCACCACGTGATCTTTCCCCGTGTTTTGTCCTCGCTCACACGGTACTGGAAATGACTTCCCAGTAGGTCACCTATCCTTAAATTGCTCCAGCCCAAGCACGCTTAACTCTTGAGTTCTCTCTGGATGTGTGACGAAAAAGATAAGTGTACTTTTTGGTGATATAGGTAGTCAAATCAATTCTCTTAAGTCTCTCCGCATGCACCACATATTTCCTGAAATCGGGATATTGCACAACCACCCTTGAAAAAGTGCATAATAGCTCATTGATCGAGCGCTCTTGCGCCAAGGATGAACGGGGCTAAGCGATCTGCCAAAGCTGTGGGATGTCAAAATGCATCAGTAGGGGAGCATTCTGCCTTAGGGGAAGCAACCGCGCGAGCGGTGGTGGACGAAGCGGAAGCGAGAATGTCGGCCTAAGTAACGCAAACATTGGTGAGAATCCAATGCCCCGAAAACCAAAGGGTTCCTCCGTAAGGTTCGTCCATGGAGGGTGAGTCAGGGCCTAAGATCAGTCCGAAAGGCGTAGTCGATGGACAACAGGTGAATATCCATGTACTACCCCTTGTTGGTCCCGAGGGACGGAGGAGGCTAGGTTAGCCGAAAGATGGTTATCGGTTCAAGGACGCAAGGTATCCCTGTTTATCGTAAATGTATTTTGTTTTGTGGTGATTTTTTACCTAAAAAATTTGTAAAAGTATTCGCTGATTAAATGCGTAATTTATATATTTGTAGGAGATAACCTTATTAATTCATTTTTTATCGCGATAAATATATATTTACCATGTTTATGTATCACATTATAACTTGATTTTTAACATGGTTTTGTCTCAATAATAGTATGTTTAACAAAACAATATACATATATTTTTGGTTTTAAATTTACAAATTTCATTATATTTAAAACAATTTTAATTTAGAAACTTATTGAAACCTTTATAATTCAATATCCATCATCCCTTATATATTAATTGGAGAGTGTTTTTTTTTTTTAAAAAGCTTAGGTGTCTTCACCAAAATCACTCTCCCAAATTTAATGTGACATGGCGTCCCCTAAAATATGACATGACATTCTCTCTAATTTAGCCCATTAATTCCTAATTTAAATTAGCTCAAATTTAATAATTAAAAGTAGCTCAAGTTCAAAAGGAAGATGAGAATGATGGTTCCATTGATGAAGTTAAGAAGTGATTATAAAAAAATAATCTCACGGAATATAATATTAATTTTAATTGCTTTCTTTCGATTATTTGATTAGGGATTTTAGTTATTGTTACTTTTAAAAATAATTTCTTTTTAGACTTTAGTGGATTTTATTTTATTTTCAAAAAATTATGTTCAACCAAAAAGATCAATTAAATAAATCGATTAGATTTTGTTTCGGTCGAAATGTAAATTTATTTATCATCACTAACTCCAAAGTTAAAAGTATGATAATTTTTAGTAAAATCTACATAAGATTAATATGACTTTTACAAAATTGTTGAAATCGTTATCTCTACAAATTTGACTATATGAAATTTAAAAATATCTCATAAATAAAATGTATGAGCAACTATAAATTTAAAAGTGTAGAATTTATCATCAATTCTAATTTACAAATATTACAATATTTAATAACAGGAAATATTGAAAGCTTTCAATATAAAATTAAACATTTTTTGATATTTAATTAATAATATACTTATTATGGTCCGGAATTTATGTATCATCAATTTCAAATTTAAAAATATGAAAATCTTTAGTAAAATATATACAAGAACAATCTTGTGAAAATATTTTAATTAAATAAAAATTATATATTCTGATTAATTGATTGACATTAACAATATCCAAAATTTTAGTACCATTATTTATAATTAGAAAATTAGAAAAATCGTTAAGAATATCTCCACAAAATCTTTAAGGTAGTAAAGTTTCGAAAATATTTCTAAGGTAATGTATTAAAATAAATCATATATTTTGTGGAGATAATCTTAACGATTTCAATTATTTATCCCCACAGACGTGATTTGTGAGAAGATACTGTTCAACCAAAAAGATCAATTAAATAAATTGATTACATTTTGTTTCGGTCCAAATGTAAATTTATGTATCATCATTAACTTCAAAGTTAAGAGTATGATAATTTTTAGTAAAATCTACACAAGATTAATTTGACGTTTACAAAATTATGGAAATCGTTATCTTTACAAATTTGCCTATCCGAAATTTAAGAATATCTCAGAAATAAAATGTATGAGCAACTATAAATTTAAAAGTGTAGAAGTTGGCTGCACTGAAATTTATTTATCATCAATTCTAATTTTCAAATATGAAAATCTTTGATAACTAGAAATATTGAAAGATTTCAATAAAAAAATTAACATTTTTCGATATTTAATTAATAATAGACTTACATTGGTCCAGAATTTATGTATCATCAACTCCAAATTTAAAATATGAAAATTTTTAGTAAAATCTACACAAGAACAATCTTGTAGAAATATATCAATTAAATAAGAATTACCATATTTTGATTAATTGATTGACGTTAACAACATCGAAATTTTAGTACCACTATTTATAATTAGAAAACTAGAAAAATCGTTAAGAGTATCCCCACAAAATCGTTAACGTAGTAAAGTTCCGGAAATATATTAAAATACATCGTATATTTTGTGGAGATAATCTTAACGATTTTAATTATTTATCCCCATAGACGTGATTTATGATAAGATGCTTATGTGTCATCTCTACAATCATTCTCACCAAAAAAATTATGACATGAAAATTTTGAATCAGTAACAAAATCTTGTACAACTAAATTTATATTTGTTACCATAAATAATTCAAAAGAGTTTTTAATCAATATATTATCAAATTTTCATTTTTATTCTAAAGTTATATACAAATTTAGTTTCTCATTTAAAAATAGTTTAGAAATTGATTATTTCAAAAATAAAATTAGAAAACATTTTTATAGAATATATATTCTTTTGAAAATAATAATAAAGACTTACCAAATGTTTAAAAGAGACTTTGATATATTTATGAAAAAAACTTCCCAAGTTTATAAAAGAAAATGTAGTTATTCTTTTGAAATTTTTTTTACGCAAAACAATTTGTAAGTACTATAAATATTTTTTTATTCGAAAGAAATAAATTTTTTTATTTGCATTTTATTTATAAAATTTATGATTATATATTATAATATTTTAAATATTAAATCATTTATTTGTATTATAAATACTACTTAAGATATTCGGACAATCCAAATATAAAATTTTTTAATTCGAATGTATTACATTTTGGTTTGACACATTTACATATATAAAATAATTAAATGGTAAAACTAAATTTCTGAAATTCATATTATTAATTAAAACGATATTATTGACTAAAAAATTAACAATAAAAGAATCAACAACAATGTCTATAATAAAATCAAACAACTACATATTTTATATTTTTAAGATTAAAATTAAAAACAAACCTATATAAATAATTTATCCGCGTGTACGCGGGAAAATCATCTAGTATGAATAAAAGAAAAAAGTTTTTCCAAAAAATAAAAGAAAAAGGTTTTCGTAGACGCGTTGATTTTCATATGTTTCAGGCAAAATAAATTGATCTTGTACCTAAGAAGAAGACTGTTGGGGCTCCAAGTACGAAGCAGATGGAGCCGTCTGATGTAAAAGGGGACTCTCCTGGTAAGTTTCTTTGCTTAAAACCTTACTTGAGATGATTTTTAATCTGCAATTAATTCATACTAATTGATTTTTCCTCTGAGATTTGCTCCTCTTATTGTTTTTTTAACAACTGAAACAAAGAAGAGTGACAACGACGAAGGTATAAAACACAATTTCTTTTGGGATTACTTTATAAAAAAAAAGAAAATTGAAAACATTATGTTTTTGTCAGGATCTTAATGTGAGATGCAGCAGATTCTGAGAGTTAAGTTGGACGAAGTCAAAAAGCAACTACAAATCCTTGAACGCTTGATCCAATTCTCAGGTTTTGTGTGATTGTTCATCGTTGCTTGTTCTTGAGAGTGATGAGTTAATGGTATGGTAAGAAGTAAAGCTCCTTCCAAGCTTATCAGAGTTCCAAGAACGACACCGTATCCTATTTTTGTTTTCATATTTAGCTTTTCAAACCTCAAAAATTAAAATAAAGAAATTATTACACATGAAATGATAACATGTAGGGACAAATATATATTTGATGATCAATGTTTTTAATAACCCAAATATTAAAGCCATAATGAAAGTGAGGAAAGGGATTTTGGCGCCGAAAGCAGATCCTAACGTTGCAGAAGTGTAGGAGAACCCAAGCAAGTAGAAATATTGCACAAACTCGTCCTGAAATGAAAAAGAGATATAGGGTGTAGATAGTAACCGTTGTATTTTTGCTGAATTACTGTTGAATTGCTGAATTTGCTGAATTTTTAGTGATTTCTTGCGGAATTTGCTGAATAAAATCAAACTTAAATAGTAACTTCAGAATTTGCAGAATTTGTTACAGGGCGTGGGACTCATTAAGAGATGAGGATTTCTCATGAGGGGATGAGGATTTCCTCTATATGTTATTGAGAGATAAGGATTTCTCTCGAGGAGATGAGGATTTCTCCTGCATACCGATAACTCGACGGCGGTCGGGGCGTTACAAGTGGTCTCAGAGCGAACTCTGACGAGTGTGTGAGTCACACTGTCGGGGGTAATGATCTTGGTACGCAACGAGGACGTTGCGATCAATTAGTGGGGGTGATTGTAACATCCCAGTTTCTGGAACTATGTAGTGCATGTGGAGAGGCTTAAGAGAATTGATTTGGCTACCTATATTACCAAAGTGCACTTATCTTTTCCGTCACACATCCAAAGAGAACTCCATAGTTAAGCGTGTTTGGGCTGAAGCAATTTAAGAATGGGTGACCAACTGGAAAGTCATTTCCAGTACCGTGTGAGTGAGGGCAAAACACGGGGAAAGATCACGTGGTGATTTGCATGGTTAGTAACTAAGTCTTTCGAGCCTCCCGGACTAACGCACCGACCGTCGGACAGGGGTGGGCCCATGGGCCGAGAGTGGGCATGGGGCCCATTAGGAGATAAGAATTTCTCCTGAGTAGATGAGAATTTCCCCTGTATGTTATTGAGAGATGAGGATTTCTCTCAAGAGGATGAGGATTTCCCCTGCATACCGATAGCTCGACGGCGGTCGGGGCATTACAAGTGGTATCAGAGCGAACTCTGACGAGTGTGTGAGTCACACTGTCGGGGGTAATGATCCTGGTACGCAACGAGGACGTCGCGATCAATTAGTGGGGGTGATTGTACCATCCCAATTTCTGGAACTATGTGGTGCATGCGGAGAGGCTTAAGAGAATTGATTTGGGTACCTATATTACCAAAGTGCACTTATCTTTTTCGTCACACATCCAGAGAGAACTCCAGAGTTAAGCGTGGTTGGGCTGGAGCAATTTAAGGATGGGTGACCTACTGAGAAGTGATTTCCAGTACCGTGTGAGTGAAGACAAAATACGGGGAAAGATCACGTGGTGATTTGCATGGTTAGTAACTAAGTCTTTCGAGCCTCCCGGACTAACGCACCGACCGTCGGACAGGGGTGGGCCCATGGGCCGAGAGTGGGCATGGGGCCCATTAGGAGATAAGAATTTCTCCTGTATGTTATTGAGAGATAAGGATTTTTCTCAAGGGGATGAAGATTTTCCCTGCATACCGATAGCTCTACGGTTCCTCTTGTCTTGAAATCTTAGACTGCCTCATCATAGAAGGCTACAAAACTCGATATAAATCAACAAGTCAGCAAAGTAATAAGATTCATTAATAAACATGTGTCGATTGGTCTCACTTATAACATGTTTCAATTATAAACTAAATTAGCTATGAATTTATAGATCAGTTTTAATATTCATTCAACCACCAATAACCATGACATAGAAAAGTGAATTCTAAAGCACATGATGATCAATTAATCAAGAATAACAAAGCTTAAATAATTTAAATACTCAGTCTCATGGCGAACATTACAAAACAATATAATAACGAATTAACGATTGACAATGATCCAACGTGAGCCTGTAATTTATAAAGCAACACCAACTATATATGCTTAGTATGACCTGGAAATACGAGTCGATGTAATTTAATTAACAAATTAATTTGATGGCGCATAGATCTAACGAGCTCAATCAATCGTTCGACAAAATAATAAAAGTAGACAAATAATAAAAGCTAAACTCTTAAGTCCAAGTCTACGAATTTACAAACCAAAAGAAACATTAAGCAATATTACTCATATAACAATGATTAAAACAAACCAACGATTTACCAAACCCACATATATTATAAGTATGCAAAATCTCATATAAGCAAAAATCATTATGCTATAGATCGACTTAAGTATACTCTTTTCTCATCATTATAAAGCACTAGAATATCAAATAATATATCGTGTTAATTGGTTATCAAGATGGAAACTATTATGTACGAACTATTCATGTCCAGATAATGCGATAACAATAAAACACAAATACTTAGCTTCGATGGAAAAACTGATCGGAGAGGAAGACGTCGGCTAGGGTTTAGTAGTTGTTCAAGTGGCTAAGATTTTGTGGACAAACGGCTAGGGTTTTACTCAGTGGCTAAAATTATCCGTGCTGATAACGTGTTATGAATAAGAAAAATAGAGAAAGAATTGTGTTATTTTATTCCATGAGAAATATAAGTATATATAGCGATACAAAACTTGGAGAAAAAATATAACTTGAAAAATAGGTAAGTGTAGAAGATTCTAAAATATGGACCTATAATGGGCATCCATACAATAGGTTTATAACAATTAAGTATTTTATTACTAATGAAGCAAAAAGTAATACTATATCGATTTAGTGATGAAGCATCAACGTTTAATATTTTTGTCTTCTTTTGATTTTCACAATATAATAAACAAGATTCAATTTGGATAAAAACAGTGCCTTGAACTATTAAAAACTGTTTAGTTTATTAAGCAGTGTAACAATTGGAAACTAAGAAAATATAGTTAAAAAATACAAAAAAATATAAACCTACCGTTCCAAAAATAAGCGATTGGAAGAAGAAAAATGGTGGAAATAGCGAGCCGGTAAGTAGCAATAACCATATGGTTAATGCCTCCATGAAGAACTTTCTTAACCAAAGCGTTAACCGTTCCCGTAACCATGTTAATCAAAAAGTTAATTAACTATCTGTTAATTACTTAATAATCAATCTCTCTCTCTCTCTCTCTAGCTTCGACTCTCTAGCTCTTCTTTAGTAATGTTGAGTAGTGAAGCATAGAGAGACTAGGTGGATATATATCTATCATATATGCCGAGTGGAGACAATTTTAAAAAAGAATCAAGAAAATGAAAATATTTAAAGAATGAGTTATTAGCTATATATGAATTTTGTTTTGAATTGTTTCATAGTAATATTATAATTCTTTTTTTATAATGATATTCTTTTTGGTGGAAGAGAGAAGTTACGTTTCTTTGTTTTATTAAGACGTTAAGAATATAAAAAACTAGCTTAATTTTTATTTGTTTGGTTCAAACTTTTAGCTTAAAAAAACTATTATTTTAAAATTTGGAATTATCTATTTAACTTCTTACACTATAAAACAGAGTGTCTATTTCAAATGGAATTTCCAACGGAATTTTTTCGAGAGATGGAGAAAAACGACTCCTCGGAAATCTCTCAGAAATTTTCGAGAGATTCTCCTCCGTCGGAAAAGTCGTCGGAACTGTTTGAATTTTCTGACGGATTTCCGAGTAATTTCCCAGGACTGTCGGCGAATATAGCTGTTCATACATAGCCGTTAATATATCCGTTGGATTAACCCTTGCAATTTAAAATTCCTCGGAAATCCCTCAGAAATCCGAAAACTTTCGTGTATATATTCTCCACCTTCCATTAACATGTAACAAAACCAAAACTACAAACAATACCAACAATAATGTCTTCAAATCCTTATGATTATTTTCGTTCATGGATGGACAAACCTAGATACGATGAAGAGACAGGCAAACTTACAGAAGAGTTCAAAGAAGGGCTTAGGCAATTCATCTCATTCGCCTCAACCCAGGACATAACACGACAAATAGGTATTATGTTATGCCCTTGTCCAAAATGTCGGAATTATAGAAATCTTGAGGTTACTTTAGTGAGGAAGCACTTGTTTAAGAATGGATTTATGCCGGGTTATAAGATATGGTTTGCACATGGAGAGAGTGAGCCAATGCTAGATTTCGGTAGTACTAGTCAACAATATATTCTGGATAGTGTAGAGGAACCATCGGTAGAAGTAGACGTAGGTACATTTCAGATGGTTAACGATGCGTTTAGGGAAACTGCACCGTCGTTCTTTCAGGATGGAGATAGAGCAGAGCAACCAAATTTAGAAGCCCGGAGATCCTTTGATATGTTAGATGCAGCTAATATGTCGTTGTACGATGGTTGTAAGAAAGGTCATTCACCATTATCAGCTGCAACTAGGTTGATGGGCATAAAGACGGATTGAAATTTGTCTGAGGGTTGTGTGGATGTGATTACTGATTTTGTGAAAGAAATTTTACCGGAAGATAATCTTTCACCAGCTTCGTACTATGAGGTGTAGAAACTTGTAGCTGGACTTGGTTTGCCATATCAAGTGATAGATGTGTGAAGTGATAATTGTATGATATATTGGAGAGAAGACGAAGGCCACACTTCATGTCGGTTTTGTCATAAACCTCGGTATCAAGACACCAGTGGAAGAGTTCCCATACCATATAAACAAATGTGGTATTTGCCCTTAGCAGAGAGGTTGAAGAGGTTGTATCAATCAGAGCGTACAGGGGGATCAATGAGATGGCATGCAGAACATACATCAGAAGGTGTAATTGCGCACCCTTCGGATGCAGAAGCATGGAAACATTTTCAATCAATGTATCGAAGCTTTGCGTATGAGCCAAGGAACGTTTATCTCGGTTTGTCTACAGATGGTTTCAATCTTTTTGGGAAACATGGGAGGCAATACTCATTATGGCCAGTTATCGTGACACCTTATAATTTGCTGTCATCATTGTGTATGAAACGAGAGTTTCTTTTCCTCACCATTCTTGTTCCTGGGCCAGATCATCCTAAGAAAGCACTTAATGTGTTTCTGCAGCCATTGATTTATGAGTTACAAATGTTATGGGAACATGGTGTAGAAGCTTTAGATGTTTCAACTAACCAAAATTTCAACATGCGCGCGGTGCTTATGTGGACTATAAGCGATTTCCCAGCATATGGTATGTTATCGGGATGGACAACGCACGGCCGGTTATCTTGTCCGTGTTGTGGAGATAACACCGACGTGTTTCAGCTGAAACACGGATGTTAAACGTGTTGGTTTGATTGTCACAGACGATGGCCACCTGAAGATCATCCTTATCGTTGGAACACCACATTATTTAGAAAAAAACAGACAAGTCTTTGACAGTCCACCTCCTGAGTATAGTGGCGAGGATATTTTGACCCAGTTACGTGATTTTGGTGCAGCAATAAGTGTGTTCTTTCGAGATTTATGCTCAAGAACACAAACGGCAGAAGGTATACAAAACTTGGAGAAAAATATACCGGTGATCCTATGTAACCTTGAAAAGATTTTGCCACCGTCTTTTTTTGATGTTATGGAACATCTTCAATTCATCTCCCCCGAGAATTAGCACTTGGTGGTCCCGTTCAATATCGATGAATGTATCCTTTTGAGCGTTACATGGGTACTCTCAAGAAGAAAGTGTGCATTAATTTGGCAAGAGTCGAAGGTTCTATTTTAGCTCAGAGCATCAACGAAAAAATAGCACACTTCTCCGAATATTATTTCTCAAAACATGTCTAAACAAAGATACGGAAACCTGCTCGACACGATGATGGTGGTGAGAGACCTTTTTACCCAGTACAAGTTCATAATTTATTTTCAGAAATTGGTCGATTAAGTGAAAAATCGAAGAAGCGAAGGCTAACGGACGAGGAGCATCAACACTTGCACATGTACCTAATCACAAATTGCGAAGAGCTTATAGATTATGAGAGGTATTATTTTTGAGCAAGAATGTTAATTTTAAAATTTTAATTTACATTTGACATAAATAATTTTCATATTAATTATTTTTCAGGATTTACTTGGGTCAAGTACGCTTCGCATATCCAGACATGATGGAGGATGACGTTAAAAAACTTAAGCAGAATGAATTTGCTCATTGGTTGAAATTTTACGTAAGTTTCTCCTTATTTTTTATTCATAACTAATAAATTTGCAATTAGAATTTAGTTTATATTTACACAATTTAAATTACTTTGTACAGGTTACAACAATGTCTTCCAAAGGTCAATCAGTTCCTACATGGTTAGTCAAATTTGTTAATGGACCGTTATATGTTGAGGAAGCGTATCCTATGTATTGTACTCGTGGTTACGCTTTTAAGATTCTTCGATCCAAGAAGACTAGGCCAACTTGTGATTATTGTGTATCGGCACAATCTGGTGATGTTGTATACTACGGTGTCCTTCACGAAATTTTGAAGGTTCGTTACCTGGGGATGATCAATTTGAGGTGCATTGTTTTCTCATGTGATTGGTACGATCCACTTGTTGGTCGTGGTGTTCAACATGACGAATTTGGTGTCACAACAATACACACGAGAAAAAGGCTTTCGGATTATGATCCATTCATCCTCGCATCACAAGCCGATCAAGTATGCAACATTAGATATCCGCGGGCAACCGAAGTTGATCATCATTGGATCACAGTGATGTCAGTAAATCCTAGAAGAAAGATTGTTGGAATTTCCGAGGATAGTGACCATGACCATATGCAACAAAACACACTCGGTACCATCGGAGCAATCGACCACTCACTAGAAGTAGATCTTGTTGTTGATTTCACAATTTATGCAGATGATGAGGGTTTTGATGATTATGAGGAAGATGTAGGCGAATTTGAGGAATTTTCTGAGTGTGAAAATTCAGAAGATTCTCTAAATGATGAAGATGAAGAATAAATTATATAAGTTTGTATAAGTTTGTATAAAATATTAAATAATGTTTTGAAGACTTTATTTTATAAATAAAATCAAAGAGATCATTTAAAAAAAAATTAATACTAAAATAGTGAGAATCTATAATATAAAACGGTCATCAATATATTACGGGTTTAAATAAAATCTCAAACCCTCGCTAATCCCTCGGAAAGTGGTCGGAAATTTCCGACGGCTTTCCGTGGAAACCAAATTTTCGACCACTTTCCGACGGAATCACTTTATCCTTGGAAATCCGTTGGAAATTTCTGACCACTTTCCGACGGAATCACTTTATCCTTGGAAATCAATCGGAAATTTCCGACCACTTTCCAAGGGAAACACTTTCTCCTCAAAAATCCGTCGGAAATTTTCGACCACTTTCCAAGGGTTACAATGTTTAATTTCATAAGTTGTGGATTTTATGAATATATAGTGTTGTCTAATACTCTAATATACCGTATTTGTCAATACTAATAGATTCTAGAGTTGATAATATTCAAAAATTCAAAATTTGAATAATCATCATCACAGTACTTAAGTGTTTATGAAATGATATGTACGACATAGTTTGTAATTTGAGAAAATTATGAGATTAATAAAACGTTTGTGTTTATTGATCTAATATGATCTCTTCAATCTTTATATTGACAAATATGGCTTATTAGAGTATTAGGAAAATCCGCAAAATTAGAAATATAAAAAAAATCTTTCGGAAATTTCCGACGGATTTCAAAGAGATTTTCTTAGATTTCTAATTTTTGCAGATTTGATTAAAACACGTGTTGATATATAATGTATTTCGCACATGCAAATTATATTCGACTCCAGAGGATTATGTATGTTTTAATTTAGTGCTTAAGGGATTTTGTTAGATTGTTTAGTTTTAGATTAGGATATTAGAATTAGATTGTTAGATTTTGATTGTTTAGTTTTAGTTTAGGATTTTAGAATTAGATTGTTAGATTTTGATTGTTAGTTTTAGATAAAGATTTTAGAATTATAAAATTTAGTGAATTATAAATTTTTTATAATATTTAGTGAATTAACAATGAATTATAAAATTATAAAATTATAAAAATATTTAGTGAATTATAAAATTATAAAAATATTTAGTGAATTATAAAATTTACTTTACTATATTTACCTAATCATAAAATTGTGAATTATAAAATTATAATTAAAAAATCAATTTTTTAAACATTGTTTATTTACAATAAGCATTTTTTAAATGTTTTTCATTCTTAAATTTTAACATTTACAATTTTGCAATGTAGGTTTTATGAGGAGTTCCATTGTACATCGTCTCACCGGTCACGGAGATCACATAGTGGCTCGGGAACACCAACACAATCTCCTTCAGGCGTTCCTGAGATGAGGAATTATGCATCCCCATAGGTGATGACGATGGAGGAGTTTGTTACGTAATCGGGACGAGGCCTTCTCCCGATGCTCCACCCACATGAAGAAAACGGAGCAACTTGGTAATTAATTTCATTTAAATATTTATATTTATTTGATGAATTTGAGATTTCATAATTTTTTATTTTACATGTTCTAGGTTTGGATTGGAAAATGACATAACCAAATCAATTCTTAAGATTTTCAAGACGCAGCTCAAACAACCTTGGCCAACATACGCGGACGTGGATTCAGAAACCAAATTGATTTGGTTCAAGACTTTTGCGGTAAGTTATAATTTTAATTATTTCTTATAAATTTTGTTTAATTAAATAATTTATAGATTAATGATAAAATAATTTCTTTTCTATTTTGCAGCAAGAATTTAATTGGAAACCCGGTCTCTGTCAAACGGTGCGTCACCACTTCGACATTCAAGCTAATTCGTCCTACCAAAACCACATGTACGAGTGGAAGAAAAGGTGGAGGAAGGGTAAGAGTGATCGAGGTGGAAAATGAATAGCGATCCATAATGCGGGTTGTATTATCTTTAAAAAACACAAAAGGAGAATGGTAAAATTTTTAAACTATAATTTTTTTTTACATAAGTTTTTTAGATTTATAACATTTTTCTTGTAGGCGATCAAGATCGGAGTTGAACCGGATTGGCTACAAGTGATGGAAGAAATGCATACTAGCAAGCAAACTGGACAAATTCAAGATGCGGTTGTCTAAGAGCGGATCGAGAAGATCAAGCTTCGGAAGATGGAGCGGCTTACCAACTCTCCAAAGATGGCTCATCGTCTTCGACCGATTTACCCCGCAACGAAATCAACCGCTTGGGTATTCGGGTATTTTTTAATATTTCTAAATGTTTTATTAATTTATTTTTTAAAATTTATATATACTAATTCTCTTTATTTTTACGTAGGAAATTCATTTAATCAAGGTTCGCAGACCCGGTTTAGGAAGCTTGGTGTCTCGAGACGGGAGTGTGTCTTCGGTGTTTCCCCGAGACACTGAACTTATTCAACAAATTCAAAATTTCAACCGTGTCGTTCAAGAAAAATATACGGTGGTCGAAGAACTTAAGCAAGAAAATGTTTAGATTAAGGAACAGTTTGCCGAGACCCGGGCGACACTCTCCCAACTCCAAACTTTCCTCGCGTCTCAATATACGGGACAGTTTCCACCGCCTCCGCCTAAAATGTGATTTGTTTTAGTTTTTTTTTTTAAATTATGTTTTTGTAGTATTTAAAGACAATTATTTATGATTTGAATTTTAATAAATTTTATTATAATCTTTTTATAATTATTATAAAATTTATAAATTATTAATATATATAAATTATTAAATAAAATTATTAAATTAATAAAAATTTTGAGTCTTCGGAAACCCATCGAAAAGCCTATCTCCCTCGGAAATCCGTCGGAAGTTGAAACCCTCGGAAATCCGTCAGAACTTGATACCCTCGGAAATCTGTCGGAAGTTGAAATCCCCGAAAATCCGTCGGAACCTTATACCCTCGGAAATCCGTCGGAAATAGATTCCCTCAGAAATCCGTCGGAATTGCTCAGAAATATTTTGTTTTCCGGAAATTCCTCGGAAATAACATTGCCTCGGAAATCTCTTGGAAAACGTATTATGTCGGAAATTCCTTGGAATTTTTCAAGGGATTTCTGACGGATTTTAATTTCTGACCATCTCAAACCGATGACTCTTTTTCCTCGGAAATTTGTTGGAAATGCTTTTTTTCGAGAGCTTTCCGACAGATCCATTCCTGGAAAATAGCATGTTTTCTTGTAATGTTATAACAAACTTATAAATTATCATTACAGTTATTATCAAAAAGAAAATTGTCATTAGAGAAAATAATTTAGGTAACTTCTAAGTTTATAGATTTTTGTTGTTGTTATCGGCTATTACTACAAAGCTACTAACCTACACGCCCCTTTTTGTTGGACATCTCAGCTCCGGTCAAGTTTGGAGACAATTAATTTTTTTTTAATAAATATAAACTTTGCTTTATTTTATGAAAATGATTGAGCATTATCCAACTTTAGTTTTTTGGAATGATTACGTTTGACTTTGATTAACAACGTGAGCAAATACTAAAAAATTGTTATTCGACTAGTGTGCCACAGTTTTGTATAAAGACTTCATATGTTATTAATCTGTTAAATGTTGAGCAAACAAGACGAATGGACCAATATTGAGGGATAATCCTAAGAGTTTTAGAAAAGCAAATCGGTGATTTCTTTGTTTACTAATTGCTTAAGTTAAGAAAATATTTAGAATCTTAATATCTTATCAATGTGCTTATATACAGGATCGAAAATCTTCAGGTTGTATCATTAAATTGTATTGAACCACAACTGATTGTATTAATTGGCCATGTCTACGTGTGTTGATAGCTGTTTGGATTGACCAGACCACCTTCATGTGTGTGTTTAGCTCAATAAACAGAGTTGAGATGTCAATTAAATATCTCACGGCGCTTACACGTCGACCTAGGAGTCATCGAAAAGTGCCAGAAAATAGAAATTAATTTTTTTTTGTAGAGAGCATTTCATTTTCACCTAACCACGTTTTCACGTACCACAATGATTCCTCAATTTCTAAAACTTGGATATTGCCTTCAACAATTACTATTGGTATATGTATATATTCTTTCAATTCTCACCTATTATATGATAATGTTAATTATCCATTACCTTTAATACCTTGCCAAAAATAAGAGAAAATACAATATTATATCATATTGTAATAGTATAAATTATTATAAAATATATGCAACTTATCTAAACAGAATCACTAAAGTTTTATTCGATTATTTTTTAATTTAAAAATTGAAATCCAAAGTAGTCGTGAACTATGCCTAAAACCGGTTTTTATCTCATTAATATATGTTTGAGTTTTCTAGTAGTTTCTACAATAATTATCATACTAATAATTATGGAAAATTGTATCCTATATTAGTCATTCTAATTAGAATTAACTATCTAACACCACAAAAATTATAATGTAATAACTACCATTTACCTTACTCAAATTTCTAATTTTACCCTCTCATAATTATACAATTTTTTAAAATTAAAAAAAAATTCCACAAATAATATTGAACATTAATTTTACTTTAAAACTATTTACTCTAAAGAAACAAGAACCGCCCACCATCTTCTCTTTCTTCTTTTTTTCTTCTTCTTTCTTCTCTTCCTCTTCTTCTCCTCCACTTCCATTGATTTCAACAATTTTTTTCTAAAATTTCTTCTCGCATTCCAACTTTTCCCCAATTTCTTCGACTTTCAGAAATCACCGAGCATGAGAAATCCAAAGTTACCTAAGCGATTTTTTCGCTCTGGTCTTGAGCCTATCAATAACAAGGTCAATATCTACTATTTCGTCAAATACTTCAAAGCTATAATGAAATTTCCCGAAAAAAATCCAAAGCAAAAGAAAATACTCTTCAATTTTTAATTTGGAAAATTACTCAATTTTGTTGGCTCAATTTTGTTGTTTTTCCAAGATCTTTTTAGGTTTACGTTTAACCATTTTTATTGAGTTTTACATATCATCCTATACTTCAATTAAATTGTATAGTTGACTATACAATATAAATATTGAACTTGATTAATGCAATGTTCTATATAATGAACTATTTTTTATTATCATACATGACCGAATATCCAGTAAACTATTTTAGTTAACTATATTTAGTTATAAGTGTTATTTAGTTAACTATCTTGATAAGCATAGACTAAGAGATATACAATTGTAAAAGATTATTTAGTTTAACTATATTATTACAATTGAATTAATTACTGTAAAAATTATATAGTTTACTATATTATTAATTGAATTGATAACTACAACAACATAGAAAGAAAAAATATAGTCAACTATATAAAATAGAAATTTTAGCTAATACAAAAAAAAAGAGGAATATAGTCAACTATACAAACTTTCGTTGCTTTTGAGATCCGCCGACTACAACAACATAGATTTTTTTTTAGGGATTTTAGGGATTTTTTGTTTCTAATACTTTCCTAATTCGATTATTTTTTTTCTTTTATTATTGACATTTATTATCCAATTAAATTATTCTACTACTTTCCTTATCCGATTATTCTTTTTCTTTTATTATTGATATTTATTACCCAATTAAATAAGGGCTATTTCGTCCAAATGTTTTATCTCTATGTTACTCACCTTAATTCTATTATACCTATGTTACTCTCCTAATTATGTACCCCAAAAATAATATTAAGCTAATTCACCCAATAATTATTGTCTTTGTCTTTCAAAATCATGTAAAAATTTTCACTAATAGTAAAGTCTGTATTTAATATACATTTGAAATTGCTTAGTTTTAAGCTTTTGAATTATTATCTTGAAAACCTTATTTTTAAGTTTTTAGAATTTTCCTTGATTTTTATGGTTGCAAACAACGTGATTTAACGACCTAATTTTATTAGAGTTTTTTACAAGAATGTTACATAAATGAGTTTCGAACTCAAAAATATCACATGACTAAATTTCTCATTCAAAAATGTCACTTACACACAATTATCTTGAAAATACTCTTTAAGTATACAGTAAAAACTGTTGTTTTCGTCATGTACGTCAGACACGTACATACATAAATATCACGTACACTCAACTAAATTCTCATGTACACGAACCTTATACACATGCGTTACCAGTCATGTATATTCAGTAAATAATGTTGGTGGCTCTCGGTGTACGCACACAAATATCACGTACACTTAAAACAATATACACATGTATACGAAACTATATACACATGTTTACCAGTCATGTACATTCAATAAAATCACATGTATACAAAACTCTCGTATAATTGTAAGTACACGAATATTAGACGATATGCACGTACCCAAATACCATGTACACTCAATAAAACTATGTACACTCACACATATACATGTGTCACCAGTCATGTACACTCGGTGAAACTATATGCACATTACATATCTAATGATGTTTGTAACGCCCGTGAACCAAAAATGTGATTTTGGTTGGTGCGTCGATCGACACAGGGTGAGTGTGTTGATCGACACACGTGTTTTGACTTGTGAAAAGTCGTGTTTCTGGGCGTTGCGTCGATCGGCACAGGTTGAAATTGGACTAGACCGGTTCATTTTCAATTGTTCGGTTCGGCGGGTCGGTTTAGGGAAACCTTAGGGTTGGGGTATAAAGCTGTGCAGTCGAGTTGGCCGAGTTTTCTTGTAGAAATCACTGATCAGAGAGTTTTTGTGAGAAAATCAGAGTTTTGGGTGATTTTTGGAGTGTTGGAAGATTTCTGGTTGGTTTGTGATCTTTGGAGGCTGGGATTTTGTGTTTGATTGAGGATTTTTGGATTGGAGGTTGTGTTCTTTGCGTTCTTCATGTTTTCCTCATCCTTTTTCTTTTCAGAATCGAGGTGAGTGCGTGACCGTAGGTTTATCAGGGTAAAGAGTTGGTAGAATGCGTTTGCTGTGATGTTTATGTGTAGTTTTTGTGTTGATTGCGTGCAGAGATTGATGCAAATCGATCCAAGATCGATCCATGAGAGGATAGGTTCGATCCTGGGTTCTGTGATGTTGCGTCGGTCGACACACGAGACAGTGCATCGATCAACACCAGGGTTGCGTATGGATCGACACACTGGTTGATGCATCGATCGACATCTAGTGGTTTTGTCGATCGACGCACGTCTATGCATCGATCGACATCTAGTGGTTGGGTCGATCAACGCATGTTTGTTGGGCGATTCATATGTTGATTGTTTGTGCTTTGCGTGTTGTGTGTTCACCCTGATATTGTATTGATTCTTATGCATGTGTGTATAACCTGTAGACGGGATTACCGTCTCACTGAGTATTTGTGATAATACTCACGCATCTCTTTTTGCTATGTGATGCAAGTAAAGTTAAATTGTGATCGTGGAATAATGGCCGGGAAGAGGAGATGATCTAGTGTCTCGTATTTTGTGGTTATGGTGTTAGAATTGCTAGGGTGTTATTGATTCTGGAACCACTGTCTTATTGTTTGGAATTGAATTGGTTATTGGTTAAATTGGATTTATTGATTATTGGATATTGGTTAGAGATTTAATAAAGTATGGGATTTATTGAATTGTATCGTTGAGTTGTTGTTAGAATTGTTTCCGCGCATTGTTATATTGGACCGTTGAGGATTACTATTTATGATAATAATAATCTGGGTCAAAAATATTAAACTTTTACGGGTTGGGTTGTTTCATTTTGGTATCTAAGGCGAGTGTAGTGATTGATTGATTATGTGAGTTAGTCGATTGACTACTGTGTGGGTTTGGAGTCCTAGATAATCTTCTCCGAGCGTTCAATGAGATTCCACGGTAATTGTTGTTTGACCTTTATGTTTTCTAGTATACTTAGTGTTCTACTGGGTAGGGCAGAGTGACATGGTTAGAGGTACTAAAGGCAGAGGTCGAGGTGCGCGTGGGCGCGGGCGAGGACTTGAGAGTGAGTCTGACGACGTGAGTGTGGTCAAGAAGACCATGCAAGAGCAGGTGGCTGATTCGCAGGCGTATCAGGAGGGGTCCGTGGATGTGGCCGCTACGAGTTTCAGTGTGAGGACTGGAGGGGCTAGTGAGGGTCTCGGAGTAGTTAACGGTGCGGTGGGCCCAGGTGGGGGTGCTGTCGCGGGTGTTACCCAGGATCGAGATGATCGTCTGGCGGGTGTGCTACCGTTGATTCTAGAGTAGTTACTAGGTGAGGTGCCGGCTCCGGGTTAGGCTTCGGGTATGCATCAAGGTGTGGCTGGTGTGCAGCCGTGTATGGATGAGGTACAGCCGGGTGTGGCTGGTGTTCAACCAGGTGTGGCTGGTGGTCAGCCGGGAGTGGCTGGGGTTCAGCCAGGAGTGATTGGTGTGTAGCCGGGTGTGGCGGTTGCGGAGGAGCTCCCATCCTACCTTAGAATGATGGAGAAGATGCACAGGATTGGCACCCGATTTTTCTCGGGTGGTGCCAAGCCTGAGGAGGCCGATGAGTAGTGGCTGAGACTGTAGCATAACTTTTGCTTTATCAGGTGTCCAAAGGTATACCGGGTTGATCTGGCGGTGCATTATCTAAAGGGTGATGCACATCTCTGGTGGAGAGGTGTTGAGGCCAGGAGGGTGCAGCCGAGATGGCCTGGGAGGATTTCCTTACAAAGTTTAACGCTAAGTATTTTCCGTAGGAGGCAGTAGATCGGTTGGAGTTAAGGGTTCTGGACCTAGCTCAGGGAGACCAGACGGCGAGGGCGTTCGATTTGGAGTTCAGTCGACTTCTGGTTCATGCGGGTAGAGGCATGGAGGACGAGCAGGCCCAGGTGAAAAGGTTCCTGAGGAGACTTCAAGCTGATTTGATGACTCGCTGCAGGGCGAGAAGATTCACCACGAGGGCGGAGCTGGTTGAGACGACTGCTACCATTGAGAAGGACCTCAGAGAGTAGGCTATGGTGGTTAGTCCACTGGTGCAGCAGCAGAGGAGGCCGCAGCAGTAGGTGTGTCCGAGCAAGGGCGGCAAATCTGCGCAGGGACAGAAGAGGAAGTGGGAGAGCACTTCCGAGTTAGAGAGGACAGGGTGCTCCGGGTTGCTTTGGGTGCGGGAGCTTGGATCACAAGGTGGCCAGTTGTCCGAAGAGGAGTGAGACTCGGAGAGCATAGGTGTGTTTCCACTGTAGAGAGTCGGGGCATATCAAGCCCAAGTGCCCTAAGCTGCAGCAGATGGCAATGGTGGTAGTGCAGCCGGTGGCCCAGATTACAGCGGTGTCGCGAGACCGATCATAGGTAGTTTTAGAACTTGACTTGTTAAATTCTAATGTGATTGAATTTAGTCTGTTTTGAAATTTGTGAGTTTGTGATAGAATGTTAGGGTTCTTAGGCACATGAGAGTTGTGCAGGGACCTTAGTAGTGGGCGATTGTGAGTCCCATGTTTTGTTGAGTCTGGAGCGACGAATTGCTTCATTACTCCGGAGTGTGTGGAGAGTAGCGGAATCCGGAGCGATTTCGATGAGCTGCCGGAAGTAGTTAAGGTTGTGAGTGGCAAGTCTTTACCTACTTTTGGGCGGGCTCGAGGTGTGGATATTCAGGTGGCGGGCGAGTTATGCCAGCTAATCTGATTATTAGTCTGGTGGAGCGGTACGATGTCATCCTGGGTTGGATCGGTATAGAGTCCATCTGGAGTATCATCGTGGACAAGGATGCTTCGAGTGTGGAAGCAAAGACTGTGTGTGTGATGAGACTATAAGATGAGTAGTCCTTATGGTCTAAGTTATATAAGATGATTAATTCTTATAGTAACTTGTGTTGAGGGTCGGGAAATAGAAAGTTTTATGAAGAGTTAGAACTTGCCTCTTTTTTAGAGACTCTGGAGACACACCTTGTGTGTTGGGTGGTTTCGAGATGGTGTGGGGTTTGGTCGCGGTTGAGTTGATATTTCGGGATAGGGAGTATCATGATTTAGACCACAGGAGGTAGTTCTGGTCAGAGATGATTATTGAACGTTAAGAATTTATTGCTCTAGGGTATGATTAGTTACCCGAACAACTCATAGGGAGATGATTAGTTCTCCTGAGGGGATGGTGGTTACCCTGAGGGGATGGTGGTTACCCTGTTTTTATAGTATTTCACGAGGGGATGGTGGTTCTCATGTGTTATACTGAGAGATGGTGGTTCTTTCGAGGGGATGGTGGTTCCCTTGCAGATACCGAGAACTCAACGGACCTGGTGTCCCGAGAGTGTGAGTGGTATAGTGTACCGAGAGCTCAAAGGATGCGTTCCTGCGAGTGTGAGGGGTGTATTGATTAGTTGAGAGCAATGAATGTCTGAGAACGTGTTAATGAGCATAGGACTATATGTGGACCTCAAAGATCATGTGAGTTAATCTAGTGTGGTGATGCCATTTGTTTTGGCGAATGCACCAGCGGCGTTCATGAGATTAATGAACGGGGTATTCTAAGAGTGTATGGATGAGTTTATGATCATCTGTATTGATGATATTCTGGTGTATTCGGGGAGTCAGAGGAGAGTTATTTCGGCTCAGGAGCAGAATATGGAGGCTTTGGTAAGTGATATTAGCACTTTGAGGCTATGTGTTATCTCACAGGAGCCACTGGGATTAGAGGCAGCTAATCAGGCGGGTTTGCTGAGCAGGGTTCGAGCAGATCAGGAGAAGGATCCAGGTTTGATTGATGCTTCTAAGGGTGTTAGTTCTAAGTATCAGGTCTCGGCAAGTGGGATGATACTTGTGAACGAACGAGTTGTTGTAAGGATGAGGATAAATGGCTAAGTGCGCATTTGTAGTGTCTTTGGTCTGATATTTGGGTTTACCGCGGGTTACGCATGTTCTTGTTTGATTTTTGCGCAGCCTATCACGTTGACCTGATTCGGGTCAGGGGGCGTTACACAGGCTCATTCGAGCTTTTTGTCTATTCATCCGGGAGCAACTAAGATGTACCGGGATCTGAAACGGTATTATCACTAGGTTAGAATATAGAAGGATGTGGCTAACTGGGTGGCGGTTTGCCATGTGTGTCAGTTAATGAAGGCCAAAAATTAGGTTCCGAGTGGTTTGTTGCAGAGTTTACCCATTCTAGAGTGGAAGTGAGACATGATTACCATGGACTTTGTGACAGGGTTACTGGTTTCGTGAACATATGATGCTATCTGGGTGCTTGTGGATCGTTTGACTAAGTCAGCACATTTTCTTGCCATTAAAAAGACCGATGGAGCTGCGGTTTTGGGTAAGAAGTATATGCGGGAAATAGTGAGGCTGCACGGGGTGCCAGCGAGTATTGTGTCAGACAGGGATTTGAGGTTTACTTCAGAGTTTTGGAGGGCATTCCAGGCTGAGATGGGCACTAAGGTGCATCCGAGCACAGCTTATCATCCTCAAACGGATGGGCAGTCTGAGAGAACGATTCAGACCCTTGAGGATTTGTTGAGGATGTGTGTGTTGGATTACGATGGTCATTGGGAGGATCACCTGAACCTAGTAGAGTTCGCGTATAACAATAACTACTAGACGAGTATTAGGATGGCTTCATATGAGGCTCTGTATGGGAGGCCATGTCGTACACCATTATGCTGGACCCAAGTGGAGGAGAGGAACATGTTTGGTGCAGATTTTGTTCAGGAGACAACGGAGAAGATCCGTGTCTTGAGGCTAAACATGAGGGAGGCTCAGGATCGGCAGAAGAGTTATGCCGATAAGAGACGGAAAGAGCTGGAGTTTGAGTTGGGAGATCTAGTGTATCTCAAGGCGACGATGTTGAGGGGTTCTAACAGATCCATTTCAGAGAATAAGCTAAGTCTGCGGTTTATGAGTCCGTTCAAGGTTGTGGAACGGTTGGAACCAGTAGCTTATCAGTTGGAGTTACCTTAGAGTATGAAGGCTATTCATAAGGTCTTCCATGTTTCGATGCTGCGGAAGTGTCTACATGAATCTGAGGAGGTGTTGGCTAGGATCCCAGAGGATCTTCAGCCCAACATGACGTTGGAGGCGAGATCGGTGAGGATTCTCGAGAAGAGAGTCAAGGTGTTGTGCCAGAAGAGGATACCATTGGTAAAAGTCATGGGGGACTCTAACGGTATTGAGGAGGAGACTTGGGAACCAGAAGCGAGGATAAAGATAAATTTATCGAAGTGGTTCAAGAAGTAAGTAGTGGCTTGAATTATCTTTTTTTGGTTTTCAGAGTCTATATAGCACGTTGCTATGAGTTAGATATATTTTTCGTTTTGTGTTGTAACGATTATACATTGTTAAGATTTAATAAGATGGGTTTTCTTATTAAATGTGTGTATAAGATGTGATTCTTATGGTATGACTTGTGGGGTCATGGGTTCTGATGACTGGTAGGTCATGTGTTTTGATGGCTGGTGGGATCATGTGGAGGTCTAGCGATAGAAATTCTATGGGAGTTAGAGCTTGTCTATCGGCTAGGGAGCTAGAAATAGAAGTTCTAAGTGAGTAGGACTGTCTATTTTCTAGTGAGCTAGGAATGGAAGTTCTATGTGAGTTAGAGCTTGTCTATGTCGTAGGAGGAGGATCTCGGGATGGAGGTTCTATATGAGTCAGGACTTGTCTATTCCCTAGATGGCGTTGGGAAATAGAGGTTTTATGTGAGTTAGAACCTGTCTATTTCCTAGGGGAAGTCTGGAAACAGAAATCTTATGTGAGTTAGGACTATATTTCCAGGGACTCTGATGGAAACACCCTGGTGATTGGGTTATTTCGGATGGCCTAGTGATTGGCCATGAGGTGATATTCCATGATAGGGAATGTAAGGATGGAACCACGAGAAGTGATTTTGGTCGACAGGTGCTTATGATGCGCGTCGCTGAGTTATTGCTACAGAGGATAGTGCGTTCTTTATATATATATTTACTTGAGGGATGGTGGTTCTCTCTATGGGATACTGGGTTCCCTGCATATACCTGAGAGATGGTGGTTCTCTCTGGGGGATGGTGGGTTCCCTACATATACTTTGAGAGATAGTGGTTCTCTCCAGGGGATAGTGGGTTCCCTGCATACGATGACTCAAGGGGTGATGATCCTGAGAGTTTGTATGGTGTATATGTATATGAGTTATGAGTATGAGTTACGAGCAATAATGTATGTTACGTGAACGTAAGTATGAGACTAGATGAGCTTCAGGGATCGAGGGAAGATCTCAGGTGGTGCTGACCGGGTTGGTCAGAAGTGTAGCTGTGGCGAGACGGTGCAATGTGGCTAGTGTTGATATCTGTGGAGCTGACCGGGCTGGTCAGAATGTTGATATTGGTTGTGACCGTATGGTGACAGTGTCATATGATTCGAGCGCGAATTCGTGTTAGTGGAGGAGAATTGTAACGCCCGTGAACCAAAAATGTGATTTTGGTTGGTGTGTCGATCGACACAGGGTGAGTGTGTCGAACGACACACAAGTTTTGACTTGTGAGAAGTCGTGTTTCTGGGCGTTGCGTCGATCGACACAGGTTGAAATTGGACCAGACCGGTTCGTTTTCAATTGTTCGGTTCGGCGGGTCGGTTTAGAGAAACTCTAAGGTTGCGGTATAAAAGTTGTGCAGTCGAGTTGGCCGAGTTTTCTTGCAGAAATCACAGATCAGAGGGTTTTGTGAGAAAATCAGTTTTGGGTGATTTTTGGAGTGTTGGGAGATTTCTGGTTGGTTTGTGATCTTTGGAGGCTGGGATTTTGTGTTTGATTGAGGATTTTCGGATTAGAGGTTGTGTTCTTCGCGTTTTCCTTATCTTTTTTCCTTCAAAAATCGAGGTCAGTGCGTGACCGTAGGTTTATCTGGATAAAGGGTTGGTGAATGCATTTCTTGTGATGTTTCTGTGTTGTTTTCGTATTGATGGCGTGTAGGGATTGATGCAAATCAGTCCAGGATCAATCCATGAGACGATAGGTTTGATCCTGGGTTCTGTGATGTTGCATCGATCGACACATGAGACAGTGCATCGATCGACACATGAGACAGTGCATCGATCGACACCAGGGTTGCGTGTCGATCGACACACTGGTTGATGCATCGATTGACACCTAGTGGTTGTGTCGATCGAGGCAGGTTTATGCATCGATCGACACCTAGTGGTTGTGTCGATCGACGGAGGTCTATGCTTAAACAACCCGACCCAAAAATTTAAAAAATTTACAATTAAAACCCGGATTATCATTATCACAAATGATAATCCTCAACGGTCGAACCTCAGCATGCAGAATCTAATAAAACAATCAAACAAATTCAATTGAACAATCAATAACCAATTAACCAATATCTAATAACAATAACAATTTCAATCCAATTCCATTCGAATAACAATTAAACAGGGTTCCAGAATTACTACATCCTAGCAATTCTAACTCAAAGCCACGGAACCGAGACACTAGATCATCTCCTCTTCCCGGCCATGATTCCACGATCAATTTTCTTTTTACCTGCAACACATGTCAAAAAGAGTTGTGTGAGTATTATAACAAATACTCAGCGAGGCATTCATCCCGTCTACAGGTTATACACACATGCATAAGCAAAATATACAATACCAGGATGAGCATACAACAAGCATAAACGAAAAAATCAAACATGAACCAGTCCAGGAGCATTGTGTTGATCGACACAACCACTAGGTGTCGATCGACAGACTGCACTTGTGTCGATCGACAGACTGCACTTGTGTCGATCGACACACCACCATGGTGTCAATCGACATGATGCACTTGTGTCGATCAACACAAAGCAATTGTGTTGATCGACAAGGCATCGCAGAACAGAGAATGAGCCTATCCTCCCATGGCTTGAACTCTCATGCGATCCATCCATCTCCTGCACGATTTCAACCACAAAACACACGAAATCCAATCCAAACAACCATAGTCAATAATATTCCATCTAATCCTTTATCCAGATAAACCTATGGTCACGCACTCACCTCGATTTGGGAAAAAAAAGGATGAACTCGAAGAACACGACGAAGAACGCGAAGAACGATCCTTTGAATCTGAAATTCTCACCCCCAAATCGCAGAACACAGCCCCAACACGTTCCTGGATCCTCCCAAACACGAAATTCAACCACCAAAGGATAAAAAACAATCAGAAACCTCACAACCCCTCAAGAATTCTTTGATTTCTGATTTTCTCACTGGTTTTTGCCAAAAACTTGGCCAGAAACACGAGTTGCGTTTTTATAGCAACCCTAGGGTTCTCTAAACCGACCCACCAAACCAGACAATTAAACCAAACCTGTCAGTTCAATTTAACCTCGTCGATCGATACACCTTACCTGTGTCGATCGACACAACACCTAGAACACGACTTCTCATAAGTCCAAAACACACGTGTCGATCGACACACACACCTTGTGTCGATCGACACCCAACCAAAATACATTTTTTCTTCACGGGCGTTACAATTCTCCCCCAGTAACACGGATTCGACCTCGAATCACGCGACTCTATCTCACTAAGGTTAACACTCCCGCCTAAAACCCGACTAGATTCACCCGGAAACATCAACGATACAACGCTCCCTAGTCCGGATTAGGGCTGCTCGATTGATCGCACAACAATCAAACAAGAACATGCACGACCAACTGTTGACCCAAAATTGGACCAAATGATCGCGCAACAATCTAACAAGAACATGCACGACCAACAGCGCTACATATGCTACCAGGGTCGTCCGAAACGAGGTTCTAAACTTAAGTAAAAACCCTAGACTCGACATCCACATACACACTCCTGACCCTCGGTCAGCACCACTCGAGATCACACCTGATCCCCGAACTCCACTAGTCTCAAACTAGCCACATTGCACCGTCTCACCACGATTGCAATCCTGACCCAACCCGGTCACCACCACCTGAGATCCACTCTCGATCCCCGAAGTTCATCCAGTCTCATACTTACAATCACACTACAGACACTATTGCTCATACCCATATCTATATACATCATCCCGCTCTCAGGATCGTCACCCTTTGAGCTTTCGATGTATATCATACCACCCCACTTTCAGGACCGCCGTTCATCTAGCTCTCGGTATGCTCCAGCCCCTTCCACTTTCAGGACACACAGTTTGTCAAGTTATCAGGTGCAGAGGAATCACACATCCCCTGGAGAGGCTTCGGCCCCTCAAAGTATATGCAAGGGAACCACTTTCCCTCGGAGGGAACCTCACTGTCCCCTCAAGTATATCCAGAAGAACCACTATCCCCTGGGCAATCACGCTGTAACGTGCATCATAAGCACTTGTCGACGAAAATCACCTCTCGTGGTCATCCGGAACAACCCAATCACCAGGGTGTTCCCACAGAGTCCCTGGCAAAGATAGTCCTAACTCACATAAGAATTCTATTCCAGACTCCCCCTAGGAAATAGGCAGGCTCTAACTCACATAAAACCCCTATTTCCTAGCGCCATCCAAGGAATAACAAGTCCTAACCCCCATAGAACCTCCATCCCCAGATAATCCTCCTAGAACATGGACAACCCTAACTCACATAGAACTTCCATTTCTAGCCTCCCTAGCTGATAGACAAGCTCTAACTCCCATAGACCTCCACATGACCTACCAGTTATTACAACACACGACTCCACCAGTCATATAATCAGACTCACGTCTTACACGCATTTAATAAGGAAAACCCATCTTATTAAATCTCAAAATGTATAATCATTACAACACATCAAAACAAAAATATATACATCTCATAGCCACAGGCTAAAACAGACTCTGAAAACCAGAAAGACACTCAAGCCACTGCTTGCTTCTCGAACCACTTCGAGAACTTTGTCTTCATCAACGCTTCTGGTTCCCAAGTCTCCTCCTCAATACCGTCACAGTCCCACACAACTCTTACCAACGGTTTACTCTTCTGATGTAGCACCTTGACTCTTCTCTCAAGAATTCTCGCAGGCCTCACCGCCAACATCATATTGGGCTGAAGATCCTCCAGAATCCTAGCTAACACCTCCTCAGACTCATCTAGACACTTCTGCAGCATCGACACATGGAAGACCTTGTGAAAAGCCTTCATACTCTGAGGTAAATCCAATCGATAAGCTACCGGTTCGACCCGCTCCACCACTTTGAACAGACCCATAAATCTCAGACTCAGCTTATTCTCCGAAATGGATCTGTTAGGACCCCTCAACATCATTGCCTTGAGATACACCAGATCTCCCAGCTCAAACTCCAGCTCCATCCGTCTTCTATCGGCATAACTCTTATGCCGATCCTGAGCCTCAAGACATGGATCTTCTCCATCGTCTCCTGAACAAAATCCACACCAAACATGCTCCTCTCCTCTACTTGAATTCAACATAATGGTGTACGACATGGCCTCCCATACAGAGCCTCAAATGGAGTCATCCTAATACTCGCATGGTAACTGTTGTTGTACGCAAACTCTACCAGGCACAGATGATCCGCCCAATGACCACCATAATCCAGCACACACATCCTCAGCAAATCCTCCAATGTCTGAATCATCAGCTCGGACTGCACATCCGTCTGAGGATGATACGCTGTGCTCATATGCACCTTAGTGCCCATCTCAGTCTGAAATGCCCTCCAGAACTCTGAAGTAAACCTCGGATCCCTGTCTGACACAATACTCGCTGGCACCCCGTGCAGCCTTACTATCTCCCGCACATACTTCTTAGCCAACACCGCCGCTCCGTCGGTCTTCTTGATGGCAAGAAAATGTGCTGACTTCGTCAGACGATCCACGATAACCTAAATCGCATCATATGTCCGTGACACTGGCAACCCTATCACGAAGATCATGGTAATCATATCCCACATAAGGCTCACCCGGCTTGGGTAACGCCAACACAGGTGTACTCGTCAGCATCTCCTTCAACTTCCCAAAACTCTCCTCGCAAGCTGAAGACCACACAAAAGGGACATCCTTCCCCGTCAACTGCGCCATACTCGAAAACCCCTTGACAAACCTCTGATAACAACCTGCCAATCCAAGGAAACTCCTAATCTCAGTGGCACTTCTCGGTCTAGGCCAACCTTTGATAGCTTCTATCTTAGCCGGATCCACCGACGCTCCCTCTACAGACACCACATGGCCAAGGAAAATCATCTCTCGCTACCAGAAACTGGACTTACTCAACTTCGCGTACAGCTTATGCTCCCGCAGCTTCTCCAGAACCAATCTCAGATGCACCTCATGCTCCTTGGGACTCTTCGAATACACCAGGATATCATCAATGAAGATGATCACAAACAAGTCCAAGTACTACTGAAACAGCCCGTTCATCAACCTCATAAACGCTGCTGGTGCATTCTTCAACCCAAACGGTATCACCACAAACTCATAGTGCCCGTAACTCGTCCTAAAGGTAGTCTTCCTAACATCCGCCTCATCAATCGAGATTTGATGGTAACCAGACGTCAAGTCGATCTTGGAGAACCAAATAGCCCCTCGTAACTGATCCAACAACTCATCAATGTGCAGTAGAGGATACTTGTTCTTCACAGTGACTCGGTTAAGTCCCCGGTAGTTGATGCACAACCGGAAACTCCCATCCTTCTTTTTCACAAACTCCCATCCACTAGGTCGGGTGAATCCCTTCCCCAATAGATCATCCAGCTGCTTCTTTAGCTCTGCCATCTTTGCTGGAGCCATACAGTAAGGTGCCTTGGATATCGGAGTCATCCCCGGTTCTAACTCAATCGTAAATGGATCCGACCACAACGGTGGCAATCCAAGCAACGACTGAAATACATCCTGGAAGTCCCGAACAACCCGAATATCCCCAACTGCAACCTCTTCAACAATCTCTGGCATCACTCTCGTTGCCGGATACGCCTCACAGCCATTCTCAATCAACTGTTTGGCCTGTATCGCTGAAATCACAAGGCTCCTGGAAGTCGGTCTCACGCCCTGATAAACCAACCTTCCCGCCTCTCGCTCGAACACTACTCGTCCTCGATGACAATCAAGATGAACTCTATACCGATCCAGCCAATCCATCCCAAGGATGACATCGTACAACTCCACCGGACTAATAACCAGATCTGCTGGCATTAACTCTCCCGCCACCAGAACATCCACACCACGAGCCAGCCCGAAAGTAGCTAACGTCCTGCCACCAGCAACTTTAACTACTCTCGACTGCTTACCGGAATCGCTCCTGATACTGCTACCCTCCGCACACTCCGGAGTAATGAAGCTATTCGTAGCTCCCGAATCAAACAACACGTGGGACTCACAACCGCTCACAACTAAGGTCCCTGCACAAATCCCATATGCTTTAAGACCCTAACACTCTAGCGCAGACTCACAATTCCAATCAGAATAAATTCAAAAACCACTAGAATTAAAAGAAAAAGTCAAGTCTGAAATGTTACCTGTGATCGGTCTGGCGCTAGAACCACCTGCCTCTGCCGAAGTGAAAACCCATGGTGTCGCTGCAATCTCAGCCAAAGGCTGCACCACCATCTGCTGCAGTTTTGGACACTTAGGCTTAATGTGCCCTGGCTCCCTACAGTGGTAACACACCTGAGCGCCCCAAGCCTCACTTCTTTTTGGACAACTGGCCACACCCAAAGCATCCTGGACCACCTTGTCCTCTCTGACTCGGCCCAGAAGTGCTCTCCCACTTCCTCTTCTGTCCCTGAGCAGGCTTGCCACCCCTGCTCGAACCTGTCTGCTGCTGCAGAACCGGCGGACTCACCACCACAGCCTGCTCTCTGAGGTCCTCCTCAATCACAGCAGCAGTCCCAACCAGCTCCGCCCTCGTGACGAACTTACTTGCCCATCAGCGAGTCCTAAAATCAGCTCGAAGTCCCCCCAGGAACCTCCTCACCTGGGCCTGCTCGCTCTTCATGCCCCTACCAGCATGTACCAGAAGTTGATTGAACTCCAAATCGAACTCCCTCACTGTCCGGTCTCCTTGAACCAGGTTCAGAAACCTCGACTCCAACCGATCCACCTCCTCCTGCGAGAAATACTTGGCGTTAAACTCAGCCAAGAAATCCTCCCAGACCATCTCGGCATGTACCTCCCGGCCTCAACACCTCTCCACCAGAGATGTGCGTCACCATCCAGATAGTGAACCGCCAGATCAACTCTATATCCCTCAGGACACCTGATAGAGCGAAAGTTACGCTCCAACCAATGCCGCCACTCGTCGGCCCCCTCAGGCTTGGCACCACCTGAGAAAAACCCGGTGCCAATCCTGTGCATCTGCTCCATCATTCTCAGGTAGGATGGAAGCTCCTCTGCAACTGCCACACCCAGCTGCACACCAGCCACTCCCGGCTGAACCCCAGCCACTCCCGGCTGTCCACCAGCCATTACTGGCTGCACACCAGCCACACCTGACTGAACTCCCGGAGCCTGACGCGGAGCGTGACCTGGAGCCGGCACCCCACTCGGTAATCGCTCCAGAATTATCTACAGCAAACCCGCCAAGCGTTTATCTCGGTCTTGGGCCACACCTGCAGCAGCACCCTCACCTGGGCCCACCGCACCACCAGCTACACCAGGACCCACACTAGGCCCACCAGCTTTCACACTGGTACTCGTAGCAGTCTCACCCACAGACCCCTCCTGAAACGCCTACGAGTCCGCCACCTGCTCCTGCGTGGTCTCCTAGGCCACACTCACGGCATCAGACTCACTCTACAGTCCTCGCCCGCGCCCACCACGACCACCTCGGCCTCCACGGCTCCCACGACCTCTGCCTCTAGCCACTCTAGCCATCACTCTGCACTAACCAGCAGACTACTAAGTACTAGACAAACAGAAAATCATAAAACACATACCGTTGAATCTCATTGAAGGCTCGAAAGAGATGATCTAGGACTCCATACCCACACAACAATCAATCAATTAACTCACATAATTAATCAATTACACCCGCCTTAGAACCATAAGGGCTCTAATACCAAAATGAAACAACCCGACCCAAAAATTTAAAAATTTTCTAATTAAAACCCGGATTATCATTATCACAAATAATAATCCTCAATGGTCGAATCTCAGCATGCGGAATCTAATAAAACAATCAAACAAATTCAATGGAACAATCAATAACCAATAAACCAATATCTAATAACAATAACCTATTCAATCCAATTCCATTCGAATAACAATTAAACAGGTTCCAGAATTACTACATCCTAGCAATTCTAACTCAAAGCCACGGAACCGAGACACTAGACCATCTCCTCTTCCCAGCCATGATTCCACGATCAATTTTCTCTTTACCTGCAACACATGGCAAAAAGAGTTGTGTGAGTATTATAACAAATACTCAGCGAGGCGGTCATCCCGTCTACAGGTTATACACACATGCATAAGCAAGAGATACAATATCAGGATGAGCATACAACAAGCATAAACGAAACAATCAAACACGAACCAGTCTAGGAGCACTGTGTCGATCGACACAACCACTAGGTGTCGATCGACAGACTGCACTTGCATCGATCGACACACCACCATGGTGTCAATTGACATGATGCACTTGTGTCGATCAACACAAAGCAATTGTGTCGATCAACAAGACATCGCAGAACAGAGAACGAGCCTATCCTCTCATGGCTTGAACTCTCATGCGATCCATCCATCTCCTGCACGATTTCAACCACAAAACACACGAAATCCAATCCAAACAACCACAATCAATAATATTCCATCTAATCCTTTACCCAGATAAACCTACGGTCACGCATTCACCTCGATTTGGGAAAGAAAAGGATGAACGCGAAGAACATGACGAAGAACGCGAAGAACGATCCTTTGAATCTGAAATTCTCACCTCCAAATCGCAGAACACAGCCCCAACACGTTCCCGGATCCTCCCAAACACGAAATTCAACCACCAAAGGATAAAAAACAATCAGAAACCTCACAACCCCTCAAGAATTCTCTGATTTCTGATTTTCTCACTGGTTTCTGCCAAAAACTCTGCCAGAAACATGAGCTGCGTTTTTATATCAACCCTAGGGTTCCCTAAACCGGCCCATCAAACCGGATAATTAAACCGAACCTGTCGGTTCAATTTAACCCTGTGTCGATCGACACACCTCACCTGTGTCGATCGACACACCTCACTTGTGTCGATCGACACAACACCCAGAACACGACTTCTCATAAGTCCAAAACACATGTGTCGATCGACACACACACCCTGTGTCGATCGACATCCAACCAAAATCCACTTTTTGGTTCATGGGCGTTACATATGCATCGATCGACACCTAATGGTTGGGTCGATCAACGCATGTCTGTTGGGCGATTCATGTGTTGATTGTTCGTGCTTTGCGTGTTGTGTGTTCACCCTGGTATTGTATTGATTCTTATGCTTGTGTGTATAACTTGTAGACGGGATGACCGTCTCACTGAGTATTTTTGATAATACTCATGCATCTCTTTTTGCTATGTGATGCAGGTAAAAAGAAATTGTGATCGTGGAATCATGGCCAAGAAGATGAGACGATCTAGTGTCTCTTATTTCGTGGTTATGGTGTTAAAATTGCTAGGGTGTTAGTGATTCTGGAACCACTGTATTATTGTTTGGAATTGAATTGGTTATTGGTTAAATTGGATTTATTGATTATTGGATATTGGTTAGAGATTTAATAAAGTATGAGATTTATTGATTTGTATCGTTGAGTTGTTGTTAGAATTTTTTCCGCGCATTGTTATATTGGACCGTTGAGAATTACTATTTATGATAATAGTAATCTGGGTTAAAAATTTTAAATTTTTACGGGTTGGGTTGTTTCAATGTTAGTGGCTCTTAGTGTACGCATATTTTGGATATATCATCATTTAGTTGTTAAGTATACATCATCAACACATTAGAATATCATCCGGTGTTACGTCAAGACGACGAAATGTATGTCAATTATTTTCATGTACGTTAATATGTACATATCTCGCTTGTGTACATGAGACAATCCACCTATCCATGTACGTATTTCATTTTCTCTCCAGCATTAAATGCTATGTCTAGTAATAAATGTTATGCATACTCTCACACCCATACACGAAGGTAATTTGGTTATAATAGAATGTAAGTGACACTTTTGCAATTAAAAGCCCAGATGTGGCATTATGTGTAATTATAAACTGGAAATGTGACCTTTTAGATATTATTCTATTTTATTATT
Organism: Arabis hirsuta; assembly: GCA_964056655.1. Lineage (NCBI taxonomy): Eukaryota > Viridiplantae > Streptophyta > Magnoliopsida > Brassicales > Brassicaceae > Arabis > Arabis hirsuta. Next base: position 30,085,425 of record OZ053299.1, read on the forward strand.
AGTAATGATTGCACATTCCAAAAATTAGTTGCGGGTGTTGTTAGTAATAATTTACAATTTTCTCAATAACCATTATTAATCATGTAATCATTTTTTGCTAAAATAAAATGACTAAAATTGCTGGAATAGTGTACATTTTAATGGAAAGAACAAAAGAGAGGACGATGCTTTATAGAGACCCTTTTTGTCACATGGTAGAATCCCCTTGTAGTGTAACGGTGCGAAATTTATATATACTACTATGAACTATCATATAAAGTGGACATATTACAAATGGACATATGAAAAATGAGTAGTATTAGTATTTGTCTATATATAATTATCCTTTTCCCGACTTATGACGGTTGGGTGAAAGTTGGGTGAAAGCATGCAGATGATTGATAACGTATAAATATAACTTTCATAAAATAAAAAAAAGATTGTGAAGATACGACTGTACTTCACAGTTCACATAATCCTCGAGAAGTCAAAAATCTAATTACTATATATATATATATTCAAATTTAGTTATTTAATTTTGACGAGAGGTGTCGGTAGTTTTTTTTTATTGACGAGAGGTGTCGGTAGTTCACTTGAATCTCTTGCAATTTTGTTCTGGTTTTGCTAATCTGGATTTTAGTTCGAAATATTTTTTTTCGTAATTCATAATAAATATTCTTATAGTCAATATTTATATAAAAATTACAAAATCCAATCAAGGAGTCATAGGGATAACAAAAAGATGGTCTTTGTTAACATTTGTGCGGTCTTCTTCTTCATTTTTTTCTTTAACCATATTCGTAGGTAACTTCACGATCTCACAATCTACCATTTGTTTGCTCTTGCTCCATAAAAAGATGTATAAACCGATCACAACCACCACAGAGCCGATCACGCTGCAATAAAGAGATAAGTTTTAGTCCATATAAATTGTAGGGGGTTTATAGAGTCTCATAAACATCTACTCTTTTCAATATGAAATTTCTTAACAATATTGAATATATACACAATTTTATTTATAAAGCATATATATACCTTCCCAAATAAATCATACGATGATAAATCAAGAAATCAAATAAGGTTGCAGACATAAGTATGACAGGACTAAATGATGCGGCGAAGACAGGTCCTCTTTGTTTGATACACCACGATATTCCCACCGTACACATTCCTTGTGCTACCACACCCTGTAAACTTATATACACACGATGAGTTTTGAATATAAACTATTTGTTACAAAGTTATGGGACCTAAAATAGTATATAAGGGACATTAGCCAATAGGCAATCCATTAATTTAGTTTTGAGTTGGAAGAATATGTAAGTGAACATGACAAAGAATTTATATATATGAATGTACCGCTATAATGATGGTGACGATGGTGAGTTTGTCTTTGAGGATCCAGTCTTCCAAATGTCTAGTCTTGATCAAACTAAGAAGCGTGCATTGAAGCGTACCAAAGACCGATAAAATAACGGTACTCGAGTATTGGCAAGGGTATTTCACGTTGATCTTGGCTTGTATAAGCATCCAAGAACTCAAAAATATAGCTGATGTTAATAAAAGCAGACAACCTTTAATCCAATTTTGTTCATGTACATGTTTTGTGTGATTGTTTGAAATGGTTGCTTGTTCTTGAGAGTGAGTTAATGGAATGCCTTGGTACATCGTAAGAACTAAAGCTCCTACTAAGCTGATCAGAGTTCCAAGAACAACGCCGAATCCTACTATTGTTTTCATATTTAGCTTTTCAAACCTACAAAAAATTACCAGAAAAGAAAAAAAAGTGTAAGTTTTATACGCTTCAAATGATAACATAGAGTAATACTTTGATTTAAATAATGTTAAAAACGCTCTGATTACCGAAATATTAAAGCCATAGCGAAAGTGAGGGCAGGCATTATCGCCGTGAAAGCAGTAGCTAACGTCGCAGAAGTATAGGAGAGTCCACGCAAGTAAAAATATTGCATCAAACTCATACTGAAAAAAAAAATGTATATGAATTCTAACACAAGGACTTAAATAGAAGAAATTAAGAGTTAATACATTAAAATTGAAACTTACCCGAAAAGGGCACTGACAAAAAGCTGACCCGAAACACTTATGGTTAGCTTCGGTCTTGTTTTCCTGATCAAATCATGAAATCACTAATAATAAGATGATTGTTTTTGTTTAGTTAATTAAGCAGCAAGGAAATGTAAAAATTGAAAACTAAAACAAAATAATTGAAAAAAAAAAAAAAAACAAACCTACCGTTCCCAAAAATAAGCAATTGGAAGAAGAAATAAGGTGGAAATACCCAAACGATAGGTAGCAATAACCATATGATTAATGCCTTCATCAAGAACTTTCTTAATCAAAGCGCTAACCATTCCCGTACTCATGTTAATCACAATGATCATGATCAATGGTGTCCATTTTCCATCTATACAACCCATGATTAAAAAGTTAATTAACTACTTGTTAATTACTTATAATCAAAACTCTCTCTCTCTCTCTCTAAAAACTTGTTCGAGTGGTGAAACTTAGGGACTAGGTGGATACATTTATACATATTATATATACTGAGTTGAAGCTATAAAAATTTATGTGAGGAAGTGTTTTGTCAAGTGGTTAAAATTCATTTTTGCGGTATTGATCTCCACCGAAGTTTGATTGCAAAAGATTGACAAAATGATCCAGTGAACCCGTTGAAAAAAATTTAGCATCTAAAGAATGAATTGTTAACTATGAATTTCTTACATGAAGAAAACGTTTAGAATTGTGAAAATAATATGATTTTTGGGTGGAAGAGTAGTTCAATCTTTTCTTTTATTAGGATTTTAGGAATCTAATTTCTTAGCTTAATTTCTCTCTAATTTTAAGCAGCTTATAAAAGCTGTGTTTTTTTCCATAAATTAGGATTTATCTATTTAACTTATTTTCAATAAACTATCTAACTTCGTATATCAGCTTTATTCAACTTTAATTTCTAGGAATGATGACATTGCACTTTGATAGTGCTACGTACGTACTTTAATAAATAGAATAAAGTTATTTATAAAAATAATCTAATTTTGAGCATAGGATATGTAGTACATCAATAATTATGGTGGCAAAATAGTAAATAAAGATACATGAGATTTCAACGATAACTTATAGATAGGTAAAGATATAAGAAAAATAAAAACAACTAAGTTTGATAACTCGTATGCTTTGGGTCGAACCCAAACTAATCTCTAACTCTCTAAGTATGCAAATTCCTTATAATAAATATATATATACCATGTAAAACATCCGGACTAGTACACCTTACTTATTTATCAAACTACCACTAAACCATGGCTGATGGGTTTGAGTTTTTGATTTTTTTTTTTTTCCTAATCAAAATGAGCTAGCAAAGCCAGCTTAGGATACAGGCTGTGGTGTCACTACTCCAACTTTGTTTTTCAGAGCACTGAAGAAAAGCCGAACCAAGATGTTGAACGTAAGTTTTGGTCTTGTTTTCCTACGAAACAAATAATGAATGATTTTAATCGTTAATCATTACAAAAAACATTCATAAGCAACAATATTAACGAATATATCAATATTACTTACCTTTCCCAGAAATATGCGATTGGTGCCAAAAATACGGTGGAAATTGCGAGACGGTACGTTGCAATAACCATATGGTTAACACCACCATCGAGTACTTTTTTAACCACAGCATTACCTAAACCGAGTCCCGAATTATCATAACCATAATAATTACCGGCGTCCATTTGCTATCACAGTAACCCATTATTACTTACTAATCAACTACTAAGTAAGTACTACTATATATTATTATTTAGTAATATTTAATCTCTCTCTCTCTCTTTTTTTTTTTTTTTGCTCTCACCTTTCTCTCGCTATGAGCGACTTTGTTTATGAATGATTGAATGAAGAAACCGATATATAAAGTGATATTGTTCAGGGGCATATATATATATATTTAATAATAGTTTTTTTTTTATTTTTTTTTTAAAATTAATTTTTTAAAAATAAAGTTGTAACGCGCGTGAACCAAAAAAATAGATTTTTGGTTGGTGTGTCGATCGACACGAGTGTTTTTGACTTGTGAGAAGTCGTGTTCTGGCGTTGTGTCGATCGACACCAGGATGGTGTGTCGATCGACACGGGTTAAAATTAGACCGACAAGTTCGGTTTTTGATTGCCGGTTTGGTGGGTCGGTTTAGGAAGCCCTAGGACTCGGGTATAAAAAGTGAACAGTCGTGTTCTTGGCCGTTTTTGGCAGAAAACACAGAGAGAAATCAGAGATCAGAGTTTTGGTGATTTTTGGGAGATTGTTCTTGAGAAGGATTGTTCTTGGGGGCTTAAGGAACAAAGGGGAGGATCATTGTTGGCGATTGTCGTGTCGTGGAAAAGGAAATTAGTAGGATTTCGGCTGGGTAGAGGCTGGTTTGTTGTGTTCTTCGTGTTTTTCCTCTTTTCAATCCGATTTCGAGGTGAGTGCGTGACCGTAGGTTTATCTGGGTAAAGGAATCGATAGAATTTGATTGATTGCGGTTGTTTGGATTGGATTTCGTGTGTTTGTGGATGAAATCATGCAGGAGATTGAGAAAACGCATTAGGGTTCGAGCCATAAGAGGATAGGCTTGTTTCCTGTGTTATGCGATGTCGTGTCGATCGACACAATTGCTTTGTGTCGATCGACACAAGTGCATCGTGTCGATCGACACCATGCTGGTGTGTCGATCGACACAGGGTTCTTGAACTGGTTCACGTTTGATTGTTCGTGTATGCTTGTTGTTGCTAATCCTGATATTGTATATTTTGCTTATGCCTGTGTGTATAACCTGTAGACGGGAGGATCGTCTCACTGAGTATTTGTGATAATACTCACGCATCTCTTTTTGCTATGTGATGCAGGTAAAGAGAAAATGTGATCGTGGAATCATGGCCGGGAAGAAGAGATGATCTAGAGTCTTGGTTGTGTGTTTTATATTGTCGTTAGAACTGCTAGGGTGTTGGTAGTTCTGGAATTTGATGAATTGGTGAATTGGATGTTGTTGGTTTCAATATAGTATGAGATGTATTGAATGCTTGAATTAATTGGTTAATTGTTATTGTTATTGAAATTGAATCGTTGGTTATTGATTGGTTATTGATTTCCGCATCTTGAGAATTAACCGTTGAGGATTACCATTCGTGATAATAATAATTTCAAGTTTTAATTGGAAATTTTTTAAAATTTTGGGTCGGGTTGTTTCATTTTGGTATCAAAGCCCTTATGGTTCTAGGGCGGGTGCAATTGATTGATTATGTGAGTTAGTCGATTGATTGTTGAGTGGGTTTGGAGTCCTAGATCATCTTCTCCGAGCTTTCAATGAGATTCTACGGTATGTGTTTTTGACTTTCTGCTTTTCTAGTAGTCTTAGTGTTCTGCTGGGTAGGGCAAAGTGAGATGGCTAAAGGTACTAGAGGCAGAGGTCGTGGGGACCGTGGAGGTTGAGGTGGTCGTGGTGGGTGTGGGCGCGGGCGGGGACTTGAGAGTGAGTCTGCTGCAGCGAGTATGGCCCAGGAGACCACGCCGGAGCAGGTGGCTGATTCGCAGGCGTATTAGGAGGGGTTTGTCAGTGTGGCCGTGAGTACCAGCGTGAGGGCTGCTGGGGCTAGTGTGGGTCATGGTGTTGCGGTGGGCCCAGGTGGGGGTGCTACCGCGGCTTTTGCCCAGGACCGAGATGATCGTCTGGCAGGTCTGCTACAGTTGATCCTGGAACGGTTGCCAGGTGGGGCGCTGGCTCAGGGTCAGGCTCTGGGTGTGCAGCCGGGAGAGGCTGGTGTTCAGCCGGGTTTGGCTGGAGTGCAGCCGAGTATGGCTGGGGTGCAGCCGGGTATGGTTGGTGTGCAGCCGGGTATGGCTGGAGTGCAATCGAGTATGGATGGTGTGCAGCCGGGTATGGCTGGCGTGAAACCGGGTGTGGCGGTTACGGAAGAGCTCTCATCCTACCCGAGGATGATGGAGCAGATGCAGAGGATTGGCACCGGCCTCTTATCGGGTGGTGTCAAGCCTGAGGAGGCGGACTTGTGGAGGAGTAGATTGAAGCAGAATTTCCAGTCTCTCAGGTGTCCAGAGGGATACCGGGTGGATCTGGCGGTTCACTATCTGGATGGTGATGCGCATCTCTGGTGGAGAGGTGTTGAGGCCAGGAGAGGATAGGCCAAGATGGTCTAGGAGGATTTCTTGGCTGAGTTTAATGCCAAGTATTTCCCGCAGAAGGCGGTGGATCGGTTGGAACTAAGGTTTCTGGAGTTGGCTCAGGGAGACCGGTCGTTGAGGGTGTTCAACGCGGAGTTCAGTCGACTTCTGGTGCATGCTGGTAGAAGCATGGAAGGCGAGCAGGCCCAGGTGAAGAGGTTCCTGAGGGGACATCGAGCTGATTTGAGGACTCGCTGCAGGGTAAGTAGATTCGCTACAATGGCAGAGCTGGTTGAGATGGCTGCTGCGATTGAGGAGGACCTCAGGGAGCACGCTGTGGTGGTTAGTCTACCGGTTCAGCAGCAGAGGAGGTCACAGCAACAGGTGGGTCCGAGCAGGGGTGGCAAGCCTGCGCAGGGACAAAAAAGGATGTGGGAAAGCACTTCGAGACCGAGTCAGAGAGGACATGGTGGTCCGGGATGCTTCGGGTGCGGAACCTTAGATCACAAAGTGGCCAGTTATCCTAAGAGGAGTGAGGCTCGGGGTACTTTACCATTGTAGAGAGTCGGGACATATCAAACCCAAGTGTCCTAGACTGCAGCAGATGGCAGTGGTGGCAGTGCAGCAGATGGTAGTGGCGATAGTGCAGCAGATGGCAGTGGCGGCAGTGCAGCCGGTGGCTCAGATTGCAGCGGCACCGCGGGTGTTCACTTCGGTGGAGGCGGGTGGTTCTAATGCCAGACCGATCACAGGTATATTCCGGACTTGACTTGTTAAATTCTAGGGTATGAATTTTAGTCTGTTTTGGAATTGTGAGTCTGTGCTAGAATGTTAGGGTTCTTTGACACATGGGATTGTGCCTGGAGCTTAGTAGTGGGTGGGTTTGAATTCCACGCTTTTTGTTGATTCAGGAGCTAGGAATAACTTCATTACTCCGGAGCGTGCGGAGAGCAGCGGTATCCGCATCGATGCCGGTGAGCAACCAGGAGTAATTAAGGTTGCTAGTAGTAAGTCGTTAGCTACATTCGGGCGGGCTCGAGGTGAGGATGTTCTGGTGGCGGGAGAATTGATGCAAGTGGATTTGATTATTAGTCTGGTGGAGCTGTACGATGTTATCTTGGGTATGGATTGGTTGGATCGGTAGTGAGTTCACCTGGATTGTCATCGTGGACGAGTTGCGTTCTAGCGATGAGGCGGATGTTAGGAGACTGCCTTCAGAATGAGGTATGGGCATTATGAGTTCGTGGTGATGCCCTTCGGGTTAACGAATGGCCAACAGAGTTTATTAGGTTGATGAACGGGGTATGCCAGGAGTATCTAGATGTATTTGTGATCATCTTCATTGATGATATTCTGGTGTATTCGAGGAGTTCTGAGGAGCACGAGGTGCATCTGAGGTTGGTTCTAGAGAAGCTGCGGGAGTAGAAGCTGTACGCGAAGTTGAGTAAGTGCAGTTTCTGGCAGCGAGAGATAAGTTTCCTTGGCAATGTGGTGTATGCAGAGGGAGTTTTTGTAGATCCACCTAAGATACAGGCTATCAGAGGAAGGCCTAGACCGAGGAATGCCACCGAGATTTGGAGTTTTCTTGGGTTATTGGGTTATTATCGGAGGTTCGTCAAGGAATTTACGAGTAAGGATGTCCCTTTTGTGTGGTCTTCAGCTTGCGAGGAGAGTTTCGAGAAGCTGAACGAGATGTTAACGAGTACACCGGTGTTGGCATTATCCGAGCCGGGTGAGCCTTACGTGGTGTATACAGACGCTTCGAGAGTTGGTCTGGGTTGTGTGCTGATACAGCAGGAGAATGTTATTGCATATGCTTCGAGGCAGTTGAGGAAGCATGAGTGAAATTACCCTACCCATGACTTGGAGTTGGCTGCGGTGATTTTCGCTCTAAGGATTTGGAGGTCTTATCTTTATGGCGGGAAGGTGCATGTAACATCCCGGTTTTTGAAAATATTTGGTGCATGCGGAGAGGGTTAAGAGAATTGATTTGGCTACCTATATCACCAAAGTGCACTTATCTTTTCCGTCACACATCCAGAGAGAACTCCAGAGTTAAGCGTGTTTGGGCTGGAGCAATTTAAGGATGGATAACCTACTGGGAAGTCATTTCCAGTACCGTGTGAGTGAGGACAAAACACGGGGAAATATCATGTGGTGATTTGCAGGGTTAGTAAACAAGTCTTTCGAGCTTCCCGGACTAACGCACCGACCGTCGGAGAAGGGTGGGCCCACGGGCCGAGAGTGGGCGGCCCATTAGGAGATGAGGATTTCTCCTGAGGGGATGAGGATTTCCTCTGTGTGTTATTGAGAGATGAGGATTTCTCTCGAGGGGATGAGGATTTCCCCTGCATACTGATAGCTCGACGGCGGTCGAAGCGTTACAAGTGGTATCAGAGCGAACCCTGACGAGTGTGTGAGTCACACTGTCGGGGGGAACGATCCTGGTACGCAACGAGGACATTGCGATCAGTTAGTGGGGGTGATTGTAACATCCCGGTTTTTGAAAATATGTGGTGCATGCGGAGAGGGTTAAGAGAATTGATTTGGCTACCTATATCACCAAAGTGCACTTATCTTTTCCGTCACACATCCAGAGAGAACTCCAGAGTTAAGCGTGCTTGGGCTGGAGCAATTTAAGGATGGGTGACCTACTGGGAAGTCATTTCCAGTACCGTGTGAGTGAGGACAAAACACGGGGAAAGATCTCGTGGTGATTTGCAGGGTTAGTAAACAAGTCTTTCGAGCTTCCCGGACTAACGCACCGACCAATTGTAACACCAGTGAACCAAAAAGTGGAATTTTGGTGGGTGTGTCGATCGACACAGAGGTGTATGTCGATCGACACGGGTTGAAATTCGATTTAATTGGCCGGTTTGATGGGCCGGTTTAGGGAAAGCCCTAGGGTTCTATATAAAAGGCAGAATCAGAAGTTCTTGCCGTTTTTATTCTTGAGAATCAGATTTTTCAGAGAGATTTGGGAGAAGTTCTGAAATCAGAGAATTTGGGGTTTTTGAGAGATTCCTGGAGAAGGATTGGATCGTTGGAGGCCTGTTCTTGGGATTTGAGGAACGTGTGAGGATCTAGAGTGAGATTTTTGGATCAGAGAAGGAAATCAGGGGCTATTCGTGATCGTTCTTCGCATTCTTCATCGTGTTCTTCGCGTTCTTTATCTTTTTCAATCCAAATCAAGGTGAGTGCGTGACCGAAGGCTTATGTAGGTGTAAGGAAGGATAGAATGCGTTTGTGTGTTGTTGGTTGATGAATTTCGTGCAGGAAATCGTTATATGTGATAGGGAATCGATCCATGGGGATTGGGTTCAATTTTTCTGGGTTCCGTGTCGATCGACACAAGATGTGGTGTCGATCGACGCATTCCGTGTCGATCGATACAAGGAGGGTGTCGAACGACACGCATTTTTGATTGCCGTCAGTTTGATATATTATACGTGCTACTTTCCACTTGGTTGATGTGTGATGCATTGTTGATTGTTCATCCTGGTATTGTATCTCTTGTTTATGCCTATGTTTAATTAGTCTGTAGACGGGATGACCGCGTTGCTGAGTATTTATGATAATACTCACGCAACTCTTTTTGCCATGTGTTGCAGGTAAAGAGAAAATGTGATCGTGGAATCGTGGCGAGGAAGAAGAGATGATTTAGGGTCTCAATTAGTGTTGTTTATAAAATTGCTAGGTTGCTAGTAAATTCTGGAACCCTGTGTTAGTGTTATTGGATATTGGTTGTTGGATTGAATTGATTAGTAATTTAATGAAGTAAGGGATTCGTTAAAATTGTTGTGTTGTTGAGTTGATTTAATTGTTATGTATTCCGCATGTTTGATTGGACCGTTGAGGATTATCGTTTGTGATAATGATAATCCGGGTTTTTAATTAGAAATTTTTTTAAATTTTTGGGTCGGGTCGTTTCAGTTTGGTATCAGAGCCCTAGAGGTTCTAGGGCGGGTGCAATTGATTGATTAGGAAGTTAATTGATTGATTGTTGTGTGGGTATGGAGTCTTAGATCATCTCTTCCGAGCCTTCAATGAGATTCCACGGTAAGTGTTGTATGATTTCTATTTTGTTATAGTACTTAGTAATCTGCTGTGAGTGCAGAATTATGGCTAGAGGTGCTAGAGGCAGAGGTCGTGGGGGCCGTGGAGGTCGTGCTGGTCGTGGGCGCGGACGAGGGCTCGAGAGTTAGTCGGTAGCCGCGAGTGTGGCCCAGGAGACCACGCAGGAGCAGGTGGCAGAGGTCGTGGGGGCCGTGGAGGTCGTGCTGGTCGTGGGCGCGGGCGAGGGCTCGAGAGTTAGTCGGTAGCCGCGAGTGTGGCCCAGGAGACCACGCAGGAGCAGGTGGCAGACTCTCAGGCGTTTCAGGAGGGGTCCGTGGGTCCGGCTTCTACGAGTGTCAGTGTGAGGGCTGATGGGGCTAGTCTGGGTCCCGGTGTAGTTGCTGGTGCGGCAGGCCCAGGTGGGGGTGCTCCCGGAGGTGTGGCTCAGGACCGAGATGATCGCCTGGTGGTTTTGCTGTAGTTGATCCTAGAGCGGTTACCAAGTGGGGTACCGGCTCCAGGTCAGGCTCCAGGTGTTCCGCCAGTAGTGGCGGGTGTTCAGCCGGGGGTGGCTGAGGTGCAGCCGGTTGTGGCGGTTGCGGAGGAGCTTCCATCCTACCTTAGGATGATAGAGCAGATGCAGCGGATTAGCATCGGGTTTTTCTCTGATGGTGCCAAGCCAGAGGAGGCCGATGAGTGGCGGCAGAGATTGGAGCGTAACTTTCGCTCGATCAGGTGTCCAGAGGGATACAGAGTAGACCTAGCAGTGCACTATTTGGATGGTGATGCGCATCTCTGGTGGAGAGGCGTTGAGACTAGGCGGGTGTAGGCCGAGATGGTCTGGGAGGATTTTTTGGCTGAGTTTAATGCCAAGTATTTCCCGCAGGAGGCGGTGGACAGGATGGAGTCGAGGTTCCTGAACCGGACTCAGGGGGATCGGACCGTGAGGGAGTTCGATTTGGAGTTCAGTAGACTCCTGGTACATGCTGGTAGAGGCATGGAGGGCGAACAGGCCCAGGTGAAGAGGTTCCTCGGGGGACTTCGAGCTGAGCTGAAGACTCGCTTTAAGGCGAGTAAGTTCGCCACTAGGGCGGAGCTGGTTGAGACTGCGGCTGCGATTGAGGAGGACCTCAGGGAGCAGGTTGTGGTGGTTAGTCCACCGGTGCAGCAGTAGCAGCAACCGAGGAGATCTCAGCAGCAGACGGGATCGAGCAGGGGCGGCAAGCCTGTGCAGGGTCAGAAGAGGAAGTGGGAGAGCACTTCTGGGGCCAGTCAGAGAGGACAGAGCGGTCCGGGATGCTTTGGGTGTGGAAGCATGGATCACAAGGTGGCCAGTTGCCCGAAGAGGACTGAGAATCGGGGTGCCCAGGTGTGCTACCACTGCAGGGAGCCAGGGCATATCAAGCCCAAGTGTCCGAAGCTGCAGCAGATGGCGGTGGCAGCAGTACAGCCGTTGGCAGTCCAGCCGATGGCCCAGAGCCGCCTGCCTCAGCCGAAGTAAATACCCGCGGCGTCGCTGCGATCTGGAACAATACCTGTGGATTGAATTTTAGTTTGTTTGAAATTGTGAGTTTGCGTTAGAGTGTCAGGTCTTAAGCACATGGGATTTGTGCGGAGACCTTAGTTGTGGGCGGGTGTGAGTCCCACGTGTTATTTGATTCAGGAGCTACGAATAGCTTCATCACTCCGGAGTGTGCGGAGGGCAGCGGGATCCAGAGCGATTCTGGGGAGCAGCTGAGAGTAGTTAAGGTTGCTGGTGGGAGAACGTTAGCTACTTTCGGGCGGGCTCGTGGTGTGGATGTTCTGGTGGCGGGAGAGTTGATGCCAGCAGATCTGGTCATTAGTCCGGTGGAGTTGTACGATGCCATCCTGGGTATGGATTGGTTGGATCGGTACAAGGTCCATTTAGATTGTCATCGAGGACGTGTAGTGTTTGAGCGAGAGGCTGGGAGGTTAGTGTTTCAGGGGGTGAAACCGACTTCCGGAAGTCTTATGATTTCAGCGATACAGGCCGAGCAGTTGATTTGGAAAGGCTGTGAGGCGTATCTGGCGATGATAGTGATGCCAGAGGCTGTTGGAGAGGTTGCAGTTGGGGATATCCAGGTCGTTCGGGATTTTCAGGATGTGTTCCAATCGTTGTTGGGTTTGCCACTGTCGCGGTCGGATCCATTTACGATTGAGTTGGAACCCGGAACAGCTCCGATATCCAAGGCACCTTACCGTATGGCTCCAGCAGAGATGGCAGAGCTGAAGAAGCAGCTGGATGATCTGTTGGGGAAGGGTTTCATCCGGCCTAGTGTTTCACCGTGGGGAGCACCGGTGTTGTTTGTGAAGAAGAAGGATGGGAGTTTCCGGTTGTGTATCGACTATCGGGGGCTTAACCGAGTCACTGTGAAGAACATGTATCCTCTGCCGCGCATTGATGAGTTGTTGGATCAGTTGCGAGGGGCTACTTGGTTCTCCAAGATAGACTTGGCGTCGGGTTACCATCAGATTCCGATCGATGAGGTGGACGTCAGGAAGATGGCCTTTCGGACGAGGTACGGGCATTATGAGTTTGTGGTGATGCCGTTTGGTTTGACGAATGCACCAGCAGCGTTCATGCGGTTGATGAACGGGGTATTCCAGGAGTATCTGGATGTGTTCGTGATCATCTTCATTGATGATATTCTGGTATATTCGAGGAGTCCAGAGGAGCACGAGGTGCATCTGAGGTTGGTTCTGGAGAAGCTGCGGGAGTAGAAGCTGTACGCGAAGCTGAGTAAGTGCAGTTTCTGGCAGCGAGAGATGAGCTTTCTTGGCCACGTTGTGTCTGCAGAGGGAGTGTCTGTGGATCCGGCTAAGATAGAGGCTATCAGAGGTTGGCCTAGACCGAGGAACGCCACCGAGATCAGGAGTTTTCTTGGGTTGGCAGATTATTACCGGAGGTTTGTCAAGGGATTCGCGAGTATGGTGCAGTCGATGACGAAGCTAACAGGGAAGGATGTCCCTTTTGTTTGGTCTTCAGCTTGTGAGGAGAGTTTCGGGAAGCTGAAGGAGATGTTGACCAGTACACCTGTTTTGGCGTTACCCGAGCCGGATGAGCCTTATGTGGTGTATACAGACGCTTCGGGAGTTGGTCTGGGTTGTGTGCTGATGCAGCAGGGGAAGGTTATTGCGTATGCTTCGAGGTAGTTGAGGAAGCACGAGTGCAATTACCCTACCCATGACTTGGAGTTGGCTGCAATTATCTTTGCACTTAAGATATGGAGGTCTTATCTGTATGGCGGGAAGGTGCAGATATTCACAGACCACAAGAGTCTGAAGTATTTCTTCACTCAGCCGGAGCTCAACCAGAGACAGAGGCGCTGGATGGATTTAGTTGCAGACTATGACCTGGAGATTGGGTACCATCCGGGTAAGGCTAATCTGGTTGCAGATGCGTTGAGTCGGAAGAGGGCAGCTTCAGATCAGGAGCGAGATATGGAGGCTTTGGTGAGCAAGATCAGCACGTTGAGGTTGTGTGTGATCTCACAGGAGCCGTTGGGGTTGGAGGCAGCTAACCAGGCAGATATGTTGAGCAGGATTCGGGTTGCACAGAAGAAGGATCAGGGTTTGATTGACGCTTCTCAGGTGGCCGGTTCAGAGTATGTAGTCTCAGCGAGTGGGATGATACTGGTGAACAGGCGGGTTTGTGTACCCAAGGATGAGGATCTGAGACAAGAGATCCTGAGGGAGGCTCATTCGAGTATGTTATCGATTCATCCGGGAGCGACAAAGTTGTATCGGGACTTAAAACGGTATTACCACTGGGTCGGGATGAAGAGGGATGTAGCTAGCTGGGTTGCAGCGTGCAACGTGTGTCAGCTGGTGAAGGTTGAGCATCAGGTCCCGAGCGGGTTATTGCAGAGTTTACCTATTCCGGAGTGGAAGTGGGATATGATCACGATGGATTTCGTGACAGGACTGCCAGTGTCGCGGACATATGATGCGATATGGGTTATTGTGGATCGTCTGACCAAGTCAGCATATTTTATGGCCATCAAGAAGACCGACGGAGCGGTGGTGTTGGCTAGGAAGTATGTGCGTGAAATAGTGAAGCTGCACGGGGTGCCAGCAAGTATTGTGTCAGATAGGGATCCGAGGTTTACTTCAGAGTTCTGGGGAGCTTTTCAGTCTGAGATGGGCACTAAGGTGCATATGAGCACAACGTATCATCCTCAGACGGATGGGCAGTCCGAACGGATGATTCAGACATTGGAGGATTTGCTGAGGATGTGTGTGCTGGATTATGGTGGTTATTGGGCAGATCATCTGAACCTGGTTGAGCTTACGTACAACAACAGTTATCAGGCGAGTATTGGGATGGCTCCATATGAGGCTCTGTATGGGAGGCCGTGTAGGACACCATTATGCTGGACTCAAGTGGGGGAGAGGAGCATGTTTGGTGCAGACTTTGTTCAGGAGACGACGGAGAAGATCCGTGTCTTGAGGCTGAACATGAGAGAGGCTCAGGATCGGCAGAAAAGTTATGCCGATAAGAGGAAGAAAGAGCTGGAGTTTGAGCTGGGAGATATGGTGTATCTCAAGGCAGCTATGTTGAGGGGTCCTAACAGATCTATTTCAGAGAATAAGCTGAGTCCGAGGTTTATGGGTCCGTTCAGAGTGGTGGAGCGGGTCGGACCGGTAGCTTATAGATTGGAGTTACCTCAGAGTATGAAGGCTTTTCACAAGGTCTTCCATGTTTTGATGCTACGGAAGTGTCTGCATGAGTCTGAGGAGGGGTTGGCGAGGATTCCGGAGGATCTTCAGCCCAACATGACGTTGGCGGCGAGGCCTGTGAGGATTCTCGAGAGGAGGATTAAGGTGCTGCGCCGGAAGAGTATACCGTTGGTGAGAGTCGTGTGGGACTGTGACGGTATTGAGGAGGAGACTTGGGAACCAGAGGCGTTGATGAAGACGAAGTTCTCGAAGTAATTCGAGAAGCAAGCGGTGGCTTGAGCTCTTTTTCTTGTTTTCAGAGTCTATATTAGCACGTTGCTATGTTGTGATATTGTATTTTGTTGTGTTGTAACGAGTATACATTTTGGAGATTTAATAAGATGAGTTGCCTTATTAAATGTGCGTTAAGACGTGTATTTTATGAGATTGACGGGTGCGTCATGTATTGGTATGACTGGTGATGTCATGGATTTGTGATGACTGGTAGGTCATGTGGAGGTCTAGAGCTTGTCTATCGGCTAGGGAGACTAGAAATGGAAGTTCTATGTGAGTTAGGGCTGTCCATGTTCTAGTAGGATTATCTGGGAATAAGGTTCTATGTGAGTTAGGACTTGTGATTCCCCAGATAGCGCTGGGAAATAGGGGTTTTATGTGAGTTAGAACCTGCCTATTTCCTAGGGGGAGTCTGGAATAGAAGTCTTATGTGAGTTAGGACTGTCTTTCCAGGGACTCTGTGAAACATTCTGGTGATTGGGTTGTTTCGGATGACCATGAGAGGTGATTTCAGTCGACAGGTGCCTAAGATGCATGTTACAGAGTGATTGCCCCAGGGGATCGTGGGTCTCCTGGGTATACTAGAGTGGACAGTGATGTTCTCTCCGGGGGAAAGTGGTTCCCTTGCATATACTTTGAGGGGCCGAAGCCTCTCCAGGGGATGTGTGAATCCTCTGCAGCCGATAGCTTGATAGACTGTGTGTCCTGAGAGTGGGAGGGGCTGGAGCATATCGAGAGCTGGATAGACGGCGATCCTGAAGGTGGGGTGGTATGATATACATCGAGAGCTCAAAGGGTGACGATCCTGAGAGCGGGGTGTTGTATATAGATATGAGTACGAGCAATAATATATGTAATGTGGTTGTAAGCATGAGACTGGATGAACTTCGGGGATCGGGAGTGGATCTCAGGTGGTGCTGACCGGGTGGGGTCAGGATTGCAGTCGTGGTGAGACGGTGCAATGGGGCTAGTATGAGCCTGGTAGAGCTCAGGGATCAGGTGTGATCTCGAGTGGTGTTGACCGAGGGTCAAGAGAGCGGATGTCGAATCTAAGGTTTTGCTAACGTTTGGAACCAGGTTCGGACAACCCTGGTAATATATGTAGCGCCGTTGGTCGTACATATTCTTGTTTGATTGTTGTGCGATCATTTGGTCCAATTCGGGGTCAACGGTTGGTCGTGCATGTTCTTGTTTGATTGTTGGGCGGTCAATCGGGCAGCCCTGATCGGGACCAGGGGACGTTGCATCGTGGATATTCCGGGGAAATCTGGTCGGGTTTTAGACGGAAGTGCGAACTTTAGTGAGACGGGGTTATGTGGTTCTAGTGTGATCTCGAAAGGTCAGCCAGGTTCGGGTCCGGTGTTTGTGACCATAGTGCGACGGTGTCGCAGGATTCGAGGTCGAATCCATGTTAGTGGGGGAGAATTGTAACACCCGTGAACCAAAAAGTGGAATTTTGGTGGGTGTGTCGATCGACACAGAGGTGTATGTCGATCGACACGGGTTGAAATTAGACCGACAGGTTCGATTTAATTGGCCGGTTTGATGGGCCGATTTAGAGGAAACCCTAGGGTTCGATATAAAAGGCAGAATCAGAAGTTCTGGCCGTTTTTGTTCTTGAGAATCAGATTTTTCAGAGAGATTTGAGAGAAGTTCTGAAATCAGAGAATTTGGGGTTTTTGAGAGATTCCTGGAGAAGGATTGGATCGTTGGAGGCCTGTTCTTGGGATTTGAGGAACGTGTGAGGATCTAGAGTGAGATTTTTGGATCAGAGAAGGAAATCAGGGGCTGTTCGTGATCGTTCTTCGCGTTCTTCATCGTGTCCTTCGCGTTCTTTATCCTTTTCAATCCAAATCAAGGTGAGTGCGTGACCAAAGGCTTATGTAGGTGTAAGGAAGGATAGAATGCGTTTGTGTGTTGTTGGTTGATGAATTTCGTGCAGGAAATCATTATATGTGGTAGGGAATCGATCCATGGGGATTGGGTGCAATTTTTCTGGGTTTCTGTGTTTCTGGGTTCCGTGTCGATCGACACAAGATGTGGTGTCGATCGACGCATTCCGTGTCGATCGATACAAGGAGGGTGTCGATCGATACAAGGAGGGTGTCGATCGACACGCATTTTTGATTGCCGTCAGTTTGATATATTATACGTGTTATTTTCCACTTGGTTGATGTGTGATGCATTGTTGATTGTTCATCCTGGTATTGTATCTCTTGTTTATGCCTATGTTTAATTAGTCTGTAGACAGGATGACCGCGTCGCTGAGTATTTGTGATAATACTCACGCAACTCTTTTTGCCATGTGTTGCAGGTAAAGAGAAAATGTGATCGTGGAATCGTGGCGAGGAAGAAGAGATGATTTAGGGTCTCAATTAGTGTTGTTTATAGAATTGCTAGGTTGCTAGTAAATTCTGGAACCCTGTGTTAGTGTTATTGGATATTGGTTGTTAGATTGAATTGGTTAGTAATTTAATGAAGTATGGGATTCGTTAAAATTGTTGTGTTGTTGAGTTGATTTAATTGTTATGTATTCCGCATGTTTGATTGGACCGTTGAGGATTATCGTTTGTGATAATGATAATCCGGGTTTTTAATTAGAAATTTTTTTTTAATTTTTGGGTCGGGTCGTTTCAGTGCAGGTGTTCACAGACCATAAACGTCTGAAATATTTCTTCGCTCAGCCGGAGCATAACCAGAGACAGAGGCGCTGGATGGAGTTTGTGGCGGATTACGATTTAGAGATCGGGTACAATCCGGGTAAGGCTAATCTGGTTGTAGATGCGTTGAGTTGGAGGAGGGTTACTTCGGCTCAGGAGCGGGATATGGAGGCTCTAGTGAGCGAGATAAGTACGTTGAGATTGTGTGTTATCTCACATGAGCCGTTGGGGTTAAAGGCAGCTAACCAGGCGGATTTATTAAGCAGGATTCGAGTTGCTCAGGAGAAGGATCAGGGATTGATTGATACCTCTAAGGGGGCAGGTTCAGAGTATATGGTCTCGGCGAATGGGACGATACTGGTGAACGGATGGGTTTGTGTACCAAGGACGAGGATCGGAGGCAGGAGATCCTGAGGGAGGCTCATTCGAGCATGTTATCGATTCATCCTGGAGCGACCAAGATGTATCGTGACCTGAAGCGGTATTATCACAGGGTTGGGATGAAGAGGGATGTGGCTAACTGGGTTGCAGCGTGCAACGTGTGTCAGTTGGTGAAGGCTGAGCATCAGGTTCTAAGTGGTATGCTGTAGAGTTTGCCAATTCCGGAGTGGAAGTGGGACATGATTACCATGGACTTCGTGACGGGGATGCCAGTGTCACGAACGTGTGATGCTTTGGGTGATTGTGGATCGTCTGACAAAGTCAACGCATTTTTTTGCCATCAAGAAGACCGACAGAGCGGCGGTGTTGGCTAAGAAGTATGTGCAGGAGATAGTGAGGTTGCACGGGGTGCCAGCAAGTATCGTGTCAGACAGGGATCCGAGGTTTATCTCAGAGTTTTTGAGGGTGTTCTAGGCGGAGATGGGCACTAAGGTGCATATGAGCACAGCGTATCATCCTCAGACGGATGGGCAGTCCGAACGGATGATTCAGACATTGGAGGATTTGCTGAGGATGTGTGTGCTGGATTATGGTGGTTATTGGGCAGATCATCTGAACTTGGTTGAGCTTACGTACAACAACAGTTATCAGGCGAGTATTGGGATGGCTCCATATGAGGCTCTGTATGGGAGGCCATGTCGGACACCATTATGCTGGACTCAAGTGGGGGAGAGGAGCATGTTTGGTGCAGATTTTGTTCAAGAGACAACGGAGAAGATCCGTGTCTTGAGGCTGAACATGAGAGAGGCTCAGGATCGGCAGAAAAGTTATGCCGATAAGAGGAAGAAAGAGCTGGAGTTTGAGCTGGGAGATCTGGTGTATCTCAAGGCAGCGATGCTGAGGGGTCCTAACAGATCCATTTCAGAGAATAAGCTGAGTCCAAAGTTTATGGGTCCGTTCAAGGTTGTGAAGCGGGTTAGACCGGTAGCTTATCGATTGGAGTGACCTCAGAGTATGAAGGTTTTTTACAAAGTTTTCCATGTTTCGATGCTGTGGAAGTGTCTACATGAGTCTGTGGAGGTGTTGGCTAGGATTCCGAATGATCTTCAGCCCAACATGACATTGGCGGCGAGGCCTGTAAGAATTCTCGAGAGAAGAGTTAAGGTGCTGCGCCGGAAGAGGATATCGTTGGTGAGAGTCGTGTGGAACTGTGACGGTATTAAGGAGGAGACTTGGGAACCAGAAACGATGATGAAGATGAAGTTCTCGAAGTGGTTCGAGAAGCAAGCGGTGGCTTGAGTGTATTTTCTGGTTTTCAGAGTATGTATAGTTTGTGCTATGAGTTGATGTATTTTCGTTTGTGTTGTAACGATTATACATTTTGAGATTAATAAGATGAGTTTCCTTATTAAATGTGTTATAAGATGTGAATCTTATGGTATGACTTGTGGAGTCATGAGTTGTGATGACTGGTAGGTCATGTGTTTTGATGACTGGTGGGTCATGTGGATGGTCTAGCGATAGAGTTCTATGGGAGTTAGAACTTGTCTATCGGCTAGGGAGGGTAGAAATGGAAGTTCTATGTGAGTTAGAGCTGGTCCATGTTCTAGGAGGATTATCTGGGGATGGAGGTTCTATGGGAGTTAGGACTTGTCTATTCCCTAAATGGCGCTGGGAAATAGAGGTTTTATGTGAGTTAGAGCCTGTCTATTTCCTAGGGGAGTCTAGAAACAGAAGTCTTATGTGAGTTATGACTGTCTTTTCCAGGGACTCTGATAGAACCACATGAAGTGATTTTGGTCGACAAGTGCTCATGATGCACGTTACAGAGTGATTGCTCCAAGAGATAGTGGTTCTTCTGGATATACTTGAGGGGACAATGAGGTTCTCTCTGGGGGATAGTGGTTTCCCTGCATATACTTTGAGGGACATGGATCTCTCCAGAGGATATTCTTGGGGGCTTAAGGAACAAAAGAGATCATTGTTGGCGATTGTCGTGTCGTGGGAAAGGAAATTAGTAGGATTTCGGCTGGGTAGAGACTGGTTCCTTGTGTTCTTCGTGTTCTTCCTCTTTTCAATCCGATTTCAAGGTGAGTGCGTGACCGTAGGTTTATCTAGGTAAAGAAATCGATAGAATTTGATTGATTGCGGTTGTTTGGATTGGATTTTGTGTGTTTGTGGATGAAATCGTGCAGAAGATTGAGAAATCGCATTAGGGTTCGAGCCATGAGAGGATAGGCTCATTCCCTGTGTTCTGCGATGTCGTGTCGATCGACACCATGGTGGTGTGTCGATCGACACAGGTGTGTCGATCGACACAGGTGCAGTTCATCGATCGACACCTAGTGGTTGTGTCGATCGACACAGGGTTCTTGAACTTGTTCACGTTTGATTGTTCGTGTATGCTTGTTGTTGCTCATCCTGGTATTGTATCTTTTGCTTATGCTTGTGTGTATAACTTGTAGACGAAAGGATCGTCTTAGTGAGTATTTGTGATAATACTCACGCATCTCTTTTTTCTATGTGATGCAGGTAAAGAGAAAATGTGATCGTGGAATCATGGCCGGGAAGAGAAGATGATCTAGAGTCTCGGTTGTGTGCTTTATATTGTCTTTAGAACTACTAGGGTGTTGATAGTTCTGGAATTTGATGAATTGGTGAATTGATGTTGTTGGTTTCAATATAATATGAGATGTATTGAATAGTTGAATTAATTGGTTAATTGTTATTGTTATTGAAATTGAATCGTTGGTTATTGATTGGTTATTGATTTCCGCATCTTGAGAATTGACCGTTGAGAATTAATATTTGTGATAATGATAATTCTATGTTTTAATTAGAAAAATTTCAAAATTTTGGATCGTATTGTTTCAAAAATAAATTTTTGTAAAAGAAAAAAATTCTTCTGTTTTACTGTCCAGGAAAAAATATATTATCTTTTCTTTATAGTGCCAAACATTTATCACTGAATTAGACATATGATATTGACGTAGGCAATACCGTTTTTAATGGAAATTTAAGAATATTTGTCTCTTATTGTAACCACTAGTTCATTTTGACCAAACAAAAAAAACCACTAGTTCATATGCAACATGCAGTAGGTTGATTTATTTACTAAAATGAAATTGTTCTCAATTCTATTTCTATACAAACAAACTATAGTGACATTTCATGTCCCTTAAGTTAATTTAACACTTATTCTCTTATTAAAATGAAACTATTCTCAATTCTATTTCTATACAATAGTGATATTTTTAACATAGCTGTCCCTTAAGTTAATTTAATAACTATTCTGTTATGTATGTTCATATAATTAAAATTTATGATTAAATTATGAAAATGTTACTTTTAGCAATAAGACAAATAGACTCGAATTTCATACAATTTAATCAGAATAGTCTTTACATCAATTGATGTTTTTAAAATATAAAACATAGTGGTGAAGTTGTTGAAAATTCATTCTATTGGTGGAATTATATATATATTGATTATCATTTATATTAGCCATTAATTAAATAAACGCTTCAAATAGTTAAAAACTTTAATTTTTGCTTGTTTTAGAATTGATATAACTTCTAATTTTCATGATTTCCTTGCTTAAAAATATCTGGGATCATTTTTTTTAATTACCAGAAGGTTCAGGGCCGAAGCCCGTAATCATCCCAGGTCAAAACCACAATATGTAATATTAGTTTTGTCCCAAAAGCAAATCGAATCAGCAACCTCTAGACTTTGCATGAGATCTTTACCAGTTAAACTATTGGATCTTAGTAATCTGATATTATTTTACCTAAAATTGTATTTTTTTAAAAAAAGTTTAATCGAATAGATTAAGCATTGCTTTAAAAAAATAGCATTTTCTTTGAGAAAAGTATTATATTTACAAAATATACATATATACACAAGTAGCTCGATAGCATCTCTTCTTAAAACATTTCATCTATTTTGGGAAATGTCTCAGGAACTGTTGAAAAAGACCTATTATTAGTAATTTCCACTAGAAGTGTAAACACATGGGTTGATGATTCAGTTTTTTTTGGGGGTCAAAATAACCAAAACCTTATACCTTAGTTCTTACTTAGGTAAATAATCTTATTCTAGTAATTTTTTATAAACTAAATAACTCAAATGGAAGAAAACGAATTATTCTTAGACGGTCGGTCTGACACACAGATAAAAAGATTTTATATATCTATATATATGGATTTTTAATATAAAAATTTATTTATTTATATTTAATTAATCTTTTGGTATGCCATCCTTTTCTTTATAAAATTACATACATAAAGAAATTGTATTATGTGTCCGACATAAAGATTGCTTTACGTAATTTTCAAATTTGAGAATTTTTGGAAACTATTTTTAAAATGTTATTTTTCAAAAATGCCACTAAAATTATATAATTTACTAAAAATATCATTTATTCTTAGAATAAATATTTTGTATTAAAGTTTAGTTTGTAGGGTTTATGATTTGTAGAGGTCAAAATTCTTTTTATGATTTATAATTAAGAATTAGGGTTTAAAAACCCTTAATCAATAGCATTTTTTAATATAAACAAATCATAAAAATATTTTTAAAAATGAACACACCAAAACTGACATTTTTACAATTGTCCCTTTTAATTTAGTTTTTATGTCAATAACGAAACATTATTCAACTAATTGAACATTACAGTTGGTCAACAACAACAAATCTTAAATTTGGATCATATTTGTTGTTGTTATTTTAGTTGAACCTCTCAATCCCTTTACTATTAAAAGGCATAGTAAAATAGGTTAGTTATATTAATTTTATTGGTTCGAAACTATGACATGTCTTAAAAAAATGATGACATGTCTTTGAAAAAATTATGACATGCCTTAAACTAATTGATTAGATAACTTAGTTAATCAAGTTACACCGCCCTTCTCTCTAAACCTAAAGAAAGTTTTGCTGTGTTTTGTAGCTCTGGTGGATCTCTTAGCACCAGAGCTGTAATTTTGTCTTAAAATCTTTGGGTTCTTTCTTCTTTGCTGTCGGTTTTTCTATTTTCATGTGGATTTCAGATCTGATCTTTCTCACATCTAGTTTTAGATCTATTTTTTAGATCGGTTTTGTCTTCCATTGTTAGAGGTTTTACGTTTTCTTTTGTCAAAGTGGCTCTGTGCGGATTTGGGAAGTTTGTTTGTGCCAACGGTCTTAACAGGTTGTAGGTCTTGGTGGTTTGTTAATCGCTCTAGAGAGTTGCGATGGTTGGAGGAGTTTTCTTGGAAGCGGGATTCGCTTTCAACCCTTGGTCTTGTGGTTATTTCAAGCTGGCTCCGATTCTGGTCGGTGGGATTTTATTTTGGGTTGGAGTGTTAGAGTACATGGAATTGGTAGCGCCTGATAAATTGGACTTTGTGTGCCTCTTGAGGGTGCGGCATAGCTACTCTCGCTATGGTCGCGTGTTTGTCTTCAGCTCTTGTCCTAGGTTTGTCCTCTTCCGTTTTGGTGGTGATTTTTTTGGTTCGTGGTCTCGCAAGCTGGATCACTTGTTGTGATTGTAGTGGAGAGTCTCTTGCATCAAATTACCGATCTGGTTTTTTCTCCAACTTGCCTTGTCGCGCTTATTAAGTCTCTCGGTTGGTTTTCTTCTCCGTTTATGAAGTTTGTCGAGCTTGTAGCAATGATCCTCTTTGGCTCTGGTCAGTTTGCGAATCTAGATTTTCGTGCTTATTGTTCTAGCAGTCTGGGTTTGCCTTTGATTTGGTTTCTGATCTATGTTGATGGCCTGATGTTGAAGAAATTTTTTACGAAGCAGTGTTACCTCGCCCAACATGTTAAAGTTGGTGCATTTCTTTAAGTTTGCTTCAAGTTTTACCAACCGATTGCGTTTGGTCGGATTTTCTTCTAAATAAAGCTCGGGTGCTGGCAGGTTTTGGCGATAAAGTTATCATTAATCTGGATTCGCTTTTGGACTTAGTGTGACCATTTTCTCTTGTTTAAAGTCTTTGTTTTGTTTAGTATAAGCGGTATATCTCCTTTTCTTTAAGGCTTTTGGCTCTGGAAGACGAGGTCTTGTTGGCTAGGTATTTCAGAAACGCATTTTACCTATGTATTTCATCCTCATTTGAGGTTTTAATGAATGAAGTTTAGATGCCAAAAAAAAAAGATAACTTACTTAATTGAATTATTCTTATTTTTAAATACGTTTTGTATAATGCCTAAAGAAGAAACGATTTCCTTTCGAGAGAGATACTCCTTTCTCAATCTTAAAATACTTTTTATACAATCCAACATATTATGAAAATACTATGAAAGTTCTATTTAAACGATTTTTTAATGATTCTAATCAATCTATCTATATTTTAATGGTCAAAGATCACATACGTATGAGTATTTTGAAATAACAGAATTATTTTCATAGTTCTAATCGAATATTCTATGAAATAATTAGTTGCAATTAAACTGATATCTCTATTAATATGTAACTAGAGGAGAAAACCCGTTCGGTCCCCGAACGGCGGTGAAACCGACACAAGGTTATAATGTTTATGTCTACCTCATGTATTATTAAGGAAACAACCTAAAAGTTGGAAGAAAAAAAAATTTCAAAGACTGGCATATCTCTTACAGATTTCGAAGACATATTGCTAAGCAGCCACTATATATGTTTATAGTTCTTAGGGCAATGATAATTTATCTTGAGAAGACAGATAAAATAGTAAATGACTGATATGATGAATGAAAAGAGTAAATTAATATATATGAGAGGTGTGTATATAAGTGTATAGAATATAACCCTAGATTGTAGTCCATAAACACATGATACGATTTATAAATAAACATGCTTATCTTTTCTTACATACACACACCAAATGGACATAACACCAAATGGACCTAATAAAACTCATGATTATGATATAATTATTGTAGATAATGAATTGATTAGTATATTAGTATAAACATAACACGATTTAATATATATATATAACACATACTATAAGATGAAACCAATATAGACTAAATTACATAAAATAACTCTGTAATTTGATGAGTGTATAATCTAAATTAAATGAAGGATTGTCGAAGAGGTAAATTGTAATTTATATTGACTATATAGGTAGCCATAAAAAATATGACAATCCGTTACAATAAAATCAACCATAAGATACCAATGTCCTTGTGAAATATGTGAGTAGAAAGAATCGATCAAATCATATGATATATCAGCGGTGATCCTAGCACCCTATGAAAAATTGAAAAACAATATACAATAACAAATTATATGATTATATAATATCACGATAAGGTAATTTAAAATATAAAGAAACTTACATGTTCATCACCTATTATCATATTGATCGATCTCCGAGTATTAAAATCTAGAAGATTGTTTACACGATCCGAATTTTCATCGAACCACAATCTTAATATTTTGATTATGATACCAGTCACACCTACTAAGGGATGTAGATCCCTTATCATAAGATTTTCAACCATTATTAACAATTAGTACGATTTTGAGAGGAGACACACACCTGAATACTATTAAATCTCTTAGTAGACACACATATACATAAATATAATTATCATAACAGAAATACCTTATCAAAATATGTAATTATCAAGATATTCAAATGAAGAATAATTAATGCGGAAACATTAGAAAAATAACTATAAATAGTAAATATAATATATATTGAAAACCGTAAATCTTTACATATATAAACACGTTGAGATTTATAGTTTACAATCTCTAATGAAGATAAATAATATTAAAGAAATAAAGGAATATTCATTAATTAGAGATATACACACATATACGAATGAATATACACATACAAAATACATTAATTTTTTCCTAAAAAAACTGTCAAGAAAAGTTTTCTCCTTGGAAAACTAAACGAATCATTTAAGCGTGTAGAAGGATCCAATCGATACACTTTAGACTATTCTTCTTCATGCTTAAGAAAAAGAAAAACAGATTTTCTCCTCAGTCAAAAGAACATATCAGGTACCTTAAAAAATCAAACAATAATATTTCTTTTTCTTTAGGGATTTGGGTTGAAATATTATGCGATTTTCTGTTATCGTTCGTATTTTTTATAGTATAAATCTCAATGTTATAAACAATGTACATATTTCAAACTACCAACGCATATTATTCGGGATTAATAAACGAACAACGAATCGTATTGATGTATAATCACCGATAAATACTTAATTGCTTATTGTCTTAGTTGTTATCTCCGGATTTTCTTATCATGGTGAGATTGCATGTGTCGGATCTAAGATTTTTATTAAACTGCCGAATTGATTATATATTTTTTTTTCTTCTATATAATCTTTTTATGGTAGGATCTATAATCAGTAATAAGGATGTTAATCTAGATTTAATATTATTATAAATAACCTCATATATAACATATGTTAATGTATATAGGTGAAAGATGGGCTCATCCAACTCTTCAAACACAGACGGAAACGATGTCATTAACATTTCGATTTCAATGCCTAAAGAATTTGACCCAGCTTGCATGTTGAGACTTCCTAAGATGTTGCTGGAAGACAAAGATCCACTTACGAAAGACGAATCGAATGATTTTTGCAATAAGGTAAATTTTTTAATAAATTTCAAATAAGATGTTACAGTCATTAATCATCTATGATGTTCTGTCTTAATTATGTTTCATGTTTGCTACTTCAAGATTTTTGCTAAATACGGAGACTTATTATCTACGCATGATAAGATAATGAAAAAAAAAAGCCAAGCTCGATTCAATTAAAAAGAAGATAGAGAAGAAGATTAAACGATTTGAGGCACATCCTAAAGATTGGGTGCGTACAGGACTCGATGAGGTAGGCCCTGTTCCAGAATTTCTACGGGAGGCATATGTATATGCCGAACATACAAAAAAGTATCCAAGGATTTCAAAAGTGTGGGTTCAATGTACCTCCACCAACTTATGATTATAGAATTCATATTGTTTATTAACTGAAAACACTATCTTATGTAGTCTTTTTTTTAATTTTACACAGTTATAAATCTGTGTCTAACATTCAATTTTATATTGGTTATTTCAGGAGACATAGATGAGTAAACCACGAATAATTTTTCTCTTCAACGCGAGGGAGAAGTAGAAGTTGTCTAATTTGTTTTCCGCTTTTTATTTTCTTGGACCAAACTTGGATGATGTGTTATGAACAATATGATTTTAATTAGTGTTTTTTTTCTTGGACTATTAATGATGAACATTATGTTTTAATTAGTAGAGTTATTTGTTTCGAGTGCATATCATCATATATTTCCTTCAGCATATATATTCCCTTCAGGTTTTCCTTCTAAAACATTAAAAAATAGAAAAGAACATAAATAGTAGAAATGTATATGACATTCAAAAATAGATAATATCTCATCTAAGAGTCGAAACTTTGAATGAGATAGAAGATAATTTCCAATTTGATAAATTGCCAAGCTCTAAGTTTCTTTCCTTGTGGTTCAAGTTTTCGTACCAGCCTGCAAACAACATAAATAAAAACAGAGAAATGTTACAATAAAGTTAAATACTTATATGGTTTAGTTATTTACATGAATATTAATATCAAACCTGTTGAAGCTTTGCCTTAAGTTTGGCGAACACCTCTTTGTAAACAATATTCAACGTTTTCTTCTGTGGTTTTCCATCTTTACCTACGATTAACACCTTAAGTCATTTTCTAGATGTTACTCTAGAAACTGCAACATAGAGCTGTCAATGTGAAAAACACGACCTCGGCAAATAGAGACCAACCTTGTCCAAAGATTGTCCTTGGCTTTTGTTGATGGTGATAGCATACGCAACTCGTAGAGGCAACTGTCTTCTACGCATCTTGAAAGGAAGTTTAACTATATTCTCAACTCTATCTCCTGTTATGACCACAACTTCCACAATGAACTCAGCCATTTTTGTAATCTGTAACCTAGTCCCATTCATCAAACCTCCTTTCGGATCTATGTTCCTTAGCAACATAACTGGACAACCAACTTTCAATCGTAAACTATGGCTTAGCATTCCACTAACCTTAACACTGTTCAAAAAGTCTTCAGTAAAAAGAGGATTGTTCTGAGAACTTGTGTCTGAAGGATCCAAGGAATCAGAACTCAAGAATACTCTTTCTTCACCTATTATTTAACCAAGCATAAAAATATTAGTTAGAAGATGCGTTGAAAATAATTAAACTGTTAAAATATGGTACTTAAAATATGTTCTAACCATCTAAAGTGTCAAGCATATAATCATTTATGATATTCACATCTTCATTGGTAGGACATAAAATGGCTCTGGACTGATAGAATTCATGATCTGGTAGCTTTTTTATGGTGTAACAATGACGAATCTCCATAAACCTCTCTGGTGATTGATTGAATAAGATCATCTTTTTGAGTAATAAGAAACTCTTCTGGTATGTCTATGAGAGCCTCTCCGTCATTAGGCTCAACAAATTTCCCATCGCCGATTTTTAATATCCACTCTGAAAATTCTTTAGCATCCTTTGATTCATCTGGAGGAAGAGTATTTTTGAGCAGTTGCATATTTTTGTCAAATTGTACACTGTGCAAGAATCCCAAATGTAAGATGAATTGATCGACGACATTACCACTTCTGTCCTAGTAGCACCATTTATGACAGGTAAAATATATCTGAAATCCCCTCCAAATACAATGGTCTTGCCTCCAAATAACTTGCCCTCCACACGTCCGCAAATGTCATTCAGACTTCTATCAAGTGATTCAAAACAATATTTGCTCATCATTGGTGCTTCATCCCATATAATAAGCTTTGCTTCTTTTATCAAATTTGCTTGATAAGATCCCTTTACGATTGTACAAGTACTAAACTCATTGGGAGAAAGGGGTATACCAAAGCGGGAATGAGTTGTCCTCCCACCTGGTAACAATAGAGATGCAATACCACTCGACGCAACATTAAGTACAATATTATCTTTGGATCTCACATTAGCCGATATAGTGCTCCAAAGGAATGTTTTACCAGTGCCACCAAATTCGTTAATGAAAAATACACCTCCTTCTTCATTATTCACGGCAACAAGAATATCATCATATATATTCTTCTGCTGTAGAGTCATTTTTTCCACCCATTCTGCATTCTTCACTTTGAGATATTCACGGTCATAGGATTTTTCATCAGCAATCAAAGCATTTGATCTATCTTCATCATCTTCTAGTATTCTAGGCATACAACTATAGAATGCTAGTGCATATAACTTTTTGTCCTCATCAGACAATATTAGATCTGCAACGATAATATACGATATAACATTAGCTTACATTCATAATATTTTTCAGGTCCTACTTATTACAGATAATTTAAAAAAATATCTATCAATACTTGAAAACTAAAGTTGTATGGGAAACAAACCTGGACGATGCCATAGATCTCTTTTCATTCTTTCAATGTCGTCTGATAATAATTCCCAAGTTTGTTCCCACACTTTATGTGGGTCTGATAAACTCTCTGATTCAAGCATGATAACAAAAGCATTACGAAGATAACGACCGTCGGCCCACCAACTTGAGCTCACAAGATCATCAATATATTCTTTGTCATCCTCCATCAGACCTAATGCAAAACATGCTTTCTTGAATGTTTCGTAAACAACACCTTTCACCGTTCTAAGTTCTTCGAAACTTCTAGGTCCTTTTTTATGGTTCAGAAGTACTCTCATATAAAACCCTTCTTCCAACTTCCGTGGAACATGATTTATCCTTCCAATAGTGTTTGATTTTCTTTTCCGTTCGTTGAATTGTCTTTCTTTTGAATCAAAAGTAAAATACTCCAGGATCTGTTCGTAAGTCATGTCCCTCGCAATTTCACTTATTTATTTAACTCAAACCAAGCCAATAACATCGAATTCTTCATATCTTCACGATCCATAACGGTTTGTATTTCATCATCACATTTGAAATAAATGAACTGCTTCCCTGGTAGATGAAATGATAACCTTTGAACTGATATAGAACGTTTATGTAAAGTAAATTTAAGAATCCTCCAGGCAGCTTCACATGTAGAAACATACCTGCCGCATATTTTAAAAGATGATAAAGTTTTGAAAAGATGGTACAAATGATGTTGTTCAAAATAATATAAGCAATAACAATAATACCTGCAATCAAAGAAGTCTTTAATCTCGTTTCTCTTATTCTTCTCCACATTGTTAATAGGATGTTCACCATCTTTAGCATTCCCTTCGACCTCAAACTCAATAACAACAGAAACACGATCCGGTCCTTTCATAATATACTTAAATAAGTATTTAACAGAACCAGATTGGTTGCACCACTCGACATTGATATGAGCTCTGTATCGCAACAACAGTTGTCTGTTATATGGTATAACATATCTATTATCACACCTAAACCCATTCTTT
Source organism: Arabis hirsuta (assembly GCA_964056655.1). Taxonomy (NCBI): domain Eukaryota; kingdom Viridiplantae; phylum Streptophyta; class Magnoliopsida; order Brassicales; family Brassicaceae; genus Arabis; species Arabis hirsuta. The sequence continues at coordinate 30,116,034 of OZ053299.1, forward strand.
TCCACGTAACGCCATGTTTTCCTTCTACGGTACTGGGGAAACCCATCTTGGTTGACTACTGTCTTATCAATATGTTTTTTGGGAAAGAATTTTGAACATTCTCCATCTTCCATACATGGAGAGTTCATGTTAGCAGCACCGCATGGACCATGAATCATCATGTCTTTAACAACTTCATAAAGCTCTGGCTCTTTTTCTTTATCGGGAATTTCAGCAGAAATTATCTTGTCAATATCTTTTGGAGTAGTAATTTTAGACGTTTTATCCATCCATATCAATATGTGAGCATGCGGGAGACCTCGTTTCTGGAACTCAATAGTATACATTGCTGTAAAAAAGTTTAACATTGAAATACATGAGATATAGAGTATATGGAAATTTTAATATATCGTACCGTAATAAGATTTGATGTAAACAATACTTACAACAGATGGTCTTCCCAAACATATCTCTTTTAGTAATATCGTCCACTAGAGAGTCTAGCTTCATCTTGAAAATCCTGGAAATAACATCTGGTCTGTCATCATAATTCAAATTACGTGCCTCGCAAAATCTAGTGATCTCAGGCCACTTCGGATTGCATGTAAAAGTGATGAAAAAATCTGGAAAACCATATTTCTTACATAAGGCCATTGCATCTATATACATATTTCTCATATACCTAGGTCCCCCTACGAAAGTTCCTGGCAGATAACAGGCTTTCCCTTGATCATTCAGGTTAGTATTACCTGTATCAACGGCCTCAACCACTGAATCGTAATTTGCAGCTCTGATACTTGATTGATTCAACTTCAAATATGAAAGTCGGTTACACTCAATAGTTGTGAATGCATCAACCAAAAACTGTTGGAATAGCCTTTTACTACGTAATAGGAGGTGAGACTCGTTTATCCTTTCTTGGATCCGGATTTCAAACCACTGTCTCATACTTATTGTCTTATTTTTCTTTCCATCTCCATTCAGAATGAACGGAGTAAAACCATCTTCACCTTTAGGAAATAAAAGAGGATACTGCAAAGCAAGATACGAAACATGAACCTCACTTATCCTCTGGAAGGCTCCAGCTTTTTCTTGAATTACAATATCACGAGTTGGCATTTCTACTCTAAAATCTCCAGGAATTATTGCAGCAACTTCAGACGCCATTGGTGTACTATATGTTCTTCCATCCTTTTTACGATCACTAACTATTCTCATATGGAAAGTTTTTTGTGGATTCATTTTCAACCTGTCCCTTGCAGTCCTGAAAAACTTTACATAAAGATTCACTTCATCTAACATTTTAATGATATCCTCAATGATTTCCTTTCGCAAAACTTGTTTCTTTTTGTACTTTTGAGCTGATTGTCCATTGCTGCAATTCAAATGAGTAGTACTTAAAATAAAGATATAACTATATTATTGTGTAAATGATCACAATATTAAAATACCTCATTGTAGATGCTCGATAATCCACTTCTTTATTAGTATCAAAAATATACATCTGTGAAAACTTAGGAACTACACCAGGTTTTGGTTTTAAACTACCAATCTTGCTATAATTTTCTCCTTGAATCGTGAACATTTTAGGTCCTCTTCCAGGAGGAGCACCTTCGTCTACTTTACCACCAAACGATGTAAATAAAAATATCATGTTGTATGCTCTTATGTTCTCTCTAAAATGTCTGCTTAATGGATCATCATTTGTAAACAGAGCATATAATAATTGTGGCCAATTTTAAGTAATGGCAACTTCACTTCTCCACGTAAACAACATCCTGTATATACAAGTTTATTGCAATTTTTTGTACGTTTGTTAATGCGCTCTTCATACCAAAAAATAGCACCACAATATTCACAGCTGTACTTTGGATCACCATAATCCATATTCTACAATTTAATTCAACAAATGAGTATTAAGACAATCTAATAATATTAAAATCCAAGTTTAAAATCTCGTATATTATATGAGTTCATAATTATTACCTGAATGTAAACCTCCACGATTTACAGAGTATGTCTTCTCCAACCTCTTTTTAATTAAGTTGATACAATTAAAACCTGCGACAACTTCTTCTTCAATATTATCAACTTCAGAGTCATTGTCTGATATTCCATCATTAGTATCTTCATCAGTGTATATCATATTGTCCTTTTCCTCTAGTAATTCAACTAAAATTACAGTTTAAACACATGTATTAGAACCATGATTAGTGAGACTCTGTATCCATTATATCAATTTGCATTACCGTTAATAGGGTATCCAGTAATTCTATATGATCCGTTGATTAAGTCGGCTTTGCAAACATTGACCTTCTTATTACACGGTGTGGTAAAGTCATTAGCTTCAACTATTTGAACTTCTATAAAACAGGTGTCAGTTTGATTAACTGTAAAAATGTATTGATAATCGTTTTTGTTTTATTAGTATTGATTTTAAACACATCATACGTTTAATGGATGATGAGTTTTTAAGAGTAAATTGTAGCACAAACTTACCGTAATCTCCATCATTGCTCGACACTGATTTGCTACTTGAAGCATATTACTCTGATCTCGAAGAAGATTTAGTGATATTACTACACGGTGTGGTAAAGGCATTATCTTCAAGTATTTGAACTTCTATAAAACCGGTGTCAGTTTGATTCACTGTAAAAATGTGTTGATAATGTTTTTGTTTTATTAGTATTGATTTTAAATACATTATACGTTTAATGGATTATGAGTTTTTAAGTAGTAAGTTGTAGCAAAAACTTACTGTAATCTCCATCATTGTCCGAGACTGATTTGCTACTTGAAGCATACTGCTTTGTTCTCAAAGAAGATTTAGTGATATTACTACTTGGTGTACCTATATAATTTCATGAATTTCATTAACAATGTTTTTGTAATGAAATTATCAAAGTAAATAAAATGAACATGTGAAGAGCTATATCACAAAACCTTGCATAGTTATTCCAGAGACAGGACTTGGAGATTGATCTTCAAAATCACATGTCCTAACAGCCATTCTTTTGGACCTTCTAAGATGGCTTTCATTATTCTCTCCTATGACAGATTAGTTAGTAACGTATGTTACTTGCGTTTCACTCCAATTAGTATGTATCTACTATGGACTTGATTTGAGATTATTAAGTTTACCTATATTTCTGACTTTGGTTTTAGCCTATTTGAGAGTCTCATCCACTCCAGTGACATGTCCTAAGTACAAACAGGGCACACGTGATTTCATAAACAGGCTCAAACCAAAATCAGAAAGATTGGTAAATCTAAAAAAAGTTCTCATAGGTTTTATTGCTCCCTATTGGAATGGGAGTTAAAGTTGTGCAATTTTACCTTTGGTAGGCAATCCTTGAGATTCAACACCGCTTAACTTCTTATGCGGTGTATTTGTCAAATCCTGAAAAACGCTTTCGAAACAGCGTTTGAGTGGCACATCATTAGATTTACCAACATTATGAATGGACAATCCCCGATTCTCACAAGTTGGAGAACCTCTTTTTCTTTTTTCATTTCCTTCATTTGTACTTTTATTCTCATTCAGAATTCCAGTTTCTTTCTTTCTCTTGCTCATCGTGACAATGAAAATTTAGGTTCTCTCAAAATGAATAAGAAACTAAATAGTACATTAGTTTAGTATTTGGGAATTTTATTGTTAGAGATTTCCTTGTGCGATCCGGATAATATTCTCAAATCATAAACAGAGTCAATTAATCATTTCTATATGTAAAATAAATATTTTGATTTCCAATCTAAGATACTCTCGCTGATTTTCTCTTCTATAGCCAATCAAAATTTAAAGAAAATATTTGTTACCCACGTATGTAGGAAATTTTGTTTATTCCTACATCATACTTATGTGTTGAATAAAGGAATTTTTTTGAATAATGGAAATTAAAATATTATATTTAGAATATTTTGTGGTAACAAATATATTACTCTCATGGTCAAAGAGATGATAAAATCAGTAATATATTGATTAGTTAAATTATATGTAACAAATATACACCTCTCACTCTCATATATATTCTATACATTTATATACACACCTCTCATATATATTAATTTACTCTCTTCATTCATCATATCAGTTATTTATTATTTTATTTGTCTTCTCAAGATAAATTATCATTGCCCTAAGAACTATAAACATATATAGTGGCTGCTTAGCAATATGTCTTCGAAATCTGTAGGAGATATGCCAGTCTTTGAAAAAAAAAAATTTCCAACTTTTAGGTTGTTTCCTTAATAATACATGAGGAAGATATAAACATTATAACCTTGTGTCGGTTTCACCGCCATTCGGGGACCGAATGGAAGATAACGTACATTTATTTATCATTACTATATGTAAAAAAGAGCCATTTCTCTTATCACTATGCCAAATTTTTTCTCATTATCTCTTGCTGCATATTTCCAAATCTTTTTTGAAGTCCCGAACTTCTGACTTCTATATCTGACGGCTCATATCTCTTTTGTTATGGAACATCCTGAAAAAATACATTCAGAAAAGACGTAAAACCAACTAATATATGCTTGTCATCAAACATTTGTTATGAGAAGACACAAAAATAAGATAATAACAAAACTTTAGAAATATTTGACATATCAAGATGACCATTCCCTAACAACCATCCATGATAATATAATGATAAATATACAAATGTCTAGATTCAAAATCCACGAACCATTCAATAAAATAATACGAACAAAAGCAAACTTAATAATTGTAACAAAGTTTTTGAATGGAATGGGAATTCAATAATGCAACATGTTCGCAATTATTCCCCAAATTTCTCCTCCAGATTTTCTGCAACATTATCAGTGGCCAAACAATTTCGCTTGCTTGCTGAGTTTTGATCAGACAATTCACACGATAACTCAACACTTCGTTTAGAAGACGGTGGAGCTCACTTTTGGTGTACCGTCGTGATTCTCAATAGAAGTTGCGTTACCAAGCGATTCCTACATATTTTAGAAATATATTCAAGTAAGATTTATATTCATATAAAACGGATTCAAGACTATTGGTTATGTAATGAAAACATACATGATCTACAGAATGGTATTCACTATTATCAAGGAGAGATTCTGAAAAATTCTCTGAGTCATTAAAGTTGTTCATTTCTGCATAGGACCAAACCTTTGTCACCTTGAGTATATCATTCCCACCTGAAATATTATCGGTCTCGATAGATACGAGAAATATATAAGTCTTTCCGACCAAAGACTTCAAAGCTTCTGGGATTATTGATGGGTCTGTCATCAGATAGATTATAATATAATTCATTTAGTATTTATAAACCTAAACATTAATAACAAAAACTTTATGTTTGGCAACATACTACCTCATCAAAATTTCCTGCTAGCAAGTCATTTGCAGAAACATTGACAATTTTTCTAGCACGTCGATCGAACAACATCAACTTGGTACTACCAGTATCATCCATCACTCTTACATGAAGCTTATACCTGATAGGTTATCAAATACTATTAACAAAACATTTGAAGAAACATTACAAAACAGAGAATGTCCTCACAAATATGAATGTGTACCTAGGTATGACATTGAAGGTATCCTCACGGTAAGACTGACACCAGAAAGAAGTCTTCTTGTTCTTCGCATTCTCTTATTTCGGAGCTTTGAGAACCGGTTTCTTACATTTCTTGCATGTAAAGTAATACCAGCACCAGTCGATATCATTAGCGGCAATGGTACACAGTAGTTTGCATTTACCAACCTTCAACATTTAACAACATCAAAGAAAATGTTAATGACTAATTGAGACATCATTGTATTTTCTAATAATATTATTTGGATCAAATACGTCAGTCATTTCAAGGAGATCATTTATTGTCTTTTTTGGAAACTGGTTGAAGAATTCTTCTTTCAGAACAATTGCATCTCCATCAGCCACAGTTTCCCCTACACTAAGCGAGACGGAGTCATTTGATAACCTACATAATCAGAAAAAGATATGAGTATATTCACTTTGGAACACATATAGATATAATAATCGGTTAAAGAATATATTACTGTCTAATCAATTCTTTAGCTTCTTCGAAATCAGAATTGACAATCACTTGTGATATAAGGTCGAAAGCATTAGTGACACGCCGCTTGCCTATATGAAAACAAACATTATCCTGACATATCTTATATAAATAAACCTCAAAACAAAAGCGTAAGATGGGAGCATATGAATAGCTTACCTCTAAACTCATTGATTTTTGCAAAACGTATAAGCAAAATTACTAGTTCATTGTTTGCCATGTCCAACGCCTTGACAATGTTATAAGCAAATACTCCCCATAATGTACAGGGAAGACGCTCACCCCTAAAAATATCAACATTAACAACGTCATCAACTATAATTCATGGATAATATAAGCCATTAACCGATTTCAATGTAAACTTACTCTGTATCACAAAGCTTGAAGTCCACCTTCTTAGTTGGTTTTCCTTGCACGTCGAGTGTCTTAAGGTCGCCGACGTTGGAAACTGCTCCAATGACGTCTACACTCATCAAATAGTTATACAAAATTGTTAGATTCAACAATACAAATTAATGACGTCCAGAATACAAAACATTTAATTTACCTATTAAGATGTTCATGCCTATCTTCTCATCGAGAATATCTCGGAAATTAGTTAGATCCAAATAAATGTCGCTAGACACCGACGGGCAAGGACTGATTTATGTCTTCTCATACAGGGACAACTTGTAGATATGTTTAGTCAATCTGAACTTACCTACGGCTTTGTTTACCTGAAAATGCTCGATGGTCCGCCATTCACCAAGTTTGATGTACCGCTCAGCTTTCTGCATCTGAGGTTTTTTTATTGTCGCATGGATGAGAGTACCCTAATTAAGACAAATTAGATTTTGTTATTAATATAGAGTTGTAAACACTAAAAATACAATATCAATATGAAAAACATATCGTCTCGTCAGCTAAAATCATGTCCATCGTTTCGCCTGTATACTGCTGATATTGTTTCCACGTGTGAATGATCTTCACCTTTATCTTCCATTCAGTTTTCCATGGCTTAATATCCTTCAGAGGTGTGATAACATTAGTATTGGTCATTGTGTTTTTCTCGGATCTTTGAATGTGATTAGGTTTAATGTGAACGATTTACTATATAGCAAAGGGTAGTCGGCGATAAGAAGAGATCTTTTTTAAAGAAATATGAGAATAGGAGCGTAAATCTAGCTATCATATATTCGTTTTTTGATTGCTGAATATATAGGTTTAGATAAGTCATAATATACGATTCTTTTTGCAATAAATGAATATTCTTTTTAAGTAAAATTTTCTATATATTTTGTTATGAGTGAATTACTTGGTGGTTACTAATTCCGAAAATGTAGGTATATTTTGCATAATAAATCGGATCCGACCGGGTTAAAACAGAATCCGCGCACCGCTTTGAAATCGGGTTTGCATTTTTCTTGCCGATTTTGCCCCTCTCGATTTGAGAAATGTTTTTAGAAAGTTGATTATTGAGTGGTAATTGATGTAATAAGAGCTCAATTTGTGACCTAAGAGTTATTTCTATTGCTGATTTAATAGTATAGATTCATAACAAGATTATAATATTTAGTATTTATTCCCAAGACTGCACAATATTATTTTATTCAAATAAAAAAAAATTGGAAGATTTATACAAAAAAAAACAACAATAATTTCGTGTGTGTCTATGGACAACATTCAATTACTAATACTAAAATTAGAAATTGTTAACTAAATCTTTGATTTTAAAAATATTTTCCAAATATTAAGATTTATTTGTTTGGACTTTCTGCGGCTAAACCTAATATTTTCTACATTAGTTCTCTCCCTATAAATAAAACCAGTTGTATTACAATTGAAACACAATTGTTTTACGTTCGTTAGGATCATTTTGTTAATGATTTATTGTCTCTGTATGTGTATGTTGACAATTTTTATTTATTTATTTTATAGATCCCAGTGACCATGAAACTTTTGGAACAATCGAACTGATAAAAGAAATTATAGCGGTAAGCTCGACAAGAAAAAGCTGAAACTCCTCCGCTGTCACCGTCTGCTTCCGTCTGATTATATTTCTTTGTTTTTGTGTTTCTTACGTTTTCGTAGACATGTGAGAACCATGGAGATAGATGCTTAATCAAGGCGACATTGTTTAATCATTAATCCGTATTTATATTAATATTTATTTAAAGACCTTGATAATTTTATTGGTTGGTTTTTTTAGTTTCATGTTTATTTATTTAGGAACCAAATTAATTTGTTACAACATATAATATTTTAACTTTTATGCATTTATAATAAATACGAGATTTTCGTGAAAATTCATTCTATTTTTCCTATTTTTAAAAAAAATATAAAAAAATAACATTATAGAATTACCTTAAGAATATTCCGTGTTCTTTTGGTTTTTTAGGAACAAATTTAATTTGTTATAACCAATAAAATTTTAAATTTTTATGCATTTATACTCAAGATTTGCATATAAAATTATTAGTTTTTCCAATTTTAAAACAATTTTTAAAACAAAACCTTCACAAAATCACCTCAGAAATATTAATATTACGTATTTGGTTCTTTCTTAAGAATTTATTGGGATATATATTTTTTATGTAATATCTAATAAAATCACAAAATAATGTATGATAAAATCACAAAAAAATCAGCACTCTTCTAACTCTCTCTATATATGATTGATCGAGGAATAATTTATAGAGCAACAACTCGCTACATATCTTATCATATACAAAGTCATTTGAAATTTTAATTGATACTGATTTTTACAAACACAGGGCGATACGGAGTCCTACAAATGACGATGTTGATCAGATTATATGCTTTCAAGATTACCATGTAAACAATTTTATAATTATGTTGTGTTCAACCTCTTTCAGAATATTCATTATAATTTCAAAATGATTAGATTTCAATTCCTTTTATATATGCAATTAACTTAGGTGAAGAGGAAGTTTATCTAAGCTTTGATAGCATTGATGCTTCAGATATTGACTCAAATCCTGATTTGAGATTAAAGGTTGATTCTCCTATCATGTGTCTTTATAACATTAATCCTAAATGAGTGTTATGTAATGGGACTATGCTTATTGTTACTCAATTGGTGCATAAATTGATAGTAGAATCTAAACTTGTGATGATAAACCAGACGACAAAGTTTAAATCCCTAGGATGTTTGTCACTTCACCAAAAACAAAGTTTCCTTTCAGGATGCAACACAAACAGTTTTAAATGACTTTAACTTTTGCAATCACTATAAATAAAATTCAAGGATAGGCACTAAAAAATGTTGGTTTGTTTCTACCTAGACCTGTATTTTCTCATGATTATATGTTGTCCTAGTGAGAGTAAAATATAGGACTGAGTTGAAAATCCTAATCAACAAAAAAAAAAGGAAAATAATGAAGTTCATCTACAAGAAACCTTTTCAAAACCTTCATTGATTTTTAAGAATTGACTTTTGTTTGATTTATCTTTTTTTTTGTCTTATTTCATTATTCACTAGACCATTGAGTTAATCATATTTTTCGTCTGTTTTTTGTCTTATTTCATTATTCACTAGACCATTGAGTTAATCATATTTTAGCTTTTCATAACTCATAATTTATAATACCTTTAATATTAAAATTTTACAGATTATAAAATCATGTTGATACACACACACGATACGGGCAAGTCACCTAATTATCATTATATATGTTTTAAAATTCTCAACGAAAACATCTTTAGCTAAAATTTTGTTAATGAAATTAACTATACATCTATACAAAACATCAAATTGCTTGCATTTAATTAAACACATTACTTTTTTTTTTAAACAATATATGTTCGTGATTTTAATATTGATTTTAAATTAGCTATAAATCTTTAAATATTGATTTTAAAATAAGCTATCTCTTTTCACTACCAAATCATGAACATATGATTCTTGGACAGAAACCATTTATGATTTATGTAGACGATTGGTTAATTTTGTTAATTACTCTTTCGTTGAGAATTTTTTTTGTAGATAAATATTTAGTAGATGGGGTTTTTCTTTGACAATTTAGTTAATGATTCTTAAATGAATATGTTAATACTTGAAATTTTATAATGTGATTTATTAACAAATATGCAGAGTAATGGAGGCAAACTTACATGAGATCTCATGCGTTGTGCAATTAGAGTAGTTCGTCGTGATTTCATGCATTAAAAGTAGAACGTGTTCATCGTAAGCATGGAATAAAAAATTCCATTTGTCGTGGATCTAATAGGATCAGAGTGAATTATCTGTAGTAAAATCGTTTTTGTAACAGTTTTCGTAATTTATAATAAATAATAAATCCATACGTTTTTAAGAAAAAAAATCTATTTTAAATCAATCATGTATATTCTTTCTTTTCATTTTACATAAATAAAAATTTCTTTATGTTTTCTTTCCCAAAATATATGTTGGCTTTTTTTTCTTCTTTTAGAAAAGCAAAGAAAAGATAAAGTGAGATAAAGCTTTTATATATCTCCGCCATTTTATTATTTCGTAAGATAATGGACGTTTTTTTTTTCAATTATCAGCCATTAAAGTAGAACACAGTTTGCATATAATTGTAGCAGAACCCCATACCTAGCTAGTTGCAGAATATAAAACTGATATTAATGAATTTGTTAGTTCTCGTAGTCCAACAAGAGGGTTGTGGTGGGTATGTTTTTAGACTAAGTTTTACCTGATTGATATGGTTTCTGGCTTCTGATGAAACATTTCGCATATGAGGAAATCTCGTATCAATTCTGCTAATACTCTCTTTATTATTGTTAACAAAGAAATTTGGACTTAAGCCCGTAGTCCCTAACTCGGAACCGCGTTTGATAATATTTGCTAGATTGGTGGTAGTCTAACGGTAGGAGAATTGATTTATGTTTTAAGAACAAAGATGGAAGTGAAAATTTAAAGATACATTTCCCTAATTCTTAAGATTTGAAAGGACAAATATGTCAACTAATATTAGAAGACATATAAAGAATAAAAGAAGAGATTGTCTATATTCAGTTAATCAGTGTCTGAAGTGTGTTCGTGATAAAAAAAAAAATTGTCATCTAATTTGAAAGTAACAGTTCGTTAATCTAATGACTAGTTATCTGATTTATTGGAAGAAAAATATGAAATTCGAGTCTCTACAAAAATAAAATAATGAGTAACTGAAGTCTGATTGAAATAACCCGACCCTTTTTTTTTTAAACATTTGACTCAAATCAACGTTTCCATAAACATTGATTCTCAATATCCAATCAACTAACATCAAACAACCAGCGGAAATCACATAAAATACTCAATTCAACTCAATAACGAATAACTCCATTCAATAAAACCAATTCCAACAAAACAATCTAGAATTTACTAACACTTTAACAATTCTATCAATCCAATAATCAAGCAACCGAGACTCTAGATCATCTCCTTTTCCCGGCAATGATTCCACGATTACACTTTGTCTCTACCTGCATCACATGGTTAAAAGAGATGCATGAGTATTATCACAAATACTCAGTGAGACGGTCATCCCATCTACTTGTCTATACACACATGCATAAGCAAAAGATACTACCAGGATGAGCAAACAACAATACACAACACGAACAATCAAACGAGAATCAACACAACAGCCCGTGCGTCGATCGAAACACAACCCCGGTGTCGATCGATTCACTGCTCGTGTGTCGATCGACGCACCGACGCAGTATCCAGGAATCAAACCTATCCTCACATAGATCGATTCCGGAACGCATCACAACAATCTCCTGCACAAAATCCACCAATACAAGCACAAATCCACACAAAACAACACAATCAATCGTATTCTATCCATTCTTTTAACCAGATAAGCCATGGTCACGCACTCACCTCGCTATCGGAAAGGAAAAAAGAAGAAAACGATGAAGAACGCGAAGAACACGGATCTCCAATCCAAAATTCTCTCCTAAACCGCGAACAACCAGCACCAGAGCTTCACAATCACACTCACAAGCTTTCAGGATCAAGAACGCGAAGAAATCAACAATGATTCTTCACTTCTCTCAATCCTCTCTGAAAGCTCTCTGGAACTCTCAAAAACGACCAACCACGCGGCCCCCATCCTTTATATAGCGAAGCCCTAGGGTTTCCCTTAACCAGTCTGCAAACTGAGCAGACTAAAATGGAACCAACCGGTTCAATTTAACCTCGCGTTGATCGACACACGTCCCTTGTGTCGATCGACACATACCCCTTGTCAGTCCAACATTTTCGGGCTGGTCAGTCCGATTACGGCCTTAAAAGGGAGCTATTAGGCGCTTTATAGTTTATTTAGCTATATATTTTAGCTAGATATTTTTATGGAACAAGTTTAGATCAACTATATGTTTAATTACATAAGATTCATCAATCAATTATGAATCTAAAATGTCGTTTTTTACGTCAGTATATTGAATGTCCCCTCTGCTAAAAAAGTTTTAAGATTCAATTCAAAAGACCAACACATGATACTACAAATTTTATCGTTAGATTTTCTGTTCTGAGTTTAAATATGCGTGGTATATTAGTGTATCTTAATGATTTGTATTAGTAATATTGAAACTCTAACAACTATGTTGTTATGCATTGGAATTGATCTCCACATGGTTACACCAAAAATAACATTTTTGTTATATTTTTTTGTATATTTTCTCCGAATTTTTTCGTTCTTTTTAAATTTAATTACAATGTTATTGGATATAAGAAACTATTGGAATCTGAGTATGCAACCATCAACTTATCTAAAAGTAGTGGCAACTGACTCATAGACCGAAACCGAATGATGAGACTTAGATAGTTAGATAGATATAACATTGGACTTAGATAAATCAAATTCTGTATATAATCATTTGATATGGGATCGAATCGATTAGACAATGGTGATTAATAGGCAGTAATTTATTTAGTTAGTTCACATAAAAAAAATATAAAAATATATTTTCAAATCACCTAAATGCCTTTTAATGTTATTATGTTTCGTTACACATCCTAGCAACTTTTTGTTGTTCTTAATCACATATTTTAGTAAAAATGTTACGACACATTAGTTAAACTAATTACATTCTGACATGAACAAATTCGAACTGATACTCTTTTTTATTTCCGGTCAAACCAAATCCTGCTGGTTAAAATGAGTTTTCATATGTAATTTCCAAGAGTTTCCAATGAGTACAAATTAATTTATCTCACTCCGTAAACCTTGAAAAAACAGAAAACAATCTTTAACAAAGAACTGTTTCAGTGACCACGATGATGGTAACAATTTCTATCTCCATCTCACACATATATGTTTATAAATCTACACATTTCTATGTAGAAATATGGTCATGATAAACTCTATTATATATCAAACGGCAATTTGGTATTGTATTGTGGAGGTCGAAACCAACTCAATTGAATTTGTCAAGGGTTTTTAAGGAAACGAGATCTCTGGAAAGAATTCACAAGAACAACTAAGAACAAAGACAAAAACACGAAAATAGCGTTAAGAAAGTTTTATTGATTTGTTGCGTAGTGTTTGTGCGAAAAGTTGCGCATCCCCTTTTTGGGTGAGTACAATGAGCTATATATAGTGAAATATACAAAATGGGTCAACTAATAAAATGGGCTTGGCGTATCAAGTAATAAATCTAATTTAGGCCCATTATTCAATTAATCATATTTTGCTTATAGGTTTAATGTCATTTTGGGTCTAGATTGACCTCGTCACTATATCAATCTCATAGGGGTGAAATCTGACCCCAACGGGTATCATTCTACTATTATATGGTCTTCGTTTTCATTCGATCTTTTGACAAAACATGGAAGTGATCAAAGTCTTGGGAACAGACTAATCTGTCTCACTCTTCCTCCCCCCAAAGAAACACGTAGAGAACAGTTATACTCACTACTGATCCAAGTATGCTGCAAAGATTTTATAACCATAAGTAAAATATGTAACATATAAGTCGATATTTGCATGCATGGATCGAGTTTAGGTTATATAGTAAATGATACGAAATTGATAATTAAAAACCTGCCGAGGGGTATAAAGGAGAGTGTAAGATGAGGAAGTCGAATAATGTAGCAGAGACGAGACTGACTGGGCTGAATGTTAACACAAAAACTGCTCCCACCACTGTCGACATTGCTTGTCCCACTATTCCCTATATTTTATTTTGCCATCAATATCAAATCATGTTTTAAAAATCATTTATGTAGTCAAAAGAAATCATATAGATCACAATAAGGACAAAATTGTCCAAAATACATATTATAGACCATTTTTTGAACTCAATAGTGTATTTTGCTAGTGACTTAATTATAGTTTGTTTTTTTTTTGTTAGTTTTGCCGATTTCCCCTAATTTTTATTTAATTTTTTTTTATTACTGACGGTTTCAACATCTTTTTTATATATAAAAACCAAGATTAAAGCAGAATAACCATTCTATAAGCACCAAAGATCATATGATTAACACCAACATCAAGTGCTTTCTTAACGAGAACATTCACTGATCCCATTGCAACACTTGACAAATTAACATTACTATCACTGGTGCCCGTTGTTCTTCCTTCATCCCTCTCTCTATTTCGTGAATTTTTTTTATTATCTTTTGGGTTTTTTTGTATAATGAATGAGAATAATTTTAATTACAAGGAAAATATATGATTTAGGAAATAAATCCAAGTTTCAGCACCATTATTGATTAGCAAACTTCTCACAGAAGAAACCACAACATTAGGTTTAGAATAAACCAATGGAAGTAGAGACTTGAAAGGGAAGGAGATTGAAGAGGTCATCATATAGCTGAGTAGCTATTGTTATCTTCATCATAGGAATTACGAGGAGACTTGGAGGAAACAACAATGAGTAAGACCAAAGTACCAAAGAGAATAGTGATAATAGCCATGAAGTTGACAAGAAACGCTTCTGATCCAAACTTATCAAGCCCTGACTTCTCCAAGAAAGTGAGCTTTTCAAGAAACCCTAAAACCGAGTTTCCAACTGCAAGAAGATGAACATAGAGGCCGAAAAAAACGTGCCACGGAAGCAAGTTGCTTCTGAGAGTTGATGATCCTCTTGGGAAGAAGAAGAGTAAAAAGCTATACAACCACTGCAAAGTAAAAAAAAAAAAAGCTTTTTCATTTGCTTGGATTCAAAATGATTCTTCTTAGTTTCTCAAAAAAAAAAAAATAAATAATGATTCTTCTTGTTCTTAATATACATGTTGCATTATATAACCTGGAGGGCGTAGAGGACAATGACACCAATACCAATCCAAGAATGGATGGTATAGAGATTTGGGATGTGTTTCTCATCATGGTGCTTGAAAGCAGCAATGATTCCCCATGTTCCTAGAATCGTAGAAATTGCGTGGAGAACAAGGTGGACCCATTTCTTCACTCGGTTCTCAAATGGAAACGATTTGTAACTTATAATTGCTGTTTTTTTTGTTGGACAGAAAACAAAATGCAATTTAGTCTGCATTCATAAATTAAAACATATCATCATTATCTTTTTCTTTCTTTTTTTTCGAATTTGGTAATTGTTTTGTTACCTTCGCCTCCAAGAATTACTAAGCCAATGAGCGTCAAAACAGGATGAAGCTAAAGATAAAAGAAGATTAAAAACAAAAAATAAATTACTCAATGAAGAAATCGAATTAGTTTAAAAAAAAAAAAAACAAATGTTTTTTCGTTTTTTTTTTATATGTGTGAATGGAAACAAAAACAGAGAGAAAGACAAGAGATTTAGGTACATTGAAGATGAGGGTTTTGTTGGTAGATTCCCAGGCCAATCCACCTCTGTAACTGATTGTCCAGAAAAACACCATCACCGACAACACTACGGCGAGCGCGTGCACCACAAACGCCACCATCCTCTCGTTTATTCCCATCTTCATGTGTTTGTTGGTCTTTCTAATCTTCTTCTTCTTGAATTGCAACAAGAACCTGAATATTTTCTTCAGAGTAAAAGACTTTTTTTGTTTTATCCATTTTTGTTTTGTTTGACTTGGGAGGAACACACATGCTACTTGCCGTTTTTTTTTTCTTTTTGCGTCCAAATGTGTGTTTTTATTGACCGTTGGATGAACATCTGATAGATAACTGGGTTTTCGCCACGTGGAAAACGTAAAAGCATCATCTACTTCTAGTACAGTAGTAGTACTAGTGTCGTGCCAATCAGTCAACGGATGAGAATTTACGAAACATGCCATTTCATCTGTTTTCACGCTCTAACTCCATATGTATAAGCCCAAACCCAAGTCCAATTCCAAATCCAAATCCATTTATTTTAAAGCAAAGACTTTAGGGTTTAAGAGTTACAGACTTAGTTTATGTAACATAAATGACCTCGATTTCAGTACCCAAAAGAAATTCATATAAAGCACAATTTTTGTTTGCAAGCAAGTTCCAAGTCTCGTTGAAAACCTAATTCTTGGACAAGAGAACATACCTAAATATTCATAATTGCATATAAAGGCTCTTTGATCATTTCCAAGTTCTATTGTGTGGAACATAACATAATCAGTTCAAGATTGATGAAGACTTCAACCAACGAGCATTTTTTAAGATAAAACTCAAGAAATCTCTCTTTTCTGGAACTGAAGTCAGTTCATTGCTCCAGCTAATCCTTTTATACTTCTTAAAAATTGGATGCTGAGATTTTAAAAAAGAAAATAAAAGAGAGTTATGATTACACCATATATATGATGGTTTTAGATTGAAAAAGAGTCAACGATGAAATTTACATCGACGTATAGATTGAGTACTCACATTTTAGGAGAATCATTGAGCAACCGGACAAGTAACTTCGACCAATAATCATAGCATAGACATAGCTTTAGATGTTCAAGCTGATCGAAGACAATACCAGCATGATACATAGACTGCACACGCGACATAGTGACAACAAAATATTCATTCTCAAGAAAACCTATAAGTGTTCTAAGTGATATCACACGATTGAGAACTTGAAAAATGGAAACAAATTTCCTCTTCTTCATGGTAGTAATATACTTTTAATGAAAGACGTTTGACTTGATTGGAGAAACTCTTCGAGACCTTGCTCAACAACACTATATGCCTCTTCCAGCTTTGGCATATGCTTAATCAAATAAGGGAAATCTTTTATGTGATCCTCAACTTTGAAATACTTCAAAGAAGGAGTAACAATCACATACCCATCAGAAGAACATCGACTACTTATGTGTAAGGATATCCTCTACAAGGTCGGGACAATAACAACTAACGCTTTCACATTGTCATCCTCATCTCGTTCAATAACCAGATCTTCAAGAACATGGCAATAGAATAAAAACAATCAAAGAGAATATTCATTTGCGTATGACACACCTCCAAGTTGTAAGAATTTCAAGGAAGGGAGACAAACCGTTCGAGGAATATCCTCTCGTTCAAGTTTCAAAGTCATGAGCAAGTTGCAGGTGTATAAATTACTTGGCAATAACGCTTCATGTTCTTCTTTGAAAAAACAGTTGATACTTAGCTCATGCACGCAACGAGCAACTGCAATTCCAACCCATAGTTGGATATCCTTAGGTTGAAATGATCAAAGATAGAACTCGAGACGCAAACTTTCTAAGATGGGAGCTCTATGTAATGGCAGATTCTTGTTCATAAAATCTCGATACATGAGGCATGAAGAATCTGAACGGTATATACCAGTATTGTCATTGGAATCATCGTACTCAAGTTTAGGCACCCACATCCAAAGAAACTCCCATCGCTTAGAAAAAATGCTAGTGGATACTTCAACTTTTGTCGGAACAAACGATAATATCTTAACCAGCAATTCATCGGATAATCCATCCATGTTGTCCATACCTTTCCAAGTGGAGATAACAAAAATTTGGATTTTGTGGTAAAGAAAAAACGAGAAAACGCCGTAAGACTCAAAATGATTTGTCTTAAGCCAACCGAAAAAAGAAAGTAGGAAGTCTTACCATCTAAACCTAAGGTGGGCCTGGGCCTCAGAATGGACCTAAACATTTTAAGTCTTACGATTATAAACTCGTAAGAGATAATTACTAAAACAACTTTGAAAAGTTGGATAATTACTAAAACAATTTTCAAGCAAAGTGAAAATCTGCAAAAGTTCCTAAAAGACAATAAAACCTTAGTAAAAATTTTAATAACAAGATTGCCATTATGAATTAAAACAAAAATATTTAGGTTTAATTACAAAACCTTTCACGTTTTTTTTACCAAAACAAAACTCATCTTCCTCTTCAACGCCGTCTCTCTCCAACGTTGGTGATATGCTCAAATTTGCCCTGAGCTACTCTCTCAAATTAAGAGATCGATGTAGTACTTAAGGATCGAATCCACAGGGAATCAATTCACACAATCGATTATGAATTCAAATTAGGCTAAGCAACAATGTAATAATGTAAAATAGACAGCAAAGTAAACAGTGAATGATGATAAAGTTCTTGAAATCAATTGGACAAAGAGTTAGACATTGGGTAATTCGCATGAATGACTTGAAATACGGTCGTGTCGATCGACACAAAGGTATGTGTCGATCGATACAGAGATTGAACGGTTAGGATTTTATTAAGAACGGTTCTAGAACTCAAACACGAATATAGAACCAATCAACTTTCGTTGCAGAGATTTTCTATGACTAAATCCCTAAATTCCAAATTTCTTTGCAAATTCAGTGAATAAAGACAAGCATGAAGTTTAGGTTCAATTGTTCACAAAATTACTAAGCCAAATTTCTTTGCGAATAGATAATTTTGCTCATCTAAGATTATGTCCGGTTGTTAATAATACTTTCGCATCTATTAAGGCAACCTAGGGTATCCAATTTCAGTTGATCATTCCTAAAACCAGAGTTATATTAATCTAGATGAAGAACATAAAGATAAATCCTAACAGGGTTTCAATCCTACCAATTTCTCATCAAACCTTTAAATTACCCTAAACCTAACAAGCAAACTACTCAGACATAGATGCAGTAAACATTATGAATGAATAAAATTGCATAAAAGATAGAGTTAGAGATACAAAAGGGTTTCGAAATCTCTGAAAGTCTGAAGCTCTCCCCAAATCTCTCCTCCTCCAAGTCTCAATATAAAATCCAAGATAAGAACATGAAAACCTAAGGAAAAACTATTTATATTGTCTAAAAATCGGATTGGACCTTGGTGTAAACTTCTGGGCTTTTTGGGCCAAACTGGAATTTCTTCAAAACTTGAAGTCTTCACGTGTCAGACGGGCATATCGATCGACACACAGGTCCGTGTCGATCGACACAGCCTTGAAAACTCGACTCCGACTTGATCACTTTAGCTCTTCTTTCCTTGATGCTCCCAAAATGCTCCAAAAGCTCCCATAAAGCTCCAATCGGTCTTTAACCTACAAAGACACTAAAAGACTCGAGAAACACCAAAAAGACTCTATAAAAACGATTTATATCATGGTTGAAAATGGGTAAAAACATGATATATCAACTCCCCCAGACTTAGCCTTTGCTTGCCCTCAAGCAAAACATAAACCAAGAATGTGAAAGAGGTTTGAAAACACAGAAACTTACCTTCCCTTGGAGCAATGAACTGACCCTTCCAATCTAGTGAACCACATAATACAGAACCAACCCAGAATCAGACCACCATGTACTTCTCCGCAGACTTTCGCAGCTTCCCAAAATCATCCATCACTTCACAGCATAATCCGTTAGTCTTCATCGCTTAGTCTCAATGATCTCAATGCCAAGAACCTTCTAGACTCATTCCCATACTATACCATGACAAATCAACCTATACTACACTTGGTATTCTTTCTCTCCCCCAGACTTATTTGACTCTCTATTCCTATTTTCTATGATTGTTGAGACTCAAAGCAGTGCATTTTTTCACTAATGTTGTTCCTTGTGAGGAGACAAGGTCGTGACTCACTACTGTTGTTCCTTGTGAGGAGACAGGGTCGTGAGATTGCTTGTCTTCTACATCCGTTTTAAGGGACTCAGACTGCTGCTTTTGAGCTCTGGGTGATCACTTCTTGAGTACAGATTCATTGGAATTTTATTTCCTCATCCTATACTCAAGAACTATCATATCACCCCAAATCATTCATATATATATATATATTTTTTTTTATAATCGAAGGAGAGGAGTACCATTCTTTTCAACAGAGATTGCACTTGTCAGGTATGAATGAGGAGTCAACCCCTATGAACATCAATCTCAAGGAAGACCGTGCAGTAGCTCTGACTTGGCGGATTATACTGGAAGTAGCAGACGTCTCCAGTCAACCGGTCAGCCTTAGGATTTCCCATTAGTCTGACTCTGAAACTGATCCTGGAAGAATGGTCACATGCTGGCAAAGACAATCCATCAAACCAAAAGAAAGGTCGTTCCTAACTAGTTTTGACTCAAATTTTTTTTTTTTTTTAACTCAAAATAAACCAAAACAGAAAGAAATACGTTAGTAGTTTCCTCCCCCAGACTTAACCAACACTGTCCCCAGTGTTGTTAAAACATGAGCTTGGAAAGAAAAGAAATCAAAGGTAAATTGAACTTGAATGAAACGAACAAGATTTACCACTGTGGGGACCCTATCGATCGACACAGACTTTCCATGTCGATCGACACATCTTCTCTGTGTCGATCGACACAGACCTCTCTGTTTCAGACCGCAAACCTGCATTACTCAACAAATACTATCATATAGAAAAACACAAGGCAAATCCCATTAAGTTGTTCAAGTTCAAAGCTCCTAAGAATCACAGACAAACTGACTCAAAGTTAGAAAATGAAAGATAAAAGAGAAAACAGAAAAACTTACAAGTGGGTTGCCTCCCACTAAGCGCTTGTTTTCAGTCATTAGTTGGACTGTGTCGGAGCTCAGGTCTTTGGTGGAACGGTGCAGGGAAAAGCACCTGGAAAGAGCTTCGCAGTATTTTGCAGCATCTCCTGGATCACTTCCTCTCCTTTCTCTCTCAACTCTAAGGGGATGATGATCCTGAACTTAGAGAAAGGTTTGGAAGTCTTTTTGCGCTTGGACTTCGCTGGTTTGGTGACTCTATCAGATCGGTGGGAGATAGGAGTTGAAGGCGGAACTCTGGGGATCTTCTCCGCGTCATCTCCAAGGTTTGAGCATTGTTGTCCTCCATCATTGACGGTCATAAAAGAATTCTCCTTGACATGAACTGCAGGGTAGAAGACATTCTTGTTGATCTCTGAAAAGGAGATTTGCCGGTTTGGGAAGTCCACTATCGCACCCACAGTGGCAAGGAAGGCTTGCCCAAAAATCAATGGGTCATCGTTGTCCTCCTTCATCTCCATCACATGAAAGTCAGTAGGAACAAGGAAATCTCCCACTTGAAGCATTAGATCCGGAATGAAACCTTTCGAACTTGTAGAAGAAGAGTCTGCAAACTTGAGAGATGCCTTTGGAGGTTCCAAATATGAAATTCCTAGCTTCTTCGCCACAGCCATAGACATGACATTTACATTAGCACCTGTATCACAGAGAGAATCCTTTAGTTCTATACCATTGACTAAACACGGAACAACAAACCTCCCTGGAGTTGCTAGTTTAGTCAGCTTCCTCAACGAAGGTTGAGCAGGTTTCTCCAGAGTCATGTCTTGAATAGCTGAACTGAGCTCTACAAAAAGCATTGCACGACATTGCTCAGAACTCAAGTTTAGACTAGACATCTTTTTCACACAACTTCTGACCACATGAGAAATCTTCTCAGTATCAATCAATGGAAAGTCCAAAACAAAATTATCCATGATAGCTTTGTATCTAGCATCCTCCAGCTCTTGCTTAGACCCCCTAGGATATGGTATCTTAGGCTTGTAAACTCTCTCTTCTGCTTTGGCTGAAGTCTGGGACGAAGTTGGGTAGTCCTGGATCGACACGAGACTTTCTGGTGAATCCAGAATCGATATTCAGGGCTTGTGTCGATCGACATTTCCCATCCGTATCGATCGACAGGGAGCTGTCTGTCTCCAAATTCGCATCTTCTTCAAGCTCCATGACTTCTTCCTCCTCTAGACCCTTCTCACCCCCCACAGTAACTACATTGACGTGAAGTCTTAGGTTTGTCTCTGTCTTGGCTGGAAGAAAACCCTCTTGTCTCTTGATTGTTCCTGCGGTTTGAGCAATTTGAACATCCAGCTTCTTGACATGGTTGTTCAAAGCTTCGAACTTCTCATTCAAGTCCTGGTACATGGCATCCATCTTCCCGTTGAAGCTCACTGTCATCTTCTGTTGACCCTCTAGAATCTGCTCCAGCATAGATTTTATCTCGCTCTCTGATGACTGAGCAGGAGGTGTCTGATAAAAAGATGAACCATAGCTCCTAGTGAAGTTGCTGCTCTGAAATGGCTTCTAAAAGTCATTCTTCTGAAACCCTTGTTGATTCCCAAACCTCTGACCCTGATAGCCACCTCCACTGATGTAGTTCACATCCTTTTCCTCTGGCTCGAAAGTCTCTACCTCTGCAGTAAACTGAACTGACTTCTTCTCCACTAGCAGGTTATGCACAGAGTCTAACTTGGCTTTCACCTCAGCAATCTGACTTCCATCCACATTCCCACCAAGCTTCTTCCTCTCGAAGTCTGTGTTCTTGGTGCTATTGCTAGAAGCCAAGTTCTCTATAAGTACTAGTGCATCCTGTGGATATCTAGTGTTGAAGTTCACATTGCTCGCAGCATCCAGAGCCATCTGGTATCTCCAATCAATCCCTCTGAAGAAAATACCCAACAACTGAACATCACTGAACCCGTGATGAGGACAATCTCTCTGGTAAGCCTTGAATCGCATCCAAGAATCCTTGAATGCCTCAGTCGGTCCCTGCTTGAAAGTAGAGATCTTAGTCCTCAGATCCTCGGATCTCGCCTCATCGAAGAAGTTGTTGAGGAAAGCATTCTTGGTGTCCTCCCAAGTAGTCAGTGAGCCTGGCTCCAGCTGCTTCAGCCAGTAGGCTGCTTCTCCACTGAGAGAGTATGGGAATAGCTTGCAGTAGAAGTAGTCGCTGGAGACTCCATTGGCCTTGATGCTGGATGCTAAATCCTCAAACCTCTCAAGGTGATCCATGGGATGCTCAGAGGACAGACCGTGGAAGGGGTGCTGAGCCACAAGAGAGAAGTAGGCCGGCTTCAGCTCAAAGTCGTTCCTCGGGAAAGCTGGAGGACGGATTGCTGCCCTGTTGGCATAGAACTCATCGGGCCTGTTGTACTCTCCAAGAGTACGCCCTCGCCCAGCTGGCTCATGGCGCTGCATAGCATGTCCAACAATCACTGCGCCCTTAGCGTCAAGTCGCTATCCTTGCGCATTGCGCCGGTTTCCATCCTAGTCTTGCAGAATACCATCTTCCCTTCTGATAAGCACTAGCGGATTAACCATCCTTAAACACACAAGAGCAAAAGAAAACAAAAGTAAGTAAACAGAAAATTAAAACTTAGACAAAACTATAAAATCAAAAATCGAATGGTGATTTTGGTTCCCCGGCAACGGCGTCAAAATTTGATATGCTCAAATTTGCCCTGAGCTACTCTCTCAAATTAAGAGATCGATGTAGTACTTAGGGATCGAATCCACAGGGAATCAATTCACACAATCGATTATGAATTCAAATTAGGCTAAGCAACAATGTAATAATGTAAAATAGACAGCAAAGTAAACAGTGAATGATGATAAAGTTCTTGAAATCAATTGGACAAAGAGTTAGGCATTGGGTAATTCGCATGAATGACTTGAAATACGGTCGTGTCGATCGACACAAAGGTATGTGTCGATCGATACAGAGATTGAACGGTTAGGATTTTATTAAGAACGGTTCTAGAACTCAAACACGATATAAAACCAATCAACTTTCGTTTCAGAGATTTTCTATGACTAAATCCCTAAATTCCAAATTTCTTTGCAAATTCAGTGAATAAAGACAAGCATGAAGTTTAGGTTCAATTGTTCACAAAATTACTAAGCCAAATTTCTTTGCGAATAGATAATTTTGCTCATCTAAGATTATGTCCGGTTGTTAATAATACTTTCGCATCTATTAAGGCAACCTAGGGTATCCAATTTCAATTGATCAATCCTAAAACCAGAGTTATATTAATCTAGATGAAGAACATAAAGATAAATCCTAACAGGGTTTCAATCCTACCAATTTCTCATCAAACCTTTAAATTACCCTAAACCTAACAAGCAAACTACTCAGACATAGATGCAGTAAACATTATGAATGAATAAAATTGCATAAAAGATAGAGTTAGAGATACAAAAGGGTTTTGAAATCTCTGAAAGTCTGAAGCTCTCCCCAAATCTCTCCTCCTCCAAGTCTCAATATAAAATCCAAGATAAAAACATGAAAACCTAAGGAAAACTATTTATATTGTCTAAAAATCGGATTGGACCTTGGTGTAAACTTCTGGGCTTTTTGGGCCAAACTGGAATTTCTTCAAAACTTGAAGTCTTCACGTGTCAGACGGGCATATCGATCGACACACAGGTCTGTGTCGATCGACACAGCCTTGAAAACTCGACTCCGACTTGATCACTTTAGCTCTTCTTTCCTTGATGCTCCCAAAATGCTCCAAAAGCTCCCATAAAGCTCCAATCGGTCTTTAACCTACAAAGACACTAAAAGACTCGAGAAACACCAAAAAAACTCTATAAAAACGATTTATATCATGGTTGAAAATGGGTAAAAACATGATATATCAAAGCTCCTAAGAATCACAGACAAACTGACTCAAAGTTAGAAAATGAAAGATAAAAGAGAAAACAGAAAAAATTACAAGTGGGTTGCCTCCCACTAAGCGCTTGTTTTCAGTCTTTAGCTGGACTGTGTCGGAGCTCAGGTCTTTGGTGGAACGGTGCAGGGAAAAGCACCTGGAAAGAGCTTCGCAGTATTTTGCAGCATCTCCTGGATCACTTCCTCTCCTTTCTCTCTCAACTCTAAGGGGATGATGATCCTGAACTTAGAGAAAGGTTTGGAAGTCTTTTTGCGCTTGGACTTCGCTGGTTTGGTGACTCTATCAGATCGGTGGGAGATAAGAGTTGAAGGCGGAACTCTGGGGATCTTCTCCGTGTCATCTCCAAGGTTTGAGCATTGTTGTCCTCCATCATTGACGGTCATAAAAGAATTCTCCTTGACATGAACTGCAGGGTAGAAGACATTCTTGTTGATCTCTGAAAAGGAGATTTGCCGGTTTGGGAAGTCCACTATCGCACCCACAGTGGCAAGGAAGGCTTGCCCAAAAAGACACTAAAAGACTCGAGAAACACCAAAAAGACTCTATAAAACGATTTATATCATGGTTGAAAATGGGTAAAAACCATGACATATCAGTTGGTTGTCCCAATGATTATTCCTCAGACTTCAGATTTAAATGAAGATATTCATGAGTGTTGGTTGATATATTCATAAATGAAGATATCAGTTGGTTGTCCCAATGAAGGTTCAAGGCGGCGGCGTATAGGAGAGCATGGTGCTTTCTTCGTGGAGTAGTGGCTTAAGCTTTGACGGTGACAGCACTCCTCCTACGTTTTGATAATTTATTCAAAATTTTTGTAAGAGTTGTGGTAGATTTGTTAATTTAATTGGTGGTAGACTTGTTAAAGTATGATGACATATTTGATGAATTAAGATTGATCATTTGTTATGGTGATAGATATTATTTGGAATTGAAGTTTGGTTGTGTGTTTTGATGGTAGATTAAATTACATAAGTAAAGATTTAAATGAAGATATTCATGAGTGTTGGTTGATTTATTTCTAAGTTGATTGTAATATAAATATATGTTATGTTATGGTATATTTATTTCTATTGTTGATGGTAGATTTATTTCTGTTGATGGTATATTTATTTCTGCTGTTGGTGATTTATTTGAAAGTTTATATGTCTTATCGTTTGTACAGAAATGACAACTTTTATTGTGCCGGAAGACGATCCTAGGAGAATATTTCCCGTACAAAAATCACCATTGAAGAAAAGAAATTTGCATCACAAATGAAGATATTCATGAATATTGTGGTAGACAAATTTGTCTTTTGTGATAGATTTATTAGTCGAAAACTCTTAAAACAACATTTATTTCTTACTTTGCAGCAAATGGTGGTTGGCTTTAATATGTTCTGACAAAAAAAATTGCAAAAGTCAAGTTCTTTTAAAAGTGAAAGGATGCTTTTGTCGATCTGTTGGTTACACGTCTTTGGTGTCGAGAATACGTGATGGTAAATTTATTTTGACAAGTCATTTTGTGACCGCAGATTTAATTATTTTGTTGTCATACACATTTAAATAATTGCGGTAGGGTTGTATATTTTGCTGTCGCAGACATATTGATTAACTGCGCGACCCTTAAATTTAACTAGGTGTATACTTTCAAAAGACCATGTTCGTATCACTATGGTAAACTTGGTGGTCTTTCGAAAATATGGTAGACTTATATGACCATTTTTGTAATGTAATTATTTGACAGACTTTACTCTAAACATTGTTTCTAAACACAAGTACATGTCATATGAAAAAGATACACAGTACTAGAAACATATGTTTAAGCTTCGCAAATCGTATGATTATGGCCGTGTTGAGGACATTTAGAACACTTGTGTTCATGACATACATATAAAGACATTTTATCCAAGTCAAATATTCGACAAGTACACATTTTCGCTGTCAAATTCATGACATGCAATGATGACCCGTATGTTACTTGTATCTGATTTTCATCATCTCTTGGACAGTCCATAGCTTAGCATTTTCGACCATATCTTGTTTACAATATACCATAGATGATAAAGACTATAGGTTAATTAACAACCACACGTAAAAAACAGGATTAATAAATCTATCATTTGTAAATAAACCTACCACTTCAACGCTTATAAATCGCAAGTCGTTCGATTATGGCCGTGACGAAGACATTTCGAACACATGTGTTCTTTCCTATGTCACTTCCGCTCCATGGCAGTCTCATATGCACCTTTTATCTGTGATAGTTTTAGTCTACATGGTGGTTCAAGAACCACAGGTGGATTACAAACTTTCGACGCCATGCAATGATGACCCGCATGTTATATATATATCTGATTGTCATATATCTCTTGAACAGTCCATATCTTAGCATTTTCGACTCTATCATGTTTGCAATATACGAAGAGATGATAAAACCATAGGCTATTTAACAAGAGCACGTGAAAATACATGAGTAATAAACGATATTTCGCCTCTGTAAACAAGTCTACCGCCTAACACAAACAAGTCTACCATAACGTTTTTTGCAAAAAATATCATTGTTATATAACAAATTTACCATTATTGTATAAAAAATACAAGTCTATCGTCATTCAATATAGCAAAAAAAGTCTACCATCGAATACACATTGAAAACGAAACAAGTCTATCATCATAACACAAAGTGTATCATCATTCAATACATCCAAACAAGTCTACCATCCAAATCGAAACAAGTCTATCGTCATTCAATAGAAGAAACAAGTCGATCATCATAACATAAAGTCTATCGTAACTCAACATAGCTAAACAAGTCTACCAAATTCATTGAAAAAACGGTAAGTCTACCAATGTCAACAAGTCTACCAAATTCATCGAAAACGCAACAATTCTACCAATGTCAACAAGTCTACCAACTGAATGTTTGTTTTAGTAAAGAACTGAAAAGACTGAATAACTCTACCAAGTGAAGTAATAAATCTACCACATATTATAAATCTACCACTACTATAAATAAGTCTATGATCGCGAACGATCAATAAGTCTACCGATCATGAAATTAAGTCTACCAACCAAAAATTTAAGTCTACCAACAAGGAATTTGAATCTACCAACAAGGAATTTAAATCTACCACAGTAATTAGTCTACCATCACATACAAATAAATCTACCACTCAATAATAAGTCTACTGAGATAAATCTACCATTCGACTACTATGTATATCACTCAAAAACAAATCTACCACTGCTAACGTTAACTCTACCACGCGTAATTTAAGTCAACCGTTTCAATACGTCTCTATCACCAAATAAAAATAAAGCCTACACAATAAGTCTACCATTCGAATATTAACTCTACTATTCGTCGATTAAGCCTACGAACTTCAATTAAGTCTACTAACCACTTAATAAATCTATCGATCAAAAAATAAATCTACCATCACATGAACGGTAAACTTATTCGCTTTTGGCGAAAAACTCTTTGTCTACGTGTCCTGCCTCATTAATGGCAGTTTCGTAAATACTTATTTCTTTTTTTTTTTAAACAAATAAGAATAAAACGAATATAAAATTTATTTGAATAATATGAAATAATCAACATTATTTGGTCAAAAAACCAACTTTCCAATATTATTTTACCAAACTACCTTATATTTAATTTGAAACTGGCATGGCATATATAAGTCTCTGCCATTAACCTGACTACATCAAGAGCAGACTTTCAACAAATCTTCAAGTCATATTGCAATAATTTTTTTTCTATATTATATCAAACGTATTATGATTATATGGATAAAACCAAAAAAAAAGAGTAGCTAAGAATTTTGTTGTTTTGGGGTTATTTGAGCAATTTTCTAACAAAACTTGAATCTTGCATTTATAAAGTTGTTTGACATTTGTCACAAAGCTTAACAACTAATGGTCCCAATGAAGATTTGTTTTCTCTCCTTCTAAGGTAGAGTTATGAGTCTTAATTCCCGATTTTTTTTTATTTATTTTACGGCTGGACCTAATCTAAGAAATCAAGGAGATATGTAAAATTAAAATGGCATTAAAAAAAAAAAATTGGAGACAAACGATATGAGTACATTTAAGAGAGGACAGTGTTTGGTGCACATGTTTTCATGTGCTTCCAAGACTTGCGCCATTTTATATCCTTCTAATCCAGCCTATAATCATTCTTTACTAGTTTTGATACCTTTTTTTTTTCGTTATATTTCTACATTATTAGAAATCAAAATCATTAATTCTGATGAGTTGGTTCGACCTCGAAATGAAGATTTTCAGGCCTCCCGAGTCATATTCTCTTCAAGATTTGATCATTGTTTAATGTGGAAAGTTGCAAAAATATCATTTTTTAATGTATCATTTTGTAAAAATGTTACATTGAGTTGTTTATTTGCAAAAATGTCACAAATTACGTAATACAACATAATTAATCTAAAAATAAATAATATAATGAATAAAAATTTTCATAAAAGTGATATTTTTATAAAGATTTTGAAAAGATAGTATTTTTTAAAAATAACACTTTAAAAGTGATATTTCTCAAAATTTAGTTTGTTTAATCTATATGTAAATGATTTAATAAGAAATTTAAGAGAAGTGTTGAAATTATCTATATGATAGAATAAATTAATGTGGAGTTCTATGAAATTTTTATTCTGATACAAGGAAAGATGAGTGCAGCTTCATATATATATTCCTGAAATAAATGTGTAATCATAAATGTAGATATATTACACACGCAACATACATATATTCTATAGTGTAGACAGCTGTATGTACATAACATAATGCATGATAGATCATGACCAGGATGTGGCATGCAGATAAAGGCGTTGCTGGTTTTTTGTTGGGGCCACCAATAGTATCAATAATGTCGCAATGTGCAATGCCTTTCATTCATTAATTATGGGTATAGTAAAAACAAAATCTCACTAAGTATAACATTTAAAAACTTTTATTTCACAACTATTTGCCACTAAACCTCTTTATTACTCTCACCAATGTAACTGTTAAATTTTAATGTTCAAAATTTTGGTTTTACCCGTGAATTAAACAGTAAATTTAATTATTAAACCTACTCATCATGGAAAAACTAACCTACCCTTTCCATTCAAAGATTCTTTATATTATACAACTTTGATTACAATCTTTAGACTTTTGAAGTCGCACAAGAAAGAAAAGAGGGAGGTTGGGGTGTCTTATTAAATATAAGGACCCATAACCCTAAAACACACACACCTACATGATATGCCTTCCTGCATTAAAAAGAAAAGCACTTTTCAATTCTATATTAAACTAATAAAAAAGTTAATTTCCTACTCAATCAACCCATAAAAGCAGTAAGAAAAGAAAAAAAAAGCTTTAGATGGAATCTACTTATATCTCACTGATCAAGTTTTATATTAAAAGTGTGTACTGCTAATCAACATTTATATTCTACAAGGAAAGTGATCACAGACTGTAAATCAGTTTTATGTTATGTTTTGTTTTGTTTTTCTCCTACATTCTTTTGGAAACTGATACAAAATCAGAAAACATCATCTTCTTATTTTTCTATATGAATCTGAGAAATTTTGGGGTGAAGGTTTTGTAAAGTGTTGGTTTCTTTCGAGAAAACAATGTTTAAGTCATGGAGGAACGACAAGAACAAGATCAAGGCTGTGTTCAAGCTTCAGTTTCAGGCAACTCAGGTGTTTTGTCTCTTACAATCTCGAAACCCAATCATCTAAATTTCATTTTTTTTTTTGTTTTTCTCTGGAAAATTCAGACGATGTTGTTCACTATAGTTCTAGATCTGTCATTGAAACTTTACTCCAAGTTTCAAGATTTGTTTGAATAAGAATGTGAAATTTGGGGATTTTGATGAAGGAAAAATATGTTACCTACCTTTATTTAAGGTACCAAAGCTGAAGAAAGCAGCTTTGATGATCTCATTGGTTCCTGATGATGTTGGGAAGCCGACATTTAAGCTGGAGAAAGCCGAGGTTAAAGAAGGGATCTGTTCATGGGAGAATCCAATCTATGTGTCAGTGAAGCTAATCAAGGAACCAAAAACTGGGATTATTCGTGAGAAGATTTACCATTTCGTTGTTGCAACAGTGAGTGAGATCAACGATCTATATGTCTTTCGAGTTTTCCTGGATGAAAAACAAGAAGTCTTTTTTGAGTTCCAAAATCTTTTTCAGGGTTCTTCGAAATCGGGTTTTCTAGGAGAAGCTTCCATTGATTTTGCAGATTTTCTGACAGAAACAGAGCCATTGACTGTCTCCTTACCTCTCAAATTTGCCAACTCTGGTGCTGTCTTAAATGTACTCTCTCTTCTCTTCTCCTTTTAAAGCCTGACTAAGAAATATGTGAGAAATCCATGACAAGTTAAAACAAAAACACTTCTTGAAGATTATAAGAACATGTTTGTGTCTTGGTGCTGGCAGGTGACAATTGAGAAGATCCAAGGAGCCAGTGATTTAAGGTAAATAGTTTTTCTATCAAATTCCTGTAGATATTTTCCCGGATGCTGTTGCGATGTGTTTTTTGTTTAGTACTCTTCCAATGATCCTACTTTGCAGATTTATTGAGGAAAATAAGGATCAAACACTTGCCAAGGAGGACAGCTTCAAAAGCCTACAAAGCAATGATGACTTAGAAGGCTATAACCAAGATGTAATGTTCTCTTGGTTCAGAGTGTTAAACTGTTTTGTGACTTTTGTCTATTGAGAAGGTCGTGATAGTTATCGATCTTTTGTAATTTTGGATGGTTCTGCAGGAAAGGAGCTTAGATATTGACATGGCTAAGAATGGCGGTCTAGGAGGTTCCTTTGATTCCATTGGTGAATCGGGATGGATAGATGGTTCGGATGGGAATGCACGCTTACCTCAACGACATAATTCTGTTCCTGCAACCAGAAATGGGCATCGAAGATCAAACACAGACTGGTCAGCTAGTTCAACATCAGATGAAAGTTACACCGAGTCAAGAAACAGTCCCGAGAACAGTTTCCAAAGAGGAAGTTCTGGTGGTACTGTTTCAAGTGACCCTATGGAGAAGCTCAAGATGGAGTTGGAAGCTTTGAGGAGGCAATCAGAGTTATCAGAGTTGGAAAAGCAGTCTTTGAGAAAGCAGGCGATAAAGGAGAGCAAACGGATACAGGAACTGTCGAGGGAAGTTAGCTGTCTCAAGGGTGAGAGAGATGGAGCTTTGGAAGAATGTGAAAAGCTCAGGTTGCAGAATAGTAGAGATGAGGCTGATGCTGAAAGCAGATTGAGATCCATCAGCGAAGATTCGAGCAATATGATTGAAGAGATTAGAGATGAGCTGAGTTGTGAGAAGGATTTGATGAGTAACCTTAAGTTGCAGTTGCAAAGGACACAAGAGTCAAACTCTAATTTGATTCTTGCTGTGAGAGATCTCAATGAAATGTTGGAGCAGAAAAACAATGAGATAACTTCTCTGAAGAGCTTGTTAGAGGAGACTAAGAAGCTTGAAGAGGATAAGGAAATGGATTCTGGACACAATGAGATAGATACGCTAAAGCAACAGATAGAGGATTTAGATTGGGAGTTAGACTCTTACAGGAAAAAGAACGAAGAACAGGAGATTCTATTGAATGAACTTACTCAGGAATATGAGTCCTTGAAGGAGGAAAACAAAAATGTATCTTTAAAGTTAGAGCGGCAAGAGTGCTCAAATGCGGAAAATGAATTCTCGAACTCCAATGATATTATAGAAGAACTGGAATCTCAGATAGAGAGATTGGAAGGTAAAATGAAGCAGCAATCACTGGAGTACTCAGAATGCTTGATTACAGTCAACGAACTCGAGAGTCAGGTCAAGGAGTTAAAGAAAGAACTGGAGGACCAAGCACGGGCTTTCGATGAAGATCTGGACACAATGATGCGGGAAAAAACTGAACAAGAGCAAAGAGCCATCAAAGCAGAGGAGAATCTTAGGAAGACAAGATGGAAAAACGCTATAGCAGCAGAGCGGCTTCAAGAGAAATGCAAGAGACTTTCTCTAGAAATGGAATCAAAGCTGAGCGAGCACGAGAATCTGACAACCAAAACATTGGCTGAAGCAAACGACCTTCGTCTGCAGAACAAAAATCTAGAGCAAATGCAAGAGAAAGCACATAACGAGGTTACACAACATAAAGAACTAAAGAAACACGTGGAAGAGAAGAACGAAGCTTTGTCAATGAAAGTTCAGATGCTTGAAGGTGAGGTCCTGAAGCTCACAAAGCTGAGAGATGAATCAAATGCAGCAGCTACTGAAACCAAGAAGATAATACAAGATTGGAGGAAAGAAAGATATGAATGTGAGAGAAAATTCGCTTTGGCTAAAGATGAAGCCAAGACAATGCAGAAAGAGTTAACTCTCAGTAAGTCATCAAGTGATGAAAAAGAGACCAGACTCAGGAATTTGAAGAAAGAAGTAGAAGGTCTAAGCCTACAATACAGTGAATTACAAAACAGCTTTGTCCAAGAAAAAATGGAGAACGAAGAACTGAGAAAACAAGTATCAAACTTGAAGGTTGATATCCGGCGAAAAGAAGAAGACATGACTAAAATCCTAGATGCAAGGTACGTGGATATAATAAACTAACTAATTGACATGTTTTTTTTTCAGTTGTGAAGATTTGACTTATTACGATCTAACCCAACAATAACAGGATGGAAGCAAGGTCACAGGAAAAAGGGCAAAAAGAGGAGAATCTAACAAAGCTATCAGATGAATTGGCTTATTGTAGGAACAAAAACAGTTCAATGGAGAGAGAGTTGAAAGAAATGGAAGAGAGATATTCAGAGATAAGCCTGAGATTTGCAGAGGTTGAAGGGGAAAGACAACAACTTGTAATGGCTGTCAGAAACCTCAAGAACGGTAAGAAGTTTTAGTGTTTGTATGTTGCTGCGACTACAATTGTTGCAATATCATAGAAGAAAATAATATATGATTTGTGTTGTTAATAGAATTCGTTTCTCTCGTCAAACATTATTTTAAAAAACTTGTCAAGAAATCAACATTTTCTGAGGTTTTAAATATATAATAGTCATTATGCTCAAGTCTCTCAGCCATACAGCTAAATTTTACTTTATGAGGATGTATAAGAGTAGATCCCTTTTCTGAATCTGGTGAAATAATATGAGATTTAGCTTACAAGAACGATCTTCAAATGTATAAAAGTACGCTTACATAAAGGATTTTGAGATACCCACCTCTAAATCTGATCATCGTCCAGTTGTGTGGCGTGTTTGTTTCTTTACTTCCAGACCAGTTTTGTTTGGCTTCCAGTTCCATTCACTGCGAAAGATAGAGACTGGAAAGAAAAAAAGAAAAAAGGTGTTAATGTAAAGGTATGTACAAATCTCACTTATGTAAGGATCATATAAAACGAATACCTGTTGCGCTCGCTTATCAATTGGTGTCCATGACTTAAGAGGCGAGTAGAATCTCTCGTTTTTCGGCGAGGCTGAAGAATTCTTTGACCGCTTCTGCTTTTTCTCTTCTGGAAATTTTCTAAGAGCGTTGCCTCCTTTATACTTGAAAAACTCGAGTATGGAAGGACTCTTCCTCTTGGTATTAGCTTTCTTTAGGCTCCCTGGAGTGTCCAAACTAGAGGGAGGAACATAAGTAGGAAGAGATTGTTGCTGTTGCCTTGCTCTGCTTCTTTCACGAACTCTGTTAAGAAACTCCATAGTCCAAGGAGAACCTTGTACTGGATTTGGAGAACGGATTGCGTTTGATAGTGGAGATCCACCAAAATGTGATATCTCCTCACTAAATGGAAGCTCCGTTGTAGAAACTGCAGATCTCCGTGTTAAGACTTCCTCCAATAGGGTCCTTTGCCGTTTTGCTGGGAATCTATCAACATAACCACGCGAAGAAGCATTGTCATTGATTCTTCTGGAAACTTTTCGTGAATCTTTCTCGGCAGCCAATCTTTCAGAACTCGAGTTTATCTCAGCCGCTTTTGGGAAGTTAGGCTGGAGAGATTCAAAGAAAGATAACTTCCTTGCACATTTTGATATTCTACGATGGTCGTCTTCATCAACATCAGAAACAATTGGAGAAAACCTTTTATAACCAGTCGAAGGGGGGAAGTCTTCCTCGAGAAACTTACCATCCGCTATGTTGATAACTTCACCTCTGTAGTCTGCGATGAAACTCTCTGAATTCCTAGTGTCATGCAAGTTCAAATTTCCCATCACAGGAGATTTACATCCTCTCTTCTGGTTCATAAATTCCTCTTCAACTGGGAAGTTCCAATCTTCTATTTCAGGAATTCCAGGAAGACTGTCCTCCACTGAAAAATCAGGTAGATCCTTTTCCCAAAGCGTGTTCTTTGATGATGAACCAGGTCTTGACTTCTTGTCAGTTCTCTCAGGATCTTTGGATTGCCCAAAGTCATTAGAATGAATGATTCCAGATGGTTTGCGAGGTGGATCAGAGAATTCAGTTACAGGGTCAAAATGAAGTATCTCATGATCCCTAGATGACCAAGAATCATCAACTTGGAAATCCCCTGAAGGCTTGGGCTGCGCATCAGCAAAAGGAACAACATGGACCAAGTCGTCCATATCTATTTCATCTTTCCCAGTAACGTACTGTTTCCTTTTCGAACCAGAATGAACACTGAAATGGTGTGTGTCTGAGTCAGGTCCAGAAGATACCGAAGAAGAGCTGTCTGTCATTACAGATTTGGAGTCCTCCCTCGCACCATATCTGCATAATGAGGTAAATAGATCCACACTCTCTTCAGGTACATGATACTTTTGCAGCCTTTGAACCTTGGTACTCTGTGGGAGTTTCATGAATTCGTAAAGTGATGCAGCAGATGACAGGATTGCTTGAGCTGTAAGTGGATTCACGGAAGGAAATTTGGTGAGAAATGATTCTGCAAGAGATTCTGACTCGGGCATTTTGACATGGACTTCGGACAGCTTAACAGAAGATTTGATACACCTCAATATAATCTCATCAGTTATATCAGCTGAGGATGAACAAAAGATCTGTAAACCGATTCCCAGGCTACCAGCTGCTGCATACAGTTCATCAGAAGAGTCCATTATTGTAGCCAAGCAGGCAGGTTCACCCTCAAAAACCTATAGGAAATATAACAATCATTCTTCAAGAATGCTATGGACTCACTCTCCAGTTTAGAAGAAACTATCGCAGAAACATCTAGTAAGTTTGATTTCATCAATTTTAGGGAAAAATTAGTAGATGATTTTCAGAGTGCAATAAATTCCAGATATAGAGTGCAATGTTCCCTCAAAAAATTGGTAGGAAGCGAAGTTCAGTGGATTTACCATAATGCAGCTGCTGAAACAGAAGCTCAGTGACGTCAAAACATTGGTTGCGATATCCCCAATCCATGAAAGTGAGCTTGAGGAAGCATCAATAGTTGCAGCCGATTTCTTACTAACACTTTGACAATCATACCAGAGTAGGCAAATTGCAGGACTTAGCATCAGGTCCACTGGTAGATCTGAATCGCGCTCCACGACTTGCACTCCTTTTTCCATTGCCAAAACCTTCTGGTATGTTCTTCTTCTGGATATGATCATCTCCTTGTCAACATTTTTTGTGTTCACAACAATTGCAGCTCTTTGGTCAGATTGAAGTCTATGTTCATTTATCTCACTTTTTCTCCCAGATTCTTGAGGCATGGAGACAAATTCAGATTCCTTAGTAGTTTCTGAAGATCCTTCATAACACACACTTTCAAGTGGAACAAAGTTCAACACTTCTTCCAACCACCCAGTTTTCGTCTCAAGTTCATCTCCCTACAAAAGAGACGTTAGAGTTCAGACAAAGGTTCTTGTACACCAACGAATATTTTGGAACATGTAGATGTAAACACAGAGATCAACAACATGCATGTATTGACGAATCTTGAATACAAGTGATGAGACAAAACAATTATAGGTCCAAGTATGTACTAGTATTAAACTTGTATGATTTTCAGACTCAAAAAATCAATCAAGATCATGTGCTCAGGAAACATTATTTTGATATAGATTTCTCCTTTTCTCTGGATTAGATCCCTTCACACACAGACTCTTTCACCATATTATTCAATCTACAGATATAAACTTTATTGTCAGAAAAGGTTGAAAGTTGACCGGCTCACCTTTATCATTTTAAGACTATAAGGTACTGTAACACCTGTGGAGAGTTGCCCACATGCACTGGACATATCCAGCTCCACTTTTATGAAATGGAAGCAAGGAAAGCGATCCAACTTCAAAGGAGAAGAAAATCTGGGCGAGACATTTGGACCTCCATATTCTATAATGAGCGTGAAATTCTCCAGATGAAAAGATGGAGAAATGTGCCTAGAATAAAAGAAAAGCAAGAACTAGTTAGCTAGCTTAACTACATTTCAAAAGAACAACTGGAGATGTTGAACAAGAAGGTCCGTTTCTTAGCATGCAAAGACCCAAAGACAAAAAAAAAGAATGTAGCAATTTCACGACCAGCTGTCATAAAAAACAGAGATAGGAACAATATTTAGTGGTGTCTCTTACAATCACCATGCTAAAAGACCCGTTATCCATCAATTCCTTGGTTCCCTTTCCAGTTCTCATAAAAATCAAATTTGAAAAGCTATGATCATTGATAATGAGGATACTACTATAGCAAGAAATAATACTTACTCGTAAGAAATGATTAGACAATCTGAAATTTGCAGGAAACCATGTTCTGTGGCTTCACTAACATTTGATTGATTTCCACTTGGGGAGGGACAGTTAAGCTCATTGTAAGATAACTCCATCGACATCAATAGCCTCTTCAGAGAAGACCAAAAAACTTTCTCAGCCAAAAGTAATGCTTTAGAATTCCCCCGGGAAAATTTTGACTGTAAAATCCCCTGGATAACAGCTAGGGATGGATGCGATCTTGTGATGTCTCTCTCAACTGCCTTGTGTTCCGTTTCAACTGATGAGTAGAGGGTGTGTAATCCTATCTTCATGGGATTTGAGCTCCGACATAACTTACTAAGATAGACATATGCCACATGGATACCAAAGAAACACATATACCATGTCATCTGCTTAATTGCTAGCAGCAATGCAAACGTGAAAGTCTTATCATCCGCCAACTGTGTTTTGTGGACATTTGCCTTTCTAATGCAGTCAATAAGCATTCCTTTAGAGATGCTGAGTAACTTAAGTTTATCTTCTGATAATGATGAAACCAACTCTGACTCATCCTTCACAAGAGTTATATAGCTCTTCTCAAAGTCCTGAACAAGGGACAGAATATTTTCTGAAGGATGCACACTGTGAAGTATCATATCCTCTGTCTTCAGGTTTGGGTGCATGCCACCAGGTATACATGAAGCCTTCGGGGAAACAGACATAATTTTATGGTTGGCAGTCTTAGCAGCTTCGACTCTAGACCCCAGATTCTCTTCAATCGCAGCCTTCTGAGGATCCATGAAAAAGGTCAAGTCATCAAAAGCAGACATTGATTTGAACAACAGTGTAGCCTTCTTAGCATTATCATCTCTTCCACAATCCCCGGCTCCTGTTTTTGGACAAGGGTTGTCCAATAACCCATGGGAAGTATCAACAGAAGGATGCTCATCAAGGGTAGATATGCCGTAGAAAGGTTCAGTGCATCTCTCTACAAGTGGCTCGCAGAAAGCATCTTCAGAGAAAATGAAATCATAAACCCATTTGTCTCCTTCTGATGTTTCCCACTTATAATCAACGTTGCATTTAACTATTTCTTCAAACGGATAATCACTAAAAGGGGCTTCATGGTTGTGCTTTCTTTCCTCAAGAAGGTTCCAGGGCAAGTATATGTCATCTGATGCAGACAAGGATTGAGGCTTGATCTGTGACAAAACATCCTCATAAATGAGATCGAGAGATCTTGTCATCTCATCATCATATAAAAGAGGAGTAGGCAGAGACTTGAAAGCATCATCTGTGAAGGCAAGTTCAAAACTGACAACTAATTCATCGAAATTCTTGAAATTCATCTTTTCGCTGAACATCCCGTTACATATTGCTGGTTCAATGGCTTTTTGAAGACAAAGGAAGAAGATATCAAAAATATCAGATATCTCCACATCCAGAATCTGAAATTCCTCAAAAGTAACAGGGGCCGTGGTAAAGTCATAATCAACAGCCACCTTTCCCTGTTCAAACTGAAAGTTTCCCTCAGCATATGATATTTCCAGGATAGTCATTATATCCATTTCAGAAAATGCACCC
The DNA here is from genome assembly GCA_964056655.1 of Arabis hirsuta. Taxonomy (NCBI): domain Eukaryota; kingdom Viridiplantae; phylum Streptophyta; class Magnoliopsida; order Brassicales; family Brassicaceae; genus Arabis; species Arabis hirsuta. The sequence goes on from OZ053299.1 coordinate 30,155,001, forward strand.
TCTGGTACCATATCAGATTGGCCACTCTTGTTCGAATAGCAATCCGTTGAGAGGATATCCAATAAATCATAATCCTTAGAGCCTATAAGCTCCTTAGAATTGATAATGAGAGAACTCTCTGCATTCTTGTCTTGGGGTTCAATTGTTTCAAGAACAGTAAATACTTTATCAAGCATAGGTAAGCTTGATAGCCCGCTCAAGTTTACTTCATCCACTTCTAGAAGGGGAAATCTGGCATCTTTGCACGATGGTTGATTGTTGCCAGAGCATTCATTTTCTGCTACCAAAGTATTGTTCTCAGTGAAGTAATCAGAAGAAATATAATCAACAGAATAAATCTTTTGTTGGATGTCATTTGAGTTCTGTAGGATAATATCCGACTCGTTAAATTTAACCTGCCATAAGAATACCAGCTAAAATCAGATGATGACTGGAGATGAAAATTCAGAATCAGCTTAACATGGACAGAAAGTTGAGATGAGGTGTTTCATGCTGCCAACAGAATTTTCCATAAAAATGTTTCATCAAAAGGCATTTGATCATTGGAAAGTAGAATCGGAACATGATAACCATTTCTACCATTGTACAGCAAAAGCAAAACCGCTGAGATGTGTGAGAACTTTACAATTGGACTTTTACTGAAACCAACATAGGGGTTTACCTGCTCATTTTCGATCTCTAGAACTTCAGAGAAACATTGGAGATCCTCCCTCTTTGATGAGAGCATATTTTCCTGCATATTAGAAGATCCTTTTATCTTTTAACGAAAAATAAAATGTTGAAAGTTTGATTAGTACATGTTAAAATCGAATGAGCAAACTACCATTTTGAAATCCAACTCCGGAATCTCCAACTGGATAATGTTAAAATTAAGGGTAGCTTTCTCCTCAATGACATCACAGCCATTCTTCTGCAATAGATCAGAACTTAGGCTATTCAAAATCCAGTCAGACTCCCATAAGGTAGCAGAATTTTCACCTCAGATATGAATGTGAGACCGAAGAAACAATCATCAGTACAGAGTAATGAGGCCACACTACTGCATATGGAAATTGAGCAAACAATCCATGAATTTAGGAAAATCTAAAACTATTCTCACTATAAGAAACTAAGAAACAGTCATATACACAGAGAGATTCAACAGAAAATGTGCAGTTCATATCATGATTCTACATCATAACAAAACAAAAGAAGAAGGCACCAATCAGAGAAACATCAAACTACAAACTCTCCAGGAATTCAAAATTTCACCACCAGAAACTGAGAATCTCCCAATCCAAGGAATTTTACCTCGTCTGAGAAATAGCCTCCGAGGGAAGAGTCATCGATATCAAAAACTCCATAGTCCACAGTGACGTGATCGGGAACCACGTCGGAAAGGAACTTCGATAGAGCAGCGTCGATAGGCAAATTTGCGATCGGGATACAGAAATCTTCGACAGATTCAAATCGAAGACGGTCATTTTCACCGTCGCAGACGACAGGAGCCGGGAAAGTATCAGGAACCGGAAGATTGAGAAAGCCTAGGGTTTCATATACCAGAGAAGACGAAGAAGAGAAATAATCTGTGTTGAGAAATCGACTTCGCATCGTTATTTTCCAGATTCGCCTTGGGTGTGAGACTGTGACTAAATGAAGAAGAAGAAGAAGAAGAAGAAGAAGAAGAAGAAGAGAACGAATTTGAAGTTGGCGCTATAATTCTTCGCCGATTGATTGATTTTTTAAGAAATTAAAAAAATATCTTCTTCCTCGATTCCGAGAGGGAGAGAGAGAGACCGAAGCAACGCTCGCCACATGTCGTCTTTCGCTCTCGAATGAGGACGATTTGTCGTTTTTTATTTTTAAAAACGGCACGCAAGGAGAATTCAAATTATTTTGAGAATTTTGACCGACACGCCGTCTTTAGATTACGAACGAGAACGGCCTGCCGTTTTATATATTTAAACAGGACACAGCGCTTATGTACAGCAAACCACATGGGCCAATAAACGTGGACCGACTTTGAATAGAAGGCTTCTTTTCAAGATCGGATAGAGATCAATCATGCATACATAGCCACGTAGAGAGCAAAACTCTGAGACGTGGCAGGACGAAACGGACGCATCGCACGTGTCAGTATCCTACAGAAGTAAAGAGCCATAAGCCAAAGATAGATGGTTCGGCCATATGTCATCGTTTTCTCTCAGTCTCTCTATTAAACCACCCCTCATGCCTTCTCTGACAAGTACCAAAAAGAAAAACAGAACACAGAAACAAAAACAGAGAGAGTTTTGTTGATTGATTGATTCCCTTGGAAAAGAGAAAACCCAGCTTTGGAAAATGGATATGCAGTCGCAGATGACACGTCCTTACGGTCATGATCAAGCAGAGGACCCAATCAGAATTCACCATCCAGGTAGATTCTAATTTCGAAAACTTTGGTTTTGGTGACATTCTGCTTAATTTGCCTGATTCGTTGCAGAGGAAGAAGAGCATCAAGAGAAGGGAGCATCTAAAGTGTTGAAGAAAGTGAAGGAAAAAGCTAAGAAGATCAAGAACAGTCTCACTAAACATGGTCATGGTCATGAGCACGATCACGATGTGGAAGAAGACGACGACGAATACGACGAGCAAGAACCAGAAGTGCACGGAGCACCAGGTTTGTCCCTTTCCTTCAAAATTAAAAACAAAACAAGCGGTTATGTTTTCATGACATTAACGGTTTGTCGGTTGTTTTAATGGATATGTACAGTGTATGAATCCTCCGCCGTGAGAGGCGGTGTAACTGGTCAACCTCTGAGTCATCCCGGAGAAGCTAAAGTTCCGGCACCGGAGGAGATCATTCCTCCAGGAACAAAGGTTTTTCCTGTCGTATGTTCCGATTACACCAGACCCCCTGTTGAACCTGAACCGTTACGACAAGCCTATTACGGACATGAGGCACCGTCGTCTCATCATCTGGCTGATATGTCGGAGAGAGAAGAGACCAGAGAGGCTCATCACATGCCAATGAACAGTCCTGCCTCTCTTCTCTCTGCAACAGAGGATGTGACGAGGACGTTTGCTCCTGGTGAAGATGATGAGAACCTAGGTGGTCAACGGAAAGTCAACGTTGAGAGGCCTAAAGGATTAGAGGAAGATCCTGCTGGTCCAGGAGGAGGGTCGGATTATCTTAGTGGTGTGTCTAATTATCAATCAAAGGTCACCGATCCCACTAAAGAAGGTAATAAATTTAGCCCAGATTTTGGGAATTTCGGATGGGGTTTATGAATCTCTCTCTTGTGTTGTAATCTAGGAAGTGGAGAAGCTGGTGTACCAGGGATTGTTGAGTCTCTTGGTAGGATGAAAGTGACTGATGAGTCTCCTCGTCGGAAATCAGGACGAGATTTCGAAAGGGAATTGCCGACGAGAAGCCATGAATTTGGCCTGAAGGACGAATCTGGAATCGGCAAGGATTCGCCGGCGGGATTTGGAGGTGAAGCAGGAGCTGGATTAGGGAAAGATAAAGATTTTCTGACGGGAAGCCATGAATTTGATCAGAAGACTGAAACTGGAGTAAACAAGAATTCGCCGACGGTATTAGAAAGCGGATCAATCGCTGGGCTTGGGGAAGATTTTCCGGTGAGAAGTGACGAATTAGGTCTGAAGACCGGCGATGAATCAGAGTCTGGGCTGGAGAAAAATGTTCCGTCGAAAAGTGAAGATGTGAAAGTATCGACTGGGTTGGGAAGAGACTTACCGACGACGACTCATGATCAGTTCTCACCAGAACTTTCTCGTCCCAAAGAGAGAGATGATTCCGACTCTAAGCTTGAGGAGAGACAGGAGGCAAAACCTAGCACCTACACGGAGAAAATCGCTTCTGCCACTTCGGTTATAACAGACAAAGCTATAGCGGCGAAAAACGCCGTCGCTTCAAAGCTAGGTTACTCCGGGGAGACCACCGGCGCCGGAGGAGGTGGGCAACAGGAAAGTTTCGTGGGAGAAGAGACTCCGAGATCTGCCACGGGATATGGGCAGAAAGTGGCGGGAACTGTCGCCGGAACGTTGACTCCGGTCTACGAAAAGGTTAAAGAAACTGGATCAAACGTGATGACGAAATTGCCCCTCTCGGGTGGTGGACGTGGAGCAGAGACGCAGCAAGGGGAAGACAAAGGTGTGTCGACTAGAGATTATCTGGCGGAGAAACTGAGACCTGGAGAAGAAGACAAAGCTTTGTCTGAGGTGATCTCTGAGAAACTCCATCTCGGAGGGGGAGGAGAGAAGAAGACAACGATAACAAAGGAAGTGGAAGTGACGGTGGAGAAGATCCCCTCCGACCAGATATTAGAGGAGAGAGAACACGGTGAGGTGATTGCAGAGGAAGGAAAGGGAGGAGGAATGGTGGGGAAGCTTAAAGGAGCGGTTACTTCTTGGCTCGGTGGTACAAAGGAGGAGGAGCTGAAACCGAAGTCCTCGGGTTCTGTTGGTGGTGAAGAGTCTTCACAGTCACTTGGTTCCACCGTTGGTAAAACTCATTTGTCCTTTCTTATGCGTTTAATTGAGATTCTGAAAGTGATTTTGAAATTTCTGTTTTTTTGTTCATGTTTTTGTTGCAATTCTTAGGGACGAAGGGGTTTTCGGATTCCGGTGGAGCTGTGTCCACGCAAAGGGGACTTCAAGAATCTGGGAACTGAGTTTTTTTTTGGGTTTTGCTTTTGTGTGTTTCTTTTTAAGTATGTTGTTGTTGATCTGTTTGTGATGTATATGTGATGTAATCTTTGTTTGTGTTAAAAAAACAAAAAAAGAAGTTTGAAAGCAGAGGAGAACGAATTTTTAAAAATCGGCGCTTTAATTTTCTGATTGATTTTCAAGAAATTGAAAGATTTAATAGGAGATAGAATCACAAGCCGAATCAAATCCAACTCCATAAATCTTATTGGTTTGTTTGATGAGATGAGAAATTCTATTTTTGAAATTTTATTTTTTTAAAAATGTTATTTTTTAAAATTATTTATTTATTATATTATTGAAATTATTTATTTATGTTTGAATTAATTCTGTTGTATTAAAATACTGTTTAGAATTTTAAAATTTTGACTAATTTATCATATTTTTATAAATAAACAATCCATTGTTATATTTTTTCAAAATAGTACACTAAAAATGGCATTTTACAATGGATAATTAACTTAAATAGCACATAAATTAGATAATATTACTAGAAATATATAAAAAAAAATTATTACTGATTTATTTTAAATGTCCAGCGTGCCCTTGTAATTACGTTCTGACAAAAAACTTAATTACAATAATGCCATTAATTTTGAATGTCACGTCAGATAAAATCCGGTGTCACATAGGAAATTGCTTACGTGTATTAATGAACTCAGCCGTAAAGCATTACGGTGGTATTGACGGCTGAGTTATATATATGATGTGGCTGATTTAAAAAAATTGGCTGATTTACATATACAAATAAGCCAAACGATACGGCTGAGTTACAAAACGTGGCTGATTTAAGATCTTCTGGCTGACTTAAGATTTATGTGATAGCTGAATTTACAAAAATCTGCCTGATTTATGAGCTAATGGCTGACTTACATACATATATGACGGTTGATTTGTACATCGACTGGTTGAGATATGTTTCTCACGATGATGGAATGATCATCGACTGGCTGTGTTACTAAATGGACGGCTTACCTATGAAAGGTAGTTACGGCTGATTTAAGTATAATTAGCGTAAATCAGCCGTGTTTAGCTTGATTAATAGTAAACTCAGCCTTATTACGTCTGATTTATTAGCGAAAGATTAATTACTACAATAGCATTCATTTTATGGCTGATTTATTTGATGATACAGCTGACATAATATTTTCCAGCTGATTTACGCCCTTTTTTAGCCTCTTTTCGAACCCGATTTTTGTTGTTTTTATTACTGAAATAGTATTCACGTTGCAACTAACTTACATTTGCATTTGATGACTGATTTAGTTAGGTTGATTTACGTTTTCGTTTTGTGGCTCACTTGCCATATAAGCAAAAAATTAATGACATCAAATCCGATTTTCCATGTCATCAGCTCCTATTTTCCATGTCATTTTCCATGTCATTGTTAGAGTTTTATGTTGTGACGCCGTGTGTTCTTCTTCTTTATCTATTTACCTTCTTTATCATCTGATACCCAGAAACTTAATCGTCATCCTCTTCATCTATTTTTCTTCCTCATTATTTTTTTTTATTGATCTTTGTTCGAGATCTTATAGATCCCGTAATTATTGTTTCCGGTAATTGGGTCAAGAAAAACATATATGTATTCAACGCCGACGATAGAGGGTGTAGAGTTCTGTATTTAAATGATGAAACAACACACGACGAACTTGCGAAGTCGGTACTCGATGATTACAGATTGAACGAGTCGAGCCATCAGATTCAGTTGAGCTACATGTTCTCGAATAAAACTTTGAAAACAATGGCGCACGATACTCCACCAGTTTACGTCTCTAATACTCGACAGTTGATAGGTTTTATAAGCCTAAGGAAATTTGAACAGCTACGTCTCTGTTTAGAGATTACGGAGAAAAAAGAGAGCAAAATTAGTCGGAATGACGAAGTGAGAGAGAAGAAGAAAAGGTTATTCAGTTATGGCTCAAAAGTAGAATCTACATACGAAGATTACGGTGGTTTCAGTAATGATAATTGTCCTAGTGTTGAAACAAAATACTAAGATAAACGCGACGATGAAGACAAGGATTGCGCAAGTAAAATGGAAGGTGAAGAATACGAAGTAGGCGGAAAAGACGAAGTAGGCGAACAAGACGAAGAAGATGATGAATTTGAAAGCCGATTTGATATGTTCGACGACTCGGATGGTGCTTCATCTGAAGATGATAACTTCAGTTCATACGGTGAGTCTCCAACACAAGACGAAGATTCACCGACGCTACCGCCTAAGAAGAGAGTTCAGAACATGTTAGTGAGCAGATCGGAAAGGAATCCAAAGGTTCTAAGGTTGGAGATGTCTTCGCTAAACCTCGCGGTAGGGCAACGATATGAGAGTAAAGCCGATTTGGAGAAACGACTGAAACTTCTTATGGTGAGAGATCAATTTGATTTTGATGTAGACGTATCCAATTCGGAAACACTCATTGTTAAGTGTTGGGTTGATGGATGTCTCTGGAGAGTTCGTGCTTCTACACAAGGGAAATTACCGGCATTTTATGTTCGTATTTACAATTCGGAGCATACATCTCGACAATCAACACCATATATTTTAGGACAGTTGTACATGGATTATCTCGGCGACGTTGGTTCGTCAGTTCGAGCTAAGAGTGTCGGAATAACTATCAATAAGCATTTTGGTGTAAAGGTAATTACTAGTACGTTGCAGCTGACTTATTTGTATAGTACATCTGATTTTTAGTACGTTTTGGCTAACTTATTTGTATATTACAGTTGATTTATTAGTACGTTGCGACTGACTTCTATTTCAGCTGATTTATTGGTACGTTGTGGCTGACTTATTTGTTTATTATAGCTGATTTACTTGTGCTTTACGTTTTCCGTGTGGACAGATGGATTATTGGAAATCACGTAGGACACTAAAATTTGCAAGGGAAATCGATATGGGAACTCTTGAGAGTGGGTTTAAAGACTTGCCTCCTTACATATATATGATAAGAAGGGCAAATCCGGGTACGGTTCCGCGTCTTCAAATTGATGAGTTTGGAAGATTCATGTATGTGTTCCTTGCGTTTGGTGCGAGCATAAATGGGTTTCTTTTCATGCGCAAAGTTGTCATTGTCGACGGTACATTTCTTAATGGTAAATACAAAGGGACACTTCTCACAGCACTAGCTGAGGATGGTAACTTTCAGATTTTTCCAATAGCCTTCGGTGTGGTTGACACTGAAAATGATGATTCATGGCACTGGTTTTTTACGCAACTAAAATTTTTTATTCCTGACGATGAGGGTCTTGCGATTATCTCGGAAAAACATAATTCAATAGGAAAAACAATTGGAAATGTGTTTCCGTTGGCTTCTCTTGGAATTTGCACTAACCATTTATATAAGAACATTTTGCAACGGTACAAAGGAAAAGATGTCTTTCGTCTGGTGAAGAAAGCGGCAAAATGTTTTAGGGTTTCTGACTTTACTACGATGTTCGAGGAGATTGAAGCGATTAATCTTGAACTTCATGACTACCTCCAAAGAGCTGATGTCCGACTGTGGGCGCGTGTTCATTTCCCGGGCCAAAGGTACAATTTGATGACTACGAACATAGCGAAATCAATGAACAGAGCATTGTCTTCACATTGTTCGACTATTAGAATCGATACGGGTTATGATGACCAGATAGTTTGAAGAATGGAGAGAGCAAGCGAAATCGTAGCTAACCACGCTTTTGCGTGGTGTCGAGAAACTACTACATGTAAATCAGCCATTGCAGTTCATAAGTCATTCGTTATTGTTCCATAACACAGCCTTTATGATAAACCAGCCGTAATGTTTTTTAATTTTTTATGTATTATAAATAGGGTTGTGTCATTGCCGCCAGACTTATGACGGTACAAATGATTGATCCTTATCACACGGAAGTTACATATGGATCGTCTTTGCATATTGTGAATTTGGAAACGAGAAAATGCACATGTCGGCGTTTCGAACACGAGAAATTACAATGCGTGCATGCAATTGTAGCTGCCGAGGACAGAAAAATTTGTCGTATATCCTTGTGTAGTCCTTACTATAACAGCAGTTATTTGGTAAACGCATACGCTAAGTCGATCATGCTGATAGATTCAACGCTCCAAGTTCCAAATAACGTTGCTAACCAACCGTGCTTGCCCCCGCTTGTTCGTCAACAACCAGGTTGACCTAAGAAAAGTAGGATGAAATCTGTTTTAGAAGTTGCCTTTGAGAACAAACATCCTAGGAAACGACACACATGTTCTCGTTGTAAACAGTCTGAGCATAATGCAAAAACTTGTCCGATTTAAAAGTGTTGTTTGGATATGTATGGATTTGTGTTTTTGTTAATGTGATAAATCAGCCGTAAAGATTGAATTATTGTCAATAAACGACTGACTTATGATTACAATACAGCAGATTGTCAATAAACGACTGTGTTATGATTACAATACGGCTAATTGTCAATAAACGACAATGAGATTGGGTTAGATGAGGAAGACATTTTCTTTCGAAACTTTAGAAGAAGAAGATGGTAACTCGTCCAAACGCGTAATATTTTAAAAACAAATCATAATATTTTAAAACAAATAATATTTAAAAAAGATTCGAGTTCCCAAAAGATTAATCATTACTCCTAGTATAGGGAGCCATATAACTGTCAGTATAGTGTCTCGAGAGTACGAAACATCGCGAGATAAAATTAAATAAATAATGTTTTTTTTCCGCCGAAATACGAAACGTCGCGAGATAAATTACATGTTGCGGCTGACTTATATGCACTTAACGTCGCGAGATAAAATTGAATAAATTATATTTTTTTCCCGCCAAAATACGAAACGTCGAGAGATAAATTACACGTTGCGGCTGACTTATATGCACGAAACGTTGCGAGATAAATTACACGTTGCGGCTGACTTATATTCACTTAACATCGCGAGATAAAATTGAAATAAATTATGTTTTTTTTTCCCGGCCAAATACGAAACGTCGAGAGATAAATTACACGTTGCGACTGACTTATATGCACGAAACGTCGCGAGATAAATTACACATTGTGGCTAACTTATATGCACTTAAGGTCGCGAGATAAAATTGGATAAATTGTGTTTTTTTTTTCCCGTCCAAATACGAAACGTCGAGAGATAAATTACACGTTTTGGGTGACTTATATGTACCAAATGGCTGACTTATGGCATGGTTTGGGAAAGTCATAAATTTGGGTTTAGGGTTTATGTATCGAGTTCTTTAGAGTGACCACTCGCAAATTCAAAAAGAACATATATCTTAACATTTAGATACCATTCAGATTGTCTAGGTTTAGATTATAAGAGCTTCAACGTAACTTTATAAAGTACGGAGTTATATACACATGATGTTATGGTATGTTTAGATAGTTGAAAGAGAATATATACCTCAACATTATTTATCTCACCAATTAGATACCATTCATATTGTATAGGTTTAAAAACTGAGTTATATACACACGATGTTAGGGTATGTTTAGATAGTTGTAAAAGAACCTATACCTCAACATTATTTATCTCGATTTTAGGGTATGTTTGAGGTTTGGCTGAGTTATATACACGACAGGGCTGCGGTATGTTTTAGTTAGGGCTGATTTGTGTTTTTGTTACAGCGATAAATCAGCCGTAAAGTAAGATTGAATTATTGTCAATAAACGACTGACTTATTATTACAATACAACTGATTGTCAATAAACGACTGAGTTATAATTATAATACGGCTGAGTTATGTAGACTTCTCGAGTAGTCTATGACACTTTTAATATTTAAATATGGCAAATTGTGGTACTTAATCTATAAGGTTATAAGATTATTTGCTGTGAAACTTGAGATTGGTAAAGATGATTTGGCAAATTGTATTTCAATTTCAAGATGATTTGCTACAAACAAGATATAAGTTCATTAAAACAAGCCATAGTTATTATAGAGCTAGAGAGAGAAAACTAGCTAGTCATCAGATCCATACTACATAGATTATGAGTTCACTAAAACAAGCCATATTTATTAAACAATTTGGGTGGAAACTAGAGGCATCATGCCTTGATCTTGGAGAAGATATTCAGCATAGGAGGAGATGCTTTGTCTTCCCAAACAAACTCCAGCACAAAAGATTCGTACGCCTTAACGCCAATAGCCTTGAAGAATTCTCTAACCCCTGAACCAAAGCGCAACCTCATATGTATGTCTGCCACGCATAGATACACTGTCCACTCTACTCCATGCTTGTCCAAAAGAGTTATCTCCTTCCCTCCTGTTTTTCCATCTGGTGAGCCCTAGTGAAGCTCACTGGAATATGCTGCATAAGAAAGAGACAATAAGCTCTTGACAAATCATCAATAACGAAAAAAATAAGGGAACAAAACTCCTTCAAGAGAGTTTACTTAAACTTACAAGTCTAGAATCTTTGAGACTAGCTGGTGTGAAAGTTAGTGTCACAAATCGGTTTTCACTTAGTGTAGATGACACTTTACTTTGACTAGTCTCACCGGTTTTTCTCTTCTTCTCTTTGCTGCTATGTTTTGTGGAGATGTTGTCTTCCTCCTTCCCCTCCACATCATCATCATCATCGATGTTGTTGCTAGACTGTACATATTGAATCTCACAGCAACTAGGTCCAAGACCAGTGACGTGGAACAAAAAATCCCCTTCGTGTCTGAAAATGATGAAGTCTCCGACTCGGAAATCTTGAGCAACTGCGAACTCTTTCCATCCAAAGGTGAGTCTCCGACCTTCCATCTTAACTTTCCATATTTTCTCACACGCGTTCGACTTAAGCTCCATCATATTTCTTTCGTTTCTTCCTTCTATGTATTTCGAGAAAAACTTCACCGGAATGCTCTGCAACAAACACAAACCGTAAAAAAGAAGAAACACATTGAGATATATATATATATATATATAGAGAGAGAGAGACATTGAGATATATATAGAGAGAGAGAGAGGGGGAGGGAAGAAGGAAGAGGAAGTCGAAGAGACTTACATGGATCTTCTTTCGTGAAGTCAGCAGAGGAAGAATCCGGTGAATGATTTGGGGATCGTGATGGAGAGGTCGTGATAGGTGATGGGTGGAGATCAGAAGTTTTGGTTTCGCAAGACAGGAGAAAGAGAGGAGCCGCGTTGTTTCACAACCTAGGGTTTAGAGACAAAAGCAAAAGGTGGAAATTTTACATGTTTAGATTTTATGGGTCATTTTTTGTAACTTTGCCTTTTAAAAACAAATCATAATATTCTAAATCAAATGATATTTAAAAAAGATTAGAGTTCCCAAAAAATTAATCATTACTCCTAGTATAGGGAGCCATATAACTGTCAATATAGCGTGTCGAGAGTACCAAACACGTGCGTAATACGATTACGTACATACTACACGGCTGACTTATTTTAAATACACGGCTAAACTTATAGAAACTACACGTCTGACTTATATTTTAAACACGGCTGACTTATCTCATGCGTGTCAAAAGTGAAGTCATAAACGGCGTTTAGGCTGAATTATGTTAAAGGTTAGGCTGAGTTATAAACGAAGTTTAGGCTGAGTTATGTTAAAAGTTAGGCTGAGTAATAAACGAAGTTTAGGCTGAGTTATGTCAAAGGTTAGGCTGAGTCATAAACGAAGTTTAGGCTGAGTTATGATAAAAGAAACAAATTCTGCATTAGAGTACTAAAAATACATAAACATTAGAGTACTAAAACATAAGCATTACATAAACATAAGCAATAGATAAACATTTACTCAGCCATATATTTTGCATCAAGTTTCAGCCAATCAATTTCTGGAATTTCGACTTTGGCCATCTTTTCTTCGGCTTCAACGAGTTCTGCTGCAAGTTTGTCCAACTTAGCAAAGAAGTCAATTTTTTCCTTCCCGATAAATTCTTCAAGCAAATCCATTTTCGCAGAATTAGGTTTCACTTCCACCAAATCATCATGCAATTCAGCTTTTGATTTCATATGTTCCTTGAGTGAGAGGAGCAACGACTTGTAATGCTCCTCGGTTTCCCTTCTGGCCTTTTTAACATCATTTGGTCCATGGTCATCTTCCATTGGACGCTTCATCATCTTATTTGATTATGCCATTGATGCTGCATGTATATCGAAAATAGGATGTTAATATATAATGTAAACATATTAACAAATCAAGTTGCAAAAACGTGAATTACATATACTAGGAGAACAAGGAAAAACTAATTTGTATTTAATATTGCAAAAGGATAAAACAAGTTCAAAGTTAATAAAAACGAATGTTCGGTTACTTAGTGTTCACTTGGTATTTATAGAAAAAAACGAAAATATATATTAGAAACTGTTCGGTACTGAGTAGTTACCAAAAATAAAATTAAAAACTGTTCGGTTACTGAGTGTTTAGTTTAGGCTGAGTTATGATTGAGTTATAAGTGACATAAACGTGTTTAAGGCTGACCAAAATATTAGAGTTCCTAAAAGTTCAATCATAACTCCTAGTTCCCAAAAGATTAATCATTACACCTAATATAGGAAGCCATATAACTCGTCAGTTTAGCGTCTCGAGAGTATTAATATTGAAATTAATACTCTCGAGACGCCATAATATTCAATATGATTACGTACATATATTCAGACACCATAATAAATCATATATTTTCTATTATTTTAATTTAAAAATGTGTAATTTATAGGTGCTACACGGCGGACTTATAATATATTTAATACACGGCTGACTTATCTAATGCGTGTCAAAAGTGAAGTCATGAATGAAGTTTCGGCTAAGTTATATCAAATGTTAGGCTGAGTTATTACGAAGAATTTATATTCAAACGAAGGTTGCTTTAATTGATAAGCATTAGAGTACTAAAAATACATAAACATAAAACTAATAAAACATAAGCATTAGATAAACATAAGCATTAGATAAACATATATCCCTGAAACTTCATCCAATCAAGTTCTTGAACGCTGGCGTTGAACATCTTTTCTTCGGCTTCAACGAGTTATGCTGCAAGTTTGTCCAACTCAGCAAAGAAGTCAACATTTTCCTTCCCGATAAATTCTTCAAGCAAATCCATTTTCGCAGAAATAGATTTCACTTCCACCAAAGCATCATGCAATTCAGCTTTTGATTTCATCTGTTCCTTGAGCGAGAGGATCAACGTCTTGTAATGGTCCTCGGTTTCCCTTCTGGCCTTTTTAACAGCATTTGGTCCATGGTCATCCTCCATTGGATGCTTCATCATCTTCTTCGATTCTGCCATTGATGCTGCATGTATATCGAAAATAGGATGTTAATATATAATGTAAATATATAAACAAATCAAGTTGCAAAAACGTGAGTTACATATACTTGGAAAACAAGGAAAAATTAACTTGTATTTGAGATTGCAAAAGGATAAAACAAGTTCAAAGTTAATAAAAACGAATGTTTGGTTACTGAGTGTTCACTTGGTATTTATAGAAAAAAACTAAACTGTTCGGTTACTGAAACTGTTCGGTTACTGAGTAGTTGCCAAAAATACTATAAAAAATACATATAACTCGTCAGTTTAGCGTCTCGAGAGTACCAAACGCGTGCGTAATATGATTACGTACATATATTCACACGCCATATTTATTCAATTAAATTGTAAATTTAAAAGAGTGTAATTTGAGGTTAACTTCACGGCTGACCTATAGGTACTACACAGCTGACTTATAGTAAATTCAAATTATCGCGTGCGTAAATTGTCTGACTTACCAGTGACAAAATCGTGGAAAGTCGGAGTTATTGGAAGGATCAAGCTTACTTATATTTAATACACGGCTGACTTATATTTACTGCACGGCTGAATTATATTTAACAGAAGGCTGACTTATCTCATGCGTGTCAAAAGTGAAGTCATAAACGAAGAAACAAAGCATTAGATTACTAAAAATACATAAGTGATCTGAATTACATTATAAAGGAGGAAACAATAGTTTATATTACAACACCCAAAGCCTAGTGTCCGGCCAATATATAATCGGCTTAAAATCACGGTAAAAAGACCTAACTCTTTGATCCAAAAGTAGCGGTCACACAAATTGTTCTCCTTACTGTCTTCAATGTACCAAAGATCCCAATCTCGGTCCATCAATGGAGTACATGTGCAATTATAGAACAAGGTTATTTCCTTTGACATGAACTCATACTTCTTCGTTAGAAACGCATCAGTGTGAGACGTTCCCCAACCCCAGTCTAGAGATCTAACAATATTTTCTATCCTCTGAACAGATTCCCTTGTGAAAAGAGAGAAATACTCCTCAGTATTCCAAAATACCTTGCGTGTCATTGCATATGTGTACAAAGCACGCTCGAATCCTGCATCTGCTGCTCTCTTAATCAAAGCAATTCTTTCATCTTGAAGGTCGAACGTGAAGAACATCTGTACACCCTTTAAGAACAGTGTACTCACATTTCCATTAGCGTAGCAAACTTGCATCACCAAGTTAGATAGATGTATGTACGAAGGGAAGGTAAACACATCTATAGATGCGTACACTCCGGGTCGGTCTGTTAGTTCCTTCATAGACTTGCATGTTGCTCTCAATCTATATAGATCTGCAACGGAGTTAGCGGCCACACGTTTGTCTACTAAGGCTTGGATTTCTTCAGGTAGGGCGGTAAGAGGGAATACTTCCATTACAAAGTAGATATAGTATGGCTGAGTTATGATTTCACTGCAAATTTGAGTAAATTTCTCTAGAGATATAAGGTTAATGAAACACTAAAGAGATGGTATTTATAGATTTAAAACAATTTAATAGCAACTCTTCGGTTACTGAGTAAAGGCTGACTTTCATTAATAGTCACGAAAAACAACTGTTCGGTAACTGAGTAGAAAAACAATTAGGGTTTATGACTGGTTAATGAGTGTTTAAATGGTATTTATAGATTCAAAAAAAAAAAAAATAGCGACTCTTCGGTTACTGAGTAGTTACGAAAAGCAACTCTTCGGTAACTGAGTAGAAAAACAATTGTTCGTATATTTTGAGTAAAGGCTGACTTATGACTGATCAACCAAAAAAGTAAATTTTGATGCGTTTTTGACCGTCAGTTTAGCGTCTCGATATTAACAAAGTATGTCTGATTATGTACATATACACACGCATAATAAATGAAGCCATAGTAAATTCGGACTTGTAAATCAATTAATTCAGACTGATTGTGCAAAGAAGCGGCTGACTTAAGAGTGACGAATTCGTGTTTCGGCTGAGTTATGACTGCTTTGTGCAAAAGAAGCGGCTGACTTATTGGTTTAAATATTCAAAACACAAATAACTCGTCAGCTTAGCTTATCTATACGGCTGATTTATACATTCAAAACACAAAAGATATGGCTGATTTATACATTCAAAACACAAAAGATACGGCTGGTTTAAACATTCAAAACACAAAAAATACGACTGGTTTAAACATTCAAAACACAAATAACTAAAGGGTCTCATAACTAAATTACATTCAAAAACCAAAATTATCAGGGCCAAACTCTTCAAACGTATCGACCAGATTCGTCCAAACTATAGTGTTTATCCAATCTGGCTTCTCGCCACCATGCGCCCATATCCTCCTTAACGTGCGCATTTGAGTTCAAAATAGCGTTCTAGCCACCAGATTAAAATGTGTCCAAATCGTCAAAGTGTGTCTTGGTTCCCATCTGTATTTCCGCTCCAAAAAAAAGAGAAATATTATTGTTGTTGATAAAATGATCGGGAAAGAAATATATTAGTGTTGGCTTACAACGAGTTTAAGAAAACATCGTTCCTTAAAATAATCGGGAATGAAGCGGTAAGTCGGCCACTCATGAACCCAACCTTCTCGAAGAATCTCCGGGATCGCCTTCGAGAGCTCGTGTAAAAATTTAAACCACGTGATGGTTGTTTTAAAAATTCAATAATACCAATACTATGGTTTAGAACGGGGAGGTGATCCCGATCAGCAGAGTATAATATGGCATCGACACTGCGATTAACTTGAAACTACAGTGTAGGACAACCGACATGTCGAAAAAGAATATGAAACATATAGATTTATGAGAAAGGAGAAAACAGTGTTGGATAGAATGTGATGGGAGAGACAAGGTTTACGAGAAGGTAGATATATACAGATATATAGAAATACGAAACATCACGAGGTAAAATTGAATAAATTGTGTTTTTCTTTTGCACGAAATACGAAATGTCGTGAGATAATTTACACGTTGCGGCTGACTTATATGCACTTAACGTCGCGAGATAAAATGGAATAAATTATGTTTTTTTTTTCCCGCCCAAATACGTTTCGGCTGACTTATATGCACCTAATGGCTGACTTATGGCATGGTTTGGGAATGTCATAATTTGGGTTTAGAGTTTATGTATCGAGTTCTTTAGGGAATGTCAACGTAACTTTAGGGAACCTATACCTCAACATTATTTATCTCACCAATTAGATACCATTCATATTGTATAGGTTTAAAGTACTGAGTTATATACACACGATGTTAGGGTATGTTTAGATAGTTGTAAGAGAATTTATACCTCAACATTATTTATCTCACCAATTAGATACCATTCATATTGTATAGGTTTAAAGTACTGAGTTATATACACACGATGTTAGGGTATGTTTAGATAGTTGTAAGAGAACCTATACCTCAACATTATTTAATTTAAGGTATGTTTAGGGTATGCTTAGGGTATGTTTAGGGTATGCTTAGGGTATGTTTAGGGTATGTTTAGGGTATGTTTAGGATATGTTAGGGTATGTTTAGATAGTCTTAATTGAGACTCTATTTAATTTACACTTTTAATAAAAGCTTATCATGCATAAGTCAAATACAATACAATAAACGGGTTCATGTTTTGAACTGCCCAAACATATTAAAATTTCCTTCATAGAGGATCTCTGATGCCATCTTTACCCGTATATCCTGAATATTCGCATCACTTATCCCATCGAAAGTTAGACCAAGCGCTAGACACTCGACAAACTTCAATGCATACACCCCCACAGTCGCCAACTTGGTTGTTTTGTGGGATGTATTTGCCTTTCCTCCTTCGGAACGCAAACTGCTTGAATATAGGTTCTCGGAGATTGGCACGAACTAATTCGTTCATCATTGCAGGGATCATTTGCATAAACGGCCTAAATGCATCTAGGATTTTCTGTTTACTTTCGGGTGTTACCTGTCCAATGATGGGATCGTAAGCATCGATCTTCCCCTTAAGAAGGTCCATGTGAAATGCCACCCAATGATCTCCTCCAGTTTGTAGAACTCCGTACAAGTGATCGACATCTTCTAACCACTTCTTGTTTGTTGGCATGTCTGCGGGAATATTGCCGTTTACTAACGCCTCATACCCAACACCTTTGAACTTAAACATCTTTGGTTTGATCTTGAACTTTGGATAATCAATACACCATCCTGAAGTAAACCAAGCGTCCAAAAATCCAATTCGCTTGGAGTAGAATGGGGAGGGATCTACCTTGGATTTTTTTATGAGGAGTCTCATATACGCAGCAATATGCTGTACAAAGAGAATCAAGTCAGCCCAAAATTAAACTTAACTCAGTCCCATATAATATATAACTTAGACATAAAGCATACTTAAGCCTACATAACTCAGACATATAATAAATAACTCAGACATTAAGTATATTTAACTCAGCCCCAACAGTATACTTACATTATCAAACAGCCATCCATAATTTGGATTTGGCCAATACTTTCTCTCAGTTATGAGAATTCTGTAGAACTCGATATTCTCAGCAGCCTCTGTAAGTGGAACGTCCCTAAAACAATTAAACACAAGTTAATTTAGGCAAATATTGCTAATAGCTGTATTAACACATGCTCTAAAGGGTCATACTTGAATGGCTTTAGGTGATCCAAAAGTTTATCCACCTTAACCGGATTAGAAGGTGAGAGAGGATCATAGATTGGTGGTGAAGGTTCATAATTTTTCCTGATGCATGTCGTTCTATTGTCTCTAATATAAGGAAAAACTCGTGCTTGAGGATCATTTTCTAGCCTCGCTGAAAACCCATCAGGAGATAATTGAACACTTGACTCCCGATAAGCCTTAATTATCTCAGACCTAATCTTTTCCTCTTCTTCCTCATCAGACTCCGGCAAAAGTTCGTTATTTTGCGCGATAATTTGGTCTGTGACATCCTCAATCTCACTGTCGTTTCCAATCTTTTTCTTCTTTGTAAAAGAAATTCTTATTGTATTGTTCGATGCTGGGATAGTCACTTTTGTAGGTTTCGGATCGTCGTTGCCTTTACGATTCCTCGTTGTCCTTCTTACTGGCCCCTGTTGTTTTTTAAAGCAGAGGCCTCCTTCCTCTTTAAAGCAGCGGCCTCCATCCTCTTTAAAGCAGCGGTATCCTTCTGATTTTTAACCTCAGGCTCCTGCTTTTTTGCCTCAGCCAATTTATTTTTCTTAGCAGGAGAAATAGTAACGAAATCAACTGTTTCTTCGTCATTACCAAACTCCTCAGCCAATTTCTTTTGCAAATCAGTGGCCTTAGGATCTTTGATATTCAATTTCACTTCAGGACTTTTAATCTGTATTAACATATAAACATAACTCAGCCAGAATAATAAGAATAAATCTGTCGTTATGTAACTATAACTCAGCCGTCAAAAGTAACCATAACTCAGCCGTCATAAATAAACATAACTCAGCTGTAACATACCTTTGGACTATTAACGGATTTCTGCGGGATGTTGTTGACTGGTTCAGGACTTTTAAACTCGTCCTTCTTTGGCTGTATTAACATATAAACACAACTCAGCCGAGACTAATAAGAATAAATCAGTCGTGATGTAACCATAACTCAGTCGTCAAAAATAAACATAACTCAGCTGTAACGTATCTTTGGACTATTAACAGATTTATGCGGGATGTTGTTGACTTTTGAGACGTTATCATCCTTTTGGGAACTGTTCCGTGCCTCGAGAGCCTTCAGACGCTCTCTCATTTGCATCCGATCATTCTCAATAGATGCAACTCTTTCTTCTACAGCAGCTCGGACTGTATCACCAATCATCTTCTTCAAATCTGACATCTCTCCAAATTTTGTGTTATAGACGGTTAACTGCGACTCAACACTCTCTATTCTACTAGCAAAGTTGTCAAAGTTGTCAAATCTTCTGACAAGATTTCCCAGGATATTCACTACGGTCGTCAAATCAGTCTCTTTCCCCCATATCCTCCTCACTACCATGCTGCAACACAATCTCACTGTTGTTTACTTCCTGGTTTTTCTTAGTTTTCTTCTGTTTTTTTGCGGGGGGTCACTCGGAATCTAACGAAACTACAGCCTTCATTTTTTTCTTGTTCTCATTGCTCTTCACATCCCAAAAACCTTTAACAAACCTATACGCATGTATGTCTGTTATCAGATTTACAAGTTGTGGGTCATTTTCTTCACCCGACCACTGCGGAAACAGCTCTTCTACAGCCTCCTTCATAACCATTTTCTTCACACGCACCTACATAGTAAATCAGCCATCAAGTAACTCATAATTCAGACATCAAATGATTCATAACTCAGCCATCAAGTAACTCATAAGTCAGACATCAAATGATTCATAACTCAGCCAAGTCAACCTTCTTACCTCACCATGATCTCTAATCTTCTCAGATATGGCTGTAGTAAGACTTTTACGTGTACGGGTTCCACCCCATCGCAAAAGAAGAATTTCGTTCTCATTGACTACTCTTCCAAAACGCTCTCCGAAGTAAGTCACAGCTTCATACGCCCAAACCAGCAACACGTCTTTCATGCCGCTAACGGTGTACGACTTTCCTTGTGGATTCAACATCTTAATTGAACCAACCAAAACTTCGAATGCAGTCCGACCCCACGGATAAGTCCTCAAGGCTTCATCGTCGAATACTCTTTTTGCACTTTCAAAGGGTATTCTAGAATTATGATGCAAGCCATAAAGTCCCATGGCGTGAAGAAGCAACAGCCCTAACCATTTCCGCTTTTCAAAACTCCAGCCTCGACAGACCTCTAATGCTGGCCTCAGTTCATCTAACTTGGGTCCTACCCCAAGCGGCACCTTCAACTCCTCCCAGAACGTTTTGTATTGCTCAGGTTCAAAACTTTCTGTTGGCAGTGGACCTGTGTTTAGACCCGTGAGCACACCAAATTGGATTAAGCTAAACCTGAGAGGTTGATCAACAACGAGAGACCAAATCTCCTTCTTATGTACTCGCAGCTGTCTACATAGTAGATAGTGTACAGTCTTCCCAGACCACACAAATTTGCTATCACCTAGCTTAGCAACTACTCCAAGAGGAAACTGCTTCATGTGTTCCCACACATCATGTCCTATTGTGTCTTTGACTTGAGGGAAATCTCCCAAATGGACATTGTGATTAATTTTTTTATTTTTCAGATTAGAAGCCCCTTCAGCGTATAGTATTGAAGGATAATCCCTTGCTTCATCTTCAAAAATAGTCATCTGAACATAAAAGACATAACATATTAATGATAAATCAGCCGCAACAAAATTCAAACTCAGTCACAACAAACAAATAAATCAGCCACAACTAAACATAAACTCAGCCACAACGGCCATAAATTCAGCCGCAACATAACACAAACTCAGCCACAATAGCCACAATTGCAATTGCACATATAAATCAGCCGCAACACAACACAAACTCAGCCACAATTGAACATATAAATCAGCCGCAACGTAACACAAACTAAGCCACAATTGCACATATAAATCAGCCATAGCATAACAATAAATAAGCCGCAATAAATAACTTAAAACAGCCACTAGTAACGATAAACAAGCCGCCACAGAATAATAAATCAGCCACAATACCGTTAATAAGCGACAAACACCTCAAAATAAAATGAAGGAAGATGAAGAATCCCCACTCCTCTGTTTATACTCACCTTCGACTAAAATCCGACTGTGAAAATGCATAACAGACGTTTCGACGACAACGGCGGTGAATGATTCTCAGAAATCGACTAGAGAGAAAAACATTGGAAGTTTCGATGACAACATACGAAGTTTTTATTTTTCCGTCCTTTGAGTTTCCTTTTCCGACTTGTTAACACGGTTAATCTTATTAGTAACGTGGAATAGTGATTAGTGACGTAGATTAGTTAATCATTTTTTAATTATAAATAACCTCAATTAAAAAAAAATAACCAAGGGTGTTTATTGTAATTTTACTAGGCTTTAAAAACTTTTGAGTAATTTCCAAAAGATGTATGTTATTCTAGTAATATAACAACTTTTCTATGCTATTTGAGTAATTTTCTCTTTTATAATTGCTCCTATATATTATTGTTGGTTATTTGATTTTATAAATACTAATACACATTCAATTATGAATTTGATTTCATGATGCAACTGAAAACAATTCCAAGTTAAAAATTCAAGAAATTAAATCTCATAACGGTAAGCTCTTATAAATTTGTTAAGACGTTAATGATATGTCATGGTTTTTACTCGTTTTTGGCAATGATATAAGCCCTTTTTATAAAGTCTTTTTGGTATTTTTCGATTCTTTTAGAGTTTTTATAGGTTGATGGCCGATTGGAGTTTATGAAGCATTTTGGAGCTTGTGTTGATCGACACAGACCAGTTGTGTCGATCGACGCACTTGTCTGACTTGAAGATTTCAAGTCGTGAAGAACTTTTTTTTGCCCGAGAAGCCTAGAAGTTTATATACAAGGCCCAATCATGTTTTGATACATTATATATAGTTTTCTTTTAAGTTTTAGAGTTTTAACATCTTGTTTTCTATTGAGGCTTGAGAGAGATTGATTTGGAGAGCTTGAGGGAGACAAATCTGCACTTGTTCTACATCAGATTTCAAACCCTTTGTATCACCTTCTCTATCTTTTTATGCAATTTTATTCATTCATAATGTTTTCATCATCTATGTCTGAGTAGTTTTCTTGTTAGGTTTTGGATATTCAAGGGGTTGATGAGAAATTGCAAGGATTGAAAACTGTTAGGATTTATCTATTCGTTCTTCATCTATATTGTTTTAACTCTGATTTTATGATTGATCAACTGAAATTAGAAACCCTATGTTGATTTAATAAATGCGAAAGTATTATTAGCAAGATGATCTAATCTTAGATGAGCAAAATTATCTATTCGCAAAGAAATTTGGCTTAGTGATTTTGTGAACAATCGAACTTGAATTTTAATGCTTGGTTTCATTCACTGAATTTGCAAAAAAAAATTGAATTTAAGGATTTGGTCATAGGTAATCTATGCAACGAAAGTTGATTGGTTTTACACTTGTGTTCGAGTTCTAGAATCGTGCTTAATTAAATCTTGACAGTCTTTTATCCGTCTATTTCGATTCATTCCTGATAATTACCCATAACCTAACTCTTTTGTCTCATTGATTACTAGAATATTAATCACAAACTGCTTGTTTGCTTTACTTAATTGTTTTTGCATTCATACATATACATTGTCACTTAGCATAATTTGAATTCATAATCGTTTGTGTGATTTGAGATTTTCTGTGGATTCGATCCCTAAGAACTACTACGATCTCTTAATTTAAGAGAGTAGCTCAGGACAAATTTGAGCATATCAAATTTTGGCGCCGTTGCCGGGGAATCGATTTTACCAATCGAGTTTTGATTTTAGAATTTTGACTAAGTTTTTATTTTTTTTATTAACACGCTCTATCTTGTTTTCTTGTGTGTTTCAGTTGTATGCCTAATCGCGTTACTAAGAGCAACCCGAGCAAGGAGCTAGTCAATCTCAACCTTGAGATAGGAAAGTTAGAGCGTGCAAACCGAGCAGCGAAAAAGCCGATCAAGATGGTTAATCCGCTAGTGCTTATTCGAGGGGAAGATGGTTTTCTGCAAGATCAGCAAGGAAACAGGCGCAATGCGCAAGGGCAGCGACTTGATGATGAGGGTGATGTTATTGTAGAACAAGTAGTGGCACGCCAAGACCAGCTGGGCATGGGCGCACTTTGGGAGAGTACAACAGGCCTTGAAACGACCTGACCCAAAAATTTAAAATTTTTCCCTTCAGATTATTATCATCACAGATACTAATCCCCAATTGGACCAACACAATCAACGCAGAAACAATTAAAATCAACAATAACAACCAAATCAATAAATCTCATAATTTATTAATTCCCTAACCGTTCAGTTCAATACAACAATATTCAATTCAATCAAATTCCAGAATAATTCAATGACAACAATTTCAGAATCTACTAGCAACCTAGCAATTCTAACAGTACAACCACTCAGACGAGACATTAGATCATCTCTTTTTCCCGGCCATGATTTCACGATCACATTTTCTCTTTACCTGCAACACATGGCAAAAAGAGTTGCGTGAGTATTATCATAAATACTCAGCGACGCGGTCATCCCGTCTACAAGTTATTTATATACAGACATAAACAAGAGATACAATACCAGGATGAACATACAATCAAGCATACATGAAACAACCAATCACGAACCAGTACTGAAGTACTGTGTCGATCGACACACCCACTAGGTGTCGTTCGACAGACTGTCACGTGTCGATCGACACAACCACTAGGTGTCGATCGACATATAGCCCCGTGTCGATCGACACACCACCCTGATGTCGATCGACACGACATCGCAGAACCCAGGAAACAAGTCTATCCTCTCATGGCTCGAATCCATCGCGATTCATCGAGTCTCCTGCACAAATCCAAGCACCAAATACACATAATCCAATCCAACCAACACAAACAATCGTATTCCACTATTCCTCATGTCTATATGAACCTACGGTCACACACTCACCTCGAAAAGGATTGAAAAGGATGAGGAAACCCGAAGAACGCGAAGAACAACCTGACCAGCCTCTGATTCCGTTCCACATGCCCGAAATCAGCCCCAGCAACAATCCTCCTTGCTCACAAGTCTCAAGAACGAGCCTCAATCGACCAATCCTTCACATGAATTCCCAAAAACTCACTCAAACCTTATGATTATGATAATCTCCCAATTCTCTCTGATAATACGGCAAAAAAGAGAGAAACGCGTCTGTTTCAGCCTCTATATACGAACCCTAGGTTCCCTAAACCGGCTTGCAGACCAAGCAATTGGAACCAAACCGATCGGTCCAATTTCACTCGTGTCGATCGACACACACCACCTGTGTCGATCGACACACCACCAAGAATCCGATTTCTCATAAGTCAAAACACCCGTGTCGATTGACACATACACCCTGTGTCGATCGACACACCCAACCAAAATCCACTTTTTGGTTCACGAGCGTTACAATTCTCCCCCACTAACACGGACTCGACCTCGAATCACGCGACCCCGTCTCACTAAGGTTAACACTCTCGTCTAAAAACCCG
Source organism: Arabis hirsuta (assembly GCA_964056655.1). Lineage (NCBI taxonomy): Eukaryota > Viridiplantae > Streptophyta > Magnoliopsida > Brassicales > Brassicaceae > Arabis > Arabis hirsuta. Next base: position 30,180,027 of record OZ053299.1, read on the forward strand.
ACCAGATTCTCCCGGAACATCAACGATGCAACGCCCCCTGGTCCGAATTAGGGCTGCCCGATTGATCACCCAACAATCAAACAAGAACATGCACGACTAACCGTTGACCCCAAATTAGACCAAATGATCGCACAACAATCAAACAAGAACATGTACGACCAACGGCGCTACATATGCTACCAGGATTGTCCGAACCGAGGTTCTAAACTTAAGTAAAGACCCTAGACTCGACATCCACATCCACTCTCCTGACCCTCGGTCAGCACCACTCGAGATCACACCTGATCCCCGAGCTCTACTAGGCTCATACTAGCCATATTGCACCGTCTCACCACGGTTGCAATCCTGACCCCAACCCGGTCAGCACCACCTGAGATCCACTCCCGATCCCCGAAGTTCATCCAGTCTCATGCTTACAACCACATTACAGATACTATTGCTCATACTCATATCTATATACAACACTCCGCTCTCAGGATCGTCACCCTTTGAGCTCTCGAAGTATATCATACCCTTCCACCTTCAGGTTCGCCGTCCATCCAGTTCTCGGTATGCTCTAGCTCCTCCCACTCTCAGGACACACAGTCCATCAAGCTCGGCTGCAGAGGAATCACACATCCCCTGGAGAGGCTTCGGCCCCTCAAATTATATCCAAGAGAACCATTTTTCCCCGGAGAGAACCTCATTGTTCCCTCAAGTATACCCAGGAGACCCACTATCCCCCGGGGCAATCAATCTGTAACATGCATCTTAGACACATGTCGACTGAAATCACCTCTCGTGGTCATCCAAAACAACCCAATCGCAGGGTGTTTCACAGAGTCCCTAGAAAAGATAATCCTAACTCACATAAGACTTCTATTCTAGACTCCCCCTAGGAAATAGACAGGCTCTAACTCACATAAAACCCCTATTTCCCAGCGCCATCTAGGGAATAACAAGTCCTAACTCACATAGAATCCCATCCCTAGATAATCAACTAGAACATGGACAGCCCTAACTCACATAGAACTTCCATTTCTAGCCTCCCTAGCCGATAGACAAGCTCTAACTCACATAGAAATTCTACCGCTAGACCTCCACATGACCGACCAGTCATCACAATCCATGACATCACCAGTCATCTCATAAGAACACACGTCTTAAACACACATTTAATAAGGCAAACTCATCTTATTAAATCTCAAAATATATAATCGTTATAACAACGCCAAACGAAAATACATACAACTCATAGCCACATGCTAAAATAGACTCCAAAAACCAGAAAAAAAAACTCAAGCCACCGCTTGCTTCTCAAACCACTTCGAGAACTTCTTCTTCATCGACGCTTCTGGTTCCCAAGTTTCCTCCTCAATACCATCACAGTCCTACATGACTCTCACCAACGGTATACTCTTCCTACGCAGCACCTTGACTATCCTCTCGAGAATCCTCACAGGCCTCGCCGCCAATGTCATGTTGGGCTGAAGATCCTTTGGAATCCTAGCCAACACCTCCTCAGACTCATGTAAACACTTTCGCAACATCGAAACATGGAAAACTTTGTGAAAAGCCTTCATACTCTGAGGTAACTCCAACCGATAAGCTACCGGCCCGACCCGCTCCACAACCTTGAACGGACCCATAAACTTTGGACTCAGCTTATTCTCTGAAATGGATCTGTTAGGACCCCTCAACATAGCTGCCTTGAGATACACCAGATCTCCTAGCTCAAACTCCAGCTCCTTCCGTCTCCTATCGGCATAACTCTTCTGCCGATCCTAAGCCTCTCTCATGTTTAGCCTCAAGACACGGATCTTCTCCGTCGTCTCCTGAACGAAATCTGCACCAAACATGCTCCTCTCCCCCACTTGAGTCCAGCATAATGGTGTCCTACACGGCTTCCCATACAGAGCCTTATATGGAGCCATCCTAATACTCGCCTGGTAACTGTTGTTGTACGCAAACTCAACCAAGTTCAGATGATCCACCCAATGACCACCATAATCCAGTACACACATCTTCAACAGGTCCTCTAATGTCTGAATCGTCCTCTCAGACTGCCCATCTGTCTGAGGATGATACGCTGTGCTCATATGCACCTTAGTGCCCATCTCAGCCTGAAAAGCCCTCCAGAACTCTGAAGTAAACCTCAGATCCCTGTCTGACACAATACTCGCTGGTACCCCGTGCAGCCTCACTATCTTCCGCACATACTTCCTAGCCAAAACTGCCGCTCCATCGGTCTTCTTGATGGCCAGAAAATGTGCTGACTTGGTAAGACGATGATTCTCTTTGAGTAGAAAGCTAGCGAGTTATTACTAAAGAGATGATCGTCCAGAGCTCAAAGCAGCAGTCTAAGTCCCGTAGAACGGATGTAGAGGACAAGCAGTCTCACGACCCTGTCTCCTCACAAGGAACAACGTTAGTGAAAGTACTGTTTTTGAGCTCATAAAAAAAAGTTATAGAATCGAATAAGTCAGGGGGAGGATAAAGAGTACAAAGATTTACATGGTTGATTTGTCATGGTATAGTATAAGAATAAATCTAGAAGGTTCTTCGCATTGAGATCATTGATGCGGGGTCAACGGTTGGTCGGACATGTTCTTGTTTGATTGTTGGACGGTCAATCGGGCAGCCCTAATCCGGACCATGGGGCGTGCATCGTTGGTGTTCCGGGTGAATCTGGTCGAATTTTAGGCGAGAGTGTTAGCCTTAGCAGGACGGGTTGTGGGATTCGAGTGTGATCTCGAAGGATACTGGCCGGGTGCGGGTCAGGTGGTGGAGACAGTAGTATGGCGGTGGGGCGTGATTCGAGGTCGAATCCGTGTTAGTGGGGGAGAATTGTAATGCCCGTGAACCAAAAAGTGGATTTCTGGTGGTGTCGATCGACACAGGCGTGTTGTATCGATCGACATGTGTGTTTTGGACTTAGGAGAAGTCGGGTTTGGGGCGTTATGTCGATCGACACGGTTGGTGTGTGTCGATCACACGGGTTAAATCAGACCGACAGGTTCGTTTTAATTGGCCGGTTTGTTGGGCCGGTTTAGGGAACCCTAGGGTTCGATATAAAAGGCAGAATCAGATGTTCTGGCCGTTTTTTCTGGAGAATCAGACTTTTCAGAGAGTTTTTGGGGAGAAGTTCTGAAATCAGAGAATTTGAGTGATTGTTGGGAGATTCCTGGAAGAATTGATCGTGAGTGGTGTTAGAACGAGAAAGGGATCGTTGCTGTGCTGATTTCGGGTCTGGGAGGACAGAATCAGAGGCTGTCTTGGTGTTCTTCGCTCGTTCTTCGCGTTCTTCATCCTTTTTCAATCCCAATCAAGGTGAGTGCGTGACTGTAGGCTCGTATAAGTATAGGGGGCCAATGGAATACGATTGCTTGGTGGTTTTGTGTGTTTTGTGTGTGGATTTATGTAGGAGACTCGTCAGATTGCATCAGATTCGAGTCGTGTGAGGATTGACTCGATTCTGGGTTCTGCGATGTCGTATCGATCGACACCGAGGTGGTGTGTCAATCGACACGGGGTCTGTGTTCTTCGACACCTAGTGGTTGTGTTGATCGAGACAGTGTATCCTGTCGATCAACACGGGGCCTGTGTTCTTCGACACCTAGTGGTTGTGTCGATCGACACAATATGTCCTGTCGATCGACACGGGGACACCGATCATCGACACCTAGTGGTTGTGTCGATCGATACAGTGAGTCCTGTCGCTCGACACGGAGTATTCTGGACTGGTTTATTTGTTTGGTCGTGTATGCTTGTTCTGTGATCATCCTGCTATTGTATTGGTTGTTTATACTTATATTTAAATAGCCTGTAGACGGGATGACCGCGTCGCTGAGTATTTGTGATAATACTCACGCAACTCTTTTTGCCATGTGTCGCAGGTAAAGAGAAATTGTGATCGTGGAATCGTGGCAAGGAAGGAGAGATGATCTAGGGTCTCACTTTCTGTTGTTTGAGTTAGAATTGCTAGGATGTAGTAATTCTGGAACCCCGGGTTATTTGTATTGGATTGGTTAGTAATTTAATAAGTTTGGGATGATTGAATCAATTATTGATTGGTTATTGAATTGTTTAATTGTTATGTTTTCCGCATGTTGTGTTGACCCAATTGAGGATTGTTATCTGTGATGATAATAATCTGAGGGGAAAAATTTTAAATTTTTGGGTCGGGTCATTTCAGTTTTGTATCAGAGCCCTAGCGGTTCTAGGGCGGGTGCATTTGATTGATTAGGAAGTTAATTGATTGATTGTTGTGTGGGTATGGAGTCTTAGATCATCTCTTCCGAGCCTTCAATGAGATTCCACGGTAAGTGTTGTATGATTTCTGTTTTGTTCTAGTACTTAGTAATCTGCTGTGAGTGCAGAAGTATGGCTAGAGGTGCTAGAGGCAGAGGTCGTGGGGGCCGTGGGGGTCATGCTGGTCGTGGGCGCGGGCGAGGGCTCGAGAGTGAGCCTGTAGCTGCGAGTGTAGCCCAGGAGACCACGCAGGAGCAGGTGGCAGACTCTCAGGCGTTTCAGGAGGGGTCCGTGGGTCCGGCTTCTACGAGTGTCAGTGTGAGGGCTGATGGGGCTAGTGTGGGTCCCGGTGTAGTTGCTGGTGCGGTAGGCCCAGGTGGGGGTGCTCCCGCAGGTGTGGCTCAGGACCGAGATGATCGTCTGGCGGGTTTGCTGCAGTTGATTCTGGAGCGGTTACCAGGTGGGGTACCGGCTCCGGGTCAGGCTCCGGGAGTTCAGCCAGGCGGGGCTGGTATGCAGCCAGTAGTGGCGGGTGTTCAGCCGGGTGTGGATGGGGTGCAGCCGGTTGTGGCGGTTGCAGAGGAGCTTCCATCCTACCTGAGGATGATGGAGCAGATGCAGAGGATTGGCACCGGGTTTTTCTCAGGTGGTGCCAAGCCTGAGGAGGCCGATGAGTGGCAGCGGAGATTAGAGCGTAACTTTCGCTCGATCAGGTGTCCGGAGGGATACATAGTAGACCTAGCAGTGCACTATTTGGATGGTGATACGCATCTCTGGTGGAGAGGCGTTGAGACTAGGCGGGTGCAGGCCGAGATGGTCTGGGAGGATTTCTTGGCTGAGTTTAATGCCAAGTATTTCCCGCAGAAGACGGTGGACAGGATGGAGTCGAGGTTCCTGAACCTGACTCAGGGGGATCAGACCGTGAGGGAGTTCGATTTGGAGTTCAGTAGACTCCTGGTACATGCTGGTAGAAGCATGGAGGGTGAGCAGGCCCAGGTGAGGAGGTTCCTCGGGGGACTTCGAGCTGAGCTGAGGACTCGCTGCAGGGCGAGTAAGTTCGCCACGAGGGCGGAGCTGGTTGAGACTGCGGCTGCGATTGAGGAGGACCTCAGGGAGCAGCTTGTGGTGGTTAGTCCACCGGTGCAGCAGCAGCAGCAACCGAGGAGATCTCAGCAGCAGACGGGATCGAGCAGGGGCGGCAAGCCTGCGCAGGGTCAGAAGAGGAAGTGGGAGAGCACTTCTGGGGCCAGTCAGAGAGGACAGAGTGGTCGGGGATGCTTTGGGTGTGGAAGTATGGATCACAAGGTGGCCAGTTGCCCGAAGAGGACTGAGATTCGGGGTGCCCAAATGTGCTACCACTGCAGGGAGCCAGGGCATATCAAGCCCAAGTGTCCGAAGTTGCAGCAGATGGCTGTGGCGGCAGTGCAGCCGTTGGCGGTGCAGCCTTTGGCTCAGATTGCAACGACGCCGTGGGTTTTCAGGTCGGCTGAGGCGGGCGGTTCTAGCGCCAGACCGATCACATGTACTAATTCAGACTTGTCTTTTAAATTTTTGTGGTAAATTATTTTAGTCTGTTGGATTGTGTGTCTGCGTTAGAGTGTCGGGTCTTAAAGCACATGGGATTGTGCAGGGACCTTAGTTGTGGGCGGGTGTGAGTCCCACGTGTTGTTCGATTTGGGAGCTACGAATATCTTCATCACTCCGGAGTGTGCGGAGGGCAGCGGGATCCGGAGCGATTCTGGTGAGCAGCCGGGAGTAGTTAAGGTTGCTGGTGGTAGGACGTTAACTACTTTCGGGCGGGCTCGAGGTGTAGAAGTTCTGGTGGCAGGAGAGTTGATGCCAGCAGACCTGGTTATTAGTCTGGTGGAGCTGTACGATGTCATCCTGGGGATGGATTGGTTGGATCGGTACAGGGTCCATCTGGATTGTCATCGACGACGTGTAGTGTTTGAGCGGGAGGCTGGGAGGTTGGTGTTTCAGGGGGTGAGATCGACTTCCGGAATTCTTATGATTTCAGCAATACAGGCCGAGCAGTTGGTTGAGAAAGGCTGTGAGGTGTATCTGGCGACGATAGTGATGCCAGAGACTGTTGGAGGGGTTGCAGTTGGGGATATCCAGGTCGTTCGGGATTTTCAGGATGTGTTCCAATCGTTGTTGGGTTTGCCACCGTCGCGGTCGGATCCATTTACGATTGAGTTGGAACCCGGAACAGCTCCGATATCCAAGGCACCTTACCGTATGGCTCCAGCAGAGATGGCAGAGCTGAAGAAGCAGCTGGATGATCTGTTGGGGAAGGGTTTCATCCGGCCTAGTGTTTCACCGTGGGGAGCACCGGTGTTATTTGTGAAGAAGAAGGATGGGAGTTTCCGGTTGTGTATCGACTACCGGGGGCTTAACCGAGTCACTGTGAAGAACAGGTATCCTCTGCCGCGCATTGATGAGTTGTTGGATCAGTTGCGAGGGGCTACTTGGTTCTCTAAGATAGACTTGGCGTCGGGTTACCATCAGATTCCGATCGATGAGGCGGACGTTAGGAAGATGGCCTTTCGGACTAGGTACGGGCATTATGAGTTTGTGGTGATGCCGTTTGGGTTGACGAATGCCCCAGCAGCGTTCATGCGGTTGATGAACGGGGTGTTCCAGGAGTATCTGGACGTGGTCCTGATCATCTTCATAGATGATATCTTGGTATACTCGAGGAGTCCGGAAGAGCACGAGGTGCATTTGAGGTTGGTGTTGGAGAAGCTGCGGGAGCAGAAGCTGTACTCGAAGCTGAGTAAGTGCAGTTTCTGGCAGCAAGAGATGAGCTTTCTTGGCCACGTTGTGTCTGCAGAGGGGGTGTCTGTGGATCCGGCTAAGATTGAGGCTATCAGAGGTTGGCCTAGACCGAGGAACGCCACCGAGATCAGGAGTTTTCTTGGGTTGGCAGGCTATTACCGGAGGTTCGTCAAGGGATTCGCGAGTATGGCGCAGTCGATGACGAAGCTGACAGGGAAGGATGTCCCATTTGTTTGGTCTTCAGCTTGTGAGGAGAGTTTCGGGAAGCTGAAGGAGATGTTGACTAGTACACCTGTTTTGGCGTTACCCGAGCCGGGTGAGCCTTATGTGGTGTATACAGACGCTTTGGGAGTTGGTCTGGGTTGTGTGCTAATGCAGCAGGGGAAGGATATTGCGTATGCTTCGAGGCAGTTAAGGAAGCATGAGTGCAATTACCCTACCCATGATTTGGAGTTGGCTGCAGTTATCTTTGCACTTAAGATCTGGAGGTCTTATCTGTATGGAGGGAAGGTGCAGATTTTCACAGATCATAAGAGTCTGAAGTATTTCTTCACTCAGCCGGAGCTGAACCAGAGACAGAGGCGCTGGATGGAGTTAGTTGTAGACTATGACCTGGAGATTGGGTACCATCCGGGTAAGGCTAATCTGGTTGCAGATGCGTTGAGTCGGAATAGGACAGCTTCAGATCAGGAGCGGGATATGGAGGCTCTGGTGAGCGAGATCAGCACGTTGAGGCTGTGTGTGATCTCACAGGAGCCATTGGGGTTAGAGGCAGCTAACCAGCTAGATCTGTTAAGCAGGATTCGGGTTGCACAGGAGAAGGATCAGGGTATGATTGAGGCTTCTAAGGCGGCCGGTTCAGAGTATGTGGTCTCAGCGAGTGGGATGATGCTGGTGAACGGGCGGGTTTGTGTACCCAAGGATAAGGATCTACGGCGGGAGATCCTGAGGGAGGCTCATTTGAGCATGTTATCGATTCATCCGGGAGCGACTAAGATGTACCGTGACTTGAAGCGGTATTACCACTGGGTCGGGATGAAGAGGGATGTAGCTAGCTGGGTTGCAGCGTGCAATATGTGTCAGCTGGTGAAGGCTGAGCATCAGGTCCCGAGCGAGTTATTGCAGAGTTTACCTATTCCAGAATGGAAGTGGGATATGATTACGATGGATTTCGTGACGGGATTGCCAGTGTCGCGGACCTATGATGCGATATGGATTATTGTGGATCGTCTGACCAAGTCAGCACATTTTCTGGCCATCAAGAAGACCGACGGAGCGGTGGTGTTGGCTAGGAAGCATGTGCGTGAGATAGTGAGGCTGCATGGGGTGCCAGCAAGTATTGTGTCAGACAGGGATCCGAGATTCACTTCAGAGTTCTGGAGGGCATTCCAGGCAGAGATGGGCACTAAGGTGCATATGAGTACCGCGTATCATCCTCAGACGGATGGGCAGTCTGAGAGGACGATTCAGACGTTGGAGGATTTGCTGAGGATGTGTGTACTGGATTATGGTGGTCATTGGGCGGATCATCTGAACCTGGTAGAGTTTACGTACAACAACATCTATCAGGCGAGTATTGGGATGGCTCCATATGAGGCTCTGTATGGGAGGCCGTGTAGGACACCATTATGCTGGACTCAAGTGGGGGAGAGGAGCATGTTTGGTGCAGACTTTGTTCAGGAGACGACGGAGAAGATCCGTGTCTTGAGGCTAAACATGAGAGAGGCTCAGGATCGGCAGAAGAGTTACGCCGATAGGAGACGGAAAGAGCTGGAGTTTGAGCTGGGAGATAGGGTTTATCTCAAGGCAGCTATGTTGAGGGGTCCTAACAGATCCATTTCAGAGAATAAGCTGAGTCCGAGGTTTATGGGTCCGTTCAGAGTGGTGGAGCGGGTCGGACCGGTAGCTTATAGATTGGAGTTACCTCAGAGTATGAAGGCTTTTCACAAGGTCTTCCATGTTTCGATGCTACGGAAGTGTCTGCATGAGTCTGAGGAGGTGTTGGCGAGGATTCCGGAGGATCTTCAGCCCAACATGACGTTGGAGGCGAGGCCTGTGAGGATTCTCGAGAGGAGGATCAAGGTGTTGCGACGGAAGAGTATACCGTTGGTGAGAGTCGTGTGGGACTGTGACGGTATTGAGGAGGAGACTTGGGAACCAGAGGCGTTGATGAAGACGAAGTTCTCGAAGTGGTTCGAGAAGCAAGCGGTGGCTTGAGTTCTTTCTGGTTTTCAGAGCCTGTTTTAGCTTGTCGCTATGTTGGATTTTGTATTTTGTTATGTTGTAACGAGTATACAATTTGAGATTTAATAAGATGAGTTTTGCCTTATTAAATGTGTTATAAGATGTAAGTTCTTATGGTATGACTGGTGATGTCATGGATTTGTGATGACTGGTAGGTCATGTGGAGGGCTAGCGATAGAGTTCTATGTGAGTTAGAGCTTGTCTATCGGCTAGGGAGACTAGAAATGGAAGTTCTATGTGAGTTAGGGCTGTCCATGTTCTAGTAGGATTATCTGGGGATAAGGTTCTATGTGAGTTAGGACTTGTGATTCCCCAGATGGCGCTGGGAAATAGGGGTTTTATGTGAGTTAGGACCTGCCTATTTCCTAGGGGGAGTCTGGAATAGAAGTTTTATGTGAGTTAAGACTGTCTTTCCAGGGACTCTGTGAAACACCCTGGTGATTGGGTTGTTTCGGATGACCACGAGAGGTGATTTCAGTCGACAGGTGCCTAAGATGCATGTTACAGAGTGATTGCCCCAGGGGATAGTGGGTCTCCTGGGTATACTTGAGTGGACAGTGATGTTCTCTCCGGGGGAAAGTGGTTCCCTTGCATATACTTTGAGGGGCCGAAGCCTCTCCAGGGGATGAATGATTCCTCTGCAGTCGATAGCTTGATGGACTGTGTGTCCTGAGAGTGGGAGGGGCTGGAGCATACCGAGAGCTGGATGGACGGCGGTCCTGAAGGTGGGGTGGTATGATATACATCGAGAGCTCAAAGGGTGACGATCCTGAGAGCGGGGTGTTGTATATAGATATGAGTACGAGCAATAGTATCTGTAATGTGGTTGTAAGCATGAGACTGGATGAACTTCGGGGATCGGGAGTGGATCTCAGGTGGTGCTGACCGGGTGGGGTCAGGATTGCAGCCGTGGTGAGACGGTGCAAGGTGGCTAGTGTGAGCCTAGTAGAGCTCGGGGATCAGTTGAGATCACGAGTGGTGCTGGCTAAGGGCCAGGGATGTGTTGTGGACGTCGAGTCTGGGGTTATTAGTGGAGTCTGGATTCGGTTCGGACAATCCTGGTGGCATATGTTACGCCGATGGTCGTACATGTTCTTGTTTGATTGTTGTACGATCATTTGGTCCAATGCGGGGTCAACGGTTGGTCGGACATGTTCTTGTTTGATTGTTGGACGGTCAATCGGGCAGCCCTAATCCGGACCATGGGGCGTGCATCGTTGGTGTTTCGGGTGAATTTGGTCAAATTTTAGGCGAGAGTGTTAGCCTTAGCAGGACGGGTTGTGGGATTCGAGTGTGATCTCGAAGGATACTGGCCGGGTGCGGGTCAGGTGGTGGAGACCGTAGTATGGCGGTGGGGCGTGATTCGAGGTCGAATCCATGTTAGTGGGGGAGAATTGTAACGCCCGTGAACCAAAAAGTGGATTTCTGGTGGTGTCGATCGACACAGGCGTGTTGTATCGATCGACATGTGTGTTTTGGACTTAGGAGAAGTCGGGTTTGGGGCGTTATGTCGATCGACACGGTTGGTGTGTGTCGATCGACACGGGTTAAATCAGACCGACAGGTTCGTTTTAATTGGCCAGTTTGTTGGGCCGGTTTAGGGAACCCTAGGGTTAGATATAAAAGACAGAATCAGATGTTATGGCCGTTTTTTCTGGAGAATCAGACTTTTCAGAGAGTTTTTGGGGAGAAGTTCTGAAATCAGAGAATTTGAGTGATTGTTGGGAGATTCCTGGAGGAATTGATCGTGAGTGGTGTTAAAACGAGAAAGGGATCGTTGCTGTGCTGATTTCGGGTCTGGGAGGACAGAATCAGAGGCTGTCTTGGTGTTCTTCGCTCGTTCTTCGCGTTCTTCATCCTTTTTCAATCCCAATCAAGGTGAGTGCGTGACTGTAGGCTCGTATAAGTATGGGGGGCCAATGGAATACGATTGATTGGTGGTTTTGTGTGTTTTGCGTGTGGATTTGTGCAGGAGACTCGTCAGATTGCATCAGATTCGAGTCGTGTGAGGATTGACTCGATTCTGGGTTCTGCGATGTCTTATCGATAGACACCGAGGTGGTGTGTCGATCGACACGGGGCCTGTGTTCTTCGACACCTAGTGGTTGTGTCGATCGAGACAGTGTGTCCTGTCGATCGACACGGGGCCTGTGTTCTTCGACACCTAGTGGTTGTGTCGATCGACACAATGTGTCCTGTCGATCGACACGGGGACACCGATCATCGACACCTAGTGGTTGTGTCGATCGATACAGTGAGTCCTGTCGCTCGACACGGAGTATTCTGGACTGGTTTATTTGTTTGGTTGTGTATGCTTGTTCTGTGATCATCCTGGTATTGTATTGGTTGTTTATACTTGTATTTAAATAGCCTGTAGACGGGATGACCGCGTCGCTGAGTATTTGTGATAATACTCACGCAACTCTTTTTGCCATGTGTTGCAGGTAAAGAGAAATTGTGATCGTGGAATCGTGGCAAGGAAGGAGAGATGATCTAGGGTCTCACTTTCTGTTGTTTGAGTTAGAATTGCTAGGATGTAGTAATTCTGGAACCCCGGGTTATTTGTATTGGATTGGTTAGTAATTTAATAAGTTTGGGATGATTGAATCGATTATTGATTGGTTATTGAATTGTTTAATTGTTATGTTTTCCGCATGTTGTGTTGACCCAATTGAGGATTGTTATCTGTGATGATAATAATCTGAGGGGAAAATTTTTAAATTTTTAGGTCGGGTCGTTTCAGTCGCGAATAGCTCTGATGTGTTCTTTTGGTGAGTTGCGGAGGTGGAGTCTTGTCATCTCACGGACTAGAGTCACATTGGAGATTTTCTTGCTTGAAGAACTTTCGTCAGTGGTGTTTTCGATGACGTGTGTAGGTGCAAGTAGGTTTGTGAGTTTTCTTCAATGAAGACTCATCAACTCATTGACCATGTGGTGCTTCAATGTTCTTATTTATTGTTTGTTATAATATCTTAATTTTTGATGTGTTTTCTTGGTTACATTGTTTTCATAGTTATGTATGCCTTTGTTTTAATCGTCGGAAAATATTCACTAGGATACATCTCTCACAATAGTATCTCGAGTCGGTTTCACCGAATACATAGGATGTAATGGGGTTTCTCCAAGTTTGTTTGTTGGAACAACACCAAATTATGTAATCCCATACAACCGAAACAATACCATTATTTAAGAGTTTCGTTTAACATCTTCTATGATGTATTGTGTGTACCCTATAATGGGTATGCTGTTTTCCCATGTGGATGGTTATACCTTTGTGAGTTTATTTTCTGACTAATATAACATGTTGAACAAAAAATTTTTTCTTTAAAATTCATAAGTTCAAACCAAATTAACTGTTGTTTTTGAAATTAATTTTAAATTATGTTAAAAAAAATTATAATGATTATTATATTTATTTTGAGTATCAAAGAATTTTGTAAAAAAATAACATTGTTGTAAAAAGTATCATAATCCATGTAACAAACCATTCGGTAAAGCCCTCACTAGACGTTTGATCCAGCATTGCTATGGAACTCAATCGATTCAGGATAGTTCTATCAATCGATTTTATGAGTCGGGCATGCGTCATTAGTTGTTGTCCATGCTTTTGATTGTTGTGTTCTTTCAGTAGGTGGTATAACATTGCTTGGAAAATGTAACTTATAAAAGAATAATTTAATACGACATAAGTTATGATCATAGAGAAGGTTGAAGATCATCATGATGCATTGTATAGTGTCTGCCTAGCAATTTAAGAATAAGGTCTTTCCGAATTGTCGATGAGAACTTGCACATGAAAAAAAAAAATGATTCCAAGACTGTTCTACTCCATTGCAAAAGACAAATTGGTTGTATTTAGCTTAGGACTTTGTCCTATCACCAATGGATAATTAATTGTATGCTACCAACCATACTAAAAACAAGTATTTGGTGTTGTGTGGGTAAACCACACATTGATGTACCAATTATGTAGAGCTGGCCATTTGAATCTATTTCCAAAATTCCTTCGTAGTAAATTATTTTTGAATTTATCCTTTGCCTTTTTGAATTCTTTTTTGAATTCTTTCGTAGTAAATACTTTATTGTTTCTTCTATAGATTGTATTATACCATCAATGAAAGCCATAAGATTGTTCGCAAAACAGAGATGAGAAATGTGAATAGTCTTGCATTTCAGATGAAACCCAATTCGTTTATTCATCACTGAATTGTCAAGTTTTCAAGATATCAAATTCATGCATATAACAAACAGGTACGGTTTGCTTCAACCTCTTTTCAGTCCAAAAATAACCTACAAGTTCTCCATTAACGCGAACAACAAGGAAGCCGTAGTAATGCATAGTTGAATCCAATGAAAAAGGTTTTGAAAAATTCAGAGCTAAGAGAGTTTAACAAAAAATCCCATTGAACAGAATCAAAAACTTTTGTGATGCCTGCATTCATAGTACATCGCGAAGATTTCAAGTCTTTGTGATAATCTTTAACCAACTATGTAGCTAGTAAAAGATTCTCCATCAACAACCGGTTTTTAACAAATGCATATTGTTTCCACTTATGAATGTCGGCATGAATCCCTTTAACCTATTAGTAAAAATCATTGAGATTACTTTGAATAACACGTTGCAGCAAAAGATTGGGCAATAATCCTTCATCTCCTTTACATCTTTTATCTTCTTTATAAGTCGAGAATTATAGAATTAACATCTTTTTGGAAAACCCCCTTAATGAAGAAATACTTAATAGCAATTAAAAAAGTTTTGCCCATAATAGGCTATGATGCTTTACAAAATTCACTTATAAACTCATCCGGTCTCGGCGACTTATCATTTGCATAAAGAATAAAACTTTCTAGATTTCCTTGTCGGTAACATCTCAAATACCCACTATCTCTGAACATCGAAATTGTATAAAATCTTGAAGCTCAACAACACTCATACCATGGTAATCCGATGGTTTATGAGAGAGGAAATGCTTAAAAAAAATTAGTTGCCTTATGTTAAATATCTTCTCCATTAGTTAAGACATCTCCACTTGCAGTTGTGATCTCTTTTATTGAGTTCTACATTCGTCGAATCTTCATTGAATTATGAAATTAAGAGTTGTTACGATCACACATCACAAGCTAATGGAGTTTCGATTTTTGCTTAAAATATCCCTCCTCCAATATCGATAGATAGTGCCGTGCCATCTTTCATACGCTATTAACTTCTCTTCCATCTTCTGAGCAATAGGATTAAGTAAAGTTAGAGACCGCTTCAAACATAACTCCTCACAATCCTCCTTTGTGCGTTTCGATAAGTCTCTCAGTTTGTCGATAAGTTTTAATAAGTTTCGATAAACCGAATTAACTATTTTTGGTGAAATATATAAAATATTAAAAATTTATAGTAACTAAAGTTTTAATCATCTATGAATTTGAATCTAACCGAGCCAAAATAAATTTCTCTTAGTCATATTTGAAATTTATTTTTCAAAATTCAAAAAACTCAAATCAAACCAAACCGTAGCAACAATGCTCGCTTACATTTTCGGATGAGGATGACATGCCGTTTTTTCATTCAAAATAGCAACCAATAGATATTAGAACTTTGCAAGCCGTGGAACGACTATACTATGCAACTTCTAAATCGAATTATTGTGGTAAGGGAACAAATCAAACTGAATTATGCAACTTACAAACCAAACTGAATATTTGTTTGGTTCAATTCAGCATAATTTGAGATGAACCAAATACTGAATAAACTAAACCGCTTTCAACCAATATAATTGATTGCCTAGACGTAGATACTGTAGTTTTCACTAGGGATGTTCAAAATGGACAAAACGAATCTGTATAGGACAATATATATATAGATTTTGGATGTTATAAAATTTGTATGACATAATTCAAAATCTAACTAGAAAAGAAATATATATGTGTCAAAATCTGAATGATCGGCTGACACATGTCACGATCGTGTTAGTTACGAGGTTTGACCCATCAAATTTTATATAATAAGATTGGTCTTAGTTATATAATCAAAGCAAAAATGGTTTATTCGAGTTCCATACAAAGAAAATTGGAAACGAAAAACCGGGAACCGAGAATATCCAAACCAAACTAAACTAAGTAAATATTGATTCAATATGACAATTATTTCTCTAAACAGAAAAACTGATTCTAAATCGAACCGAAATCCGGATTGAACATCCCTAGTTTCCACGACGTCATCAAATTTGAGATGGGAACGATGGGCCGTTTATTATATCGCAATAAACTAACACATAATGGGCCAATAAACGTGGACCGACTACTCTTTACAGTAAGTTTCATCGAGAGGCTTTTTCTCTTAATAAGATCGGATAAAAGATCATTGCCGACATGTAAAGATCATCTTTCAATTTCGAATAAGGACGATCTACCATTTTCCGAATAAAGATCATGCCGACAAGGACAAAAAAGAAGAAGAAAAATATCATACCGACATAAGTAAGCCACCTAAAGAGCATAAAGTATGACATTACGTGTCAGAGATTGGTTGGGCCATAACTCATCGTTCTCTCTCAGTCTCTCTATAAACTATTGGAAACTCTCTTCTGATTTTTCCCACCGAACACGAAAAGAATACATAGAGAGAGTGTTTCTTTTTTTTTTAATTGATTTTCTTGGATAGAAAAAACAGAGCTTTGGAAAATGGATATGACACGTCCTTCTGGTCATGATCAACTAGAGGATCCAATCAAAATTCAGCATCCAGGTAATGTATATTTGCTAGTAGATTGTTTTTTTTTTTGTTTTTTTTTTTTGTAAATGTGTCATTATACTCTTAATTTTCGTAATGTTTTATTGTGATTCGTGACACAGAGGAAGAAGAGCATCATGAGAGTCGAGCATCTAAAATGTTCGGGAGAGTGAAGGCAAGAGCTAAGAAGATCAAGAACAGTCTTACTACTAAACAAGGCAACGAGCACGATCAAGATGTGGACGAAGAAGACGATGACATTGACGAGCAACTCCAAGAATACTCCGCCGTGAGAGACGGTGTAACTGGTCAACCTCTGAGTCATCCCGGAGAAACTCATGTTCCACTTTACACTAAACCCACTGAACCTGGATCATTACGAGATACCACTCACGGACACGATTCACCGTCGGAGAGGGAAGAGACAAGAGAGGCAGTCTCTCATCCTGTAAAAATGTCCGAGGATATGTCGAACAGGGAAGGGAGCAGAGAGGCGCATCACGTGCCAGTGAACACTCATGTGCCTCTGCTCTCTGAAACAGAGGATGTGACGAGGAAGTTTGCTCCTGATAAAGATGAATATCTCGGTAGTCAACGGGAAGTCAACGTCGAGACCCCCAAAAGATCCGAGGAAGTATCTAATTATCAGTCCAATGTTAACGATCACACCCAGCAAGGTAACAACTTTGGAGGAGTACCAGAGATTGCTGGTAAGCTGAAAGTGACGGATGGGTCTTCCGATTTGCCGTCGAGAAGACAAGAATCTGATATGGAGACCGAAGCTGGGATCGGAGAGGATTCGCCGGCGAGATATGGAGGTGGGTCAGGAACTGAGCTTGGAGAAGATGTTCCGATTAGAAGCTCTGAATTTGATGAGAAGACAGAATCTGGAATCGACAAGAATTCTCAGGCGGCTTTTGGCAGCGAATCAGGAGCTGAGATGGAGGAAGATTTTCCGGAGAAAAGCCATGAATTTGAACAGAAGATCGAATCCAAAACCGGCGAGGATTTACCTACAGGATTTGGCGGCGAATCAGGAGCTGGGAAGAGGGAAGAGTTTTTGGCGAAAAGCCTTGAATTTGATCAGGAAATCGAATCAGGAACTGGAAAGAGGGAAGATTTTCCGGCGAAAAGCCATGAATTTGAACAGAAGATCGAATCCGGAACTGGCGAGGATTTACCAACAGGATTTGGGGGTGAATCAGGAACTGGAAAAAGGGAAGAGTTTTTGGCGAAAAGCCTTGAATTTGATCAGGAGATCGAATCTGGAATCGGTAAAGATCCGCCGACGAGATTGCCGGAAGAAGATTTTCCGGCGAGAGGCCATGAGTTAGGTCTGAAGGAGGACTCTGGAATCGGAAAGGAATCAGAAGGTGGA
Organism: Arabis hirsuta; assembly: GCA_964056655.1. NCBI lineage: Eukaryota > Viridiplantae > Streptophyta > Magnoliopsida > Brassicales > Brassicaceae > Arabis > Arabis hirsuta. The sequence goes on from OZ053299.1 coordinate 30,197,378, forward strand.
GTGGAGAAAGTTTTTTATCCGGCGAGAAGTGATGATGTGGAAGTAGAGAATGAGTTGGGAAGAGAGTTACCAACGGGAACTCATGATCAATACTCATCGGAACTTTCTCGTCCCAAAGAGAGAGATGATTTTGATTCGAGTGTTGAGGTGACAAGAGATGAGACACAAGAAACAGAACACATCACCTACGCGGAACAGATGGGTTCACCTACTTCAGTAATAACCGACAAAGCTGTAGCTACAAAGAACGCCGTCGCTTCAGGGCTAGGTTACTCCGAGGAAACCACCGGGCAATACGAAAGTCCAGTGGGAGTTGAAACTGTTGATGAGAAGCTGACTCCGGTGGACGTCGAAACTGGATCAACCGAGATGACAAAATTGCCCCTCTCCGGAGGTGGAAGTGGAGAAGATTTTTCGGCTGCGGAGAAGGTGAGACCTGGAGAAGAAGACAAGGCTACGTGGGGAAAGTTGAAGGAGGAGAGAGAACAGGGTGAGGCGGTTGCAGAAGAAGAGAAAGGAGGAGGAATGGTGGGGAAGATTAAAGGAGCCTACAACTATTGGCTCGGTGGTACAACGGAGGAGGTCAAGCCGAAATCTCCTGATTCCGTTCAGGAGTCTTCACAATCACTTGGTTCCACCGTTGGTAAGACTCTCTCGTCCATGTTATGCGTTTAAACTAAAGATTATGGTGTGTCCATCTTTATTGCTTGTGATTATGTTTTGTTCTATTGGTAGGGACTAAGGGGTTTTCGGATTCCGGTGAAAGCGGGTTGGGAGAGACAGGCGGTGGTAGTACCGGAGCTGTGCCAGTGCAAAAGGGACTTTAAGAATCTGGAAACTGAGATTTGGGTTTTTGCTTCTGAATGTTGTTCCTTCGTGTTTTTGTTTCATCCCTATTGTGTGTACGACTTTGATGTATTATGATGTAATCCTTGTTTGTGTAAAAGAGATAAAATATGGGGTTAATAAAATATTTGCTTTCGATTAAGAAATGCTTCCTTTTTAGCTACGGGTTCTAGATGAATTATAGCTTTAAAATGCAAAACAATTCGGAGAGAATGTTAGCGTCGGATATTTTGTTGTTCCAAGCGGAGGGTGATGGATACTGGAAGATCCTAGCCAAAAGAAAGTTAGTTGGTTGAGCAGAAGAAGTGACATCAGTTGATGCACACACGAATTGGTCCTCTTCTTTATTGATTTGATAGGTTTAGGCACAACGTTGCTCACGAAAAGATAAAAATTATTTAGGTCTGATTTGAGTTCAGTATGGAAGCACATTTGGTTGGTTCCTAACTGCTTTTTAGGCTTACTAATCGAACAAAGAACAGGCAGCTGAAAGGAAGAACTCAAATAGATGTAGAAACAAATTGGCTACAAATCTCCTTTAAAATCGATGGTTTGCAACCAGAGCCGGCCCTGAGATTCGTAAGGCTGAAGCGGAATAAAAAAATTGGCCCCTTGTATGCAAAAAGAAGAAAATTAAAACAAAAGCATTACTGTTAAAACAGTGAGAAATCAGGAATTGTTAAACAGTGAGGAACAGAAGTCAAAGAATATTGTTGTGGTTCATCGATTATATAGTGAAGAATCGAAAAAAGACGAACTGTCGGCGACGAGATGATGATACATGATCGAAGATAGAAACGTACACAATTAGGTGTTTCGGTTATCCAATTTATGTTTTTTCTTTGGCAAATATAAATTAGTAATAACTAATAAGTGCTTTCTTTCCTTTAATATTATATGATTTAAAATTTAAGAAGCAAATTCATATATATGAAAGAAGAAGGAACCCTCTCCATCATTCCGACACGTCATCATATAAGCTTCTGCCACGTGTACAACTTAAAATCAATCTCGATTTAAGTTCTTCTTTTGTCACCATTCCTTTTGAACATGTATTTAGCCTTTAGGAATACGAAAAAAAATCGAAACCGAAGCCAAAGCAATTACTCTGCCTCTTCTAATACTTGTATTAAGGTATCAAACAGTTAAATCTTATTCTACCATCATCTAACTCGAAGACCTCTCTTCCATCGACACCGATTCTCAATATCACAAACCTAATGATTTCAATCATTACATGGGGATGAGGGTATGACTCAAATATATTTAATACTTTACCTCAAATCTTAACTCTATATATCAATACTAAATCCATTCTTGGAGAGGCTTCTTGCAATACTAAATCAATTGCCATACGATGAGTTTTGGAAATATTTGATCATGTAAGAATAAGAATAAGAAGGTAAAAAGTATGGAGATTACTATATAATCAACTACGTCATCAAGATGTAAACCATCTTGTGTCGGACGTGTAATGCTATTTCTCTGGTATAACATTAAATGCAGAAATGTTAGTTAAAAACTCACTGCATTCCCATAGAACTATATGCTTAACATTAAACGTAATATTAGCATAATCCAATCAATTTTACTTATTATTGCACCCTTTTTGCCACAAACATCACATTCAATAGAATAGCTTTCGAAAATGATCAATACGTACGATAACACACACATAAATACTTATATATATATATATAGATAGATAGATATATGTACCTAGAGAATATTGTCCCACAATTACTTATTTATCATAGTACCGTTGTAAATTAAAATTTTAACATGAGAAAGTTTTATCATGAGCACCAAGTTTTATATGAGCATGATAAACTATACATTTTCAAAACAACCATAAACAATCATATATAAAGTGTAACGCCTGTTAACCAAAAATTTAAAGATGAGAATTAAATTGGACCGAATGAATTTAATTTAAAAAGCCTGTTACGTATGACCCAAGCTTAATTAAAACCCTAACCTAGACTCTTCCTATCTCCCTATATGTATGGCCACGAAAGAGAGGAGAAAGATCAGAGTTATATTGCTAGCGAAGCCCTGCCGTTTTCGCTCTAGCCATCGTTTTCTTCTTAAATTTCAGTTCCGAATTGCTATTTTGCGGGACAGATTCCTGACGGTTCAGAAGGACCGAGGTCGTGATCTTTGTGTCTCTATAAAGATCACAAATCCTAGTTTCGGTACCTTTTTCAGATTTGAATTACGAGTATCGTCTGCTCGCAAATCGTGTTTCAATATTGTGGAAAATAATTGTTTCTGAATTAGAATTTCTGTTTTCTAATCCGATCAACGAATTTGCGGGCTTATTTACCGTCGATATATAATGACCCAGGATACGATCTAAATATCATTGGAAAGCCCCGAGTCTTGGCTTTCCAGAGACACCAAGTTCAGTTTAATTTGAAGTTTACGTAAGAAGTTATCTATATTTTCGTCTGACTTGTATAAACTGGCTGAACCGGTTAAGCATTGTAGAAAGTTTGATAATGGAATATTAAACTTTATTTTATTAACGCAGATTTGAGACGCTAATGTGACTGTGGGATCATGGCAATGAAGAGGAGGATGATCTAGAGTTTCGGTTTATTTGTGTTTGATGTTGTTTGGTTAGGTTGCTGATTATTCTGGAATTGTTTAATTGGAATCATGTTTGGATTATGTGAAATTGGTTAATGGATTGATTGGTTGATTTATGATTTTCTCCTGGTTGTTGTTGGTTTTGCTTGGTATTGGAATTATTATTTATGAGAATATTAATTCGAATTTAAATTGGTTTAAATTATAAAAAAACGGATAGAATTGTTTCAAAAACTATCATAACTATCATAGGACGAACAAAATCATGAAGTTTGTAAATTAAAAAAACAATGTATGTTGATACCCAAACACAATTATCGTAAGACAAAAATCACTAATCAAAGATTTGAGGCATTATTCTTTTTACGCGTTAATGCTTGCTTTCATCTTTGTTTTCGAAACATTTAGAGCAAGACTTTTTTATAGATAGTCCAAGCTCTGGACCAACATACTCATCACAAGTTTGCCAAAACATACATATAATTATAAAAACCAAACAAAATTAGACTTGGCTTACATTAAGGTTTTACCGCAAAAAGTTAACAGAATGAATTCTAGATTTTTACCAACATGAAGAAACCCAAACATGAGTAAGTTAATCAAAGCAGCTTCTACCAATAATCTACATCGCCTACGTATTGCACAAACAACAAACTATTATAAACGAAAACTTAACCTAGGAAACATATCTTCTTCCGTTTTCTACACAACCAAAAAGCGTAACAAAAATTAAAGAGAAGAGCTAAAAACCTAAAACAATAAAACCACATATAAAATCCATAGAAGACCGTGAAGACAAAATTATTTTCTTATTCAGATCTGAAAAAAAAAACAAAGAGACAAACAAACCTAATACTTATTGTCATGCTTTTTGTAATGATTGTACATAACTTCTTCTTTGAAATCACATAATATTTACACGCAAGTCTTGATATTCTTTTTCTTCTTCATATTAGTCATCGACCCTAGGTGACTCATTACCTTTTTCATTGTTGCTTATATGATGTGTAATCTTATAGAGATATGCACACGTATCCAGGTATATGGAAAATATCACCAGCCTCTACAATACTGAAAAAGTTGTTTAAGAAATTTCCAGTCTTGTAAAACCAAAAATCGAATGCAAAGAAAGAGATGGGTAAAGAAGCTTACGCTGCCATATGCTGGTTGTATGCTGATTGTGGAATCTTGATGTGACCCTACGTGAGGATCAATTTCACAACATTCACAAAGATTGAATATTAAACGAATAGAGCAGGCTTTAAAATAAACTAAAACTAAGGTGTGTTGTGATCTTTAACAAAAAAATAAGATGTATTTGTGATACTAATACAACATTCCTAAGCAATAATAAGATAGATCACTAAAGTTTTTTTTTAATTACCTCCAAAAGAACATCATTGGTTGTTTGCTTTGTACTGCAAATCAAGTCAACATGAATAGTCCTTACTCAATTAAGACGTTAACACCCTAACATACAAAAATCAAGAACTCAGTTACGTTCCCAGGAGCAAAATTCAAGGTGTCACTTGCCAAAAAAATCACAAAAACAGAAAATTCTAAGCTCAAGTTACGTTAATATTTTTACAATTCTCCTTCCGATGGTGCTCATGTAACCGGATGGTTACGCAAATATGAGTTTACAGTGTCGTGGCCCAAAATTTTCGTTGGACAAGGATTAGTAAATAAATTGATTTGATTAAGAGAAAGATAATAATTAGCTATTCCTAAATTTACTCTGAGACCGCCACATAAAAAAGTGACTTCGTTTTTATAAGTATAGATAGCATGAAACGGTTAAAAGCTTACCATTAATCATGTTCTAAGGCTCGTAAACTCGAACCAACCTTACAATTTGACGGTATAATTAATCGAATTTAATTTTAATTTTCTTTTTTTTGGTTCGAATACCAAATTGGAAAACCAAAAACACCATCACTTAACCGTGGGTAAATTTATTGTTTTTTTAAAGTAAAAAAAACAAATAAGGGACCCACAAAATCACCTAAAAATATGAAATTAGCGAATCTATCGGTGGGGTGGGGTCTGGAAGCAAATGCAAATGAGCAAATCGCATGAAACTTTTTATTGGTTCGGCTCCAATCGCAGAACGTCTCTTCCATACACCAACATTTGCGGTTTCTCAAACCTCTTCACGATTCTTCTCCCAATTGCCCTGTTCGATCCAAATCATACGAAAATCAAATGGGGGTGGCTCAAGCCATGGAAGCTCTTACCGAGCGAGCTGGTCTGATGAAAGAGTCATTACACAAAAGCCAGACCATCACCGATAACATGGTCGGAATCCTCGGCTCTTTCGACCACCGTCTCTCCGCTCTTGAGACCGCCATGCGACCCACTCAGGTCTCTTTACATTTTCTGTATTTGTTGGATTTGAGATCTATCTTCGTTTTTTTCCCTTTCATTTGTTGTAATCGAAATCAGATTGTGGATTCCGGTAGATAATTTGCGGTTTTGTTCTTCTAATTTCGTTTCAATTTTTTTTTTTTTTTTTTTTTTTGCGTTTTGTGTGTTGTGTAGATAAGAACACATTCTATAAGAAGAGCTCATGAGAATATCGACAAGGCATTGAAAGCAGCTGAGGTTATATTGGATCAATTTGATCTCACTAAAAAGGTTTGCTCTTCTCTTAACACATACACGCTTCTCCTTTCTTTGCTTGTCTTTCAAGTAATCATTATTCTTAAACACAAGCATTCTATATATCCTAGGGTTTCCACGAGTTTTTTTTTTTTTTTAAATTAAATGGAGTTAGATAGGAAAGAGTAGGATTGGATGGAAACAGCTTGATTTAACCACAAAATATAGAATTTGTTAGTTTGTGTTTTGTTTTCAAGCTCTTCTTTGGCTAGAAAGTCACATTGTGACAGACTTGTCTCCAAGCTATGTTCTTGGTAAGAAGGAAAGGTTTGTCTGAATGAGGATTGATCAATTTTTGTTTGTCAGGCGGAAGCTAAAATATTGAGAGGACCACACGAGGATCTCGAAAGCTATCTGGAAGCAATTGATCAATTGAGAAGCACTATCAAGTTTTTCAGCAACAATAAGATGTTTAAGAGTGCCAGTGGAGTTATTAGTCATTCTCACGGTTTACTCTCTAAAGCTCTATCAAAGCTAGAGGACGAGTTCAGACAGATACTGCAAAACTACAGGTTCTGCTTTTGATATACAAATTTACATGTGCCTACTGAACCAAATTCGTTTGCTAGTGCAAAGATTGTATCTAACACTTGGATTTTTTCTTTCAAACTATTAGCAAACCAATGGAACCTGATCGTCTATTCGAGTGTCTTCCAAGCAATCTTCGGCCATCATCAGAAGGTGAAGGTGGTGGTGGTGGTGGTGGCAAGAGTCATGATCCGCATCATAAGAGCTTAGAAAACGCTATTTTTACAGTCCCAACGGTCATTCCTCCAAGGGTTCTGCCTTTGCTTCATGATTTGGCCCAACAAATGGTTCAAGCTGGTCATCAGCAACAACTCTTCAAAACTTACAGGTTCAAGCTGGTCTTCTTACATTTTTGTATACTACTTAATGGCTATATTCACTATAAAAACATCAATCAAAAGTTCTGCATCGACCCGATATGAACACTTCGAAGCTAGAAAACTCAGATAGAGTTGATAAACAAAGACCATTCAAATAGATTTGGTACGACGTAAATAAGCTATTTGCTGCTTTTAAGGCTATTCCTTTAGTGATATCAAGAGTTTTCTCTATGCAAAAATCATAGCATTGCTTTTAGCGTTCTTTATACATGGTTTATCTACTGATCCATACTACTTTTTACAATCTATTAGGGATACACGTGCGGCAGTGTTGGAGCAGAGCCTTAAGAAATTAGGTGTTGAGAGGCTTAGCAAAGATGATGTCCAGAGAATGCAATGGGAGGTTTTAGAGGCCAAGATTGGGAACTGGATCCACTACATGCGAATATCTGTACGAAAATCTCTTGCAAAAAACATTAGCTCGTTACTTGCTCCTTAGTTTATACGGTGATTGCTTCTGTTTGCCTTGAGACAGGTAAAACTGTTATTTGCTGCGGAAAAGAAAATCTGTGACCAAATACTCGATGGCGTTGAGTCGCTCAGGGATCAATGTTTTGCTGAAGTCACTGCAAATAGTGTAGCTGTGCTGCTTAGTTTTGGGGAGGCTATTGCTAAAAGCAAGAGATCACCGGAAAAACTGTTTGTTCTGTTAGATATGTATGAAATAATGAGAGAGCTTCAGCCCGAGGTAGCGTTTACTGTCTCACACTTTGTGTCAATTATGTGTATGAGTGTACCTAATTGCCTTTCATTCATAGATTGAGTTGGTCTTTGGAAGCAAACCTTGTACAGAGATGAAAGAATCTGCGCTTAATCTGACAAAGCGGTTAGCTCAGACAGCGCAAGAAACTTTTGCTGATTTCGAAGAAGCTGTTGAAAAGGATGCTACTAAAACTGCGGTTATGGATGGAACCGTACATCCGCTTACTAGCTACGTTATAAACTACGTCAAGTTCTTGTTCGAGTAAGTAACATTCCATATAGTCAAAAGGAATTGTTATCTTGTTGGATATCTCATTGATTTTTGGAATTCCGAATCAGTTACCAATCGACTTTGAGGCTACTTTTTCAAGAGTTTGACAGTAAAGATCCCGATTCCGAGCTGGGAGCCGTAACAACGAGGATCATGCATGCTTTACAGAACAATCTGGATGGTAAATCAAAGCAGTACAAAGATGCAGCATTGACTCAACTATTCTTAATGAACAATGTTCACTACATAGTGAGATCTGTCAGGAGGTTCGGTATAAACTTTCTTAAACAGAACCAAAGCCAAAACAGAATCCTGAATTAGACTTACATTTTCACAGGTCAGAGGCAAAGGATTTGTTGGGGGATGATTGGGTTCAAATACATCGAAGAATCGTACAACAACACGCAAATCAGTACAAGAGAGTTTCTTGGGCAAAGGTTTATTGATTCATTTCTGGTTTATGATATAAAACGCCTAAAGAGTATATTCTGGTTATCAATTTCTTCTGCAGATTTTGCAGTGTCTCACGGTTCAGTCGAGCGGAAGCGAGAACTCAAATATACCTAGATCATCAGTAAAAGACAGATTCAAGACTTTCAATTCGCAGTTCGAAGAGCTTCACCAAAGACAATGCCAATGGACGGTTCCGGACAGCGAGCTGCGTGAATCTCTTAGGCTTGCTGTTGCGGAAGTCCTTTTACCTGCCTTCAGATCGTTTCTCAAACGTTTCGGGTACATTCAATATAATAACTTTTAAACAAAATTTGGTCAAGATTAGTTTGTGTGGTTTCTTGTTCATCAAGAAAGTTATCAAAATGTTGTTGCTTGGTATGTGTTATGATGTTTCAGGCCGATGATAGAGAGTGGTAAGAACCCACAAAAGTACATAAGATTCACTCCTGAAGATCTTGAGCGAATGCTTAACGAATTCTTCGAAGGCAAGACTTGGAGTGAGCCCAAAAGATGAAAATGTATTAAAAATGTATTAATGTTTGTTTCCATTTTGTTGTACATTCTCTTTTGGTTTTTGCAACACTATTATTTATAAGTTCTTCTCTATCTCTTTATTTTTAAAGGTATTTATTCTTTTTCGTTAACTGCAAAATGGTCGCCCAATCTATTTCTCTCAAACTACTCACCTTATCGTTAAACACATATTTTTGCTCAATCCTATTTCACCTTCTCCGCTAGGTGTTTTTCTTATTTAATTTTCTCGCACAATCTTTATTGCAAGATGAGCTTTTCTTACATTTTTTTAGGATTTTGTGGACTGAATCCCATAGTAGGGATCCAAATGGCATTAAAGAAATACTATTTCTATCGGTTATAATTGTTAAAATTTGATTAAAATGTCAACTAAATATTTACAATCTGGAAATTAAATAATATTTCAAATGAGGATAAAGTCATGATTCTTTTTTTTGGTTATAAAAGTCATGATGACTTTGTTGAAAATATAATGAATTAACCAAACTAGTACCTAGGAGCAGATCACACTTCACACATATCCATAACGATGGACAACCCCAAATGGACAACCCCAACGATGGACAAACCCATCTTGTGTTCCATAAAGATGGTAAGGTTGAAGATATAAACACAAGATGTGATGTGTGCAAGTTAAAACAGGTTCTGCAAAATTACAGGTTCGTCTTTGGATATAGATCTTTGTGTGTCTAATTTGAAGCACATTTGTTTTCTCTCGCAAGGATTGTAATATCAGAACGTTTGTAATTTCTTATTGTCAAAACAAGTTTTTAACACTTTTGATTATTTCTTTCAAATGTTTAGCAAGCCAATGTAAGATTATTAAGTGGAGTCACATATGTTAATATCAAATGTGTTAGGGTCATTAATTAATTAGTCACCTTTATAATAAAGTAAAAGACTATGGGCATAAGTGTTATGAAATATTAATATGTGGATACTTTTAGTAATTTCTAATTTGATGATCTAATTTGATAAAGGGCCGAATTAGAAATTAATACTCTATATAAATAGAAGGTTATGGTCTCCAAGCAACCATAGCCGAAAATACAGAAACTCTCTGCATCCCATCACCAGAAAACTAAAGTTATCTAAGGTTTGTTTTGGAAGAGCCATTCTCAGAATTCAGAAAACAAGTCATGAATCCAAAAGGTACGCTTCCGCTTCTGTACTTATTATTCAGAGATTGACATGAGTTTATGGTTTATGTGAAATCATAAAATATAGTTCTAACAATTGGTATCAGAGCATCATGTTCAGTTTCTGTTTAATAATCAAGTTTATGTATAGATTTAGTATTCTGGAATCTGTGAATTAAATTTTGATTAGATCTAAGATATTTGATTGTTTAGATCTATTTCTGGAATCAATGGAATTAAGTTTTTTTTATTTAGATCTGGATTATATGCATGTTTGAATGTGGATCTGGATTAAGTTTTTGATAATTATTTTAGAGAAAAGCATGATTGTTTATGCTAATTCGGATCTAAAAATTGGCTCTTGATGGCTGAATTTTTGGTGTTTATGAAAACCCTAAGTCAAAAGGTTGAAGACAAATTCGTATGGGCCTGTTTTGTGGTCTGGCCCAAATTAGTTTTCTGATTTAAATATTATTATGGGCTTACAAATTTGTTCTGGTCCATTTTCTTTTGTTTTAAATCAGTTGGGCCAGTTTTCACACAAAACAATAAGTGAGGTCTAGTCCAGCTTTTAATAAGGAATTAAATGCAGAAGCTGGATAAGAGCTGGCGCCCCTTAAGTGACTTCAACCATTCTGCCACTTCGAAATTCTTGTATAAAGAGCCCTCAGACTTATTATTATATGTCTGCGCAAGAATAAAATTCAGTTTTAAATCAATAAATAAATTTGATTGTATACGTATATAAATTCATGCGAATATCAAATCGGCCCAAAGGAAGGTTTATATTTGGCCGAATTTACATATGTATATATGTGTGTATATCCATGCGAATATTAAATCGGCCCAAAGGAAGATTTATATTTGGCCGGATTACATACAGACATGTGATGATAAACATGTGATGATTATTGGAAAAAAACCATGTGAATAATAAATTGGCCCAAAGGAAGGTTTATTGTTTATTATGCATTATTGTTAGTGTTTGATCATGACAACAAGAGTACCGCTAGCAGTTAATATTACTGTCCAAAGACTTGATATTAATGTTGCACTTGGTATCTTGAGATGGGTTATACAATCGTTTGTTGTTTATTATTGATTTTTCATTTTAGTAGTGAGTTACTAATAAAGATTGTTCTCTTTTGCAGCAAATTTTGCTACAGTATCTACAAATTTAGGTTCAATTCCAACACTTTCTGGTTCCAACTACAAGGAATAGAAAAGTAAAGTTAAAATTGTCCTTGGGTGTATGGATCTTGACCTTGCATTGAGGATGGAATAACCTGCTTCTCATACAGATACCAACACTGCTGAGTATAAGATGGTTTATGAGAAGTGGGAACTTCTAATCGTATTGGTTTAATAATCATTATGGACACCATTCCGAAAACCTTTAGAGGTAATGAGGGGACAAATGATCTCAAACAGTTCCTTGCTGAGATGGACTTGCGGTTTGCAAGTAGTGATAAAGCAGAAATAAGCACGCTTCTGTATCGCTTTAGTACCATGAGGTATCACGGCAAAGAAAACATAAGGGAGTACATTTTGGAAATGTCAAACATTGTTTCAAAACTTAAGACACTCAAGACTGAGCTTTCGGAAGATGTGCTGATATTTTTTGTCTTGAACTCTCTTCCTCCTCAATTCAATCAGTTGAAATCAAATTACAACACAGAGAAAGAGAAATGGTCTCTTAATGAGCTTATTTCATATTGTGTGAATGAGGAGGAAAGGATGAAACAAGAAAGGTCTGAAAATGCTCATATGATAAACACCTCTAAGGGTCAGGGTAAAAGAAGAAAAATTGAGACTATTAAGAATGAGGCTGCTAAAGGTCCATCTCAAATTAAGCATGCTAAGGTTGAAGATACATGCTTCTTTTGTAAGAAAGCTGGACATATGAAGAAGGACTGCCAAAAGTACCATGCTTGGCGTGGGAAGAAAGGTATGTTTCTTGCTATGGTCTGTTCTGAGGTGAACTTAGTTGATGTACCCAGAAACACTTGGTGGTTAAATTCAGCTGCAACAACTAACATCAGTGTTTCATTGCAGGGTTGCCTGAGCTACCAAAAACCAACTGAAGCTGAAAGAAGCATTCATGTGGCTAATGGTTTTACGGTGCATGTGGAGGCAATTGCGCATTTTAGACTGTTTTTTAGTACTGGTCGTTTTCTGGATTTAAAAGATACTTTTGTTGTACCGTCAATTAGACGGAATTTGGTTTCTGTTTCTTATTTAGACGAATCTGGTTATTCTTATCTAACTGGAAATGGAAAAGTTTCTTTGTCTTTAAATTTAGTTTTAAATGGAACTGGTAAACGTATGAAAAATCACAGTCTTTATCTGCTCGACACTCTACCTTCTCATAATGAAAGTTCAAGTGTTGAATCAAGGGGTACTAAACGAAAATTCAAAAATGCAAATTCAGTAAATCTATGGCACAAACGCTTAGGTCACATCTCTAAAAATAGAGTGGAGAGACTTGTGTCAGATGGTATATTGGATTCTATTGACTTCACAAATTGTGATATCTATGTGGATTGCATTAAAGGGAAACAAACTAAACATAAAAAATTGGGTGCATATAGAGCTACAGAAGTTCTTGAGTTGATACATACAGATATTTGTGGACCTTTCCCTAAGGCATCTTGGAATGGTCAACAATACTTTATATCTTTCATAGACGACTAATCTCGATATGCATATTTATTTATTATTCATGAAAAGTCAGAGTTTTTGGATGTGTTCAAAAAGTTTAAGGCTGAAGTTGAAAACCAACTTGAACGAAGGATAAAGACTATAAGATCTGGTCATGGTGGTGAATATTACGGTCAGTATGACGGTTCAGGTGAACAACGTCCATGATCATTTGCCAGATACCTAGAGGAGTGTGGAATTGTCCCACAATACACTATGCCTGGGTTTCCCAGTATGAATGGTGTATCCGAAAGACGTAATCGCACTCTTAAGGACATGGTAAGGAGTATGATTTGTCATTCCACCTTACCAGAATCACTCTGGGGAGAGGCACTAAAGACTGCAGCTTACATTCTTAATAGAGTACCAACTAAAGCAACTACAAAGACACCTTATGAGCTTTGGACTGGAAGAAAACCTAGTTTAAAGCATTTTCACATTTGGGGATGTCCAACTGAGGCTAGGCCTTATAGGCCATTTGAGAAGAAATTGGACTCTAGAATTGTGAGCAGTTACTTTATTGGTTATTCTGAGCGATCTAGGGGCTATAAGTTTTATGATCCCAAACAGAAGAATATTTTTGAGACGGGAACAACTACATTCTTTGAGGATGTTGAATTTGGGGGGGGGGGGAGAAATGAGGTTAGAGACATCATCTTTGAGGAAGAATCGGATTCAGGTTCTAACCCGGTTCATATAGTTGCTTTGGATAAAGTAAATCTGGAACCTCAAGTTGATACTAAAATCCTTCCAACAAATGAAGATGACAATGTTATTGAACATGAAGGTCAAATTCAAAATCCTCAAGAAGTAGTGCAACAAGAACTAGTGCCTTTGCGGCGATCCACTAGAGAAAGAAAAAGCGCTATTCCGGATGATTATATAGTGTTTCTTTTGGAACAAGAGGAAAATCAAACCTAGTTGGAAAATGATCCTATCAATTTCCGTGAGGCCATAGGTAGTTCCAATTCAGATAAGTGGGTTAAAACTAGTGAAGAAGAGTATCAGTCAATGTTAGACAATCAAGTTTGGGACATTGTCCAATTACCAGAAGGAATGAAAGCCATTGGTTGCAAATGGATATTTAAGACCAAAGTGGATTCAACTAGTAATGTGGAGAGGTATAAGGCTCGTCTAGTAGCTAAAGGCTATACTCAAAAGAAAGGGATTGACTATAAAGAAACCTTTTCTCCAGTTTCATCAAAAGACTCTTTTAGGACAATCATGGCCCTTGTTGCACAATATGACTTAGAACTTCACCAGATGGATGTCAAGACAGTGTTTCTCAATGGAAACATTGATGAGACGATTTATATGGAGCAACTAGAAAACTTTGTGATAGGTGATCCAAAGAAGATGGTATGCAAGTTAAAGAAATCCATCTATGGACTAAAACAAGCTTCTCGTCAATGGTACCACAAATTTCATGAAGTAATCATATCTTTTGATTTTGAGGTGAATTTGGTTGAAGATTGTGTATATCAAAAATTCAGTGGGAGCAAGTGTATTTTCCTTATTTTATATGTCGATGACATACTTTTAGGTACTAACGATATGACTATGCTGGTTGAAACCAAGGGATTTCTTAAGAAGAATTTTGAGATGAAAGATCTTGGTGAGGCATCTTTTGTATTAGGGATCGAGATTCATCGAGATCATTCTCGAGGAATTCTTAGATTATCACAAAAGAGTTATATCGATAAAGTACTTAAAAGATTTGGAATACATGATTGTAAACCAGGAGATACCCCAGTCGCTAAGGGAGACAAATTTTGTCTCAAACAATGCCCTAAAGGAAAGTTGGAAATCCAGGAGATGCAAAAGATCCCTTATGCATCGGCAGTAGGGAGTCTAATATATGCTCAAGTTTGTACGTGTCCAGATATAGCGTGCATAGTTGGAGTTTTGGGCAGATACTTAAGCAATCCAGGTATGGACCATTGGAAAGCAGCCAAAAGGGTCATGAGGTACCTGCAAAGAACAAAGGACTACATGCTCAATTATCAGAGATCAGAGAATTTGGAGATCTTTGGATATTCTGATTCTGATTTTGCTGGATGCCAAGATAGTAAAAACTCCACTTCAGGCTATGTTTTTCTGTTGGCTGGTGGAGCTGTTGCTTGGCGTAGTGCAAAGCAATCATTAGTAGCTTACTCCACAATGGTAGCAGAATTTGTAGCAGTTTTTGAGGCATCTGATAAGGGACTTTGGCTGAGGAATTTTGTCAGTGGGCTTTGAATTATTGAAGGGATCGAAAGACCACTAAAGTTATATTGTGACAATAAATCAACTGTTATATACTCCAACAAGAATATGAGTGCGACAAAGTCCAAGTTTATTGAAATTAAGTTCCTCGGTGTTCAGGAGAGAGTACAAAGTCGAGAGATTTCCATAGAACACTTAGGGACAAACTCCATGATAGCAGATCCTCTTACAAAAGGAGTTACACCGAAGGTCTTTCATGAGCATACTGCTCGAATGGGTGTTTAAGAGTTTGATGATCATTTGGTTTAGTGGGAGTTTTTTCATTCGGTTTTTTGGGTTCTATGTTTTAGTTGTATTTATGCACATTTTCTTATTTGATCAGAAATAAAGTTTAAGTTTAAGTATTCAGCTTACACTTTGTACAATAAAGTTAAAAGATCTCACTAAAGTAGGACTAGTTGAAAATCGACATGTGCTGACCATTTTTCATTTGATTTTCATGCTACATGTTTCATAATTGATCTATGTCATTTGGTTATATTGATTTCAGTGATCATGGAAGGTTTAGTTATGATTGATATGACAAAAGCCGACATGATCCTATGTTGTTGTAACTAATGGACGATATTGTTTTATGCTCCGGGAATTAATGACATATTTGAGCTCATAAGGACTATCACATTTTCAGGCACATATATGACCCAGTGTGAGATTGTAAGATTATTAAGTGGGGTCACATATGTTAATATCAAATGTGTTAGGGTCATTAATTAATTAGTCTAATTCTATAGTGGTCACCTTTATAATAAAGTAAAAGACTATGGGCATAAGTGTTATGAAATATTAATATGTGGATACCTTTAGTAATTTCTAATTTGATGATCTAATTTGATGATCTAATTTGATGAAGGATCGAATTAGAAATTAATACTCTATATAAATAGAGGGTTATGGTCCCCAAGCAACCCTAGCCGAAAATACAGAAACTCTCTACATCCCATAACCAGAAAACTAAAGTCACATAGGGTTTGTTTTGGAAGAGCCGTTCCCAGAATTCCGAAAACAAGTCATAGATCCAAAAGGTACGCTTCGCTTCTGTACTTATTATTCAGAGATTAACATAAGTTTGTGGTTTATGTGAAATCATAAAATATAGTTCTAACAGCCAATAGAACCTGATTGTTTTCGAGTGACTTCTAAGCAACCTTCGACCATCATCAGACGATGAAGGTAATAACGAAAAGAGTCATGATCCACATCAACAAAGCTTAGAAAACACTACTTTTATGGCTCCAACGATCATCCCATCGATGGTTTTGCATCTGCTTCATGATGTAGCCCAACAGATGGTTCAAGCTAGTCAGCACCAACAACTTTTTGAAACTTACAGGTCCACTTTCTACTTAATTTGTAATATTTACTCTTCTTCTGCTTCCACCAATATCTTCAATACTATGGAAGCCGAAAAGACTCATCCTTTCATTAGATATATAAACAAAGATCATTAAATTGTTATTTTTTTCTAGTGATTCATATATTATGAGATTTCATGGGTTTCTATATGTTTTTTCTTCTTCAACGCCATCACCATCAGAGAAAAGTTTCTAAGAGACAGAAATTCAGATCTCTGTTTTTTCTTTTTCTTTAGCGCCATCACTACCAGAGAAAAGCTTCAGAGAGAGAAAGGTTTTCTGGGTTTTTTCCAAGAAAAAGAGAGAGAGAGAAAAATATATGTTTTCGTTTTTTGCAGGGAAAATAAAAAGAGAAAAAAAGACAATTTTGTCTTTTCATTATTGAAAGATGACATCAATTCAAATGAGCACATGTGAAAGTGGCATGCTTGATTAAATAGTTTTTGAATGTAACATTTTTGTAATTGTTTCTTAAAATATTCTAATTTTTAATGTGTGACATTCTAACATATATGTACTTTTTGTAAGAGAAAATTTGTAAAAATATTATAAAATTTTATGTAATTTGAAAACTAACCCATGTTTCTAAAAATTTGAAAACTAACCTTTTTGCAATGGAAATTATCAAAAATATTTCAAATAAATCCAATATAACCGTTTTTAAATCAAGTCTTTTACCATTGGGTAATTATTTCTATTACACAATAATTTACAAAATAAAAAAGATATCGTTTAACGTGATACAAAAAATATAGATTACATATAAAAATAAAAATAAAATAAAAAATCACATGTGTGAAAATATTAAAAATAGATAAAATTTATGGTTTGTGTTCAAGTTATATAATGTTTAGCTCATTTGATTCAGTTGATCATAGGATATTTAAGCTGACAAGTTTTTGTCCTACAAAAATTCTTATATTTTGCATAATAATAATCGATTGAAAAATTCACTTTGATGGTCTAGTATAAATAATGGTCTTGTGTTATTTACATGTTGAGGGAGGGAATCGTAGATAATGTCATAAAATGTGAAACATTAACTAATATATAGTAAAAGTGATGGTGGAACTCATGCACAATCATAAAAGACACGAGGCACTGGTGATTTTGACAAATTCATCAGATTTCTTCTACGACTAACTGATGTAATTTTTGTTAATGAAAATCTTGTACATTATTATCTCAACTTGAGATATAAACTGTTATAGATTACTCTAAAAAAAAATTAGAGACTCGATTGAAAATCGATTTTCCGTTTACACTATAGTTTGATCTGTTGCAGTCATTTGAAACAACGATAAAGTTGTGCTAATTTGAGAGTCATTTAAAGTAATATTGGTCAAACGTTTATCCAATCTATTTCAAAATATACTTTTATTTATAAATTCTCAAATTTTATGAAAAAAAATTGTTGTCTTAAAACTTTAAAAAGATTAATTTTCAAAAACTTAAAAATATGGGTCAGTTTTCAAATTACATAACATTATTGGATTATCAAACCAAACCTTTTTTTTTTGTAATTTATTAGGGATATTCGTGCGCCAGTGTTGGAGCAGAGCCTTCAGAAATTAGGTGTGGAGAGGCTTAGCAAAGATGATGTACAGAGAATGCAATGGGAGGTTTTAGAGGCCAAGATTGGGAATTGGATCCACTACATGCGAATATCCGTACGAAAACTCTGTTCCAAAATATCATAATATCATAATGGGAGGTTATGCGTCTCTTTCTTGATTTGTTGGGTTGCGACAGGTGAAACTGTTATTTGCTGAGGAAAAGAAAATTTGCAACCAAATACTTGATGGTGTTGATGAGTCACTCAAAGATCAATCTTTTGCTGAAGTCACTGCAAATATTTTTGATATGCTGCTTAGTTTTGGAGATGATTTTGCTAAACGCAACACATCACCGCAACAACTGTTTGTTCTGTTAGATATGTATGATATAATGAAAGAGCTTCAGCCGAGGTAACGTTTACTGTCTCACACCATCACACATTGTGCCAGTACTGTGTATGAATGTACCTAATTGCCTTTCATTTGTAGATTGAGTTGGTCTTTGGGAGCAAACCTTGTACCGAAATGAAAGAATCTGCACTGAATCTGACAAAGCGGTTAGCTCAGACAGCGCAAGAAACTTTGGCTGATTTTGAAGAAGCGGTTGAATTGGATCTTACTGAAACCGAAGTTATGGATGGAACCGTACATCAGCTTACAGCCTACGTTATAAACTACGTCAAGTTCATGCTCGAGTAAGTGTCTCTCTACATACTAAAAGACTTGTCATCTTATGTTGGATATCTCATTAATTTTTGGAATTCCGAATCAGTTACCAATCGACGTTGAGGCAACTTTTTCAAGCGTCAGATAGTAAAGATCCTGATTCCGAGCTGGGATATCCATAACAACGAAGATCATGCGTGCTTTACAGAACAATCTGAATGGTAAATCAAAGCAGTACAAAGATGAAGCATTGACTCAACTATTCTTAATGAACAATGTTCATTTCATAGTGAGCGTTGTGAGAAGGTTCTATTCTGCTTTTTCGGCTCAACCTCCCTTAAACAGAACCAAAGCCTAAACAGAATGCTGAATTAGACTTACATTTTCACAGGTCAGAGGCAAAGGCTTTGTTGGGGGATGATTGGGTTCAAATACATCGAAGAATCGTACAACAACACGCGACACAGTACAAGAGTGTTTCCTGGGAAAAGGTTTAATGAATCTTTTCGGTTTTATGCTTTCAAATGCCTAAAGAGTATTTTTTGAGTATCCATTTATTCTGCAGATTTTGCAGTGTCTCACGGTTCAGTCGAGCGGGAGCGGTCCGGAAGAGAACTCAAATATATCAAGAGCATCAGTAAAAGACAGATTCAAGACTTTCAATTCTCAGTTCGAAGAGCTTCACCAAAGACAATGCCAATGGACGGTTCCAGATAGCGAGTTGAGTGAAGCTCTTAGGCTTTCTGTTGCGGAAGTTCTTTTACCTGCCTACAGATCGTTTCTCAAACGTTTCGGGTACATTCAATCGAAAACACTTCTAAACAGACTTGGTTAATATTAGGTTTTTGTGGTTTCTTGTTTATCAAGAAAGTAATTAAAATGTTGTTGCTTGGTATGTGTTATGGTGTTTCAGGCCGATGACAGGGAGTGGTAAGAACCCACAGAAGTACATAAGATTCACTCCTAAAGATCTTGAGCGAATGCTTAACGAATTCTTCGAAGGCAAAACTTGGAGTGAGCCCAAAAGATAAAAATGTATTAATGTTTGTTTGTTGTTGTTTTCTTAAAAAAAATGTTTGTTTCCATTTTGTTATACATTCTCTTTTGGTTTTATTTAAGGTCTTCCTAAAAATGATATCTTTAGAGCATGGGTATCGGTGATACGTTGAATGTATCAATTAATTAAAAAAATGAAAAAAACAAAAAACATAAATATCTGCTCAGTTTATGTTGAGACGTCTCAGAGAGTAGAGACGTTTGATACATCTCAGCGGGCCACGTGGCGTTATGTCACTGGATCATTTTTTTTCCAACAAATCGGGAAGAGAAGAAGAAGAAGAAGAATTTGGTGGTGAACAAGAAAAATTCCTCTGTCAATCGAATCAATTGAGTTTGGTGGTGAACAAGAAAAATTTGGGTGTTTCGTCTCTCAATCGAATCAATTGAAGAAGAAGAAGATTGAGATTGAAGAAAGAGAAGAAAAATTTGGTGGGTTTCCTCTGTCAATCGAATTTGGTGGTGAACAAGAAAAATTTGGGTGTTTCCTCTGTCAATCGAATCAATTGAAGAAGAAGAGAAAAAAAAAAAGAAGAGCTCACAAAAAAGAAAAAAAAAAGATTGAGATTGAAGAAAAAGAGATGGTATCACCGATATTAAGTCTGAATGATTAAACCTCAATTATTAAGTCTCAATGAGTAAATATTAATTTAATAATCTAAGTTGGGCATCATCGATACCCATGCTCTTAGAGCATGTTTATCGGACATATTTTTTGGGTATCATTGATTTTAAATGAATAAAAAATTTTGTTTTGGGCTCAAATCTCTCTGATACGTATCAGTCTATTGATACAGCTGATACGGGTTCATCCTGCACACGTATCACATTATAATTAGACCGTGTTTTCAGAGATAGGGCCAAGGTACGAAAAAATCTTCATTCTCGATTTTTCTTCTTTCTCTCAAACTCTGCTCTCGGTCTTGGGCGAATCCAACAGCGACTCAGACGGCTCGAACGGGGGCGAATCCAACGGCGGCTCAGACCGTGGCGAATCCAACGGCGGCTCGAACGGGAGCGAATCCAACGGCGACTCGAATCGTTTTCTCTTTGATGGTGCATGTCTTGATGTCATAAGTTTTGAGAAAAAATGTTTTAATTATTTCAAAGTTTTGATTAGAGATTCATTTTGTAAAGTTGAGATATATTTTTACATGCAAAAGAAAAGTTGTTAAAATTTGACGAAAGACCTTAACTATTTCACATTGATATGATCTCAGGAAACAGAAAAACATTGCCCATTTACTTTGATGAAAAAATGGTTCTAACAAAATTTCATGAGTTTATATTAAACACTCCATTTAATCTCGTTTATACATGTGGACTGCACGTATTTACACGTATTATACAAAATTTCATAAGTTTATACAGAGACATTTACAAATATGAACAATATGATGGCCAATCAAGCTCTAGTTGGTGACGAAAAAATGCATCAACAATTGAAAATTGATTTGGTTGAGTATATTTGGCAAAAATTTGGCACAACTGAAAACCAGAGCCGAATTAAATAGGTTTTTACGGATTGTAATATAAGTTTAAAATTTTATTAAATATAATAAATTAGTGTTTTTATAAAATTTTGTATATTTATATATAGTAATTTTATTTTTTCATTTTATTTTTTATTAAAAAATAATTTTTTTTTCTTTTGATACCCATTCAGTATCACCATTGGACCTACAAATCTTAAAAAAACTTTAATGAGTCTTATAAATTAAATTACTAATAAAATTAATATTAAATTAATATTAATAATACTCTTGGAGTCTCACTAATAAACATGGTCTTAGGATCAATTTGCTCAATATTCATATTAAGCAAAAGAATAAAGAATATAGCTTGCAAATGGCACAAGTAATTTGTAACGCCTCGACCGCCGTCGAGCTATCAGTATGCAGGGGAAATCCTCATCTCTCAATAACATACAGGGGAAATCCTCATCCCCTCAGGAGAAATCCCCATCTCCTACTGGTCCCCACGCCCACTCTCGGCCCGTGGGCCCACCCCTCTCCGACGGTCGGTGCGTTAGTCCGGGAGGCTCGAAAGACTTGTTTACTAACCCTGCAAATCACCACGTGATCTTTCCCCGTGTTTTGTCCTCACTCACACGGTACTGGAAATGACTTCCCAGTAGGTCACCCATCTTTAAATTGCTCCAGCCCAAGCACGCTTAACTCTGGAGTTTTCTCTGGATGTGTGACGGAAAAGATAAGTGCACTTTGGTGATATAGGTAGCCAAATCAATTCTCTTAAACCTCTCCGCATAAACCACATAGCGGGATGTTACAATCACCCCCACTAACTGATCGCAACGTCCTCGTTGCGTACCAGGATCGGTACCCCCGACAGTGTGACTCACACACTCGTCAGGGGTCGCTCTGATACCACTTGTAACGCCTCGACCGCCGTCGAGCTATCAGTATGCAGGAGAAATCCTCATCCCCTCGAGAGAAATCCTCATATCTCAATAACATACAGGGGAAATCCTCATCTCCTCAGGAGAAATCCTCATCTCCTACTGGGCCCCACGCCCACTCTCGGCCCGTGGGCCCACCCCTCTCCGACGGTCGGTGCGTTAGTCCGGGAGGCTCGAAAGACTTGTTTACTAACCCTGCAAATCACCACGTGATCTTTCCCCGTGTTTTGTCCTCACTCACACGGTACTGGAAATGACTTCCCAGTAGGTCACCCATCTTTAAATTGCTCCAGCCCAAGTACGCTTAACTCTGGAGTTCTCTCTGGATGTGTGACGGAAAAGATAAGTGCACTTTGATGATATAGGTAGCCAAATCAATTCTCTTAAACCTCTCCGCATGAACCACATAGCGGGATGTTACATAATTATTATTTACAAGTAATTATTTCAATACGATTGAAACTAGAGTACCCTCTCATTTAAGTAATGATGACTTGTGAGAGTTAGTGGTGAGTATAGTGACACATCACCTTCTCTCTTTTTGTATTGTTTGTTGTGGTTTATGTGCAGTAAACCAAATCTTATACTCTTTCTCCGTATCATAATATATAATGTTTTAAAAAATTTTTTTTGTATCAAATTAGTTAATGTTCTCATTTTTTATGTAAAAATTTAATATTTTTTAGCTTTTGTGACTTTTTGAATTCTACAATATTTTATGTGATTGGTTAAATTAAATAATAAATAGTTTTTAATATAAAAATACACAAAAAATTATATTATTTATTGAGTTTCTTAATTATTGTGTTATTACTTTAAAGATAATGTATTGTGATATAGAGAGAGTATTATTTAGTTCAGTTAGAGCATCCACAATAGATAGAAACTCTATAGATCTCTAAAACATAATATTTCATTAATTTTGGTTGTTTATTTAAATTTGAAATTATGTAAAAAATTTTAATCCAATCAAAT
Organism: Arabis hirsuta; assembly: GCA_964056655.1. NCBI lineage: Eukaryota > Viridiplantae > Streptophyta > Magnoliopsida > Brassicales > Brassicaceae > Arabis > Arabis hirsuta. The sequence goes on from OZ053299.1 coordinate 30,220,473, forward strand.
TTATATAAGTGTTAGATAAGGTTCTAAAAAATGTGGAAGTGTTTCTTCCCTTAGAACATCAATAACAGTGACACTCTCTAAAACTTATAATATTTTAATACTTTTTATTTATTTCATTAATTATTTAAATATTAAATTATCATATAAATAATGGATCAGTAATATAGTGACATGTGGCAAAGACTGTTTCAAGAGTCTCTCTCCTATGAGACGTAAAATCTCAAAAGGTTTTTTTTTCTTTTTCTTTTAATTACATGATATTCTAAAAGTATCACCATTAATGATGATCTTAGAACCCCAACTTATTCTCTTTCATACTTATTATTATTTTATTATTATTTTTGGTGAGAACCTCTTCAAGAAACCCACGAGTAAAGCAAGTTTATTGGTGGGTTTTAGAGGATTTCTTAATTAAAAAAATGAAAAAATAAAATAAGGAGGGAGAGACTAAGGAAAGTTTCTCAAACGAAAAACTTTGAAATAGGTATAAAAAACTGTTATTATATGTATAATATTCTAAGTGGTTCAATTTTTCTTATTTAATTATATTAAAATATTAATATTAAATTAGTTAGATATCTTTTATGAAAATTCAATCAATGTATTTGTTCTTAGAGGTGCTCTTATATGTAGAACAAATAATTTACTCATATCCTTTTATTTGAAATTTAATCTTTTAATTCAGAGTAAGTAAATCTCATAACCATATATAAAAACACAAAACTTTTTAGCATATGACATAGTTTAATTTTTTTAAATGTACACTATTTTTTTTTATTTAAATAGTGAACAATGTTTTAATGAGTAACATATTGGGTCTAAATGGTAACTGCAGAATTTTTGCTGAATTACTGTTGAATTGCAGAATTTGCTAAATTACTGTTGATTTCTTGCAGAATTTACTGAATAATATCAAACTTAAATGGTAACAGCAGAATTTTTGCTGAATTACTGTTGAATTGCAGAATTTGCTGAAATACTGTTGATTTCTTGCAAAATTTGCTGAATAATATCAAACTTAAATGGTAACAGCAGAATTTGCAGAATTTGGTAAATTTTTCTAAAAAAAATAATTAATTTTGAAAAAGTAATTAATTTAAAAAAAATAATTATTTTTTTTCAAACTTAAATGGTTAATTATTATTGACCAATCACTAAATATTGCAAAATAATAATGCTCATTAAATATTTAATAAAGTTAAAAAGTACCTAGTATTATCAAAGCATCTTACATTTTCAAAAAACCCTCCAAAACATCTTATATTTTGAAATGGATAGAGTAGTAATTAGAGCTAGATCGGATCCAGATCCAAAAATAATCACTACAAGAAAACAGCTACTATTCCGACGGAAATTCCGACGGCCAATATTTCCGTCGGAAATTTCCGACGGAATTCCGACGGAATTCCGACTAACATCTATTCCGACGGAATTCTGACGGCTGTATCTACTGTCGGTATACCGTCGGAAATCCGTCGGCAATTTCCGACGGAATTCCGTCGGAAAATAATCTATCGTAATATTCTGACGACTTTCCGACGGACTACCGACGGAAATCCGATATTTTCGATGTCGGCAAATTTGAGTGGTTACCATTCGTTAGCGGTGGCCGATGGGATTGGTGGGATGTTATGTCGGAGTTTTGTGACGGATTTCTGACGGAATTCCGACGGAAATCCGTTTTATATAAGTTCCTTCGTTTCTTCGTTCATTCATAACATAATTTTACAAATCAAAAAAATTTGTTAGCGATGAGTTCATATTTTCGGTCTTGGATGGACGAGCCAATGATGGATATGGGCTCGAACTTATTAACATCCGCTTACGCTGCAGGTATATGCGAGTTCATGAATTTACCCAGAAACCAAGATGCAGCAAAAAAAGGTCAGGATATCAAATGTCCATGTTCTAATTGCTGTAACAGAATTAGTGTTGCGGTTCATACTGTTTGGAATCACTTATATAGATATGGATTTAGGCCGGGATATAAGGTTTGGTTTTTACATGGAGAAAGCAATTACGAATATGGTAGTAGTAGTAGTAATGCACCTTATTTTCCGGATAGCGTAGAAGAACGTACAACGGAAGTAGATGTTGGGGTAAGTACGGTTGCGATGGTTAACGACGCGTTTAGAGAGAATTTGCAGTCGGGTGGTTATGAGGGTGATAGGGTTGAAGAACCTAATTTAGAAGCTCGAAGGTTTTTTGATATGTTAGACGCATCAAAGCAACCACTGTACAACGGTTGTAGGGAAGGGCATTCACCGTTATCTTCTGCTAGTAGGATGATGAACATGAAGACCGATTACAATTTATCCGAAGAATGTGTTGATGCATTCGCCGAGTTTGTGAAAGATGTTTTGCCAGAGGATAATCTTTCTCCAGCATCATACTACGAGGTCCAGAAACTTGTTGCCGGTCTTGGTTTGCCCTACCAGATAATAGATGTGTGCATCGACAACTGCATGCTATACTGGAGGGAAGATGAGAACAGGAAAAAATGTAAATTTTGCCGTAAACCACGGTTCCAAGACACAAGTGGCAGAGTGAAGATTCCTTTCAAACGGATGTGGTATTTACCATTAACAGAGAGGTTGAAGAGGCTGTATCAATCAGAACGCACTGCTAAGGCTATGAGATGGCATGCAGAGCATAATCAAGATGGAGATATTACGCATCCTTCTGACGCAGAAGCGTGGAAACACTTTCAATCGGTATATCCAGATTTCGCATACGAACGCCGAAATGTATACCTCGGCTTATCCACTGATGGTTTCAACCCATTTGGAAAGCATGGAAGAAAATATTCATTGTGGCCGGTCATCGTAACACCTTACAATTTGCCTCCTTCTATGTGCATGCGGCAAGAGTTCCTGTTTCTCTCAGTTCTAGTTCCTGGGCCAGATCATCCAAGACGATCACTCGATATATTCCTCCAACCATTGATCTATGAGTTGCAGATGTTGTGGGAGCATGGTGTTGAGGCATTTGATGTTTCCATCCAGCAGAATTTCAACTTGCGTTCGGTTCTTATGTGGACCATTAGCGATTTTTCGGCGTACGGTATGTTATCTGGATGGACAACGCATGGAAGATTGGCATGTCCTTATTGCCAAGACAATACTTCAGCATTCCAATTGCAGAACGGAAGGAAGACTTCATGGTTTGATTGCCATAGGTGTTTTTTGCCGGCAAATCATCCATATCGTCGGTCTAGAAGACATTTTAGAAAGAATTTTCCAGTGTTTACTGGTCCACCTCCAGAGATAGATGGTCGCAGCATATTGGAACAGTTACGAGATTTTGGTGCAGAGCGAACTCCTGAATGTGGGGGTAATGGCCATCACCCCGTCGACGGCTGTGGGGAATATCACAATTGGCATAAGAAAAGTATTTTTTGGGATTTACCTTATTGGAAAGATCATCTACTGCGGCATAATCTAGATGTCATGCATGTTGAAAAGAATTTCTTTGACAACATCATGAACACCATTTTAAATGTACCAGGAAAGACAAAAGATAACTGGAAATCTAGATTAGACTTGCCATTGATTTGTTCAAGGAAGTCCCTTCATGTTTTGCCTAATGGTAGATTGCCGATGCCTGCGTACCGGTTAGACGCGGGTAAGAAGGAAGTTTTCTTTGAATGGATTAAAAATTTTGTTAAATTTCCTGACGGCTACGCATCTAATCTGCGTAATTGCGTGGATTCGACGGAAGGGAAGTTTATTGGAATGAAGAGTCATGATTGCCATGTTGTGATGCAACGTCTTCTTCCATTTGCATTTTCTAATCTTCTTCCACAAGACATCCATCAAGCAATTGGAGGTATATTTCATAATTTTCTTTAGTTTATTACTAATATAATGTTACTATATATGTACTAACTTGATTACTTTTCGTTTGTAGGAGTTGGGGCTTTCTTTCGAGATTTATGTTCACGGACACTAACAGCGGACGGGATCCGGTCTTTAGAGGCCAACATCCCGGTGCTCCTTTGTAATCTTGAGAAGATATTTCCACCGTCTTTTTTTGATGTTATGGAACATCTTCCTATTCACCTCCCACGAGAAGCAGCATTAGGAGGCCCTGTTCAATACCGATGGATGTACCCGTTCGAGCGTTACATGTTCCACCTGAAGAAAAAGGTAAAAAATTTGAGCAAAGTTGAGGGATCTATTGTTGCACAAAGTCTAAACGAAGAAGTATCACACTTTGCCGAATATTACTTTCCTTCGGATGTCCGGACTAAAGGTAGACGGCCGGCGCGACATGATGATAGAGGTGAGAAAGCAGTGTATCCCGTGGTTGTACCTGAGTTGTTTGCGCAAGTGGGCCGCGTAAGTGGAAAAGGGAAGAAACGCATACTATCACCACAAGAGGTCACACATTTGCATACATATATCCTCAGAAATTGTGACGAACTTGGAGAGTATGAAAGGTATACCATTTCTCATACTAAATTTGTGCAATTATTTGTCTTCATCTGATAACAATTGTTATGTTACAGGATATACATGTCCCTAGCACAAACTTACCATGCTGATAAGACAGATTCCGAACTTGCTGTATTAAAAGATGAAGAATTCCCGGAGTGGTTGAAATTTTTTGTACGTTAAATATAACTTCTCACTCTTATTTTATAAGTTTTTCACGTTCATATGTTATTGATTGCTTACTTATATTGTTTTTAGGTTTCCGAAGGTTTAGCAAGTGGTCAAACCCTCCCGACATGGTTAGTGGAGTTTTCGCATGGTTTACGCAGCACCGCGACTTCATATCCGAGATTTTGCACTAGGGGATATTCGTTCAGAATTCGTGACGAAGGACGTCAAAGGCCAACTTCGGACAATGGTATTTCGGCGCAATCAGGTGATACCATATACTATGGCCATTTAAAAGAAATCTTGGAAATCCACTATCCAGGAATGTTGGACTTGAGGTGCATTGTGTTTATGTGCGATTGGTATGATCCATCCAATGGTAGTGGGGTTCGAATTGACCGTCTTGGTGTTATTTCGATAAATTCAAGCCGAAAATTACATCATTACGATCCATTTATCCTTGCATCTCAAGCAGACCAGGTATCAATATATTGATAGGTTTTCCGTTATATTTATACGTTAGGTTTTGTTATTTTTGTATATAAACAACATCCACCGTTACTGAATAGGTTTGCTACATTCCATATCCTCGAGTTGGGCGGAGGACAGATCCTTGGATGACAGTAACTCCAATTTATCCGCGAGGAAAAATATATGGAGTTCCGGAACATGATGCTCTACAAGTATCGCGAACCAACCAAATGTCACATGTTGAGGAGACGGATAACATTGACCTTGTCACTGATGTCACACATATCGGCGATGATCTAGTGCATTCGGATGAAGATGAACTACGTGAAGAATTTGACGACGATTCCGACTCCATCCCTAGTGAAGGTTCATCAGAAGAGTCAGATTAATAATTTAATGTAAATGTTTGTTTGGAGCTGGTTTGTACTATAACCCCTATGCGTTCCCTCTAATATAATGTACTTTATGGTAATATTCGCCAGAATCATTTATTAAATTTGCCGCCGGATTTCCGCGCGCGGGATAAAAGCATACCTAATTTTCGTACGACATAACGACGGAATTAGTTCCGTCGGATTTCCGTCGGTATTCCGATGTCGGCAAAGTTTGAGTGGTTACCATTGCGTTATCCGCAGCCGATGGGACTGGCGGGGTATTATGTCGGAGGTTTCAGACGGATTTCCGACGGATTTCCGACGGTTTTCCGTTCTATATAAGGTTCCTCAGACGTTCATTCCTTTCAACAACACAAATAATGTCTTCTAACTCTGCTAATGAAGACTCAAAAATCGTGGCAAACCACTTTCTACTTCCAAAGTACTCGTGGGAAACCGAAACCCAATGCGACACACACACTGAAGAGATACCCACTTACTCGTGGGAATTTGATACGGTCTCACCAATCTCAATCGGAGATTCTTCATCAACAATAGTGCCGGAGAGCCAGTGCTTGTCAAACGTCTCGTGGGAAACGAAATCGCAGTGCGCCAAATATCCAGACAAGAAGAGTGTTCTCGAAGACGTACAACCATCTCGCTTGATTGAAACGTCAGATACATACGGTGGAAGTACTTCAAATGAATGTAAGGATAACTACTATGATTATGAATTTGCCCAGAGACCAGAAAGTCCGAACTTAAATATAGATGTTGATGCAATCGAAAGGGAATTTTGCAAAGAATATGTAGATTCTCCGCCAAAGAAAAAAAGGGAAAAAAAAGTTTCAGGTTCTAAACACAAATAAGTTTGGAGCGGATATAGAGACATATGTGTTTCAAACTTTAAAATAAATAATTTTCCTTTCGGCTTATGTTTTTTCTCTGTTATAAAATGTCGCCATGTAAATCTTTTATTCAATTCCCGGATATATTTAAAATTATGTATGAAAAAATGTTTGGACATTTTTATAATTAACTATGCAATCGGGTCACCACGCGGACTTTTAATTTACAGATTTTTGACAGTTTTTCGACGGATTTGTAATTTTTAATTTAGTTTTAATTTGTAATTTTCCGAATACAAAAAAAATTAAATTTAAAAAAATTTATGATCTGTCGGAAATCCGTCAAAAATACCGACGGATTTCCGACGGATTTTATTAATTTCCGATTTAAAAAAATTTAATTTAAAAAAATTTATGATCCGTCGGAAATCCGTCAAAAATACCGACGGATTTCCGACGGATTTTATTAATTTCCGATTTAAAAAAATTTAATTTAAAAAAATTTATGATCCGTCGGAAATCCGTCAAAAATACCGACGGATTTCCGACGGATTTAATTAATTTAATAAAAAAAATTCAATTTATTAAATAATGTTTATGTTACCAAAGTATTACGCGGTTTTATATATAAATGTTTATAATCCGTCGGAAATCCGTCGGAAATGCCGACGGATTTCCGACGGAAACCCTAATTTCTGCCGCCTAAGAGCCTCGATCTCATCGAAAAAACCGGGAAAATCCGTCGGAATTCCGTCGGAATTCCGTCGGTAACCTGCAATAAAACCATCAGCCTTCTTCTTCGCATAAACCTTCACGAAACTTAAAAAAAAAAACCAAACCTTGCCGGAAATCGATCGATCGGTTCGGAAACTGGCCGGAAATCAAATATCCATCCACAAGTTTGATCTCTAACAACAAATCAACAATCCAATGTAAGTTTTTCGAAGTTTTTTTGTTGTAAATTATGAATTTAGAGAATTTTGTGAATTTGTTAGATTTAGGTTGTTAAAAATTAATAGAAATGTTGAAATGTTTAGGTTTAGGATGTTTGAAAAGTTTTTTATTTTGTAAATTTTGTGATTTAGGGAATTTTCGGGTTTATAAAATTTAGAAAAGTATTAGTAAAATTCTAAATTATAAATTATACTAAATTTGTGAAATTATAAATATTTATAATATAAAAATTTTAGAAAATTATAAATATTTATAATATAAAAATATTAGTAAAATTCTAAATTTGTGAAATTTTACTAATTTTTTTATTTGTTTAAATTACAAAATCCCAAATTCTGGAAAAATCGTAAATATCTAAAACTTTAAATTACCACATCTGAAATTCCAAAAAATTTCTAAATCTGTAGGATATTAAATGTTCATATCTGAATTCCATAATCCAAATATCCCTAAATACCTATTTACAGAAATTTCAATTTTCCACAATCCCTAACTCCCTAAAACCTTAATTTATGAAATCCCGAAATTCCATAAATTAATCCCTAAATTCCAAATTCCCTACTTCTCAAAATATCAATATCCTAAAATCACTAAGTCTCCAATTCCCGTAAATTTTATAATTCGAAAATCTCAAAAATTCGATGTCGGCAAATTCTCAAAAACAAAAAATCCCTAAATCGGACAGTAAATTAAATTATCTGTAAATTTTTCTTTAAAATTTATTATTTAAATTATCAGATTTTATATTTATATATGTAAGTAAATTTCACCGGTATGTAAACATTTTGGAATTCGTAGGGACTATGGGCGATTTCATCACGCTACTGGATCCGGTACTTCCAGTAGGGGAGGGAGTCAGTCGCAGATCCCAGATACTATCTTTCCGGATCCCCACCACCCGTCTCCTCCACTGGATACACAGCCCTCAGCTCCCACGGCCATGTCGGTTGAGGAGTTTGTTTCGCAACCTGGACGGGATAGGTTGACTCGCCTAGATCCTGACTTGCCACCTAACACGACATGGTAAGTTTTATTTAAAAATGTATTTGATTATATTAACTTAAAAAAATATTTAACTAAATATTGTTTAGGTTTCAATTTTCGAGAAACGGGATTACGAGTTCGATCAACGCAATGACTAATTCGTTGATCAAATCCCCGTATCCCACATTTTCTTCGATGCCGGTGGCAGACCAGGAGATCTGGTTTCGGCAATTTGCGGTATGTTTTCTTTTCCTATTAAGAATTTAGATTTTTATTTTCTTTAAAATTGTCAATACTAATATGGGTACGTTTTTTTTTCAGCAAGAATTTACGTGGGACCCACAGTTGACTGCCCGGGTCCGACGGGAGTTCTACAAAAAAGCCTCCCAGAAATATTCGTTGAAGATAAACGAATGGAAGGACACGTGGTACAAAGAGGGAAAAGTACCGCGCAAATTGCAAGATAACCCCACATTATGGCGTGGACTACTTGCCCATTGGGAACTGGAGGAGACAAAAGCAAGCTCCGGAAAGAACTCGTCTAACCGGAACAGCGACCGGAAGGGGAAGGGACCGGCGACCCATAACCTCGGTGCGACGAGCAAAGCGTCACGTCTTCAGAAGCTGGTACGTAATTTTATAAATATGCTCAAAAATTTTATTTCTAACACTTCTCATATTTATTTCATTATCTATGCTAACAGATGGAGACGACCGGTGTGCGTCCGTCACATCTTGACTTGGTCAAAGATGCGCACACCAACAGAAAGACGGGGGAAATTCAAGATCCCATTGCTCGTGAAATCGTGGAGAGCGTGGAGAGGCTGGGTGAGGAGTACCTCCAATCCCAATCGATCGTCGAAGGAACTCCCCCGGCCACGGAAGTTCCTCTGGAGATGATCAACGAGTTTACCTATCAGGTTAGTAACACTGTCAATTATTATTAAATTTTAAATAAATTTAAATATAAACAACTTACAACATTTATTTATTGATTTTTTTTCGTAGGTTGCGCCTAAGCACAGAGGTCGTGTGTTTGGCCTACCGGAAGACAGTTCATCCCCGTCCATCAACTCTTACCGCATTCCTGCAGATAGTGCGTTGAGGGCACAGAATGCCGAACTTCTCGAGCGGGTGACCGGGTTGGAGTCCCAACGCGCACAAGATGAAGCTCGCTACGAGGAACAGCAGGCACGGTTGCAGGCAATGGAAGAGCAGATGGCACGAATGCAGGAAATGGAAGACAGGATGAACGAGTTCTTCCGTAACCGATAGATAACTTATTATGTAATATTTTAATTTTCTTAATCACTTTTAAAAATATTCAACCTTAATTTTAACTGTTGTTTTTTTTATTTTTATTTTAATTTAATTTTTATTTATATTTAATTTTAATTTAATTTAATTTATTTTAATTTCATTAAATATAATTAAATTAAAATTTTTTTTTTAATAAATAAAATATCCGTCGGAAATCCGTCGGTATATGTATCCGTCGGAAATCCGTCGGTATGTGTAACCGTCGGAAATCCGTCGGACAATGACATACTGACGGATTTCCAACGGAATTATGACGGATTCCGGTAATTTATTTTCCGTCGGAATTCCGTCAGTATTTCCGACGGAATTCCGACGGAATTTGTATTTCCGACGAGATAGAACCGACCGGTCAAAACCGTCGGAAAGCCGTCGGAATAGGGCTTATTCCGACGGATTTCCGACGGTTTTGACCGTCGGAAAGTTGTCTGTTTTCTTGTAGTGAATAATTAAAAAAACAGAAAAACCAATTTGTAAAAATGTCATTTAAAGAAAAACAAATTTCATTATATCATTTATGTTTGGGTTAGCTATGTTGTATTAGAGTTTAGTTTCGAGGGTTTTAGTATTTTAGGGGTCAAAACATTTTTTAGGGGATATAATTTTAAGATTTATGCTTTAAAAATCCATAATTAGTGCTATTTTTGCAAATAAACACCCTTAAGTGACATTATTGCAAATGTACACAACAAAAAATAGCATTTTGCAGTTACCCCTTAAATAAATTAATAAATTGATAAAACAAACGTATTTTAGAATATTTTTAGTAACTTATTAAAATTGAATTATTTTTTAGTAAACCTAATTTTTAAAATATTACAATATTATTTTAGAAATGTTAAGCAAATTTAGTAAGATTTAATCACAAAAATACCATTTTTGGTTATATTTGCAAAAATACCAGTATATGTTGTCCATTTGCAAAAATGTCACTAATTATAAAATTTTAGAGTCTAAATCTTAAAATTCTAAACTTTATGGGTGTAAATGGTAACCGCATAATTTATGCTGAATTGCAGAATTTGCTGAATTTCTGTTGAATTGCAGAATTTGTTGAATTGTAGAATTTGCTGAATTGTAGAATTTGCTGAATAATATGTTAAACTTAAATGGTAACTTCAGAATTTGTAGAATTTGCTGAATCTGAAGAATTTGTAGAATTATGTTACCATTTAGAGCCATTGTTTTATATAGAAACAAATAGAATAGAATGACATACTAAACGATTTACTGTATGTAATCCATATTCTAAATCTAAATTACTAAACCCTAAATCCAAACGACTATCCATAAAAATACTATTTACTGCACTTTACTACATGAATGTATAAAATAGTATAAACGCATGCATTATAATTTAAAATTTAAGTTTATATTATTTTGGTATAGACCCACTATAGAAAGGCAGTAAATGAGGAAATTTTTTTTTAAAAGATAATTATTAGAACGATTTTGTTAAATAGCCTAATTATTATAATGACCTTCCACTATTGTAAATAAGTCTACCAATAATGTAAATAAGTATACCACTATTATAAATAAGTCTACTACAACATAATTATTACTCTTGCCATCAAGTGTACCACAACATATCAATAAGTCTACCACGACGGATTATTAAGTCTACCACCACTACAGATTAATAAGTCTACCACTACAGATTAATAAGTTTACCACAACAGATAATTAAGTCTACCACAACAGATAATTAATTCTACCACAACAGTAAATTAAGTCTACCACCACAGATAATTAAGTCTACCACCATAACAGATAATTAAGTCTACCACCACCAGATTAGTAAGTCTACCACAACAGATAATTAAGTCTACCACCATAGACGAATAAGTCTACCACCACTACAGATTATAAGTCTGCCACCACTACAGATTATTAAGTCTACCACAACAGATCAATAAGTCTACCATGACGTATTATTAAGTCTACCACTACAGATTATTAAGTCTACCACCACAACAGATAATTAAGTCTACCACAATAGATAATTAAGTCTACCACCACTACAGATTATAAGTCTACCACAACAGATTAGTAAGTCTACCACAACAGATAATTAAGTCTACCACCACGATTAATAAGTCTACCACCAGTACAAATTATAAGTTTACCACCACTACAGATTATTAAGTCTACCACAACAGATCAATAAGTCTACCATGACGGATTATTAAGTCTACCACTACAGATTATTAAGTCTAGCACCACAACAGATAATTAAGTCTACCACAACAGATAATTAAGTCTACCACCACAGATTAATAAGTCTACCACAACAGATAATTAAATCTACCACAACAGTAAATTAAGTCTACCACGTGAGCGGTAGACTTATTCGTTTTTGGCGGGAAACTCATGAATGGCAGTTTCGTAAATAGATTTTTTGTTATCAAAGGAAATAAGGGCAAAACAAGTTTTAAAAAATTTTCAAGGTCGTTCTAGTAATTATGAAAGTGTAGAACTAAAATTGTCAAAAACCCATTTATTAAGGTCATTATAGTAAATCCCCCTTTTTAAAATTGAAAAAATTAAATAAATGTGTATATTGTTCATCTATCTTGTGTTTTTCTCAACTTTTGACAGTGAGAGAGGAGAGGAGGAGCTCGTCGTAGGGCTCTTTTCAATTCTTCTTCACTGGGTTTTGAGAGCGAGACAAGAGAAGAAGAGCAGGTTATGCTGTCTCAAAGCATAATCTGTGTTCCACAGTGATGATCTAGCCTTTGTTCTTCGGTTTGAACGCAATTTTGTTTGATCATGTGATAGCATTTTTATCTCTTCATGTATTGCATTTCAATGTTTTTTCAATCCGTATTTGCATAAAATTTGTGTCATTTCGCCATCTTTGAGTCTCGTTTAGATTTAGGATGCATTTAGAGTCTAGGATCCATCCTTCTGCATTTTTGTGCATTTTTTGTTTCCTTTTTAGGTGCTTTTGAGTTGACATTTGAAAGAGACTTTTGTGGGCTTAATTGCAAGAAGGTGTGGATTTCATGTGGATCAAAAGGGTCTCAAGAGGATCAAAGAAGAGAGCAAAGAGGAGTTGGAGAAATAATTCAAAGTGCTCAGAAGGGTGGGATCGACACACGGGTCGATTAGTGGGTCGATCATCATGTTGATCCAAAGAAAGGTACATTTGCAAAGAAGTTAATGAGGATACATTGGAATGATAGGAGTTATCATTTGTCTAACTTGTCAATGTGTCTGCTTTTGAATATGTATGCTTTTGAAATATGTATGCTTTTGGAATTGTGTTTGATTTGTTGGTATATGATCTTGTTAATCTTACTTTGATTTATCAAGAGCCAATATCTCAACTGGTAAATTATCTCAGACGAAATCTAGAAGTCGTTGATTTGAATGACACTTAGGAGGATACCATATAAAATATTCCGGTCTCCGCCTGGGGATGGACAGACCTAGATCTAGAACCTCTTATTCAGAAAACAAAAACTCATTTTGATTTATTTGTTCAACCTAGAAGTGTTACATTTGGTTGGTATTATTTGTGCCGATTTTTAGTATATTTAAATATAATATCTATATCATTAATTTGGATATAAAAATTAAATGAATTTTGGTTTGTTCGGTTAATTTGGTTTGGATAATTTGATATCAAAATTTCTATTATGCTTCGAAATTTCTATTCGGTTTGGGTTCAGGTTCGTGACCGTTTGGTTTAGTTTGATTCAGTAATTTTCTCCCTCCTATTTCAGCTCATTTGACAATATTGTTCACCTTTGCTGCGAAGTATTTTTCTTAATTCCTCGCATAATTTTTTTTTTTTTAATCGTCTAGATTTATTATTATTCTATTACAAATTACAAGAACTGTTATATCGACGATTCCACAACGAACAAGTCTTCTTTCTCGATCCAACGCCAGACGATTATATCTTACCCTACGTTGAAGATCTTCTGTAAGTTTTTCTCCATTAATCTGTAAATATAATAATAAATCGCATCTTCTGTGATTCGAACCCCAGATCTCTTGGTGTAGAAGGATTAATAAACCCTTAATCAACTACTGGGCTAACGGGGTTTCTACAAATCTATCTTTCTTTCAAGATGTGCTTTTATTACCTAATTTTTGGGGATTTTGTTGACCGAATCCCATAGTAGGGATCCACACCAGGAGCTAGGAGCTGTGTTTATATATGTTGTACAAAGTGTCTTCTGTAGATTATAGTCTTGTTCAAATGACATTAATGAAATACTAACATGCTAAGTCAATGTCGTGTTAACATAGTGCCCAATTTTCCATCAGTTGTAATTGTTATGACCTTATTAAATTGTCAACTGAATGGTTACAATCTGGAAATCAAATAATATTCCAAATGAGGATAAAGTCATCCTTTTATTTTTGGGTATAAAGTCATCATGAACATGAATTAACCAAACTAGTCCCTAGGAGGAGATCACACATATTCCCAACGATGGACAACCCCAACGATGAACATACGAACACAAGATTGTTTTGTTTTCCAAAAAAACATAAGAAAACAAGATATGATGCGTACAAGTTAAAACAGATTCTGCAAAGTTACAGGTTGGCCTTTGGAGATCTCTTTGTGTCTGATTTGTATTATTTTGTTTTTCTTTTTTCCTCCTGAGGGTAGAACGTATGTATTTCATATTTTTAAAAGAAGTTTTTAACACTTTTGATTATTTCTTTCAAAATCTTTAGCAAGCCAATAGAACCTGATCACCTTTTCCAGTGTCTTCCAAGCAACCTTCGACCGTCATCAGACGGTGAAGGTAGTAACGAAAAGAGTCATGATCCACATCACAAGAGCTTAGAAAACGCTATTTTTACGGTCCCAACAATCATCCCAGTGATGGTTTTGCCTCTCCTTCATGATTTAGCCCAACAGATGGTTCAAGCTGGTCGTCACCAACAACTTTTTGAAATTTACAGGTCTACTTCTACTTAATTTGTAACATTCTCTCCTCTTCTGCTTCCACCAATATCATCAAATACTATGGAAGCGACAACGACTCATCCTTTTATTAGGGATATATATTGTGCGATTTCATGTGTTTCCAACAAAAAAAACAATTGGCAACTCTCTAAATACTAGTGTTAAATCATATCAATTTCCGATGTGTGGCTGAAGATAGGAATCGAACTTTCCATGTGTTTGTAGATCGATCACCCAACATTCTACCATATATTCACTTTTTGTAATTTATTAGGGATACTCGTGCCGCAGTGTTGGACCAGAGCCTTAAAAAATTAGGTGTAGAGAGACTTAACAAAGATGATGTTCGGAGAATGAATTGGGAGGTTTTAGAAGCGAAGGTCGAGAAGTGGATCCATTACATGCAAATATCTGTACGAAAATTCTATTCCAAAATATCATAATATATACCTTGTATATCGTTATGTGTCTCTTTCTTGATTTGTTGGGTTGCAACAGATGAAACTGTTATTTGCTGCGGAGAAGAAAATTTGCGACCAAATACTTGATGGTGTTGATGAGTCATTTAGAGATCAGTCGTTTGCTGAAGTCACTGCAAATAGTTTCGATTTGCTGCTTAGTTTCGGAGATGCCTTTGCTAAAAGCAAGAGATCACCCGAAAAACTGTTTCTTCTGTTAGATATGTTTCGGATCATGATAGAGCTTGAGCTAGAGGTAAAATCGCACAACACTTGTTGCGTTTGCGTTATAAGAAAAATTTCCAACTTCTTAATAAAAATAAAACATTTGTCTCTTGTAGACGCAAGCCAAAAAAAATAAACTTCCCATTTGCGTTTACAACTTCTTTTTAGTGTTTGTGTTTGTTATGCTAGGTAGCACCTAATTTTATTTCCTTTAATTGCAAGCAAAGTTTGATTCGATCTTCGGAAGCAAACCCTGTACAGAGATGAAACAATCTGTGCTAAATCTGGTAAATATATTAGCTCAGAGAGCGCAAAAGACTTTTGCTGGTTTCGAAGAAGCGGTTGAAAAGGACGCGACTAAAACCATAGTTGTGGATGGATCCGTACATCCACTTACTAGCTACGTTGTAAACTATGTCAAATACTTGTTTGTTGTTTCTGGACATGGAAGTAGTTATGAACCGACATTGAAGCTACTTTTTCATGTGGATCCTCATACCAAGCTGAAATCCGCGGTAACGAGGATTCTGCAGGCTTTACAGAACAATTTGGATGGTAAATCAAAAAAATATGAAGATGCAGCATTAACTCAACTATTCTTAATGAACAATGTTTACTACATAGTGAGATCTGTCAAGAGGTTTGGCTCAAAATCTCTTAAACAGAACTAATGCCTAGCTTAAACATAATCCTGAATAAGCATTTTCACAGGTCAGAAGCAAAGGATTTGTTGGGCGATGATTGGGTTCAAATACATCGAAGAATCGTACAACAACTCGCAAATCAGTACAAAAGAGTTTCTTGGACAAAGGTTTACTTAGTACAAAAGAGTTTCTTGGACAAAGGTTTACTTATTCATTTCAGGTTCTAATATGCCTAAAGAGTATTTTCTTATTATCAATTTCTTCTGCAGATTTCGCAGTGTCTCGCGGTTCAGTCGAGCGGGAGCGGTCCAGTAGAGAATTCGAATATATCAAGAGCATCAGTACAAGACAGATTCAAGACTTTCAATTCTCAGTTCGAAGAGCTTCACCAAAGACAACGCCAATGGACGGTTCCGGACAGAGAGTTGCGCGAATCTCTAAGGCTTAATGTTGCGGAATTCCTTTTGCGTGCCTACAGATCGTTTATCAAACGTTTCGGGTACATTCAACCGAAAACACTTCTAAACAGATTTGGTTAATACTAGTTTTTGTGGTTTCTTGTACATCAAGAACGTAATAACAGATGTTTCAGGCCGATGTTAGAGAGTGGTAAGAACCCACAGAAGTACATGAGATTTACTCCCGAAGATCTTGAGCGAATGCTTAACGACTTCTTCGAAGGCAAGACTTGGAGTGCATGATAATAAACACGAGATGAAAAACATATTAAAGTTTTGTTTCCATTACATTCTGTATTGGCTTTTTAAAAAAAATCTATTAAAGTTTGTTTCCATTACATTCTCTATTGGCTTTTTTTTTTTTCGTTGAAAAATTCTGTATTGGCTTTTGCAACAGGATCAAAACTAAAAAACTTAATAACTAGCTAATATCCCTACATCTAAAAGCTATGATTTTACCACATGAAAGAGTTTAGTTAGTTATCAAATTTCATTTTATATCTTGGTCAGATTTAAAAATAGAGAAATACATTGGAAATGGTATTAGTAACCAAATTATACCTTTGCAACATTTTATTAGTGATGAGTTCTTTCTATCCATTATATATTATTTGAAAAATGATTTGTGAGAAAATGTTTATGTCTCATCTCTACAATCACTTTCACAAAAAAAAAAAATATTACATGGTTAAGAAAAAGATGACATGTCAAATTTATAAAAGAATTTTCTATTTTAAATTTAAATTAATCATAACCAAATCTTCTACTATATATATATATATATTTTTGTCAACAGCAAATTCATTAAAACAGTTTAGAAATCCAAACCGGAGGAGTATAGTTTACATATAGAATATTATGCGAAGAAACACGAACGCTTCGTGCTAAATTATCAGCTTTGGTGTTGCTGCTCTGGGGAATGTGTGATAAGGAGAAATGGGTGAACGCCTCCTTCTTCTTCTCAAGGTCCTCCAAATGTGTTGCAAACACCGGTCAATCTTGTGGTAATGCCACCATATTAACAAGTTCAATGGAATCTATGAAAAAATCGACCGTCATCATCTTCTCTGTAACCATGCATTGCATAGCCCAGATACGTGCTTCTGATTCGGCATGAAGTGGAAGAGACTGCGACAAAAATTTCTTGCGTCCATTAAAACACCTGCATTGGCAAAGGAAGAGTATATCCATCCCGCTCCTAAGAAGACATCAGTCTGTTTCCATGATCCATCAACAAAACACTTATGTCCGCTATGACTCAGCCCTATGGACTGCACACTATGTGGCGATAGGCCATCCCTATCCGTGTCTGATTTGACCAATTGTGCCGACGTCCAAAAGTCGCTTCAGTTTCTGCCATCCGCAGAATTCTGGTAGTATCCCGATCCAGATTATTGAAATTTTTATCATTCTTTGATTTCCAAATATACCACATGATCTACGGAAATTTCAGTCGGTCAGCCTGTAATCTCCAAAAAAGATAATCCATATTGGTAAATATTGAGGGTCGCGGGAAAATCTTCGGCGCTGACGGGATCTGGGAAAGTGTCCTTGTTTGCAGAGCCGGGGGATATTCAAACAAAATATGGTTGATAGTTTCTTCCATACCAGATTTTGCACATCTGGTGTCAACATTGATTCCCTTTGCCCGTAGATTGTATGTAACCGATATACACCCTCAGGGAACCTGCCATAAGAAGTGTCTTAATTTTCGTGGGCATTTCAGTTTCCATACATGAGCCAGGAGTGGCCGAGTATATGGGCCGTGTAAATCCGTTTCCAAATCTAGGTTAGAAATATTGCGCCGCATATGATATCTTGACTTGACCGTATATCATCCAGATTTTGTATAGTGCCACCCTAGAGTGTCCGGTCAGAATGTTTGACCAATCGAAATACTCCTATTAATTTTAACATCTTTTGGATCGATAATTGCATTTACCAAATCTCAGTTCCATGTTTTTGTCGTCGGGTCAATCAGGTGATAGACTTTAAATGAAAGGTAATAATTAAATCCCTTACAGGTGGCTGGTCTCGGATAAGAACCGGGTATCTGAGGGCCGTTCCATACTGAGATGGACTTGTCTGTCCCAATCCTCTTTATCAGTCCTTTTTAAACCAGAGATCGAGCCGATATAGTGATTTTCCATCCATAGGAAGCAGAATAAAACTTAACGTGTTCCATGACATGTGTGTTCTGGTAGTATCTACCTCGAAACACTTTTGCAAAAAAGGATTCGGGATGATCTATCTTCTATAACTAAATTTATATATATTTCTTTAAATTGTTAATTCGAAATGTATAAGAAACATATATTCCATAAATAAGAAAAAGAACTTTTAATCAATATTTTTAACAATTTTCGTTTTTAATTGAAAAATTGTTTACAATTTAGGGGCCGCTTGGCAAGTGTCTTTCAAGTCTTTATCTGTAGTCTTTTGCTGTAAACTTTTGGTTGCACAGAATTTGGCTGTAAATACTATGACTGTTATCTTAAATATTAATAAAAGTCTGTTTGGTAATGGAAACTGTATAAGATGTGAATGTTACTTTAATAGTTATTTACAAATGATTTTTTAGTGAAAAATAAAATGCATGACATAAATTTGATAAAAAAGTATCTAATTTATTATTTCATGATTTGGTTTATTAACTAAAAGCTTTATCAAGAAGTAAAATAAAACTGAAAAATATTTGGATGAACTCTCGAGCTCTCGAATCCTTTTTATAAATGCAGTATTGCATCTTGAAATACTTTAAACCTACTTCCAACTCAATCCAGTTTTATATCGTTGATATAATGAAAAATATTTTGTTTCTGAAGACTTTCTTTTAAAACGATCATTCAAATAATTTTTTGATTATGTAGATCTATAAATAGCATTTTGCACCCAAAACTTGGTCAATCAAAGACAAAATTAAGGAAAAAATGCTAAGAATTTATGTAAATTATTCCTTTCCAATGAATTTTTTTTTCATTCATTTTGTGAAATTTTGATAATTGTTTTATTTATATAAAATGGATTCTCAAAATAACAAGAAAGTAAAGATAATAATTAATCAACAAAAAGATTTTAATCATAAACTCTCTTTCAGCTAATGATCACGTTACCCGTTTGTTTTCGACATTATTATTTTTTTTGTTTTCGAAGAATTGCTCATATTAGTTTTTTAATATTTTGATATCGAATTCAATTTTTATTTAAAATTCAATGTGAAGAAAATATTTTTTTTCTTTAAAAGATGATGAACTAGGAGATTTAACTTTTTATGAGCGGAATCTTTTATGACACATTTACCTATATTAAAATGGTAAACTAAACTTTCAAAAATTCATATTATTAACAAAAACAATACTGTTGACAAAAAAAAATAATAACAAAAATATCAACAATAATGTCTATAATAAAAATCAAATCAAATACATATCTTCAATGGGCAATTACAAAAATACCACTTTTTGTGTGAATATTTGCAAAAATGCCACTTAGGGGTGTTCATTTGCAAAAATGCCAATAATTATAGATTTAAAAAGCCTATATCTTAATATTCTAAACCCTAAAAAATGTTTTGACCCCTAAACCTCATAAACCCTAATAGAACATAGTTAACTCAAAGATAAATAATATAAAATTTTTTTTTTCAAAAAGTGGCATTTTTGCAAAGATTTCAAAAGTGTGGCATTTTTTGAAATTTCTCTACAAAATTATATATAAGTTACCCCGGATATGTGTCGACAGCAAAGTTTGAACCTGCGCGGGCGAAGCCCAACAGATTTCAAGTCTGTCTACTTAACCACTCGGACATATCGACTGTTTTGTTGATTTTAAGCATTGGAAGAAATATATATGTTTATTTTTTCAAAGAAAGTATGCAGCTATTACACAAGAAACTACATGGTTTTAAACTTCTCCCAAACAAAAGTTAAAAAACCCATGTCAATTTATAAATGTAAATAAAAAATGATAAAAAAAAATAGTCAAGAATAAATGAAACAAAGAAAGGTTACACAAGATGGAGAAGGTCTTTGAATTACGATGATGAAGCACTTATATGATGGAAAATCTGGCAGATATGAATCTAGAGAGCTCGACTTTTGATGATGTCGAGACTCATCTCACTCGGGTCCGTGGCTTGCAACTCCACCTGAATCCCATCCAATTCTCTTTTGAACCTGTCCTTTGAGCTTGCATATACCATCTTCATCCTCACCCTCGATGAATCCGGTGACCTACGTACCACATACATGCGTCATCCATAATGCATTCTTATTTATACATGTTTCATAACATGACACTAGTAGCCTAATGGTTTGTGCTAGTGTCACTATTGTATCATCACAGAGGTTTAAACCCGCATAATGCATGTTGTTGACAAAAATAAATAAATTTTCATGAGGGTATTGTATTGTATTACCATGCTATGAAGAAGATCTTGCTCTTCTGGCAATTCTCAGCAGTGGTGAAGTCGAAGTCATAGACAGCATAACGACATTCATTGGCCGGTAGGGAATTGGAGAAATCGTCGTAGTTCTCCTCGGGACTTCCCAGCTTTTCCACCACCACTTGTTGTCCGTCTATCCTGAATATTATGAACCTATAGTTTCTTTTCGCCTTTAGCTCCAAAAATTTCAACTTACACTCGTCTTCCACCGCCATTCCCGACGCCGCGTTCGCCTTTTTAATTCATAATATATATTTTAAGTTAAGGTAGAAACATTATAAGAAATTGCATACAGCCTATGAAGATTCCTAATTGAAGATTGTGATTGTTTCAAACGTCAATTTCTACTTCAAACCATTATAAAACGCATAATCAAGGCGTAACAAGAAACAATATTCAAACATCTACAACATAACTTCATTACAAAGAGAAAGGAGAAAAAGAGAATGAGAGAACGCACCATTGCGTTTTGGTTGATGAAGGTATCTCTAAGACAACAAAGATGAATTAGAGAGATGGGACTTGTTGTTTGTTTGTCCTCTTTTGTGGGAGGAGAGATGAAGAATGAAGGAAAAGGGAAATGAAAAATTTTGGGGAAGAAGAAATTCTTAATTTGATTTGAAGAGGCCAAATCGAGACTAACTCGGACAACCATTAATGCATCTCTTTCTTTTGACATGAAACCACACCTTTTTTTCCCTCTCTATCCTTCAAATTCGCCTAACCATCCTTTCTTTCCGGACTATTTTTCCAGACTAATTTTAGCATTTTTACATACTTATCCATCCATACATAGACACTTTGATATGTCTTGCGTGCGGTTTCAATTGTTTGGTTTCTAATCGGTTTGATTGGTTTTAGAAAATATCTTAAACAGAATTGACTTGTGTGGTTCCATTACATAACATTTGTTCTGAATCTCAAATAGCAATTTGTCCTTACAAGACTAGAGGCACATAGTATATTGAAAAATTGATCTTTCCTGCAAAATTGACGACCCTATAGATCCTCTTGTATCATCCTACGATATTGACAACCTTTGGACCTTGTTTCTTTTTCCGGTTCTTCACCTCGACGCTGCTTTTGGGTGTTTAACCTACTACAGTGAAATCGTCCTCAAGATCGTCTCCACTAAACTTAGTGAGTTTCCCTCTTGGCGTAGCATCAAATCCTGTCGTTTCATACCGGGTTAAAGTTACGATTTTTATAGATAGAAAGTGATTGCATTTACAGTCCCGAATCACTTCACAGCCGGTTCAAAATCAAATGAAAGAGACACTACTTGACTAGGATCACGAATTAGAAGCTCAAGAATTGAAAGGGTGAGGGAAAAAAAAAATGTTACTTGAACGCTTTGGTTGTTGAGCAGAATCTTTGTTGAATTTATCGGGGCAGTCTTTGACGAGATGCGCCACACTCCCGCACACTTTACAACTCCCGCCCTGCAAAAGAAATCCCATCAAATTTACTGCTGAACATGTCAAAACTCACTCTGTATGAGGAAATGAAAAGGATCAAAAACAAGATTTGAGCATTGAACCATTGGGTAGACTCCATGCTTGTTTTGAGGGCAGTTCTTGCTTATGTGCCCGTGTCCCTTGCATATGAAACAACTTGCAAATTTGGTTCCTCCTAGAAAAGCATCAAAAGAGCAACCGCCGAATCTAATCTTAGTGAGTTTCACAAACAACAAATGAATATAGAAGAGTGAAAAATACGATTTTACAAGCTAGTACCGTTCCCTAAATAACATAAACTCATTACAGAACTTCTGTCAGATAAGTGTACTGAGAGGAAAAATCAACACCTCTTCATGCTACTTTTCTTCAAATCTTCTAATTGTAAAAATGATAATCTCCTGAATTACGAGTTACGACTAACATATAGTTGGTGACTAGAGACATACCGTCTTCCAAAGGATAAGGACAACGGGAAAGGGAATGGCCAGTATCTCCACAGTTGTAACACAGCTTCTTCTCGAAGCTCTCATCGGTCTTGTCCGGGCAGTTTTTAAGACTATGCCCTCTCTTTCGGCATTGCAAGCATATCTACAAGCAATAGAACACACATGAATAACCAAAATACTATTCGCATTCCCGCAACCACCAAGTCAAGTGAGCATCAAAGTATCAACAATGAAAAGATTCATCTTGAACCAAAAATTTGACTGATTAAAAACTGAGAAACAACACAATCATATCTTCAACTCAATTAAACCCTTCATTGATTCCAACAAGAGCTGCCAAAACCCTAAAGTCCAAAGGATTAAAGAGAAAACAAGAGTTAGAAAATCCAGAAGAGAGGAAGCAAACCTTGTTCCTTTCCCATTCAGACTTTTCAGGACAGAGCTTAGCAACATGCGTTTTGGACTTGCAGATATAACAGCCTTCCCCAGGTTTCATACCAGGAACTCGAAGAGGATGCCTCGTGGACGAGCCTTTTCTGATGGGTTTATCAGTGGAAGATCCAGGTTTCTTACGCTTGAACAAGCTCTTCTTCTTCTTCTTCTTATCGGGATCTTTTGGTGGAGTCGGTTCTGCTTTTGGAAACTCCTCTGGGTGAGCTTCCTTGTATCGCTTTCGCGCAAGTCTTTGCCTTTGGCTCACCATTGTCGAGTACTGGCTTCAGAGAGAGAGAGACGATTGATTCCACCGGCGGCGATAGAGGAGGTAGTGGAGACGAAGGAGCTTCTAGTTCGGGGATGCGACTTTGTGTTTTTCGGAATGGGCTTGGCCCAAATCTTCTTAAACTTAAGAAAACCTTTTAGAGTTAACACGATTGCGTTTGGAGAGGGTTTGGAATCAGCACTTTAATACTTTGTGATTCTACTAAAAAGTGTGGCTACTAACAAATCGAATTACTTCGGCGTTTTCATTTCGTTGTTATTGGCGTCAACGATGGATAATGGCGTCCAACGATAACAACCAACAATATCTATCAAAATCATGTTTCGTTTCGTAGTTTTAGGTTTAATAACGGATTTTGGTAAATTTATTCGATCAATGATTTATAGTCAATTCCATTAGTTTTATAACTTTCAAAATTTTAAAATCTATGTGTGTAGATTCTAAAATCTCTACATTATGCCTTGGATTTTATTTCTTTGTTCATTAAACTATATCCACAAGTCATTTCAAATCCATTAAAAAAAAAATAAAGATTTTCAAAAAATTTTAATGTTGAACTAGGTGACTCGTCCGCGTACACGCGGGTAACTTATTTATCATTTCGGCTTTAATTTTACATTTTGAAAATATGTATTTGTTTTGATTTTTATTAGAGATATTGTTGTTGGTATATTTGTTGTTAATTTTTTTTTTAACAATATTGTTTTTGTTAGTAATATAAATTTTTGGAAGCTTAGTTTTGCCATTTTATTATTTTAGTCATGTAAACGTGTCAAACCAAATGTATAATAATTTAATATATTGGAGTGCACAATCTATTATAAAACGTTGAGCTTCTTCTCATAAAATATAACCACCTATTTGATCATCTTTAGATAAATAAAATCAAAGAAAAATTAATAACATCCTATTGGTAAAAGATTAATTGAATTCGAGATCAAAATATTTAATATGAGTAATTATTGGTAAGCAAAGAAAAATGAATAAATATTTCATACTACATAAATCAAGTACTCTACCTTTTACTTTTTTTTTAATTATATTTTTATTTATAAATTTCAATAAAAATATATTATAGAAAAAGTGTCATAGAACTTTTTTGTGACAAAAATTAATTTTTACACATTTTTAATAAAAAACGAAATTATTTTAAAATTTTAATTGAAATTTTTTTCGATTTATTTATGGAAAGAAATATAAATTTAGTTAAAAAAGATTTGGTAAAAGATGTTATTAAGATTCATTAGCCATGTCATAATTTTTTTAGCCATGTCACCATTGTTTTGGTGAGAGTGATAGTGGAGATGACAAATAAGTATCTTTTCACAATTCACTTCTCAAATAATATATAAGAAATTTAGTTAAAGAAGATTTGTTAAAAGATGTTATTAAGATTCATTTGCTATGTCATAATTTTTTGAACCATGTCACAATTGTTTTGGTGAGATTGATTGTGGAGATGACTAATAAGCATCTTTTCATAATTTACTTCTCAAATAATGTATAACAAATTTAGTTAAAGAAGATTTGGTAAAAGATGTTATTAAGATTCATTTTCCATGTTACAATTTTTCAAGCCATGTCATAATTGTTTTGGTGAGAGAGATTGTGGAGATGACAAATAATCATCTTTTCACAATTCATTTCTCAAATAATGTATAAGAAATTTAGTTAAAGATGTTATTAAGATTCATTTGCCATGTCAAAATTTTTCGAACCATGTCGCAATTGTTTTGGTGAGAGTAATTGTTGAGATGTCAAATAAGATCTTTTCACAATTCACTTTTCAAATAATGTATAAGAAATTTAGTTAAAGAAGATTTGGTAAAAGATGTTTTTAAGATTCATTTCCTATGTCATAATTTTTCGAGCAATGTCACAACTGTTTTGGTCAAAGTGATTGTGAAGATGACAAATAAGCATCTTTTCACAATTCACTTCTCAAATAATGTATAAAAGATGGAAATAAATAAAGTTTAGTTAAAAAAAATTTGGTAAAAGATGTTATTAAGATTCACTTGTCATGTCACAATTTTTCAAGCCATGTCACAATTGTTTTGGTGAGAGTGATTGTGGAGATGACAAATAAACATATTTCACAATTCACTTCTCAAATAATATATAAGAGATGGAAAAAATATAAATTTAGTTAAAGAAGATTTGGTAAAATATGTTATTAATATTCATTTGCCATGTCACAATTTTTCAAGCCATGTTATAATTGTTTTCGTGAGAGTGATTGTGCAGATGACAATTAAGTATCTTTTCACAATTCACTTCTCAAATAATGTGTAAAAGATAACAGTGGATTTTAATGATGGATATTAAATCTTTTATTAAATAACGCATACATGATTTACAAATAACACAATAACAATGAACCCCCTAAATGATTTATAGCCAAAATGTATCGTTGGCGACAATGATATATGATATGATGATGTCGTCACATCTGTCATTGTCTTATGTTGCTAGTATCACTTAAACTTAAAATGGTCACGGAGGAACGGACAAAAATGGGAAAAATACATATAATAATCAAAATAATATGCAAAACAAATGTATTGAAAATGCGATATAAACTAGTACAAAACAAGTGTTGTGAATGGTGGATTGGGGCACCATTCACTATAATCATTAGACATTACTGGTTCCCTATAATCATGAGACAAACCTTTGGTTTTTAAACGTTCTCAGGCACTATTACCGAAAAAGGTCTTTAATCAAAATTTTTTACAGTGACACTCCCTTTTACCCAACAGAAATTATCGGTTCTAGTCTTATTTTTTTAATTTTACCTTTCACCTACCAAGTCTGTTAACCCAAAGTAGTCAATCTAATCTTCAACCAAGCTTTCCGGCACCCCTAGGCAGGCCAACGATGACCGTAGGTCGACCGGAACCTCGGCTCTCTCCAGTAAACCGGAAAGAGGAACCCCTCTGCACCATATGGCTCCACTTTAGAAAATCTACAGCTACAACAACTCATAACTTCTCCATGAATCTACAAGAAAGCTAGAATCTCTTCTCCAAGGATATACTCAGCTGAAATCTCTCCACTACAGAGCAACCTCAGATCTGTACATAGCAACCAACCAGGCAACATCAGCTCCGACACACTACTTCAACACCTACACATCAACAAAGCAGCAACTTAATACAACAAGCTTGAAAGTGGCAAAGAGACTCACTTATGAGGAAAAAGGGAAAACAATAGCAAAGAACAATGACTCACCCCCAAGAGTAAGAATCCGAGCTCCAAGAATCGATACTTCTGAATGGATTCAACGGAAAAAACTTACACTGATAGGGAGACTATAAAATCCTAAGGCTCAAAGAATCTGGTCCATGATATCTTATTTCACCAGGAGATGAGAACTGCTGG
Source organism: Arabis hirsuta (assembly GCA_964056655.1). Lineage (NCBI taxonomy): Eukaryota > Viridiplantae > Streptophyta > Magnoliopsida > Brassicales > Brassicaceae > Arabis > Arabis hirsuta. The sequence continues at coordinate 30,247,201 of OZ053299.1, forward strand.
GTTCCATAGAAGGTCCTGACCTTGGAAATGGCCTCTTCCAGTTCAGATTTACTAAAGAGGAAGACCTCAACATTGTCTTAGCAAACAGACCATATCACTTCTCCAACTAGATGATTATCTTGCAAAAGGGGGAACCAATCATCTCCCCAAGCTTCCCCTCTCAGATCCTATTCTCGATTCAGCTCAAAGGCATCCCCCTACACTACTGGGACAAGGAAATGACAGGCAATATTGGGGAAGCTCAAGGAAGTTTGGAAGGATTCGAAATCACCTCTAACATTGCCAACATTAGCGTGTCAATCAATGGTCTACTCCTCTCATTCAAGAAACCAATATAGACTTTGGGAAAAGATAAGAGGCCAAAGTATCCCTAGTCTATGAGAAGCTCAAGAACTACTGCACTAAATGCTATTGTCTTACTCATGAGGCAGTGAATTGCACATCTCTAGACACTACCTCAAGGAGTAAGGACACAGCTTCAAGAACAATCCCAAAAACTCATAGAGAGCACCCGACTTTAGGAAAAGACAGTGTCTCAAACCAACTGACTTACTAGGACAGGAGGGACAAATATGGTAGATCTTTTGGAGAAAGACCATCCTCCAAAATAGTAAACCCTACTAGCCACTCAAATGGGACAGGCAGGTATTTCCCCAACACTGGAAGGATAATAACACATCCTCAACAGGGAGCTATGGTGGACTCTCACTCCCAGAACAGATCACACTACACACAACAAAGAGAGGGAGAGGAAGTAAGATCATATACAAGAACCAACACAAGATAACAAAGACATCAGGGACAACAAATGCAATGGAGACAAAAGGAACCTGAATCAGAAAGGATATCCACTACTGTGGCTGAGGCAGCTAGCCAAAGACGTCCCCCATTGGAAAAGAACCTGAATCAAATTGACTTCCCCTCTGTAATTCTTTCCACAGAACAAGTCATGGAGGAACTGATGGACGTCATCATTAACTACTGCAATGTAGCAAACCCTACTGAAAGAACAGCCAGACAACAAAGAGTCTTTGAAGAAGAAACATAATGTTTGATGCAGGAAACTGTTGCTTCAATCATAGAAGAGCAAAAACCCGTCAGCTACTCGACATATCTGCTTAACACAACTGGAAAAATCTATATATCTCCCTATCTCACAAGATCTACCACAACTATAGGAGCAAGAGGCAAATCCAGAGGTGATAACAAAGAAAATAAGGGGAAGAACTCCTCTCAAGAATATAACCGGTCCAAACCCAAACCCATTTCTAGGAGCCAGCTTTCGCAAAAGAAAAGCACTTCGACTACACAAAGCTCCAAAGAAAAAGGGCTTACCACCACCAATAAAAGCAGGTGAGACAAAGGGAGTGAGTAACAATGCACCAAATCTTTAAGTCGGCTCAAACAAAGCTTCTACCATTCAATTGGCTCCCCCTATAAGACTCATCCCTGCAATAACAAGGCCCTCAACTAGCAACAATCAACACCTTTCTAGAGATAACACAAATCAATAGACAAGGAATCAGAATGAAAACACTTACTCCACCCCACTAAGGAGGACTCACCAAACAGATGTGGAAAGAAGTGATCAAGCTCAAAGGATTGAGATTAACTCTACACCAGCTAGTATAAGAAGAAGAAGGAACATTGAGAGAGTGGATTTTCACAATCAACTCTCTCCTCTTTCTTAGCTATATTCAGTTGGAATTGTTGTGGTTTGGGGAATACCGCAACAATTCCAAGAATTAGGAAGATACAGAACAGTATTTTTCCTGACATCCTCTTCCTCAGCGAAACCAAAAACCTTGATGAAGCTGTCCTCAAGGCACTAGAGTGGCTTGGCTATGCCTCTAACCATCTAGTTAGCCCCCACAGCATTGGAGGGGAGGGTTGGCCCTATACTAGAAAAAAGAAATTGATCTAAGGATCACCCACTCAAACAATAACTTCATTGACACTCAGATCAAGCATGAAGGCAAGAGTACGCACATTACCTTTGTGTATGGGAAACCAGATCACACAAAAAGGAGAAATATGTGGACACAGCTCACCAATATTGGAACCTTAAGAGACTCCCCACGGTTCTTAACTGGTGATTCTATGAAATCATAGATAACTCTGAAAAGCAAAGGGGTACAATTAGGCCTGAAAGCTCCTTTGTCGACTTCAGAAGCTTTTTATCAGAATGTGACCTTTATGATCTTCCTCACTCAGGTAACTTCTATTCATGGAGAGGAGAAAGATATGACCACACTATTTTGTGTAGGGTGGATAGAGCAATGGGAAATTGCTCTTGATATGAAAGATTCCCAGTAACTAGATGTGAATACCTTCAATTTGAAGGCTCAGATCACAAACCCCCTTATATCCTATTTGACGAGGAACAAGAAAAGACCCAAAGGCTTATTCAGGTTTGGGTAGAAGCCACAAAGACAATGCTGAAATCCAGCAACTGGTTGCAGGGACCTGAAACACAAGAAAAGAAAGCTCAGTAGAGCAAATAATAGGCAGCTGCAGAAGGGCTATAATCCAGTGGAATAAGGAAAAATAACAAAATAGCCAAAAGATCATAGTACAAAAACATAAGGAATTAGAAGAAGCTATGTTCTGTCCTACTAATAGTGCATAATGGATCCATGAAATTAACTCTTATCTAGCTTTGGCTTATAAGAAAGAGGAAGACTTTTGGAGACAGAGAAGCAGACAACTCCGGTTAAGCCTAGGGGACAGGAATACCGAGTATTTTCATGCCAGTACAAGATCAAGAAGGATAATTAACAACATTACTGTCATTGAGGACAATATTGGCAAGGTTTTCTATGAAGAGGACCAAATTACAAAGACAATCAATAACAAAGACATTCAATAACTACTTCATGGATCTATTTACCTTTCAACCAGGAGAAAGATAAGATACAGTCCACAAAGCACTCTCACCAAAGGTCTCCACGGCTACTAATGACAACCTTATTAAGGTACCCTCACCAAAGGAAATCAGGGACGCCATGTTCTATATCAATGGGGACAAAGCACCAAGGCTTGTTGGATTTTCAGCTGGCTTCTTCCAAGCAAACTTGACTACAGTGGGACCTGCCATAGTCAAAGAAGTTCAACACATTTTTTGAAATGGGAAGGTACTAGACTCAATCAACAAAACCCATATTAGACTGATTCCAAAAGTATAAAGACCTAAAAAAGTTGCTGGGTATAGACATATTGCATTATGCAATGTCTATTACAAAGTCATATCTAAAATTCTTACCAGATGGCTTCAACCAATTCTGCAAGGGCTGGTATCTAAAAATCAGTCAGCATTCGTCCAAGGTAGAGCTATATCCGATAATGTCTTGATCATCCATGAAGTCCTTCACTACCTTAAAAAATCTGCTGCAAAAAAAAGATGTTTCATGGCTGTTAAAACAGACATGAGCAAGGCTTATGATAAATTGGAATGGGGTTTCATCAAAGCTGTTCTAGAAAGACTTGGCTTCCACAATATTTGAGTTAACTGGATTATGCAATACATATCTTCTATCTCCTACTCTTTTCTTCTAAATGGTACCTCAAAAGGCTTTGTACTACCATCTAGAGGAATTAGACAGGGAGATCCACTCTCACCCTACATATTTATTATATGCTCTGAAGTTTTATCTGGTCTATATCAAGTGGCTCAACAAAAAGGATACTTACCAGGTGAAATCGATCCTGGAAAAATGGTCACACAACTGAAAGAGACAATCCACTAAACCAAAGGAAGAGTCATTATTTCCAACTTTTGACTCAATAAAACGCTTTGGACTGACTCTAAAAAATGAACACAATGTTAGCGACTAAACAATGACCCTTCCTTTGGTTTAGTGGATTGTCTCTTACAGTTGTGTGACCATTTTTCTAGGATCGATTTCAGAGTCAGACTAATGAAAAATCCTAAGGCTGACCAGTTAACTAGAGACGTCTATTTCTTCCAGCATAATCCACCCAGGATTTGAGCTAATTATGCGGTCTGCTCGGTGATTGGTGTTCATAGAGCTTGACTCCTCATTCATACCTGACAAGTGCACCTTTTAGTAATGATACTCCTCTCCCTTGTTCAAAAAAAAAATATATATATATATATATAATAATTGGGGTGAAATGATAGTTCTTGAGTGTAAGATGAGAAAATAAAATTCCAGTGATTCAGTACTCAATAAATGATCACCCGAAGCTCAAAAGCAGCAGTCTAAGTCCCTTAGAACGGATGTAGAGGACGAGCGATCTCACGACCCTGTCTCCTCACAAGGAACAACAGTAGTGAAAGCACTGTTTTTGGGTCTCAGCAGTATAAAAAAAAAAGAGAGTAAAGAATCAATTAAGTCTGGGGGAGAGAAAGAGTACCAAGAGTTATATGGTTTACTTGACATGGTATAGTATGGGAATGAGTCTAGAAGGTTCTTGGCATCGAGATCTGGGACGAGACCCAGCAATGAGGACTAGCGGGTTATGTTGAGAAGTCGTGGATGAATCTGGGAGACTGCGAATGTCTATGAAGAAGTATATGGTGGTCTGGTTTTGAGTTGGTTATGCATTATGTGGCTTACTAGTTGAAAGGGATCGGTCCGGTGCTCCAAGGGAAGGTAAGTTTCTGCGTTTTCAAACCTCTTTCACATTTTTGGTGTATGTTTTGCTTGAGCGCAAGCAAATGCTAAGTCTGGGGGAGTTGATATATCATGGTTTTTACCCGTTTTTTACCATGATATAAGTCATTTTCATAGAGTTTTTTTGGTATTTTTCGAGTCTTTTTGAGTCTTTGTAGGTTAAAGGACGATTAGAGCTTAATGGGAGCTTTTGGAGCATCGAGGAAGGAAGAGCCGAAGTGATCAAGTCGGAGTCGAGTTTTCAAGGCTGTGTCGATCGACACGGTCCTGTGTGTTGATCGACACGAGCATGTCTGACGTGAAGATTGAAGAATTTTCTCTTCGGTCCACGAAGCCCATAAGTTTACAGAAAAGCCCAGTCCGAACTTTAGACACTATGTATGGTTTTTACTTAGGCTTTCATGTCTTTATCTAGAGCTTTTAATTGAGACTTGAGAGAGAAGAGATTTGGAGAGCTTTTGGGAGATTTCAGACTTCAGACCTTCATCAATTTCGACCCCTTTTGTATCTCTTACTCTATCTTTTTATGCAAATTATTAATCTCATGATGTTTGTTTCAATCACCATGTCTGAGTAGTTTGATTGTTAGGTTTTGGGGATTCTAGGGTTTGATGAGAAATTGTTTGGATTGAAAATCTGTTATGATTTATCTTTATGTTCTTCATCTAGATTGATTTAACTTTGATTTTAGGATTGATCAACTAAAATTGGAAATCATAGGTTGCTTTAATAGATGCGAAAGTATTATTAACAATCTGATATAATCTTAGATGAGCAAAATTATCTATTCGCAAAGAAATTTGGCTTAGTAATTTTGTGAACAATTGAACTTGAATTTAATTCTTGATTTTATTCACTAAGTTTGTAAAGAAATTTGGAATTTAGGGATTTAATCATAGATAATCTCTGCAACGAAAATTGATTGGTTTTATATTCGTGTTTGAGTTCTAGAACTGCTCTTAATAAAATCCTGCCCGTTTTTGTCCTGTGTCGATTGACACATACATGTGTGTCGATCGACACGACCGTATTTCGAGTCATTCCTGCGAATTACCCTTAGCCTAACATTTTTTTCCAATTGATAACTAAAATCTTGATAATCATTCATTGTTTACTTTGCTATTTTTATTTCATTCATACACTTTTACTTAGCTTAATTTGAATTTTCAGGTCGATTGTGTGTTTTGATTCCCTGTGGATTCGACCCCTAAGTACTACATCGATCTCTTAATTTGAGAGAGTAGCTCAGGGCAAATTTGAGCATATCAAATTTTGGCGCCGCTGCTGGGGAGTCGATTTCACCAATCGATTTTTGATACTAGAATTTTGTCTAAATTTTTTATTTTTATTTTATTACTTGTTATTTTCTCTTTGTCTTGTATGTTTTAGGTTTATGCCCAATCGCGTTACCAGAAGCAACTAGAATGAAGAGCTAGTTGATCTCAACCTTGAGATTGGAAAGTTAGAACGAGTCATCCGAGCAGCGAGAAAGTCAGCTAGAATGAATCCGTTAGTTCTTATCAGAGGTGATGATGGGTTTCTCCAGGATACTGAGGGTCACAGACGCAATGCTCAGAGTCAGAGGCTGGATGAGAATAGAGTTGTGATTATAGAGGAGCCTCGGCGATATGCTATGCAGCGCTAAAAGCCTGGTGGGCGTGGGCGCACTCTGGGAGAGTACAACAGGCCGGACAAGTTCTATGCCAACAGGGCAGCGATTCGTCCTCCTACGCTTTAGAGGAGCGATTTTGAGTTGAAACCTGCTTTCTTCTCACTTGTGGCTCAGCACCCTTTCCATGGTCTTTCATCTGAGCACCCCATGGACCACATTGAGAGGTTGGAGGACTTAGCATCTAGCATTAAGGTTATTGTAGTCTCTAGCGACTACCTCTACTGCAAGCTTTCCCCCTACTCTCTTAGTGGAGAAGCAACCTACTGGTTGAAGCAGCTAGAGTCGGGCTCGCTGACTACTTGGGAGGACACCAAGAATGCTTTCCTCAAAAACTTCTTTGATGAGGCGAGATCTGAGGATTTGAGGACCAAGATCTCTACTTTCAAGCAGGGACCGACTGAAGCATTAAAAGCTTCATGGGGGAGATTCAAGTCCTACGAGAGAGATTGCCCTCACCATGGGTTCAGTGATGTTCAGCTGTTGGGCATTTTCTTCAGAGGTATTGATTGGAGGTATCAGATGGCTCTGAATTCTGCTAGCAATGGGAACTTCAACACCAAATATCCGGAGGATGCACTGATTCTTATTGATAACTTGGCTTCTAACAATAGTACCAAAAATGCAGACTTTTAAAGGAAGAAGCTTGGTGGGAACATGGATGGAAGCCAAATTGCTGAGGTTAAGGCTAAGCTGGATTTTGTGCATAATCTTCTAGTGGGAAAAAAAACTATTCAGTTTGCTCAAGAGGTAGAGACTTTCATTCCAGAGGAAGAGCAGGATGAAAAGGATTGCAACTACGTTGGTGGAGCTGGTTTTCAGGGTCAGAGGTATGGTAATCAACAAGGGTATCAGAAGAACGACTATCAGAAGCCTTTCCAGAGCAATTACACTAGGAACTACAGTTCTTCTTCTTATCAGATACCACCTGCTCAGTCATCAGAGAGTAGCGAGATGAAATCTATGCTAGAGCAACTCTTGGAAGGTCAACAGAAGATGACTGTGAGCTTCAATGGGAAAATGGATGCCATGTACCAAGATCTGAATGGGAAGTTCGAAGCTTTGAACGACAATGTCAAGAAGCTGGATATTCAAGTTGCTCAAACCACAGAGTCAATTAAAAGCAAGAAGGTTTTCTTCCAAGCAAGACTGACACGAACCCGAGACTACACGTCAATGCTATCAGTTTGGGGAGTGAAGAGGAGGTTGAAGGAGATGAGAACTGCGTTCCAGAACCAGTGTCGATCGACACAAAGGTCCCGTGTAGAAGTCGACACGAGGTCTACACAGAAGACATATGTCGATTGATACATGGACAGTGTCGATCGACACGAGTCCCATACTAGCTCAATCTTGTCGAAACCTTCGGCCATTGTGGAGGAAAGAGTGTATAAGCCTAAGATACATTATCCTAGGAACTCCGAGAGGTCTAGACAAGAGGTGGAGAACGCTAGATGCAAGGTTATGCTTTCTAAAGAAGTGTGTCCAGCAATTGACTCCGGAGAAACATTTTCAACCGTTGCTGAGGAAGTTGCCTAAACTAGCATATCCAGGGAGGTTTGTTGTTCCATGTTTAGTTAATGGTATTGAATTAAAGGATTCTCTTTGTGATACAGGGGCCAATGTGAATGTCATGTCTATGGCCATTTCAAAGAAGCTAGGAATTCTTGATTTAGAACCCCCAAGGGCATCTATCGAGTTTGCAGACGCTTCTTCTACAACTCCAAAGGGATTCATTCCGGATCTAATGCTTCAAGTGGGAGATTGTCTTGTTCCTGCGGACTTCCACCTGATGGAGATGAAGAAGGACAGCGAGAAACCATTGATTCTTGGATCATCATTCCTTGCTACTGTGGGTGCGATTGTGGACTTTCCCAATAAGCGAATCTCTTTCTCCAAGGTCAACAAGAATGTCTTCTACCCCGCAATCCATGTCAAGAAGACTTCTTGTATGACTGTCCATAATGGAGGAAAGACGAGCTCAAACCCTGAAGATGACCTACGAACAAGGTGACCTTTTCAATAGCATGTCGTGATGGCTAGGTGGTTGCACCTAAGGTAAGGCGCAAAGGAAGCTCCAAATCTTTCTCTAAGTTCAGAATCATTTTTCCCTTGGAGTTAAGGGAGAGAGGAGAGGCAGCTATCCACGAGATGGTGGGAAACACTATGAGACTCTTTCCCGGTGTTGTTCCCTTCATCGACCCACCCGTTACCTGAACCCTGACACAGTCAAGCTAATGACTGAAAACAAGCACTTAGTGGGAGGCAACCCACTGGTAAGTGTAAATTAGTTTGATTTTTCGTTTATTTTACTAACTTTTTATTTTTAGTATAGGTGTTTTAGGTTGATTTTATTCAAATAAGGAAGTCTCCTTGACATGGATTACGGGGTAGAAGACATTCTTGTTGACCTTCGAGAAAGAGATTCGCTTATTGGGAAAGTCCATAATCGCACCCACAGTAGCAAGAAATGATGACCCAAGAATCAATGGTTTCTCGCTGTCCTTCTTCATCTCCATCACGTGGAAGTCCAAAGGAACAAGATAATCTCCCACTTGAAGCAATAGATCCAGAATGAAGCCCTTTGGAGTTGTAGAAGAAGCGTCTACAAACTTGATAGATGCCCTTGGGGGTTATAAATCAAGAATTCCAATTTTTTTTGCAAACTTAGTGAATAAAATCAAGCATTAAATTCAAGTTCAATTGTTCACAAAATTACTAAGCCAAATTTCTTTGCGAATAGATAATTTTGCTCATCTAAGATTAGATCAGGTTGTTAATAATACTTTCACATCTATTAAAGCAACCTAGGATTTCCAATTTCAGTTGATCAATTCTAAAATCAGAGTTAAATCAATCTAGATGAAGAACATAAAGATAAATCATAACAGATTTTCAATCCAAACAATTTCTCATCAAACCCTAGAATCTCCAGAACCTAACAAGCAAACTACTCAGACATGGTGATTGAAACAAACATCATGAGATAAATAATTTGCATAAAAAGATAGAGTGAGAGATACAAAAGGGTTCGAAATCGATGAAGGTCTGAAGTCTGAAATCTCCCAAAAGCTCTCCAAATCTCTTCTCTCTCAAGTCTCAATTATAAACTCTAGATAAAGACATGAAAGCCTAAGTAAAAACCATACATAGTGTCTAAAATTCGGACTGGGCTTTTCTGTAAACTTATGGGCTTCGTGGACCGAAGAGAAAATTCTTCAATCTTCACGTCAGACATGCTCGTGTCGATCGACACACAGGACCGTGTCGATCGACACAGCCTTGAAAACTCGACTCCGACTTGATCACTTCGGCTCTTCCTTCCTCGATGCTGTAAAATGCTCCAAAAGCTCCCATTAAGCTCCAATCGTCTTTTAACCTACAAAGACTAAAAAAGACTCGAAAAATACCGAAAAGACTCTATGAAAAGGACTTATATCATGGTCAAAGGGGTAAAAACCATGATATATCACCAGGAATCCGAGTTGCAACACATATCCCCAGAATCAACCACCTCTTGTTTGTGGATGACTTCATGTTTTTCTGCAAAACAAGTAGAAAGAATGTCAAAGCCCTTAAAGAAATTCTCCAACAATATGAAGAGGCATCCAAACAAAAGATCAACTGCAATAAATCAGCTATAACCTTCTCCTCAAAGGCTCCATAGGACATAAAGGACAGAGTAATGAAATACCTATATATACCTAGAGAATGAGGAGTGGAGAAGTATCTAGGACTACCGGAACACTTTGGTAGGAGGAAAATGATATTTTCAGCATGATTGTGGACATAATAAGACAGAAAGTTATCAGTTGGTTAACTAAGTTCCTATCCTCAACAGGTAAACTAGTCATGTTGAAATCAGTTTTGTCAGCTATGCCTACATACAGCATGTTCTGCTTCAAACTCCCTATAAGTCTTTGCAAAAAAAATCCAGTCAACCCTAACTAGATTCTGGTAGGATAGAAAATTTGAAAAGAGGAAAATGTGCTGGATAGCTTGGGATGAGCAAACCTTGGGAAAGAAGGATGGAGGACTGAGGTTTAGAGATATTCGATGCTTCAATGATGCGTTGCTGGCAAAACTGAGCTGGCGGATCATCCAAAATCTAGAAGGCCTTTTAGCTAGGATTCTCCTGGGGAAGTACTGCACTTAAGTCTCTTTTTTGGACAGTCAGCCACCAACTACAACCTCTCATGGTTGGAATGGTATAATTATTGGAAAAGAGCTCCTCAAGCTAAAACTATGAAAAGTGATTGGAAACGGCAGGAATACCAAAGTCTGGAAGGACCCTTGGATATCACTTGACACACCTACCCAACCAATGGGACCACCGAGTAAAGAGACAGAAGATATGTTAGTGTCAGACCTAATACTCCCCAATTCATGAGATTGGAATACTGAGAAAATCAAACATCTCCTCCCAGGCTATGAAGAGGATATCACTAACTTGAAACCAAGCACATCGGGGGCTTTGGACAAACTGGTATGGCTGGGACACGCATCTAGGATCTACACATCAAAATTCGACTATCATGCAGCACGAGACTCAATTCCAGGTTTCCTAAATAATGGAGGATTGATTACTTTCAACTAGAATTCGGGCATTTGGAATGTTAAAACTCCACACAAGATAAAAGTCTTCTTATGGAAAGCTTTGAGAGGAGCCTTACCAGTCGGACATCAACTGGCAACGAGAGGAGTCATTGCACAAACACATTGTATCCAATGTGGTAATAAAGAGACTGTTGATCATCTCCTTCTCCATTGTCTTTTTGCCCAGGAAGTGTGGAAACTTGCTCTATTCAAAGACGTTATCTCCACAACAATAATCCCAAACTTCCATGAATTTCTTCCTCGAGCAAATCAGTTGACCTGCCTACCCCCAACGGGTATTAGCGATGGACCTTTGACTCCCTGGATAGCCTAGTCCCTTTGGTTAACATGAAACCAAAAACTCTTTCAAAATCGATCCTTTTCGCCTCTAGAGACGGCCACAAAGGAAATCCATGATGCCAAAGAGGGGATATCGGCACAACAACACAGAGTCAAGGTTCACCATTCCTAAATCACCCCAGCAGAAATCACAGGAACTGTTTGTTACTCAGATGCAGCTTGGAGATCAGACTCAAAAACCGCAAGATTAGGTTGGATCATTAAGGATCTACACAATTGAACGATGATACACGACTCTAAGATAGAATCCCGAATCGGATCACCTCTGATGGCAGAAGCCTCCGATCATTTATAGACCGGGAACGCCACTGACCAACACTTAGATGTCCGATCAGAGGTTCCCGTAACACATACTAGTTCCTTAGACAAGACTTCTAAGCGTTCATCCCCATCGAACACATCTCAAGGCTTGCCAACCCATGACATATCTGATGGTTAGTTCGTCCAGATAAGACTAATATCATATGAAACCCAAGTTGAGCATAAACTTATCTTTATATATCTTTTTACGTAGGTTTTCAAACGTGATTACAATTATATACGGATACGAGTCTAACACTCAAAACGATCATGTGCATATTAAGTATTAACTGTTTTCAAAAAGCAAGAAAATTTACTACTGATTTTCCTAACGTTCCTTCGTGTGCTCCCAATGATCTACCCGCTAAAGGTTGTTTGCAAAACAAGTTGAGTCGTGAGCACTAGTTGCTCAGTGAGTCTAGGGATTCCCCTTAATATTAATCATTTCCCAACCAAACCGAAAATAACAATTAACACGCAAGTATGAAATTCTATTCGATAAGTATGATAGGTTATGCATTAATGCTATATATTTCCAACAAGGCTTTACGCGTTGACTATTCCTTTCACCTTAAATCCAAAGGCATCCTTCGGACCATAACAACAAAGGCTATAGTCTTAGGATCCTTTATCATTCCGGTGGCCTAATCATTAAGGAACCACACTGGAATTCGCATCGTCATGAAATACATGGCCCTAGACTACAATCCTGTCTCTTCGTGTCTTCGTGCTTAACCAAAATCTTTATTGGTTAAGTCACGGCCTTAAAGAAATATCATACCGCATTCATTTATAAGTTTATAAGTTTTACTAACACTTAAGTTATATATAAACTTATAATTTACTCTATACTTTCATGGTTAAACGTTTTCATGCTTATGTTTTACACAAGAAAAGCACTTAGGTAATTCTAACAAATGTAAATATTTTCATAGCAAAGAACCTCAATTTCATAATAATATAAACAATCAACAAGCATCGCCGAGACTTACCTTTCACTTAGTGAATGATCGCGGTTCTGCTAAAGGTTTCCACAATCGGTTTTGCCTTAGACTTGAACTGGAAATCTGTTCGAAAGGTTTACGTGATTTACTAAGGCAAGACTTAGAGTTTTCGTAAGGAAAATTAGATGGTAAAGGCCACGGTCCTTACCTAGATCAAGATAGAACTTGCCGCAGACTGAAATCTAAATCGGATCAGAACTTGCGAAGGGACTTCGGTGATCTCCTGGAAATCAAACCGAAACTGATCCAACGTTCTAAGGATGGATCGGACATAAGATCAAGAACTAGTATTAGATTCGTGATCATAAGGAAAGACTAAGTCGGAAAGGAAAAACGATCCATTCATAAAGAGCTTACCCTAAGGTTCCCGAGACGCTCAAGAATAGTTGTGGTGGTCACGTGATTGGACAGAAGTTTGCTTAGCGTTGACTATGATCGGACAGGGTAAAGCTCTTAGAATTTCTCCTTCCTTTGAAACTTAAAGGAACTGAACCCACTTTTCAACATGGATCCGAACATTTGATCTGGAGATTACGGTTAGAATCATAATGAGATCGTAAAAACAAATTGGAAAGGAAACGGACTCGGACTTGGAACGCTTACCCAAAGTTTTCACGGAACAGTTTGCAGAGGACTAGAGAATCAGACTAATCGGATCACGGTAAGGTCAATAGGGACTGATCGAATGGACAAATCGGATCGGAACGATTGCATGGACTGAGTATGTTCAGAACAAGGCAAAATTTTTGTGTGTCCTGCTTACTAGGTCGGACTAGCCCTCATATAGGTGCATCCAAGCTGGTGAAGCAGCTGGACACCTCGCGGCCACCTGCCCAAGCCGTCCCACCCTGAACCTGCCCAGATTGCGATACGTAGTGGTGTGGGTGCACTTGACCAGGCGTGTGTCCGACACACGTCGGCGTATGGCCAACACATGCAAACACGTCCTCGGCACAAGCCTTCCTGTGGCCTATTCACAGCCGGAGCAAGCACACTGCTCAGTCACCAAGCAGCCACACTGCTTAGTCATCGAGCAACTAAGCACACAGCTTAGTCACCGAGGTGCTTAGGATGGATTTTCGGTTAAACGGTCTACATTTGGTCCGGCCTTCCCGTGGGATTTTGCCTTGGCCGGCATAGGCCAAAGTGCGGGCCATTATAGCTTCAGCCATGCGAGAAGACAACATTGAGGAATCTCTCTGGCTTCGGATTCGAAACAATTAATCAATCTAATCAACAACAACAATTTCTACCTAGAGATCTATGGAATCCCACAAGATATTATCTTTCTCTCGATCTGGATGTCAATTTTGTTTATGTTCATAGATCTAAGAACGAAGAAGCTGACCAGTTAGCTAAAGCAGCTCTATGCGATGTAGCAACCAATACTGATCTACAACCGGTTTAATTAATGAATCAATTTTAGACAAAAAAAAAAAAGTGGATTGGGGAAAATAGATTGGCTTATTTCAAATGTTATAATATAATAATCCGAAATTGTTTGAATGAGTGCTCCCTAACTTGTTCACATAAGTCCGTTGAATACTAGTAAGCTTTTTCTAACCACGGTATCAAAATTAGGGGTGAGAATGTTACCAAACTCAACCCTTTACATGTCCTGAAATTAACGCGGATGAAAATGATACTCTAATTTTTTCATCAGGCTAGTTACATGTAGAGATGCATGGATACGGCTATTATAAATCTAGCGTTCGGATACTTGTACCCTATTGAAAATACATTCACAATTTAATGAATAAACAATTACTTTTTATGGAAAGGTTACACGAATTATAGCGTGCATATCCAAAACTTTCGAGTCGGGTATGGATACTGAAATCAATTATTATCCATTTGAGTATGGGTACCAAAAACTTCCACACACCCGACCGTCTCCAATTCGTATTAATGAACTCAAACCATATTATTGGATCATATAATAGGATATTACTAGTATAAAGTTCCACAAGAACGAGCACAAATCACTATATTATGCCTCGCGGTGTGTTTTATGAAATATATAGATCTAAGAAAGCATTAAACGATGTAATTAAACCATCGATCTAGACATAAAATTCTTAATTATTCTCTTGGACATCTCATGATATCATGTTCTCTCTACTTCGGTTGCCTTAATTAATACGGTGAAGGTGCATGTGCCTATGGCATGTGGTCCACTGAAGTAGCCGGCGCCGGTGCCATCTCGCCCAACTTAACCGGTCCAACCGGTCCGAGAGTGTCCATTACAATTCCCGAGCTCCTAATTTCCGACATTGCTCTTCTTGACTTGCCTTCTTGTGATTCACATAGCGTTGGCAAAAACACTCCTATTGTCAAACATGACAAATAAATTAAACCGAAATCTATTATAAAAAAGAATAGTTTGAACCGAACCGGTCTCACAACACCTTACCTTCGCCAGCAGCAAGGTTGAAGAAAAGATCCACGACGTTAGGGCACTGGTTTAAGCATTTAACCGAGCAGAGTTTCTGGGTAAACCGGGATTCCAACAATGCATCCGAAGATATACCCAAAGATTTCCGGTCTAGACCACACGAGTTAATGCATTCGTCTGATTCAATAATGTTCGTGACCTTGTCCGCTTCTATCTCCGACGATCGACACGTGTACACCTCGATCCCGCTCCTCCTCACGCTCTTCTCCAAAACGCAGCGTTTTCCTGTCGACGAGACCGCGAAGGCGCACGTGTCTTTGTTCAGATTATCGCACCTGACTTCGTGCCCTGCGAAATATATTCCAATCGTACTTCATATTTGTATATGCACTTACAATAATATAACTCTTGTAAGATGTTTCATCGAAATAACAAAATGTTTTTTTTTTTAATTTTTTTGTTATATATATCAAGCTGGTTACCGAGGGATTATAACAAACCTTTTTGGCAGAAACACAAGCCATCATAAAGCAGAAATTACAATATAAATCACTAGATATCACAGAGCTATAAAAGCTCAAGATACAATATAAAAACCTAATACATATAACAATTCAACTTAACATATTGTATGCAGTATTATATCTTGTTTGTATACTTGTAGATATTATTCATATACAAGTGAGAAATATTTCAGTGATTAATATATTGCAAGGAAACTTACCAAGCGTCGTTTGCAAATAGATGCCCACGAGAAGCATAGAAGCGACAAAGACTGTCTTCGAAGCCATGTTGTGAAGTGGAGAAACAAGAAATGCTGAGAGTAATTTTGCCTATTGAATTGGAGATTTTTTTGGATGTGGTTATATTTGTTGGGGGCAATAGCCTATTTATAGAAGGGTGATAAGCAATGTTCTAAAAAGCGCTAGGCGCTAAGCGGGCGGTGACCTTCCGCCTAGCGCCTAGAACGCTTAGTCGGGGTCTAAGCGATTTTTTAGGCGGTTTAGACGGTTATTAAATATAACTATATATAAATTTTATAGACTATTTATTTATATTATATAAATTATAGAATAAAACATAATGAAATAATCTTAAAAAACATAATCCATAAATAAATAAAAAGACCAAAACGTTTTAGAAGCCCTTTTTCTTTTTTAAATTAGTCAATACGGGACCGTTTTAGAAGTTAAAAAAAAATAAAAAAATTGTATTAATTCCGCCTAGGCCGCTTAATTTACGCCTAGGCCGCTTAATTTACGCCCAAATCGCCAAATGGCACCTTCCGCCTAACACCTCCGATTAGCATAAAATCGAAGCGGCTTAGGGACGCCTAGCGCCTAGGCGACGCCTAGACGGCCGCCTATGCCGCTTTTTTAAACACTGGTGATAAGTAATCAATTTGAGAAAATTAAATAAGTTTAGAAGTCTTCCTTAATTTCAAAGAGTAACGACAATACTGTTGACAAATGAAACACCACGTAGAGTTTACGGGGAAGGACACTGAAAAGTCATTTATATTAATTTGCTAAATTAAGATTTATCAATTTTTGACAAAAAACACTTGTTTACTTGATTCAATAAAGAAAAAAGCAATGTGTGTCTTCAGATTCTATACATTGAACGTATAAAGAATTTAGGGTATATACAAGTGTTATTTTTTTTTTTTTGCATTTGTTTCTATGCATTCGTATATTAATTTAATTATTCAAGAAAAATAAATCAAATAGTTAGTGGTATGTGGTTACTAACCAAAATCGCGAGTTTGATAATATTTTGAAAATATGATATCATATACGCAATATTTATATATCTTATAAGCAATATTGTTAACCGTTGAGCTACAAGCATTAGAAAAATATTATTATTTAAATGTCAAAAAATTTCAGGATTTCTAAGGGACAAAAAACTTAAGAATAGTTTCATATTTAAAAATTACTTTGCAGTCAATTTAGTAGTGAACCTTGATCACATTGAATTATAGAAGGAAATTTTATCATCTGATATAATCGTTTGTTATATCAAATTTGAATTACTACAACCTAAAACAATATGTACCCAAAGCTGTTCTAAATGGTGTTAGATATTTTCTAAATGTAAAAACTAACTACGGTTAAACCGACTCAAATCATATATGTTTCTTTTATAAATTTTCGCTCTTAAAGTTTGTTGAAACTTCGCTCTTAAACTTAAACAATGAAATTTCATTTTTGACCAAAAAAATACTGATATAAATGAAACATAGCGTTGCCGAAAATGAAAGATTACATTTGGAAATCTTTTTCAAATATAATTTTGAAAACGTAATAGGAATTTCTGTTTTCATGTCAGCAGACAAGAAAAGTATACAAGGAGGAAAATTAGCTTGGCATATATAATTCCGTTATCAATGGCGAAGACTTTGCAAGTCAAAGTCGAGATGTGAAACCTTGACTCACTTTTCCTAAAATCTGGCATGGAACCATCTTCTCCCTAGGGTCATAATTTTTGTGGAAAATTGGTTTGGCATACATAATTGGAAGGCTTATTGAAATAACCTCAAATTTAAAGTTAATTGCAAATGTAAATTCCCCCTTTCTTTTTCTTCAAAATTTTATTATACCAACCATAAGATTCAACTTATTTACGAAACTGCCATTATATTTGAATTATATTTTTTTTAAATCAGACATTCAAAACTATCAAATAAACACTCAAATATATCAGCTTATTTACGAAAATGCCATTATCATCAATATTTCCAACCACCATGAACAACCAAAATCAAGCTCTAAATGCTTTCCCAACTGATTTTTCGTGGATTAGAGCTTCATTGGTGAGCTCATAACTTCTTCCTCACCCATTTCCTCTTCAATTTCATTCAAAAAACTATCTAAATTTGGTTTCCAAAATTCTTTCTCTCATAATCTATCGATTTTCAATGGTTCTTGCATAAACGATGGTTGGGCTTCTTTGTTAACAGTCATATTAGAAGTTTTAGGTGCTTGACGGAGCTGAAAACCGAGTTCTACGGTGGAAACGGAGCTAAAATTGTGTTTTTCGATCTGGTAGAATGCACCAGAAGTCTACTAGTCAATGAAAGGTTAGATTTGCAATTGACTATTTTTATAAATATTCAAACTAGACTGCTCATGAAGTCTACTTGTTTTCTTTTGATAACAAAAAAAATACAAGTATACTGCACATGAAGTCTACTTGAAAATGGGTTAGTTTTGCATTTGACTAAAACTTACTTTATAAAGTAGACTTCTCGAGTAGAGTGCAAATAAAGTCTATTACGAGGTTATTTCTGGCATTGACTAGATTGTTGACTTTTTGAATAGACTGCATAAGAAGTCTGTTATGTACGGAAGGGTTAGTTTTGCAGCAAACGGGACAAGCCATTGAAGCGACTTCTCCATTTTTGCTTTGATCTCAGATATTGAAAGCTGCAGAAACACATAAGTTAGGAAAAAAAAACAAGAAATTGAACCAGACACATAAGTTATAAAAACCTGTTGGTTAATCGGAGAGGAAGAAGAGGAAAACCTAAGCCCACGAACACATGAAGCATCCTTCTATTGTCATTTATTACTCTAGATTTCTTCAATAAGCTCAATACCACCAACAACATCAGCTCCTACAGCCTCTGCATCAGCCCCCTCGGTAAAGAAAGAGAGCCAAAGTACCACGAACTATCTGCAGTTTACACAGTGAAGATTAAAAAAGGGAAAATGATCTAAAAGGAAGGGATTGAATGAAAAATTATATTGAGAATCTGATAACTAAACGACAATCAATTCGACAAAAAAAATCAGAGCTTTAGAAGTAAATTAGTATAAAAATTCGAACCCAATCGAAACCCTAAACAAAGAAATCGAATCCAGGTGAAATAGATACTGAATTTTGAGATTCAAAATCTGAGAAGAGAAGAAGCTTACTCCTCCCATAGTTTTGTCTTGTCGGCGAGTAAGGCTATGTCGGAAATTAAAAGGGCTATCAAAGAAACTGAAAACTAGAAGGATTACGATCGAAAACTACTGAAGAAGAAGCTTGAATCGAAGAACGAAAACCAAATCTTGCTCTCGGAGCCGCGAGGGTTTGGTGGAGAGAAAGGCAGAGAGGGTTGTAATTTTTTTTTGTCATCTAAACCAAATCTTTGGTTAAAAAAAATTTAAATTTTTAAAATGTTTTTAAAAAATTCAAAATTTTAAAATATTTTTAAAAAATTCAAATTTGCCTCCATATGTTTAGTAGACTTCTAAATGCAATTTTTATTTGTTAAGTAGATTTCTATTTGAACTGAGAAGTCTACTGGAAAAATCAACAAGAGAAATCTATTGGAGAAGTCTACTAAACCACAAAAGTAGTATTCATAACCTAATTTGTCTAAGTAGGTTTAAGTATGTTTAATTTTGTGAAATTTTATTTTTCATACTTCACAATTATTTATAGTAAGGTCATCAATCAAAATTTTTTATCAAAATACTTTTTGTTAATTTATAAATTTAAATTTAAAATATAATTATATAGTATACTGCTTTGGTAGTCTACTAAACCCCCTCTAGTAGACTTCTCATGGAGTCTACGCGTTAATTTCCTGATAGAAATCTACTGGTAGACTTCTATATTACTCAGCAGACTTCTCTAGGGTTAAAACAGTCATTATACCTCCGATTTATTGTTTGGTCATAAAGGATGTAGTTGTAATTTCAATATCCCTTTGAGTTATTTTTCTCAAACATGAGATATGTAAGTTATATTTGTATTTCAAATCAATTTAGGGGTCATTTTTTGTAACTCTGCCTACATAATTCGGTGTCCTGTTTAATATGTATAAATATTAATTAATCTTCTTCATTTCTATTTTTTTTTAAGTTCCCCAAATTTTTAAAAAAATTTACGCGTATATTTTGTAAAAATATTGTGTTTATTTTTTCATTTGAATATAATAAATAATTATATAAATTGTGATATAATTTAAATTAACATTTATTATAAAAAAAATACGTTACATCATATAAAATAACAAAATATATTATATTTTGATTTAATCACCACCAAACATATTAGATTTGGTTTAATCATCACCATTCATATATGATTTTGTAATTATTTAAAATTTAAAGAATCTCTTTACACCAAATATGGTATAATCTCATTTCTTTTTTTTTGAATTACCTGGAGATCCGGGGCCCAAATCCGTAATTTTCCTAGATCCGAAACCAGAGCATGTAATCTTAGTTTTGCTCCAAGAGCCACTCGAACCAGCGGCATCTAGGTTTTGCCTGAGATCTTTACCAGTTGAGCTATTGGCTTTTGGTGTAATTTCATTTTTACACCATATTTGGTGTAAAAAATAGTGTTAGACCTTTTTTGTGTTGATCTTTTTTTATTTATAAAAAATAAATTTCATTTTAGACAATTTAAAAAATGATGAAAAACTTAGAAATGGTGATGGTTAAGCCAAAATCTAATATATTTGGTGATAATTAAATAAAAATGAAGTGTATTTTTTATATTATATATGTTTAATTTAAATTATTTCATAATTTTTTTAACTTAAAAAGTAGATGGGGTCAATTAGTAAATTTTAAAAAATTAAGAAAAAGAATATACTCAGAATATTCTGTTTTGATTTAAAAAATAGTATAATAGATTGGAGTAAAATTTAATACTATTTTAGTGTTACATCATTTTAATATAAAAAATGGTATAATACATTAGAAATAGGAAAATTAGGTCCTATATTACTCTTATTAAACATAATTTATTATCTAACAGTAGGTAAAGTCTAATTAGGTATCTATCATTTTTCCATCTAAAATTTCATTTTTAGCCTTATCTATTTACCTAGATTTCTAGTTTTTATTTTATATTAAAAATAAAAACTAAACATTAAACATAATAAATCAAAATCAACTTTACCCTAATCTTCTTATTCCTCTTCATTTTTCTCTCTGCCGCCATCTTCTTCTTCTTCCTCCTCCCAAACATAATAAATCAAAATCAACTTTACCCTAATCTTCTTATTCCTCTTCATTTTTCTCTCTACCGCCATCTTCTTCTTCTTCCTCCTCCCAGCGTGTCTTTCTTCTTCTTGTTAAATCGATCATCTCATCTTCTTCTTCTTCTTCTTGTTAAATCGATCATCATCATCATCATCATCATCATCATCATCATCATCATCTTCGTTTTCTTCTCCTCTCATCATCATCATCATAATCATCATCTTCTTCTTCTTTATCTTTTTCTTATTCTTTTTTTTTTCTTCTCTTCTACTCATCATCACCATCTTCTTCTTCTCCTCTTTTCTTATATTCAAATTTTTCATTACCTGCTTCGTCGATCTCTAATGGTTTAAGGTTTCTTCGTCGGTCCAATTTCTTCATTACCTGCTTCTCCGTCTCGATCTCTACTGGTTTTCTCCACATGCATTTAACATAGGGATAGTTAGCTATAAAATCTACGTAGTTAACTATATCTACACAATACCCAGTAATAGTCAACTATACTTAACACTGTGATAGTTAGCTATAAGACCTACGTATTTAACTATATCTATACAATACCCAGCAATAGTCAACTATACTTAACACATGGATAGTTAGCTATAAGGCTTACGTAGTTAACTATATTTTTACATAAAGAAATGTGTTATCAACGCAGGGAAACCTCACCTGCATTAACACTTAACAGTAAGATCTAATAAACTACATACAATATATACGAGTATAGTCGACTACTATAATCCAATATAGTTGACTACTATGTATATATATATATATATATTATAATATATACCAGTATAGTTGACTACGATATATAATATATACTAGTATAGTTGACTACTATATATAATATATACCAGTATAGTTGACTACTATAATATATCTGTATAGTTGACTACTATAATTCATATCAGATCTCTACTGGTTTTAGGGATTTTAAATGATCGACAATAAATATTTAAAATAATTTTTTTTACCATTTTTCTTTGTCAAATTTCTCAGAGGCAAATTAGTACAGTTTTTTTGTCTCTCTCCTAAATACCTAAATTTTATTATACATATGTTAGTTACCTAATTATCTACCCCAAAACTAATATTAAGCTAATTAACCAATAGAAATACTCTTAGTTATATACATGGTCTTTAACCCAATCATAAAACCTCAAAACAGACAAAGTCGCTTTGGAACTGGTTCGGTTTGAGGAACCATATTCCACGTGAATTTGACGTTTAGTAAAATAATTCTGAATAGCTGAAATTTGGTTCTATTCATACATATAAATATGTAATTAACAAGGGTGACTCGTGACTGTCCTTGCGTAGAAGTTTCACTGTCGAAAAAAGCATAGTACAAAGTTTGGCAATCTCCACGTTTGAAGTCTCTGCCGTCATTTACGGAGAAAGAGCACCTTTTGTTTCTTTTTTATTTCATCTAAAAAATACTCTCTCAACAACGATTTTTTGTGTTACTGCTAGGTATAACATCGATTTTTTTGTTTTGAAAAAAACTAAAAAATTTATATAAAAGAAAATAAATCTTTCTTAAACAGGTAAATTATCAAATAATATGTCAGCTATTTTATTAGGAAACTTATTGAAATAATCTCAAAATTGTGGTCAATTACAAATATACACCCATTTCTCTTTCATCAAAATTTTATCAAACCAACCATAAGATTCAACTTATTTAAAGAAATGCCATTATATTTGAATTGTCTTTTTTTTTTAAATTAGACATTCAAAACACACAAATAAACATCCGAATATATCAACTTATTTACCAAAATGCCATTGTCATCAATATTTCCAGATACCATAAACAACAAAAATCAAACTCTAAATGCTTTCCCAACTGATTTTTTGTGGATAAGAGCTTCATTTGTGAGCTCATAACTTTTTTCTCACTCATTTCTTCTCCAATTTCATATAAAAAACTATCTAAATTTAGTTTTTAAAATTCTTTCTCTCATAATCTATCGATTTTCAATGGTTCTTGCATAAACGATGGCTGGTCTTCTTTTTTAACGGTCAGATTAGAAGTTTCAGGTGCTTGAAAGAGTTGAAAACCAAGCTTTACGGTGGAAACAGAGCTAAAAACCGTGTTTTCTTATCTGGTTCGCGATTGTAGACTACACCAAAAGTCTGCTAGTCAACAAAAAGTTAGATTTGCAATTGACTATTTTAAAAAATATTCAAAGCAGACTGCTTGTGAAGTCTGTTTATTTTCTTTTGATAACAAAAAAAAAAACACTCGTAGACTTCAAGTGAAGTCTACTTGAAAATGGGTTAGTTTTGCATTTGACCAAAACTTTGACTTTATAGAGCATACTTCTGGTGGAGACGCTGACTGGAGATGGCAGAGTTAAAGAAGCAGCTGGATGATCTTTTGGGAAAGGGATTTATCCGATTTAGTGTTTCACCGTGGGGAGAACCGGTGTTGTTCGTGAAGAAGAACGATAGGAGTTTTCGGTTATGCATCGATTACCGGGAACTTAACCGAGTCACTTTGAAGAACATGTATCCTCCAAGGGGCTACTTGATGAGTTGTTGGATCAGTTGCGAGGGGCTACTTGGTTCTCCAAGATCGATTTGGCTTCGGGCTACCATCAGATTCCTATCGACGAGGCGGACATTAGGAAGACTGCTTTAGGATGAGGTATGGGCATTATGAGTTCGTGGTGATGCCTTTCGGGTTGACGAATGCGCCAGCAGCGTTCATGAGGTTGATGAACGGGGTGTTCAAGGAGTATCTGGATGTGTTTGTGATCATCTTCATTGATGATATTCTCATGTATTCGAGGAGTCCTGAGGAGCATGAGGTGCATTTGAGAGTATTTGAGAGTATCTGAATGGGGTGTTTCAGGATTATCTGGATGTATTTGTGATCATCTTCATTGATGATATTCTCATGTATTCGAGGAGTTCTGAGGAGCATAAGGTGCATTTGAGAGTAGTTCTTGAGAAGCTACGGGAGCAGAAGCTGTACGCGAAGTTGAGCAAGTGCAGTTTCTGGCAGCGAGAGGTGAATTTTCTTAGCCACGTGGTGTCTACAGAGGGAGTTTCTGTGGATCCAGCTAAGATTGAGGCTATCAGAGGGTGGCCTAGACCAAGGAATGCCACCGAGATCCGGAGTTTTCTTGGGTTAGCAGGTTATTACAGGAGGTTCGTCAAGGGTTTTGCGAGTATGGCGCAGTCGATGACGAAGTTGACGGGGAAGGATATCCCTTTTTGTGTGGTCTTCAACTTGCGAGGAGAGTTTCGGGAAGCTGAAGGAGATGTTGACGAGTACACCAGTGTTGGTGTTACCCGAGCCGGGTGAGCCTTACGTGGTATATACAGATGCTTCGGGAGTTGGTGTGGGTTGTGTACTGATGCAACAAGGGAAGGTTATTACATATGCTTCGAGGCAGTTGAGGAAGCACGAGTGTAACTACCCTACCCATGATTTGGAATTAGCTGCGGTGAATTTTGCTTTAAAGATTTGGAGGTCTTATCTTTATGGCGGAAAGGTATAGGTGTTTACAGACCACAAGAATCTGAAGTATTTCTTCACTCAGCCAGAGCTGAACCATAGACAGAGGCACTGGATGGAGTTGGTAGCAGATTACGATCTGGAGATTGGGTACCATCCGGATGTGTGTGCTAGATTATGGTGGCCATTGGGCGGATCACCTGAATATGGTAGAGTTTGCATACAACAATAATTACCAGGCGAGTATTAGGATGGCTCCATATGAGGCTCTGTATGGGAGGCCATGTCGTACACCATTGTGTTGGACTCAAGTGGGGGAGAGGAGCATATTTGGTGCAGATTTTGTTCAGGAGACGACAGAGAAGATCCGTGTCTTGAGGCTGAACATGAGAGATGCTCAGGATCGGCAGAAGAGTTATGCCGATAAAAGGAGGAAAGAGCTTGAGTTTGAGCTGGGAAATATGGTGTATCTCAAAGCAGCGATGTTGAGGGGTCCTAACAGATCCATTTCAGAGAATAAGCTAAGTCCGAGGTTTATAGGTCTGTTCAAGGTTGTGGAACGGGTTGGACCAGTAGCTTATCGGTTGGAGTTACCTCAGAGTATGTAGGCTTTTCATAAGTTCTTTCATGTTTTGATGCTACAGAAGTGTCTACATGAGTCTGAGGAGGTGTTGGCTAGGATTTCGGAGGATCTTCAGCCCAACATGACGTTGGAGGCGAGACCTGTAAGGATTCTCGATAGGAGGGTCAAGGTTCTGCACCGAAAGAGGATACCGTTGGTGAGAGTTGTGTGAGACTGTGACGGTATTGAGGAGGGGACTTGGGGAACCAGAAGCGAAGATGAAGGCAAAATTCTCGAAGTGGTTCAAGAAGCAAGTGGAGGTATGAGTTGTCTTTTTCTGGTTTTCAGAGTATGTGATAGTATGTTGCTATGAGTTTGGATGTATTTTCGTTTGTGTTGTAACGATTATACATTGTTGAGATTTAATAAGATGGGTTTTCTTATTAAATGTGTTCATATAACGTGAGTTCTTATGGTATGACTGGTAGGTTATGTGTTTTGATGACCGGTGGGGTCATGTGATGGCTAGGAATATAAGTTTTATGTGAGTTAGGACTTATCTATTGCCTAGGGAGGACTAGAGATAGAAATTCTATGTGAGTTAGGTCTTGTCTATCTTCTACTGAGGCTAGAAATGGAAGTTCTATGTAAGTTAGAGCTTATCCATGTTCAAGGAGGATTATCTAGGAATGGCGGTTCTATGTGAGTTAGGACTTGTCTATTCTCTAGATGCGTTGGGAAATAGAGGTTTTATGTGAGTTAGAACCTGTCTATTTCCTAGGGGGATTCTGGAAACAGAGGTCTTATGTGAGTTAGGACTTGTCTTTTCCATGGACTCTGATGGAAATACCCTGGTGATTGGGTTGTTTTGGATGGCCTAGTGATTGGTCATTGGTGCTGGAAAATAGAGGTTTTATGTGAGTTAGAAGCTGTCTATTTCCTAGGGGGAGTCTGGAAACAGAGGTCTTATGTGAGTTATGACTTGTCTTTTCCAGGAAATCTGATGGAAACACCCTGGTGATTGGGTTGCTTCGGATGGCCTAGTGATTGGTCATTGGCGCTGGGAAATAGAGGTTTTATGTGAGTTAGAAGCTGTCTATTTCCTAGGGGGAGTCTGGAAACAGAAGTTTTATGTTAGTGAAGACTGTCTTTTCCAGGGACTCTATTGGGAACACCCTAGTGTTTGGGTTGTTCTGGATGGCCTGGTGATTGGCCATTGGATGATATTCTGGGATAGAGAATGTCATGATGGACCACGAGAGGTGATTTTGGTCGACATGTGATTATGATGCACGTTACAGAGTTGATTGCTCCAGGGGATAGTGCTTTTCCTAGATATACTTAAGGGGACAATGAGGTTCTCTCCGGGGGATAGTGGTTTCCCTCCATATACTTTGAGGGACAAGGATCTCTCCAGGGGATGTGTGATTCCTTGGCAGTCGATAGCTTGACGAACTGTGTGTCCCGAGAGTGGGAGGGGTTGGAGCATACTGAGAGCTGGATGGACGGTGGTCTTGAAGATGGGAGGGGTATGATATATATCGAGAGCTCAAAGGGTGACGATCCTGAGAGCGGAGTGGTGTATATAGATATGAGTATGAGCAATAACGCCTGTAGTGTGATTGTAAGTATAAGACTAGATGAACTTCAGGGATCGGGAGTGGATCTCAGGTGGTGCTGACCGGGTTAGTCAGTAGGGTAGCCGTAGTGAGATGGTGTTATGTAATTGAGATCGGGAGATGATCTCAGGTGATGCTAACCGGGTTTGGTCAGGATGGTAGCCGTAGTGAGAAGGTGTTATGTGATTGAGATCAGGAGATTACCACAAGTGGTACTGACCGGGTTTGGTCAAGATTGTATCCGTATTGAGACGGTGCAATGTGACTAGTAGGAGACTAGTTGAGTTCTGGGATCGGGTGTTGATCTCAGAGATGCTAGCCGGGTGGGACCAGGAGTGTGATATCAGTATAGCTGGCCGGGTAGGGTCAGAGGGGTGATATCAGGTGTGTTGACTATAGAGTGACGGTGTCGCATGATTCGAGGTCGAATCCGTTTTAGTGGGGGAGAGTCGTAATGACCGCGAACTAAGAATCTGATTTTTAATTGTACGTCGATCGACGTAAGTTAAATGTCGGTTTGCGGACCGGTTTAGGGTGAAACCCTGGGCTTCTTTATAAATAGGGGTGTGGCCGTATTTTGAGACTTTTTAGAGTTCCAGAAAGTTTCATAAAAGTTTCAGAGAGTTTCCAGAGAGATTTGTGAGAGGAGATTCATCTGGGAAGCTTGGGAGATCGTTCTTGGAGTGATTTCTCGTGAGGAGAGTGTAGATCTCGGTTTTGGGGAGTCATTCTTCGTGGTTTTCATCCTTTTTCATCCTTTTTCCTTCCAGATCCAAGGTGAGTGCGTGACCATGGCTTATCTAGGTAAAGGGATTGATAGGATGCGTTTGATTGTTGTTATTTGGTGGATTTCGTGTTGTTTTGAGTGGATTTGTGCATGGGAATCATTTGGAATCGAGCCATGAGAGGATAGGCTCGATTTATAGGTTTTGTATTGATGCGTCGATCGACACACGGGCTTATGTCGATCAACACATAGTGCTTATATCGATCGACGCATAGCCTGTCTTGGCAAACATGTGTTGTTTGTTCGTGCTTTGACTTGTTGTGTGCTCACCCTGGTATTGTATCATTCTCTATGCATGTGTGTATAGCCTAGTAGATGGGATGACCATCTCACTGAGTATTTGTGATAATACTCACGCATCTCGTATAACCATGTGATGCAGGTAAAGACAATGTGTGATCGTGGAATCGTGGCGAGGAAGAGGAGATGGTCTAGGGACTCGGTTGATTGGGTTGTCGTTTATGGATTTGCTAGGTTGTTAGTAATTCTGGAATTGTTGTTGAATGTTTATTTGGATTGTGGTTTATGGTTGAATTGGATTAGTGGTTTCAACAAAGTATGAGATTTATTGAATGTTGTTATTGGTTATTGATTGTATTGTTTCTGCAGTATGTGTCGTTGACCCGTTGAGGATTATTATTTGTGATGATAATAATCCGGAAGGAAAAATTTTTAAATTTACGGGTTGGGTCGTTTCACTGCTGCTTTAGCGTATTCAAGCTGTAACCCCACTAACAGAGAACTCAAACTCGAGCCTTGCTGCATCTCTGGCAGGGTATTTAATGCGGCTGAGGATTTTGAACAGGAGGAGGTGGTTGATGGTTCTGAATCGGAAAGTGGAGGCGAGTTAACCTTGAGCAAATCTCGCTATGCAAACTCAATTTCACAGTTTAATGAAGCATAATCAACCATAAAATCGAACAGATCTATAAGATTAGTTTACCTTGAAGGCGGTCTCAGTTCTCAGTCTCCTTACGAAGAAAAGTCTGACCGTAAAGTCCCGATCTGAAACTATCCATGGTTCCATGCTCCAAATCTACAGCTAGCTTCATTGTAGAGGAGAGGAGAGGGAGATGGATCGAAAGTGAAAAAGAGAGAAAGAGAAAGGGAGACCAAAGTGTTGGCCGTGTGTAGATCTGAAGGGGAGAATTGAGAGAGGAATTGTTGAGCCGTTTGAGAGAAAGAGAGAGTGTCGAGGGTTTTTAGGATTAGCGTAGTAAGTTATTTATATATGGAGGTTAAATATCCGGTTATTCACATGAAGTCTACATGTTGATGCAGACTTCCAGCGAAGTCTGTTATCTGAATACCAAATCGAATATTTTCAAAGATTATTCAAAATCTTAAATCAAAACTTATAACAAACATTTAAAATGTTTAATGTATTCACAATTTAACATTTATATACAAATTTAACCCTAAATGTAACAATATGCATTCCCCTATTTTCAATGATTATTCGAAACCTTATACCAAAACTTATTCCAAACTTTCAAAACGTATAATATATTCACAAGTTAACACTTTTATGCAAATTTGACATTTTAAATATAAAAATGATAAACCCTTACACTAATCCTAAGTGTAAAAACATTTTTGCAACCTATAAGTACCCATATTTCATACTCGTAGCTCGGATACATACGCCAAATGACGTACATAACTCAAAATTTAACATCCCCTAATAGTTAATTCAACTCTAAAACTCAAACACTACAGTACAATTTGTAGAACTAAACCCTATACCATCCAATCCCTAAACTCTAAACCATAAATAAGAATCTAATTCCTAAAACTAAACCACTACAACCATAAATAAACTAATGAAAATTATAAATATCAAACAATAATAACTACCAAAATGTCACCATATCAATATCCAAACAAATGTTATGATGTACCTTATTTGGTAACTCTTTGTTTAGTATAATATGTATTTCATTCATAACCTAATTTGTCAAAGTAGGTTTAATTTGTGAAATTTTATTTTTCATACTTCACAATTGTTTATAGTAGGTCATCAATCAAAAACTTTTATCAAATTTTTTTTGTTAATTTATAAATTTAAATTTAAAATATAATTATATAGTAGACTGTTTTGATAGTCTACTAAACCACAAAAGTAGACTTCATAACCTAATTTGTCTAAGTAGGTTTAATTTGTGAAATTTTATTTTTCATACTTTACAATTGTTTATAGTAGGATCATCAATCAAAAAATTTTATTAAATTTTTTTTTGTTAATTTATAAATTTAAATTTAAAATATAATTATTTAGTAGACTGCTTTGGTAGTCTACTAAACCACAAAGTAGACTTCACATGGAGTCTACGCGTTGAATTTCTGGCGGAAGTCTTCTGGTAGACTTCTATATTACGTAGCAGACTTCGCTAGGGTTAAAATAATAATTATGGCTTATGATTTTTTGTTTGGTCATAAAAGATGTAGTTGTAATTTTACTATCTTTTTGAGGTGTTTTTCTCAAATATAAGATATGTGGGTTACACTGTATTTCAAATCAATTTAGGGATATTTTTAGTAACTTTCCCATTTTATTGTCTTCAAATAATTATATGTAGATAGTCACTTACTGAAGTATTGATCATGAATATAGTTTATAGGTTTGTCATTTGCGTTACCGTACGTGTTATATGTGTTCAACTCATAATGCAACTTTTGTTCCCGAAAACAAAAATCTAAATTTAGTCCGTAATTTGTTACCCATAACTTCATAAAATAAAAGAAGTTTTTTTTTTCTTTTTTTTTGTCAACAAAATAATGAAGTTACACAATATTTCTATGATAAAAACCTTCTAATATAAAACCAACAATTTAATTAAATAACCTCTAATGAATATGTGAAATTCTTTATTTTCAAGTGAGCAATCGTTTGAATTAGAGTATGATTGCTTCGTCGATCTCAAACGATTTACTATCAAAGCTCTTCACCACAATCTTCTTCAAAACCGTTCGATGTTTTGGAGCGATAGCCTCTAGAGAAGCAATCGATGAAAAATTAATATTGAGAAAAAGGAGAAGAAATCTCAGAATTTACAAATCCTTTTTTTTCCTTCTAATTATTGATTTCGTTTTTAAGTAAAACAACCTCGTTTTATTTATTTATTTTCAAATTTAAACCAAAACGACGTAGTTTTGGATCATCACAAATTAAGATAAAATAAAACATCGTCGTTTTAAGTATTTGATGACTCGGTTTCGTTCACGGCTAAACTAACTTCGTTTCACATTAGGTAGCTTAAGATCGCTCTTTCATTGTTTAGGTTGAAAATTTCAAAAAATATGTGAGTTTGGCTATGTTTAACCACACACTTATAGTTCAAGTCATTATTATAACATATATTGAGTCATTATTATAACATATAGATTGAGTTCGGACATGGATATTTTGTTTTCATGTATTGTTAGCGATAAAATCATCTCCTTTGAATTAAATGAATCATTTGATGTCGCGTATATAAAAGTTCAGGTGAGCCCCTTAGTTATATTGGTGGAGTTATTCCTTGGACGAAATCCTAGAGATACTTGGATCTGAATTAGCAGTGACCAAATAACTTTATAAAGAGCAAGACTAGTCCGAACAAAAAGACAAAATTTTTATCTAACAGAAACTCAGCTCAACCACCTCACTGTAAGCACATCTCATTCGAGATGATTTTGAGATCATTTTGTTACAATCGATTAATCAATCAAATCTAGTTCATCAAATCATTTCTCATTGTTTACTAGATTTACATAGGATATTTAGTCCTTTAAATTATCTTATCTGCTAAACACACAATTACTTGGATGTGGAAACTTGCTTTCAAATTTTGGCACCGTCTATGGAAAATAAATAAATACCTCTACACATGAATCTTATCTATAGTAAAAAACACTCCAACAGTCGATCCATCAGGGCATGATCAGTCTAGCCTCTCTTCTTCTATCATCTATCCTTCTAGCTACTTTGCCTTCAAACCATCGGGGTTGCAGCTAATATTGATAGTTCCTTGTCCTAAGCTCATCAGGAAGGAACAAGCAGGATACTTTTGAAGCAAGTGAGTTGTAGTCGATCTATTGTTAGCGGTAGTTCTTTAAGTTTTTTTCTTTTCATCGTTAGTCAGCTAGTTTTCTAAGTTGGATAAGAGATCCTCGACCCAACTAGATCAATCTCTAACATTCCGACCTAACTCAAAACCTCAGCCGGTACAAATGCAATGAACCAACGCACCGCCAATGGAACTAGCATCCCTACCTTGAGCAGTGTAGCCATAGACCGCATCCTTTCAAGGGTGTGGATCCATCTGTCCGGGCACCTCGAGGAATTCCCGATAGCCACTAGCAAGACCTCGTGGAGTTCCACTTCGCCAATGCCAGCAAGAGGGAGTGCCAACGATTTAGCCAAAATCAGGCAGATGCTCACTGAAATGATTGAAAGAACCAAAAGTCAAGAAGCTTCGCCTCAAACTTTATCGGTTCGACACGCTCAATAGGAAAAGACCTCCCAGCTTGACTAAAAGAGATATTTCAATCCGATGTTTGTGAGGTTCCACTATCTCAAACTCCTAAAGCGGAAATCACTCCTCTCAGGGCTGCAACCCTACAAACCCAATAAGACTTCTCACATATATACATCACTTCAACAAATTCGGCTAATTGCCCGTGTTTAACCCGATTGCGAGCTCCGTTGTTCACATCAGATATTCCTGGGTAGCTCGAGTGGAGCTATCCCGAGTGGTCATGCACTGTTGAAATTTTCTGAATTTTATTAACTTTTGCCCATTTGACTCAAATCCGACGGTTTTTTCGGGACCCGGGTGCGTTTTAAACCTCATAAATACTGTAACGACCGCGAACCAAAATTAAAGATTTTGGTGCGTGTGTCGATCGACACAAGGGTGTGTGTCGATAGACGCAAGGTTAAATTGAACCGGTTGGTTCGATTTAAGTCATCGGTTTATGGGCTGGTTTAGGGGAAAACCCTAGGGCTTCCCTATATAAAGGGTTGTGGCCGCGTGGTTTGGTCATTTTAGAGTTCCAGAGAGTTTCCAGAGAGTTTTGAGAGGGAATTTGAGAGAAAAGAAGAATCATTGTTGATTTCTTCCTGTTTTTGATCCTAAAAGCTCAGTTTGTGTGTTGTGGAACTTTGGATTGGTGAGTGGATCCATTTTTTAGCGAAGGAAGAAGAGGTTTCAGATTTTGGGGAGGCGTTCTTCGTGTTTTTTGCTGTTTTTATTCCTTTTTCCTTTCAGAACCAAGGTGAGTGAAACGACCCGACCCAAAAATTTAAAATTTTCCAATTAAAAACCCGGATTATCATTATCACAAACGATAATCCTCAACGGTCCAATCAAACATGCGGAACACATAACAATTAAGTCAACTCAACGACACAACAATTTAACATTCCCATACTTTATTAAATATCAAACCGTTCAACCAATCAACCAATAACTAACAACCTAACAATTCTGTAAACGACAAACATAGCGAGACCCTAAATCATCTCTTCTTCCTTGCCACGATTCCACGATCACATTTTCTCTTTACCTGCAACACATGGCAAAAAGAGTTGCGTGAGTATTATCACAAATACTCAGCGACGCGGTCATCCCGTCCACAGGCTATTTAAATACAAGTATAAACAACCAATACAATACCAGGATGGTCACAGAACAAGCATATACGAACAAGCAACGAAACCAGTCCAGAATACACTGTGTCGATCGACATGACTCACTGTGTCGATCGACACAACCACTAGGTGTCGATGATCAGTGACCCCGTGTCGATCGACAGGATCCACTATGTCGATCGACACAACCACTAGGTATCGAAGAACACAGGCCCCGTGCCGATCAACACACCACCTCAGTGTCGATCGACACGACGTCGCAGAACCCAGAATCGAGTCAATCCTCACACGACTCGAATCTGATGCGATCTGTCGAGTTTCCTGCACAATTCCATTCACAAAGCACACAAAACAACCACGCAATCGCATTATATCCATTCCCTATACTTATACAAGCCTACGATCACACACTCACCTTGATCGAGATTGAAAAGGATGAAGAACGTAAAGAACGAGCGAAGAACACCAAAAACAGCCACTGATTCGTCCTTCCCAGACCAGAATTAACCCAGCAACAATCCCCTCCTCATTCTAACACCCTCAAGAACAATCTTTCTCAAGAAATCTCCCAAAAATCGCCCAAAAACCCTTGATTCTGATCTCTCTCTCAAAACCCTCTGGTTTCTCTTTGATTTTCGGCCAAAAACCACCACCAACGCGACTGTTCACGCTTAAATATCAAACCCTAGGGTTCCTTAAACCAGCCCACCAAACCGGACAATTAAATCGAACCAGACGGTCTGATTTTTAACCCGTGTCGATCGACATACTCCACCCGTGTCGATCGACATAACGCCCAAAACCCGACTTCTCCTAAGTCCAAAGCACACGTGTCAATCGACACACCACCCTGTGTCGATCGATACCCACCAAAAATCCACTTTTAGGTTCACGGGCGTTACAGTGAGTGCGTGACCTTAGCTTATCTAGGTAAAAGAATTGATAGGATGCGATTTTTTGTGTTGTTTGTTTGGATTCGTGTTTGTATTGGTGGTCTTTGTGCAGAAGATCTTTGTGATGCGTCTTGGAATCGATCCATGAGAGGATATGTTCGATTCCTGGACACTGCGTCGGGCTGTCGATCGACACACGTGCAGTGCATCGATCGACATACGTGCAGTGCATCGATCGACACCAGGGTTGTGTGTCGATCGACGCACGTGCTGTTGTGTTGTATTCTCGTTGATTGTTCGTATTGTGCATGGTTGTTTGCTCATCCTGGTATTCTATCTTTTGCTTATGCATGTGTGTATAGCAAAGTAGATGGGATGACCGTCTCACGGAGTATTTGTGATAATACTCACGCGTCTCTTTTAACCATGTGATGTAGGTAGAGACAAGGTGTGATCGTGGAATCATGGCCGGAAAGAGGAGATGATCTAGGGTCTCGATTGTATGATGATTGGATTGCTAGATATGCTAAGTTGTTGATTATTCTGGATGTTTGAGTTAGAATTGATAATTGGATTTGGTTATTGGTTTGTTTGGAATTGGTTTAGTGTTGAAATAAAGTAAGGGATTTATTGAATGGTGTTATTTGGTTAATTGATTGTTGAGTTCCGCATGTTCGTAATTGATCTGTTGAAGATTATTATTTGTGATAATAATAATCCAGATATTTAAAAAAAAAGGTAAGGTTGTTTCAAATACATTTTTAGTTTTGTAATAACCTAAATTTCCTCTCCTCTAGAGTTGTATATAGATCCATACTCTCATTTGATATTTTGATTGATCTTCATTTTTAAAACCACTTTAGAGATGGATTTTTCAACATTTCTATCTTTTATCTTTTTATTTCTCTAATTTATTTTGTTTATGTATTTGTTCTTAATCAAGTTTAGCACTTAGTCTTCCCATGAGTTATGGGTTAGGTTGATAGGTGATGTTTAGGATTAGATTCATGTGATTTTCAGTGTTTAAGAGATGCTTAAGGCTACATTTGTGTTAGTTATTCAAATTGTAAATCATAGACATTTCACGCCTATAAGGTGTTCGATAAATTTCTAGACCAATCTTAATTTTTTTTTTTCATTTATAACCACTGATCTCTTAATTTGAATTGGACGAGTAGCTTAATTAGGTGATTAATAAATAGATTATCGTTTGGAAATAAATTAATCTAATGTGAGTGATATTTGTCATGAAATTGAATTTGATTGCATGTCCTTGCATCAGTTGTTACTTGTTAATCATCTCTAATCAATTACTTTTGTTTGTGATCCATGTTTTATCTTTTGTTGAACTATGAGTTATGGTAGATTAGGATGATTGATGTTTTATATTCGCGATGTTTGAGTTTAGATTTTCATTGACTCATCACTTAAGGTGTTATTAATGCTAGACTTGGAGTAGCTAACCATAGTTTAGATCTTAGGGTATTTCACACCGGAAGGTGTTTGTGAAATGCTTGAACGAATCTTGTTGTGAGTTTGGGTCACATAGCTACTTGATCGTAGTTTTATGAACTCTTATAACGAAAATAAAAGTATATTAAATCTTCTCTAATCATTGAGATAGAACGCTTAACCGCGGAAGTTAATTAGAGAAAAAAAGTTTTTATCATTGGCATCGACTAATTTAAAAAATGAATATTCTATTGTTTTGAGATTATGTTGATTATTTAATTTTAGCATCTAGATGTTTATCCTTGTTAAGTACTTAATCTATGCTTCATCATATTTGTTAGTTTTAGTTTACTTTCATGTCTTTCTTATAAGTTTATAACCAAAAACAACCAAACCCCAAAAATATTTACTATAGCTTAGTTTGTTTTTCGCATATTTACTGTTGCAAGCTTTAGTTCCTTGGGATCAATTCTTAAATACTACTTCGGTGTATACCATGCAATTGTGATTTTGTTTAAGACTTGATAAATGTAATGCATAAGCGTCTAGTTAGATCTTCGTTACATAGTGAAGGTAAAATTAGAACGTGTCAAATGTTTAGCTTTTTTTTTATATTTTTGTAAGATATCTTATAAAAGTGGTATTTTGGAATAACTGACAACAAAAAATGATATTTGCGAAAGGAACATCATAGAAAAGGTATTTATGAAATTCACACAACTATGCATAGGCATTTTCGTAATTTGGGTTGTTTCAGTTTGGTATTAGAACCCTTATGGTTCTAGGGTGGGAGAACCTTTTTTTTTTATTAACATTGGACTAGAATTAATATTCTCATAAATACTAATTCTCAATATCCAATCAAGACAACAATCAACAACCAGCGAAAATCAATTCAACAAATAATTCAATCAAATCCAATAACCAACAATTTAACCTATTCCAATATCAATTCCAATAAAACACATAACCAGATTCCAACATGAAACAATTTATCAAGTTCCCAGCCAGCAACCTAGCAATTCTAACAATAACATAAAGCCACACAACTGAGACTCTAAATGATCTCCTCTTCCCGGCCATTATTCCACGATCACACTTTGTCTTTACCTACATCACATGGTTAAAAGAGATGCGTGAGTATTATCACTCAGTGAGACGATCCTCCCATCTACTTGGCTATACACACATGCATAAGAAAATGATATAATACCAAACGAGCACACAACAATGCATAACACAATAAACAGCACGAGAAACATGCTTCAACAGGCTGCGTCGATCGACACACATCACCTGTGTCGAACAACGCATGTCACATAATCAAGGAACATGAGCCTATCCTCTCATGGCTTGTTTCTAAGATCTGACGTATCGATTTTTTGCACCCAAAACGTCAACAAACACACGAATAACATCCAAAATCCACAATCAATCATCACCACATCAATCCATCATCAATCAATCGCATTATAACATCCCCTTTACTCAGATAAGCCATGGTCACACACTCACCTTAGCCTATCAGTTGCCTCTGACCTCAACCTCTGACAACTCTCCTCTTACCTCAACCTTTGCATGATGAACACTGCAAACCAAACCAGTCGATTAACCCAAACCAAACCATTCGATTAAACCAACCAGCCAAAACAATCTGATTAACTAAACCGAACCGACCCAAACTAGTTAACCAAACCAATTGGGGTTTCCCCTAAACCAGATTAGGGTTTTCGAAAACAGAAACAACACACCAACTTCGAAAGCACACTGAGAACGGAACATAACTCAGAATCATGATCGGAAATATGATTTGGAATTTTGAGAACGAGAGCTTTCCAATGCTATGCAGATCGCCTCTTAACTTCTTCTAGTTCGACGGGAAAACACTCATAAAGTGGACTGGTCGCAGATCCAATTCTTCACAAACCTCTCTCGAGAAAACAACAATAACACTCAGAATACTAATCCAATTGACAAACCGATTTTGCCCAAAGCTAGATATGAGAGCGGAGAACTTACCCTAGAAGTGTTACTCCAATCCGATCTGATTAGACTATCCGTTCCTCTACTCTTCTAAAATGGGCCAGAACTGTCTTCATCTCCTTGTTAGACACGACGGTTCATCTCCTCTTCTCTTTCAATTTTCAGCCGTTTTCGCAATATTTCTGCACAAAATAGATGCTGCTCCCTTTTAAAAACGAGCCCTAGGTTTTCCTTAACCCAAACCAGCCAAACAAAACAAATAAAACCAAATCCGTCGATTTAATTCAACCTTGCGTCGAACAATGCAACGCACGACCAAAATTATCAAAAATTGGTTCACGATCGTTACAATTCTCTCCCACTAACATGGATTCGACCTTGAATCATGCAATACCGTCACACTACGGTCAACACACCTGATCCCACCTGATATGAACACTCCTAACTTAACCCGGCCAATACCACCTATTATCAACACCCTGACCCAACCCAGCCAGCACCACCTGATATCAACACTCCTCACCCCACCCGGGCAGTACCACCTGAGATCAACACTCCCGATCTCTGAGGCTCGCATCCAATCTCATACTTACAATCATGTTTCAGATATCAATTGCTCATAACTCATATCTCGTATCTGCACCCCTTACACTCTCAGGATGTCTTCTTTGAGCTCTTGGTGTCATACCACTCATAGTCTGTCAAGCTATCAGCATGCAGGGAAACTCACATCCCTTGGAGAGAACTACATCTCTCAAAGAAATACAGGAAAACTGATGTGTGTCGAGTTTTACCTCTCAACTAACTACCTGCAAGTGCACAGCAATCATAGTTAGTATAGATAAGGGATCGTATCCACAAGGACTTCTTAACCACACTTCAAATTGTAATGAATAAAGCTAAGCTAGAACAAGATATGTTTGTCGTTTTTGTGATTGAGAATAAAGTAAGCAAGTAACAAATGTGAATTGTAATAAAAATCAATAAAAGAAAAGCGTTAGGACTTAGGTATTTCGCAGAGAATCATGCAACAATAAAGATTGATTGTATTTTAGGGACTTAGGTATTATGAACCGTCTAGAACATAAAGCATTGATTTAAGGTCATCCCACTATCGTGATGTAACTAACCATCTACATTTTAGTACCCTAATAGACTCAACTGTCACAAGTTATTACAAGGTGAAAACATGCATTAAAAGTTCAAGTTTGATAAAATTCACCGCACTCCTTAACTAACCTTTCGAATTGTTAAGGCTTTTGGCTCATCAAATACTAGTTCAGGCAATATAACAAGCTTTTGGAGAGTATATAAACCTAAGCTCAGATCGCTAAATGCGCGGTAAAGCAATAATGCATTGAGTATAAGTAAAGATGAAGATTCCAATGTATTCCCTAAACAATCATCAATCAATTATCAAATTATGAAACTCATTGAAAACCTAAAACCTAACAAGTGAATTACTCGGACATGATGCACGAAAAACCAGAGATAGATGATGAATTCATGATAAAGAAACTTGAATTAAAGAGTAAGGGTAAGAGGATTCTTCTCTATATCGAGATACAAAGCGAGATCATCCACCGGATTGCTCTAAAATCCAAATCTAATGAAGAACACCAAGAGAACTCGTGGTGGCTGCTCCTATATGATAAAATACTCTATTGTTTCGTGGTCATACCTAACAAAAGGCTAAAAAAAGTATATATAGGCTTAGGGTGTTCTAGGACTTCGGCCAAGGAACACGACCGGTATTAGGCCCAAAGTGTCTTGATTTGTGCTGGCATCAGCCCAGAATATCAATCCATGAGGCGGCCCGGTATTTTGATCGATTCTGCACCTGCTTTGCTTCTGAGGCATCTTGACGTATCTTCAGTAAATCCAGTGTAACTTTATGCTCACAGCTCCAAATGAGATTATTCAAACTTCATTGTAAAGCTGACGCAAAGATATATCGTCACACCGAGTTTTATCCAATTCCAAATCGACTTGATCCTCTGTTCACTGCTGAACTTCTGGCATATATGTTCTGTCCAATTTGGTAGAATGTTGATTCTTGTGAATTCTTGGTTCTTAATGGTGTCTTTGGCTTATTAATGTTGCTGTAGCTTGGTTTACACCTTTTTCGGCTCTTTTTGCTCATTTTTCCTTGATTTCCCTGTTAAGACTCTAAAACTACAAATACGAGAAAAAACTACCTTCAAAGGTATAAAACCGTAGATAAATGCATAGAAAACATAGTAAAATATATAGTAAAATAGGTAAAATATGGGACATATCAACTCCCCCCAGACTTCAACCTTGCTTGTCCTCAAGCAAAATCCAATTATAGAAAAGAGGTTTGAAAATAATTTGAACTTAGAAAAACCATTTGAAAATAACGTTGATACTAATACCATATGTGACATGATCGATCCAAGGGTATCTTCATCATACACCATCCATAACCTTCGCAGCCTACTCCATGTTTTAATTACAATCCTGCAAAAATCTAAACTGCACTTCATTTGACTCTCTACATTCATTAAGGTATAGGTGAATTTCTCATCAAGGGAATCATTCGGGGTAGACGGCGCTAGGATTTGAAAAAGGCTAATATATGTGGTGAGGTTAAAAGTGTTTAGGGTTACAATAGACTCCGGGTGAGAGATATTATGCAAAATGACGAGAGAGAATAAACCTGTTTATATCCATAATTTTCCAACCACTTTCTTCGCGTCTTTTTCCCCCAAGCTTAGATCTTTCTCTGGGAATCACTTGAAATCTCTTCTACTCGTCTCTTCTTTGAATCATGGCATTCCTTGGGTATTCATTTGGCCTTAAAACTCTTAGACAACCGTTTT
This sequence comes from Arabis hirsuta, assembly GCA_964056655.1. Taxonomy (NCBI): domain Eukaryota; kingdom Viridiplantae; phylum Streptophyta; class Magnoliopsida; order Brassicales; family Brassicaceae; genus Arabis; species Arabis hirsuta. The sequence continues at coordinate 30,287,398 of OZ053299.1, forward strand.
CCTTTCCTTCCTTTTTTTTTTCTTTTTGTTGTTGTTGTTGTTTTTTTTTTTAATATATAAAAGGGGGAAAATGGTATCTATTTGATACGAGTCAAGTATAGGCACCAAATATTACCATGTATTAATCATCCAAGGAAACGACCAAGCTTTTTGAAATTTGTTCTTTGTACTCTACCCTTCTTTACCAAATCGTCGCATCTTTAGTGATTGGAAAATTGCGTCGATCCTTTTCTCTCCGACATTTTTGCACATATCTGCAAGTATGGAACTAAAAAGAGAAGGCATGAGGTCTGAAAAGAGGTAAAGGGTTTTAGGTAGGGTACCAACTAAAGATGAGCTGGTCATTCATGACAACAAAGAGTGGTAAAAGAGGATAAGATGTCATGAATGTGTGATTCGTTTCCCCGATCTAACTCCTTAATGAGAAATAATTAAAATCTGGTTAGTGGTCAAATAAAATAGAGTCAAAATCGGATTCATCAAAACTTATGCGAGATGAATTATATGGGGCGAGTTCCAGTCATGAAGGTTTCTGAATCGTATATCCTGGACAAACCCTGTGACAATGGTCATTAGATCATAAATTCTACGCATAAATTCCTGAAAATATCATAGTTCGAAACATAGGTTTTCGACTCAATAAAAGACTCTAAGAAAATCATTAAAATGACTCAAAACATAAGAAAATAGAAAAAGACGTTAGTACGATAAATCCCCCCAGACTTAACTTACACCGTTCCCGGTGTAAATAGTCACATAAGAGTGAGATGACTCAATAAAATAAAAATAAAAATAATAAAAGGATAGATAAAAGTCGATACACCTGGCTCAAAAGATGGGTGAGACTCTGGTGAATTCGGAACTATCACGTGAAAGTGATCTCCATCGGACTCGTAGTTGACGATCTCTGTCTTGTCTGAAGCGGTTGCCTGGACTAATGAGTGATGTCCGTACTAGGCATTGGTGGTCTCATCAAGGGCACGTGTGTTGGGATGACTAGAAACATCATCATCGACATCCTCATCATGCTCAAATGTAGAGACGTGCGAAAGACTACCAAATTCGTTGTTACTTGTTGTGGCGGTTGTGCTTCTAGAGGAGCGCCTAAAGAGATGTGGGATTGATTTCTTTACTACTTTTACAAGCTTAGAAATCATCTTTCCTTGCCTAGAAACCGTATCTTTAAGAGCCATCCTCTTCTCTTTTTCTTCCTCAAAGCTAGTGCGAAGCCATTCATCAAAACCGGCTTGTGTAGCGGCTGGAAATTAGGGCTCGTGGGGTGGCGTGTGAGATGTGGAAGGCTAAAAAATACCTCCTCCTTGTGGTCCTCTAGACCTCTCCTTTCGTGCCATCCTTGCCATGGATTGATAGTAGAGCAAAACTCCAACAAGAGGACATCCGAGACAACGATAAAACCATGTGGAACGAGTGGGGTGAAAGTATGTCTTACCCTCACTCAAGGCTGGGATTTCCGCATGTGGGAGTAGAACACACTTGTTCTCTTCTTCATATGGTGGAGTGAAAAGGTACCCAAAGTTTGTAGATTGCTCGTACCATTTACAAAGATAATGCTTCCTTTGAAGGGCATGTAGATCAAGCTTACTCTCAACCATCAAAGGGACTTCGAGGTGAAAATCAACACCACACGCAAGTAGTATGGCCGTGATTGTTCCACCAAAATCACTCGATGCTCCCTTTGGTATTTTCTCCTTAACGGCATCATGCTTGATTTGTACCATTCTACGAGCTAAAAGTGAAGCGAGGTTCACCTTCTCGGGATTCTCCACAAACGGTGATATTAGCATGTAAAACTCTTCTTGTTTCAGCACTCCATACTCGTTTCTACTGAAAATGAGTTGAGAAATTAGATAGTAGACATAACGAATCGCCGGATGTGTAATCTTTGATGCCTTAGAACTTCCGGGTTTAAGTCTATCGGTTCCTATCTTCGACCATTCATCATAATGAGCTTCACTACCACTTAACTTGATCATCTAATGACACTCAAGTCCCAAAATATCACAAAGTTCTTCAATACTCAAAGTATACGATTTCTCATTAACCGTAAAAGCGAGAATTCCTTTCTTTGCTATGGTCATCTTTGTCTTTGGGTAAGACAATGTTACCGTGGCTAGGAATTCACATGCAAGCTTCCCATAGGTAGGGTGAGAGATAGTCACCAACTTCGATAGGCCCAATGCTTCAAGATACCATTCAACATCCTTCCGAAACCCGAGTAAATCGAGTGTCTCGAAATCAATACCAAGAGTTGGAAGCATAGCAAACTGTTGTATACCAGCCATGTAGTCCACGTTAGCATTCATTTCGGGTCCAACACGCTTCATTATAACACTCGGTGCTTGAGTTACAACCATAGTTGATTTAGCTCGCGATTTCCTTTTCTTCTTCGTAGGAGGCGATACGTGAGGTATTGTTTGTGTGAACTCTACAAACTGCATTGGTATTTGAGTGGCTTCATCATCATCATCTCTTAGTTGGTAACCAAGTTCTTCTTTATTCTTCACCAAAATATCCTTTCCATGTTTCTTTGATGACTTTTTCGATTTAGATTTAGAACGTTTAGGGCGAGGGACTTGAGCTTCGTGATCGTGGGTGGTCACGTGAAGCTTCTTGGGTTTATGTCCTCTCTTAGACTTCCGTGGAAAAATCTCATTCTCCATTGAAATTCCTACAAAAGAAAAATCTCGAAAAAGCATTTTACTGTCTTGAAAATCTCAATTTCCAAAAGAATTGCTTCCAATGGGGAATTGAATCAAAATAAAGCATGGCAAGACATTAGAAATATGTAAGAATAATAATCAAAAGTAAAATAATTTTTCTCTAATTAAATCATAATTTTCGGATTTAATTGTAATGACAAGTGGAAAACACAAAAAAATTTGCAATTAAGTGTTTAATATGTCAAAATTCATATTAATCCTATGTATATATGATAAACCCATATTAAAAGATGTATTAACTAACCATGAATCACCTAAATTTGTTTGTTATTATAAATCCAAATTTGTGAAAAATTAATTTAAGGTTGTAATCATGAAATTAACCCATCAATAATGTTATAGCAACTCTAATCAAGTATTCCTATATTGATTCTCCAACAACCTAGCCAATTTAAGCTAAATCTATGAAAATTTTAAAATATGCATAAACTTGGAATTTAGACAAAAAGAGGGTTTTAGAGAGAAATTACATTGGGTTTAGTGAAATATGAGATTAGGAATTGAATTCCTAGTGAAAAACTAAACAAATTAAAGTGAATTGAGATAAAACCCCAAAATTGGATTTTTAGGGTTTTTGAGCTCAAGAACACATTTGAGAGAGAAATAGATGAAGTTGTGTTTGCAAATGACAAAAAGAAGTTTGTAAAACCTTTTAAAAATCAGATTTTGTGATTTTTTGGTTTAATTCCGGTTAAAATCGGTTCTTTAGAAATTTAAAATTGAACCGGAGATTTACCTGGGTCGGACCGGTCGAATACCAGTCAGGTATACCGACCGTAATCATGACCGAACTTACCGCGGGTCATGTCGTGGTCGGGTGGTGCTCGTGTCGCGGTAAGGACATGCTCGTGTCATGGTCTGGTGGTGCGATACGGGACAGACGGTAGTGCAGTACGTGGGACTGGACGCATGACACGAGTACCGGTCACGTACGTGACCCGGTATTACCGTTCGGTATGGACGTAGCATCGTGTCGCGATAAGGTCGTAGTGCCGCGGTAAAGATTTCATCGTGTCGCGGGACGTTCTGGGTCGCGTTGCGGTAAAGGACGTGGTAGCATGTCCCGAGTATCGGTCGGGTGGGATAATCGGTACTCATGTCCTGTACTGGATGCGGGACGGGGCAAAAGTACACGATTACCGGTCGGGTTTTCTAACCGATACACGCAACCAGTACGGGGCCTTGCGTGTCGCGGGACGGATGGGATGCGATACCGGTCAAGGATGCGGGCCGACATCTCGTCTAGGACTGGACCTCGGTCGCGGAAAGGACGACACCGGTCGTCGTGGAAAGGGCGACACCGGCCGGTTGCGGTCCGGAATCGTGACCGGTACCGGCCGACGGTAAGATTTTTATTTTTTTTTATTTTTTTTATTTTTTATGTTTTGTATTTTTATAAATCCTGAAAAATCAAAATAAAATAGATTAGTGTAAAATAAACTTATGAAAATCAAAATTAAAATTTTAAAAACTAATTAAAGCATAAAAATAAAAATGTGGGTTGCCTCCCACAAAGCGCTCGTTTAAAGTCAATTAGCTCGACTCTTTTGAAGTTTTTAGACTTCCGGTGGATCCACTAAAGGAATGGTTGTTCCTTTAGCTTCATTAGACTTTGATCTTTCGGATTCTATGATGACTCCAAGTGAATCTCCATTGTCATACTTGACAACTAATGCTTCCGGGAAAAGCTTCAAAGTGTTTTCAAGCTTACGCTTGATAGTTTCCCTGTTGATCTCGTATTCTCTTGGGACGAGGATCTTTATCACCATGTTCTCAAAGATAAACTTCTCCTTTGATTTGTTCCCATTCTTAGCATCATCCATAGGTGTCAAAGTTGTCTTGACATCTTCGGAAATGTCCTTATGCTTCTCTTTGGACATTTTTGCAACTATCTTCATTTTAGCTTTAGGATCTCCTTCTTTGACTCCTTTCCTGGCATCTCCGGGGTCTATACTAGGCTTCATATCCTTTACTCCAATCGAGCTTGGTATACGCTTAGCATCCACTTCATCATACAAAAAATTCTTGTTGATATTGGCGAAAGAGATTCTTCGGTTTGGAAAATCAACAATGGCTCCAGCGGTTGCTAAGAATTGTAATCCAAGTATCAATGGATTCAACTTTCCGGTCTTCATCTCCAACACTTGAAAATCAGTAGGAACAATCCCCTCTCCTACTTTGACCATGACATTTTCAAGCATTCCATAAGGTGTAGAGGATGACAAATCGGCATACTCTATATAGACTTTGGATGGTTTGAAATTGACCACTCCAAGTTCCTTTGGCATGGCTAGTGACATGACATTGACGTTTTCTCCAGTATCACACAAGCAATCGTGGATCTCCTTTCCAATAATAGTGCATGGAAAAACAAACTTTCCCGGATTATCAACTTTCTCCAAAGGTATCCTCTTTAGTCTTCTCTTGTAAGCTCTCTTAGATTTGCCAGGAAGACGTTCCTCTTTTGGTTCTTGGACCAAGATAACCTCTTCTTCAAGTGGTTTAGGTGTGACCATGGCCTCCTCCTCTTTAGTAAATCAACATTGCAAAACTTTTTTGCTTTTGCTTCATCTTGTCTTCGAACAGCTTCCGAGGTTTGAACGAGTTGCGTATCCAGTTTAGAGAGATGAGTAACAATAGACTTGATCTTAGTGTTAAGTTCTGAATATCTACTTTCTACCATTTGGTTTACTTCTTTCTTGTGTTGGCCGAAAGCTTCTAGCATTTGGTTCTTCATATCTTCGAGTTTAGCATCAAAAGAAACCGGTCCGGTTGGTTGGGATGGGTTGAATGGTGGTTTCACTTGATACATTCCCTTAGAAAAGAATGGTTGCTTGGAATGATATTGGCCTCCTTGGTTAACGTTTTGTCTAGGGTAGAATTGATCTTGAGGGTTCTCGACATTGTTGCTCCGATGGGACAAATTTGGGTGAGATCGAAAATTGTTGTTGAAATTTTGATTCCCATAGTTTCCTCCTATGTAGTTCACTTCCCCTTGAATCTCCTCCATTCCATCTCCAATACGTTCCATATTAGGATTATAACTTGTATCATTAACGTCTTCAACGGCATGAACTCCTCTTTGACTCTTAAGTAGTTGTGAAACCATGTTCTTGAGCTCCGCAAATTGAGTTGAATTGGTTGATGATCTAGTAGTGTTGATGCTCCTATTGTAGTCTTGAGAACAGTTAACATCACTAGCAGCAAGGTTCTCAATCAAAAGCTTTGCCTCCAGTACAAGCTTGGTCATGAAATTTCATTACTTGCAGCATTCAAAGATGTTTGGTGCTTGTAACCGATTCCATTGTAGAAGATATTCCATAAGTTTCCTTCCGAGAAACCATGATTTAGGCAGTCCCTAGTGTACTCCTTGAAACCTTCCAAGGCTTCAAAGAAGGATTCGGTTGGTCATTGCTTGAAACTTGAGATCTTGTTCTTTATAGAATTCGATCTCTGTTTAGTGTAGAACTAGTTCAAGAAAGCTCCTTTGTATTCGTCCCAAGTAGTGATGGACCATGGAGGTAGAGACTTCATCCATCTAAGTGCCTTGTCGTTTAGAGAAAACGAAAAGAGTTTGCACTTAAAGTAGTCGGCGGGAACTCCATTAGCACGAGTCGTACAACAAATTTTTTCGAAAGTATTGATGTGGTCAAGAGGATGCTCCGTGGACAGCCCATGAAATTGATTTTGTTTCACCAATGCGATGATTTGAGATTTGATCTCGAAATCATTCCTTTGAGGTAGAGGTGGACGGATGGGGTTTTTATCAAAGAAGAAAGTATCGGAGGAATCGACATCTCCGATAGTTTGATGTTGGACTTGTTGCGCTTGTCTTGGACGCAAAGGCTGTTGGAAATCTAGGTTCCCTTGAGGTTGAAGATGTGGAACTTCATGTTGCATTCTCATATTCCCAGATGGAATGAGATGTTGATCGTTTTCACCAACTGGATTCCTAACAATGTTCTCCGGAGGATTGTGGATTGCATCATTACGGATCGGTGGGTTTAGGTGGGCACCGAGTGGTTGCTCCACGGGTTGGTTCTCTCCTTCAAGAGCAGTAGCAGCAGCAAGAGAAAGAGCTCGTTGCTCTTCATTCATGGCGTGTTCATCAATTTGATCGGCCATCCTTAGTTGTCTTTGTCTCCTAAGAGCTCGTTCAAGCTTATCGATTTCTTGCTCAGGTACAACTAGAATTTTTCATTAGAATTTATAGTACTAGGTATAAAAATCTGAAACACATGGAAAAGAATAAAAAGAAAACGAGAAATCAAAGTCGAAAAAGAAAGAAAAACTGAAACTAAAGCGTTCTAGACTGAGTTTTACTCAAAAATTCGATGGTGATGTTCTTCGAAGTCCCCGACAACGACGCCAAAAACTTGATGTGTGTCGAGTTTTACCTCTCAACTAACTACCTGCAAGTGCACATCAATCACGGTTAGTATAGATAAGGGATCGTATACACAAGGACTTCTTAACCATACTTCAAATTGTAATGAATAAAACTAAGCTAGAACAAGATATGTTTGTCGTTTTTGTGATTGAGAATAAAGTAAGCAAGCAACGAATGTGAATTATAATGAAAATCAATTAAAAAAAAAGCGTTAGGACTTAGGTATTTCACAGAGAATCATGCAACAATAAAGATTGATTGATTTTAGGGACTTAGGAATTATGAACCGTCTAGAACACAAAGCACTGATTTAAGGTCATCCCACTATCATGATGTAACTAACCATCTACGTTTTAGCACCCTAATAGACTCAACTGTCACATGTTATTACAAGGTGAAAACATGCATTAAAAGTTCATGTTTGATAAAGTTCAGCGCACTCCTTAACTAACCTTTCGAATTGTTAAGGCTTTTGGCTCATCAAATACTAGTTCAAACAATATAACAAGCTTTTGGAGAGTATATAAACCTAAGCTCAGATCGCTAAATGCGCGGTAAAGCAATAATGCATTGAGTATAAGTAAAGATGAAGACTCTAATGTATTCCCTAAACAATCATCAATCAATTATCGAATTATGAAACCTATTGAAAACCTAAAACCTAACAAGTGAATTACTCGGACATGATGCACGAAAAACCAGAGATAGATGATGAATTCATGATAAAGAAACTTGAATTAAAGAGTAAGGGTAAGAGGATTCTTCTCTATATCGAGATACAAAGCGAGATCATCCACCGGATTGCTCTAAAATCCAAATCTAATGAAGAACACCAAGAGAACTCGTGGTGGCTGCTCCTATATGATAAACTACTCTATTGTTTCGTGGTCATACCTAACAAAAGGCTAAAAACAAGTATATATAGGCTTAGGGTGTTCTAGGGCTTCGGCCAAGGAACACGACCGGTATTAGGCCCAAAGTGCCTTGATTTGTGCTGGCATCAGCCCATAATATCGGTCCATGAGGCGGCCCGGTATTTTGATCGATTCTGCACCTGCTTCGCTTCTGAGGCATCTTGACGTATCTTCAGTAAATCCAGTGTAACTTTATGCTCACAGCTCCAAATGAGATTATTCAAAATTCATTGTAAAGCTGACGCAAAGATATATCTTCACACCATGTTTCATCCAATTCCAAATCGACTTGATCCTCCATTCACTGCTGAACTTCTGGCGTATACGTTTGGGGTTACCATAGACTACGAGTGCAATATATTATGGAAAATCGCGAGAGATAATGGACCTGTTTATATCCACAATTTCCAACCATTTTCTTCGCGTCTTTTTCCCCCAGGCTTTGATCTTTCTCTGGAAATCACTTGAAATCTCTTCTAATCGTTTCTTCTTTGAATCATGGCATTCCTTGGGTATTCATTTGTCCTTAAAACTCTTAAACAACCGTTTTCCTTTCCCTTTCTTTTTTTTCTTCTTCTTTTTGTTGTTTTTTTTATATATAAATGGGGGAAAACGGTATTTATTTGATACGAGTCAAGTATAAGCACGAAATATTACCATGTATTAATCATCCAAGGAAACGACCAAGCTTTTTGAAATTTGTTCTTTGTACTCTACCCTTCTTTACCAAATCGTCGCATCTTTAGTGATTGGAAAATTGCGTCGATCCTTTTTTTTCCGACGTTTTTGCACATATATGCAAGTATGGAACTAAAAAGAGAAGGCATGAGGTCTGAAAAGAGGTAAAGGGTTTTAGGTAGGGTACCAACTAAAGATGAGCTGACCATTCATGACAACAAAGAGTGGTAAAAGAGGATAAGATGTCATGAATGTGTGATTCGTTTCCCCGATCTAACTCCTTAATGAAAAATAATTAAAATCTGGTTAGTGGTCAAATAAAATAGAGTCAAAATCGGATTCATCAAAAATTATGCGAGATGAATTATATGGGGCGAGTTCCAGTCATGAAGGTTTCTGAATCATATATCCTGGACAAACCCTGTGACAATGGTCATTAGATCATAAATTCTACGCTTAAATTCCTGAAAATATCATAGTTCGAAACATAGGTTTTCTACTCAATAAAAGACTCTAAGAAAATCATTAAAATGACTCAAAACATAAGAAAATAGAAAAAGACGTTAGTACGATAAATCCCCCCAGACTTAACTTACACCGTCCCTGGTGTAAATAGTCACATAAGGGTGAGATGATTCAATAAAATAAAAATGAAAATAATAAAAGGATAGATAAAAGTCGATACACCTGGCTCAAAAGATGGGTGACATAGACTCTGGTGAATCCGGAACTATCACGTGAAAGTGATCTCCATCGGACTCGTAGTTGACGATCTCTGTCTCGTCTAAAGCGGTTGCCTGGACTAATGAGTGATGTCCGTACTGAGCATTGGCGGTCTCATCAAGGGCACGTGTGTTGGGATGACTAGAAATATCATCATCGACATCCTCATCATGCTCAAATGTAGAGACAAGCGAAAGACTACCAAATTCGTTGTTACTTGTTGTGGCGGTTGTGCTTCTAGAGGAGCGCCTAAAGAGATGTGGGATTGATTTCTTGACTGCTTTTACAAGCTTAGAAATAAAGATGATCACAAACTCATCCAGATACTCCTGAAAGACCCGGTTCATCAACTTCATGAACGCTGCTGGAGCATTAGTCAAACCAAATGGCATCACCACAAACCTGTAATGCCCATATCTTGTCCCCAAAGACAATCCAGATGAACTTTGTACCAAACCAGCTAATCAATACTCAGAATGACATCTACAGCTTTACCGGACAAATAATCAAATCCGCAAGCATCGACTATCCTTCCACATGATTATCCTTACCGCTATCCCGCCCAAGAGTTGCTAAGACCTTCTCTCCAGAACTTTAACTATCCCCATCTCCTCACCAGAATCGCTTTGGATACTGCTGTTCTCCGCTCACCCCGGAATACTGAAGCAATTCCTAGCTCCAGAATCACACAGAACATAGGACTCACAACCGCCCACTAATAAGATCTCTGCACAAATCCCATGTGCCCAAGAACCCTAATATCCCGAGTATCTCTCTACATCGAGTCCTCAAATCAGCTCGAAGTCCTCTTACTCACTCTACAACGAGTCCTCAAATCAGCTCGAATTCCTCTTAAGAACCTCTTAACCAATGTCTGCTCGCCCTCCATATCTCTCCCGGCATGAATCAGAACTCTACTGAACTCCGCATCATACTCCTTCATTTATAGGTCACCCTGATTCAACTCCATAAACCTCAACTCAAGCCGATCCACCATCTTCTACGGGAAATACTTGGCACTAAACTCTGCCAAGAAGTCCTCCTAGGCCATCTCTGCGTGCACCCTCCTGGCAACAACACCTCTCCACCATAGATGCACATCACCCTCCAGGTAATGCACCGCCAGATCCACCCAGTATCCCTCTGGACACGTCGGAGAGCAAAAATTACGCTCCAACCTTAACCGCCACTTATCGGCTTCCTCAGGCTTGGCATCTCCCGAGAAAAACCCGGTGCCAATCCTCTACATCTGCTCCATCATCCTAAGATAGGATGGGAATTCCTCCGTAGCCGCTAGACCCGGCTGCACACTAGCCATACCAGGCTGCACTCCAGCAATACCCGGCTATACTCTAGCTGCACTCCAGCCATACCTGGCTGCACTACAGCAATACCCGGCTGCACTCCAACCATACGCGGCTGCACTTTTGCCAATGGTGGCCTTATTAGAGCCTAAACCTGAGTTGGCATCCCTTCCGGAAACCTCTCCAAAATTAGCTATAGCAGTCTCGCCAGACGATCATCTCTATCCTAGGCTGCTCCTGCGCAGCACCCCCACCTAGGCCCACCGCACCGCTGGCCACACCAGCCCCACCAGCCTTCACACTAGTACTCGTAGTGGCCACACCCACAGACCCCTCCTAAAACATCTGCGAAGCTGCCACTTGCTCTTCTGCGGAACTCTGGGCCTCACTCATGGCGGTGGACTCACTCACAAGTCCCCGACCGCACCCATGTCCTCCACGACCACCACGGCTTCCACGGCCACCACGACCTCTACCTCTATCTCCCTTAGTACCTCTAACCATTTCTCTTCACTACCAGAAGCAGAACTAAGAAAACTAGAAAAGTCACAAAAACAATCAACAACCAGCGGAAATCAACTCAATGAATAATTCAATCAAATCCAATAACCAACAATTTAACCAATTCCAATTTAAATGCATAACCAGATTCCAACATGAATCAATTTATCAATTCTAAGTTCACAACCAATAACCTAGCAATTCTAACAATAACATAAAGCCACAAAACCGAGACTCTAGATCATCTGCTCTTCCCAGCCATGATTCCACGATCATACTTTGTCTTTACCTGCATCAGATGGTTAAAAGAGATGCGTGAGTATTATCACAAATACTCAGTGAGACGATCGTCCCATCAACTTGGCTATACACATGCATAAGAAAATGATACAATATCAAACGAGCACACAACAATGCACATCACAATAAACAGTATGGGAAACATGCTTCAACAGGCTGCGTGGATCGACACACATCGCCTGTGTCGATCGACACTAGCCTTGCGTCGATCAACACACATCACTTGTGTTGAACGACGCACATCACGGAATCGAGAAACACGAGCCTATCCTCTTATGGCTTATTTCCAAGATCCGACGTATCGATTTTCTACACCCAAAACGTCAACAAACACACGAATATCATCCAAAACTCACAATCAATCATCATCACATCAATCCATCATCAATCAATCGCATTATAAAATTCTCTTTACTCAGATAAGCTATAGTCACGCACTCACCTTAGCATATCAGTTGCCTGTGACCTCAACCTTTGGCAACTCTCCTCTAACCTCAACATTTGCCTGATGAACACTGCAACCCAAACCAGTCGATTAACCCAAACCAAACCAGTCGGTTAAACCAACCAACCAAACCAATCTGATTAACTAAACCGAACGGACCCAAACTGGTTAACCAAACTAATTGGGGTTTCCCCTAAACCAGATTAGGGTTTCTGAAAACAGAAACAACACACCGACTTTGAAAGCACAGTGAGAGCGAAACATAGCTCAGAATCATAATCTGAAACATGATCTGGAATTTTGAGAACAAGACCTTTCCAACGCTATGTAAATCGCCTCTTAACTTCCTCTGGTTCGACGGGAAAACACTCACAAACTGGACTTATCATAGATCCAATTCTGCACAAACCTCTCCAGAATCAAATAGAACATATGACTCACAACCGCCCACTAATAAGATCTCTGCACAAATCCCATGTGCCCAAGAACCCTAATATCCTGAGTATCCTGAGAGTCGTCCCTTCTAGGACAGCTCGCCAGCTTGTGATCCATGCTCCCACACCTAAAGCATCCGGGACCACCTTAACCTCTCTGACTCGGTTCCGAAGTACTCTCCCACTTCTTCTTCCATCCTTGCGCAGGCTTGCCGCCCTTGCTTGGACCCTCTTACTGCTGAAACCTCCTCTGTTGAACAGGCGGACTAACCACCACCACCTGCTCCCTCAGATCCTCTTCGATCGCTGCAGCTATCTCAACCAGCTCCGCCCTTGAGGCGAACTTACTCACTCTACAGCGAGTCCTTAAATCAGCTCGAAGTCCTCTCAAAAACCTCTTAACATGTGCCTGGTTGCCCTCCATATCTCTCCCAGCATGAACCAGAAGTCTACCGAACTCCGCATCATACTCGTTCATTGATCGGTCACCCTGAGTCAACTCCATAAACCTCAACTCAAGCCGATCCACCGCCTCCTGCAGGAAATACTTGGCATTAAACTCTGCCAAAAAGTCCTCCCAGGCCATCTTTGCGTGCACCCTCCTGGCAACAACACCTCTCCACCAGAGATGCGCATCACCCTTCAGGTAATGCACCGCCAGATCCACCCAGTATCCCTCTGGACATGTCGGAGAGCAAAAATTACGCTCCAACCCAACCGCCATTTATCAGCTTCCTCAGGCTTGGTACCTCCGGAGAAAAACTCGGTGCCAATCCTCTACATCTGCTCCATCATCCTAAGATAGGATGGGAGTTCCTCCGTAGCCGCCAGACCCGGCTGCACATTAGCCATACCAGGCTGCACTCCAGCAATACCCAGCTATACTCCAGTTGCACTCCAGCCATACCCGGCTGCACTCTTGCCACTGGTGGCCCTACCAGAGCCTGAACCTGAGCCGGCATCCCTTCCGGTAATCGCTCTAAAATCAGCTACAGTAGTCTCGCCAGACGATCATCTCAATCCTAGGCTACTCTTACAGCAGCACCCCCACTTGGGCCCACTGCACCGCTGGCCACACCAGGACCCACAGTGGGACCCACACCAGCCCCACAAACCCTCACACTGGTACTCGTAGTGGCCACACCGACGGACATCTCCTGAAATGTCTGCGAAGCTGCCACCTGCTCCTCTGCAGAACTCTGGGCCACACTCACGGCGGTGGACTCACTCATAAGTCCCCGACCACACCCATGTCCTCCACGACCACCACAGCTTCCGCAGCCACCACGACCTCTACCTCTATCTCCCCTAGTACCTCTAACCATTTCTCTTCACTACCAGAAGCAGAACTAAGAATACTAGAAAACCAGAAAAGTCACAAAAATGCATACCGTGGAATCTCATTGAATGCTCGAAGAAGATGATCTAGGACTCCAAACCCACACAACAATTGATTAACTTCTAATAATCAATGCAACCACATTTCACACACAATTGACTAACTCACATAATCAATTATGTTCTCCCACCCTAGAACCATAAGGGCTCTGATACTAAACTGAAACAACCCGACTTTTTTTGTTTATTAACATTGGACTCGAATTAGGATTCCCATAAATATTAATTCTCAATATCCAATCAAGACAATAATCAACAACCAGCAAAAATCAACTCAACGAATAATTCAATCAAATCCAATAACCAACAATTTAACCAATTCCAATATCAATTCCAATTTAAACGCATAACCAGATTCCAACATGAATCAATTTATCATTTCTAAGTTCACAACCAACAACATAGCAATTCTAACAATAACATAAAGCCACACAACCGATACTCCAAATCATCTCCTCTTTCCGACCATAATTCCACGATCATACTTTGTCTTTACCTGCATCACATGGTTAAAAGAGATGCGTGAGTATTATCACAAATACTCAGTGAGACGATCGTCCACTCTACTTGGCTATACACACATGCATAAGAAAATGATACAATACAAACGAGCACACAACAATGCACAGCACAATAAACAGTGCGAGAAACATGCTTCAACAGGCTGCGTGGATCGACACACATCGCCAGTGTCAATCGACACTACCCTTGCGTCGATCAACACACATCACCTGTGTTGAACGACGCACATCACGAAATCGAGAAACACGAGCCTATCCTCTCATGGCTCGTTTCCAGGATCCGACGTATCGATTTTCTGCACCCAAAACGTCAACAAACACACGAATATCATCCAAAACTCACAATCAATCATCATCACATCAATCCATCATCAATCAATCGCATTATAAAATTCTCTTTACTCAGATAAGCTATAGTCACGCACTCACCTTAGCATATCAGTTGCCTGTGACCTCAACCTTTGGCAACTCTCCTCTAACCTCAACATTTGCCTGATGAACACTGCAACCCAAACCAGTCGATTAACCCAAACCAAACCAGTCGGTTAAACCAACCAACCAAACCAATCTGATTAACTAAACCGAACGGACCCAAACTGGTTAACCAAACTAATTGGGGTTTCCCCTAAACCAGATTAGGGTTTCTGAAAACAGAAACAACACACCGACTTTGAAAGCACAGTGAGAGCGAAACATAGCTCAGAATCATGATCTGAAACATGATCTGGAATTTTGAGAACAAGACCTTTTTATGCAGATCGTCTCCTAACTTCTTCTGGGTCGACGGGAAAACACTCACAAAGTGGACTGGTCGCAGATTCAATTCTGCACACAAACCTCTCTCGGGAAAACAACAATAACACTCTGAATACTAATCCAATTGACAAACCGATTTCTCCCAAAGATAGATATGAGAGTGGAGAACTTACCCTAGAAGTTTCATTCCAATCCGATCTGATTAGACTATCCGTTCCTCTACTCTTCTAAAACAGGCCAGAACT
Source organism: Arabis hirsuta (assembly GCA_964056655.1). Classification (NCBI taxonomy): domain Eukaryota; kingdom Viridiplantae; phylum Streptophyta; class Magnoliopsida; order Brassicales; family Brassicaceae; genus Arabis; species Arabis hirsuta. The sequence continues at coordinate 30,302,748 of OZ053299.1, forward strand.
TTCTTCATCTCCTTCTTAGACATGACGGTTCATCTCCTTATCCTCTTTTTTTCTCTTCTCTTTTAATTTCTCAGCCGTTTTCACAATATCTCTGCACAAAACGAAGGTTGCTCCCTTTTAAACACGAGCCCTAGGATTCTCTTAACCCAAACTAGCTAAACCGAACAATTAAAACCAAATCCGTTGGTTTAATTTAACCTTGTGTCGATCGACGCACACCCTTCCGTCGATCGACGTATGTCCAAAATTCTCAAAAAATTGGTTCGCAATCGTTACACATGCGGCCCAACCTCAGGAAAAAAACAGAATTCGATCAAAGGCCCAAGTTAGCTCTGCAAGCGCTGGGTCAACAGATGCATAGTTGACGAGTTAGGAACGAGTCAACAGGGCGGTTAGGACAGTCGTATGAGCGAGATTCACGGAAAATATGCCAAGAACGTGTCCAAAATATGCGGAACTGTCCTGGATACATGGAGTTGGATCGAGGAGCTGAATTGAGCTATAAATATACGAAATCCGAGCAGATTTCGCCAATTTTTTACTTACGCAAGAGCTAAACACTATATTTCAGCTTGTAATACATCTCATTCGAGATCTCGTTGTATATTCGATTCATATCATTATAAATTCAGCTCCGCTCTATTCTTCTTTTAATCGTTAAATTTATAGAAATTTCTTATGACCAAAATTTCTTTTCCAAATTCACATACAAATACTCAGTGTAGAATTCAGCTTTTAAAGTTCATATATGTAGATGACACTAAATCTTTTGCAGATCTGGTTTTTGTTGATGTTGCAGATTCTGAAATCTCTTTGTCTAAAAAAGGTGATTTAATAAGGTCCTGCTCACGGGAAGTCTGTGGATTCCTGTCCACAGTAGTGAATCGATTGGAAGAACTTGATTGGGGCTTTGACGGACACAGATCCACAAGGTTCTAGATCTGATCAGAGGAAATTATCATCGATGGAGGCTGGATGTTTCATGGATGATTCGAGAGGCTTCTCTTTTGTGATCATGATGAAGCCACGTTTTTCCTCCATTGTGCATACACGTGGATCCCATATGAAAAAACTAAGGCTTTCGTTTGTTTTTAATTATAAATATGTCTGCCTCGTTGTATTAATTAAAAATTTCTCACTTGGTAACAAAGGAATAATTACACTAAAAGATACTTTTTATATAACTTTTTTACAATATAAGATACTTTACAAAGAAGGGAGATTTTGGAGAGAAAATGAAATAATTTCGGACGAATTTGTCTCTCTAAAAGAAGGAATAGAGATATTTTGTATTTTAGTTGTGTATTGTTTAATCTCAGTTTTCCATTTTCATTAAAATCTGATGGTTTGTCTCTCTAAAAGAAGGAATAGAGAAATCTTTTTCTTCGCTTCTTCTTCACATTCTCTAGTACAACCAATGATAACCCGAAATCAAATTCAAGGTAAGTCCGAATCTAATTCTTTTATTCAAATCCGAGTGTACATTTTGCAATTTTGAGTAGAATTCGCGTCGAATTTAGGTTAAAATGCTTAACCAATTTCACGAAGTTATAATGTTGGGTTGTTTGGTTTTTCGAAGATCAATGGCACGCACAAAGAACCTAAATTATCGTGGTGATTCGCCTCCAAGACCACGCGAAGTCCCTGATGGTTCGGATGACAATGAGTCGCATGCAAATGACTCAGAAAAAACTCTGTCGGACTCCAGCGATTCAAAGGTCTGTCTCAATACTGTGGACAATTAAGTGCAAATTGGTATAACTTGCTAGTTTTTGTAACTTAGTAATCGGTTAAATAAATAGTGTACCTTAGTAAATCTTGGTATAACTTGTTAGTTTTTCTAAATTGAATTCCGGAAATAAAAGGGGTAACTTAGTAAATCTTGGTATAACTTGCTAGTATTTGTAACTTAGTAATCGGTTAAATGAATAGTGTACCTTAGTAAATCTTGGTATAACTTGTTAGTTTTTCTAAATTGAATTCTGAAAACAAAAGGGGTAACTTAGTAAATCTTGGTATAACTAGTTAGTTTTCTAACTCAAATTCTGTGAAACAAAGGGATAACTGAGTATATATTGGTATAACTTATTAGATTTTTGTAATATATTCCAAAAAATTAAAAGGATAACTTTGTTAATCTTGGTACAACCTGTTTTGATTGCAGGATGCTAACAAGGAAGTCACGTTAGAACGGAATCTAGAGATGTACTTTCCACCCACAGAACATACAAAGCCATTTATGATTTTGGCTAAGTGTTGTATCAAAGAGACAGTGGATCTAATTGAAGGTCATCTTACACAGAAGGAGATGTCATGGTTCTTAAATCACCCACAGTTCAAACGTTTTTTCCATATGCCGAAGTCCACTAATCATAAGTTGATAGGCTTGTGGATGCTATTTCTGCGCACGGCGAAGTTAAAGAAGAAAAAGGAATTTTGGTTCGTAGTCAACAAAGTTCCCATCTGATATTCTCTCACAGAAATGACACTCAAGTCTGGTTTGTATTGCCATAATTATCCACCTAACAAAGAAAATTTCGGCGGTATGGAGTTTGTTGGTAGTCATTTTGGGGTGGGGGCAACAATAACTCGGAACGATGTGAAGGAGAAGCTACTCTCACTGAAGGAACCTTCTCATGATCGCTTGCAGATGGCAATTCTTTTTTTTTTTTTGTGCAGTGTAATTATTAGAAAGAAAAAGGGAGGGAAGCAAGCACCCTCTATTTACCATTTCTTTATTAGAGCCGTAGAAGATCTTGATGGGTGCCAAACACGAGAGGCATTTAAGGAGAATATGAAAGACATCTTTCATTGTATGGACCACTACGGAGGGGTTGTGAGCTTACAGTGGGTCTTTCCTAGCTTCATTATCTCGCTAGAGGTAAGTTTTTAAAAATGTATAACTTAGTATAACTCAGTTCAAATAAATAAGTATTTATGGATTTTGTGTGATGATGTGTAGTATCTTGCGTTTGAGGCCATTCTTGCTCTGAAGAAATAATGTGTTTGGTCCCTCCTCAAAGCAAGAGAATTGTAAACAAGACACAAGATTTCTTTGGCTAGTTAAGACTATCTCTTTTTTTGGTTTTTCATTTCTTTAAATAGCAAAAGTTCAAAAGCAAATAACAAAGAGATGGAGTCATTAACTCCTACAATACAGGAAATGGGAAAGTGATGAACGCTTCCTACAAACCAGGAAGACTCGTTCTCTTATTAACTGATTTCAAAAACAAAGGAAAGTCTTTCGACTTATTTAATTCGCATACTTCGGATTAGGCTTACGTGGCCGAGATAATCTTCTTGCTGCCAGCTCAGCTTCTTCTTCCTCGTGTAACCTATCAATACTCCCACGGTCCGAAAGAACCTAGTCCTCAAGGTTCAGCGTGAACTGAGGAAAACTCACAGACAATTGTTGTGCATCCTCCCACGTTGCTTCTTCAACCGGGAGCTCACACCATTGGACCAGAGCTTCAGAACGTACCTTGTCTCCGAGTAGCTGAAACGACCCGACCCAAAATTCAAAAAAAAAATTTCCCTCCAGATTATTATCATCACAGATAATAATCCTCAATGGGTCAACAAACAAGCAATGCGGAACAATAAAACATCAACGACACATTCTAATTTAACAAATCCCATACTCTATTAAATATCAACCCAGTTCAACCAATCAACCAATATGAAATAACAATATCCAATGACTAACAACCTAACAATTCCATGGAAATACAAACCAAGTGAGACCCTAAATAATCTCTTCTTCCTCGCCACGATTCCACGATCACAATTTCTCTTTACCTGCAACACATGGCAAAAAGAGTTGCGTGAGTATTATCACAAATACTCAGCGACGCGGTCATCCCGTCTACAGGCTATTTAAATACAAGTATAAGCAACAATACAATACCAGGATGATCACAGAACAAGCATACACGACCAAACAAATAAACCAGTCCAGAATACTCCGTGTCGAGCGACAGGACTTACTGTGTCGATCGACACAACCGCTAGGTGTCGATGATCAGTGACCCCGTGTCGATGATCAGTGACCCCGTGTCGATCGACAGGAAACACTGTGTCGATCGACACAACCACTAGGTGTCGAAGAACACAGGCCCCGTGTCGATCGACACACCACCTTGGTGTCGATTGACACGACATCGCAGAACCCAGAATCGAGTCAATCCTCACACAACTCGAATCTGATGCAATCTGTCGAGTCTCCTGCACAAATCCACACGCAAAACACACAAAACCACCAAGCAATCGTATTCCATTGGTCCCCTATACTTATACGAGCCTACAGTCACGCACTCACCTTGATTGGGATTGAAAAAGGATGAAGAACGCGAAGAACGAGCGAAGAACACCAAGACAGCCTTTGATTCTGTCCTCACAGACCCGAAATCAGCACAGCAACAATCCCTTTCTCGTTCTATCACCACTCACGATCAATCCTCCTCCAAGAATCTCCAAACAATCACTTCAGCCCTAAGATTTCTGATTCACTCTTCTCTCTCACAGCTTTTCTTCTGAAAACGGCCAAAAAGGAAGACAAACCCGTCTGATCCTTTTAATACCCGAGCCCTAGGGTTCCCAAACCGACCCGCCAAACCGGGTAATTAAAACGGACCTGCCGGTCTGATTTAACCCGCGTCGATCGACACACACCAACCGTGTAGATCAACATAACGCCCCAAACCCGACTTCTCCTAAGTCCAAAACACACATGTCGATCGATACAACACGCATGTGTCGATCGACACCACCAGAAATCCACTTTTTGGTTCACGGACGTTACAATTCTCCCCCACTAACACGGATTCGACCTCGAATCCGGCGACACCGTCGCACTATGGTCGCTAATACCAGACCCGAACCCGGCTGACCCTTCGAGATCACACTCGAACCACACAACCCCGTCTCACTAAAGTTCGCACTTCCGTCTAAAACCCGACCAGATTTCCCCAGAAAATCCACGATGCAACGCCCCCTGGTCCCGATCAGGCTGCCCGATTGACCGCCCAACAATCAAACAAGAACATGCACGACCAACCGTTGAACCCGAATTGGACCAAATGATCGCACAACAATCAAACAAGAACATGTACGACCAACGGTGCTACATATATTACCAGGGTTTTCCGAACCTGGTTCCAAACATTAGCAAAACCTTAGATTCGACATCCAATCCACTCTCTTGACCCTCGGTCAACACCACTCGAGATCACACCTGATCCCCGAGCTCCACCAGGCTCATACTAGCCCCATTGCACTGTCTCACCACGGCTGCAATTCCTGACCCCACCCGATCAGCACCACCTGAGATCCACTCCCGATCCCCGAAGTTCATCCAGTCTCATGCTTACAACCACATTACAGATACTATTGCTCGTACTCATATCTATATACAACACCCCGCTCTCAGGATCGTCACCCTTTGAGCTCTCGATGTATATCATACCACCCCACCTTCAGGACCGCCGTCCATCCAGCTCTCGGTATGCTCCAGCCCCTCCCACTCTCAGGACACACAGTCCATCAAGCTATCGGCTGCAGAGGAATCACACATCCCCTGGAGAGGCTTCGACCCCTCAAAGTATATGCAAGGGAACCACTTTCCCCCGGAGAGAACATCACTGTCCACTCTAGTATACCCAGGAGACCCACGATCCCCTGGGGCATCTTAGGCACCTGTCGACTGAAATAATCTCTCATGGTCATCCGAAACAACCCAATCACCAGGGTGTTTCACAGAGTCCCTAGAAAGACAGTCCTAACTCACATAAGACTTATATTCTAGACTCCCCCTAGGAAATAGGCAGGTCGTAACTCACATAAAACCCCTATTTCCCAGCGCCATCTGGGGAATCACAAGTCCTAACTCACATAGAACCTTATCCCCAGATAATCCTACTAGAACATGGACAGCCCTAACTCACATAGAACTTCCATTTCTAGTCTCCCTAGCCGATAGACAAGCTCTAACTCACATAGAACTCTATCGCTAGCCCTGTGACCTACCAGTCATCACAAATCCATGACATCACCAGTCATACCATAAGAACTCACATCTTATAACACATTTAATAAGGCAAAACTCATCTTATTAAATCTCAAATTGTATACTCGTTACAACATAACAAAATACAAAAATCCAATATAGCAACAAGCTAATACAGACTCTGAAAACCAGAAAGAACTCAAGCCACCGCTTGCTTCTCGAACCACTTCGAGAACTTCGTCTTCATCAACGCCTCTGGTTCCCAAGTCTCCTCCTCAATACCGTCACAGTCCCACACGACTCTCACCAACGGTATTCACTTTCGGCGCAACACCTTGATCTTCCTCTCGAGAATCCTCACAGGCCTCGCCGCCAACGTCATGTTGGGCTGAAGATCCTCCGGAATCCTAGCCAACACCTCCTCAGACTCATGTAGACACTTCCGCAGCATCAAAACATGGAAGACCTTGTGAAAAGCCTTCATACTCTAAGGTAACTCCAACCGATAAGCCACCGGTCCGACCCGCTCCACAACCTTGAACGGACCCATAAACCTCAGACTCAGCTTATTCTCTGAAATGGATCTGTTAGGACCCCTCAACATAGCTGCCTTGAGATACACCCTATCTCCCAGCTCAAACTCCAGCTCCTTCCGTCTCCTATCGGCGTAACTCTTCTGCCGATCCTGAGCCTCTCTCATGTTCAGCCTCAAGACACGGATCTTCTCCGTCGTCTCCTGAACAAAGTCTGCACCAAACATGCTCCTCTCCCCCACTTGAGTCCAACATAATGGTGTCCTACACGGCCTCCCATATAGAGCCTCATATGGAGCCATCCCAATACTCGCCTGATAGCTGTTGTTGTACGCAAACTCTACCAGGTTCAGATGATCCGCCCAATGACCACCATAATCCAGTACACACATCCTCAGCAAATCCTCCAATGTCTGAATCGTCCTCTCAGACTGCCCATCCGTCTGAGGATGATACGCGGTACTCATATGCACCTTAGTGCCCATCTCTGCCTGGAATGCCCTCCAGAACTCTGAAGTGAATCTCGGATCCCTGTCTGACACAATACTTGCTGGCATCCCGCGCAGCCTCACTATCTCACGCACATACTTCCTAGCCAACACCACCGCTCCGTCGGTCTTCTTGATGGCCAGAAAATGTGCTGACTTGGTCAGACGATCCACAATAACCCATATCGCATCATAGGTCAGCAACACTGGCAATCCCGTCACGAAATCCATCGTAATTATATCCCACATCCACTCCGGAATAGGTAAACTCTGCAATAACCCGCTCGGAACCTGATGCTCAGCCTTCACTAGCTGACACACGTTGCACGCTGCAACCCAGCTAGCTACATCCCTCTTCATCCCGACCCAGTGATAATACCGTTTTAAGTCCCGATACATCTTGGTCGCTCCCGGATGAATCGATAACATACTCGAATGAGCCTCCCTCAGGATCTCTTGCCTCAGATCCTCGTCTTTGGGTACACAAACCCGCCCGTTCACCAGTATCATCCCACTCGCTGAGACCACATACTCTGAACCGGCAGCCTGAGAAGCGCCAATCAAACCCTGATCCTTCTCCTGTGCAACCGAATCCTGCTCAACAGATCTGCCTGGTTAGCTGCCTCTAACCCCAACGGCTCCTGTGAGATTACACACAACCTCAACGTGCTGATCTCGCTCACCAGAGCCTCCATATCTCGCTCCTGATCTGAAGCTGCCCTCTTTCGACTCAACGCATCTGCAACCAGATTAGCCTTACCCGGATGGTACCCAATCTCCAAGTCATAGTCTGCAACTAACTCCATCCATCGCCTTTGTCTCTGGTTCAACTCCGGCTGAGTGAAGAAATACTTCAGACTCTTGTGGTCTGTGAATATCTGCACCTTCCCGCCATACAGATAAGACCTCCAGATCTTAAGTGCAAAGATAACTGCAGCCAACTCCAAGTCATGGGTAGGGTAATTGCACTTGTGCTTCCTCAACTGCCTCGAAACATACGCAATAACCTTCCCCTGCTGCATCAGCACACAACCCAGACCAACTCCCGAAGCGTCTGTATACACCACATAAGGCTCACCCGGCTCGGGTAACGCCAAAACAGGTGTACCGGTCAACATCTCCTTCAGCTTCCCGAAACTCTCCTCACAAGCTGAAAACCAAATAAAAGGGACATCCTTCCCTGTTAGCTTCGTCATCGACTGCGCCATACTCGCGAATCCCTTGACGAACCTCCGGTAATAGCCTGCCAACCCAAGAAAACTCCTGATCTCGGTGGCGTTCCTCGGTCTAGGCCAACCTCTGATAGCCTCTATCTTAGCCGGATCCACAGACACCCCCTCTGCAGACACAACGTGGCCAAGAAAGCTCATCTCTCGCTGCCAGAAACTGCACTTACTCAGCTTCGCGTACAGCTTCTGCTCCCGCAGCTTCTCCAAAACTAACCTCAAATGCACCTCGTGCTCTTCCGGATTCCTCGAGTATACCAGGATATCATCTATGAAGATGATCACAAACACGTCCAGATACTCCTGGAACACCCCATTCATCAACCGCATGAACGCTGCTGGGGCATTCGTCAACCCAAATGGCATCACCACAAACTCATAGTGTTCATACCTCGTCTGAAAGGCCGTCTTCCTGACGTCCGCCTCATCGATCGGAATCTGATGGTAACCCGACGCCAAGTCTATCTTGGAGAACCAAGTAGCCCGTCGGAACTGATCCAACAACTCATCAATGCGCGGCAGAGGATACCTGTTCTTGACAGTGACTCGGTTAAGCCCCCGGTAGTCGATACACAACCGGAGTCTCCCATCCTTCTTCTTCACAAACAACACCGGTGCTCCCCACGGTGAAACACTAGGCCGGATGAAACCCTTCCCCAACAGATCATCCAGCTGCTTCTTCAGCTCTGCCATCTCTGCTGGAGCCATACGGTAAGGTGCCTTGGATATCGGAGCTGTTCTGGGTTCCAACTCAATCGTAAATGGATCCGACCGCGACGGTGGCAAACCCAATAACGACTGAAACACATCCTGAAAATCCCGAATGACCTGGATATCCCCAATTGCAACCTCTCCAACAGTCTCCGGCATCACTATCGTCGCCAGATACGCCTCACAGCCCTTCACAATCAACTGCTCGGCCTGTATCGCTGAAATCACCAGGCTTCCGGAAGTCGGTCTCACCCCCTGAAACACCAACCTCCCAGCCTCCCGCTCAAACACTACACATCCTCGATGACAATCCAGATGGACCCTGTACCGATCCAACCAATCCATCCCCAGGATGACATCGTACAGCTCCACCGGACTAATAACCAGGTCTGCTGGCATCAACTCACCCGCCACCAGAACGTCTACACCTCGAGCCCGCCAGAAAGTAGCTAACGTCCTCCCACCAGCAACCCTAACTACTCCCGGCTGCTCACCAGAATCGCTCCGGATTCCGCTGCCCTCCGCACACTCCGGAGTAATGAAGCTATTCGCAGCTCCCGAATCGAACAACACGTGGGACTCACATCCGCCCACAACTAAGGTCCCTGCACAATCCCATGTGCTTTAAGACCCGACACTCTAACGCAGACACACAATCCAAACAGACTAAAATAAATTACCATAAGAATTTAAAAGACAAGTCTAAATTAGTACCCGTGATCGGTCTGGCGCTAGAACCGCCCGCCTCAGCCGACATGAAAACCCGCGGCGTCGCTGCAATCTGGGCCAATGGCTGGACCGCCAACGGCTGCACTGCTGCCACCGCCATCTGCTGCAGCTTCGGACACTTGGGCTTGATATGCTCTGGCTCCCTGCAGTGGTAGCACACCTGGGCACCCCGAATCTCAGTCCTCTTCGGGCAACTGGCCACCTTGTGATCCATACTTCCACACCCAAAGCATCCCGGACCACTCTGTCCTCTCTGACTGGCCCCAGAAGTGCTCTCCCACTTCCTCTTCTGACCCTGCGCAGGCTTGCCGCCCCTGCTCGATCCCGTCTGCTGCTGAGATCTCCTCGGTTGCTGCTGCTGCTGCACCGGTGGACTAACCACCACAACCTGCTCCCTGAGGTCCTCCTCAATCGCAGCCGCAGTCTCAACCAGCTCCGCCCTCGTGGCGAACTTACTCGCCCTGCAGCGAGTCCTCCTTTGGTCCCTCCTCAAGGCAAGAGAATTGTAAACAAGACACAAGATTTCTTTGGGTAGTTAAGACTACCTCTTTTTGGTTTTTCATTTCTTTAAATAGCAAAAGTACAGAAGCAAATAATGGAGAGATGGAGTCATTGACTCCTACAATACAGGAAATGGGAAAGTGATGAACGCTTCCTACAAACCAGGAAGACTCGTTCTCTTATTAACTAAATTCAAAAACAAAGGAAAATCTTTCGACTTATTTAATTCGCATACTTTGGATTAGGCTTACGTGGCCGAGATGATCTTCTTGCTGCTAGCTCAGCTTCTTCTTCCTCGTGTAACCTATCAAGAAAAGTTGCATTGAAGTTGTTAGTCATGCACACAGAAGTTGTCCTCGTATGTGCAAGATGAAGTTCAAAATCCGGTCGATTGAAAGGGTTTGCTCTGAAGGACATCAATGTCCAACTCGGTACAACTAAGGTTAGAAATCCGTTGGTATTGTAAAAACCTTTTATTTTTGCATCAATGGGGTAGGTATTAATTTGTATTTGTTAATTTTATTAGGATATTCAGAGTATCCTGACTCCATCTAGCCGTGAGAGACGTATGTTGCATGAAATCATGGATGACGAGAATCGGTGGAATGATAATGATGATGGGATTGCTGATGGGTGGACGAGGATTATTCTCGTGGAGAAAAAGATAGTATGGTCAAGGGATCTTTACATTGAAGATGTAACCGCCAGAGGATTAGATGCTGATGTGGGTGATGATGACGATGTTGTGGGTCTTAGTGGTGTGATTCAGGGTGGTGTGGTTCCGGATAATATCGCTTAGGATGAGACTATGCCTGGGGATGCTGGTGAGACTATGCGTCGGGAAGCTGCGGATGCTCGTGAGACGTGGAAAAATGAATTGCTTGCGCTAAAAGGCCAGATGGTAAATCTGTTTTTCGAAATGAATATGAAGATTAAAGGCCTTGGTACCAAAGTCAAATCTATTGAATCAGCTCTAAATCTGGAAAGAGAAGCAGATGACTATTACCGTGGGTTTGATGATTATGATAGAACTGAAAATGTCCAACTAAGGACAACTGTCAATCATAGCGAAGAGGTACAAACTGGTGCAACTGGTGCTGAAGGTCAAGAAGTGAATGATAATGCCACTGAGAATGACAAACATGAAACACAGGTACAACCTGATGCAACTAATGTTGAGAAGAGTGATGATGGTGTTGAAGCTAAATGTGTGAATGATGATGCCTTAGAGAGTGACAATGATGAAAGATAGGTACAACCTGATGCGGATCTAACTGAGAAGAGTGAAGAACCTGATGCGGCTGACGAAGTACAACCTGAGAGTGAGAAAGCTGATGCGGAAAAGGTACAACCTAGTGCAACTGATGCGGAATAGGTACAACCTGATGCGGCTGTGACAAAAGATTGTAGGACATATGAGAGGAAGAAGAATCAGAGAAAGAGAGAATCCGAGGTTCCACCTAAGGCTTCATCAGATGTTCCAGCAAAAGCAACGCAGAAGGTCAAGATTATATGGAAGACGAGGGGATCTACCCTTGTGATTAGGAGTCTTGTTGCTGCTTCATCAGATGTTCCAGCACAAGCAACGCAGAAGGTCAAGATTACAGGAAAGATGAGGGGATATACCCTTGTGATTAGGAGTCATGTTTCTACTAGGTAGCGCCAAAAGATTTTAGAAGGGCAGAAGAAGGATTAGAGTTTTGTTTGTCCTATCCTTTTATCATTTTCTATAAATCATTTGATTGAACTCTTGTTTTTTTGTTGTTTTTGTTTTTGTATGGAGTCATTTTAGGATGTCAACTCTATGCTTTTATTTTTGTACCACATGGAACAACTTGTTTTTTTTTAAGGATAACTTGGAACAAGTTCTTTTCTTCTAAGTGTGACTTGGCTTTTTTTTTGGTAAAACTTGTTAAAGTTCTCATTAGGAGTAAGCAAATCCACAATTCAACTTCCAAACCCACAATTAAACTTCTAAATCCACAAATACAAATAGTTGAACAAACATACAGTCCTTACATAGTTGTACCTAGTTACTCTTAGTTATACAATCTTAAAAATCATTGTTCCAAGAAGAACAAGGTAAGAACATAGAATCAGTAATGTCCGACGACAAAGATTCGATACCGAATGAAACGATCTGACCCAAAAATTTTAAAAAATTTCTCTTCAGATTATGATCATCACCGATCATAATCCTCAACTGGCCAACACAAGCAACGCGGAACAATTAACATATCAATAAATCCCATACTTTATTAATTCCCTAAACCGTTCAATTCAATAAGAACAATATTCAATTCAATCACTTCCAGAATAATCCAATGACAACTATTTCAGAATCTACTAGCAACCTAGGAATTCTAACGCTACGACCACTCAGACGAGACACTAGATCATCTCTTTTTCCCGGCCATAATTCCACGATCACTTTTTCTCTTTACCTGCAACACATGGCAAAAAGAGTTGTGTGAGTATTATCACAAATACTCAGCGACGCGGTCATCCCGTTTACAGGCTATTTATACACAAACATAAACAATAGATACAATACCAGGATGAGCATACACAAGTTTTCATAAAACAATCGAACACGAACCAATCCAGGAACTCTGTGTCGATCAACACAACCTCTAGGTGTCGATCGATCCATAGTCCATGTCGATCAACACAACCACTAGGTGTCGATCGACATACTGTCCCGTGTCGATCGACACACCACCCTGGTGTCGATCGGCACGACATCGCAGAACCCAGAAACGAGTCTATCCTCTCATGGCTTGAATCCATCGCGATTCATCGAGTCTCCTGCACAATTTCATTCACAGAACACACGAAATCCAACAAGAAATCGCATTCTACCCATTCCTTACACTTATGTAAGCCTACGGTTACGCACTCACCTCGAATTTGGTCTGAAAAGATGAAGAACGACGAAGAACGCGAAGAACAACTCAAACCAACCTCTGATTTCGACTCCACAGGCTCGAATTCACCACAACAAGGATCCCTTCTCGTTCTAACAACTTCTCACAACAATCACAAGCTTTCAGGATTGAGAATTCAAGGAAAATCAACAATGATCCCTCCACAAACTCAATCCACTCAAGAACAACCTAATCTCTCTCAATCTCTTCTGATTACGGCAAAAAAAAAGATAAAACGCGTCTGTTCCTCTTTAAATACGAACCCTAGGTTTCCTAAACCACCCTACCAAACCGAGCAATTAAACCGAAGCTGTCAGTCCAAATCCCAATTCGTGTCGATCGGTACATACTACCTATGTCGATCGACACACCACCAAGAATCTGACTTCTCACAAGTCATAACACCCGTGTCGATCGACATACACACCTCTGTCGATCGACACACCCAACCAAAATCCACTTTTTGGTTCACGGGCGTTACACCAACCTAGAAATTTTATCAACAATAACCGATCCGCAGTGACACTCTTTTGGAATTCCAGGAACCCTAATTCAATTAGAGAATGTGCCATTTGTGTTCATCGATGCTTCTGAATTGTAGGTCATATCGATTTATGAAAGGAAAGTCCAGGAATCGGAAAGTAATCGGAAATGGAAAAGTAATCGGAGAGGGAAAATCAGAATCGGAAAATCAGTTTTTCGGAAAAGGGGAGGAGGAGGAAGTCCGATAAAGTAAAAAGGTGAGGAAAATGAATTTTTTCAATTTTTGAAAAGTGAAAAGATTTAAAAAAATAATAATAGTAAATGTCCCACATATTAGCATGTTTCACACATGATTCACGTGTGAGCCGCCTTTTCGCACGTGTGTAGCCGCCAAATGTCCCAAGTTATACATCATTGACCAGTTGTACCATTTTTTCAAGTTGTTATTTTTGAAATTTTTCTTCAATGTTAGGTATACACATGTTTAATGACAACATTTGTAGTTGCACAGATGGTTTATGGTAATTTAGATATAATAACAACTGTTTTGTAGAATAATATATGAGAGAACATAATTTTTATCTCTTTTGGAAGTTGGAGTGGTTAACATCTACAAACTAACCATTAAAGTATAAGGTGTAACATGGGATATTATAACCAAGTAACACATCCAATTCTATTTTTGTATTCAAATGTTAGTTTCAATATGGAATAATTGTTCAAAATTCATATTTAGAGAAAATAATCTTTTAAAAATAATTTTTGATTTAATATAAATTTTAAGAAAAGAAATATATTTTTTTTAATTTAATGAGTAATAAAATCAATAAAATGCAGAGTGAGAGATAATAATTTAATTCAATAAAATTACAATACATTTTTAATGATATATCATGATAATATAGTTTTAAATATTTTTAATTTCTTTTTTTAAATAATATATCATTATTTTAAAAATCATAATTTTAGTAATATAAATTTAACAAATTAGTTTTAAAACCATTACTGTAAAACAACATCTAACAATAATTTAAATATTAATATTTTTCGAGTAAATGAAAAAGATGAAGATTAATATCACAAGTCTAGTTGGACAATCACGAAACAAGTTGTACTTAGTTATACAAAGATAAAACCATCAATATTCATTACACTTCACAATTAAACCAGCGATGAGCAAAGTTTCCCGGTTGTCACACAGATGACGACTGAGGCATGGTAGACGACTGAGGCACGGAAGACGACTAAAGAACGGAAGATGATCTTGATTTCCGACGTCCTTATTCTCCGGTTGAGGGAAACTTCCTTGTTCGTTTTTTCCCTTCTTTTTCACATACGCCTTAGGATGGACAATCAAATCACGCACATCCTGAGGCACCGTCCACATATCCGTATTAGCAACTAGATATATCGACTTCGCATATGCCAATGTCCATTGCTCCATCCAATAATACTTAGAGAAAAATTCATGCAATGGAAACTCAGTACCTGTGTTATTCTTTGCTTCCATTGCAGCAGCTATAGCATGCACACATGGATATCTGTCAATATCAAAACACTTGCAATCGCAAGTCTTATTCTTCAGATCAACCACATAACTACTCCCATCAATTCCAGTCACCTTGTACTCAAGAAAGTACAAGTTTATCTCACTCACTAGTAAGAGCTTTGCTTCTGTTCATCGTGTGTGCATTAATTTCTCAGCATACGGAACTAACTTCTGCTCTTCGGGTGTCTCTATGGACATCTTTCTATAGACATTAATTACATTTTTCTATGGACATACGGAAAAAACTTTTGCCCTTCTGCCCTTCCACAGTTCCACCATTCAGTAACTTTTTCAATAATCGCATCAATTATTGGTAATAATGCATATGTCCTCGCTTGTACAAAAACACCATTAATTGATTAAACATTATTAGTTGTATCATATTGTACCTTGTCCCGGGAAAATAACACCTTGCCCATTTCTCCTGTCCAACACTATTCTTAAGATACGCACCTGTCTTCGGATATTTTTTTACGAACGCAGCAAAAAGGTTCAGGAACTCAGGCTCTGTGTAAGCCCTACTACACTCCATGAAAGTTTTTGCAACCAAATATCTGTTGACGTTTTTGCAGCTCAATTTAACATTCTGAGACATATGATAAATACAATACCCATGGTGAGACAAAGGGTACACTGCACTTATTGACTTGATGAGGCTTTGATGTCTCTCAGGACAATCTGGTACAACTGTTTTCAACTTTTCGAAAAACCAGGTCCAACTTGCATCTTTCTCACGATCAACTACACCAAAAGCAACCGGATAATGGTGATGATCTGGAGTTTGACCTGTAGCCACGATAAGCACTCCACCAAACTTATTAGAAATACATGTGCCATCCACAATGATCACCTTTCTCATGGCTTGGAAGCCTTCAATGCAAGGACCCAAAGCAAAAAATAGGTACCTAAACCTCTTTTTACATCCAGTTCAACATATGAAACTGTACTAGGATTCTTCTTCTCCAACATGTGCAAATAAGAATACACATTCCTATAGCTATCCTCTGGAGTACCGTGAACATCAGCAGCTGCTAGTTTTTTCCCTCTATTTGCAGTCGAATATGAGACTTTAACACCAACTCTTGTTTGAACCAAAGGGATGGGATGTTTTGGAGTTGGAGTCTGTATTGAACATAGGTAATCTTCTCCCAATACAGATGCAACCAATCGTGTTGTGCCTCTCTTTTTCTTTCTCATTGTACGCATAGTTGACTACGAGCATGTATGCATCTTGTGGTACGTTTTGACCGAGAAAGTGTCTGAAGGCATATCCCTCGCAGCTCGAAGAAACCACTTGCAACCTTTACTACGTTCACAATATTTTACCACAAACAACACCTTATCCGACTTCACTATATCAAACTCAAAACAGTTTTTGTGGGCTGTTGCCTCAACTATATCTTTTACTACATTCTTAATTGGAAATTTTTGACGTATCTTCAGATTCAACCCATCTTCCTATTCTACATTTACAGCGGGGGTTGCCGGTATTGCCTCACCTTCAAATGTTCCATAGTTATCTATATTTTCTCGTTCTTCATAGATAACCATGGTGGTCCCATATTTAGAATTTTTTAACGCTTCTCCTTCAAACTGAGTCGTGTTCTCATCTAAACATGTCCCACTTGAATTTACCTCATCAATACTTCCAACAAATAAACTTCCTCGATCTTCTCCTGGAAGTTTAACATACCCCTGATCTAGCTCACACTCATGCTCCTTATCTTTGACAACTTCCACATGCAAAACATAGAAATTATCTTCATTCATTTCCAAAAAAGATACAATATCATCATCGTCGAAGATATATATTGGTATCGTTCGGTCCACTGGATCTGCAACGTAACTCAATTTCAGCTTAGTCCTAACTTCATCAACCTTTGCCTTTAAGCATATTTTATTCACCAAATATGAATAATTGACGTCTTCGTACGATCTCTCCAATCTAAGAAATTGATGAATTTGACTTGAAATCCATTTATTTTCATTTCTTTTTTTTCAAATAATATCCCCCAAAATTAAAAACTATCTTCATTCGAAGATTATTACTCAATGCGCCCCTGAAATTCAATAGAAAGCCAAATTAGATTCGGTTATACCAAGGTGTTCGTTTTTTTTACAAGTTATATCAAGTTATACAAGTTGCACGATTTAATTTTCAAAAGTTATACCAAGTTATACAAGTTGCACGATTTAGTCATGGCCAGTTATACCAAATTCAACAAGTTGTACCGAAATCAAGTAAACTAAGTTTAACCAAGTTCAACCAAGTTATAACCCACTCAATTATATCGAGTGTTACCAAGATGTACTAAATAAAGTCAGTTCCTCAATAATGTCCTACGATTCAATTCAAGTGTTACACAATCTATGCATATTCATCATAATTCAACCCAGATCGACTACAAGAACAAACGAGAATGATTAGAATGAGCATTCAAGATAAAACATTGAAATCTACAAAATGCTTAATTCAATTGATTTTCAAAAATATTGTATGGGTTGGTACAAGATCTTCTTCACTACACAATTTATGAGTTTCAAACTAATTAAACTTAAGAATTATACGAAATAGAACAAGAAATTACCTCTATCCAATTTTTCGAAGCTTGGTCGAACGTTAATGGTGTACTCGAGAAGAAGAGGGACGAGCTCGAACGGATTGGAGAAGAGACTCGCGAGGTGGGTTCCACACAAATTTATTTTCTTTTTTATCTTTAATTTTTTAGTCCAAAGGTACTTAGACTCAATAAGGTTAGTGAAGAATACCATCTATTCTATAAGGGTATATAAGAACCACATGAAATTGTGTGCGATGTCTATTTCTTTATGTTGCTGAATGGATGATGTTAAATTGTTTTAATCACATGAAATTACTTCGAAGTTGTTTGAGTCGTTCTCCATATCTTCAAATCTCTAATTGCACATGATTTCTCCATCTCTTCAAGCTTTCATCGTTGATTCACCCCACCTTTGTCTTTGCCTCTTGCGTCGCCTCCGATCTCCTCCCTTCGTAGATACATAGATGCATACGTCTTTGTCTCTGCCTCCACCATCGATATCCTCCGCATTGTCCATGATTTGTTCTTGTTATTTTTAATAATGACTCAAGTTATGTAGTTTAGAATTCGAGAACAAGTTTGTGTTGATAGATATTTTCAATTGCTGCCTTATTTTGTATCCATATAGGTAAATACAAATGGCCATAGTTTTATGATTTTATTTAGAAAGTACGATATTCATATGGACAATACCCTATGGTCAGAGTTTCATGGTTACAAGTTACCTGGTTCACAAATTATCTATTTAGTTG
Organism: Arabis hirsuta; assembly: GCA_964056655.1. Taxonomy (NCBI): domain Eukaryota; kingdom Viridiplantae; phylum Streptophyta; class Magnoliopsida; order Brassicales; family Brassicaceae; genus Arabis; species Arabis hirsuta. The sequence goes on from OZ053299.1 coordinate 30,321,212, forward strand.
TATGTTGCAATTTAGAAATTGTATTATCAGAAAAGAGAAATTCACACTAGGTCCCCTCACACGACAAACAAAATTGAATTTTGGGTGATTTTTCTAGTTGATGCCTTAGTTTGTATTTATTTAGGTAATATGTTATCCATATTGATCATGGTAAGATGGCCATTGAAGAACTTATAAAGAATTGCGGAGATGGCAACGAATTATGTACCATTGTGAGATTAGCTTTGTGATCAGACTAATAGGCACATACTTGTGCTTAGATTCATGAGATTAGATTCTTTTTCTGTTCACAAGTGGTCCTTATGTTTTTTCTTTTTTGCATGGATAAAGAATTGTGGATGAGTTAGCATGGATAAAGGATTGTGGATAAAGGATTGTGGCTGAGTTAGCGTGGTCGACATATGATTTTGTAATTTATGAAAATCCACCATTGTACTGAAAGTTTTTAAATTTTTTCAATAATAACAATGAGAATCACGTCAAAAACTCAATTGGAAATCGTGATTTTTTTTCTATTGTGTGCACAAATTTGTGCATGATAACGCATCCACCACACCACACCACACCACATTCATGTTCATTCCGTGAAAAAATAGTTTTGTTCAAGTTTAAAACATCCACCACACCAGATCTGAAACAACCCGACCCGCTTTTTTTTACATCAAATTAGTATTCCCATAAATACAAATGCTAACTCTCAACACTTAACAATTCAACAAGCAACCAAACATAACCAGCGGAAATCAACTCAAACCAATTAAACGATTAAACCATCAAACCATCACCAATTCAAAACCAATTTAACAATTCAATTCCATAAAATCATCAACCTAGCGGTTCTAAACAATCACATAAAGCAAATAAACGAGACTCTAGATCATCTCCTCTTCACAGCTTTGATTCCACGATCACATCTTTTTACCTGCATCACATGGTTAAAAAAGATGCGTGAGTATTATCACAAATACTCAGTGAGACAGTCATCCCATCTACTTGGCTATACACACAGGCAAAAAGAAATAACACAATACCAAGCGATCAATCAACAACGCATAGCACGAACAAATAACTAGTATTCATTTATCAGTCCATTCCAATTCACAATCAAACGCATCATGAATACTCCGATTACCCAGATAAATCATGGTCACGCACTCACCTTGATTATGGATCAATTCTAGACAAAGACAGCAATGAAAAGAGACCTCTCTGATACCTACAACCCTTGCTCTGTCTTTCCTTCCTCACGAACCAACAAAACCTCGATCATTTCTCCAAAAACCTCCTAAACCGAATTAGGGTTTTAGAAAACAGGAACGACACGCTGACTTCGAAAGCACACTGAGAACAGAAATTACATCAGAATCAGGATCGGAAACCTGATTTGGAAACTAGACAGAGAGAGTTATCCAATGGTGTGCGGATGATCCTCTGAATCCTTCTTTGAAGTGGACTGATCGAAGATCCGAAACTGCACAAACCTCTCTTAGTAAAACAATTATAACCCATAGAATACACATCTGAATAAAAAAACTTTTTTTCCTATATCAAGATCAGAGAGTGGAGAACTTCACCTGAAAGTTTTGCTTCAATTCGATGTGTTCTTATAGGCCATTATCCTCCTTTTCTAAAACTGGACAGAATAGTTTCCAAAGCTTCAATCACGCTTTTTCTTAGGCTTAAGAAACAAGAATACTCAAGGATTTCTTTATTTTCTCTCTAGAACTCTGAAACTTAGCTTTTCTCTCCAAAAAATGCGAGTGTAATACGGTTCCCTGACTTATATAGGTGAACCCTAGGGTTCTCTTAAACCAGACCGCAAACTGACACTTAAAAACTGAACCAACCGGTTCAATTCGCAATTTGTGTCGACTGATATCCCCTATATTTTACCAATCTTACTATATATTTTATAATGGTTTTTACTTATATTAATAAAGCTTTTTGACCAAAAGAGATAGTTTTCTCGTATATGTAGATTTTAAAGTCTTAACAGTTTTTGTCATCAAAAGGATGTAAAATGGAGGAAACGGAGTGTCATCTATGATGCAGCTACTCATCCAAGTCAAATGAACCAAGCCAAGTCATTTTATCTTGAAGATAATGCATATTTTCAAACTAGACAGAACGTATATGCCAGAATTTTGCTGAAGAACGGAGGATCAAATTAATTTTGAATTTAATGAAACTTGGTATGGAGATAGCCCTTTGAGTTAGGTTTCCAATGGAGTTGTAATTTCATCAATTGGATCTGTACTTTGGAAGATATACCCGAAATACTGAGGACATGTCAAACTGCCTTTCGAAGTAAAGTGAGTGCAGATTGGAGTCAAGCACCAGGCCAGCCCATGGGCCGATGATCCAGACTTTTGCCAACCTTCTAAAAGCACCTTAGAAGCTTCCAATACCAGTCACGAAGCCCAACCAACATCGTGTCCGGTATTACCTCAGTTTTGACAAAAAAGACGTTTTTGCCTGAAGAAACCCTAGCCGACTTAAGCCTCCTTAAACCCCTATATATACTTGCTTTTAGCCTCTCTAGGAACTCAAGAAGCCGGCCATAACAGCCTAAATCAATACCTAAATATGTATTTCATTTTTCTCTTGTTCTTAATGCATATTTGATTCTAGAAGCCTTTAAGGATAGATTGACTTTGCCCTATTGCGAACAGATGAGATCTAACTCCTTACGCTTAGATAGATCAATGAATTATACTATATCTATGTGCTTTACTCTTGCTGCTACGTGTTGCAAAACATGTTAGAGTATTAGCTTTGATTTGATTTCTATGCACTTTCTTAATTCTATGTCTTTACATATTTAATCGTTTAGAGTTTTATTCTAGAATTGATTCTTCATCTTTATTTATACTCAAAGCATGAACTGGCTTAGCTACCCAGGGACTGATCTTAGGTTGATATACTCTCCAAAAGCTTGTTATATCTTCGGACCTAGTATTCGATGAGCTAGGCGTCTTAAAAATTTAATAGATAAGTTAAGGAGTCTAGTGAACAATCTATCTTGAGCATAAAGCATGTTTTCACCTTGTAATAACCTGCGATAGTTGAGTCTATTAGGGTGAAAAACGTAGAAGGTTAGTTATGTCACGACAGTGGGATGACCTTACCTTACTGATATGAGTTCTAGAACGAGTAGTATTAAAATCCTAAATCGATTGCTTGTGTTTTCCATATTTTTGTGAATTGCTTGAATTCTAATCTTAATTGATATCTATCCCTTTACTTTTATTGCTTTGTTATTTGCTTCCATAAAACCCCAAAAATCAAATAATATGTTTACTTAGCTTAATTCGCATCATATAGATTTGTAACGCATTCATCACTTAGTCCTCCGTGGAACGACCCCTAAGTACTACAATTGTCTTAACTGTGCATTTGCAGTTTCCTAAGGTTATAAATTTAAAACCTAGCTGCATAAACCCTACAATTGTCTTAACTGTGCATTTGCAGTTTCCACATCATCGATCGATGTAGACCCTGCATTGATCGACGCACTGCCCCAAAAATCCCAATTTTGGTTCGCGGACGTTACAATTCTCCTCCCCCCCCCCACTAACACGGATTTGACCTCGAATCACGCAACACCGTCACACCACGGTCAACACTCCTAACCAACCCAGCCAGCACCACCTGAGATCAACAATCTCGATCTTCTGAGGTCCACATTCAGTCCTATGCTTATAGCCACGTTTCAGACATTAATTTCTCTTAACTTATATCCACACCACTCACACTCTCATGATTGTCATACCTTGAGCTCTCTGTGCACCATACCACTCACAACCTCAGAACATACAGTCCGTCAGGCTCTCGATATGCTCTATACCACTCACACTCTCGGGACATACAGTCCGTCAAGCTCTCGGTATGCAGGGAAACTCACATCCCCTGGAGAGGACTCGTCATCTCTCAAAGAAAATAGAGGGGAACTCTTCATCCCCTCAAGAGAACTTGTCATCTCATAATGAGTTATTCCGAGAAATCCTCATCCCCTAGATCAATCAATTCTTAAACATCAATACGCATCTCTAACCAGAACTACTTCTCGTGGTCTCATCCTGACATTTCACTCTCTTGGAATATCATCTCATCCCTGACCAATCCACATGTCAACTCTAAATAGCCCAGTCACTCAAGGTGCTTACTAAAACTCTATCCTGGATATAAACAAGTTCTAACTCATCATAACACTTGATATCCCCACACGTTCTAAATGTCACAATTCCATGACATAGATAGCCAAACATAAGAACTGCTTATCTTATCAACTCATCCCTAAGAAATCCTCATCTTATAAATCTCAAGAATGTAATAATCGTTACAACGTCAAACGAAAATACATAAACCAAAAACTCATAGCAACATGCTAACTCTGAAACTGAAAACCAGAAGACAAACTCAAGCCTCAACTTGCTTCTCGAACCAATTCACAAACTTTGCCTTCATCTTAGCCTCTAGTTCTCAAGTCTCCTTCTTAACACCGTCACAGTCCCACAAGACTCTCAACAACGGTGTCTTTTTCCGATGCACAATCCTTACTCTCCTCTCAAGAATCCTCATAGGTCTCGCCTCCAACGTCATGTTGGGCTGAAGATCCTCCAAAATCCTAGCCAACACCTCCTCAGACTCATGCAGACACTTCCTCAGCATCGACACATAGAAAACCTTATGAAATACCTTCATACTCTAAAGTAACTCCAAACAATAAGCCACTGGTCCAACCCGTTCCACAACATCGGACTTAGCTTATTCTCTGAAATGAATCTATTAGGACCCCTCAACATCGCCGTTTTGAGATACACCTGATCTCCAATCTCAAACTCTAACTCTTTCCTTCTCTTATCAGCATAACTCCTCTGCCGATCTTGAGCCTCTTTCATGTTCAGCTTCAAAACACGGATCTTCTCCGTCGTCTCTTGAAAAAAGTCTGCACCAAATATGCTAGTCTTCCCCACTTTAGTCCAACATAATGGTGTACGACATGGCCTCCCATGCAACGCCTTGTACGGAGCCATATCAATACTCGCCTGATAGTTGTTGTTATACGCAAACTCTACCAAGTTCAATTGATCCGCCCAATGACCATTATAATCCAGCATACACATCCTCAACAAATTCTCGAGTGTCTGAATCGTCCTCTCAGATTGCCCATCCGTCTAAGGATGCTAACCAGTACTCATATACACCTTAGTGCCCATCTCAGCCTGAAAGGCTCTCCAAAACTCTGAAGCGAACCACGGATCTCTGTCTGACATAATACTCGCTGGTACCCCGTGCAGCCTCACTATATACCGCACATACTTCTTAGCCAAAACCGCCACTCCATCGGTCTTCTTAATGGCAAGAAAATGTGCTGACTTAGTCAAACGATCCAAAATCACCCAAATAGCATTATAAGACCTCGAAACAAGCAATCCTACCACAAAATCTATGGTAATCATATCCTACTTCCACTCCGGAATGGTAAACTCTACAACAAACCACTCAGAACATGATGCTCTGCCTTCACTAACTGGTATACATGGCAAGCTGCGACCCAATTAGCAACATCCTTTTTCATCCCCACCTAATGATAATATCGTCTCAGATCACGATACATCTTAGTCGCTTCCGAATGAATAGACAACATGTTCACATGTGCCTCTCTAATCTCGTGCCTTAGATCCTCATCCTTCGGCACACAAACTCGCCCGTTAACAAGTATCATCCCATTCGCAGAGACCTGGTACTCAGAACCTGCAACCCAAGAAGCATCAATCAACCCTTGATCCTTCTCTTGAGCTACTCGAATCCTGCTCAACAAGTCTGCCTGGTTACATGCCTCTAACCCCAAAGGTTCCTATGAGATAACACATAACCTCAAGGTGCTAATCTCACTCACCAAAGCCTCCATATCCCGCTCTTGAGCCGAAGCAACCCTCTTCTGACTGAAAGCATCAATAACCAGATTAGTTTTACCGGGATGGTAACCAATCTGCAGATCATAATCTACTACCAACTCCATCCATCGTCTCTGCCTCTAGTTCAACTCTCGCTGCGTAAAAAATACTTCAGGCTCTTGTGGTCTGTGAACTTTTTCCGCCATAAGGATAGGATCTCCAAATCTTTAGAGCGAAAATCACTGCATCCAACTCAAGATCATGGGTAGGGTAGTTGCTCTTGTGCTTCCTCAACTGCCTCGAAGCATAAGTAATTACTTTTCCTTGCTCAATCAACACGCAACATAGACCACCTCCCCAAGCATCTGTATACACCACGTAAGGCTCACCTGACTCTGGCAACGCCAACATTGGTGTGCTAGGCAACATCTCTTTCAGCCTCGCGAAATTCTCCTCGCAAGCTGAAGACCACACAAAAAGAATACCTTTCCCCGTCACTGAGCCATACTCATGAAACCCTTGACGAATCTCTGGTAGTCACTTACCAAACCGAGAAAACTCCTGATCTTCGTGGTATTCCTCGGTCTAGGCAACCCTCTTATAGCCTCTATATTCGCTGGATCTACAGAAACTCTATATGAAGAAACCTCATGACCGAAAAACCCATCTCCTGCTGCCAAAAACTGCACTTGCTCAACTTAGCATACACCTTCTGCTCCCGCAGCTTCTCCAAAAAAACTCTCAGATGAACCTCGTGCTCTTCAGGACTCTTCGAATACACCAGAATATCATCGATAAAAATAATCACAAACTCATCCGGCTACTCTTGAAAGACCCCGTTCATCAGCCTCATGAACGCTGCTGATGCATTAGTCAAACCAATTGGCATCACCACAAACTCGAAATGCCCGTATCTCGTCCTGAAAGAAGTTTTCCTAACATCTGCCTCATCGATAGAAATCTGATGGTAACCCGACGCCAAGTCAATCTTAGAGAACCAAGTAGCCCCTCGCAACTGATCTAATAACTCATCAATAAGCTCCTGAGGATACTTGTTCTTCACAGTGACTCGGTTAAGTCTCCAGTAATCAATACACAACCGGAAACTCCCATCTTTTTTCTTCACAAACAACACCGGTGCTCCCCACAGTAAACTGTTAGGCCGGATAAATCTCTTACCCTATAGATCATCTAGCTGCTTCTTCAGCTCTGCCATCTCTGCCGGAGCTATTTTGTAAGGCGCCTTAGATATCAGAGTCATTCTGGGCTCCAACTCAATCATGAAAGGACCAGACCGAGATGGTGGTAATCTCTGCAGAAGTCCCGAACAATCTGGATATCCCCAACAGCCACCTCTCCAATAAACTCTGGCATCATAATCATCGCCAAATATGCCTTGCAGCCCGTCTCAATCAACTGCTCAACCTGAATCGACGAGATCACAAGACTCCCAGAAGTTGGCCTTATTTCCTGATAAACCAACCTCCCTGCCTCTCGCTTAAAGACAACTCGTCCCTGATGAGAATCCAGATGAATTCTGTAACGCTCAGCCAATCCATACCCAAAATGACATCGTACAGCTCCACCGGACTGATAATGAAATCTGTTGGGATAGACTCTCCAGCCACCCGAATATCGACGCCTCTCGCCCGTCCATGAGTAGCTAAGAACTTTCCGCCAGCAACTTTAACTACTTCCATCGGCTCCCCGGAATCGCCCTGGATACTGCAGCCCTCCGCACATTCCGGAGTAATGAAGCAATTCTCCAGAATCAAACAAGACATGGGACTCAAACCCGCTCGCTAACAAGGTCCCTACACAAGTCCCATTTGTCTAAGAATCATAACATTCTATTACAGAACTCACAAATTCCAAAACAGACAACCATCATAAACGCCAGAATTTACCAAGTCGAGTTCTCAAATTTACCTATGATCAGCCTGGCGCTTGAACCACACGCCTCCACCGAAGTGAACACCCACGATGCTGCAGTAATCTGCGACACCGGCTGCACTGCCACCACTGCCATATGATGTGTCCTAGCTCTCTGCAGTGAAAACACACCCGAATATCCCGAGATTCGTCCTTCCTATGACAGCTCGCCAGCTTGTAATCTATGCTCCCACACCCGAAGCATACTTGACCACCCTGATCTCTCTAACTCAATCCTGAAGTGCCCTCCCACTTCCTCTTCTGTCCTTGAGAAGGCTTGCTGTCCTTGCTCAGAATTACCTGATACTACAATCTCTTCAGCTGAACAAGCGAACTAACCACCACAATCTGCTCCCTCAGATCTTCCTCAATCGCTGCAACAATCTCAACCAACTCTGCCCTCGTGGCGAACCTACTCACTCTACAGCAAGTCTTCAAATCCAGTTGAAGTCCCCTCAAGAACCTTTTCATTTGGGCCTACTCGCCCTCCAAACCTTTACCCGCATGAACCAAAAATTGACTGAACTCCGCGTTAAACTTTTGAATCGACCGGTCACCCTGAGCCAGCTTTAGAAACCTCAGCTCTAATCAATCCACCGCCTCTTGCGAGAAGAACTTGGCACAAAACTCAGCCAAAAAGTCCTCTGATATATCATGGTTTTTACCCCTTTTTGACCATGATATAAGTCCTTTTCATATATTCTTTTTGGTATTTTTCGAGTCTTTTTGAGTATTTGTAGGTTATAGGACGATTGGAGCTTAATGGGAGCTTGAGGAGAATTTTGGGAGCATTGAGGAAAGAAGAGCCGAAGTGATCAAGTCGGAGTCGAGTTTTCAAGGCTGTGTCGATCGACATGCCCGTCTAACACGAGAAGATTGCAAGTTATGAGGAAATTTCGTTTTTGCCCTAAAAGCCCATAAGTTGTACAAGAAGCCCAATCCGAATTTTAGACTTTATATATAGTTTTTTCTTAGGCTTTTATGTTTGGATGGAGTTTTTAATTGAGACTTGAGAGAGGAGAGCTTTAGGAGAGATTTCGGGACTCCAGACCTTCAGATTTCGAACGTTTGTATCTCTTACTCTATCTTTTTTATGCAATTTTATTCATCCATAATGTTTACTGCATCTATGTCTGAGTAGTTTGCTTGTTAGGTTTAGGGTAATTCAAGGGTTTGATGAGAAATTGAGAGGATTGAGACTCTGTTAGGATTTATCTTTATGTTTTTCATCTAGATTGATTTAACTCTGATTTTAGGATTGATCAACTAAAATTGGATATCCTAGGTTGCTTTAATAGATGCGAAAGTATTATTAACAACCGGACATAATCTTAGATGAGCAAAATTATCTATTCGCAAAGAAATTTGGGTTAGTAATTTTGTGAACAAATCGAACCTGAACTTAATGCTTGTCTTTATTCACTGAATTTGCAAAAAAATTTTGAATTTAGGGATTTAGTCATAGATAATCTCTGCAACGAAAGTTGATTGGTTTTATATTCGTGTTTAAGTTCTAGAATTGCGCTAAATAAAATCATAACTGTTTTTCATCTCGTGACGATCGACACAGACATCTGTGTCGATCGACACAGCTGTATTTCGATTCAAACATGCGAATTACCCATAGCCTAACTCTTTTGTCCAATTGAATTCTTAAAAACTTGATAATCTTTCGCTGTTTACTTTCCTATTTTTATTATATTCATACACATTACTTAGCTTAATTTGAATTCATTAGCCGATTGTGTGTTTAGATTCCCTGTGGATTCGACCCCTAAGTATTACATCGATCTCTTAATTTGAGAGAGTAGCTCAGGGCAAATTTGAGCATATCAAATTTTGGCACCGTTGCCGGGGAATCGATTTTACCAATAGATTTTTGATAATAGAATTCTGTATAAGTTTTTTTATTTTTATTTTATTACTTACTTGTTATTTTCTCTTTGTCTTGTGTGTTTCAGGTTTATGCCCAATCGCGTTACCAGAAGCAACCATAATGAAGAGCTAGTTGATCTCAACCTTCAGATTGGAAAGTTAGAACGAGCCAACCGAGCAGCGAGAAAGTCAGCCAGAATGAATCCGTTAGTTTTTATCAGAGGTGATGATGGGTTTGTCCAGGATGTTGAGGGTCACAGACACAATGCTCAGGGTCAGAGGCTGGATGAGAATGGAGTTGTGATTATGGAGGAGCCTGGGCGATATGCTATGCAGCGCCAAGAGCCAGCTGGGCGTGGGCGCACTCTGGGAGAGTACAACAAGGCGGACGATTTATGTGCCAACATGGCAGCGATTCGTCCTCCTGCGTTTCAGAGGAGCGATTTTGAGTTGAAACCTGCTTTCTTCTCACTTGTGGCTGAGCATCAATTCCATGGTCTTTCTTCTGAGCACCTTATGGACCACATCGAGAGGTTTGAGGACTTAGCATCTAGCATCAAGTCTAATGGAGTCTCTAGCGACTACCTCTACTGCAAGCTTTTCCACTACTCTCTTAGTGGAGAAGCAGCCTACTGGTTGAAGCAGCTGGAGCCGGGCTCGCTGACTACTTGGGAGGACACCAAGAATGCTTTCCTCAACAACTTCTATGATGAGGTGAGATCCGAGGATCTTAAGACAAAGATCTCTACTTTCAAGCAAGGTCCGACTAAAGCTTTTAAGGCTTCCTGGGAAGATTCAAGTCCTACCAGAGAGACTGTCCTCATCATGGGTTCAGTGATGTTCAGTTGTTGGGTATCTTCTTCTGAGGTATTGATTGGAGGTATCAGATGGCTCTGGATTATGCTAGCAATGGAAACTCAACACAAGATATCCATAGGATGCACTGATTCTTATTGATAACTTGGCTTCTAGCAATAGTACCAAGAACGCAGACTTTGAGAGGAAGAAGCTTGGTGGTAACATGGATGGAAGCCAAATTGCTGAGGTTAAGGCTAAGCTGGATTCTGTGCATAATCTTCTAGTGGGAAAAAAGACTATTTAGTTTGCTCAAGAGGTAGAGACTTTCATTCCAGAGGAAGAGCAGGATGAAAAGGATTGCAACTACGTTGGTGGAGCTGGTTTTCAGGGTCAGAGGTATGGTAATCAACAAGAAGCTGGATATTCAAGTTGCTCAAACCACATAGTCAATTAAGAGGCAAGAAGGTTTTTTTCCAAGTAAAACTGACACGAACCCGAGACTACACGTCAATGCTATCACTTTGGGGGAGTGAAGAGGAGGTTGAAGAAGATGAGTTTTGCGCTCCAGACCCCGTGTCGATCGACACGGAAGGCTTGTGTCGATCGACACAGGTCGAAAATCGCAAAACTGGAGTTTACGCAATCGATGATTTTTCTCCCAAGGTTGACACGAGGTTGACACAGGCATGTCGATCGACACAACCCCTATGTGTCGATCTACACAAGTCCCAAACGAGTCCAAACACGTCAAAACCTTCAGCCAAAGCAGAGGAAAGGGTCTACAAGCCCAAGATTCCATACCCACAGGCTATTATTGTCCAAACACCAGAGGAGAAAGGGAGACATGCTCAACCACAACTGAGGAAGTTGCAAAAGATACCGAATCCAGGGATGTCCATTGTTCCTTGCTCAATCAAAGGTATGGAATTTAAGAATTCTCTTTGTGACACTGGATCTAATGTGAATGTCATGTCTCATTCTATTGCAAGGAAGCTGGGGATTAAGGATCTTCAACCTTCAAAGATGTCTCTCGAGCTCGCTGACTATTCTTCAACATTTTCGAAAGGGTTCATTCCTGACTTGATGCTTCAAGTAGGAGATTGTCTGGTTCCGATGGATTTTCACATTATGGAGACGAAGAATGACAGCGAGAGACCATTGATTCTTGGGTCATCATTCCTTGCCACTATGGGTGTAATTGTGGATTTTCCTAATCAACGCATCTCCTTCTCCAAGGTCAACAAGAATGTCTTCTACCCCGCAGTTTGTGTCAAGGAGAATTCTTGTATGACCGTTACAAATGGAGGAAATCGGAGTTCAGACCTTGGAGATAACACGAAAAAGATCCCATATGCCCTACTTTTGACTCCACCCTCTATGAGATCTGATGGAGACTTGACTGCCTGCAAGGTGAAGCCCATAAAGACATCCAAACCATTCTCCAAGTTCATAATCATCATCCCCTTAGAGTTTAGGGAGAAAAGAGAGGTAGTTGTTCAAGAGATGCTGCAAACCACCATGAAGCTTTTCCCGGGTATTGTTCCTTTGAAGTTTGGAGGTAGATAGCGATCAAATGCAAGGTTATCAACGGATGAGAGAGACATAAAACCCCTCAAAGATCCACCAAAAACCTGAGTCCTGACACAGTCAAGCTAATGACTGAAAACAAGCGCTTAGTGGGAGGCATCCCACTGGTAAGTCTACTTATTTTCGTTTTCCCTGTTGTTTACTAACCTTTTGGTTTTGATTTTAAGTGTTTTAAAAAAAATGTGACGACGAGACGAGGAAACAACAGCGTGTCGATCAACACACACCTAATCGTGTCGATTGACACACCCTGCAACAGGAAAGTTCTTGTTCTTTTCAATTGATTTTTCCTTTTCTTTTCTTTCACCAATTTCAGGCTTGATAACACTGTGGACAGTGTTGTTTAAGTCCGGGGGAGGTAGTTACTAACTTTGTGTTTGTTTTTTAGAGTCAGTCCAAAACGTTTTAGTGAGTCAAGATAGTCAGTTGGAAACAATGATCATTCTTTTGGTTTAGTGGATTGTCTCTTTCAGTTGTGTGACCATTTTTCCAGGATCGATTTCAGAGTCAGACTAATGAAAAATCCTAAGACTGACCAGTTAACTAGAGATGTCTGTTACTTCCAGCATAATCCGCCGGGTTCGAGCTAATTATGCGGTCTCCTCGGTGATTGGTGTTCATAGAGCTTGACTCTTCATTCATACCTGACAAGTGCAATCTTTGTTGAAAATAATGGTACTCCTCTCCTTCGGAAAAAAAAATGAATGATTTGGAGTGATATGATAGTTCTTGAGTATAAGATGAGGAAATAAAATTCCTGTGAGTTAGTACTCAAGATGTGATCACCTGGAGCCAAAAGCAGCAGTCTGAGTCCCTTAGAAAGGATGTAGAGGACGAGCGATCTCACGACCCTGTTTCCTCACAAGGAACAATAGTAGTGAAAGCACTGTTTTTGAGAATCTGAATCGAATAAGTCTGGGGGAGAGAAAGAGTACCAAAAGTTGTATGGTTCACTTGACATGGTATAGAATGGGAATGAGTTTAGAAGGTTCTTGGCATTGAAATCTGGGATGAGACCCAGCAATGAGGACTAGCGTGTTATGTTGAGAAGTCGTGGATGAATTTGGGAGGCTGCGAATGTCTATAGGGAAGTACATGGTGGTCTGGTTTTGAATCGGTTTTACATTATGTGAATTACTAGTTGAAAGGATCGGTCTGTTGCTCCAAGGGAAGGTAAGTTTCTGCGTTTTCAAACCTCTTTCACATTCTAGTTTATGTTTGCTTGAGGGCAAGCAAATGCTAAGTCTGGGGGAGTTGATATATCATGGTTTTACCCATTTTTGACCATGATATAAGTCCTTTTCATAGAGTCTTTTTGGTATTTTTCGAGTCTTTTTGAGTCTTTGTAGGTTAAAGGACGATTGGAGCTTAATGGGAGCTTTTGGAGCATTTTGGAGCATTGAGGAAAGAAAAGCCGAAGTGATCAAGTCAGAGTCGAGTTTTCAAGGCTGTGTCGATCGACACGACCTTGTGTGTCAATCGATATGCCCGTCTAACACAAGAAGATTGCAAGTTTTGAGGAAATTCTGTTTTTGCCCAAAAAGCCCCGAAGTTGTACAAGAAGCCCAATCCGAATTTTAGACTTTATATATAGTTTTTCCTTAGGATTTTATGTTTGGATCGAGTTTTTAATTGAGACTTGAGAGAGGATAGCTTTAGGAGAGATTTCGGGACTCCCACACCTTCAGATTTCGAACCTTTGTATCTCTTACTCTATATTTTTTATGCAATTTTATTTATTCATAATGTTTACTGCATCTATGTCTGAGTAGTTTGCTTGTTAGGTTTAGGGTAATTCAATGGTTTGATGAGAAATTGATAAGATTGAGACTCTGTTAGGATTTATCTTTATGTTTTTCATCTAGATTAATTTAACTCTGATTTTAGGATTGATCAACTGAAATTGGATACCCTAGGTTGATTTAATAGATGCAAAAGTATTATTAACAACCGGACATAATCTTAGATGAGCAAAATTATCTATTCGCAAAGAAATTTGTCTTAGTAATTTTGGGAACAAATCGAACCTGAACTTAATGCTTGTCTTTATTCACTGAATTTGCAAAGCAATTTGGAATTTAGGGATTTAGTCATAGATAATCTCTGCAACGAAAGTTGATTGATTTTATATTCGTGTTTGAGTTCTAGAAATGCGCTTAATAAAATTCTAACTATTTTTCATCTCGTGTCGATCAACACGGACATCTGTGTCGATCGACACAGCCGTCTTTTGATTCAAACCTGCGAATTAGCCATAGCCTAACTCTTTTGTCCAATTGAATTCTTAGAACCTTGATAATGTTTCGATGTTTACTTTGCTATTTTTATTACATTCATACACTTTACTTAGCTTAATTTGAATTCATTAGCCGATTGTGTGTTTAGATTCCCTGTGGATTCGACCCCTCAGTATTACATCGATCTCTTAATTTGAGAGAGTAGCTTAGGGAAAATTTGAGCATATCATCCTCCCAGGCCATCTCTGCCTACACCCTTCTGGCCACCACACCTCTCCACCAGAGATGCGCATCACCATCCAGATAATGCACTGCCAAGTCCACTCGGTATCCTTCTGGACACCTGATAGAGCGAAAGTTACGCTCCAGTCTCATCCGCCACTCATCGGCCTCCTTAGGCTTTGCACCTCCCAAGAAAAATCTCGTGCCAATCCTCTGCATCTGCTCTATCATTGTAAGATAAGATGGGAGCACCTCTTAGATCGCAACCCTCAGTTGCACCTTTGCCACTGGTGGCACTAATGGAGCATGAACCTGAGCTGGTACCCCTCCCGGTAACCGCTCCAAAATCAGTTGTAGTAGATCCGCCAGACGTTTATCTCGATCCTGGATTACACCTGCGACAGCACTCGCACCTGGTCCCACCGCACCACCCGCCACACCGGGATCCACACCAGTCCCACCAGTCCTCACACTGGTACTCGTAGTGGCTACACCCACGGACCCCTCCCGAAACGTCTGCAAAGGTGCCACCTGCTCTTGCACGGAACTCTAAGCCACACTCATGGTGGAGGAATCACTCTCAAGTCCCTGACCGCGCCCACGTCCTCCAGGACCACCATGGCCTCTACCTCTAGCTCCTCTAACCATCTCTCTTGCACTACCACAGCTGAACACTAAGCATACTAGAAAACCAGAAAATATCAAACGTACAGTGATCGTGGAATCTCATTGAAGGCTTAAAGAAGATGATCTAGGATTCCAAACTCACACACAACAATTGACTAAATCCTCATAATCAATCAAGTGCACCCGCCCTAAAATCGTAAAGGCTGTGATACCAAAGTGAAACAAGCCGACCCTTTTTTAAAAAAATTGAATTAGTATTCCCATAAATAATAATTCTTAATACTTAGAAATTCAACAAGCAAAGAACATAACCAGTGGTAATCAACTCAAACCAATTAAACGATTAAACCATCAAACTATCACCAATTCAAAACCAATTTAACAATTCAATTCCATAAAACCAGCAATCTAGCAGTTTTAAACAATCATATAAAGCAAATAAACAAGATTTTAGATCATCTCCACTTCACAGCCTTGATTCCACGATCACATCTTTTCTTTACCTGCATCACATGGTTAAAAGAGATGCGTGAGTATTATCACAAATACTTAGTGAGACAGTCATCCCATCTACTTGGCTATACACACAGACATAAATAAATAACATAATACCAAGCGATCAATCAACAATTCGTAGCATGATCATTCCAATTCACAATCAAACGCATCGTGAATACTCCGATTACCCAGATAAACCATGGTCACGCACTCACCTTGATTCTGGATATATTCTAGACAAGGACATCAAAGAAAAGAGACCTCTCTGACACCTACAATCTCTTCTCTATCTTCCCTTCCTCACGAGCCAACAAAACCTCGATCCTTTCTCCAAAAATCTCCTAAACCGAATTAGGGTTTTTGAAAATAAGAACAACACGCTGACTTCGAAAGCACACTGAGAACGGAGACCTTAGAGTCAGGATCAGAAACCTAATCTAGATCGAGACTGAGAGAGATATCCAATGGTGTGCGGATCGTCCTTTGAGTCTTTAAGGTTCGACGGGAATCCTCCTTTGAAGTGGACTAATCGCAGATCTAAAACTACACAAACCTCTCTCAGTAAAACAATTATAACTTCCAGAATACACATCCGATTGACAACCCGTTTTCTCTTATATCAAGATCAAAGACTGGAAAACTTAGCCTGAAAGTTTCTTTTTGATCCGATCTGTTCTTACTGGCTGTTACCCTCCTCTTCTAAAACCGGATAGAACTGCCTCCAAAGCCTCAATCACGCCTTTTCTTAGCCTTAAGGAACAAGAACACTCAAGGATCTCTTTCTCTTCTCTCTGAAACTCTAAAACTCAGTTTTTCTCTCCCAAAAACACGACTGAAATACGGCCCTCTAACTTATATAGGCAAACCATAGGGTTCCCATAAACCAGACCGCAAACCGACGCTTAAAAACTGAACCAGCCGGTTCAATTCGCAATTTGTGTCGATCGACCCACACACCCTGCGTTGATCGACGCACTGTCCCAAAAATCCCAATTTTGGATCGCGGGCGATTCAAGATCAAAATCGATGGTATGTTGTTGTAGAATTTCCAAAAGACGTTTGTTCAAGTTCAAGACATTTTACATCAAAACCGGCTTTTGATCAATAAGATCAATCAGAAAAATTCTGATCACGAAGTTGATAACCATGGAAACTAGCATGAAGCGTACCCATGATATTATGTCCATCGAAACATCTGACCATCGAACTATGTCCACGACATTATGGTCGTAAGAACTTCTGTCCATCGATACGTATCCACAACATCATGTCCACGAAAATGTTCCAAACCAAATGCTTCATCTGCATCACTCTCTTGTTCACCAACCTCCGAAACTTCTTGTCAATAATCTTCTGAATCCGACTAGCAAAAAGCCCCTAAAGCAAACACACTCTAACTCCAAATTTAGTCAATAAATCTCATGTATTAAAATCTTACAAGGTATTGAATAAATAAAAAGGAAGCTAATATCTAGTTACTGAGCAAACGAGATTGTGAACATTGGTAGTAATTAGATGGGTTATTTAGGGGTAGGAAGGACAATATACAAGCCCAAAGTACACTTGCTTTGCAAAGTACCTTTTCTTGTGCTAACACTTTAGTATAAAGTGCCTTTTTATGTAATCAATCTAGGTAACACATCCTATGGTAACATCCTCATTCGAATTTTACCGAATCAATGGGACTTAGAGGGTTTCTCCGAATCTGGTAACTGGGACAAAACCAGATTACGTAGTCCTGTCTTGCGGGATAAGTCCCACCTTTTATTAGGTTATGATTCCGTTTTGTGGAATCAACTAGTATCCTCCTGCATGAGGTGTCATATACCGTATAATGGATTTTGTATTTCCCCTGTGGGATAGTTGTACCCCTAGTTGGGTTATTTCTCTGAATTAATATAATAAGTTGGCCGACAAAAAAAAAGAGTTAAGACTATTGGACCCAAAGTATTACAAGGGCAAATTGATATCATATAAAGCAAATTATAGAACAATACAAAAATGGAAAACAGAGGAATGCGAGAACAATGATTCACGAACAGCTGAGGAGTTGTGTGATTTGACATAAAAACTCTTGGAAGCTTATAAAGATGAGGAAATTTACTGGCTCCAGAAAAGTCAAATAACTTGGTAAAAAGAAAGGGGATGCAAATTCGAAATTTTTTCATGCTCTGACCAAACATCGACAGGCCTGTAACCGAATTATCGGATTATATACTGTTTCCAACAAATAGGTTACATGAGAAAGTGGCGCAGCATACGAACTGGATAATCAGCTCAATCTAGGGATTCAAAGAATCTCCAGAGACATGCTTCGCTCAATCAAGGGATTCGAAGAATCGCTTGAGACCGGCTTCCTGTTTTGATGAATTTAATCAAATCAAGAACAAGGTATAATGAGAAATCTCTTAGTTTATTAATTATATCAAAAACTGCCTCATAATAAAAGAAACAAAAACTAAAAATAAGACTCCCATTCTAGGGTTTCTACTGACCTAGAAAGATAAACAAAAGGAATATAATAACTTAATATAATTAAGGAAAACTACTAAATTGCTCAAAGCTTAATCGTAATACTCTATTTCTTGTTTTCTAAGTTACTACGATGACGATTCATCAGAAAGCGAGGTGGAAGAGATAGCGGTTAATTGTTTTGACAATCTTTTCCAAATAACCGCTCCAGCTGAGTTTTCGAAAGTTCTGGACGAGGTCTCGTTACCAATTACTGATCAAATCGATGATTCATTAACCAAAACGACAATGGAAGAGGAAGTCCGACGGGCGCTGTTTATGATGCATCCCGAGAAAGCTCAAGGACTAGATGGGATGACAACACTATTCTTCCAACGCTTGTGGCATAAACTTAAAATTGATGTGCTATAAAGTATTTTTTCTGTAAGGCGGTAAGAGAAGAGTGACAAATGCTATAAAGTATACTATATCAATATGAAACACATCCAAAAAAAAATTATTTCTCCAAATCCTCAATCCAGTTTGGACATTTGGTGGATGAGTTGGTCGGGGAAGAAAATTCATCAACTCTCATGAATAACAGCGGTAGGGGAATGGGCACCTATTTGGATATTCCTGAAAGCTTGGGAGGCGCTAAGACACCAGTCTTAGCATTTGTGCGGGAAAGGTTGCAAGGTAAAATAAATGGATGGACCTCAAATAAATGGATGGACCTCAAATAAATAAACTATTATCCATCTTTTATGGTTCATCATTTGATTGATCCTCCCACAAGGACTTGGAATATGGCTTTGATCAATGCGATAATTTCCCCTGAGGATGCGAACATTATCAGTATGCCGATAGGGAACATCCTCATACTAGACTCGGTAGGCTAGTGCCATACAAAATCTGAAAATATACGGTCAAGTCGGGTTACCAAATAAAAATGATAGTATGTATCACGATCAAAAATTGTTTTTCGACCCAACAATTAAGTCATTACAAGCACAATCATGGATGATATAGTGTCTGTCGAAGCTGCGACAGTTTGTATGGCAAGTGCTCTCGGTGAGTGCCAATTTACACAGTCGGGGAATCAGGTGTGATACACAGTGTACCCGTTGTGGTATGGAGGAGAGAATAAACCATGCTCTGTTTGAATGCCCTATCGCCTTTTAAACATGGGCTTTGCAGAAGATTCCTACGACACCAGGTGTCTTCCCGGTATCGCCACTATTTACTAATATGATTTTCTTGTTTTCGCGGGTGCCTCACAGATATCGTAACACTACAAGAAAACACCAATTTTGCGTCGGCATATTTTGACGCTAGTTCGAATGTCGACGATAATCGGACGCTTCTTAGCATCGAATTAGCGTCAAGTGAGTTCGATGCAACTATACAACACTAATTAGACGCTAAAATAGCATCGAATTAGCGTCGAAATTATTCGATGCAACCAGTCGATGCTATTTCGATGCTAATTGGGTTCAAATGTTCGACGCTATTTCGATGCAATATAGCGTCGAATTAGCGTCAACTGAATTCGATGCAACCTTACGACGCTAATTCGACGCTAAATTAGCATCGAAATAGCATCGATTTAGCGTCGATCTGATATCATTTTTTTTTAAATGAAAATATTATTAAAAATATTATAAAATATACTAAAAATTAAAAATATTATAAAATAAAATTATCCGATACAAATGAAATTAAAACGCTAATCTACTGATGTTGTTGGGTCTTTAGGTTGATGACATCTTCTCGAATCATCTCTTTGGATTCCTGCTCGAACTGCGTTGGACCGGGAGGTACACTAGGCGCTGGAGGACGCCAAAACCCTTGCAAAGCAGTTGCTAATGTCGGGTGATCCACTGCAATGATGTCAAAGAGACCGGTTATTGCCGAGAGGCTATTCTCTAGCTGCGCAATCCTAGTATTAGCAGCATCCAAATGTCTGGTCAATTGCGGCTGAGACGAACCCGGAGGAGTGTAAGAATATCGAGCAGACGAAGAAGCTGCTGGGACATCCCTAATGGATCCAACACCCATCGTTCATCCTCTTTTCTTTGGTGCAACCTATAAAATAAAAGTGTTATACAATAAAATTGTAATAAAAATAAGTTTAAATATAATATAAGAACCTAAAAAATTACCTCCTCGTAAAGTCTATCGAAATCTTGGACACTCATCGTAGACTGGACAGACTCATCTAGCTCTGCCAGTCGTGCATTGTACGCGTTGAACGTTTGTTCCGCTTGAGCACTTGAGCATTAACAAACGTCCCATCCTTCTTCCGATGAGTTTTCTCCATCACTTTAACCATCGAAGGAAGATCACCGCCATCAGCCTGTTAAACAAAAATAAACATAGATAAAAATAAAATATAGAATAAATAAATATTTAAAATACTAATAATCAAATAAACTAATTTAATTAAAATATTACCATATTCAGTCGTACTGTGGTATACGATGATTGACCCGCACAATGCTTTGAAGGTCCATCTCCTTCGGCCACCGGCGTGAGACGGGATGCAGAACACTTCTCCGATTTAACCACCAATTGGGGATCCTCCCAAAACTACACTAGACCCGAGCAAACATCGGGATCCATCCCTATCGGCTCGTCTTTCGCGCGCCACGCTTTCTTCAAGTTACCGACGTAACCGTTGAGACGCTTTAGCGCCTTCTGCTCGAACGCCGCTCGCACTTCGAAAGTACGAAATTCCTCCCAATGCCACCCTTGCTACAAAAATACGAATAATGTTATGAATATATTTAAAATCAAATACTTTAATAAATAAAAATAAATAATATAAAATAACATACCGCCCATGACTCGAACCAAATATCCCGAACATGTTGCGGCGTCTGGCTCCAGTTAGCACGCGCAACCTTGTTATCGCTAAACCTATAAAACAAAATATTAAAATGTTAATAATTTAATTATAACTTGTAATTAAAAATTAATTATCCAAAACAAGTTTAATTAGTAATATTGCAAAAAATTTACCCATACCATAATGCACCAGGAGGCCTCATCGGATGGAGAACCCTAACCCGTGTCTCACGTCCAGGTTGGCGGAGAAGCTCACAAATCCGCATCATAAGAGGCACGTTTGCCTATGGAGGGATCTTAGTGTGGTCATCGGAATGATCTACTTCGTCTTCTTCTGGCTCTGGCTCTGGCGGTGGCGGTGGCAGTGGCGGTGGCGGAGCTCGTGGCGGACTTCGTGGTGGAGCCCGTGGACGAAAGTTCGCAGCCTGCTAACCCGACCCTGATCCTGATCTGGATCCGCGACGACCATCGGATCCGTGAATCGTAGCATCCTCACCAAATAACTGTCAGTATGAAGGAGCTGGTCGATCCGCCTATACAATAAAACAAATTTATTAAATTAAAATACGTAAAATATAAATTCATAAATAAATTAAAAACTTGTAAAATAATTTGATAGAACAATTCATAACTTCTTAAATTTTATATATAATATATGAATACAAACACATAAATCCATAAATTTAACATTTAGGAAATAATTTATATTTTCCAAAAATAACTTGTAAATTAGTTTTTTATTTTAAATAATAATTTTAAATTCAAAAAATTCATAAATTCATTTTATTTTATTTTACATAAATAAATTTCATAAAATATAAATTCATAAATTCATTTTTATTTTTGACAAATTTATAAATTAATAACTTATCAAATCTAAATTCAATCTATAACTTATCAAGTCTAAATTCAATTCCATTTCCTAAAATCTATTTCCTATATATTTTCTAAAATCTATTTCATATCAAATTTGTTCATATCAAATTTCCTAAAATCTATTTCCTACATCTTTCCTAAATTCATTTCCTAATATCTATTTCATATCAAATTCCATTACCAATATATATAACAAATTTATAACAAATTACTAATATATATAACAAATTTATTAAAAAAAATACCATTTGATTTGGAATGATGTTGATCGGCGGCGGAGAGGAGAGAGAAGGGTGAGCGGCTGAGAGAGAGAGAGGGGCGGCGGTGGAGGGAGAGAGAGAGAGAGTCCCTCGCATGAGAGAGAGAAGATATTGGGGCGGAGAGAGAGAAGATATTAGGGCGGAGAGAGAGAGAGAGAGAAGAGAAGTTGCAGAAACCGGAAAGGAGGAAGAAGGCTTGGGTTGGTCTTATAAGATCCGTGATCCGATGCTAATCCGACGCTATTTTGCATCGAATTAGTGTCGAAATTCATCTTAATCAACGAAACCGCCACCAATATGAAAACTATCTTAGCCATTTCAATCTTTGTTATAACCGAACAATTTTATAATTTGAAATTTTAAAATACATATTTCGTTCATATAAGGTTATGATGACATATGTAAACCTATATAGTTTTTTGAAATCAAAGTCCTTACATGCATTTGTTTTAAATTATAAATAAATTATTTGTTCGCAATTAAATATTTCAATATAGATAACATTTATGCTTCACTCTGAATCGTCGACGCTATATCTTTTAGTCTTTATACCCTAAACCCTAAACATAAATTTAATTCATTTAGCGTCGAATTAGCATCGAAATCACATGAATTTGACGCTAATTCAACGATAATAGCAACGAATTAGCGTCGAATTTATGTGATTTCGATGCTAATTCGACGCTAAATAATTCCGATGCTAATTCGACACAAACTGAAACAAATTTTATGTTTGGAGTATAGGGTAAAGGAACCGCAACATATACGATAAAAATCTTAACAATGTTAAGATTTTATGTTCACAACATATAACATAACAATCACATGAATTCGACGCTAATATAGCATCGAAATAGCGTCGACCGGAATAAGTTTTTTTAAAAATTTAAAAATATTCATAAAAATATTCTAAAAATTAAAAATATTAGAAAATAAATACGAAAGCAAATTTAAATTACAAATGAAATAAAAACACTAATATATGCTTCACTTTGAATCATCATTTGAGTTCTTGTCATCCTCATCGGTACTTTCGCCACTCTCGTTTGCGAACTCATCTTCGGGGTTTTCTACATCGGTAGCATCCGGAAGTATTTCAGCTTCTCGATTTTGCGGATCTATAAGAATGATGTTGTCTATATCTTGTTCTGGAGTTGTTAGCTCCACGGCAGTTTCATATTGCATAGGAGCATCATCGGATTCAACTATCATTCCTCTGGGAGCAATTTTAAGCACAGATAACCATGAAATCCCTGTTTTTCTGAAATGTGGATATGGAATGAAACAAATGGATCGTACTTTGCATAAGAACGCGATCCATTAACATCAATGACACCAAACTTTCCTACGCGAACCCCTTGCCCGACAACTGGATCAAACCACTCGCATTTGAAAAGGATGCACTTTAAGTTAACCAAATTAGGGAATTGCACTTGAACAATGTCTTCTATAATGCCATAAAAAATCTGTGTCCCCGGCTCGAACTACCACACCATAGTTTGCAATTGCTCTATTTTTGCCACGTTTGAAACACATAACCTCGTGTAAAATACATTGGAGATGACATAACTTTTCCCAACGGACCTTGGATCAACTCTCTAAACCATACAGGGTATGACGTGTCTCCATAATCAACCTGCCAAATACAGTATACTCATTGTATGTATACACAAATTGTATATATAGGTTTTTATGGAAACTAGATATATGTAATTTTGTTTTTAACTTACCTGAGTCCTCAACCATTTACCAAAGTGTAGATCTTTACGTTTTTTAATCTCACCGACAGGTGCATTTGGGAAAGCTTCGTTAACTTGGCGAATGAATTCACTAATAGAAAATATAGTTATAACAAATGTTTTCAAAGCATATATAAGTACGAAAATAACCTTTTTGACTTCAATCCATAGATGGTAATTATAATACCTCAGAAATGGGCTAACTTCGTCGCATTGTAAAAGAATATATGTGTGTGCACAATTGTAGTCTTCGTACGAGAACCAGTCTTCTTCTCTTGTGATTCCGGCATGCCTACCAACTGCACAAAATATATCTGGGACATCAGAAACTGGATACGTCTGTGCGATGCCACCATCGTCGTACCTACGTGGAGCTCTTTTCCGTGTCCGGACAGTTGGAGGGAAGTAATATGAGCTGAAATGAGAGGTTTCTTCGGTTAAACTTCCCGCAACAATTGATCCCACAACCCTAGCTAGGTTTTTTGCCTTTCCTTTTAAGTGTTTCATGAATCTCTCTAAAGGATACATCCAACAAAATTGAACGGGGCCTCCTAAATCGGCTTAGTGAGGAAGATGGACAGGAAGATGCTCCATCACATCAAAGAAAGATAGAGGGAATATCTTCTCTAAGTTGCACAACAATATTGCGATGTTATTGTTTAGTTGTTGAATTCCATCCTGAGTCAGAGTTCGCACACGCAGATCTCAAAAGAATGCTCGAACACCTAAACCCAAAGTCCAATATCAACCAAAAAAGAAATGTAATTTTCCACACATCATTTGTTTAGATATTTAAATATCGTCATAGAAAATATACCTGCAAGTGATTCATGCACGTTCGTTGGCAAAAGCTCTGTAAAGGCGAAAGGCAATAATCTCAGCATAAACACATGACAATCATGACTCTTCATACCAGAAAATTTTTTCCCTTGCTCCACAGACTTAAAGAGTTTTGACATGTATCCATCTGGGAACTTAACTTCGGTGGAAACCCAGTTGAAGATTGTTGATTTGCCTTCGCTTGACAATCTAAAGATAGGCACTGGAGCTCACCCATCTCCAGTGAGATGTAACTCAACTCTAGAGCATATAAGAGGCAAATCCAGTATAGACTTCAAGTTGTCTTTAGACCTGCCTGGAACGTTTAAGATGGTGTGCATGATGTTATCGAAAAAAAATTTCTCAATGTGCATGACATCAAGATTGTGGCTCAATAGATGATCCTTCCAATACGGTAGATCCCAGAAAATGCTTTTCTTATGCCAATTATGTTTTTCAAGGTATCCATCTGGGAGATTGGTCGGAATATTAAGCCAGTTACCACCACGTTTTGCTGTGTCTTGAACTCCCCAGTAATCAAGTTGACCTTCAATTTGCTCTCCTGAAAGATATGGAGGTGGGGGGATACGTACACGTTTGCCCTTTGTGAACAATTTTCTGTTCCCCCGGTACGGATGGTTCATAGGGAGAAACCTCCAGTGACAATTAAACCAACAAGATTTTCTACCATTTTTTAGTTGGAAGGCATCTGTTTCATTTTGGCAATATGGACATGATAACCTGCCATGTGTTGTCCAACCAGATAACATTCCGTACGCTGGAAAATCGCTTATCGTCCACATAAGCATAGCTCGCATGGTAAAATTCTTTTTCCTAGAGTAATCAAAAGTACGAACCCATTGAGACCACAACATGTTCAACTCGTGAATCAGCGGCTGTAAAAACACATCAATAGATATTCTTGGATGCTTCGGACTAGGGACTAAAATACTCAAAAACAGAAATTCCCTCTGCATGCACATATCAGGTGGAAGGTTATAAGGTGTCAATATAACCGGCCACAAAGAATATTGCCTGCCAGACATACCGAACGGACTAAAACCATCTGTACATAGGCCAAGATAAACATTGCGCTTCTCTTTAGCAAAATTAGATTGTACCGATTTGAAGTGTTTCCAAGCTTTTGCATCAGAAGGATGATGAACTTCTCCTTCAATAGTTGAATGTTCCACATGCCACCTCATTGATGCAGCTATTCGTTCCGAATGGTATAACCTTTGTAGCATATCTGTTATGGGCAGGTGCCACATTCTCTGGTACGACACTTTACTTCTACCAGCTCCTTGGGGTTTAAATCTTGGTTTGTGGCAAAATCGACATTCCTGCAAATCTTCATCATCTTTCCAAAATATCATGCAATTATCAATGCAAACATCTATCATCTATGAGGACAATCCTAAACTAGAAACTAGTTTATGTATGTCATAATATGACTCAGCAGCTTCATTATCCTCTGGCAAATATTCTTTTAGAAGAGCTGCCCAATCATCCATGCAACTCTCAGATTGATTATGATCAGACTTTATCGTCATCATCTTAGATGCCAATGATAATTTAGACAGACCTTCCCTACAACCTTCATAGATTGGTAGTTTTGTAAAATCAAGCATATCATAAAAAAATTTAGCATCTACATTGGGTTCCTCAACAACATCAGGAGTAGACATAACTCCAAAAAATGCATTGGTTGCCATTTTTTCGAACCTATTATGCTCTAAACCGACATCATGATCATCATTTTCTATAACAAATTGATGCTGACCATATTGCTCATTTGAATAACCCTTATCCATAGGTTGGTAACTAGTACTACCCGAAGTTTCATCTTCATATCCCTCTCCATGATAAAACCAAACATAATACTCAGGTGTGAACCCTCTATTAAATAAATGCGTACCAACTGTATCAATTGTCTGCAGCCTCGAATTTTTGCACTTCTGACACGGGCACACCAACACTCCGGTCCGTTGAATTGTAGGCACACTACTCGCTTGAGCCATGAAAATTTCAATGTCGTTGAGGAACTCTTCTGAAAGCCCTCCATTTTCATCTTTACGTCGATACATCCAGCGTCTTAGTTCGTATATATCGCCCATTTTTTTAAAAAAATTTAGTAGAAAAGAACTTTTTAAAAAAAAATAAAAAATTTCGGAACTGTTTTTTTTTTCTTGTTGTTGTCGAATGATTTCTTACGCTGGTGTTGGATGGGTATATATACGGGATTTTAGCATCGAATTTGCATCGAATGTTAGCATCGCATTAGCATCGAATTACTTTGCGTTGATTTTGCATCGAATTAGCATCGTTTTTGCGTCGTTTGTAACCGCTGCTAAATAAGTAGGTGAACCCATTTTTAATGTGTCACCTACCTACCAAATTCGACGCAATATTCGACGTTATATGTTCGATGCTAAATCTATGCTAAAATTAGCGTCGAATTGTTTCGTCCCTAATTAGCGACGAATTAGCGTCGGATTTTGTAAGCGACACAATTACGACGCAAATTCGATGCTAAATTTCGACACTAAAACTGTGTTTTCTTGTAGTGTGATAAGATATTTCCATGACTTCTCTTGCTTATTTGGAAAGCATGGAATGATAATGTCTTTAGAGGAATCGACGTTGATCCAAATGTCGTTGTCCAAAATGCGGAGGCGAAAGCTATGGCCTGGGAAACGACTCAATTTGAGAAAGAGCCCCAAATTTCAATGGATATGGGGTCAACATCAGGTAACCCAAATTATTACGGGTTAAAATGCTATATTGATGGATCATGGAAGGACAATGATATCGCCTCTGGTTTATGATTGTTAACCTTTTATGATGAAGACTCGGCAATTGTGATGGGGCCCGAAACACACGACGGAGTATATCCCCCCTGCATTTGGAGGTAGAAGAACATGACAGAGGTAGCTTTTGCAACATACTGTTCCGACTTGGTGAAGATGGTGTTTATACTGAAGGATTGGCTGGTGTTTGATATTTACCTTGAAAAAATACTGAAGCAAAAGAAGAAATTCAATTATTTCTTGTTATCACCTCATTGTGAACGTATAGTTAGGGGGATGTATTCAATCTGACATTTAAAGGGATTTCAATTTTAATAAGATTTTAGATGATTTTGTGTGAATTCTTTACAATCCCACCTAAAACCATGGGATTTGGCTCTTTGTATTTTTAACAAAGAAATCTTCTCAAATCCCTCTTAAATCTTTTGAAATCATTAAAAAACAAATCCTTCTTATGTTTCTAATAACTGTGGATTTGAAGGTAATTTTTCAAATCACTAGTTCAATAACACTAGATTTTAATAAAGTTTTTTAAATCCATGATCCAATAACATAGGATTTGACAAATCATAGCAAATCACTTGAAATGCTAAATTGAACACACCCCCTTAATCATGATGTTTTTTTTGTAAGCTCATCATCACCTAATTGATTAACCAATTGGTGGTAAGATAATCTTATTATAATGTGAACAATAAAGAAATGAAGAAAAGAGAGAAGTAAGAGAGCATACGTTTCTTATGCTTGTCTTCAAGCTATAATTACACAAACGTATTCTCATTGATTTGAGAAATCAATGTCAAATCCCACCATAACCACACAATCAAGTCGTACGTTTTTGGTACCAAATTAAAGATGATATTTGTGATAATTTTAATTACAAAATTAATCACAATTCTGATTTGAATTTGACCCAAAATAAACAGGTTATTGGGGATACAGTTCATTGATCAAATCCAAAACAAAAACTTAATCTTAAGTCCAGCCCAGTTCGGCTAGATTCGATTCGGTTCGACGCATGAGAACATGGTTGGGATTTTTTCTCTCTAATACACCATAGTGTATTCTCAAGGATTAGTGCCTTGTTATCACTTCTCCATATATAAACAAGAGGAATTTCACCTCATGTATCCAATGTAGGATATTTGCTAAAATATTTATACTTTGCCAAATATTCAAGTTTTCCAAGTCATCGAATTTGGATCAACATTTCTCATTCAAACGAACTCCGTTTTTGACAAATCAATTCACTACCTTATAGTGCTCATCACAATGAATCCAACAATTCTTAGTTCCGGTAATTCCGACAAATAAATGAACCCGAAAAGCCACTAGAAAATTGGCCAAAGCTAATGTTCAAGTTTCAACAGTTTGTTATAAAGCAAAAAAAGATGAAAATTAGGTTAGACAAAATACCAGAACCAAATCAAAAAAGCGGTTCGGATCGGTTTTGGATTCTCGAAATTACTCGATTGGATCTCTTGTCTTCAAATATTTCAGGTATCACTTTGGATCGGATATTATCCAAAAACCGAACTAATTAATATCCAAAATATCAAATCCTGACTAAAATATAGTTATCTTCTTTTAGATAACTTAGGTCTAACGGTTCCGAGTAATATAACAAATGTAACATCTGTATATATTAATTAGCCAATATTATGTAAGACGACCATTATTTTTTACAGATAATCCATCTTAATTATATTTTGCAGATTTGCTTACTTCTTATTCTCCTAATCTATTTGTTTCCTTGTGCCCTAAGTTTCTTTACAATAATAAAAGCTTTCGTTTGTTTCCACCAATCGTGACACCGTGTAGCATTGTATCACCATTCTATTTGTGTGAACCGTTAGTGTTATTTTATTATTCTAAGGAAATATTTCTACTTCGTCTCTGTTTTTGTATCCAGTGTGAGTAATATAGCAAATTAGCAATACATGAGCTTTCGGGTTGATTACACAATTAGGCACTTTGACGGAGATTGGTTAGTACTAACCATAAATCACTGACCACACGGATGCAACTCCTTCTATTTAGGATCAAGATCATAGGGCTGCAATGTTTTTGTCTAGTATCAACCCTCACCGAAGATTAACGCCAGAGGAGACGTCCTTTGTGTCTGATTCCACGAACAATAAGATGTAAAGTCGGTCACGAAGAAGAACCGGTTAGAGTTTACATGGTACAGTACCACAAAACCAGTTAGTTTACATGGAACAAAGCTAGATCTGATAACAAACCAAGCTCTTCAGGTAAATAACCAGCAATATTGGCGTGATTGAGATCTGATAGTAAAGTTTTTCAATACCTGAGTCGGGGAATGGTGCGTAACGGTTCCCTGATCAATCTCTCCGGCGATTTCATGGACACAATATCGTGGATGAGGATCGATGGACATAATGGGTTGGATCGTATCCAACATACTCGTGGATACGAATTTGTGCATAGAATGGGATGGGATCATATCCATGACAATAGATCAAAGTTTGTTTTGAATTTTCTGAGAAAAAAGTTACCTTTGAAGAAATGTACATAAACGTGTTTAAGATTTATCCAAGTAGTTATTCAAGATGTGTCATTCACAAAAATATAGCATTGCAATCACACTGAGACAATGTTTGTATATAATCTTGTGGTCAATGCTTAGTGAACACAAAATGATTCATGATTAGCAGCTGAAATTTAAGAACTAATGTATCAAAGAACACCAGAATTAATATATCAAATAACACCATTTTGTGTTGTTCATAAGGTTACACACAACTTGGATTCAAACAAGTTAAATATGACTTAGTAAATTGACCATATTGCGTTGTCCATATCGTTAACACCGTCTGAATTCAAACCAGTCGAAGTTGTGGACATCCATGTGTGACCATCCACGCAGGACCATCCACGCGGGATTTTTCTTTGAGACATTTTCCCGAACACCTTGTGTTCATGATTCTTCACGATTGAGGATGATGAGAGCTTAATGATTCGAGCCAAAAGCTGAGACTTTTTTGTAACAAAATCGACAATCTGTAGTCCCACGACCACGAAGCTTATCACCATCTATGCTTAGCGAGAAAGGATCAAATTCCTATAAAACGAAAACCCAAATCAAACAGAGAATCACAATTCCAAATCAATTTTGAACAATTAGTAACCAAATCCCCAAAAATCACAATAGGTGAAATCGAGAAATCGAGTAAACAAAATGAAAGAAAGATTGGAACTTTGGAACAATTCGCATCATTTCTTCTAAACCCAAGCTCGAAATTGGACCTCTCCAGAGAATACTTTCGGAATCGCACACAAACGCCTCTCTCGATATCTAGCTACTCCAACGCGGTGCTCGATTTCCCAACTCGCAGACCTCTCTCAACCCCACTCATCTTCGTAGTCATTATCGAAGCATCCTTCGAATTCCGGCCACCAATCTTGGCGTTTCTCGTCGCAACATCTGTCGCCGCTGTGGTAATCTTTGATAGAGATTCCATTGCCACCGTTATTCTCCAAAACCCTCCTCATTGCCAAATCCCTTCTAACCGCCACTTCCTCATCGACCACCATCGTCGATGAAGAGGAAACGCCGCCGCACCCGACCCAAAGTTTCCTCTTCTTCTGTTTGGTGACAACAACATGGAGGAGAAAGAAGATCAAAAATCCAAAATTTAGGGGTTTTTTCTCTGGATGATTGATGATGAACTGATAAAAAAAAACAGAGTTGAAGAAGAAAAATTGATAAACTGATGATAATCAAAATGGACAAGAGAGTGAAGCAATTGGAACTGATGATAATCTTTGGTTCATTTCTTTAAAGAGTAAATTTGTCCATAAATTCTCAAAATCTGTGCAAAAATCTCATTTCTTTACTAAGTGTCTTTCTTTGTAAAGTCTTTATGAGAAAGTGCCTCTAAATATAATTCATCCTGAGCTTTCTAGTGGGTGTTAAAATTTGTTCCTATATTATCAAAGATCAAAGCATATATTAGTTATTTAGAAGAGGACAAGGAAATACAAGAAACGTAACCCCCCCCCTCCTCCCCCCCCCCCCTCTTTTATTTATTTATTATATATTAGTAACATCTTTGGCCCCAATTTTGTTTTAATTTATTCGCATTAACTAAATTAAAAGAATGGGTGAAGAGTATCTGAAGTTACTCCTCCTGCTCCTACTTTTCTTGTCTCACCATGTTGATTCAGCCACTATCGTCAAGTCTCTTCCTGGTTTTGAAGGTCCCCTACCTTTTGAGCTCGAAACCGGGTATGTATGCTCTTCACATTTCATCTTCTCCATTAACCACATGCTCTAGCTAAACCGGATCTCGTGAGTTAGTTACTAAACCGGATGTTTTCGAATGACTCTACTTATGATTCATATATAGGTACATTGGTGTTGGGGAGGCAGAGGAAATTCAATTATTTTACTACTTCATCAAATCGGAGAGGAATCCAGAAGAAGACCCTCTTCTTCTCTGGATAAGTGGGGGACCTCTTTGTTCTTCTCTCACTGCTTTTCTTTTTGAGAATGGTAAATTTCTAAAGTATATAATTTCTTTTCCAATGTTTAGAGAATTCTCATTGAATTTTAGTTAAAATCCCAGGGCCTCTAACTATCAAGATGGATGGTTACCATGGAGGCATCCCTTCTTTGGTCTCTACTACATATTCTTGGACAAAGGTATATAATACAAAAGATAGAAATTTCATGACAAAATCTTTTCTCCGGGGTTGTTTGGGACCTAAAATACGGAATTTCCAAAGTAATTTATTATAAAGTATTCATTGTCTTACTATTCTTCTTTGGATTTTCTTTGTTGGATCATTGGTTCTCAGGTGGCAAACATAATATACTTAGACCAGCCTGTTGGGAGTGGCTTCTCCTACTCAACAACTCCACTTGTTGATATACCAAGTGACACAGGAGAAGCTAAGCGTATCCATGAATTTATTCAAAAGGTTAAAAAAAAAAAAAAAAAAACTTAATCGTCTCTTGATGCATGATTTTTCTTTATGCATAGAGAGTTTTGGAATTTTTTTTTTTTAATTCTTGTAGTTGATATATATAATGCAGTGGCTGGACAAGCATCCAGTTTTTTTCTCAAATCCTTTATATGTCAGTGGAAATTCTTATTCCGGTAAGGTTGTTCCGGCAGTTGTTCAAGAAATATCAAAAGGTATATTTTGCTTTGGGATCTTCTTTCTTGATAAAAATATGTTCCCATACTTGATAAAGTGTGCATACACTACCATGCAGGAAATTATATATGCTGCAAACCTCAAATAAATCTTCAGGTTATCGTTATTCTTTTACTTGCATTAAGAGTTTATAGTTTTTAACTCACTAACCAATAACAGGGTTATGTGCTAGGAAATCCGGTAACAGACGCGGATCTTGATATTATATACCGCATACCATTTGCTCACGGAATGGCATTGATCTCTGATGAACTATATGAGGTACTAAATTTTTGAATGCTCTTTTTTAGTGTAATCAGAACTTGAAGGTTTATAAGCATTTCAAAATAAACTCTTCTATTTTCATACAGTCATTGAAGACAAGATGTGGAGGAAACTACAAAAATGTGGATCCTCGTAACGGAAAATGTTTGAAACTCATTAAAGACTTCAAAAAGGTATAAATTATGAATACATGGCAAATATATAGTAAATGTTATATCTGGCTAATAATAGATGTAACCTAACGAATTTAATTTTTTTGGTTACTTACAGCTTATTTCTGGAATAAATATAGATTCTATATTAACACCAAGCTGCAAGGAATCATCTCCTGATTGCTATGTAACAAAACCCATCTTCTTATGTTTATATTTGTCCCATAAACAAGGAAACACTTACCGAAAGTTAGCTTTGGCAGAAATATCGATATACTTTATCTGCTTATTGGGCCAATAACAACAGCGTGCGCAAAACGCTTCAAGCAGAGGTGTGAATATATATATACATAGAATCAGATAGAGTATATGTAACTTAAGTTTTAGATCGTTAATAAAGAATGATGGTAAAGAAAAAAATTGTCACATTGCAGGAAAGTAAAAGAAAATGGGTAAGATGTCACGGTGATATACCTTACAAGGAGGACATTATGAACAGTGTACCATATCATAGGAATAACAGCATCAAAGGTTACTCATCTCTAATATTCAGGTAAGAATTTAATAACACTCATATTACAAAGTTTTGGCTTCATAAGACAAAAACCTTCAAGATATATTTTTCTGTTGTTAAAAAGCGGTGATCACGATATGGAAATACCTTTTCATGGAACTCAAGCATGGATAAGATCTCTCAATTACTCTATTATTGACGATTGGAGACCATGGATGTTAAACAATCAAGTTGTTGGATACACTAGAACTTATGCTAATAAGATGACATTTGCCACTATCAAAGCAAGTCTTTTTATTCCATTTTTTTTTTATTAAAAATGAAGAAAGATTTTATTTACTTGTGTTAGTTACGTAGATGTTTTTGTGGATTTGATTTATAGGGAGGTGGACACACTCTAGACTTTAAACCAGTAGAGAGCTTTGTGATGCTCGAAAGGTGGATAAGTGGCGAACTTGTGTAACAACTAACAAGAGACCGTCTCTGCGTTTCATGTTCTACTATAATCGGACTTTCTCCATATATAAAGAAACTTTGTCTTCGAATAATCTAAGTAAATCCCTATATTTTATTAAAATAAAATCTGAATTGAAATTCCAAATTTGGACCACATTTACTAGGTGACTTTCCGCATTATACGCGGAGAAAATGATTTAAGAAAATTAAAACAATTTGATATGGTGAATAAGATAGCATAAATCATTTTTGATACTTATTGAAAATTTTGTGTTTTATAACAATTTGATATTGTGTGTAAGATGGTACAAATCATTTTCAATATTTATTAAAAAAATTCTTAGATACATGTTTGTTATCTTTTTGTATCAAATTACTTAATGTTAAAAAAAATATTAAATTTTTTATAACCATTTTCATTTTACAATTTTTTTTAATTTTATTTTGATAGTAAATAATTTTTTTTGTAAAAAATACATAAAAATATATTTTATCCACATTATACCTAATTATAAATAACATTTTCAAAATAAAATAACATACTTTGTATTTTACAATTTGAGAAAAAGTTATTTGATAAAAAAAAATCATTTTTTCTTTTTCTCTCCTATGTTTTTCACCTTTTTATCATCTTTATCTTTTGATTTTTCTTTGTAATATGGTTTGGAATTTTTTCCTTTTATTATTTTTCCCTACGTATTTGTGATTGAATTTTATTTTGAGAAATATATGGTAAGGGTGAAAATACATTTTGAAATTTATTTATTTTTGCCGTTGATTTTGGATTAATTGATGAGTTAATACTTTTTAATTGAATTTGAAAATAAAATTAATGAATTTTTACCAATAAAATATATATATAAATATTTTAACTGCCAAGAGTTTTGGGGCCGAAGCCCGTAATCCTCCATACACGAAATCACAGCATGTAATATTAGTTTCGTCTCAAGCACCACCCGAATCAACGACCTCTAGGCTTTCTTAAAACACAATTTGATATTGCAAAAAAAATTGGCATGTATATTGGGTTAGGTACAAATAATTAGGCATTTGACGTTCTAAAAATCATAATTCAGTAACTAACAAAAGATTTCGAAAACACCATTATTCTATTACCCTAGTCTCCTACATTTTTACCTTAGTTTCAAACACACAAAAAATTAGGCTTTTTACATTAAATTAAAACAATCCAAAACCCTAAATTATCTTCTTCTTCTCTCATTTGTCGTTCTCCTCTCTTCTTATTCTTCTTCTTCTTTTTTTCAATTGATGATGGCCATTATTCTTCTTCTTCTCTCCTTCTTCTTCCATGGTTTCTTCTTCTTCTTTTTATTCTCCCCTTGCGTCC
Source organism: Arabis hirsuta (assembly GCA_964056655.1). Taxonomy (NCBI): domain Eukaryota; kingdom Viridiplantae; phylum Streptophyta; class Magnoliopsida; order Brassicales; family Brassicaceae; genus Arabis; species Arabis hirsuta. The sequence continues at coordinate 30,356,611 of OZ053299.1, forward strand.
TCAAACTAAACTATTTCTCTACGCGTCTTCATCTTCCTCCACGAACATATCACCAAAAACCGACTCGATGCTGCTGTTGAGAACGTGACGGCTGACCTCTAAATAGTACAAAATCACAAGTAAGTTTGTATTCAATAGTAAGTAGTGAACTATTATAGTAATTTAAATGTTAATTTGTATAAGTATAGTGAACTATTATAGTAAATTAATTTGTATAGGTTTTTACATAGTATTTGATGCGACAACAACATGGTCAACACATGGTCAACTATTGTTTGATCTTATAGCTAACTATTCGCACATAACAACTGACTATCTAATAGCTGACTATTCATACATAAATAGTTGACATAGATGAGCTGATACCTGACTATTTGTACATAAATAGTGAACTATTTTAATCAACATACGTAATTTTTTAACATAGTGAACTATTTATACATAAATAGTGATATATTTATACATAAATAGTGAACTACTTTTATTTTGATATATTTCGTATGTATACTAATGAAACCCTTGGATATGCAGTGTCCATTCTATAGTATACTAGGTGATTCTCCCGCGTATACGCAGATAATTTATTTATAACTTTTATTTTTGAATTTTACACTTTGAAAATATGAAAATATGTATTTTTGGATTTTTATTATAGGCATTGTTGTTGTAAACTTTTTTTTTGTTAATAAAATATAATTCTGGAAGTTTAGTTTTACCATTTTATTTTTTTATATATGTAAACGTATTAAATCAAATATACAATAATTTAATATATTGGAGTGCACAATCTATTATCAAAAGTTGAGATTCATCTCATAAAAGATTGAACCCCTTATTTGATCATCTTTTATAAAATATTATTTTCTTCACATTGAACTTTGAATAAAAACTAAATTCGACATCGAAATATGAAAAGGTTAATGTGAGCACCTTTTCGTAAACAAAAAAAAAAAATTCATACAATTTTAACCAAGTATATTATGTTTTTCTCTTCTTTTGTTTTCTAAATTTTTGTTGTTTTCTATTTTTCTTTTTGGATAACGTCTCTTATACTTTTTCATATTTTGTTAAAAAAATAATTTTTATTTATAAGGGATAATTAGGAAAATATAGATTTAGAGATCAATTTCACCCATTGAACGATTTACTATATTCTAACCTTTTTTTATTTCATATTAAACTTTTCATAGTGTTTTCTTACTAAACATTAAATATAATATGACAATGTTAAACTAATTTTCTTAAAATTTAAAAGTTGAATATTAGCTTTTTAAATATTAACATGTAAAATATGTAACCTTTGATTTAAAAATAATAATAATTACATTTAATATAAAGATATATAAATTTATATACACTTTATCTTAAATTATTTTATTATTTTTAAACTGTCTTCTGTTAAAACTTATTGTGAGAAAAAAAAATTTATATATTTTTCGAATGAAAACAAAATATTAAAAATATTTATTAAATTTTCTTTTGATTGTTTATGGAAAGAAATGTAAATTTAGTTATAGAAAATTTTGGTAAAAGATATTGTTATGATTCACATTTCCCATATCATAATTTTTAAGCCATGTCACAATAAAATTAGTAAGAATGATTATAGTGATTACACATAAGCAAATTTGAAAAAATCACTTTTCAATTAATGTATAAGGGATAATGAAGATATTGAAGATCAATCTGCTACGCCCAGTATTAATGAAAGATCATCAACTGAAATCGTGATCAATCAGAATCAAATCCGGATCAAGCTTGATCTGCTCCTCCTTCAAAGATTGAAAAACAAAATCAGGGTTCACGATTACAAAGATATTTTTTTTTACTGATTCTCAGCTTCAATAACAAATTTTTAGGAGTTTTTACCAAACTGTCATTAATCACGTCATTAAAGACATTTTTGTTAGAATGTACTAAATTATTGCTACTCACCTAATTTGATTTCACACAATGTTACTCGCCTAATTTAAACTATAAAGACTAATATACACATAATTAACCCTTAAAAGAATTCATTTTTATTGTTGAATAACAAAATTTGTAAATATTTATTTATGAAATACGTAGTTTTCATTTATTTCAAATTAAATTGTCAAAGAAATAAATATAAATTTAGTTATGGAAAAATTTGGAGTATATTTTGTTATAATTAATTTCAATAATTTCTATTAATTTCAATAATTTCCATAAAAAAATTATCATGTCATAATACTTTTCAAGTCATATCATAATTTTTTTTTATGAGAGTGAATATGGAAGTGACACATAAGTTTTTTCCTCTAAAATCACTTCACAAATAATAATATAGGGATAAAAAAACTTCAAAAACTAAAAAAAAACAAAATGAAACAATTTGAATAAAACAATTGTAAATGTAGTTTCCATAAGATTTGTTTTGACGCAAGAAGGGATGCCAGCAAATGTGTGGTTGCGTCAGCACTGATGATTTCAGTTTGCCAATTAGTCCAAACGAGTAACATGTTGGTTAAGTCAAGAAAGCGACGTATAGACACAAGGATCAAATGCAATGTGGAAGGATTATTGGATATTTGGAATAAATGAAGACAAATGTGTTTGTCCCTTTTTCGAAATCAGATTTCATATGCGATTTGTATTGAGTTGTGGAATCTCAATTTAAACAGAGTCAGCTGAACAAGGTAAAGTCCCGGGAATCTTAGTCCTAGATAGGGAAACAAACGAAACTACTAGGCCAAAGAAACTTACAAACTGAAGAAAATCGAAATCTTTAAACTAGGAAAACCAACAACCAAATTAAATATGATACTACTACATCAAAAACTACAAGCAATCTAAACCTCGGGTGACCCTTGGACAGCGGCACACTGATGGAGCCATTGGGCTAACCATAATAAAGAAACTTCCTATAGCGAATAAGCATATCTCCTAAACCAAAAGACCTAAGCTTCAAAACTCATCAATCAGACAATACAATACAGTACCATGCTCAATCTTCCTGATGTGACGATGTCAAAAATTGAATATTCCACGCTTCGATATAAGCCAAATTGCAGAACATATCTCGAAGAAATCCGATGAGTAGCAGCAAGGAGCGAAACGAACAACACTAGCTGAAGCCAAAAACATCAACCGAACGAAACCGGAAAGAAACAGAGCCAAAGACAACCAGAGAGAAGAGAAACCTGCAAGAGAAGGCATCTCAAACCCATGAAATAGAAGCAACCCAACCCAAGCCCATGCACAAAAATTTATCCAATGTTCTTTCATCGAGAAGACTAGGATGAACTGCCAAGATGTGTTCTTTCTTCATGATTATTTACATGTGTTATAATTGAGGGTTTTATTTAATGCCATTTTGGGTATTTAGGCTCTATAGTTATTTTTCGCAAGTATTTTTCAAAGTAAAAAATTGACTTTATTTGCTTGCAGAGTGAAAAGAAGAAGAAGAAAATAAATTAGTTGAACATGATTAGTGTAGAGAATATAAAAAAAAACATCGAAGTAAATCTGTTTAACTTTTATTTTTCCATTTAAAAACTTTAATTTTTCCGTTTGCAACGTTAGATTTTGCTGCTTTATTTTCCCCAACGCTAAAGTCATCAATCCATACTACTCCAATCAGCTTGTCACAATTAACATGCCTAACGTGACTAAATTATCATCAACAAACTATTTGATATGGAGCACTCAAATCAAAACCTTTTTTCGAGGATAGGCTTCTAAATCAAAATTAATTGACAATAAATGGACTGGCTATATTCTTTGTAACGACCGCGAACCAAATTTTGTGGATTTTGGTCATGCGTCAATCAACGCAGGTGGTGTGTGTCAATCGACGCAAAGTAAATTAAACCAGACTGGTTTGTTTTCAATTGTCCGATTTGGCGGGTCGGTTTAGAGAACCCTAGAGTTGTTATTTAAAGGCAGAAGAGACAGTCATGGCCGATTTTTATCATCAGAAATCAGAAATCGGAGAGTTTGGGTGTTTTTTGAGTGTTTGTTGAGTGTTTGGGAGATTTCTGGTTGTTTCTGATCGTTGGAGGCTTGGGTTTCGTGATTTGTGAGGATCCAGGAGCGTGTTGGGGCTTGTTCTGCGTGTTGGGAGTGAGGATTTGGGATTTGGAGACTGTGTTCTTCGTGTTCGCGTTCTTCGGATTTTCCTTATTCTTTTCCTTACAGAATCGAGGTGAGTGCGTGACCGTAGGTTTATCTGGGTAAAAGATTGGTAGGATGTGAATTGTGTGTTGTTTCTATGTGGATTTTGTGTTGATTGCGTGCAGGGATCGATGAATTATGATCCAGGATCGATCCATGAGATGATAGGTTCGATCCTGGCATCTGTGATGTTGCGTCGATCGATACATGAGACAGTGCATCGATTGACACCAGGGTAGCGTATCGATCGACACACTGGCTGATGCATCGATCGACACCTAGAGGTTATGTCGATCAAGGCAGGTCTATGCATCGATCGACGCATGGTGGTTGCGTCGATCAACGCATGTCTGTTCAATGCAGACTTATGTGTTTGTTCGTGCGTTGCGTGTTCACCATGGTATTTTTATTGATTCTTATGCCTGTGTGTATAACCTGTAGACGGGATGACCGTCTCACTGAGTATGAGTATTTGTGATAATACTCATGCATCTCTTTTTGCCATGTGATGCAGGTAAAGAGAAAGTGTAATCGTGGAATCATGGTCGGGAAGAGGAGATGATCTAGTGTCTCGATTTCGGGGTCTTTGAGTTAGAATTGCTAGGATGTATTGATTCTGGAACTGGTCATTGAATGACATTGTTAGTGATTGTTGAATTGGATATTATTGGTTATTCGTTATTGGATTGATTGTTATTGAATCGGTCTATGGTTTCAATATAGTATGGAATGTATTGAATGTTATGTTGTTAAACAGTTTATTGTTCCGCATTTTTATGTTGACCCATTGAGGATTATTATTTGTGATAATAATAATCCGAAAAGAGAAAAATTTTGAAATTTTACGGGTTGGGTTATTTCATTTTGGTATCAGAGCCCTTATGGTTCTAGGGCGGGTGCAATTGATTGGTTATGTGATTTAGTCAATTGATTGTTTTGTGGGTTTGGAGTCCTAGATCATCTCTTCCGAGCCTTCAATGAGATTCCACGGTATGTGTGTTTGACTTTTTGTTTCTTTTCTAATACTTAGTTTCTGCTAGGTAGTGTAGAGTGATGGCAAGAGTGGGGGGCCGTGGAGGCCGAGGTGGTCGTGGTGGGCGTGGACATCGGCCGGGACTCAGGGAGGAGTCTGATGCCGCGAGTGTGGCCCAAGAGACAACGGAGAAGCAGGTGGCTTACTCGCAGGCATTTCAAGAGGGGTCCGTGGGTGTGGCCGCTACGGGTACCAGCGTGAGGGCTGGAAGGGCTGGTGTGGGTCTCGGTGTAGCTGGTAGTGCGGTGGGCCCAGGTGGGGTGCTGCCGCAGATGTTGCTCAGGATCGAGATGATCGCTTGGCGGGTTTGCTGCAGTTGATTCTGAAGCGGTTGCCAGGTGGGGTGCCGGCTCTAGGTTAGGCTCCGGGAGTGCAGCCGGGAGTGGCTGGTGTTCAGCCAGGTGTGGCTATTGGTCAGCCGGGAGTGGCTAGGGTTCAGTCGGGAGTGGCTGGGGTGCAGCCGGGTGTGGCACTTGCGGAGGAGCTCCCATCCTATCTTAGGATAATGGAGCAGATGTAGAGGATTGGCACCGGATTTTTCTCGGGAGGTGCAAAGCGTGAGAAGGCCGATGAGTGGCGACTAAGACTAGAGCGTAACTTTCGTTATATCAAGTGTCCAGAGGGATACCAGGTTGATCTGGCGATGCATTACCTGGAGGGTGATGCGCATCTCTGGTGGAGGGGTGTGGAGGCAGGAGGGCGCAGGCCGAGATGGCCTGGGAAGATTTCTTGGCTGAGTTTAATGCCAAGTATTTCCCATAGGAGACGGTGGATCGGTTGGAGCTGGGGTTTTTGGAGTTGGCTTAGAGAGACCAGTCAGTGAGGGAGTTCGACGCGGAGCTCAGTCGACTTCTGGTGCATGCTGGTAGAGGCATGGAGGGTGAGCAGGCCCAGTTAAAGAGGTTCCTGAGGGGACTTCGATCTGATTTGAGGACTCGCTGTAGAGCGAGCAGGTTTGCCACGAGAGCAGAGCTGGTGGAGATGGCTGTTGCGATTGAGGAGGACCTCAGGGAGCAGGTTGTAGTGGTTACTCCACCGGTTCAGTAGCAGAGGAAGTCGCAGCAGCAGGTGGGTCCGAACAGGGGCGGCAAGCCTGCGCAGGGACAAAAGAGGAAGTGGGAGAGCACTTCAGGGGCCAGTCAGGGTAGTTTGGGTTGCTTCGGGTGTAGGAGCACATATCATAGAGTGGCGAGCTGTCCGAAGAGGACTGGGGCTCAGGATACGAGTGTCGAGGCCCGGGATACGCGAGTGTACTTTCACTACAAAGAGCAGGAGCATATCAAGCCAAAGTGTCTGAGGTTACAGCAGATAGCGGTGGCGGTGGTACAGCCGGTGGCCCAGATTGCAGCAGCACCGCGGATATTCACTTCGGTGGAGGCGGGAGGTTCTAGCGCCAGACCGATCATAGGTAAATTCTGGATTTGACTTTTAAATTCTTTTGGTCTTTGAATTTTAGTCCATTTGGAATTGTGAGTATGTGCTACAGTTTTAGGGTTCTTAAGCACATGAGATTTGTGCAGGAACCTTAGTAGTGGGCGGATGTAAGTTTCACGTTTTGTTTCATTCTGGAGCTATGAATAACTAGGAGCAGCGGAATCCGGAGCGATTCCGGTGAGCAGCCGGGAGTAGTTAAGGTTGTTGGCGGCAAGTCCTTGGTTACTTTCAGGTGGGCTCGTGGTGTGGACGTTTTGGTGGCGGGAGAGTTGATGCCAGCTGATCTGATCATTAGTCCGGTGGAGTTGTACGATGTCATCCTAGGGATGGATTGGTTGGATCGGTACAGGGTCCATCTGGATTGTCATCGAGGACGTGTGGTGTTCGAGCGAGAGGCAAGAAGGTTGGTTTATCAGGGTGTGAGGCCAACTTCCAAAAGTCTCATGATTTCGGTGATTCAGGCTGAGCAATTGATTGAGAAGGACTGCGAGGCATATTTAGCGACGATAGTGATGCCAAAGACTATTGGAGAGGTTGCAGTTGGGGATATTCGGGTTGTTCAGGATTTCCAGGACGTTTTTCAATCATTGCTGGGATTACCGCCGTCGAGGTTGGATCCGTTTACGATTGAGTTGGAGCATGGGACGATTCCCATATCCAAGGCGTCTTACCATATGGCTCAAACAGAGATGGCAGAGTTGAAAAAGCAGTTGGATGACTTTTTGGGTAAGGGATTTATCTGGCCTAGTATTTCACTGTGGAGAGCGCCGGTGTTGTTTTTGATGAAGAAGGATGGGAGTTTCCGGTTGTGCATCGATTACCGGGGACTTAACTGAGTCACTGTGAATAACAGGTATCCTCTGCCGCGGATTGATGAGTTGTTGGATCAGTTGCGAGGGGCTACTTGGTTCTCCAAGATTGACTTAGCTTCGTGTTACCATTAGATCCTGACTGATGAGGCGGATGTTAGGAAGACGACTTTCAGGATGAGGTATGGACATTATGAGTTCGTGATGATGTCTTTCTGGTTGACGAATGCGCCAGCAGCGTTCATGAGGTTAATGAACGGGGTGTTCCAAGAGTATCTAGATGTATTTGTGATTATCTTCATTGATGATATTCTTGTGTATTCGAGGAGTCTTGAGGAGCACGAGATGCATCTGAGATTGGTTCTAGAGAAGCTGCGGAACCAGAAGTTGTACGCGAAGTTGAGTAAGTGCAGTTTTTGGCAGTGGGAGATGAGTTTTCTCCGCCATGTGGTGTCTGCAGAGGGATTTTATGTGGATCCGGCTAAGATAAAGGCTATCAGAGGATGGCCTAGACCGAGGAATGCCACCGAGATTCAGAGTTTTCTTGGGTTGGCGGGTTATTACTGGAGGTTCGTCAAAGGATTTGCGAGTATGGTGCAGTCGATGATGAAGTTGACGGGAAAGGATGTCCTTTTTGTGTGGTCAACACCTATGTTGGCGTTACCCGAGCCTGGTGAGCCTCACTTGGTGTATACAGACACTTCGGGAGTTGGTCTGGGTTGTGTGCTAATGCAGCAGGGGAAGGTTATTGCATATGCTTCTAGGCAGTTAAGGAAGCAAGAGTGCAATTAGCCAACTCACGATTTGGAGTTGGCTGCGATGATTTTTGCCCTAAAGATTTGGAGGTCTTATCTTTATGGCGGAAAGGTACAGTTGTTCACAGACCATAAGAGTCAGAAGTATTTCTTCACTCAACCGGAACTGAACCAAAGACAGAGGCGCTGGATGGAGTTGGTAGCATATTACGATCTGGAGATTGGGTACCATCCGGGTAAGGCTAATCTGGTTGCAAACGCGTTGAGTCGGAAGAGGGTTGCTTCGGCTCAGGAGCGGGATATGGAGGCTCTGGTGAGCAAGATCAGTACGTTGAGATTGTGTGTTATCTCACAAAAGTCGTTGGGGTTAGAGGCAGCTAACCAAGCATATTTGTTGAGCTAGATTCGGGTAGCTCAGGAGAAGGATCAGGGTTTTGATTGATGCTTCTAAGGTTGCAGGTTCAGAGTATTTGATCTCGACGAATAGGACAATACTGGTGAGCGGGCGGGTTTGTGTACCCAAGGATGAGGTAGGAGATCCTGAGGGAGGCTCATTCGAGCATGTTGTCGATTCATGCGGGAGCGACAAAGATGTATCGTGATCTGAAGTGGTATTATCACTAGATCGGAATGAAGAGGGATGTTGCTAACTGGGTTGCAGCGTGCAACGTATGCTTCAGCTTCAGCTTCTGAGCGGGTTGTTGCAGAGTCTGCCTATTCCAAAGTGGAAGTGGGACATGATCACCATGGATTTTGTGACAGGGTTATAGGTGTCGCGGACGTATGATGCTATTTAGGTGATTGTGGATCGTCTGACCATGTACAGGAATCCGAGGTTTACTTCAGAGTTCTAGAGGGCGTTCTAGGCTGAGATGGGCACTAAGGTGCATATGAGCACAACTTATCATCCTCAGATGGAGGGGCAGTCTGAGAGGACGATTCAGACATTAGAAGACTTGTTGAGGATGTGTGTGCTAGACTACGGTGGTCATTGGGCGGATCATCTGAACCTGGTGCAGTTTGCGTACAATAACAGCTACCAGATGAGTATTGAGATGGCTCCATATGAGGCTCTGTATGGGAGGTCATGTCGTACACCATTATGCTGGACCCAAGTGGGGGAGAGGAGCAAGTTTGGTATGGATTTTGTTCAGTAAACGACGGAGAAGATCCATGTCTTGAGGCTGAACATGAGGGAGGCTCATGATAGACAGAAAAGTTATGCCGATAAAAAAGAAAAGAGCTGGAGTTTGAGTTGGGAGATGTGATGTATCTCAAGGCAGCGATGTTGAGGGGTCCTAACAGATCTATTTCAGAGAATAAGATAAGTTCAAGGTTTATGGGTCCGTTCAAGGTTGTGGAACGGGTTGGACCAGTAGCTTATTAGTTGGAGTTACCTCAGCGTATGAAGGCTTTTCATAAAGTCTTTCATGTTTCGATGCTGCGAAAGTGTCTACATGAGTCTGAGGAGGTGTTGGATAGGATCCCGGAGGATCTTCAGCCCAACATGACGTTGGAGGTGAGACCTGTGAGGATTCTCGAGAGGAGAGTCAAGGTGGAGAGTCAAGTCTCCTTCTCAATACCATCACAGTCGTGTGGGACTGTGATGGTATTGAGAAGAGGACTTGGGAACCAGAAACGAGGATGAAGATAAAGTTCTCAAAGTGGTTCGAGAAACAAGTGGTGGTTTGAGTGTCCTTTACTAGTTTTCATAGTCTGTATAGCATGTTGCTATGAGTTTGATGTATTTTCGTTTTGTGTTGTATCTATTATACATTGTTGAGATTTAATAAGATGGGTTTTTCTTATTAAATGTGTTTATAAGAGGTGATTCTTATGATATGACTTGTGGAGTCATGGGTTGTGATGACTGGTAGGTCATGTGTTGTGATGAATGGGGGAGTCATGGGTTGGGATGACTGGTAGGTCAGGTGTTTTGATGGCTGGTGGGGTCATGTGGAGGTCTACCGATAAAATTTCTATGGGAGTTAGAGCTTGTCTATCGAATAGGGAGCTGTAAATAGAAGTTCTAAGTGAGTAGGGCTGTCTATTTTCTAGTGAGGCTAGGAATGGAAGTTCTAAGTGAGTTAGAGCTGTCCATGTCCTAGGAGGAGTATCTGGGGATGGAGGTTCTATTTGAGTTAGGACTTGGCTATTCCCTAGATGGCATTGGGAAATAGAGGTTTTATGTGAGTTAAAACCTGTCTATTTCCTAGGGGAGTCTGGAAATAGAAGTCTTATGTGAGTTAGGACTGTCTTTTCTAGGGACTCTGATGGGGACACCATGGTGATTGGGTTGTTCCGGATGGCCTGGTGATTGGCCATGAGGTGACATTCCGGGATAGGGAATGTCAGGATGGAACCACGAGGAGTGATTTTGGTCGACAAGTGCTTATGATGCATGTTACAGAGTGATTGCTCCAGGGGACACTAGGTTTCCTAGATATACTTGAGGGGACAGTGAGGTTCTCTCCAGGGGATAGTGGGTTCCGCGGAGGATGGATCGGCTCGGACCGGCCGTACGGCACCTGTCGCGAGTCGGGTAGCGATGAGCGATGAAACGAAGCGGAGGGCGGATCCGAGTGCTGGCCGTACGGCACTTTCACTTCGGATAGGAAATGATCGAGCGGATTGCGAAGTGGATCAAAGGTCACCACGAGCCAATGGAAAGGACTCGATACTGACCAAAAACAACAAAGAAATCAATCGGATTCCTAAGTTGCGAGGGTTTTCTTGGAGAAGAAAGTTCTTTGCTTTATTAATAATTGGTGAGAAAAATACAAGGCTGTTAGGGGACTTATATACTCGTCCGATCAGCTATGCCCTTCTAGGGGTCTTGGAATTTATTACAAAGATCGCTATCTAAGTCATTAAAACGAAATCGGCGAAACAAATGCCCGACACTAATTATGGAAAGAAATATCATGGAAATTCAAAACAAAGAGCCGTTAGTATCAAACATAATTAAAATAAATCAAAACTTACCTTATTCGGTTGGAGCCGTTTGATCACGTCAGATTGAGTGGAAGCCGCGTCGGATCGGGTAGGATCTTTAGTCTTCAATGCGTGTGATGGTGAAAAAGGAAAGTGTCCGTTGGGCGTGTTGCGGATCGCGGGGGAAGATCTGCTCTAGGTCGGACTGGTCTTGATCGGGCCGGGCTGGTGAAGATCGGGTCGGTCTTGATCTTCAGATGGGAATACGTCCGTTTGACAGGTCCGCGCTGGTAAGTCTGCGTCGTGCTCAGCTAGTAGAGACTTCACCGCGTCATTGATGTTTTCTTGCAACGTTCGAGCTCCAGATCGTGTCATGGGCTTGGACCTCATCGGGGGGATGGGCTTGGATGGGGCTGCGGCAGTACTGCTGGTTTTGGAGGATGCATCCCCGAAAGCTGGATGGACGGCGGTCCTGAAGGTGCGAGGGATATGATATACATCGAGAGCTCGAAGGGTGACGGCCCTGAAAGTGTGAGTGGTGTATATAGATACGAGTATGAGCAATAGTGTCTCTAATATGATTGTAAGTATGAGACTGGATGAGCTTCAGGGATCGGAAGTGGATCTCAGGTGGTGCTGACCAAGTTTGGTTAGGATTGCAGCCGTGGCGAGACGGTGCAATGTGGCTAGTATGAGAGTAGTGGAGTGATATACCCTATATTTTACCATTTTTACTATCTATTTTACTATGGTTTTTATATATATTAATAAAGCTTTTGGACCAAAAGAGGTAGTTTTCTCGTATATGTAGATTTTAAGGTCTTAACATGTTTTATCATCAAAAGGATGTAAAATGGAGCAAAAAGAATATCATCAATGATGCAGCTACTCATCCAAGCCAAAGAACCAAGCCAAGTCATTTTATCTTGAAGACAATACACATTCTCAAACTGTACAGAACGTATATGCCAGAAGTTTGCTGACGAACGCAGGATCAAATCAGTTTGAAATTTAATGAAACTTGGTATGGAGATAGCCCGTTGAGTTAGCTTTCCAATGGAGTTGAAACTTCATCAATTTGAGCTTTACTTTGCAAGATAAACCTGAAACACTGAGAACATGTGAAACTGCCTTCGAAGTGAAGGTAGTGCAGAATGAAGCCAAGCACCGGGCCAGCCCATGGGCCGATTTCCAGACATTTGCCGACCTTCTAGAAGAGTCATAGAAGCCTGCAATACCGGTCACACAACCCGTCCGTTATTTGGACCGATATTGCCTCAGTTTCGACCAAAAATACGTATTTGTCCGAATAAACCCCAACCGACTTAAGCCTCCTTAAACCCCTATATACTTGCTTTTAGCCTCTCTAGGAACAAAATCAGCCGGCATTAACAACCTAAATCAATACCTAAAAAATGTATTTCGTTTTTCTCTTGTTCTTAATGTTTATTTGATTCTAGAAACCTTTAATGATAGATTGACTTTGCCCTATTGCAAAGAGATGAGATCTAACTCCTTACGCTTAGATAGATCAACGAATTATACTGTCTATGTGCTTTACTCTTGGTGCTATGTGTTTCAAAACATGTTAGAGTTATAGCTTTGATTTGATTTCTATGCACTTTCTTAATTCTATGCTTTTACGTATTTAATCGTTTAGAGTTTTATTCTAGAATTGATTCTTCAACTTTATTTATACTCAAAGCATGAACTGTTCTAGCTACCCAGGGAGTGATCTTAGGTTTATATACTCTCCAAAAGCTTGTTTTATCTCCAGACCTAGTATTCGATGAGCTAGGCATCTTAACAATTCGATAGGTTAGTTAAGGAGTCTAGTGAACAATCAATCTTGAGCATAAAGCATGTTTTCACCTTGTAATAACCTGCGATAGTTGAGTCTATTAGGGTGCAAAACATAGATGGTTAGTTACTTCACGATAGTGGGATGACCTTACCTTAGTGATATGAGTTCTAGAACAACTAGTATGAAAATCCTAAATCGATTGCTTGTGTTTTACATATGTTTTGTGAATTGCTTGAATTCTAATCTTAATTGATATCTATCCCTTTACTTTATTGCTTTGTTATTTGCTTCCATAAACCCCAAAAATCAAATAATATTTTCCCTTAGCTTAATCCGAATCATATAGGTTTGTAGTGCATTCATCACTTAGTCCTCAGTGGAATGATCCCTAAGTACTACAATTTTCTTAACTGTGCACTTGCAGTTCTCTAGGGTTATAAATTTAAAGACATAATTGCATATAAAACCCTACATAGAAGTTTTATGGCACATCAAGTTTTTTGGCGCCGTTGCCGGGGACTTTTGTTTGATTGCATACAAATTTTTTGATAAAGATTAAGTCTAAGTTTTGTTTTTCCTTTTTGATTTTTCTAAGTTTTCGTTTTTGCTTTTGGTTTTTAATCTCTGTGATTTTCAGAGATTTGTCAATGGAGCATCACAATCTAAAGAGAATGGCGAGCCCTTACCCTCGTGAAGAAGTTGGAAATTACATCCCCATGCCTCATGAATTCCATCAACCGCCACTTTCTCATAAAAATCGATACAATTCAACCTTGTGTCGTCCTTGAGAAGCTTATGGAGGAGAAATTCGCCCTCATCCTCATTACATCCATTCGCCACCATCACCACAATCCCACCACCATCCCCACTCAACCCCCAAGAAGGCAAACTCGAAGCCTTGATGCATCGATTCATGGAAGACACTAAAAAAGTCATTCATGATCTCGATTCCAAGATCGAGACCATAAATTCATCTCTTAAGGAGAAGTTTGAGGTCCTTATTGATCAATTTGGAAAAATTGAATCACGTTTGGTCCAATTGGAGGATATAGAAGAGGTTCATACTCGACATCTTCACGAAGATAAAGACGACATCGTCGATATCAAGCATAAGATTGATCAAACTTATGACCAATTGGAAGAAAAAGTAAAGGATACTAAGGAAGACGTTGAAAGGCTTAATAATCAACTAAATTCAGTAGCTATTAAGGCTTACCAAGCTGCTCAAGCCGTGGGAGAAGTCAAGATCAACCAAGGCAAACTCACCTCGAAAGTAGAAGAATTGGAGAACGATAGTACAAACCTTTACAGCCGTTTGTTTTGACCTTGACCACCATGATAAGGAGATCATTGACATGACAACGAAGCTACAAGGAGAGGCAATCGAAATCTCCAACCATGTGAAGCAACTAGAAGACCGTTTGAAGAATATCGAAGAAACGGTGCAAAATTTCCTTCAATTAGAAACAATAGAAGATGAGTTTGCACCTACTGCTAATTGTTTCACTCTAACTACCCTTAAAGAGGACGAGTCCACCTCTAATCAAGACGAAGACGAAGTCTCCAGACCATTGAAAAAGGCGAATACGAGCAAAGGAAAGCTTACAGCAAGAATTTTGGTCAAACCTCGTCCTTATGGATTAAAGTTTTCCAAGAGGACTACTAAGACCTCATCCATACCATTGGAAAGATCTCGTTCTCATGAATCCGTAGCATCTTTCGGATCTTAATTCCGATGTGTATAGACGAAGAAAAAGCTCGACGAAAAATCGCATGTACCGCGACACGATGACATTACCGCGACACGGGGCCATACCGGACCCGATATCGACCCACGACATCGACAGGAATCGTGTTCCGAACACCTCGCGACACGAATATCCAGTATCGGTCACACGTACCGATCGTGTTTCGCGACCGATACACGACACGATATGCCTCATCCCGCGACACGACCATTGACCCACGACACGATAACCCTTCCCATGACACGACGACTCGACCCGCGACATGACGACTCGACCGTACCGGACCCGATACCGACCCATGTCCTCGACCGGTATCGCGTTCCATCCGGACCGCGACATGAGTGACCCAGTACCGGTCACGCGTGCCAGTCGTAAATCGTGACAAGTACTCGGCCCGTTCTGCCTCGACCCGCGATCATCTTCCACACAGTACCGACCCGTGGTACCGAACGGTACCCGGACCGGTATGCAACACCACCCCGCGACACCTTCCCGCGTCCCGTCCCGTCCTGATCCGTGCCGCGACGCGACCGTCGTGATCCTTCCCGTGTCCCGCGTCATTTCACGTCGTCTCGCGACACACGTCCCACGTCCATGCTGGTACCGATATCGGTCAACCAACCCGCCCTTTATCCCGACCGGTACTCGCTCCCGATCCGTCCCGTCTCGACCGCCTCGACCCTACCCGCGACCCACACCTTCCCGCACCATCCCGCGACACGACACGTCACGATGCCGGCCGACACCGCCGACCGGTACCACGACCGATATTGCCTCGACCCGCGACTCCACACCCATCCGACCACCGTCTTCGTGCCGTGACCGCCTAGGACATGAGCCACGTCTCGAACCATCATTATCTGTGACTAGCCACCCGACACCTAGACCGGTATTGATCACACCGCGTCCCCATCAACCACCACGACTAACCCGAGTCACGAGCCATGGACCACCGAACCACCGCTTCGAACCACCGAGCCGACCACCTAACCATTTGGTCAAAAGAGGTTAATTTTTTTTTTTTCACTCTTTTAATTATTTTAAACCATTTTTCACACATAATTTTTACGAAACAATTTATTTTGGCATAAACATGAATTATTTTTCTATAAAATTATCTATTCTTAATTTAATTATTCAGAGTATTATTTGATTCATGAATCTTTACATTAAAAAATTAAAATATTGGTTAAATTTAAATGGTTTTAACAATGATTTTCACATCTTAACATATTCATTCATTGATTTCACCTTGATTGATAGTTTTTCACAATTTAGATTCATTATTTTGATTTCTTTTTGTTTAAAATCTATTTTTCTTTCCCTTGGACATGGAATTCAATACAATTATATTGAAGACTTTGATCCAGGATGAATTTAACGAGTGATTTCCAGTGTTTTTGCAAGAATATGCTACTCTTAAACAAGATTTCCAAGAGATTTTGTTGTGGACGCACAATTCAATTGTCTTACGCATGATCTGAATCATTCTAAGGAGATGTGAACACAAAGAGAATCAACAAGGACCACCACGCCTCATTCAACCACTCTTTGGGACACAACATCACTGTGCTTGAAGAAGAACCCAGTTTGTCCGAGACGATTCCACAATTTCATCATCTACGCTCACAAACGGATCACACCGAGCATTTTTATGAGCCAACTTCCAAACCACTCGAGCAAATGGACTCAAACTTCACCAACTGACCTAAAACGTCATGTTTTCCCGGTGAAATTTCAATATGGCTCGAGAAAATATAAACCGATTTTCAGATGGCATGAGCCACACCTTTTGGCAAGCCAAATCCACCTCTACATGGACCGTATGCTTAACCGTTCGAGCATTGGCGATGAAACTTCACCAGTAGCTCCACAATACCCTTTACTTTCGTAGCCTTTCAATATGGTTCCAGGAAAATATCACCGATTTGGAGATACCCTGTATAGATCTTCTAGTGACCAAAAATCATTATCGTGGTACGTTCTTCTTTCTATAAGAAACTAGCTGATTTGGAACCTTGAGAAGTCTTGTTTATCCAGACATGGAAAACATATTAGAGTGGTCAAATCACCTCTTGTCCGACCCCATCACAAAACCGATCCATTTCCAACATTCGGACATTTTATCCATAAACTGGTACTATCATTCTATTCTCTATCTTTTTAATTCTTCTTTCAGATAAATTTTCATCATTACTCCCTTAAATTTGATTTAATTTTACACTGGAGATGGTGTAAGTTAGTGTTTGGTTTTTATGTTTTTAAAAGGATTTTTCAAAATTTATTTTCAAATTAAAAAAAAAAGTTTTTATTAAAAATTATAAGATAAAATTATGACACTTTCCTAGGATTGACGTTTTGATTTTGAATACTATGTAACCATTGTTGCAGGGTTTGATCATGACAATCGATTCAGATGCCTCATGATGGAGCTTCCGTCCAGAAAATTTCTACTTGCAACTGTTTTTATGGATATTATTTTGACTCTATATTTGCAATACTAATATGATTTTTTTATCCCTTCTTATTAAGGATGTTAAATCAAGGAAACGAATTACACATTCATGACATCTTATCCTCTTTTACCACTCTTTGTTGTCATGAATGGCCAGCACATCTTTAGTTGGTACCCAACTAAAACTCTTTACCTTCTTTCAGACCTCATGCCTTCTCTTTTAGTTTCATACTTGCAGATATGTGCAAAAACGTCGGAGAAAAAAGGATCGACACAATTTTTCAATCACTAGAGATACGACGATTTGGTAAAGAATGGTGGAGTACAAAGAACGAATAAAAAAGAGTTTGGCCGTTCCTTGGATGCTTAAAAACATGGTGACAATTCGTGTCTATACTTGAATTATATCAAAGAGATACCGTTTTCCCCCTTTCAAAAGAAAAATTAAAAAATAAAAAAATAAAAAAATAAGGAAAAAGTTAAAAAGAAAAAAAGTAAATAAATAATAAAAATAAAAAATCGAAGGGAAAGGAAAACGGTAATTCTAAGAGTCTTATGGCCAAAGAATACCCAAAGAATATCATGATACAAAAAAAAGAGATGAGTAGAAGAGATTTCAAGTGATTCCCGAAGAAAAATCTAAGTCTGGGGGAGAAAGACATGAAGAAGTGGTTGGGAAATTGTGGACATCGACAAGTCCATTCTCTCTTGCGATTTTGCATAATATCTCACACCAGAAGTCTATGGTAACCCTAAACACTTTTAACCTCATCACCAAAATCAGCATTTCCCAATACCTAGCCCGTCTTCCTTGAATGATATTCTTGATGGGAAGTTTTCATTAAGTCTAAGAGAGTAGAAAGTGTCAATTGATTTGAAGTTGAGATTTTTGCAGGGACATAGATTTAGAGTACGAACATGTTGCGAATTCGTAATAGAAGAAGATGACAACGTCTATGAGCTAATCTTGTTTCACGTGGATTACAGGATTAGAATTTGATGCAAAGATCCAAAGGAAATGTGAGTTTCTCCGAATTTCAAACCTCTTCTCAATTTTTGACGATTGTTTGCTTGAGGACAAGCAAAAAATAAGTCTGGGGGAGTTGACATACCCTATATTTTACCACTTTTACTATCTATTTTACTATGGTTTTTATATATATTAATAAAGCTTTTGGACCAAAAGAGGTAGTTTTCTCGTATATGTAGATTTTAAGGTCTTAACAGGTTTTATCATCAAAAGGATGTAAAATGGAGAAAAAAGAGTATCATCTATGATGCAGCTACTCATCCAAGTTAAAAGACCCAATCTAAGTCATTTTATCTTGAAGATAATGCACATTCTCAAACTAGACAGAACGTATACGCCAGAAGTTTGCTGACAAACGGAGGATTAAATCAGTTTTAATGAAACTTGGTATGGATATATCTATTTGAGTTAGCTTTCCAATGGATTTGTACTTTGGAAAATACACCCAAAACACTGAGGACATGTCAAACTGCCTTCGAAGTGAAGTTAGTGCAGAATGAAGCCAAGTAGCGGGCCAGCCCATGGGCTGATATCCAGACCTTTGCCGACCTTCTAGAAGAGTCATAGAAGCCTGAAATATCGGTCACGAAACCCGTCCGTTATTTGGACCGATATTGCCTCAGTTTTGACCAAAAAGACGTATTTGCCCGAAGAAACTCTAACCGACTTAAGCCTCCTTAAACCCCTATATATACTTGCTTTTAGCCTCTCTAGGAACAAAAGCAGCCGGCCTCTCTAACTCCTTACTCTTAGATAGATCAACGAATTATACGGTCTATGTGCTTTACTCTTGGTGCTACGTGTTGAAAACATGTTAAAGTTATTGCTTTGATTTGATTTCTATGCACTTTCTTAATTCTATGCTTTTACGTATTTAATCGTTTAGAGTTTTATTCTAGAATTGATTCTTTATCTTTATTTATACTCAAAGCACGAACTGGCCTAGCTACCCAGGGAGTGATCTTAGGTTGATATACTCTCCAAAAGCTTGTTATATCTCCGGACCTAGTATTCGATGAGCTAGGCATCTTAACAATTTGATAGATGAGTTAAGGAGTCTAGTGAACAATTAATCTTGAGCATAAAGCATGTTTTCACCTTGTAATAACCTGCGATAGTTGAGTCTATTAGGGTGCAAAACATAGATGGTTAGTTACTTCACGATAGTGGGATGACCTTACCTTAGTGATATGAGTTCTAGAACAACTAGTATTAAAATCCTAAATCGATTGCTTGTGTTTTGCATATGTTTTGTGAATTGCTTGAATTCTAATCTTAATTTATATCTATCCCTTTACTTTATTGTTTTGTTATTTGCTTCCATAAACCCCAAAAACCAAATAATATTTTCCCTTAGCTTAATCCGAATCATATAGGTTTGTAGTGCATTCATCACTTAGTACTCAGTGTAACGATCCCTAAGTACTACAATTGTCTTAACTGTGCACTTGCAGTTCTCTAGGGTTATAAATTTAAAGACATAATTGCATATAAAACCCTATATAGAAGTTTTATGGCACATCATGGAGCTCGGGGATCGGGTGTGATCTCGAGAGGTGCTGGCGGGGTGGTCAGGAGCGTTGATAACGATGTGTAATTGGACGTCTAGTCTAGGGTTTTTTTACTTGTGTTCGGAACCTCGGGTCAGATGACCATGGTAAACATATGTAACGGCTTGGGTCGTGCATGTTCTTGTTTGATTATTGCACGATCAATCGGGCAGCCCTAATCTGGATCAGGGAGCGTTGCATTGTTGATGTTTCGGAGATAATCTAGTTGGGTTTTGGATGGGAGTGTCAACCTTAAGGAGACTGTGTTGCGTGATTCGAGGTCGAATCCGTGTTAGTGGGGGAAAATTATAACGACCGCGAACCAATTTTTGTGGATTTTGGTCGTGCGTCGATCGACGCAGGTGGTGTGCGTCGATCGACGCAAGGTGAATTGAACCAGACCGGTTCATTTTCAATTGTCCTGTTTGGTAGGTCGGTTTAGGGAACCCTAGGGTTGTTATTTTAAGGCAGAAGAGACAGTCCTGGCCATTTTTATCATCAGAAATCAGAGAGTTTGGGTATTTTTTAGTGTTTGGGAGATTTCTGGTTGTTTCTGATCGTTGGAGGCTTGGGTTTCGTGATTTGTGAGGATCCAAGAGCGTGTTGGAGCTTGTTCTGCGTGTTGGGAGTGGGGATTTGAGATTTGGAGACCGTGTTCTTCGTGTTCTTCATGTTTTTCGGGTTTTCCTCATTATTTTCCTTCCAGAATCGAGGTGAGTGCGTCACCGGAGGTTTATTTGGGTAAAGGATTGGTAGGATACGAATTGTGTGTTGTTTCTGTGTGGATTTTTTGTTGATTACGTGCAGAGATCGATAAATTATGATCCAGGATCAATCCATGAGAGGATAGGCTCAATCCTGCCATCTGTGATGTTGCGTCGATCGACACATGAGACAGTGCATCGATCGACACCGGGGTTGCGTATCGAATGAAACACTGGCTGATGCATCGATCGACACCTAGAGGTTGTGTCGATCGACGCATGTCTGTTCGATGCAGACTTGTGTGTTTTTTCGTGCATTGCGTGTGTGTGTTCACCCTAGTATTTTTATTGATTCTTATGTCTGTGTGTATAATCTGTAGACGGGATGACCGTCTCACTGAGTATTTGTGATAATACTCACGCATCTCTTTTTGCCATGTGATACAGGTAAAGAGAAAGTATGATCGTGTAATCATGGCCGGGAAGAGGAGATGATCTAGTGTCTCGATTTCGTGGTCTTTGAGTTAGAGTTTCTAGGATGTATTGATTCTGGAACTGGTCATTGAATGACGTTGTTAGTGATTGTTGAATTGGATATTGTTGGTTATTCGTTATTGGATTGATTGTTATTGAATCGTTCTATGGTTCAATATAGTATGGGTTGGACCTAATGATGTCCACAATTTCCCAACCATTTCTTCACGTCTTTCTTCCCCAGAATTAGATTTTTCTCCAGGAATCACTTGAAATCTCTTCTACTCGTCTCTTGTTTTGTATCATGACATTCCTTGGGTATTCTTTGGCCATAAGACTTTTCGAATTCCCGTTTCCCTTTCCCTTAGATATTTTTTTTCTCTTTTCTTTTTTTTTATTTTTATTTTTTTTCTTTTGAAAGGGAAAAAATGGTATCTCTTTGATATAAGTCAAATATAGGCACAAATTGTTACCATGTTTTTAAGCATCCAAGGAACGGCCAAACTCTTTGTTATTCGTTCTTTGTACTTCACCATTCTTTACCAAATCATCGCATCTCTAGTGATTGGAAAATTGCGTCGATCCTTTTCTCTCCGACGTTTTTGCACATATCTGCAAGTATGAAACTAAAAGAGTAGGCATGAGGTCTGAAAGAAGTTAAAGGGTTTTAGATAGGGTACCAACTAAAAATGAGCTGGTCATTCATGACAACAAAGAGTGATAAAAGAGGATAAGATGTCATGAATGTGCGATTCGTTTCCTTGATCTAACATCCTTAATAAGAAGGGATAAAAAATCATATTAGTAGTCCAAATATAGAGTCAAAATCATATCCATCAAAATAGTTGCAAGTAGAAATTTTCTGGACGGAAGCTCCATCATGAGGTTTCTGAATCGATTGTCATGATCAAACCCTGCAACAATGGTTACATAGTCTTTGAAATTAAAACGTCAATCCTAGGAAAGTGTCATAATTTCTATCTTATAATTTTTATTAAAAATGATTTTTTTTTTAATTTGGAAATAAATTTTGAAAAATCTTTTTTTTGAAAACGTAAAAACCAAACACTAACAAACGTGTTAGTAACAACAATCCCCCCAGACTTAACTTACACCGTCCCCGGTGTAAAATTAAATCAAATTAAGGGAGTAATGATGAAAATTATTTGAAAGAAGAATTAAAAAGATAGAGAATAGAATGATAGTACCGGTGAGCTGTAGATATTTCCGGCAAAAATCTTAGGTTGTCGCAATCAATCTTAGATCTTTGGTGTTTGTGAGCAGTAGGTATCCCGTATGAATCGAAACCATGCTTTTTATTTCCAATGTCTTCTCTTTCTATCACATCTCATTCGAATGGTGGATAATTCGTAAGACGATTGAATTGTGCGTCCAGAATAAAATCTCTTGGAAATCCTGTTGAAGAGCAACATATCCTTGCAAAAACACTTGAGATCACACGTTAAATTCATCCTGGATCAAAATCTTCAATACAATTGTATTGAATTCTAATTCCAAGGGAAGGAAAAATAGATATTAAACAAAAAAAAAATCAAAATAATGAATCTAAATTGTTAAAAACTATCAATCTAGCTGAAATCAATGAATGCATATGTCAAGATGTGAAAATCATTGTTAAAACCATTTAAATCTAACCAATATGTTAATTTTAATGCAAAAATTCATGAATCAAATATTTTTTTTGTTAAATAATCATGAAATATGCAAAAATAAATTGGTTCTTAAAAATTATGTGTGGAAAAATGGTTGTAAAATAATTAAAAGAGTGAAAAAGGAAAAATTAACCTCTTTTGACCAAACGGTTAGGTGGTCGGCTCGGTGGTTTGAAGCGGTGGTTCGGTGGTCCATGGCTCGTGACTCCGGTTAGTCGTGGTGGTTGATGGGGACGCGGTGTGATCAATACCGGTCTAGGTGTCGGGTGGCTAGTCGCCGTCAAGGATGGTTCGAGACGTGGCTCGGGTCCAAAGCGGTTCACGGCACGAGACGGTGGTCGGATGGGTGTTGAGTCGCGGGTCGAGGCAATACCGGTCGTGGTACCGGTTAGCGGTGTCGACCGGCATCATGACGCGTCA
Organism: Arabis hirsuta; assembly: GCA_964056655.1. Taxonomy (NCBI): domain Eukaryota; kingdom Viridiplantae; phylum Streptophyta; class Magnoliopsida; order Brassicales; family Brassicaceae; genus Arabis; species Arabis hirsuta. The sequence goes on from OZ053299.1 coordinate 30,379,571, forward strand.
TGTCGCGGGATGGTGCGGGAAAGTGTGGGTCGCGGGTAGGGTCGGGGCGGTCAAGACGGGATGGATCGGGAGCGAGTACCGGTCAGGATATCGGTCGAGTTGGTTGACCGATATCGGGACCAGCACAGACACGGGACGTGGGTCGCAGGACAATGCGGGATAACGCGGGACACGGGAAGGATCGGGACGGTCGAGTCGCGGCACGGATCAGGACACGACAAGATGCGGGAAAGTGTCGCGGGGTGGTGTTGCGTACCGGTCGGTACCGTGGGTCGGTACTATGTGGAAGATGGTCGCGGGTCGAGGCAGAACAGTCCGAGTACCGGTCCCGATTTACGATCGGCACGCGTGACCGGTACTGGACCGGTACTGGGTCACTCGTGTCGCAGTCCGGATGGAACGCGATACCGGTTGAGGACGTGGGTCGGTATCGGGTCCGGTACGGCCGAGTCGTCGTGTCGCGGGTCGAGTGGACGTGTCACGGGAAGGGTTGTCGTGTCGTGGGTTGATGGTCGTGTCACGGGACGAGTCATATCGTGTCGTGTATCGGTCGCAAAACACGACCGATACGTGTGACCGATACTGGGCACTCATGTCGCGAGGTGTTCGGGACACAATTTCGGTCAATGTCGTGGGTCGATATCGGGTCCGGTATGGCCCCGTGTCGCGGTAAGGTCATCGTATCGCGGTACATGTGATTTTTCGTCGAGCTTTTTCTTCGTCTATACACATCGGAATTGAGATCCGAAAGATGCTACGGATTCATGAGAATGAGACCTTTCCAATGGTATGGATGCTGTAGCCTTGTTCATGTTTTCTTGAACTGTAAAAAAGCTTGAAGATGCGGCTTCGTAACCTTCCTAGACGGTCTTGTTCAATCGGTCATAACTTGCTAACCGTAATAGAAAATCATTAACTGCTTTTTCCTATACCTTCATAAGACTGTCTCCTTCATGCATACCGATTTTCGAAAACGTTCGGGCTGATATAGAGCTCCATTCATTCCATGAACAGAAACCACAGCATGTAATATTAGTTTCGTCCCAAGCACCACCCGAATCAACGACCTCTAGGCTTTCTTAAAACACAATTTGATATTGCAAAAAAAATTGGCATGTATATGGGGTTAGGTACAAATAATTAGGCATTTGACGTTCTAAAAATCATAATTCAGTAACTAACAAAAGATTTCGAAAACACCATTATTCTATTACCCTAGTCTCCTACATTTTTACCTTAGTTTCAAACACACAAAAAATTAGGCTTTTTACATTAAATTAAAACAATCCAAAACCCTAAATTATCTTCTTCTTCTCTCATTTGCCGTTCTCCTCTCTTCTTATTCTTCTTCTTCTTTTTTCAATTGATGATGGCCATTATTCTTCTTCTTTTTATTCTCCCCTTGCGTCCTCAAACTAAACTATTTCTCTACGCGTCTTCATCTTCCTCCACGAACATATCACTAAAAACCGACTCGATGCTGCTGTTGAGAACGTGACGGCTGGCCTCTAAATAGTACAAAATCACAAGTAAGTTTGTATTCAACTGTAAGTAGTGAACTATTATAGTAAGTTAAATGTTAATTTGTATAAGTATAGTGAACTATTATAGTAAATTAATTTGTATAGGTTTTTACATAGTATTTGATGCGACAACAACATGGTCAACACATGGTCAACTATTGTTTGATTTTATAGCTAACTATTCGCACATAAATTAGCTGACAACTGACTATCTAATAGCTGACTATTCATACATAAATAGTTGACATAGATGAGCTGATACCTGACTATTTGTATATAAATAGTGAACTATTTTAATCAACATATGTAATTTTTTAACATAGTGAACTATTAATACATAAATAGTGATATATTTATACATAAATAGTGAACTACTTTTATTTTGATATATTTCCTATGTATACTAATGAAACCCTTGGATATGCAGTGTCCATTCTATAGTATACTAGGTGATTCTCCCGCGTATACGCAGATAATTTATTTATAACTTTTATTTTTGAATTTTACACTTTGAAAATATGAAAATATGTATTTTGGATTTTTATTATAGGCATTGTTGTTGTAAACTTTTTTTGTTAATAAAATATAATTCTGGAAGTTTAGTTTTACCATTTTATTTTTTTATATATGTAAACGTATTAAATCTAATATACAATAATTTAATATATTGAAGTGCACAATCTATTATCAAAAGTTGAGATTCATCTCACAAAATATTGAACCCCTTATTTGATCATCTTTTATAAAATATTATTTTCTTCACATTGAACTTTGAATAAAAACTAAATTCGACATCGAAATATGAAAAGGTTAATGTGAGCACCTTTTCGTAAACAAAAAAAAAAAAATTTCATACAATTTTAACCAAGTATATTATGTTTTTCTCTTCTTTTGTTTTCTAAATTTTTGTTGTTTTCTATTTTTTTTTTGGATAACGTCTCTTATACTTTTTCATATTTTGTTAAAAAAATAATTTTTATTTATAAGGGATAATTAGAAAAATATAGATTTAGAGATCAATTTCACTCATTGAACAATTTACTATATTCTAACCTTTTTTATTTCATATTAAACTTTTCATAGTGTTTTCTTACTAAACATTAAATATAATATGACAATGTTAAACTAATTTTCTTAAAATTTAAAAGTTGAATATTAGCTTTTTAAATATTAACATGTAAAATATGTAACCTTTGATTTAAAAATAATAATAATTACATTTAATATAAAGATATATAAATTTATATACACTTTATCTTAAATTATTTTGTTATTTTTAAACTTGTGTTAAAACTTATTGTGAGAAAAAAAAATGTATACATTTTTCGAATGAAAACGAAATATTAAAAATATTTATTAAATTTTCTTTTGATTGTTTATGGAAAGAAATGTAAATTTAGTTATAGAAAATTTTGGTAAAAGATATTGTTATGATTCACATTTCCCATATCATAATTTTTTAAGCCATGTCACAATAAAAGTAGTAAGAATGATTATAGTGATTACAAATAAGCAAATTTGAAAAAATCACTTTTTAATTAATGTATAAGGGATAACGAAGATATTGAAGATCAATCTGCTACGCCCATTATTAATGAAAGATCATCAACTAAAATCGTGATCAATCAGAATCAAATCCGGATCAAGCTTGATCTGCTCCTCTTTCAAAGCTTGAAAAAAAAAAATCAGGGTTCACGATTATAAAGATATTGTTTTTACTGATTCTCAGCTTCAATAACAAATTTTTAGGAGTATTTTACCAAACTGTCATTAATCACGTCATTAAGGACATTTTTGTTAGAATGTACTAAATTATTGCTACTCACCTAATTTGATTTCACACAATGTTACTCGCCTAATTTAAACTATAAAGACTAATATACACATAATTAACCCTTAAAAGAATTCATTTTTATTGTTGAATAACAAAATTTGTAAATATTTATTTATGAAATACGTAGTTTTCATTTATTTCAAATTAAATTGTCAAAGAAATAAATATAAATTTAGTTATGGAAAAATTTGGAGTATATTTTGTTATAATTAATTTCAATAATTTCTATTAATTTCAATAATTTCCATAAAAAAATTACCATGTCATAATACTTTTCAAGTCATATCATTATTTTTTTGTTTTATGAGAGTGAATATGGAAGTGACACATAAGTTTTTTTTCTCTAAAATCACTTCACAAATAATAATATAGGGATAAGAAAACTTCAAAAACTAAAAAAAAAACAAAATGAAACAATTTGAATAAAACAATTGTAAATGTAGTTTCCATAAGATTTGTTTTGACGCAAGAAGGGATGCCAGCAAATGTGTGGTTGCGTCAGCACTGATGATTTAAGTTTGCCAATTAGTCCAAACGAGTAACATGTTGGTTAAGTCAAGAAAGCGACGTATAGACACAAGGATCAAATGCAATGTGGAAGGATTATTGGATATTTGGAATAAATGATGACAAATGATTGTTTGTCCCTTTTTCGAAATCAGATTTCATATGCGATTTGTATTGAGTTGTGGAATCTCAATTTTGGTTTACGCTGTGGAAATCATATGACTATTGACATGTGTTATATTTTTTTTTGTCATCTGGGTAAATTATATTAAAACTTAGAAGAAAATAAATCGGTAAAACAAAATAAATGGAAACTTAACTGGTGGAACAACAAAAATTTCCGAAAACAGAGTCAGCGGAACAAGGTAAAGTCCCGGGAACCTTAGTCCTAGATAGGGAAACAAACGAAACTACTAGGCCAAAGAAACTTACAAACTGAAGAAAATCGAAATCTTCAAACTAGGAAAACCAACAACCAAATTAAATATAATACTACTACATCAAAAACTACAAGCAATCTAAACCTCGGGTGACCCTTGGACAGCGGCACACTGATGGAGCCATTGGGCTAACCATAATAAAGAAACTTCCTATAGCGAATAAGCATATCTCCTAAACCAAAAGACCTAAGCTTCAAAACCCATCAATCAGACAATACAATACAGTACCACGCTCAATCTTCCTGATGTGGCGATGTCAAAAATTGAATATTCCACGCTTCGATATAAGCCAAATTGCAGAACATATCTCGAAGAAATCCGATGAGTAGAAGCAAGGAGCAAAACAAACTACACTGGCTGAAGCCAAAAACATCAACCGAACGAAACCGGAGAGAAACAGAGCCAAAGACAACCAGAGAGAAGAGAAACCTGCAAGAGAAGGCATCTCAAACCCATGAAATAGAAGCAACCCAACCCAAACCCATGCACAAAAATTTATCCAATGTTCTTTCATCGAAAAGATTAGGATGAACTGCCAAGATATGTTCTTTCTCCATGATTATTTACATGTGTTATAATTGAGGGTTTTATTTAATGCCATTTTGGGTAATTAGGCTCTATACTTATTTTTCGCGAGTATTTTTCAAAGTAAAAAATTGACTTTATTTGCTTGCAGAGTGAAAAGAAGAAGAAGAAAATAAATTAGTTGAACATGATTAGTGTAGAGAATATAAAAAAAACATCGAAGTAAATCTGTTTAACTTCTATTTTTCCATTTGAAAACTTTAATTTTTCCGTTTGCAACGTTAGATTTTGCTGCTTTATTTTCCCCAACGCTAAAGTCATCAATCCATACTACTCCAATTAACATGCCTAACGTGACTAAATTATCATCAACAAACTATTTGATATGGAGCACTCAAATCAAAACCTTTTTTCGAGGATAGGCTTCTAAATCAAAATTAATTGACAATAAATGGACTGACTATATTCTTTGTAACGACCGCGAACCAATTTTTGTGGATTTTGGTCATGCGTCGATCGACGCAGGTGGTGTGTGTCAATCGACGCCAAGTGAATTGAACCAGACCGGTTCGTTTTCAATTGTCCGATTTGGCGGGTCAGTTTAGAGAACCCTAGGGTTGTTATTTAAAGGCATAAGAGATAGTCATGACCGATTTTTATCATCAGAAATCAGAAATCGGAGAGTTTGGGTATTTTTGAGTGTTTGGGAGATTTCTGGTTGTTTTGCGATCGTTGGAGGCTTGGGTTTCGTGATTTGTGAGGATCCAGGAGCGTGTTGGGGCTTGTTCTGCGTGTTGGGAGTGAGGATTTGGGATTTGGAGACTGTGTTCTTCGTGTTCGCGTTCTTCGGATTTTCCTCATTCTTTTCCTTCGAGAATCGAGGTGAGAGCGTGACCGTAGGTTTATCTGGGTAAAAGATTGGTAGGATGCGAATTGTGTGTTGTTTCTGTGTGGATTTTGTGTTGATTGCGTGCAGGGATCGATGAATTATGATCCAGGATCGATCCATGAGAGGATAGGTTCGATCCTGGCATTTGTGATGTTGCGTCGAGCGACACATGAGACAGTGCATCGATCGACACCAGGGTAGCGTATCGATCGACACACTGGCTAATGCATCGATCGACACCTAGAGGTTATGTCGATCGACACAGGTCTATGCATCGATCAACGCATGGTGGTTGCATCGATCGACGCATGTCTGTTCGATGCAGACTTATGTGTTTGTTCGTGCATTGCGTGTTGTGTGTTCACCATGGTATTTTTATTGATTTTTATGCCTGTGTGTATAACCTGTAGATGGGATGACCGTCTCACTGAGTATTTATGATAATACTCACGCATCTCTTTTTGCCATGTGATGCAGGTAAAGAGAAAGTGTAATCGTGGAATCATGGTCGGGAAGAGGAGATGATCTAGTGTCTCGATTTCGGGGTCTTTGAGTTAGAATTGCTAGGATGTAGTGATTCTGGAACTGGTCATTGAATGACGTTGTTAGTGATTGTTGAATTGGATATTATTGGTTATTCGTTATTGGATTGATTGTTATTGAATCGTCCTATGGTTTCAATATAGTATGGAATGTATTGAATGTTATGTTGTTAAACAATTTATTGTTCCGCATTTTTGTGTTGACCCGTTGAGGATTATTATTTGTGATAATAATAATCCGGAAAGGGAAAAATTTTGAAATTTTACGGGTTGGGTTGTTTCATTTTGGTATCAGAGCACTTATGGTTCTAGGGCGGGTACAATTGATTGGTTATGTGATTTAGTCAATTGATTGTTGTGTGGGTTTGGAGTCCTAGATCATCTCTTCCGAGCCTTCAATGAGATTCCTGATTGCGAGTCGAGTTTTACCTCTCAAATAACTACCTGCAAGTGCACAGCAATCACGGCTAGTATAGATAAGGGATCGAATCCACAAGGACTTCTTAATCACACTTCAAATTGTAATGAATAAAACTAAGCTAGAACAAGATATTTTTGTCATTTTTGTGATTGAAAATAAAGTGAGCAAGCAACGAATGTAAATTGTAATGAAAATCAATAAAAGAGAGGCGTTAGGACTTAGGTATTTCGCAGAGAATCATGCAACGATAATGATTGATTGATTTTAGGGATTTAGGAATTATGAATTGTCTAGAACACAAAGCACTGATTTAAGGTTATCCCACTATCGTGATGTAACTAACCATCTACGTTTTAACACCCTAATAGACTCAATTGTCGCAGGTTATTACAAGGTGAAAACATGCAGTAAAGCTCAAGTTTGATAAAGTTCACCGCACTCCTTAACTAACCTTTCGAATTGTTAAGGCTTTTGGCTCATCGAATACTAGTTCAGGCAATATAACAAGCTTTTCGAAAGTATATCAACCTAAGATCAGATCGCTAAATGCGCGGTAAAGCAATCATGCATTAAGTATAAGTAAAGATGAAGACTCTATTGTACTCCCTAAACAATCATCAATCTATTATCGAATTATGAAACTCATTGAAAACCTAAAACCTAACAAACAAGACTACTCAGACATGATGCACGAAAAACCAGAGATAGATGATGAATTCATGATAAATAAACTTGAATTAAAGAGTAAGGGTAAGAGGAATCTTCTCTATATCGAGATACAAAGCAAATTCATCTACCGGATTGCTCTAGAATCCAAATCTAAAGAAGAACACCAAGAGAACTCATGGTGGCTGCTACTGTATGATAAACTACTCTATTGTTTCGGCTGCATCATCATCATCATACCTAACAAAAGGCTAAAAACAAGTATATATAGGCTTAGGGTCTTCTAGGGCTTCATTTAGGTCGAATCCGTCTTTTTACGTCAAAACCGCCCAAATGTCGGTTGAGATTTCGGTCATGGATCACGACCAACATTGGGCTCAAAATTCCTTAATTCGTTTCTGAGGCAGCTTGACGTATCTTCACTAAATTAAGTGTATCTTCCTGCTCACAGCTCCAATTGAGGTTATTCAAACTTCATTGTGAAGCTGACTCAAAGATCTATCTTCACACCAAGTTTAATTCAATTCCAAATCTATTCGATCCTCCGTTCACTGCTGAACTTCTGGCGTATACGTTCTGTCCAATTTGGTAGAATGTTGATTCTTGTGAATTCTTGGTTCTTAATGGTGTTTTTGGCTTATGAAAGTTGCTGTAACTTAATTTACACCTGTTTTGGCTCTTTTTGCCTTAATTTCCCTATTAAGACTCTAAAACTACAAATACGAGAAAAACTACCTTTAAAGGTATAAAACCGTAAATAAATGCATAGAAAACATAGTAAAATATATAGTAAAATAGGTAAAATATGGGACATATCAACTCCCCCAGACTTAAACCTTGCTTGTCCTCAAGCAAAATCCAAGTATAGAAAAGAGGTTTGAAAATAAATTGAACTTAGAAAAACCTTTTGAAAATAACGTTGATACTATTACCGTATGTGACATGATCGATCCAAGGGTATCTTCATCATACGCCATTCATAACTTTCGCAGTCTACTCCATGTTTTAATTACAATCCTGCAAAAATCTCAACTGCACTTCATTTGACTCTCTACATTCATTAAGATATAGGCGAATTTCTCATCAAGGAAATCATTCGGGGTAGACGACGCTAGGATTCTGAAAAAGGCTAATATATATGGTGAGGTTAAAAGTGTTTAGGGTTACCATAGACTCCGGGTGCGAGATACTATGCAAAATCGTAAGAGAGAATGGACCTATTGATATCCACAATTTCCCAACCACTTTCTTCGCGTCTTTTTCCCCCAGACTTAGATCTTTCTCCGGGAATCACTTGAAATCTCTTCTACTCGTCTCTTCTTTTGTATCATGGCATTCCTTGGGTATTTTTTGGCCTTGAGACTCTTAGACAACCGTTTTCCCTTACTTTTATTTTCTATTATTTTTTTTTTTTTATATATATATATATATTATTTTTTTATTTTTTTTTAATTTTTTTTTTTCTTCAAAGGGAGAAAACGGTATCTCTTTGATACGAGTCAAGTATAGGCACAAAATATTACCATGTATTAGTCATCCAATGAAACGGCCAAGCTCTTTGATAAAATCGTTCTTCGTACTCCACCATTCTTTACCAAATCGTCGCACTTCTAGTAATTGGAAAATTGCGTCGATCCTTTTCTCTCCGACGTTTTTGCACATATCTGCAAGTATGAAACTAAAAAGAGAAGGCATGAGGTCTGAAAAGAGGTAAAGGGTTTTAGGTAGGGTACCAACTAAAGATGAGCTGGCCATTCATGACAACAAAGAGTGGTAAAAGAGGATAAGATGTCATGAATGTGTGATTCATTTCCCCGATCTAACTCCTTAATGAGAAATAATTAAAAATCAGGTTAGTGGTCGAATAAATAGAGTCAAAATCGGATTCATCAAAATTTTTGCGAGACGAATTATATGGGGCAAGTTCCAGTCATGAAGGTTTCTGAATCATCTATCCTGGACAAACCCTGTGACAATGGTTATTAGATCATAAAATACGCATAAATTCCTGAAAATATCATAGTTTAAAACATAGGTTTTTGACTCAATAAAAGACTCAAAGAAAATCATTAAAATGACTCAAAACATAAGAAATTAGAAAAATGTCATTAGTACGATAAATCCCCCCAGACTTAACTTACACCGTCCCCGGTGTAAAAAGTCACATAAGGGTGAGATGACTCAATAAAATGAAAATGAAAATAATAAAAGGATAGATAAAATTCGATACACCTGGCTCAAAAGACGGGTGACATAGACTCTGGTGAATCCGGAACTATCACGTGAAAGTGATCTCCCTCGGAATCGTAGTTGACGATCTCTGTCTCGTCTGAAGCGGTTGCCTGGACTAATGAGTGATGTCCGTTCTGGGCGGTGGCGGTCTCATCAACGGCACGTGTGTTGGGATGACTAGAAACATCATCATCCACATCTTCATCATGCTCAAATGTAGAGACGAGCGAAAAGCTACCAAACTCGTTGTTGCTTGTTGGGGCGGTTTTGCTTCTAGAGGAGCGTCTAAAGAGATGTGGGATTGATTTCTTGACTGCTTTTACAAACTTATAAATCATCTTACCTTGTCTAGAAACCGTAGCTTCAAGAGCAATTATCTTCTCCTTTTCTTCCTCAAAGCTAGTGCGAAGCCATTCATCAAAACCGGCTTGTGTAGCGGCTGGAAATTGTTGCTCTTGGGGTGGCGTGTGAGATGTGGAAGGCTGGAAAATACCACCTCCTTCTGGTCCTCTAGACCTCTCCTTTCGTGCCATTCGTGCCTTGGATTGATAGTAGAGCGAAACTCCAACAAGAGGACATCCGAGACAACGATAAAACAATGTGGAACGAGTGGGGTGAAAGTATGTCTTACCCTCACTCAAGGCTGGGATTTCCTTATGTGGGAGTAGAATACACTTGTTCTCCTCTTCATATGGTGGAGTGAAAAGGTACCCAAAGTTTGTAGATTGCTCGTACCATCCACAAAGATAATGCTTCCTTTGAAGGGCATGGAGATCAAGCTTGTTATCAACCATCAAAGGGACTTCTAAGTGAAAATCAACACCACATGCATGGAGTATGGCTGTGATTGTTCCACCAAAATCACTTGATGCTCCCTTTGGTATTTTCTCCTTAACGGCATCATGCTTGATTTGTACCATACGACGAGCTAAAAGTGAAGCGAGGTTCACTCTCTTGGGATTTTCCACAAACGGTGATAATAGCATGTAAAACTCTTCTTATTTCACCACTCCATACTCATTCCTACTGAAAATGAGTTGAGAAAGTAGATAGTAAACATTAACGAATTGCCGGATGCGTAATCTTCGATGCTTTAGAACTTCCGGGTTTCAATCTATCACTTCCAATCTTCGACCATTCATCATAATGAACTTCACTACCACTGAACTTGATCCTCTCATGACACTCAAGTCCCAAAATATCACAAAGTTCTTCAATACTCAAAGTATACGATTTCTCCAAAACCGTAAAAGCGAGAATTCCTTCCTTCGCGGTGGTCGTCTTTGTCTTGGGGTAAGACAATGTGACCGTGGCTAGGAATTCACGTGCAAGCTTCCCATAGTTAGGGTGAGAAATAGTCACAAACCTTGATAAGCCCAATGCTTCAAGATACCATTCAACATTCTTTCGAATACCGAGTAAATCGAGTGTCTCGAAATCAATACCAAGAGTTGGAAGCATAGCAAACTGTTGTAGACCAGCCATGTATTCCACGTTAGCATTCATTTCGGGTCCAACGTGCTTCATAACAACACTCGGTGCTTGAGTCACAACCATATTGGACTTAGCTCGCGATTTCCTCTTCTTTTTCTTAGGGGGCGATACGTGAGGTATTGTTTGTGTAACCGCCACAAACTGCATTGGTACTTGAGTGATTTCATCCTCCTCATCTCGTAGTTGGTAACCAAGTTCTTCTTCATTCTCCACCAAAATATCCTTTCCATTTTTCTTTGATGACTTTTTCGATCTAAGTTTGGAACGTGTAGGGCGAGGTACTTGAGCTTCGTGATCCTGGTAGGTCACGTGATGTTTCTTGGGTTTATGACCTCTCTTAGACTTCCGTGGAACAATTTCATCCTCCATTGAAGTTCCTACAAAAGAAAAATCTCGAAAAAGCATTTTACGGTCTTGAAAATCACAATTTCTAAAAGAATTACTTCCAAAAGGAAATCGAATAAAAATAAAGCATAGCAAGACATTAGAAATATGTAAGAATTATAACCAAAGGTAAAATAATTTTTCTATAATTAAATCATAATTTTCTCTAATTAAATCATAATTTTCGGATTTAATGGTCATGACATGTTAAAAACACTAAAATTTTGCAATTAAGTGTTCAATGTGTCAAAATTCATACCAATCCTATGTATATATGATAAACCCATACTATTAGATGCATTAACTAATCATGAATCACCCAAATTCGTTTTGAATTATAACCTCACAAATCCATATTTGTGAAAAATTAATTAAAGGTGTTTCAAATGTAATTAACCAATCAATAATGTATATATGATGTCTAATCAAGTGTTCCTATATTGATTCTCCAACAACCTAGCCAATTAAAGCTAAATCTATTGAAATTAAAATTTTGCATAACTTGGAATTAGACAAAATGAGGATTTAGAGAGAAATTACCTTGGGTTTAGTGAAATATGAGATTAGGAATTGAATTCCTAGTGAAAAACTAAACAAATTTTAGTGAATTGAGATAAAACCCCAAAATTGGATTTTTAGGGTTCTTGAGCTCAAGAACACATTTGAGAGAGAAAGAGATGAAGTTGTGTTTGCATATGACAAAATGAAGTTGTGTTTGCATATGACAAAAAGAAGTTTGTCAAACCTTTTAAAAATCAGATTTTGTGATGTTTTTGGGTTAAATCCGGTTTAAATTGGTTGAGAACCGGTTAAAATCGGTTTAGAAAACTTACCGGGTCGGATGTGGTCAAATATCGGTTGGTTTAACCGACCAAAATCATGACCGGTACTTACCTCGTGTCGCGGTAAGGTCTGGGTTGTGTCGTGGGAAGACTGGCTCGTGTCGCGGGACGATGGGACGATGCGGGTCGTGTTGCGGTAAGGCTGCCTCGTGTCGCAGTAAGGCTACCTCGTGTCGTGGTAGGGCTACCTCGTGTCGCGGTAAGACTCGGGAAGGATCGGGACGATCGATGCGGCAATACGGCTTCGAGACCGGTCGGGAGTGTCGACCGGTATTGTGTCCGGTATAAGGACGATGGGACGAGGCCTAATCGGGACGTGGGTGCCGCGGTAAGGTTCTCCCGTGTCACGGTAAGGATTCGGGGCATCGCGATCCGAATATCGATCGCGATTCCGGACAGACACGCGTGACCGATGTGGTACGTCCATGACGCGGTAAGGATTGTTCGCGATACCGGTCGAGGACATCGACCGATACCTCCGACCGGTATCGTGTCGCGGTAAGTTTTTTTTTTTTTTTTTTAAATCCTGAAAAATCAAAATAAAATAGATTAGTTTAAAATAAACTTATGAAAACCAAAATTAAAATTTTAAAAACTATTTAAAGCATAAAATAAAAATAAAAATGTGGATTGCCTCCCACAAAGCGCTTGTTTAAAGTCAATTAGCTCGACTCCTTTGGAGATTTTTAGACTTCCGGTGGATCCGCTAAAGGAATGGTGGTTCCTTTAGCTTCATTAAGCTTTGATCTTTCGGCCTCTATGATGACTCCAAGTGAATCCTCATTGTCATACTTGACAACTAATGCTTCCGGGAAAAGCTTCAAAGTGTTTTCAAGCTTAAGCTTGATGGTTTCCCTGTTGATCTCGTCTTCTCTTGGGACGAGGATCGTTATCACCATGTTTTCAAAGATAAACTTCTCCTTTGCTTTGTTCCCATTCTTAGCATCATTCATGGGTGTCAAAGTTGTCTTGACATCTTTATAGACGTCCTTATGGTTCTCTTTGGACAGCTTCGCAACTATCTTCATTTTAGCTTTAGGATCTCCTTCTTTGACTTCTTTCTTGGCATCTCCAGGGTCTATACTAAGCTTCATATCCTTTACTCCAATCGAGCTTGGTATACGCTTAGCATCTACTTCATCATAGAAGAAATTCTTGTTGATATTCGCGAAAGAGATTCTTCGGTTTGGAAAATCAACAATGGCTCCGGCGGTTGCTAAAAATTGTAATCCAAGTATTAATGGATTCAACTTTCCGGTTTTCATCTCCAATACTTGAAAATCAGTAGGAACAATCCCCTCTCCTACTTTGACCATGACGTTTTCAAGCATTTCATACGGTGTAGAGGATGACAAATCGGCATACTCTATGTAGACTTTGGATGGTTTGAAATCGGCCAATCCAAGTTCCCTTGCCATGGCTAGCGACATGACATTGACGTTTGCTCCTGTATCACACAAGCAATCGTGGATCTCCTTTCCATTAATAGAGCATGGAAAAACAAACTTCCCCGGATCATTGACTTTCTCCAAAGGTATCCTCTTTAATCTTCTCTTGTAAGCTCTCTTAGATTCGCCGGGAAGGCGTTCCTATTTTGGTTCTAGAACCAAGATAACCTCTTCTTCATGTGGTTTAAGAGTGACCACGGCCTTCTCTTCCTTAGTAGAGGCAACATTGCAAAACTTCTTTGCTTTCTCTTCGTCTTGTCTTCGAACAGCTTCCGAAGTTTGAACGAGTTGTGTATCCATTTTAGAGAGATGAGTAACAATAGACTCGATTCTAGTGTTAAGTTCAGAATATCTTCTTTCCACCACTTGGTCTACGTCCTTTTTGTGTTGGCCAAAAGCTTCTAGCATTTGGTTCTTCATGTCTTCAAGTTTAGCATCAAAAGAAACCGGTACGGTTGGTTGGGATGGGTTGAATAGTGATTTCACTTGATACACTCCCTTAGAAAAGAATGGTTGCCTGGATTGATATTGGCCTCCTTGGTTGACATTTTGTCGAGGGTAGAATTGATCTTGAGGGTTCTCAACATTGTTGCTCTGATAGGACAGATTTGGGTGAGATCGAAAATTGTTGTTGAAATTTTGATTGCCATAGTTTCCTCCTATGTAATTCACTTCCTCTTGATTCTCCTCCGTTCCATCTCCAATACGTTCCATATTGGGATCATAACTCGCATCATTAACATCTTCAACAGCATGAACTCCTCTTTGATTTTTAAGTAGTTGTGAAACCATGTTCTTGAGCTCCGCAATTTGGGTTGAATCGGTTGATGATCTAGTGGTGTTGATGCTCCTATTGTAGTCTTGAGAACAATTAGCATCACTAGCAGCAAGGTTCTCAATCAAAAGCTTTGCCTCCGGTACAAGCTTAGTCATGAAATTCCCATTACTCGCAGCATTCAGAGATGTTTGGTGCTTGTAATCGATTCCATTGTAGAAGATATTCCATAGGTTTCCTTCCGAGATACCATGATTAGGGCAGTCCCTAGTGTACTCCTTGAAACATTCCAAGGCTTCAAAGAAGGATTCGGTTGGTCCTTGCTTGAAACTTGAGATCTTGTTCCTTATAGAATTCGATCTCTGCTTGGTGTAGAATTGGTTCAAGAAGGCTCCTTTGTATTCGTCCCAAGTAGTGATGGACCGTGGGGGTAGAGATTTCATCCATCTAAGTGCCTTGTCGTTTAGAGAAAACGAGAAGAGCTTGCACTTAAAATAGTCAGCGGGAACTCCATTAGCACGAGTCGTACTACAAATTTCTTCGAAAGTATCGATGTTGTCAAGAGGATGTTCCGTGGACAGCCCATGGAATTGGTTTTGCTTCACCAATGCAATGATTTGAGGTTTGATTTCAATATCATTCCTTTGAGGCAGAGGTGGGCGGATGGGATTTCTATCAAAGAAGAAAGCATCGGAGGAATCGACATCTCCGATAGTTTGATGTTGGATTTGTCTTTGACGCAAGGGTTGTTGGAAATTTTGGTTCCCTTGAGGTTGAAGATGTGGAACTTGTTGTTGCATTCTCATATTCCCAGGTGGAATGAGATGTTGATCGTTTCCACCAACTGGATTCCTAACAATGTTTTCCGGAGGGTTACGGATAGCATCATTACGAACAGGTGGGTTTAGGTGGGCACCAGGTGGTTGCTCCACGGGTTGGTTCACTCTATCAAGAGCAGCAGCGAGGGTTCGTTCCTCCTCATTTATGACGTGTTCGTCAGTTTGATCGGCCATCCTTAGTTGCCTTTGTCTCCTAAAGGCTCGTTCAAGCTTATCTATTTCTTGCTCAGGTACAACTAGATTCTTCTCGTTAGAATTTCTAGTACTAGGCATAAACACCTGAAACACACGGAAAAGATAAAATAAAAACGAGAAATCAAAGTCGAAAAAGAAAGAAATAAAATTGAAATAAAAGAAAAACTGAAATTAAAGCGTTCTAGACTGAGTTTTAGTCAAAAATTTGAAGGTGATGTTCTTCGAAGTCCGCAGCAACGGCGCCAAAAACTTGATTGCGAGTCGAGTTTTACCTCTCAACTAACTACCTGCAAGTGCACAGCAATCACGGCTAGTATAGATAAGGGATCGAATCCACAAGGACTTCTTAACCACACTTCAAATTGTAATGAATAAAACTAAGATAGAACAAGATATTTTTGTCGTTTTTGTGATTGAAAATAAAGTGAGCAAGCAACAAATGTAAATTGTAATGAAAATCAATAAAAGAAAGGCGTTAGGACTTAGGTATTTCGCAGAGAATCATGCAACGATAATGATTGATTGATTTTAGGGATTTAGGAATTATGAATTGTCTAGAACACAAAGCACTGATTTAAGGTTATCCCACTATCATGATGTAACTAACCATCTACGTTTTAACACCCTAATAGACTCAACTGTCGCAGGTTATTACAAGGTGAAAACATGCAGTAAAACTCAAGTTTGATAAAGTTCACCGCACTCCTTAACTAACCTTTCGAATTGTTAAGGCTTTTGGCTCATCGAATACTAGTTCAGGCAATATAACAAGCTTTTGGAAAGTATATCAACCTAAGATCAGATCGCTAAATGCGCGGTAAAGCAATCATGCATTAAGTATAAGTAAAGATGAAGACTCTATTGTACTCCCTAAACAATCATCAATCTATTATCGAATTATGAAACTCATTGAAAACCTAAAACCTAACAAACAAGACTACTCAGACATGATGCACGAAAAACCAGAGATAGATGATAAATTCATGATAAATAAACTTGAATTAAAGAGTAAGGGTAAGAGGAATCTTCTCTATATCGAGATACAAAGCGAATTCATCTACCGGATTGCTCTAGAATCCAAATCTAAAGAATAACACCAAGAGAACTCGTGGTGGCTCCTACTGTATGATAAACTACTCTATTGTTTCGGCTGCATCATCATCATCATACCTAACAAAAGGCTAAAAACAAGTATATATAGGCTTAGGGTTTTCTAGGGTCTCCTTTTGGTCAAAATGGTCTTTTTACGTCAAAACCGCCCAAATGTTAGTCGAGATTTCGGTCATGGATCACGATCGGTATTGGGCTCAAAATGCCTTGATTTGTGTCAACATTGGTCTGAAATATCTGTCCATGAAGTGGCCCGGTATTCTGACCGTTTCTGCACCTTCTTCGTTTCTAAAGCAGCTTGACGTATCTTCACTAAATTCAGTGTATCTTCCTGCTCACAGCTCCAATTGAGATGATTAAAACTTCATTGTGAAGCTGACTCAAAGATCTATCTTCACACCAAGTTTCATCCAATTCCAAATCTATTCGATCCTCCGTTCACTGCTGAACTTCTGGCGTATACGTTCTGTCCAATTTGGTAGAATGTTGATTCTTGTGAATTCTTGGTTCTTGATGGTGTCTTTGGCTTATGAAAGTTGCTGTAACTTGATTTACACCTGTTTTGGCTCTTTTTGCCTTGATTTCCCTGTTAAGACTCTAAAACTACAAATACGAGAAAAACTACCTTTAAAGGTATAAAACCGTAAATAAATGCATAGAAAACATAGTAAAATAGGTAAAATATGGGACATATCAATTCCACGGTATGTGTGTTTGACTTTTTGTTTCTTTTCTAGTACTTAGTTTCTGCTAGGTAGTGCAGAGTGGTGGCAAGAGTGGCTAAAGGCAGAAGTCGTTGGGGGCCGTGGAGGCCGAGGTGGTCGTGGTGGGCGTGGACATGGGCCGGGACTCGGGGAGGAGTCTGATGCCGCGAGTGTGGCCCAGGAGACCACGGAGAAGCAGGTGGCTGACTCGCAGGCATTTCAGGAGGGGTCCGTGGGTGTGACCGCTACGGGTACCAGCGTGAGGGCTGGAAGGGCTGGTGTGGGTCTCGGTGTAGCTAGGTAGTGCGGTGGACCCAGGTGGGGGTACTGTCGCAGATGTTGCTCAGGATCGAGATGATCACTTGGCGGGTTTGCTGCATTTGATTCTGAAGCGGTTGCCAGGTGGGGTGCCGGCTCTGGGTTAGGCTCCGGGAGTGCAGCTGAGAGTGGCTCATGTTCAGCCAGGTGTGGCTAGTGGTCAGCCGGGAGTGGTTGGGGTTCAGTCGGGAGTGGCTGGGGTGCAGCCGGGTGTGGCGCTTGCGGAAGAGCTCCCATCCTATCTTAGGATAATGGAGCAGATGCAGAGGATTGGCACCGGGTTTTTCTCGGGAGGTGCAAAGCGTGAGAAGGCCGATGAGTGGCGACTAAGACTGGAGCGTAACTTTAGTTATATAGAGTGTCCAGAGGGATACCGGGTTAATCTGGCGGTGCATTACCTGGAGAGTGATGCGCATCTCTGGTGGAGGGGTGTGGAGGCCAGGAGGGCGCAGGCCGAGATGGCCTGGGAAGATTTCTTGGCTGAGTTTAATGCCAAGTATTTCCTGCAGGAGACGGTGGATCGGTTGGAGCTGGAGTTTTTGGAGTTGGCTCAGGGAGACCAGTCAGTGAGGGAGTTCGACGCGGAGTTCAGTCGACTTTTGGTGCATGCTGCTAGAGACATGGAGGGCGAGCAGGCCCAGGTAAAGAGGTTTCTGAGGGGACTTCGATCTGATTTGAGGACTCGCTGTAGAGCGAGCAGGTTTGCCACGAGAGCGGAGCTGGAGGAGATGGCTTTTGCGATTGAGGAGGACCTCAGGGAGCAGGCTGTGGTGGTTAGTCCACCGGTTCAGCAGCAGAGGAAGTCGCAGCAGCAGGTGGGTCCGAACAGGGGCGGCAAGCCTGTGCAGGGACAGAAGAGGAAGTGGGAGAGCACTTCGGGGGCCAGTCAGGGTAGTTTGGGTTGCTTCGGGTGTAGGAGCACGGATCATAGAGTGGCGAGCTGTCCGAAGAGGACTGGGGCTCGGGATACGAGTGTCGAGGCCCGGGATACACGAGTGTGCTTTCACTACAGAGAGCTGGGGCATATCAAGCCAAAGTGTCTGAGGTTACAGCAGATGGCGGTGGCGGTGGTACAGCCGGTGGCCCAGATTGCAGCGGCACCGCGGGTATTCACTTCGATGGAGGCAGGAGGTTCTAGCGCCACACCGATCATAGGTAAATTCTGGATTTGACTTTTAAATCTTTTGGTCTTTGAATTTTAGTCCATTTGGAATTGTGAGTCTGTGCTAGAGTTTTACGGTTCTTAAATTTGTGTGTGCTAGAGTTTTACTGTGACTTAAGCACATGAGATTTGTGTAGGAACCTTAGTAGTGGGCGGATGTAAGTATCACGTTTTGTTTCATTCTAGAGCTACGAATAACTAAGAGCAGCGGAATCCGGAGCAATTCCGGTGAGCAGCCGGCAGTAGTTAAGGTTGTTGGCGGCAAGTCCTTGGTTACTTTCAGGTGGGCTCGTGGTGTGGACGTTCTGGTGGCGGGAGAGTTGATGCCAGCTGATCTGATCATTAGTCCGGTGGAGTTGTACGATGTCATCCTAGGAATGGATTGGCTGGATCGGTACAGGGTCCATCTGGATTGTCATCGAGGACGTGTGGTGTTCGAGCGAGAGGCAGGAAGGTTGGTTTATCAGGGTGTGAGGCCGACTTCCGAAAGTCTCATGATTTCGGCGATTCAGGTTGAGCAGCTGATTGAGAAGG
Organism: Arabis hirsuta; assembly: GCA_964056655.1. Lineage (NCBI taxonomy): Eukaryota > Viridiplantae > Streptophyta > Magnoliopsida > Brassicales > Brassicaceae > Arabis > Arabis hirsuta. The sequence continues at coordinate 30,398,955 of OZ053299.1, forward strand.
ACAGCGAGGCATATTTGGCGACGATAGTGATACCAAAAACTATTGGAGAGGTTGCAGTTGGAGATATTCGGGTTGTTCGGGATTTCCAGGATGTTTTTCAATCATTGCTGGGATTACCGTCGTCGAGGTTGGATCCGTTTACGATTGAGTTGGAGCATGGGACGACTCCCATATCCAAGGCGCCTTACCATATGGCTTAAGCACAGATGGCAGAGCTGAAAAAGCAGTTGGATGATTTTTTGGGTAAGGGATTTATCTGGCCTAGTATTTCACTATGAAGAGCGCCGGTGTTGTTTTTGATGAAGAAGGATGGGAGTTTCCGGTTGTGCATCGATTACCGGGGACTTAACCGAGTCACTGTGAATAACAGGTATCCTCTGCCGCGGATTGATGAGTTGTTGGATCAGTTGCGAGGGGCTACTTGGTTCTCCAAGATTGACTTAGCTTCGTGTTACCATTAGATCCTGATTGATGAGGTAGATGTTAGGAAGACGACTTTCAGGACTAGGTATGGGCATTACGAGTTCGTGATGATGTCTTTCGGGTTGACGAATGCGCCAGCAGCGTTCATGAGGTTAATGAACGGGGTGTTCCAAGAGTATTTAGATGTATTTGTGATTATCGTCATTGATGATATTCTGGTGTATTCGAGGAGTCCTAAGGAGCACGAGATGCATCTGAGATTGGTTCTAGAGAAGCTGTAGAACCATAAGTTGTACGCGAAGTTGAGTAAGTGCAGTTTCTGGCAGTGGGAGATGAGTTTTCTCCGCCATGTGGTGTCTGCAGAGGGAGTTTATGTGGATCTGGCTAAGATAAAGGCTATCAGAGGATGGCCTAGACCGAGGAATGCCACCAAGATTCAGAGTTTTCTTGGGTTGGCGGGTTATTACCGGAGTTCGTCAAAGGATTTGCGAGTATGGTGCAGTCGATGATGAAGTTGACGGGAAAGGATGTCCTTTTTGTGTGGTCTTCAGCTTGCGAGGAGAGTTTCGAGAAGCTGAAGGAGATATTGATGAGTACACCTGTGTTGGCGTTACCCGAGCCTGGTGAGCCTCACGTGGTATATACAGACGCTTCGGGAGTTGGTCTGGGTTGTGTGCTGATGCAGCAGGGGAAGGTTATTGCATATGCTTCTAGGCAGTTAAGGAAGCAAGAGTGCAATTACCCAACTCACGATTTGGAGTTGGCTGCGATGATTTTTGCCCTAAAGATTTAGAGATCTTATCTTTATAGCGGAAAGGTACAGTTGTTCACAGACCATAAGAGTCAGAAGTATTTCTTCACTCAGCCGGAGCTGAACCAAAGACAGAGGCGCTAGATGGAGTTGGTAGCAGATTACGATCTGGAGATTGGGTACCATCCGGGTAAGGCTAATCTTGTTGCAGACGCGTTGAGTCGGAAGAGGGTTGCTTCGGCTCAGGAGCGAGATATGGAGGCTCTGGTGAGCGAGATCAGTACATTGAGATTGTGTGTTATCTCAAAAAAGCCGTTGGGGTTAGAGGCAGCTAACCAGGTATATTTGTTGAGCTAGATTTGGGTAGAGAATGCTTCTTGATGAGTAACTTTGGTCTCCTCCAATGCTTTCTCGGCTTCATGGGCTTTGATAGCAGTGATATTGAGGCATGTTGTAAGTTCTTCTAAGTTTCCATTAGAGCTTGTGGTCTCCGTTTCAAAGTTCCCCCAAAGACTATCAAGGCTACGCTTGAAACCATGGAGTTTTCGTGCATCGTCTTGAAGATCTTGGGAATGTTTCTTTTGTACTTCTTCAAGGAGGCCTAAGCGTGAGGCGTTCTCTTGGATTTGAGCAGCAAGGTTGTCGAATTTCTCATCAAAAGTTGAGATCAAATTGTCCATCTTGGTGTCGACCTCACGAAAGATTTGTGTAGCTTCCATGATGCGATGCATCAAGGCGTCTTCTTCGTCTTCTCGGCGTTTTGAGTGGTGATGGTGGCAGGACTGTGGTTATGGTGGCGGACGGATGTGATGAGGATGAGGGCGATTTTCTCCTCCATAAGATTTCCAAGGACGATACAAGTTAGGATTGTATCGATTGTTGTAAGAAAGTGGCGGTTTATGGAATTCATGAGGCATGGGGATGTAATCTCCAATTTTTCACGAGGGTAAGGGCTCGCCATTCTCTTTGGATTGTGATGCTCCATTGACAAATCTCTGAAACACACAAAGATTAAAAACCAAAAGCAAAAACGAAAAATTAGAAAAATCAAAAAGGAAAAACAAACTTAGACTTAATCTTTATCAAAAAATTTGCAGGCAATCAAACAAAAGTCTCCGGCAACGGCGCCAAAAAACTTGATGTGCCATATAACTTCTATGTAGGGTTTTATATGCAATTAGATCTTTAAATTTATAACCTTAGAGAACTGCAAGTGCACAGTTAAGACAATTGTAGTACTTAGGGATCGTTCCACTGAGTACTAAGTGATGAATGCGCTACAAACCTATATGATTCGGATTAAGCTAGGAGAAAATATTATTTGGTTTTTAGGGTTTTATGGAAGCATATAACAAAGCAATAAAGTAAAGGGATAGATATCAATTAATATTAGAATTCAAGCAATTCACAAAACATATGCAAAACACAAGCAATCGATTTAGGATTTAATACTAGTTGTTCTAGAACTCATATCACTAAGGTAAGGTCATCCCACTATCGTGAAGTAACTAACCATCTACATTTTTCACCCTAATAGACTCAACTATCGCAGGTTATTACAAGGTGAAAACATGTTTTATGCTCAAGATTGATTATTCACTAGACTACTTAACTAACCTATCGAATTGTTAAGATGCCTAGCTCATCGAATACTAGGTCCGGAGATATAACAAGCTTTTAGAGAGTATATCAACCTAAGATCACTCCCTGGATAGCTAGGCCAGTTCGTGCTTTAAGTATAAATAAAGATGAAGAATCAATTCTAGAATAAAACTCTAAACGATTAAATACGTAAAAACATAGAATTTAAAAAGTGCATAGAAATCAAATCAAAGCTATAACTCTAACATGTTTTGCAACACGTAGTAGCAAGAGTAAAGCACATAGACAGTATAAGTCGTTGATATATCTAAGCATAAGGAGTTAGGTCTCATCTCTTTGCAATAGGGCAAAGTCAATCTATCCTTAAAGGCTTCTAGAATCAAATAAACATTAAGAACAAGAGAAAAACGAAATACATTGTTTAGGCATTGATTTAAGCTGTTAAGGCCGGCTGCTTAAGTTCCTAGAGAGGCTAAAAGCAAGTATATATAGGGGTTTAAGGAGGCTTAAGTCGGTTAGGGTTTCTTCGGGCAAATACGTTTTTTTGGTCGAAACGGAAGCAATATCGGTCCAAATAACGGACGGGTTGCGTGACCGGTATTGGAGGATTCTACGGCGCTTCTAGAAGGTCGGCAAAGGTCTGGGTATCGGCCCATGGGCTGGCCCGGTGCTTGGATCCATTCTGCACTCACTTCACTTCGAAGGCAGTTTGACATGTCCTCAGTGTTTCGGGTGTATCTTCCAAAGTACAGCTCCAATTGATGAAATTCCAACTCCATTGGAAATCGAACTCAAAGGGCTATCTCCATATTAATTTTCATTAAATTCCTAACTGATTTGATCCTCCGTTCATCAGTAAAATTCTGGCATATACGTTCTGTCCAGTTTGAGAATGTGCATTATCTTCAAGATAAAATAACTTGGTTTGGTTCCTTTGATACTTGGATAGGTAGCTGCATCATAGATGATACTCCTTTTGCTCCATTTTACATCCTTTTGATGATAAAACCTGTTAAGACCTTAAAATCTACATATACGAGAAAACTATTTCTTTTGGTCCAAAAGCTTTATTAATATATATAAAAACCATACTAAAATAGATAGAAAAAGTGGTAAAATATAGGGTATATCAGAATTCTACTATTTATTTCTCTAATCCATATTCTTAATCTTGGTTTATTTGATTGTGGATGTGAGCATATGCTATAATCATCCTATGTAATAAATTAGTCTTACATACCCACATAGACGTCGCTTTGATCTCATATAATTCGGACAGAGCCGAACATGTTTCAGTTTAAGACGCATAAGAATGGAAGAAAGATCTAATCAGAGTCATTTATTTCAGAGATAGGTGACACACCGTTTCAGTATGCAACTATTCGACATAGTTCATAGAAATTGCTTCTATATCCCTCCACATAGCTTGCAATTCTACAATTGGTCGTGGTTTTTCTCTTTATATGGATCTTAGTGTATCTCGGAGGTTTGTGCATAGTGTAGCTAGATGCTGGTGATCAACTCTATGTTAATGAATAGCTTGAACGAAAAATAAACGATTGTGTTTGTGAACTCTAACATCATTTGTTACAAAGAGATCAAAAGTCATCTTAACCAACCGTAGAAGGCATGTATGAATTTATACATTTAGAGTTCTTTTGAATTTATTTGGGTTTAAAAGCAAATGTCAATTCTCGATAATCTGTATTATTCAATATTTTTTTAAACATTGGTTTTAGAATACTCAAGTTTAAATTAAGGTGTCAAACTGCACTTATGTATCGTTTCATGAGACATCAATTTATTTCCATGATTTTTAACATTATTGATTTAATTTTGTATGTGGAGAAAGCAAAACTTGGTAATGGTTTCCAATATATTATATATACTATACTATATGTAAATTGTATTCCAAATTGTATTGGCGAGTTCTTACCGTAAATTCGAGTTCTTGCCGTAAATTTGGTGACAAGAGAGACATTGGCACGTAAAGGCGAGTTTTTGCCGTAAATTCTCTGAATTTTCATTAAAATGTTGTTAAAGATACAGTTTTTTAAATATTTCTCTTCTTCTTGTCTTTTTTTGTCTAATGATTTTTTAATCATCATTTGATTGGTCTCTGTTATAATATTCATTTTTGTAGTGATTTGTTTTGACTGTGTTTCGTGATTTGTACTGACTTTGTTTTGTGGGTTTTGAGTATTTATATTAAAAGTAAGAAGTTACTCATTGATTGTGTTGGTTTTCCGATTAGCGAGGTCTGTAATATTTAAACTTCCTGACACAACATATAGGTCTCCTCTTTTGTGTTGATTAAATAAAGACAATGGTTTCAACTTTAGACTATAAGAGAGGTTTTTTGGTTTGTTCATATAATCACACCATCTCTCTTATGTATAACGACAGTGACTCTGGAGTATAGGAGACTCCTTGGTGCGAAAACACAACTTCTGGCAGGAACAATTTGGCTGATGATGAGACTAAGAATTTTACGAGGCCAAGGTTTTGGAAAAAGCATAGGAAAATCTCAAGCAGTTGGAAGGTTTCAACCACCTTCACGATGTTTAATCCGATACATGAGCTTTCTATGCGGTAAAACCCATTACATTTTACATGTTGAATAACTTTTTCTTATACAATACTTGGTCTCGAGCATTGATATTTAATTCTTAATAAGTCGAGAATCATCTTTTGAATTTGATTATTGTAATTTGTTCAATAGATGTCTTTTTTGTTTTTTTGCTTTTCATGCTTGAGTGAGCGTCTCAGACTACGACGTAAAAGTCTCGGTTTTAACCAATGTAACTCCTTAAATAAGTGAATTTAAATGATATGATATCATCCATGATTATATATAACTCTTCTTACCTTTGTAAACTTAATCATCAATTGTTCTCTTTTTCTTTCACATGTAGAGAAATCAATCTTTCTTATTAAATTTTCTTTCACATGTAGAGCAAACAATCTTTCTTATTAAATCTCCTTTTTATATTTTTTTTTTGTGCAGATTCACATTGATTAATGTTTTTCTATCATATGACTTTGATCATCGTGCTCGTGAGAAGTTGAACTTCACTAAATCACTTTGACCCTTTTTTTTATGTTCGATGATTTGGTCCAACTTTGGTTTTTATGTTTTCTAGATTTCATAGTTTATTAACTGACCTTAAGAAAGTATGATTTTTGTATTCGATTTGGTTTCAAAGTTGATGATTGCAGTTCTCAGTTTGGTACGATGTTTGATGATAAGACAAACTTTGCTAATGATAGATTCTTGGTGGAATCCCACTCCGACTCTTTGATTGTCATCACGTACCGTGAGCCGTAAGCTTGGTACAAAAAAAAAGTATTAGGCACTGCTTTCTCTTTACATCACTCAACACTACAAGAAAAAAAAACTCTTTCTCGGAGAAAGAAAGTAAATTTCTAGCTCTTCACTTTAATATATTAATTTTATTTTTTTATTTTTTATTATAAAAATGGCGTGATGGTTTCTGATAATTTGCTTTTATTCGTTTGACTAATGTTTATACAAGCTACATTATGTTATATGTATAATATGTTCCTTCTTCTTTAGTTCGATGTGTCTCTATAAATGGTTATGATTTGAAATTGTATTGGATTTCAGTTCTGTTGTTTTCAACTTCCTTTTGTATAATAATGACTAACATGTTTGAACTACCTGCGGAGTAGTATATCATGCGTTTATAGATGCGTGTTTTGCGTTGTGTTTGCTCGATGATGATGATGAGTATGTCCATGCAATCATCGATGTTGTTGGATGGTCTTCTAAAAGTGTGATTGATGATTTCGTATCTATGTTTTCAAATACTCTTGGTGAGGGTGAATCTAAGAGGATTGTTATTGTTATTCGTCGTGTCTTGATATGTCGTGGTTTTGAATATTATTATTTCCTTGACATGTAGTTGCTTTAATGTTGTGTTGGTTTGATATAATAGTTTTGGATTCTCTTCATTTAATAATATTGGTTTTCTATCTTTTGTTTGATAATTTTATAAAGAATTATGTTTTGTTTATAATATTTTAAATATAATGAATTTTTTCTACTATTTTTTTTTTATATCTCATATATTATATATACCTCACTAAATCGTATTCCAATATAACTATCTCGCGCAGGGCGCGGGTACTACACTAGTAAAATATATGTACGGTAGATTCTATATATGTGATTTCGTTGTAGGTATAGTGTTTGACTTGTATCCGAATTTTTTTTTTTTTGTTTTTTGAAAAACTTGTATCCGAATTTGAAGACTACTCATAAATTCAGATACAATTCAGAACCCTCATAAATTCGTCAACTACTCTTGATTCACGAAGTAGTGAAGAAGCGCCAAAATTAGGAACTTACGTCATTGCTCTCCATAATATATAATCACACGAGATAAATAGTTTTCTTCTTGCGAATTAACCCTATCTGTACTATATTGGCAGTATTGGAAACTGGAAATATATGTAACGCGTAACGCAATTCCAAAACATGATCATTTTGATTTTGTATGTGTTTTTTGTTTTGTAGAGACATGTGTTATAATGCCAAATCTTATCTACACTACACTACACTACACATTTATCTCGTTGGTTAATTTGTTAAGGTTTGGAAATGTTCACGACTAGTTTAATCTAAAGTTTTAAATATTCGTTTTTTTTTAAAACTTAGTTTTAAATATTTGTTATTAAATCAAATATGTTTTTTGTGTGTTTGTGATGGATTATTTGATTATATATGTCGTTTTCTATCATTATCTTACATGGATATAATAATGCAATACTTTTTCACGTGTAAATAAAACCATCATAATTAAGATTCTCCATTTGTCCTCTATTTAGTGATCCGCATAAAGTAAAATAATGCTTTGACATATAATTAGGATAATAATTACTGAATACTTTTTTTTTATCTATACTAGGTTAATGTCCGCGCTATGCCGCGGGATTTGTTTTTTATTTTTTTTGTTTTAAAATTTTTCGTTATTATATATTTTTAAAAGATGTGTATAATATAGTTTTTACGTTTACACTCGATCATTTTCCATAACGTAATTTATTATGTATAATTATTTTTATTAATGATTAAAAAATTTTAATAATTAAATTGCATACATGATACATCAATATTATGAATAAACATAGATGTGATTTATTATTAAACATAGATGATCTGTTTCTCGAATATTGACGTTTCATCCCTTTTGTAGTTGCTTTTACATTAGTGATCGTTCGTAATGTACTTGAACAACATTTTTATGTGATACGTCCTCTCCAATGGTGTTAAAAAAATTTATTGCTTTTTCATCCATAACTTGTGTTTTGTGTTCCACACATATCTTGTAGTAAATTTCTCATAAGGTAGAGACAAAGCATTCCCTTGGCAGGTTTGTGATTTCAAAAACCTTGTTAAAAAATGATTAAATTAGCAATCTTTGTAAACTACTTATAACATATAATTAAAATGGTACAAGAAAAAGAAAAAAACATTAGTTTATGTATAGCTCAGTTTTAACTTTTTTTGGATATTGAAAAGAAAAACGAATTAGTTTAGACTTTCAACCATATTAGAATTTGTTTCAAATATTTGAATCATACCACATCTCTTTATCCACATTGAACATTTGTAGGAAAAATACTACATTTACCTTTCCAAAGTTGTTTTTTTTGTCTAAACTGAAAGTAATTTTGATCGAAACATGTCCAAATGATCTCATACCAAATTTCAATTTTACCTTCTTTTTTTTCCGTAAATTCAGTTTCGCAAAGCTGGTCATTTCATAAAGTATGAATCCAGTAATAGTACATCATAAAAAAAAATTGAATTAAAATGCTTAATAGCAATGACAAATTTATTATAAGATAAGCTTGTTTCTTTAAAACTTTAAGAGAAAATTTGTAGGCTTGGTCAGCAATTTTTTAATGATAAATTAATTTATAACATCGGTGAGATTCTAATACATTAATTTGTAGGCTTGTTTTTTTAGTTCCTTAATCCACAAAACATTCTCTTCCTAATACAAATCTCCCATTTCAGAAATTTTCAGATATATAAAGTTTCTTTTTTAAAAAACTTCTCTCTATCTCTGTTTTTTTGCAATCTGGATGTTGAATTCTGATGATGAATGCAATCATTTTTCTTAGAAACACAACGATGAGACCTTCAAAATGCATTCGTCTTGCATTTACAAGAATATCTCCATCTAAATACATCCGAGATACCGCGTTTCGATCATGTCCTTCTCGGTTCTTGAGCTGCAGAAACCAAAACAACAATTTCCCAAATCTAGATACAAATGGAATCACCAATCCAACAAATGCTGTGCCATCTTCTATCGACAGGCAAAATTCTGTCGCAGCTCGAGTTGTTTCAGCGGCTAGTAGAAGTCTCTCTTTTGCCACAACCTGCACAAATAACACGGCATTGGATCAAATCATCGCGAAGAACGATAAAATTTCGTTCTTTTGAAATTACTTTCTGATTTGTGAGGAGCTTGTTTGTTAATGGCCATACTAATCATTAACAATACCCAGCATCATATCTGAATTTCTTTAAAGCTTCTTTCTTTGATTTAATGGATATGTTTTTTGTCACTAAACGCTCTTCCTGCTCCGGTTATCAATAAAAATGATACCTTTGGCCTTAATGGACTCTTTGAATGAATCAGTGGGATTATCATGCTTGCTTGCTTGCTCTATGTCAAATTGTTTCAGTTAAGTTACATTTCAGAGTCAGTAGCATTATACTCTTGTAAGTTCCTTAGTAATATCAATAGATTGTTGCTTCATCTTACTTGTCTTTTGCTCCTGTCTCTTCTTTTGGACTTATCCCTGTGTTTTCGCAATTATCATACTTCAAGTAATCAATGCCCTGCCAAATTCACCATAACAAAACACAGCTTCAATGTTTAGGACTTGAGCTCATATATAACTTATAAGGCACATATATAGATACATACCCATGAGGCAAATGTTTTTGCATCTTGTTCTTCATGACCAAGTGAGCCGGGCATGGTTTTACTGCAGGTAAGAGTCCTACAAATCGATAAAAAGACAGATCAACATAAGTTTCTTTTGTGTGAATATATATATATATATATATATGTATACCCAGCATCAGAGTAGATCCCAAGCTTAAGCCCTTTGCTATGAACATAATCTGATAAAGCTTTGATTCCCGAAGGAAATGTCGATGCTTTCGCAACCAAATTCCCCTGTCAAACACACCAAAAAACACATTTCAGTTTCGTTCTTAGATTGTAAAACATTCTCAAAAATAAAATGTTCATTTTTTGGGTTTGTTTAACCTGAGAATCTCTCTTGAGCTCACCCCAACAACCAATGGAGATGATGAAAAAACCGCAAGTAAAATACTGCGATTCACCTGTAGGAACGATGACTGCTAATTATCCAACTGATACATACAGTACCTCAAGCTCAACCGCCGCCACCACCTCCCATGGGTAATGGTTTCAGGCCCATGCCACCACCTCCACCATCAGATGGGGGACGACGAAAACGACGACGAAGGGGACGAATTTTCCCGTTTCTTCACCGATTCTTCGATTGCGTTATCTGAAGATAGCATTGCTCGTGGTTCTGCCATTTCGACGACACCGGCGGTTTCGATTCCGGCGAGTGAATCCACAATTCGCCGCGCCGATCGCCGTTCTTTCGCCGTCATCCGTCGTAACGGCATTAACCGTTTTGATCCCGTAGACAACACGACGATCGAGAGACGATCCATCTCTCAGAGAAGAGAGATAACCAATCTCATCGCGCGCTTAACCGTCTGCAAATTTCCACCGCCGTTGCTCAGATCGAGAACCGTAACCAGCTCTATCGAAGGTCTATGCGCTCTAATCGCGTCGGAGATCGACGACGGAGACGGAGAAGCTTTCAACTTCATCACCACGACGTGCGTCTCGCTCCTCCTTCTGGTTTCCACCACGGCGGATTCCGGTTGCAATTTAATTACAGTTAACAATGATTTGGCACTTAAATGAAAAAAATGATTTGGCAAAAATTCTGATAATCTGTATTAATCTTATAATTTGATTGGTTGTTTTTTAGTTGAATTGTGATCTTTTCCCAACACAGTTTGGCTTATTTGACATTTTCTGAAAAGACAAACTATGTTTTTATTATATTGATTTATTTCAACTTCTTTTATTTTTTTTAGATAAAATATTTTATTTATATGTTATTTTACTTATCCAACTCTCTTTTTAAGGATTTTATTTAAAATATTTTATTTATACGTTTAGACTACAGTTTTCATTTATTTATTTTGGGATTTATTGAATGAGTTTATAGAAAAGTTATTGCAAAAAATATCCTCTAATTTTTATTCTCGATAGAATAGATTTTCGAAACTCCAACAAAAAATCAAGAAAAAAAAACAGAAAAAATTGGTTAGTAATATTTTCTAATAAAAAAGTCTGACAAATTGATCAAAGTGTCTCAAACTTATGGTTACAAAAATAGGGTTACAATCGGATGCTTATACTAGCTCATTCTGATCAATCTACGCGGTTCAACCATATAAAATTTTACTAGATAAGTTTAAAAAAAAAAAAAAATTACTAGAGAAACAAATGTGAAAAATATAGAGGAAACAGTAATGCATGGGGTCGGTGGCTGGTGGACCCATAAACATGGACTCAAGAACCCAAACAAACAAATACTTGTCGTCTCAATCACATGGTTGAATCTAAATGAAAAAAAAAAAATCTAAATGTATTGACAATTCATGTCACATGATTATCGCTGTTCAAAATTGATTGCTAGTTTGTTAATTAGAAAAGTAGACTTTGATCTGCGTAAATATTTAAAAAAGTATTTATGAATTGTTTTAATATATTAGAAAACTAAAAATAGCAAAAAATCAAATGTTACATTTTCTATTTATATTTTATCTTATAAAATTTAATTAGCATGAAATTTAGTTTGAATACAATTATTTTGGTTTAAAGCGGATATGTTTGATACTATAAGTTCTCTCAACCTTATTTAGTTTATCAAAACCAGAAAATATCATGTTAGTATATAAAATATTTTAAAATAAAAATCAAAAAAATAATAAAAAAGTGAAACTAATTATTTTTGAAATTCACCCATTATTTTTTTGTTTCCATTTTGTTTGTATGAACTGTTGGATTTCATCAACATTGAGAACTTGTAGATATGGTTGATAGTGTGTATATATTTCTACCAATAAATTTATTGTGTTTTCTGTAAAAATGTTTTATTTAAAAAATTGTACATTTATAAAAAAAATTGCAATTTTAATTAGAATAATATATAAACAGTTAAGCGATATTAAAGAAAATAATTGTATGATCAATCATACGTCCAAATAAAATATTTAAATATTATGTTTTAGTTGAATTTAAATTTTTAAATAATGTATTTGTGATAATGAAAATGTGTAAAGATCTCTACCATAACATATAAAATTAATTAAAATATTTTGATTAGTTAATATAATTGATGTGTCTATTAAATATCTTTTTGATCCACAATAGAATTTTTTGCATTTATGTTTTCTCAACTAAAATATATAGGATGAGTACTAACACGTACCATTTAGAACGTTTAATCGAACGTTAGTAATGTATATAGCTTTGAAATATTACATTAATATATACAATATCAAATAATAAAACAATAAAAACAATTATAATAAATAAAATACACAAATAAAACCTTTGGGGATATCAATTGATTGATAAATAATATTTATCAATATATAAAGAGACTTTTGTAATTTTTTGAAGTTAAATTTCGATTAAATCGAAAAGCATGTTAATATTTTAACTTTAATTTTAGTTTAATTTTTATTGATTTACTATTTAATAATTTTAAATGTTAATTTATATTTCATTATTTATTTACCTTGAAAATTATTTTCTGCTTAATTATTAATTTATTATGAATAATTATTGTTAGGTACAAAATAATTCTCTATAACACATGATGCCACGTGTCATAACGCATGGTGGGACTCTTAATGCCTTATACCAAGCTTATTGTCCAACGAAAACCTTAGAGAAATTTGGGACTGGATATATAATGGTACTGACTCCACACTAACAGATGAAGATATCCGGATCCAACCAAGGATCTCAGATAGCGAATCTCGCCATCCGGATAAATTTAGACTCCGAACAAAGCGTACATAAAGTTTGAGCTAGACATCGCCACCCAGAGACGGGACACACGGCTAAAGTTCTCGTATGAATTCAGACTAGCTAAATCCTTACACCGCGCCAAGTTCAAATTCTTTCTTCATTTAAGTGTTTGAAATCCTAGTAAAAGGGTAAAAACACTTTCACCTTATGCGTGCTAGGGTAAAAACAATTAGTTCATGCCTAAAGAAACCACTACAAGAAAACACAGATTTAGCATCGAAATCGTCGCTAAATCGTCGACGCTAAATCGTCGACGCTAAATCTTCGACGCTAATTCTTTTTCGACTCTATTTTAGCGTCGGATTGAATTTAGAAGCTAATCCGACGCTAACGTAGCATCGAATATTCGACGCTAATTTGATGCAATAATTCGACGCTAATTCAACGCTATATTAGCGTCGAATTGGCGTCAACAAAATTCGATGCAAATAATTCGACGCTAATTCGATGCTATATTAGTGTCGGAGTCGCGTCGAAACATTTCGATGCAACAATTCGACGCTAATGCGACGTTAATATAGTATCGAATTAGCGTCGACCCGCATCGGGTGTCGACGCTAATTCGACGCTATATAGCATCGAATTAGCATCGATTTAGCATCGGTTTGATAACATTATTTTAAAAAAAATTAAAAATATTATAAATATACTAAAAATTAAAATATTATAAAATAAAATTATCCGATACAAATAAAATTAAAACGCTAATTTACTGATGTTGTTGGATCCTTAGATTGATGACATCTTCTCGAATTATCTCTTCGTTTTCCTGCTCGAACTGCGTTAGACCGTCAGGTGGAGGCGGTGGAGGAAACCGTAACCCTTGCAAAGCAGTTGCTAATGTCGGGTTATCCACTGCAATGATATCAAAGAGACCGGTTATTGTTGAGAGGTTGGTCTCTAGCTGCGCAATCTTAGTGTTAGCAGCATCCAACTATCTGGTCAATTGCGGCTCAGACGAACCCGGAGGAGTGTAAGAATATCGAGCAGACGAAGAAGCTGCAGGGACATCCTTGATGGATCCAACACCCATCATTCGTCCTTTCTTCTTCAGTGCAACCTATAAAATAAAAGTGTTATACAATAAAATTGTAATTAAAAATAAGTTTAAATATAATATAAGAACCTAAAAAATTACCTCCTCGTAAAGTCTATCGAAGTCTTGGACACCCATCGTAGACTGGACAGACTCATCTAGCTCTGCCAGTCGTGCGTTGTACGCGTTGAACGTTTGTTCCGCTTGAGCGGTAACAAACGTCCCATCCTTCCTCCGATGAGTTTTCTCCATCACTTTGTGCATCGAAGAAAGATCATCGCCATCAACCTGTTAAACAAAAATAAACAAAGATAAAAATGAAATATATAATAAATAAATAATTAAGATACAAATAATTAAATAAACTAATTTAATTTAAATATTACCATATTGATGCGTACTGTGGCGTATGATGATTGACCCGCACAATGCTTTGAAGGTCCATCTCCTTCAGCCACCAGCATAAGACGGGCTGCAGAACACTCCTCCGATCTAATCACCGAATGGGGATCCTCCCAAAACTGCACTAGACCCGACCAAACATCGGGATCCATCCCTATCGGCTTCGCCGCATCGCCTTTCGCGCGCCACGCTTTCTTCAAGTTACCGGCATAACCGTTTAGACGCTTTAGCGCCTTCTGCTCGAACGCCGCTCGCACTTCGAAAGTACGAAATTCCTCCCAGTGCCACCCTTGCTACAAAAATACGAATAATGTTATGAATATATTTACAATCAAATACTTTAATAAATAAAAATAAATAATATAAAATGACTTACCGTCCATGACTCGAACCAAATATCCTGAACATGCTGCGGCGCCTGGCTCCAATTAGCATGTGGCATAGTGAAATGGGCCATGATGGCCTTGGTGACCGAACGTGCAACCTTGTTATCGTTAAACCTGTAAAACAAAATATTAAAATGTTAATAATTTAATTATAATTTGTAATTAAAAATTAATTACCGAAAACAAATTTAATTAGTAATATTGAAAAAAAATTAATCATACCATAATGCACCCGGAGGCCTCATCGGATAGAGAACCCTAACCCGTGTCTCACGTCCAGGTTGGTAGAGAAGCTCACAAATCCTCATCATAAGAGGCGCATTTGGCGGTGGAGGGACCTCAGTGTGGTCATCGGGATGATCTGGTTCGTCTTCTTCTGGCTCTGGCTGAGGCTGTGGCGGAGCTCGTGTCGGAGCTCGTGGTGGAGCCCGTGGACGATAGTTTGCAGCCTGCGAACCCGACCCTGATCCTAATCCGGATCCGCGACGACCATCGGATCTGGGAACCGTAACATCCTCGCCAAAAAACTCTCCGTAGGAAGGAGGTGGTTGATCCGCCTATAAAATAAAACAAATTTATTAAATTAAAATATGTAAAATATAAATTTATAAATAAATTAAAAACTTGTAAAATAATTTGGTAGAACAATTCATAAATTCTTAAATTTTATATATAATATATGAATACAAACACATAAATCCATAAATTTATCATTTAGGAAATAATTTTATATTTTCCAAAAAAAAAATTGTAAATTCGTTTTTTATTTTAAATAATTATTTTAAATTCAAAAAAATTATTTTTGTAAAACCTTGTTAATTGTTTTTATTTTTGCCAAATTTATAAATTAATAACTTATTAAATCTAAATTCAAATCTATAACTTATCAAATCTAAATTCAATTCCATTTCCTAAAATATATTTCCTACATAATTCCTAAAATATATTTCATATCTAATTTTTTCATATCAAATTTCCTATGATTTATTTCATACTATATCAAATTTCCTGAAATATATTTCCTACATATTTCCTAAAATCTATTTCATATCAAATTTGTTCATATCAAATTTCCTAAAAAAATATTACCATAATTTGGTTTGTGGTGTTGATCGGCGGAGAGCAGAGAGGGCCGGCGGTGGAAAGAGAGAGAGAGGGTCGGCGGTGGAAAGAGAGAGAGAGGGCCGCGTGAGAGAGAGAGAAGAGATTGGGGCGGAGAGAGAGATTGGGGCAGAGAGAGAGAAGAGATTGGGGAGGGGAGAGAGAGAATGGAGCGGCGGCGGCGAGGTGAAGGGAGAGAGAGGGGCGGCGGCCAACGGTGAGAGAGAGAAGAAAATTTTGCAGAAAACGGAAGTGAGGAATAAGGGGTCTGTTTTGCTAAAATATCTCATTTAAAATTTTAAATTAATGTTCTTTTTGGTTTCCCACGCAAAATAAATATTTACAGCGTGTTGAACCCGAAAATGTTTGATTTAGCGTCGAAATGTATTGAAAATCGACGCTAATTTGATGCTAAATCAGATTACCGCCAACGGTTTAACCAAAATCTGTATGAAATATTTTGGTTTACCACTATTGGTTTAATCAAATTAATTCAATATAGCGTCGATTTTGCGTCAAACCAAGAAAATCGATACGGTTTACATTCTATACCCTAAACCCCAAACATAAAAAATTTATTCATTTAGCGTCGAATTAAATTAGCATCTGAATCTCAAGAGTTTGACGCTAATTCGACACTAATTAGCGTCGAGTTCGTAGGTTTCGATGCAAATTCGACCCTGTAACGACTCTAAATGAAAAACTCTTTGTTTTTGATATAGAGTAACGAAACCGTCACTGATACGAAAACAATCTTAGCCATTTCAATCTTTGTTATAACCAAAAAAATTTAAACTTTGAAATTTTTTGTACTTACATATTAGGTTCATATGAGGTTATGAACCTAAATGTAAAACCATATAGTTTTTTGAAATCTTTATATATTACATGTAATTATTTTTAATTATGAATAAATAGTTATTCATTCGCAATTAAGATTCAATATAGATAACATTTAGCGTTTAATCTGAATCGTCGATGCTAAAACTTTTAATCTATACCCTAATATAGGGTTTACGTATAGGGTTTAGCGTCGAATGAGCATCGCTTGCATCATTAGGGTCGAATTCGACGCTAGTTTAGGGTTTAGCGTCGAATTAGACCCTAATGATGCAATCAACGCTAATTCGACGGTAAACCCTATACGTAAACCCTAAATTAGCGTCGACCGTTATAATTTTTTTTTTAAATAAAAATTTTATAAATTAAAAATATTCTAAAAATTAAAAAAATTCAAAAATAAATACATAAGCAAATTTAAATTATCCGGCATACAAATAAAAATGTTGTTCTACAAATGAAATAAAAATACTAATTAATATATGCTTCACTCTAAATCATTATTTGAGTTCTCGTCATCCTCATCGGTACTTTCTCCACTCTTGTTTGCGAACTCGTCTTCGGGGTTTTCTGCATCGGTAGCATCCAGAAGTATTTCAGCTTCTCGATTTTGCGGATCTATAAGAATGATGTTGTCTATATCTTGTTCTGGAGTTGTTAGATCCACGGCAGTTTCATATTGCATAGGAGCGTTGTAGGATTCAACTATCATTCCTCTGGGAGCTATTTTAAGCACAAATAACCATGAAATTCCTGTTTTTCTGACACGTGGATATGGACTGAAACAAACTTGATCCGCTTGTGATGCAAGGACAAATGGATCGTACTTTGCATAAGAACGTGATCCATTAACATCGATGACACCAAACTTTCCTACACAAACCCCTTGCCCGACAACTGGATCAAACCACTCGCATTTGAAAAGGGTGCACTTTAAGTTAACCAAACCAGGGAATTGCATTTGAACAATGTCTTGTATAATGCCATAAAAATCCGTGTCCCCGGCTCGAACTACCACACCATAGTTCGCAGTTGATCTATTTTTTCTACATACGAACGTATGAAACACATAACCTCGTGTAAAATACATTGGAGATGACGTAACTTTTCCCAACGGACCTTGGATCAACTCTCTAAACCATACAGGGTATGACGTGTCTCCAAAATTAACCTGGCAAATACAATATACACATTGTAAATATAGTATACACAAATTGTATATATAGGTTTTTATGGAAACTTGATATATATATATATATGTTTTTAACTTACCTGAGTCCTCAACCATTTAGCAAAGTGTAGATCTTTACGTTTTTCAATTTCACCAGCGGATGCATTTGGGAAAGCTTCGTTAACTTGGCGAATGAATTCACTAATACAAAATATAGTTATAACAAAGTTTTCAAAGCATATATAAGTACGAAAATAACCCTTTTGACCTCAATCCATAGTTGGTAATTATAATATATACCTCAAAAATGGGCTAACTTCGTCGCATTGTAAGAGAATATATGTGTGTGCACAATTGTAGTCTTCGTATTAGAACTAGTCTTCTTCTCTTGTGATTCCGGCATGCCTACCAACTGCACAGAATATATCTGGGACATCAGAAACTGGATACGTTTGCGCCATCGTCGTACCTACGTGGAGCTCTTTTTCATGTCCGGACAGTTGGAGAGAAGTAATATGAGCTGAAATGAGAGGTTTCTTTGGTTAAACTTCCCGCAACAATTGATCCCTCAACCCTAGCCAGGTTTTTTGCCTTTCTTTTTAAGTGTTTCATGAATCTCTCGAAATGATACATCCAACGAAATTGAACGGGCCCTCCTAAATCGGCTTCGTGAGGAAGATGGACAGGAAGATGCTCCATAACATCAAGGAAAGATTGAGGGAATATCTTCTCTAAGTTCCACAACAATATTGCGATGTTATTGTTTAGTTGTTGAATTCCATCTTCAGTCAGAGTTCGCACACACAGATCTCGAAAAAATGCTCCAACACCTAAAACCAAAGTCCAATATCAACAAAAAAAGAAATGTAATTTTCCACATATCATTTGTTTAGATATTTATATATCGTCATAGAAAATATACCTGCAAGTGATTCATGCACGTTCGTTGGCAAAATCTTTGCAAAGGCGAAAGGCAATAATCTCTGCATAAACACATGACAATCATGACTCTTCATACCAGAAAATTTTTTCCTTGCTCCATAGACTTAGAGAGTTTTGACACGTATCCATCTGGAAACTTAACTTCGGTAGAAACCCAGTTGAAGAATGTTGATTTGCCTTCGCTTGACAATCTAAAGATAGGCACTGGAGCTCTCCCATCTCCCGTGAGATGTAACTCAACTCTAGAGCATATAAGTGGAAAATCCAATCTAGACTTCAAGTTGTCTTTAGACTTGCCTGAAACGTTTAAGATGGTGTGCATGATGTTATCAAAAATGTTTTTCTCAATGTGCATGACATCAAGATTGTGGCGCAATAGATGATCCTTCCAGTACGATAGATCCCAGAAAATTCTCTTCTTATGCCAATTATGTTCGACAAGGTATCCATCTGGGAGATTGGTCGGGATATTAAGCAAGTTACCACCACGTTTTGCTGTGTCCTGAGCTCCCCAATAATCAAGTTGACCTTCAATTTGCTCTCCTGAAAGATATGGAGATGAGGGGATACGTACACGTTTGTCTTTTGTGAATAGTCTCATGTTCCCCCGGTACGGATGGTTCATAGGGAGAAACCTCCGGTGACAATCAAACCAACAAGATTTTCTACCATTTTTAAGTTGGAAGGCATCTGTTTCATTTTGGCAATACGGACGTGATAACCTACCATGTGTTGTCCAACCAGATAACATTCCGTACGCTGGAAAATCGCTTATCGTCCACATAAGCACAGCTCACATGGTAAAATTCTTTTTCCTAGAGTAATCAAAAGTACGAACCCCATGAGACCACAACAAGTTCAACTCGTGAATTAGTGGCTGTAAAAACCCATCAATAGATCTTCTTGGATGCTTCGGACCAGGGACTAAGATACTCAAAAACAGAAATTCCCTCTGCATGCACATATCAGGCGGAAGGTTATAAGGTGTCAATATAACCGGCCACAAAGAATATTGCCTGCCAGACATACCGAACGGACTAAAACTATATGTACATAGGCCAAGATAAACATTGCGCTTCTCTTTAGCAAAATTAAAGTGTACCAATTTGAAGTGTTTCCAAGCTTTTGCATCAGAAGGATGATGAACTTTTCCTTCAATAGTTGAATGTTCCGCATGCCACCTCATTGATGCAGCTGTTCATTCCGAATGGTATAACCTTTGTAGCCTATCTGTTATTGGCAGGTACCACATTCTCTGGTACGACACTTTACTTCTACCAGCTCCTTGGCTATAATCTTGGTTTATGGCAAAATCGACATTCCTGTAGATCTTCATCATCTTTCCAAAATATCATGCAATTGTCAATGCAAATATCTATCATCTGTGAGGGCAATCCTAAATTAGAGACTAGTTTTTGTATGTCGTAGTATGACTCAGCAGCTTGATTACCCTCTGGAAAATATTCTTTTAGAAGAGCTGCCCAATCATCTATGCAACTTTCAGATTGATTATGATCAGACTTTATTGTCATCATCCTAGATGCCAATGATAATTTAGACAGACCTTCCCTACAACCTTCATAGATTAGTTGGTTTGCAGAATCAAGCATATCATTGGGTTCCTCAGCAATATCAGGAGTAGACATAACTCCAGGAACTGCATCGGTTACCATTTCTTCGAACCTATTATGCTCTAACCCGACATCATGATCATTTTCTATAACAAATTGATGCTGATCATATTGCTCATTCGAATAACCCTGATCCATAGGTTGGTAACTAGTACTACCCGAAGTTTCATCTTCATATCCCTCTCCATGATAAAACCAAACATAATACTCAAGTGTAAACCCTCTATTAAATAAATGCGTACCAACTGTATCAATTGTCTGCGGCCTCGAATTTTTGCACTTCCAACACGGGCACACCATGAAACCGATCCGTTGAATTGTAGGCACACTACTCGCTTGAGCCATGAAAATTTCAAGGCCGTTGAGGAACTCTTCTAAAAGCCCTCCATTTTCATCTTTACATCGATACATCCAGCGTCTGAGTTCGTATATATCGCCCATTTTTTTTCCTAAATTTAGAAGAAAAAAAAAATTATTTTAAAACTTTTTTTTTAATTTCTCGATGACTTCTTCATCTGAGGATGGTCGGGTATATATAGGAGATTGTAGCAGCGGTTTAGCATCGATTTTGCATCGAATAATTATCATCGGATTAGCATCAAATATAGTTGCGTCGATTTTGCATCGAATTAGCATCGTTTTTGCTTTTAGGTAGGTGAACCCGTTTTTAATGTGTCACCTACCTACCAAATTCGACGCAACATTCGACGCTAATTCGATGGTATATGTTTGACGCTAAATCGACGCAACTTTAGCGTCGATTTAGCATCGATATCAGACTACAGACGGAACTTCGACGCTATATAGCGTCGGTTTAGCGTCGAAATATTTCGTCCCTAAATAGCATCGAAATAGCGTCAAATTGTGCAAGTGACACAATTACGACGCAAATTCGACACTATATTAGCGTCGAAAATTTTTCGACGCTAAAACAGTGTTTTCTTGTAGTCAACGATTAAAGCATAAATGAGCTGATTCCAAGGAAGCACCCCGGTGCCCGAATGGCGTGTCAGATGTTGCCATGGTATGAAGGGTCAAGTGTAGCATAGAAAGGCCGTATGGTCGGTCAAGTGGTACGAGAAAACAAGAAAAGTATGTGGAAAAAACAAGATTATGCCGTATTGTTCAAACCCGAAAGCTCAAACCCAAAGTGACTCAAAGAGCGGAGCCCGGTATCCAAAACTATTCTGTTTTCTCCATAAAAGTGATATGGACTTTTGGCTAAAATCGTATACACAAAAACCTTTGTTTTCTTGAGCTTAAGGCACATCCTCTTGTATTTCAAGCTTCTTTCTGGTTGTTTAGGACCATTTCTCCCAAACACTTTCCGAAGTTCTTTTCCATTCCGACCATACTACAGTGAGAATCTCTCAAACACTTTGTCTTCAGGGTTTAGGATTTTAAGAGGTAAATTATTTAAGGATTAAGATCGTAGAAATTTGGTATTCGATGCATAATTTCTACAAATGACGACTTAAACACACGAAACTTAAAACTAATCATCATCACGATCGAAAAACGTTAGTATGCTCATCATTAGTAGTAGAAACCTTTATAAATCATTAGAAAAACTGCTTGCTAATATACAAATTAGCCGTAATGTCTAGAAGCTATCTTTTGCTAGCAAATCACTTGCAATTTTGCAACGAGTTTGCTACAATTCTTCTCGTCACCAATTAGCTGCAAACATTATACTATTTTCGACTGGTTTGCGATGATTTTTATCCTCGCAAATGTATGACTATATTGCGACCAACGTCGCAAATTCGTAACAAACTAGCCGCAAATTTGTGACCACTATATGTAGTAGTTTTTTTTTTGCTTTAGAGTCTTCATAAAAGTGTTTCAAGTTTGCAATCCTACTAAAAAATAAATCTGAATAATTTTTACCTATTTCATTATATGATTTATTAAAAGTTTGGACAAATAAAATGCGGGAAGTGGATATATATTTTAAATAAAAATGTATTTATACGATTAATATTAGGTTTTCATCACTTCTTATTTTATTGTTGTGACATGTCATTGGTGGTGGTGTAAAAGATAAATTCAACAATCGAAATTTTGGTAATAGGTTTGGTTTAGAAACTAGTTTAGAATGACGAGAAATTCAATGTTATACAAAAAAATGAACCAATTGTATGTGATGGAAAGATGGATTTAAACGGACAAGATCAAGTTCGGAATGAAGAATAGTGAATATGTGAATACAGAAGAAAAAAAAGAGAGTAATATTGTAAAGTGTGAATCTATTCAAATATATCCTTTGTTATGTACATCTCCTTCGTTTTTCAATACGCAAATTTTTTTTTTCATTACTTCGCTTGATTTCTCATTAACTAAAACATCACAGATTCTCTACTTTTAACTTTCACGATTAGTATATTTTTTTTTAATAACTAACATGTTTTGGGCCTAGGCACGTATATCCTCTTAGGCCCAAGACCAGAGCATGTTATATGGTCTCGTCCCAAGAGCCATTCGAACCATCGACTTCAAGGTTTTGCATCTTGGTTATTTTTCGTTACAAAGATTTGCATGCGGGTTTTTAGAGCATCTCTAACCTATAACTACATTTTTTACTCCAAAATTGAAATAACTCTAAAATAGAATTCTGTTTTACTCTAATCCTACTCCCTTTTAGAGTAGAAAATGGAGTGAATAGTACAAAAAAGAGTTATAAATGAGATTACTTTATATTTGGAGTAAACCTAATTTTTACTTTATTTTGGGGTTAGAATTGGGTTGGAGCAAATTTGACTTAACACTCTATTTTGGAGTGAAGAATAGAGTGGAATTGGAGATGTCATTACCATATTGCATCAATTAAATACTTTTAGCGGCTTTCATTCTAGCCCAATTCTTTTATTTATTTTTATTTATTTACTTTTGCTAAACTATAAATATCATTTATGAAAAAAAAAATTTAGGTTTTACAAAAATAATTCCTACTAGTAGAACGACCAATGCAAGAAAAAGGTTAAGAATTTGGGTACAATAAGATTGGATTCGATATAGGTGTTGTTATCTTATCCAAAAGGACATAATATCACGCCAAAGTTTTTTATGTCTTCGAGAGTTTATTGTGTTTCGAATTTCACGGTCAATGATTCTAAATATGATCGCAAGAGTGATGGAGTCATTATTGTGAAGAAGAGTATTTTAATGCCTCCAAATATGATAGATAACCAATTGTGAAATTACTTTCCAGAGATGAGTAGGTCCATGTAATGATGACCTTCTGATCCAAGATAGGAGATCACTCCAACTGGTCAAGAGCTGCTGATGAGGAGTGAGCTTGGAAAAGACCTGCAGCTAGATTTCACAAGAGAAAGAACAAGATAGGAAAAGGTGATCTCTAGTTTTTCGCGCTGTTGCACAAAGACAGCAATCTGCAATGCTGATGACACCCCACGACTGAAGTCTTTATCTCGTGGAAAGCCTATTAAGATTTGTAAGCCACATGTTGAATGCATGTTTTGAAATTGCACCCTTGTACCATATAACATCAAACCATTCCTTGTTATCTTCTTTTTCTCACCGCCTCCCTAGTTTTTGAAGTTTAGAAACCATTGCAATCCTTTCCATCCACCACCCAAGCTATACGGTCTTCCTCCTGAACCTTAGAAGGCAGCAAAATTGTTATTAGGTGTATGTAGAAAGAGAGGGCTTCAGCAGATCGGGCTAGTCTCAAATTTCATCCTTATCTATCACAAGCTTGTGCAACCATTGCAGACTGAGGTATACTTGTTTCTCGTGTACCAATAGAACTTAGATACTTATTAAGGAGCATAGTGGCGTCCAATGATCATACATACCATAAGCTTGTCTTACAGCCATTACCAACAAACTTTCTCAAAAACTTCTGAGCCAAAGAGCTAAGATGAATTAAAGACTTCCAAGTCTAGGAATCAGTTTGCATCTCATCAATCTCCTATAATGAAGTATGTTGGAGATGTTCCCTATTATGCCATTGAGCCCAGCAGAAGGTATTGTTCGACAACAAAAACCAGACCAATCTGAGACAAAGGGTCTTATTCCTTGCCACCAGGCTCCTGAGACTAAGGCTCCCACCAACTTTGGCAAGCAAAATTGGTCCCAAACCATTTTTGATCCTTTACTCCCATCGATACTCCTTGACCAAAGAAACCTAGAGTAGAGAGATGCAATCATTTTCAAGCATCCCTTTGGCAAGATAAAAGTGGAGATCCAAAAATTTATAACTCCATAGATGACAGTGGCTATTAATTTTACTTTTCGTCCAAAAGACAAAGACTTGACCGCTCATTTCTTAAGTCAATTTGAGATCTTCTCTAACAGAGGTGCATATTATGCTATTCACCATGTTCATCAAAGGGAGTCCCAAGTATCTAATAGGGAAAGTTCTTGTGGGGTATCCAAAGCTGGCAATAGAGTAGGCTTCACAATTGTCCACACCAGCTAGAAAGAGGGTTGTTTTGTCTTTGTTAATCTCCAGTTCGGATCAAGATGCAAAATCATATAATGCTTCAGTAATTTCATGTAGGGAGGAACAACCACCATAAAAAAGACCATCACATCATCTGCAAACATTAGATGAGTAATCCATAGGTGTGAACTTTTAGGATGGTGGTGAATGTAATAATCTCGACTTAAACAGACTTGAGAAGACTTCCATTCCAAGCACAAATAGATAAGGGGACAATGGATCCCCTTGTCTTAAACCTTTGGTACTCTTGAAAAACTTATCACTACAACCATTCACCAAAATGGAGAAGGTTGGGGTTGTTATACACTGCTGAATCCAGTTAATGAATTTTTTAGGAATAGTCAGGGCTCTTAGTGCTAAGACAATGAACTCTCAGATTACCAAGTCGAAACCCTTCCTCAAATCTACCTTTAGCATTCTTCTAGGCTCAGTGTTCTTCCTATCGTAGCCCTGAACTAATTCTGTAGCTAGCAGGACATTTTGTGCAAGTAGATGGCCTGGCAAAAAAGCTGATTAGGATGGAGAAATTACCTAGTTGAGTAGATTTCGAAGCCTTGAGGTAAGCAGCTTTGCAACTATCTTGTAGATAGCGTTCAGACAGGATATGGGTCTGAATTTCGTAGTCTTTGAAGCATTGGTAGTTTTAGGGATAAGAACCAAAGAATGGCATTCCATTGGATCAACATCCTACCATATCTGAAGAATTTCTTCATTTCATTGGGATCCTATGAAGAATTTTGATGAAAATCCATCTAGTCCACAGGTTTATTCCTAGGGAGAGATTGAAAAGCAGTCTTGAATTCTGAATCTAAGAACAGGAGTTCCTTGGCAGAGACTTAGTTGGTGAAAGGTAGAAGCAGATTCATATCATCTTGATTAAGCAAAGGCGTGGTAGTCTCACCACCAAGCAGTCGAGAGAAGTAATCCACACAAAGATCTCTAATGCCTTGTTGAGAATTTATCTTAACCCCAAAATCATCAAACAAGAATTGAATATGGTTTATGCCATCTGCCATTCTGTGGAAGTAGCTGGCGTCGCTATCTCCATCTTTGAGCCATAATACTCTAGATCTCTAGTAGAAAAAACTTTCCTCTGTTTTGAGAAGTTCCATCCATTATTTATGAGCTTCTAACTTCTTTGCCGCATTCACCAGATTCATAACCATAAGGGTGTGTCTCTGACACATCGGAACAGTCCTATGTCCTCAACAACCCTTTTCTCCATATGAGAGTAATTGTCTTTGCTAAAATCTCTGATATGTTTCTTCATATCTTTAAGTTTATTAGAGAGTCTTAGCATTATTGAGTTGATCACGTTTGTTGAAAACAAGGCCTCTTTTATTATGTTGGTGAATCATTTGTTCTGCAGGAGAAAATTGTAGAACTTAAAAGGCTTTTTACCTCTTTGACCATCAGCTGGGAACATGATTTCACATGAAGAATGGTCAGAGAAATCAGGTTCCCCAAATAAGACAGTTGAAGTGGGGGAAAAAGAGCATCATGCATCATCATTCACCAAAATCATGTCTAGTTTTTTAGCCACTGGCCTAGTCTTGCTTTTATTCCACCAAGTACAGCTATTTCCATTATAGACCAGATTGTATAACTCAGCTTCCAGTAAGTATACTCTGAAAACTCTAATTCTTCTGTTGACATTGGAGTTTGAATAAATTGAGTGCTCCGACGGACTAAGTACTTGGTTAAAATCTCCCAACACAATCCAAGGTTTGTTTGCCACCCATTGATCACAAGCAAGAACCACAAACTCTTTCCATAACTCTTTTCTATCACTCTTCTCATTAGAAGTATAAACCATCAAATTTATACTCCAAATATCTGTCACGCAACAAGACTTGACAAGTAATCATTTGAAGAGAATTAGAAACAAACACCACCTTGACTGAAAGGTGCTACAACATCTATAACTTATCCAAACTATAGTAACTATAGTTTTCTTCAAAAGACCAATCGAAAAATAATTTTGTGATGAATTTTTTTTTTCTTTCGGTTGTTTCACATGTGTTTTTATTATCCTTCCAAAAATTGGTTGCTTGTCCTTGAACCACTTCATTAATCTGTTTTTATGGATGTACGCATTAAAACCACAGACATTCTAACAAAATATTTTTGTACACATAATTAAACGGTTGCTTTGAGCTTAAAAAAAAAAGAGAACTTAACTTAAACGACACATAAATTAGGTAATATTACTAGAAGTATATAAAAAAAATTTATTACTGATTTATTTTAAATGTCCAGCGTGCCCTTGTAATTACGTTCTGACAAAAAACCTAATTACAAGAATGCCATTACTTTTGAGTGCCACGTCAGATAAAATCCGGCGCCACATAGAAAATCGCTGACGTGTATTAATGAACTCAGCCGTAAAGCATTACGTTGGTATTGACGGCTGAGTTATATATACAATGTGGCTGACTTAAAAAAATTGGTCGATTTACATATACAAATAAGCCAAACGATACGGCTGAGTTACAAAACGTGGTTGATTTAAGATCTTCTGGCTAACTTAAGATTTATGTGACGGCTGAGTTTACAAAAATCTGCCTGATTTATAAGCTAATGGCTGACTTACGTACATATATGACGGCTGATTTGTACATCGGCTGGTTGAGATATGTTTCTCACGATGATGGAACGATCATCGACTGGCTGTGTTACTAAACGGACGGCTTACCTATGAAAGGTAGTTACGGCTGATTTAAGTATAATTAGCGTAAATCAGCCGTGTTTAGCTTGATTAATAGTAAACTCGGCCTTATTACGTCTGATTTATTAGCGAAAGATTAATTACTACAATAGCATTCATTTGACGGCTGATTTATTTGACGATACAGCTGACATAATATTTTCCAGCTGATTTACGCCCTTTTATGGCCTCTTTTCGAACCCGATTTTTGTTGTTTTTATTACTGAAATAGTATTCACGTTGCAACTGACTTACATATGCATTTGATGACTGATTTAGTTAGGCTGATTTACGTTTTTGTTTTGTGGCTCACTTGCCATATAAGCAAAAAATTAATGACATCAAATCCGATTTTCCATATCATCAGCTCCTATTTTCCATGTCATTGTTAGAGTTTTATGTTGTGATGCCGTGTGTTCTTCTTCTTCATTTATTTATCTTCTTTATCATCTGATACCCAGAAACTTAATCGTCACCCTCTTCATCTATTTTCCTTCGTCATTATTTTTTTTTCATTGATCTTTGTTCGAGATCTTATGGATCCGGTAATTATTGTTTCTGGTAATTGGGTCAAGAAAAACAGATACGTATTCAACGCCGACGGTAGAGGGTGTAGAGTTCTGTATTTAAATGATGAAACAACACACGGCGAACTTGCGAAGTCGGTACTCGATGATTACGGATTGAACGAGTCGAGCCATCATATTCAGCTGACCAACATGTTCTCGAATAAAACTTTGAAAACAATGGCGCACGATACTCCACTAGTTTACGTTTCCAATACTCGACAGTTGATAGGTTTTCTAAGCCTAAGGAAATTCGAACAGCTACATCTCTGTGTACCTATAATATCAATTTTATATAATATAGTAAAGTTTCTCAAAATTCAAGAGTTATATTGATGTCTGTGTCATCTAATTATTTGACATTTATTTTTTTAATTTATTTATTAAAAAAATGTAAGTGTTTTTAATAACTTTAGCAATTAATTCTAACAATTTAATAGTTCATTCTTATGTAAATTAATTCTAACAAGTTACAATTAAGTGTTTTGTGTACATTTATATAATTTTTATGTAAAATAAAATATAATTTTTTTGTAAAATTAAAATTTAAACGCTTTTTCAAATGCTTTCATAATTTTTAAAACCAATTTACCAATTTACTTAACACATTCTAATGCAATTGAAACAATTTGTGTTGGACAAAGTAACTTTTCTAATCAAGACTTTCGAAAGAAAACTTTACTCCACCCCAAATTGTAAATTCATGAAAACAAAATCACTTCACAAATGAATTGATGTGAAAGATAAAAATATGTCATGTGTCATCTTTTCTTTTGACATTTGTCTTTTTGATTTATTTATTGAAAAAAAGAAAATTAAATGTTTTTAATAACTTTAACAATTAATTTTTACTATTTAATAGCTAAGTCAAATGTAAGTTAATTCCTACAATAATACATTAACCGTTATCTTTTTTTCTTTTTTTGATATCCACCAAAAATTATAATTCCAAATTAAATTTGTTATTGTAATCTTTTAATGGTTTGAAAAATATATTTTATTTATTAAACCAACAATATACTATACAAAAACATTTAAAACTTTAGATAGGTAACTACGGTTTTAAAACAAGACGCCACAAATATAAAGTCACAAAAATCTTTAATAAAAAAATCATAACATTAACAAAAAAAAATGGTGTAAGAAAATTAATCAGTACTTTTATGAATTTTAAGGTGTTAAAATGCTAAGATTGTCAATTATCTCCTAACTAATATTTTCGAACTTTACTCCACCACAAATTATTAATCGATGTGAAAGATAAAAGTTGCAGTAAAGCGCGAAAAAGAGTGAGAAAAAGAGTGAGAAAAAAAAAATACAATTAATCATCAATTATTATCTCCTTATAATTTAAGATTCTGACAAAAGAAAACCTTGTATAACAAAAGGTTCTAATATTGTATATGTCTTACAATTTGCTACAAATGTTTAATCTTCTAACTTAGATAATTATTTACTATAAATACCAAATTTATATACTATTAAATATGCAAATAATTAATAACTAAAAATAAATAATGTTAATTTTTACTATAGTAATTTTAAACTCTACATAACGGGTAGACAATCCCTAATATAAAAATTAAAGGATTTGCATATATCTAATAGTGTCAGATATACGACAAGATTTGTTGTTCTTATACATATACAACCACTATATATTCTCTTCAATACCTCACTGCCACTTTGCAAACACAATTTTGCAAATATTAATACGTCTCCAGAAGTAAGATAACTAGATTTTGGGTTTAATTTACTTTTGGTTTTCATGTTATTGTATGAAGTTTTTTTTTTTCTTTTTCGTTTTCAATGAACACAATTTTCAATAAAGACATTCGTATACGACTTTTGACAACATTGATTGTCTTTTCAAAAAAAAATTGCAAATAAATGATGAATTCTATAGCTAACGATTGGCAAAATGAAAGAAATCTCCAACCAATGAATGTCGTTGATGTTCTCAATCCTTCCAAACCAAATGGAGCATTATGATAAAATGAATTTTAATTTTTTCAAATTGTTCGTAAAGACTATTTAAGTAATATTTTTAAAATATATGTTCAAACGTGATTCTATAATCACCAATAAAATAAGAATCATCATACGATCAAAATTTCCTGACGCCTACCGTAGTTGGTCGATGACACCAATGTAAATCACGTGAAAACATTAGTATAATGAATGTTGCTTTGACTATTTGGTTTGACTATTTGGCCATGCGAATATTTATTGAAAAAACAATTATTTTAGTTTTCCAATAATATTTGCTACTCCCTCCGTTGTAAAATAATTGTCATTCTGGAAATTTTCACACAAATTAAGAAAACATATTAAAAATCTATTTTACCCCTAATTAATATTATATTTTATTTGATATAAGTAATTAATAATCTGAAAAGTAGGGATAAAAATAGAAAAATTAGTTATAAATGTGCATTGAAATTGCAGAATGACAAGTAATATGAAACAAAAAATTAAGACTAGAATGACAACTATTTTGAAACGGAGAAAATACATATTTTCGTAGAAATGATTTATGATAATTTAGGGTTGCAAACATATGTTGTAATTATTTAATAATTTTCCTCCAAAAATTATGTTGCATTAATACGACAAATATAGTGAAAAATTAATTGATTGCAATATTTTAAAGGCATTTGCTATATGTTTTACGTAGCAAAGTCTTGCAATATTTTAGAGTTACAAATCAGCATTGCAAATATAAGACAATTTTGCTGCAAAATATGTTTGCATTAATACGACAATTTAGCAAAAAATTCATTCATTGCAAATTTCGTGATATTTGTAACACGAATTTGCAATCAAACATCAACAATGTTGATTTTGTTGCAATTATACTTTTTGAAACTATATATTAGCATATCGCAACAATTTTTCATTGTTGCAATTATACATTCTGCTTTTTGCTACTCCAAGTGACAAGGTTTCCAACAACAAAAGTAGAATAACTTTCCGTTGATATCCTATACTTTTGTCTCCAACAAGGTTTCCAACAACAAAAGTAGACCATCATAATAAAGTCTCAGTGTGTTTTTTTTCTTCTGCATAATACCTTCTCCATGAGTTCCTTTAGCTACTTGAGGATCCTTTCCAGTGATGAATGGTTGGACTTTGCATTTGTTGGCTGACCTGATTGAAAACAAAACATAGATCAATACAAGTAATTGTAAGATATATGAGTTTACCCATTTTGGTATTGTCCAATATTGGTATAGAGTCCCCTCTCAAGTTTCCCCTTACGACAATCTTTGTATTTTTCTTCAATAGGAGTCTTTACTGGTTTTGATCCAAACATTCAAGTATCACTAAGCAGATCAGGTGTGTATTTTATTTGCGATAAAAGTAGACTTTCATTAGAATGATATACTTTACTTCCAAGAAATTACTCATCGTTAATATGAAAGACAGTTTCTAGAAAAGACTATGTATATTGAATTCCTTCTTTATCATTGCTAGAAATAATAATATCATCAACTTATATAAGGACAACGACAATATATGTTTTCCCTTGAATTTTGAAAATGATCAACTTCAGACCATAAATAACCTTCTTTAACTTGAAAACTTTGCTTTCTTCAACATGAAGACCAGGAGGTGGCAACATATAAACCTTCTCTTCAAGTTCTCCTAAGAGAGGTTAATAACAAGGGAGAGAACAACATGTACCGTATGGAGTTTGACAACATGTGGAAAGGTGTCTTTATAGTCTTCTTAAGATGTTTGAGTGAATCCTCTCGCAATCAAACAAGCTTTTTTCCTCTATTTCACCATTGCTTTGGTATTTCATCGTGAAAACCCAGTTGGATCCAACTAGTTTCTTACCTTTAGGAAGATCCACCACATCCCACACTCGATTTGTTTTCATAGCTCCATATTCCTCATCTATATCCCCTCTTTATACCTCATTATCCTTTGCTTCTGCATACATTTAAGGCACAAAATCTTGGTCAATTTTCTAAGAAAGGCTTGATGATCAGTAGGAAGATGAGATAAAGAACAATAAACTTTATTAGGATGAGTAACATCGAGATTATTATAGTAAACTCATGTATTAACCCAGTTGGAAGAATCTTTCTTGGGTCTAGTGCTCTTTCTAAGAGGAGGAGGAGGAGAATCATCTTCATGATAGCAGTCTCCGTGATAACTAGAACTCTAAAACTCTCTTTGCCCTTTTCCTTGTTCTTAGTAGACACGTTTTGGATGCCAATAATATGATTACATAGACCATGAATGCAAAGAGCAGTGTTGGTGGTTTTGGACCAAAGTAAATAGTTATCTCTTTCGAAAATATATGAAGAGTAATATGCTTTGAGTTTTCCATACTCAGAATTTGAAGAAAAATAAAACGAAAATTGAAAAATATGAATGAGAATAGTGGGCCTTAACACTCTGATACTATATAGAAAAATGATGCAGAAATAAAGAGAATTGTTGAACATAGAAGGAATCTTTATATTTACTTATTTATATTTGTACAAAAATATATGATAACTTAACTTAAACGGTACATAAATTAGGCAAGATTACTAGAAGTATATAAAACTTTTTTTTATTACTGATTTATTTTAAATGTCCAGCGTGCCCTTGTAATTACGTTCTGACAAAAAAGCCTAATTAAAAGAATGTCATTACTTTTGAGTGCCACGTCAGATAAAATCCGGTGCCACATAGGAAATCGTTGACGTGTATTAATGAACTCAGCCGTAAAGCATTAGGGCAGTGTTGACGGTTGAGTTATATATACGATGTGGCTGACTTAAAAAAATTGGCTGATTTACATATACAAATAAGCCAAATGATACGGCTGAGTTACAAAACGTGACTGATTTAAGATCTTCTGGCTGACTTAAGATCTATGTGACGGCTGAGTTTACAAAAATCTGCCTGATTTATGAGCTAATGGCTGACTTATGTACATATATGACGGCTGATTTGTACATCGGCTGGTTGAGATATGTTTCTCACGATGATGGAATGATCATCAACTGGCTGTGTTACTAAACGGACGGCTTACCTATGAAAGGTAGTTACGGCTTATTTAAGTATAATTAGCGTAAATTAGCCGTGCTTAGCTTGATTAATAGTAAACTCGGCCTTATTACGTCTGATTTATTAGCGAAAGATTAATTACTACAATAGCATTTATTTGACGGCTGATTTATTTGACGATACAGCTGACATAATATTTTCCAGCTGATTTACGCCCTTTTATGGCCTCTTTTTGAACCCGATTTTTGTTTTTTTATTACTGAAATAGTATTCACGTTACAACTGACTTACATATGCATTTGATGACTGATTTAGTTAAGCTGATTTACTTTTTTCGTTTTGTGGCTCACTTGCCATATAAGCAAAAAATTAATGACATCAAATCCGATTTTCCATGTCATCAGCTCCTATTTTCCATGTCATTTTTCATGTCATTATTAGATTTTTATGTTGTGATGTCGTGTGTTCTTCTTCTTCATCTATTTACCTTATTTATCATCTGATACCCAGAAACTTAATCGTCACCCTCTTCATCTATTTTCCTTCCTCATTATTTTTTTTCATTGATCTTTGTTCGAGATCTTATGGATCCGGTAATTATTGTTTCTGGTAATTGGGTCAAGAAAAACAGATACGTATTCAACGCCGACGGTAGAGGGTGTAGATTTCTGTATTTAAATGATGAAACAACACACGGCGAACTTGCGAAGTCGGTACTCGATGATTACGGATTGAACGAGTCGAGCATCAGATTCAGCTGAGCTACATGTTCTCGAATAAAAATTTGAAAACAATGGCGCACGATACTCCACCAGTTTATGTCTCCAATACGCGACAGTTGATAGGTTTTATAAGCCTAAGGAAATTCGAACAGCTACGTCTCTGTGTAGAGATTACGGAGAAAAAGGAGAGCGAAATTAGTCGGAATGACGAAGTGAGAGAGAAAAAGAAAAGGTTATTCAGTTATGGCTCAAAAGTAGAATTTACATACGAAGATTACGGTGGTTTCAGTAATGATAATTGTCTTGGTGTTGAAACAAATTACGAAGATAAACGCGACGATGAAGACATGGATTGCGCAAGTAAAATGGAAGGTGAAGAATACGAAGTAGGCGGAGAAGACGAAGTAGGCGAACAAGACGAAGAAGATGATGAATTTGAAAGCCAATTTGATATGTTCGACGACTCGGATAGTGCTTCATCTGAAGATGATAACTTCAGTTCATACGGTGAGTCTCCAACACAAGACAAAGATTCACCGACGCTACCGCCTAAGAAGAGAGCTCAGAACATGTCGGTGAGCAGATCGGAAAGGAATCCAGAGGTTCTAAGGTTGGAGATGTCTTCGCTAAACCTCGCGGTAGGGCAACGATATGAGAGTAAAGTCGATTTGGAGAAATGACTGGAACTTCTTAGGGTGAGAGATCAATTTGATTTTGATGTAGACGTATCCAATTCGGACACACTCATTGTTAAGTGTTGGGTTGATGGATGTCTCTGGAGAGTTCGTGCTTCTACACAAGGGGAATTACCAGCATTTTATGTTCGTATTTATGATTTGGAGCATACATGTTCTCTAACTGAGCGTTCTAATCGATCTCGACAATCAACACCAGATATTTTAGGCCAGTTGTACAGGGATTATCTCGGCGACGTTGGTCCGTCAGTTCGACCTAAGAGTATCGGAATAACTATCAATAAGCATATTGGTGTAAAGGTAATTACTAGTACGTTGCAGCTGACTTATTTGTATAATACAGCTGATTTTTTAGTACGTTTTGGCTGACTTATTTGTATATTACAGCTGATTTATTAATACGTTGCGACTGACTTCTATTTTAGCTGATTTATTGGTACGTTGCGGCTGACTTATTTGTTTATTACAGCTTATCTACTTGTACTTTACGTTTTCCGTGTCAACAGATGGATTATTGGAAATCACATAGGACGCTAAAATTTGCAAGGGAAATCGATATGGGAACTCCTGAGAGTGGGTTTGAAGACTTATCTCCTTACCTATATATGATAAGAAGGGCAAATCCGGGTACGGTTACGCGTCTTCAAATTGATGAGTTTGGAAGATTCATGTATGTGTTCCTTGCGTTTGGTGCGAGCATAAATGGGTTTCTTTTCATGCGCAAAGTTGTCATTGTCGACGGTACGTTTCTTAATGGTAAATACAAAGGCACACTTCTCACAGCACTAGCTCAGGATGGTAAATTTCAGATTTTCCCAATAGCCTTCGGTGTGGTTGATACTGAAAATGATGATTCATGGCACTAGTTTTTTACGCAACTAAAAATTTTGATTCCTGACGATGAGGCTCTTGTGATTATCTCGGACAAGCATAATTCGATAGGAAAAGCAATTGGAAATGTGTTTCCGTTGGCTTCTCGTGGAATTTGCACTTACCATTTATATAAGAACATTTTGCAACGGTACAAAGGAAAAGATGTCTTTCATCTGGTGAAAAAAGCGGCAAAATGTTTTAGGGTTTCTGACTTTACTATGATGTTCGAGGAGATTGAAGCGATTAATCCTGAACTTCATGGCTACCTCCAAAGAGCTGATGTCCGACTATGGGCGCGTGTTCATTTCCCGGGCCAAAGGTACAATTTGATGACTACGAACATAGCGGAATCAATGAACAGAGCACTGTCAAATACTAGAAGTCTTCACATTGTTCGACAATTAGAATCGATACGGGTTATGATGACCAGATGATTTGAAGAACGGAGAGAGGAAGCGAAATCGCAGCTAACCACCCTTTTGCGTGGTGTCGAGAAACTACTACATGTAAGTCAGCCATTGCAGTTCATAAGTCAGTCGTTATTGTTCCATAACCCAGCCTTTATGATAAGTCAGCCGTAATGTTTTTTAATTTTTTATGTATGATAAATAGGGTCGTGTCATTTCCCCCAGACTTATGACGGTACAAAGGATTGATCCTTATCACACGGAAGTTACATATGGATCGTCTTTGCATATTGTGAATTTGGAAACGACAAAATGCAAATGGATCGTCTCCGCATGCACCACATATTTCCAGAAATTGGGATGTTACAATCACCCCCACTAACTGATCGCAACGTCCTCGTTGCATACCAGGATCGTTACCCCTGACAGTGTAACTCACACACTCGTCAGGGTTCGCTCTGATACCACTTGTAACGCCTCGACCGCCGTCGAGCTATCGGTATGCAGGGGAAATCCTCATCCCCTCGAGAGAAATCCTTTTCTCTCAATAACATACAGGGGAAATCTTCATTCCCTCAGGAAAAATCCTCATCTCCTAATGGGTCCCACACCCACTCTCGGCCCGTGGGCCCACCCCCGCCCGACGGTCAGTGCGTTAGTCCGGGAGGCTCGAAAAACTTGTTTACTAACCCTGCAAATCACCACGTGATCTTTCCCCGTGTTTTGTCCTCACTCACACGGTACTGGAAATGACTTCCCAGTAGGTCACCCATCCTTAAATTTCTCCAGCCCAAGCACGCTTAACTCTGGAGTTCTCTCTGGATGTGTGACGGAAAAGATAAGTGCACTTTACTGATATAGGTAGCTAAATCAATTCTCTTAACCCTCTCCGCATGCACCACATATTTCCAGAAATTGGGATGTTACACTCCTAGTATAGGGAGCCATACAACTGTCAGTATAGCGTCTCGAGAGTACGAAGCATCGCGGGATAAAATTGAATAAATAATATTTTTTTTCCCGGCGAAATACGAAACGTCGCGAGATAAATTACACGTTGCGGCTGACTTATATGCACTTAATGTCGCGAGATAAAATTGAATAAATTATGTTTTTTCCGCCCAAATATGAAACGTCGAGAGATAAATTACACATTTCGGCTGACTTATATGCACCTAATGGCTGACTTATGGCATCTAATGGCTGACTTATGGCATGGTTTGGGAATGTCATAAATTTGGGTTTAGGGTTTATGTATCGAGTTCTTTAGAGTGACCACTCGCAAATTCAAAAAGAACATATATCTTAACAATTAGATACCATTCAGATAGTCTAGGTTTAGGTTATAAGAGTTTCAATGTAGCTTTATAAAGTACTGAGTTATATACACACGATGTTAGGGTATGTTTAGATAGTTGAAAGAGAACATATACCTCAACATTATTTATCTCACCAATTAGATATCATTCATATTGTATAGGTTTAAAGTACTGAGTTATATACACACGATGTTAGGATAAGTTTAGATAGTTGTAAAAGAACCTATACCTCAACATTATTTATCTCGATTTTAGGGTATGTTTGAGGTTTGGCTGAGTTATATACACGACAGGGCTACGGTATGTCTTAATTAGGGCTGATTTGTGTTTTTGTTACAGCGATAAATCAGCCGTAAAATAAGATTGAATTATTGTCAATAAACGACTGACTTATTATTACAATACAGCTGATTGTCAATAAACGACTGAGTTATGATTATAATACGGCTGAGTTATGTAGACTTCTCGAGTAGTCTATGGCACTTTTAATATTTAAATTTGGCAAATTGTGGTACTTAATCTATAAGGCTATAAGATTATTTGCTGTGAAACTTGAGATTGGTAAAGATGATTTGGCAAATTGTATTATAATTTCAAGATGATTTACTACAATCAAGATATAAGTTCATTAAAACAAGCCATAGTTATTATAGAGCTAGAGAGAGAAAACTAGCTAGTCACCGGATCCATACTACATAGATTATGAGTTCACTAAAACAAGCCATAGTTATTAAACAACTTGGGTGGAAACTAGAAGCATCATGCCTTGATCTTGGAGCAGAACTTTAGCATAGAAGGAGATGTTTTGCCTTCCCAAACCAACTTCAGCACAATAGATTCGTACGCCTTAACGCCAATAGCCTTGAAGAATTCTCTAACCCCTGAACCAAAGCACAACCTCATATGTATGTCTGCCACACATAGATACACTGGCCACTCTACTCCATACTTGTCCAAAAGAGTAATCTCCTTCCCTCCTGCTTTTTCCATCTGGTGAGCCCAAGTGAAGCTCACTGGAATATGCTGCATAAGAAAGAGACAATAAGCTCTTCACAAAGCATCAATAACTAAAAAAATAAGGGAACAAAACTCCTTCAAGAGAGTTTACTTAAACTTACAAGTCTAGAATCTTTGAGACTAGCTGGTGTGACAGTTAGTGTCACAAATCGGTTTTCACTTAGTATAGATGACACTCTACTCTGCTATGTTTTGTGGAGATGTTGTCCTCCTCCTCCTCCTCCTCCTCCCCCCTCCACATCATCATCATCATTGACGTTGTTGCTAGACTGTACATATTGAATCTCACAACAACTAGGTCCAAGATCAGTGACGTGGAACAAAAAATCTCCTTCGTGTCTGAAAATGATGAAGTCTCCGACTCGAAAATCATGAGCAACTGCGAACTCTTTCCATCCAAAGGTGAGTCTCCGACCTTCCATCTTAACTTTCCATGTTTTCTTACACGCGTCGGGCTTAAACTCCATCATATTTCTTTCGTTTCTTCATTCTATGTATTTTGAGAATAACTTCACCGGAATGCTCTGCAACAAACACAAACCGTAAAGAAGAAGAAAGATATTGAGATATATATATATAGAGAGAGAGAGGGAGGGAAGAAGGGAGATTACATACGAGGTGGGAGTGGAAGCCGGGAAGAAGAGGTTGAAAGAAATGTGGGTTTGTAGGAGATTTACATACTTGATCCGCCATTGTCGAAGTTGGAAAAGGAGCTTCGAAGATACGAAAACCCCTAAGTTTATGAGTGTTGTTCGTAATCTTCCTCTTATTTATGGAGTATACTCTCTACATGGCTCATACAGAAAGGGAAAGAGAAAATACGGTGAAAAATCTTGAACAGAGGAAGTCGAAGAGACTTACATGGATCTTTTTTTGTGAAGTCAGCAGAGGAAGAATCCGGTGAATAATTTGGGGATCGTGACGGAGAGGTCGTGATAGGTGATGGATGGAGATCAGAAGTTTTGGTTTCGCAAGAGAGGAGAAAGAGAGGAGCCGCGTTGTTTCACAACCTAGGGTTTAGAAACAAAAGCCAAAGGTGGAGATTTTATATGTTCAAATTTTATGGGTCATTTTTTGTAACTTTGCCTTTTAAAAACAAATCATAATATTTTAAAACAAATAATATTTAAAAAATATTAGAATTCCCAAGAGATTAATCATTACTCCTAGTATAGGGAGCCATATAACTGTCAGTATAGCGTCTCGAGAGTACCAAACGCGTGCGTAATACGATTACGTACATACTACACGGCTGACTTATTTTAAATACACGGCTAAACTTATAGAAACTACACGCCTGACTTATATTTTAAACACGGCTGACTTATCTCATGCGTGTCAAAAGTGAAGTCATAAACGGCGTTGAGGCTGAGTTATGTTAAAGGTTAGGCTGAGTTATAAACGAAGTTTAGGCTGAATTATGTTAAAGGTTAAGCAGAGTCATAAACGAAGGTTAGGCTGAGTTATGTCAAAGGTTAGGCTGAGTCATAAACGAAGTTTAGGCTGTGTTATGATAAAAGAAACAAATTCTGCATTAGAGTACTAAAAATACATAAACATTAGAATACTAAAACATAAGCATTACATAAACATAAGCATTAGTTAAACATTTAGTCAGCCATATATTTTGCATCAAGTTTCAGCCAATCAATTTCTGGAACTTCGACTTTGGTCATCTTTTCTTCGGCTTCAACGAGTTCTGATGCAAGTTTCTCCAACTCAGCAAAGAAGTCAAACTTTTCCTTCCCCATAATTTCTTCAAGTAAATCCATTTTCGCATTAATAGATTTCATTTCCATCATAGCATCATGCAATTCAGCTTTAGCTTTCATCTGTTCCTTGACCAAGAGGAGCAACGACTTGTAATGCTCCTCGGTTTCCCTTCTGGCCTTTTTAACATCATTTGGTCCATGGTCATCCTCCATTGGACGCTTCATCATCTTCTTCGATTCTGCCATTGATACTGCATGTATATCGAAAATAGGAT
Organism: Arabis hirsuta; assembly: GCA_964056655.1. NCBI lineage: Eukaryota > Viridiplantae > Streptophyta > Magnoliopsida > Brassicales > Brassicaceae > Arabis > Arabis hirsuta. Next base: position 30,439,213 of record OZ053299.1, read on the forward strand.
GTTAATATATAATGTAAACATATAAACAAATCAAGTTGCAAAAACGTGAATTACATATACTAGGAGAACAAAGAAAAATTAACTTGTATTTGAGATTGCAAAAGGATAAAACAAGTTCAAAGTTAATAAAAATGAATGTTCGGTTACTGAGTGTTCACTTGGTATTTATAGAAAAAAACAAAAATATATATTAGAAACTGTTCGGTAACTGAGTAGTTACCAAAAATACAATTAAAAACTGTTCGGTTACTGAGTAGTTACCAAAAATACAATTAAAAACTGTTCGGTTACTGAGTGTTTAGTTTATGCTTAGTTATGACCGAGTTATAAGTGACAAAAACGTGTTAAGGCTGACCAAAATATTAGAGTTCCTAAAAGTTCAATCATAACTCCTAATTCCCAAAAGATTAATCATTACACCTAATATAGGAAGCCAGATAACTCGTCAGTTTAGCGTCTCGAGAGTATTAATTTCAATATGATTACGTACATAAATTCAGACGCCATAATAAATCATATATTCTCTATTATTTAAATTTAAAAATATGTAATTTAAGGTTAACTTCACGGCTGACCTATAGATGCTACACGGCGGACTTATAATATATTTAATACACGGCTGACTTATCTAATGCGTGTCAAAAGTGAAGTCATGAACAAAGTTTCGGCTAAGTTATATCAAATGTTAGGCTGAGTTATTACGAAGAATTTATATCAAACGAAGGTAGCTTTTATTGATAAGCATTGGAGTACTAAAAATACATAAACATAAGACTACTAAAATTTAAGCATTAGATAAACATAAGCATTAGATAAACATATATCCCTATTTTGTATGAAACTTCATCCAATCAAGTTCTTGAACGCTGGCGTTGGCCATCTTTTCTTCGGCTTCAACGAGTTATGCTGCAAGGTTGTCCAACTCAGCAAAGAAGTAAACCTTTTCCTTCCCGATAAATTCTTCAAGCAAATCTATTTTCGCATAAATAGATTTCACTTCCACCAAAGCATCATGCAATTCAGCTTTTGATTTCATATGTTCCTTGAGCGAGAGGATCAACATCTTGTAATGGTCCTCGGTTTCCCTTCTGGCCTTTTTAACAGCATTTGGTCCATGGTCATCCTCCATTGGACGCTTCATCAGCTTCTTCGATTCTGCCATTGATGTTGCATGTATATCGAAAATAGGATGTTAATATATAATGTAAACATATAAACAAATCAAGTTGCAAAAACGTGAATTACATATACTTGGAGAACAAGGAAAAACTAACTTGTATTTGAGATTGCAAAAGGATAAAACAAGTTCAAAGTTAATAAAAACAAATGTTCGGTTACTGAGTGTTCACTTGGTATTTATAGAAAAAAACGAAACTGTTCGGTTACTGAAACTGCTCGGTTACTGAGTAGTTGCCAAAAATACTATAAAAGATACATATAACTCATCAGTTTAGCGTCTCGAGAGTACCAAATGCGTGCGTAATATGATTACGTACATATATTCACACGCCATATTTATTCAATTAAATTGTAAATTTAAAAAAGTGTAATTTGAGGTTAACTTCACGGCTGACCTATAGGTACTACACGGCTGACTTATAGTAAATTCAAATTATCGCGTGCGTAAATTGTCTGACTTACCAGTGATGAAATCGTGGAAAGTCGAGGTTATTGGAAGGAAAAAGCTTACTTATATTTAATACACGGCTGACTTATATTTACTACACAGCTGAATTATATTTAACAGAATGCTGACTTATCTCATGCGTGTCAAAAGTGAAGTCATAAACGAAGAAACAAAGCATTAGAGTACTAAAAATACATAACTGATCTGAATTACATTATAAAGGAGGAAATAGTAGTTTATTACAACACCCAAAGCCTAGTGTCCGGCCAATATATAATCGGATTAAAATCACGGTAAAAAAGACCTAACTCTTTGATCCAAAAGCAGCGGTCACACAAATTGTTCTTCTTACTGTCTTCAATGTACCAAAGATCCCAATCTCGGTTCATCAATGGAGTACATGTGCAATTATAGAACAAGGTTATTTTCTTTGACATGAACTCATACTTCTTCGTTAGAAACGCATCAGTGTGAGATGTTCCCCAACCCCAGTCTAGAGATCTAACAATCTTGCCTATCCTCTGAACAGATTCTCTTGTGAAAAGAGAGAAATACTCCTCAGTATTCCAAAATACCTTTTGTGTCATTGCATATGTGTACAAAGCACGCTCGAATCCTACATCTGCTGCTCTCTTAATCAAAACAATTCCTTCATCTTGGAGGTCGAACGTGAAGAACATCTGTACACCCTCTAAGAACAGTGTACTCGGGTTTCCATTAGCGTAGCAAACTTGCATCACCAAGTTAGATAGATGCATGTACGAAGGGAAGGTAAACACATCTATAGATGCGTACACTCTGGGCCGGTCTGTTAGTTCCTTCATAGACTTGCATGTTGCTCTCAATCTATATAGATATGCAACAGAGTTAGCGGCCACACGTTCGGCCACTAAGGCTTGGATTTCTTCAGGTAGGGCGGTAAGAGGGAATATTTCCATTACAAAGTGGATATAGTACGGCTGAGTTATGATTTCACTGCAAATTTGAGTAAATTTCTCTAGATATATAAGGTTAATGAAACACTAAAGAGATGGTTACTGAGTAAAGGCTGACTTAAGTGTTAGTCAGCCTTTACTCTCATTAATAGTCACGAAAAACAACTGTTCGGTAACTGAGTAGAAAAACAACTAGGGTTTATGACTGGTTAATGAGTGTTTAAATGGTATTTATAGATTTAAAAAAAATTAAATAGCGACTCTTCGGTTACTGAGTAGTTACGAAAAGCAACTGTTCGATAACTGAGTAGAAAAACAATTGTTCGTATATTTTGAGTAAAGGCTGACTTATGATTGATCAACCAAAAAAGTAAATTTTGATGTGTTTTTGCCCGTCAGTTTAGCGTCTCGATATTAACAAAGTATGTCTGATTATGTACATATACACACGCATAATAAATGAACACATGGACTTGTAAATCAATTAATTCAGACTGATTGTGCAAAGAAGCGGCTAACTTAAGAGTGACGAATTCGTGTTTCGGCTGAGTTATGACTGCTTTGTGCAAAAGAAGCGGCTGACTTATTGGTTTAAATATTCAAAACACAAATAACTCGTCAGTTTAGCTTATCTATACGGCTGATTTATACATTTAAAACACAAAAGATACGGCTGATTTATACATTCAAAAACAAAAGATACGGCTGGTATAAACATTCAAAACACAAAAGATACGGCTGGTTGAAACATTCAAAACACAAATAACTAAAGGGTCTCATAACCAAATTACATTCAAAAACCAAAATTATCAGGGCCAAACTCTTCAAACATATCGACAAGATTCGTCCAAACTATAGTGTTTATCCAATCTGGCTTTTCGCCACCATGCGCCCATATCCTCCTTAACGTGCGCATTTGAGTTCGAAATAGCGTTCTAGCCACCAAATTAAAATGTGTCCAAATCGTCAAAGTGTGTCTCGGTTCCCATCTGTATTTCCGCTACAAAAAAAAAAGAAATATTATTGTTGTTGATAAAATGATCGGGAAAGAAATATATTAGTGTTGGTTTACAGCGAGTTTAAGAAACCATCGTTACTTAAAATAATCAGGAATGAAGCGGTAAGTCGGCCACTCATGAACCCAGCCTTCTCGAAGAATCTTCGGGATCGTCTTCGAGAGCTCGTGTAAAAATTTGAACCACGTGATGGTTGGTTTATCAATAATACCAATATCAGAGTTTAAAACGGGAAGGTGGTCCCGATCAGCAGAGTATAATATGGCATCGACACTGCTGATTAACTTGAAACTACAGTGTGGGACAACCGACATGTCGAAAAGGAATATGAAACATATAGATTACAGAGAAGGGAGAAATAGTGTTGGATAGAATGTGATGGGAGAGACAAGGTTTACGAGAAGGTAGATATATACAGATATATAGAAATACGAAACATCGCGAGATAAAATTGAATAAATTATGTTTTTTTTTCGCCGAAATACGAAATGCTGCGAGATAAATTACACGTTGCAGCTGACTTATATGCACTTAACGGCATGAGATAAAGTTGAATAAATTATGTTTCTTTTTTCCCGCCCAAATACGAAACGTCAAGAGATAAATTACACGTTCCGGCTGACTTATATGCACCTAATGGCTGACTTATGGCATGGTTTGGGAATGTCATAAATTTGGGTTTGGGGTTTATGTATCGAGTTCTTTAGAGTGACCACTCGCAAATTCAAAAAGAATATATATCTTAACAATTAGATGCCATTCAGATAGTCTAGGTTTCGGTTATAAGAGCTTCAACGTAACTTTATAAAGTACTGAGTTATATACACACGATGTTAGGGTATGTTTAGATAGTTGTAAGAGAACTTATACCTCAACATTATTTATCTCACCAATTAGATATCATTCATATTGTATAGGTTTAAAGTACTAAGTTATATACACACGATGTTAAGGTATGTTTAGATAGTTGTAAGAGAACCTATACCTCAACATTATTTATCTCACCAATTAGATATCATTCATATTGTATAGGTTTAAAGTACTGAGTTATATACACAGATGTTAGTGTATGTTTAGATAGTTGTAAGAGAACCTATACCTCAACATTATTTATCTCGATTTTAGGGTATGTTTGAGGTTTGGCTGAGTTATATACACGACAGGGCTGCGGTATGTCTTAGTTAGGGCTGATTTAAATAGTCTTAATTGGGACTCTATTTAATTTACACTTTTAATGAAAGTTTATCATGCATAAGTCAAATACAATACAATAAACGGGTTCATGTTTTGAACTGCCTAAACATATTAAAACTTCCTTCATGGAGGATCTCTGATGCCATCTTTACCCGTATATCCTGAATATTCGCATCATTTATCCCATCGAAAGTTAGACCAAGCGCTAGACACTCGGCAAACTTTAATGCATACACCCCACAGTCGCCAACTTGGTCGTTTTGTGGGATGTATTTGCCTTTCCTCCTTCAGAACGCAAACTGCTTGAATCTAGGTTTTTGGAGATTGGTGGGAACTAATTCGTTCATCATTGCTGGGATCATTTGCGTAAACGGCCTAAATGCATCTAGGATTTTCTGTTCACTTTCGAGTGTAACCTGTCCAATGATGGGATCGTAAACATCGATCTTGTCCTTAAGAAGGTCCACGTGAAATGCCACCCAATGATCTCCTCCAGTTTGTAGAACTCCGTATAAGTGATCGACATCTTCTAACCACTTCTTGTTTGTTGGCATGTCTGCGGGAATATTGCCGTTTACTAACACCTCATACCCAGCACCTTTGAACTTAAACATCTTTGGTTTGATCTTGAACTGTGGATAATCAATACACCATCCTGAAGTAAACCAAGCGTCCAAAAATCTAATTCGCTTGGAGTAGAATGGGGAGGGATCTAGTTTGGATTTTTTTATGAGGAGTCTCATATACGCAGCAATATGCTGTATAAAGAGAATCAAGTCAGCCCAAAATTAAACTTAACTCAGCCCCATATAATATATAACTTAGACATAAAGCATACTTAAGCCTACATAACTCAGACATATAATAAATAACTCAGACATTAAGTATATTTAACTCAGCCCCAACAGTATACTTACATTATCAAACAGCCATCCATAATTTGGATTTGGCCAATACTTTCTCTCAGTTATGAGAATTCTGTAGAACTCGATATTCTCAACAGCCTCTGTAAGTGGAACGTCCCTAAAACAATTAAACACAAGTTAGTTTAGGCAAATATTGCTAATAGCTGTATTAACACATGCTCTAAAGGGTCATACTTAAATGGCTTTAGGTGATCCAAAAGTTTATCCACTTTAACCGGATCAGCAGGTGAGAGGATCATAGATTGCCGGTGAAGGTTCATAATTTTTCCTCATGCAGGTCATTCCATTGTCTCCAATATAAGGAAAAACTCGTGCTTGAGGATCATTTTCTAGCCTCGCTGAAAACCCATCAGGAGATAATTGAACACTTGACTCCCGATAAGCCTTAATTCTCTCAGACCTAATCCTTTCCTCTTCTTCCTAATCAGACTCCGGCAACAATTTGTTATTTTGCGCGATAATTTTGTCGGTGACATCCTCAATCTCACTGTTGGTTCCAATCTGTTTCTTCTTTCTAAAAGGTATTCTTATTATATTGTTAGATGCTGGGATAGTAACTTCTGTAGGTTTTGGATCATCGTTGCCTTTACGATTCCTCGTTGTCCTTCTTACTGGCCCCTGTTTTTTTAAAGCAGCGGCCTCCTTCTTCTTTAAAGCAGCGGTCTCCCTTTGCTTTTTAACCTCAGGCTCCTGCTTTTTTGCCTCAGCCAATTTATTTTTCTTAGCATGAGAAATAGTAATGAAATCAACTGTTTCTTCGTCATTACCAAACTCCTCAGCCAATTTCTTTTGCAAATCAGTGGCCTTAGGATCTTTGATATTCAATTTCACTTTGGTCTTATTAACTGGTTCAGGACTTTTAAGCTGTATTTATATAAACATAACTCAGCCAGAATAATAAGAATAAATCTGTCATTATGTAACTATAAATCAGCCGTCAAAAGTAACCATAACTCAGCCGTCAAAAATAAACATAAATCAGCTGTAACGTACCTTTGAGGCTGTTGGACTATAAATGGATTTATGCAGGAGGCTGTTGACTGGTTCAGGATTTTTAAACTTATCCTTCTTCGGCTGTATTAACATATAAACACAACTCAGCCGAGACTAATAAGAATAAATCAGTCGTGATGTAACCATAACTCAGTCGTCAAAAATAAACATAACTCAGTTGTAACGTACCTTTGGACTATTAACGGATTTCTGCGGGATGTTGTTGACTTTTGAGACATTATCATCCTTTTGGGAACTGTTTCGTGCCTCGAGAGCCTTCAGACGCTCTCTCATTTGCATCCGATCATTCTCAATAGATGCAACTCTTTCTTCCACAGCAGCTCGGACTGTATCACCAATCATCTTCTTCAAATCTGACATCTCTCCAAATTTTGTGTTATAGGCGGTTAACTGCGACTCAACACTCTCTATTCTACTAGAAAAGTTATCAAAGTTGTCAAATCTTCTGACAAGATTTCCCAGGATATTCACTACGGTCGTCAAATCCGTCTCTTTCCCCATATCCTCCTCACTACCATGCTGCAACACAATCTCATTGTTGCTTACTTCCTGGTTTTTCTTAGCTTTCTTCTGCTTTTTTATGGGGGGTTGCTCGGAATCTAACGAAAGCCTTTATTTTTTTCTTGTTCTCATTGCTCTTCACATCCCAAAAACCTCTAACAAACCTATCCGCATGTATGTCTGTTATCAGATTTACAAATTGTGGGTCATTTTCTTCACTCGACCACTGCGGAAACAGCTCTTCTACAGCCTCCTTCATAACCATTTTCTTCACACGCACCTGCATAGTAAATCAGCCATCAAGTAACTCATAAGTCAGACATCAAATGATTCATAACTCAGCCATCAAGTAACTCATAAGCCAGACATCAAATGATTCATAACTCAGCCATCAAGTAACTCATAAGTCAGGCATCAAATGATTCATAACTCAGCCAAGTCAACCTTCTTACCTCACATGGTCTCTGATCTCCTCAGATATGGTTGTAGTAAGACTTTTACGTGTACGGGTTCCACCCCATCGCAAAAGAGGAATTTCGTTCTCATTGACTACTCTTCCAAAACGCTCTCCGAAGCAAGTCACAGCTTCGTACGCCCAAACCAGCAACACGTCCTTCATGCCGCTAACGGTGTACGACTTTCCTTGTGGATTCAGCATCTTAATTGAACCAACCAGAACTTCGAATGCAGTCCGACCCCACGGATAAGTCCTCAAGGCTTCATCGTCGAATACTCTTTTTGCACTTTCAAAGGGTATTCTAGAATTATGATGCAAGCCATAAAGTCCCATGGCTTGAAGAAGCAACAGCCCTAACCATTTCCGCTTTTCAAAACTCCAGCCTCGACAGACCTCTAATGATGGCCTCAGTTCATCTAACTTGGATCCTACCCCAAGCGGCACATTCAACTCCTCCCAGAACGTTTTGTATTGCTCAGGTTCAAAACTTTCTGTTGGCAGTGGACCTATGTTTAGACCCGTGAGCACACCAAATTCGATTAAGCTAAACCTGAGAGGTTGATCAACAACGAGAGACCAAATCTCCTTCTTATGTACTCGCAGTTGTCTACATAGTAGATAGTGTACAATCTTCCCAGACCACACGAATTAGCTATCAGCTAGCTTAGCAACTACTCCAAGAGTAAACTGCTTCATGTGTTCCCACACATCATGTCCTATTGCGTCTCTGACTTGAGGGAAGTCTCCCAAATGGACATTGTGATTAATTTTTTTTATTTTCCAGATTAGAAGCCCCTTCAGCGTATAGTCTTGGAGGGTAATCCCTTGCTTGATCTTCAGAAATAGCCATCTGAACATAAAAGACATAACATATTAATGATAAATCAGCCGCAACAAAATTCAAACTCAGTCACAACAAATAAATAAACCAGCCGCAACCAAACACAAACTCAGCCACAACGGCACATAAAGCAGCCGCAACATAACACAAACTCAGCCACAATAGCCACAATTGCAATTGCACATATAAATCAGCCGCAACACAACACAAACTCAGCCACAATTGAACATATAAATCAGCCGCAACGTAACACAAACTAAGCCACAATTGCACATATAAATCAGCCATAGCATAACAATAAATCAGCCGCAATAAATAATTTAAACAGCCACTAGCAACGATAAAAAAGCCGCCACAGAATAATAAATCAGCCACAATACCGTTAATAAGCGACAAACACCTTCGATTCCTCAGATTATACTCAAAAGAATCCCCACTCCTCTGTTTATACTCACCTTCGACTGTGAAAATGCAGAGCAGACGTTTCGACGACAACGGCGGTGAATGTTTCTCAGAAATCGACTAGAGAGAAAACACTGGAAGTTTCGACGACAACAGACGAAATTTTTATTTTTCCGTCCTTTGAGTTTCTTTTTCCGACTTGTTAACACGGTTAATTTTATTAGTGACGTGGAACCGTGATTAGTGACGTGAATTAGTTAATTATTTTTTAATTATAAATAAGCTCAATTAAAAAAAATAACCAAGGGTGTTTATTGTAATTTACTAAGTTTTAAAAAAAATGAGTAATTTCTAAAATATGTATGTTATTCTAGTAATATAACAATTTTTCTATGCTATTTGAATGATTTTCTCTAAAAAAAATTATATTGAGCTTAAAGGATGCTATGAGTTTAGAAAGAATATTTATTGAGCTAAAAAGAATTTATATCCACAATCAGTAGTATAGGTCTCGATATCAGTCAGACTATGAAGGTAACAAATGCAATTTCGTCTACAAAACCAGGGGGAAAAATTATCTTTGTTGGAAAAAAAAAACAAGGCTGTTTAAAGAGGACCTTATTTCTTATTCGTCAGATCTTGTGTACGTTGTTGGCACAAGTCGTAACAGCTTTACGCGTGTGATTCAAAAATCGTTCGTAGTTCATACGCGAAACGTTTGACTATTGCTCTCTACTCTCTTTACTTTAAAACTTGTGTTTTTTAATTAATTAATAGCTTTAGATTCAAGAAATTAATTAATTAATTAGTAGTTTCATTACAAAACTCATATTTTATAGTAGTGGTAGTTTTCCAACCCCATTAGTTAATAGCTTCACTACGAAACTTATATTTTATAATAGTTGTAGTTTCTAACTAATTAATAGCTTCCATAGCAAAACATTTTTGTTAATGGTATAACGCACATGTGCCCACTTAAAAAAACTGTAACTCCAAAAATGGGAAAAGGACGAAAAAAATTAAACTGTGTCTTGTAGATAAAGAGAAATTTAAGTGGTTCACGCCAGATATTTCAATGTTTTATGTTAAATAGATCTTTTAATGTTGTGCTTTAAATAATAATTGTAAATTGATAATATGGTTTGGTGTATTTTGGGCTAACCGAGTGAAGCCTAAGGTTTTCACATTGAACTGTTAGAGCATTTAGAGAGTCCTTGTCATTATTTCAATTAGGTAGCGAAAGTGATCGATTTCACATATTGGGTCCAAAAGTAGAGGATTTCACATATTGGGTCCAAAAGTAGAGGATTTCACATGTACAATCTCTTTTTCTATTTTCTTCTTGAACCTGAAATGTACAATCTCACTTGATTGTGATTGAACGCGTCATTTTTATATTGTGCTCAGAACTAGAAACCAAGTGATTCTACTTTTCGTAAACTGATTTCTTAAAATCTAAATGCAGGATTTCAAAAGGAAAATTATTACTTCTTACATACATTGGCATACTTTCTGTTTAAAATGAGAAAGATTTTTACGATGAATTAGTTTGTTTTGGAGTATATATACTAAATAGCGATATATGGCCAAATTCTATTTATTAGGCCATTTTTAGTGGGGATATTTAAATAAGATAATGTCATTAGAATAATAATAAAAATATGCAAAATGAAGAGAGAGAGTGAAAACTCCAAGATAAAAGTTTTTTTCATTTGAGAAACTCATGATGAGCAACCCAAATGACATTTGTTTTGCTTTGATTGGTTCTATTTCTTTTATAACAAATATAATACTACTAATGAAATAGTCTTGAGAGTAGAAACCCAAATGACTTAATTAAATTATAATAAAAATAGTAGTACTATATTTGCAAAAAACTCTTAAGAGTATTTTATTAAGATAGATCAAATAGAAGTGCTTTTAGATCTAGGTTTTTGGGTTATTTTTTAAATATAACTTTTTTATGGCTATTTGATAAATTAACCCAAAAATAATTGTGTTTAACTTTTTGCCTTGAAGGATTAAAATGCAACACTGTTATATTCACATCACTTTCAATTAGTCATAAAGCAGCCTAAGAAACTAGACAACAACAAAAAAACTCTACAAAACACAATAGCGAAAAGGAAAAGGACAAGAAGGCTAAATGCCGATAATGTTTGACCAGAAAATGGTAAAGAAACGTTCTGTATAACAACATAATATAATAGAAAATTCAATCCAAAAAATAAGAAGAGGGAAGATGATTTCGTTGGTCAAAGTCTGACATTCTCTAGACCCGAACCTAGAAAACATCTATAAATACCTCATTTGGTTCATTCTCATGTTTCACCTGCAAACATTCTAAATACAATAACCACTATTGCACCAAAAATCACTCCCTCACATACAATTCTTAACAATATTACATACACGTCAATATCTGTTCTTACGTATTTATAGACATATTCGAGATGGAGTTTCTTAACGTTGCTCGAGTTTGGTACATGTTCTTCAACGTTTTCGTCATAGTTCTTTCTCTTATGCTCTTAAAGCTTTTTCTGCGTTGCTGGATATTGCCGGTTCGAGCTCAGAAAAAGCTTAGAGAAAACGGATTTGACGGTCCACCTCCTAGTTTTCCATTAGGAAACCTTAATGAAATGAAGAAACTAAAGAAGGCCTTGGTAATGGTGGAGAAGAGCAAAACTTTCACCATAATCAACCATGACATACATTCCATTGCACTTCCACATTTCGCTCGGTGGCAACAGCAATACGGTAACACTCAATCCTCATATTTATGTTCCGAACATTTGGAGTCTATTTTCTCCAGATCTAGTATGATCAGTTTTTTATAATATTAGTAACTAACGGTTTCACAAATCCTAAATCATTTTTTCCTAACCTTATCTCAAACTCGGTCCGAGAGATCATGTGGATAATCAGTTTAACTACCAACATTTTGATGTACATACATGTTTATATATGTAAGCATTAACATAGATTATTGGTTACATGCAGGGAAAGTGTTTGTGTACTGGCTAGGGATAGAGCCGTTCGTATATGTGGCGGATCCTGAATTCTTGAGTGTTATGTCGAAAGGTGTATTGGGGAAGAGTTGGGGAAAACCAGATGTTTTCAAGAAAGACAGAGAGCCAATGTTCGGTACCGGTTTGGTTATGGTCGAAGGCGATGATTGGACTCGCCATCGCCACATCATCACTCCTGCATTTTCCCCTCTTAATCTTAAGGTATTATACACTTACAAAATAAAATGTTTTTTATCAATTTGTTTTACGTTGGTAAGAGTCCAAAATATAGAAAATTATAATTCAACAATTTAGAATTTCAAGTTCTTTCTCAAAAAGCATGAGCCACCACTTTTTTCATGACATTGAATTTTCAAGGTCTTATGGTGTTGAAAAGACTAAATAGATGTTAATTAGACTCATTCAAATCAAAGAAAAAAGACTAGATTTTTGTTTTTTCTCATTACTTTCAATTGATGGTCTTACATAATAGGCTATGGCAAACATGATGGTGGAATCAACCTCCAACATGTTGAACCGATGGGACATAGAGATAAACTCGGGCATTTTCGAGTTCGACATGGAGAGGGAGATCATAGGAACAGCCGGTGAAATAATCGCCAAGACAAGCTTCGGAGTTAGAGGAGCAAACGGAACTCAAGTCCTCAAAAACCTAAGAGCGGTGCAATTCGCTCTCTTCAACTCAAACCGCTACGTAGGCGTACCATGCAGCAACATTTTGGGTTTCAAGCAAAACCATGAAGCCAGAGAGTTAGGCCGAGAGATCGACAGTCTCCTTTTGTCGATCATAGAAGAGCGGAAGAGATCTTTCGTCGAAGGAGACGACCAGCATGATCTTCTCGGAATGTTGCTTAAGGCCGATAAAGATAAGTTTACAGCGAGGGAGCTCGTGGACGAATGTAAAACCTTCTTTTTCGCTGGCCACGAGACAACGGCTTTAGCGCTGACGTGGACGTTCATGCTTCTTGCGATCCATCCCGAGTGGCAAGACACGATCAGAAACGAGATCAGACAAGTCATCGGAGATTCCGAGATTGAATATAACAAACTTGCCGGACTAAAGAAGGTACATTACCAAATATAGTACACAACAATTCACGTGGTTAATTATATGCATGCATACATTATGTCATTTCATATTTTAGACGCGTTCACAAAACAGAGTTTAGCATGTTCACATTTGCTTAGAAATAAAATAATTAATACACGTAGATGAGGATATCAATAAGTTTGCATCATTGTACGTAAATAAGTTTTAAGATTTCGCCCCAAAAAGTAAAAAACCTTAGAATTTTAAACTTAATTCATCTACATTTGATAACTGGCCGACCAAAAAAAAACATCTGATCACTGTGGTCAAAGTCAACGACTCACATAAAAGTCAAAATCTGCGATACGTACCTGATGAGCAAAGCATTGAGGCGCGTCAACGACTGCGCTGACCGATAATTGACGCGCCATGTGGCAGTATCCTTTCAATAATGAATCATCCTAATTGTTTTTATTCATGACTAAAACGTGTGATCATGATCATTTAGCAATTAAATCAATTTGTTAGTTAATTAAATAAATAACTTGTGTATTAACTAATCAAAAAAATTCGATCATCTTATGCAGATGGGTTGGGTGATGAACGAAGTTCTCCGGCTATATCCACCGGCGCCTAACGCACAACGACAAGCACGGAGAGACATTGAAGTGAACGGTCGAGTGATTCCAAACGGAACAAACATTTGGATCGACGTGGTGGCAATGCACCACGACGTCGAATTGTGGGGAGACGACGTTAACGAGTTTAAGCCGGAGAGGTTTGACGGCAGTTTGTACGGTGGTTGTAAGAATAAAATGGGTTTTATGCCGTTTGGATTTGGAGGAAGAATGTGTATCGGTCGGAACTTGACCGCCATGGAGTATAAGATAGTTTTGTCGTTGGTTTTGTCCCGGTTCGAGATCTCGGTTTCTCCCGGTTATCGACATTCGCCTACGCATATGCTTTCTCTTAGACCCGGTTACGGTTTGCCTCTAATTGTACGGCCACTTTAGATTTGCGTTAACGCACAGATTTTAAGAAGATTTTTTACTTTTTTAGTTTAGACTTTAGTATATTGTACACGTGTTTTGTCATTTCTTAATATTCGAGTTTCATGAATTTTTTGTTTGTGGGATATGATTCGGTTTTTAAATTTAAGTACTTTCACTTTTTAATGGAATATGCTATTTTTATGAGAAATTTATTCGGTTAAATAGAAATTCTTCGAGACGAAATCCAAACAGAGAGAAACAGAAGAGTTGCCTAATAACAAATCCAAACCTAAATGACAAATAATTTACCCCAAAAATAAAACCAAAACGCAACGAAGTGAAATTTAAAACCTATATCCCAAAACCAAAGTTTCGACAACCGTGGAAGACCCAAATCAACCAAAGCAGATGAATCTAAATAGCGATTCCTACTACAATGAATCAATATTAAATTTTATTTTAAATACAATTATTGTAAACTAAAATTCTTTTTGTACCAAATTATCAAGAAGTTCCGATTTGGCCAGATTTCAGTTTAAAATAATGTATTTAAACAAATTTATATATATATATTTGGTACAAGAATGATTTTAGTTTAAATTCAAATTTTAGTTAGATATATTTTAATTTTTCAAAAATAGTATAGTCTTATCAGTTCTTTTTATTTCGGTTCAAATTCAAATTTTGGTTTTGGAATATAAGAAAAATGAATCTAGTCATGTTTCACGTTACCGAGAGTTTTGTGTGAAAATCCAACATTTTCTGGAATCCTCCATCTTGTTGATTTGGATTCTTAGGATCATTGATTTGGTGAGGTAGTCTTATTCACCATAGGACGAGCCACATTCCGTCTATCTCGTTGGCATTTTCGATGTGCTTTCACGCTTGAACCGCAAAGTTTAGGTCGTTTTCTGGTGATGTTTGTATTGATTTAGCTCGATCAATAGTTGTCGTTGATCTTGTTCTTTCTCGGGGCTACGTTCCCATTTATTTTGAACTTCATTTTTTTTTTGGCATTATCCTCGTCTCTCTTTCGCATGGTTTAGTTTTTTAGGATATGTTTTAATTCAGTGGCTTAGTTCCTAAGGCTATGTTTTTAGCCTCTGACTCTTGATTCCAGCGTTGTGTATGTTGTCAGCCGGTCTATGGCTCAGTCTGTGACTTATGCTTTATATTTTTCTCGGTTTTAGTATTATATCTAAATGAAAAAGGTCATGTTTCACATTGACTGCCAAAGCACTCATTGCACAGTTTCAAGTCTTCGGCAGCAATCTAAATAATGTTCTTGTGTAAGCAAAAGCAAAAGATGGATGCAAAAATTTGATAAATTAAACTAGAGTGGGTAAAATATAGAAATTATAGATAATACAAGGACCTTCGAACAGAATTTTACCAAAGGTTTGTGTCACTTTTCTTACCTCGTTTTGAAGCAACGGATCAAAAGAAAGGGTGAAAATCATGTCATCGTCTGAGAAAATCAGTTGATTGCGATTTCTTCGAGCTATGGCGTCTACGATGGCGACATGTACGCCGAGCTCTCTCCAGCTCAGGTTTGCCCTTAATTATGGATTTATGGGAGCTTCAGCTCCGGTGAGAGCGAAGATAGTGAAGCTCGGTCGTCATGCTTTGGTGGGAGAGACAAGGGAATGATTCTTTCCTTGGCTACCATAATTGGAAAGCGATAGAAATTCACATGCTCTGGTAAACTCTCAGGAGTTCAGCTCAGATGAAGAAAGTGTGGACTCCGATAATGTTGTTGCTGATAATGATGGCGATGACGGGGAAAAAATCACGATTCATTACCCGATAAGGTATGTCATACTTGAACAACTTCCACCGGGGTTGCGTTCGACTTTGAAAATAAATAGATCAGCGACTATCTCCGATGAAATGGCAGAGAAGCTTATGAAATTAAGAAGGGTTGATTACGTTTCGAGAATAGAACCACAACAAAATTCTATGCGATTATGTGATAGTAATGGGAATTTGCAGCTATTTTGGAATTCACTGGTACAATTGGTCTGATGGGGTGTATTATAAGTGAAGCAAATGCTGAAAAGTTTATGGAAGCCATAGGTTGTGTTCGAGATCAAGAAAAACATTTGATTTGTTGGGCATATGTGGTATGCGATCTTATAAGTGCTTCCAGAGTTTTGCATGGTTGGGACGACGTGTTTACTCCGCTTTTTCCAAAGTTTATGTGTTGAAAGATTGATCATGCTAAGTTTACAGACTATCTCAAATCTGAGAGGGCGTATGGTTTGAATGGTCATTGCTGCTTCGGATCTACGGTTCCAAGAGGATTGGCATATGCACAGAGGTATGGAATGCCTAGAGAAAGACCCCGCAAAGAGGAATTTGATTGACGTGATAGGAGGATTCTCTCTAAGTTTGAAGAACTGTATAAAATATCATGCATCTTTTGGTATGATACTCTGGAAAAAGCATTAATCTGCCTCTAAATTCAACATGTCTCTGCTACATTATCCTTGTTTGAAGATTGGACGGAGAGGAAGTTTTTTCGTGGTCCACTGACGGATGGTGCTAACTTTTTTACTATTAAACATGCGATAATTATGGTCTACTGCGAAAATATCAACAGAGAAAAAATTGTCTGGTGTAAAAAAAGTAATGTGGTGATTGGCTATAATAGATACATAGTTGTATCTCTTGACGTAATGTTGTAGGTGCTGGTGTTAGGAGGGAAAAACAAAATCTTGTGACCATTTGTGTCACGAGAGGCCCCAACACCTTCTCACCGACTTCGTCTCGATAGATATGTCGTACAAAGATAACGAAATTCATGAGACTGAAGTACAACGAAATAACAACGAGAGCACTAGGGTTCGTAATCAAATCTTTGTTTGCAAAGCGACTAGAAAGGACATAGTTCATTATTACTAACGCGAATAAGCCAAATGGTATCGATATTCGTTCATCGATTAATGTGCAGATTTCGCGATGTTTTTTTATTCTAGGATCATAATAAGGTAAACAACAAATCAAGAGCATATGTAAATATAGCTGAGAATGTCATACCACCATATGATCTTTGAGAACCGGGTGAGGAGGATCGAGGAATAGCGATCATTCTTCTGAGTTCTCATCTCAATGTACACATGCCTAAGTTGGCAGAAAAAAAACCGTACTATGGATGCACATGAGAACACCACCTTATGTATCTCCCTAGAAAAGTATGACTTGTAGCCACTAATCAAAAACGTGGTCGTCGCGGTCGCCTCACTAGCGGTTAAGCGCTCGGTGGCTCCCGGAAGTTGTGATTTTGACAAAATCGTTCAACAAATCGGAAAAGTTAAGAATGTTTTACCTTTTAAGTGTAAAAAATGTTTATATAAGTTAAATCTATAAGTTTTGTATGTTAAAACTATGAAAAACGGAAGAAAAAGATGAATCAAAGGTAAATTATCGAAGGCGATGACAAATTAGGGTTCGAAACATAGTGACATTAGTGACAATTATGAAGAATAATTACCCAGTGCAAGGAAATGCAGAAAAAGTTAAGAAAACTTCATTTTTATGTGTAAAAAGTGTTTATATTATTTGTAAAAATGTTTATATTATTTGTAAAAATGTTTACAAAATCAAAACACAACAATTTAGAATTAAAAATTAAAAACCTAGTCTCAACACCAAAACTTCACCAAAACTTCGACAACCGTAGAATATCCAGATAAACTAGAGCAGACATAATGAATCCAAACTTCTAATAGCAATTCTTTCTACAATGAATCAATATTAAATTTTATTTTAAATACAATTATTGTAAACGAAAATTCTTTTTTATCCCAAATTATAGATGATTTGGTACAAAAAGATGTTAGTCTAAATTCAAATTTTAGTTAACTATATTTTTAATTTTCAAAAATAATTCAGTCTTATCAGTTTTTTATTTTTTTGGAATATAAGAAAAATGAATATGAATCTACTAAAGAAGTTGAAAATAACTCATTTTTATATGACTACTCGTTGAAGTTTTCCAATTGCGAGTTATCCCCTTCTTTCTAAGAAAATTATCTTTCTGAGATCTCCTTTAACAAATCTCGATCTTTTTGGCCTCCGGTGGTCGTCGTCTTACTGACGATGAAGCTGTGAGTGCTTCTACTTGTTTTTTTATTTTTGTAAATATTTTGTACCTACGACGGGATCCCATTTCCTTTGAGATTTTGTCATGTTCTGTCAAAGTACTCCGGTTTTCATGGATTGGGCTATCGGTTTGCTTAGGCAAAGATGATTTGGTGGAAGATCTTTGGTTCATTTATGCATATGCCACTAAATCTTTTGCGGATCTGGTTTTTGTTGATGTTGCAGATTTCGAAATCTCTTTGTCTCAAAAAGGTGATTTAACAAGGTCCTGCTCTCGGGAAGTCTATGGGTTCCTGACCACTGCAGTGAATCGATTGGAAGAACCTGATTGGGGCTTTGACGGACAGAGATCTACACTTCAAGGATCCATATCTGATCAAAGGAAATCATCATCGAGGGAGGTTGGATATTTCATGGATGACTCGAGAGGCTTCTCTTTTGTGACCATGATGAAGCCACGTTTTTCCTCCGCTGTACACACACGTGGATCCCATATAAAAAAACTAAGGCTTTTGTTTGTTTTTAATTATAATATGTCTGCCTACTTTGTTGTATTAGTCGGAGATTACTCACTAGGTTACATCTCTCATGGTAACGTCTCGATTCGGTTTTTATCGGATTCATGGGATGTAGTGGATTTTTTCGAGTCTGGTTGTTGGGACGGCACCAGACTATGTAATCTCGTTGTATGGGATCAGTCCCTTAGTTATGATTCCGTTTTACGAAATCAATTAGCTTTTTCCTACGGGAGATGTTATTTACCTTGTAATGGATTTCGTATTTCCTCATGTGGGATGTTTGTACCCGTAGTTGGGTTATTTCTCTGATTTAATATAACAAGTTGGCCAACAAAAAAAAAAGAATAAAGTCATGTTTCACATTGACTGCCAAAGCACTCATTCCACAAGCTTCAACAGCAAATCTAAAAGCAATGCTATTGCGCAAGCAAAACAAAAGATGGATACTAAAAAACTTGATAAACTAAACTAGAGTGGGTAAAATTTGGAAGTTATAGATAATACAAGGACCTTCGAACAGAATTTTACTAAAGGTTTGTGTCACTTTTCTTGTCTCGTTTTTGAAGCAACGGACCAAAGAAAGAAGAGGGTGAAAAATCAGTTGATCGCGATTTCTTCGAACTATGGCGTCTACGATGGCGCCGATTTCTCTCCAGCTCAGGCTTGCCCTTAATTATGGGAGCTTCAGAGCTCCGGTGAGAGCGAAGATGGTGAAGCTCAGTCGTCATGCTCGAATGTCATGCGTTGCGCAGAATGCAGAATCGATCGTGATGTGGGTGAGTTGAACGGGTCGGATCATTTCAGTGGGTGGTCGGATTTTGGAGACGATGAGAAAACTGCTGATTCTCGTGGTGGCGATGGGTTCAAAGGTACCGACTTTTTTCTGATTTTGACCTTCTTCTGGGTGGGTTTCTCAGAATTTGATTAGAAAATGATGGTTACATGGTCGATTAGTATTCGAATTTGCTGCGTTTCCCTACACTGGCAAAGTGATGATTGTTACTAATGGCTTTTGCTGAAGCTAATTCTTGGTTTCAGGAACCTTGCTACCTGGAATGATTCTTTTTGCTGGTCTTATTTTCGCGGCTCTGTCACTCAAACGGAACTTATTAAGTATGCTCTTTTAACCTCCATTAACCATGAAAATTGATATACAAAGGAATTGATCCAACAAATGTAAGCATAAAAAAACTTGGTGTACATTAGGACCAAAAGTACAAGTGATGGTGACCATGGTTGCTGAAAGTTCAAGTGATCAAATCGCTGCGGCTGGGGATGAGGGGAATGATGCGATGGATCAAGATAACCAGGAAAGCTATAGAGGTATGGACCCGAACCTTTTAACGGTCTTTTCATCATAGTTTGATAAATCATACAACCCATAGTGGCAATATGAACATAGGTTATTGGTTAATTTATTTGGGTCAAGATTTTAGAGCACTTTTTCTGTTCTCTAAGTTTAATCATTATCTTACATCTTTATGTGCTTAACCGGTGTTCCCTTTTCTGGATGTTAGTTTAGATTCTCAAGTTTTATCTCGGTATGACAAAGATGTGGTGTCAAAAGCCGCGTCTACTAGCAAAGAAGATCACGAGGCGAACAAAGCATCAGAAATCCCAGCTGAGAGATTCACAAAATCGACAGAGTTGGATGGAGTAGATACACATACCTCTGAAATCCCAAACGAAAAGCAAAAAACCCTCTGTTATACTGGCATACCTGCTCCTTTCACAGTTCCACAAGTAAAACCCTTGAAACCTATCTTTCCAACAGTTGTGGACCCAGTTCAAAGTCAAATGTTTGCGGCATTACAAGCTTTAAAGGCACTGCTCTAAGTAATCAGATTATTTGAACTAGCAATGCAACTATTTTATGATGTGTTAAGAACTGAACCGATTGCATATTTACAAAACCTATTTAACTTTCAGGTTATTGAATCTGATGCTCTGCCTTATGATTTATGTACACGTCGTCAATTCGCTCGTTGGGTGGTTTCTGCAAGTAATACTCTATTGAGGTAACTATAAAAAAATTCTCTCCTACTCTTGAAATATTGTGTAATAATTCACCACCTCACATCGTGAAAATGCATTCATTGCTTACAGGAACTCAGCATCAAAAGTATACCCTGCCATGTACATAGAGAATGCTACCGAACTTGCATTTGATGACATCACGCCTGAAGATCCTGATTTTCCATCCATTCAAGGTGGTCACTGGACTGTTTTTACATTCATGCTGAAGCAAGGAAGTTATCATGTTAATCTGTTTTCTTCATTGAATAGTATAGGTTTGGCAGAGGCAGGACTGATCTCAAGCAAACTCTCTAACCATGACATGCCTTCTGCTGAGAGCAGTCGTTTTACGTTTTCACCAGAAAGGTAGATCTGCTATTGATTTTCATTCAAATATATAATAAAGTAAACAGTAGCTTTTGCTATGTGATATTCATTCTTCTTAAATCTCATTTTCTCTCCAGTCCTCTTTCACGTCAGGATCTTTTGAGCTGGAAGATGGCTTTGGAATTCCGACAGCTCCCAGAAGCTGATAGCAAGGTTCTTTGTCTATTTTTTGCTTTCGCCTTTGCCACATTTAGTCTCTAGAGCATCGTAAACCTTACAAAACTCACTTGTCCTTTTTCAGAAGTTGTACCAACTTTCTGGTTTTCTTGACATTGATAAAATAAACCCAGAAGCATGGCCTGCCCTCATAGCTGACTTATCTGCTGGAGGACACGGAATCACAGCACTTGCCTTTGGTGAGTGAGATTCTTGCTTCTTAAGTAATCATATCATTAGAGTTTCACAACCAAGTTCAGTTTTTGAAATACCCATGTTCCTCTAGGGCGTACCAGATTGTTTCAGCCTTCTAAAGCAGTTACAAAAGCCCAAACAGCTGTGTCTCTTGCAATTGGTGAAGCTTTTGAGGTAGTTGGTGAGGAGCTAGCTCGAATCGAAGCCGAGGCTATGGCTGAAAATGTGGTTTCCGCGCATAACGTGCTAGTTACTCAGGTCGAGAAGGATATTAATGCTAGCTTTGAGAAAGAGATTTTAAGAGAAAAAGAAATTGTAGATACAGTGGAGAAACTAGCTGAAGAAGCGAAGTCAGAGATGGCAAGACTTAGAGTTGAGAAAGAAGAGGAGGCTCTTGCATTGGAGAAAGAACGCATATCAATTGAAACAGAAATGGAGACTCTTGCAAGGTTACGAAATGAGCTCGAGGAACAACTTCAAAGCCTTGTGAATAAGAAGGCAGAGATGTCGTACGAGAAGAAGAGGTTTGATAGACTTCAAAAGCAAATGGAGGATGAGAACCAAGAGATACTCCGGTTGCAAAATGAGCTTGAAGTTGAAAGGAATGCTTTATCCATAGCCAGGTATTAGATGATAACATTTTAATAGTTTGATAACATATCCTCTTTACATTGATTATTTTTATTGAGAATGTGACAAATGAAACTTAGAGAGGACTGCTCTTCAGGTCAGTTATGGGTTTGAGTTTTGTTTTGCAGAGATTGGGCTGAGGACGAAGGGAGAAGAGCAAGAGAACAAGCAAAAGTGCTACAAGAAGCTAGAGGGCGTTGGGAGAAGTATGGCCTAAAAGTGATTGTTGACAGTGACCTCCATGAACAGACAACAACGGAGTCTACTTGGCTGGACGCAGGAAAGCAATATTCCGTCGAAGGAACCATGAAAAGAGCTGGAAATCTGATTGCTAAGCTCAAGAAGATGGCGAAAGATGTAGGAGAGAGATCCAGAGAAGTGATCTACTTGATCATAGAGAAGATAGGCCTTTTGATCTCAACCTTGAAAGAACAAGTTCGTGGAATGGAGAACAAAGCCAAAGACCTGAAAATGAAAACCAAGTCAAAAGCAGAAGAAGCAAAGAAACAAATGAGCTTGAGGATTGATGAGATCAGAAATATCTCTGTGATGAAGGTTAAGGGGAATGTGGAAGAAGCTCGGCAAGCTGCTGAAGATATTAGGGACAGGGTCGGGAAACTTGGTGAGAAATTCAGGTCGAAGTAGGTTTGCTGTTTGGTTTTAGATTCAGATTTTTGGACAAAGCACTGAAAATGGAACCGTCTTTGCGAGTAAGTCCGCACATTGGTTTCCTTGCTTTCCATGGAAAGGAAATGTAGCATTGAGATCACTTCTTCTTGCCCCAATATTTCACTCGTAAAGCTCTCTAAATCCGTAGTTGAAAGCTAAAAGTAACAAACTGAGAGAATTGATGAAAGCAGCTACAATTTCCAAACCATATAAACGTAGCATGTATTATTGAACACAAGAAGCCATATTTCCAGCAAATCTGAAATGCATATCATCAAATTCTAGCAATATGGCATCTTCTGATTAGCCTAAAACACCCATCAGGATCGCTACAAAATCATACTATACAACAAGAAAGGCAGAAGAAGTCTAGCCCCAACGAGAACCCAAAATCGGAAGTGGTCGAATCTTCTTCAGTCTCTTGAATCTGATAAGCAAAGCACGAGATTTACATTTTCTGATTTTTCCTTCTTCGAAACAAACTCAAACTCCATTCCTTAAGGAAGACGTTTTTAATAAGTTAAAGCCATATGTCCCACATCGAAAGAACAAAGCTTTTCTTTGTTGTATATAATAGCCAAGTTGACAACACATGTACGTCTTCGAAACATTTGTCCCATGTGGGCTTGTGATCCAAGTGGAGACAACAAAGTGATGGGACGTTGGGTTGATCTCATTGTTTCGGGTTGGGCTAAATTCTGACTCGCCCATTCCAAGTTGGGGAGTCGAGGCATGGGGGGCTTGAGCGAGCGAAGGCCTCGGGTTCTGATTTATCTTCCAAACTGGACCATCACTTTTTTCCTTCTGCTAATAACTAGGTTCTCGTTTTGATTTATCTAACGCTAAGGTTTTTATGTGTTGGATTCACATGATCGTGTAGATTGCAAAAGAATTAGGGCTGACAAATGGTTAGTTTATAGTATAAACTGACCATCATTTTTTTTCCTCTCTTTTTTGGCGAACACTAAATAAACTGAGTGAAAATCTTAGTACAAAGAATCATAGAGAGCACTTGTTTTGGTACAAGAAAATGAACTCAACTCCAACTTAGCTCTCAAATCTTTTCTTATCTACATGAAATGTTATTTTGTCTAATCTTGTTCTGTTTCTTGAGATTTGCTCTATTTCTTGAGATCTACCGTTTGCTCTCTCTCTCTCTCTCCAAATAAACCACTCGCTTTTGGTTTCTTCTCACCTTTTAATGTAGAAACTGAGAGGCCACTTCTTGCCAATCACTTGACCAGTTTCTTTCGATACGATGTCTTAAATTTTTTTGCAGCCATTGGCTTTCCAATATCCTTGGCACAACTCTCCTCTGATTATACGTTTGGTCTGTATCCCAGTGTCTTTACCAGAGACCTCAGCCCGTTTCACCAACTCTCCTCAAAACGATTCCTTTAGATTTTTGCGCAATAAAATTGATTTTCAATTTCACCATCCTTTACCATCAAATAGCTAATTTTGATAAATGAATTCTTCTTCCAAACCCTTTAAAGAATAATTATCTCTCTTATCTCAAGTTAAAAAAAAAAAAAAAAAAAAAAAAGTAAATGTGAGGGGGACAATAGACAAAATAAAAACTCCGGTTCTGCGAATCCTCCACGTCTTTAAACCTCTACCCATTCATGCTCTTCTCCTTCCGCCACGTGTCCACTTCTTCACTCTCTTTTATCTCTCTTCCTCTCCACCCAAAACTTTCTCACCAAATTTTCCCGAGAAAAAAAAAACAAAAAACAAAAAATACAAAAACCATCTTCTCTCAAGAAAAAACCCTTACACGATACCCAAACACTATGTCTGGAGGTGTCGGTCCGACTTACAACGACATAGCCTTACCAAAAGAAGAACATCATCATGCCGCCCAAACCTCAACAGTTGCCGGGAAAACCGCCGGTTTCTTCTCTTTCCGACAACTAAACATCCTCGCAGTAATCATTGTCCTCTCCGCAAGCGGTCTCGTCACGATCCAAGATTTCATATTCACACTCCTCACCCTCTTCTACTTCTTCTTCCTCTCCAAATTAATCTTCCCTCCACATAACAATCCGAGCCGCGACGCTCCTCTCACAAGCTCCACCAACAAGATCTTTCGTCTATATGTAGCGTCGGCTGGAGTCGTCGGACTTCTGATTCCGATCTGCTACATCTTCGAAGGAATCGTGGAGGACGATAAGAGCGGTGTGAGCGCCGCCGCACCGCACGTGTTCCTCTTGGCGAGTCAGGTTTTCATGGAGGGATTAGCCGCCACGTGTGGCTTCTCTGCTCCGGCTCGGATCCTTGTGCCGATCGTTTATAACGCGAGGAGGATTCTCTCGCTCGTGGAGTGGCTTATGAGCGAGTTCTCAAGGGAGCATGGGTCCGGGACGGTTTCGGCGAGGCGGATTTACGCCGGAAAATTTTTGGCGGTGGTGAATCTAGGGATTTGGTCGTTTAATCTCTTTGGTGTTTTGATTCCGGTTTATCTCCCTAGAGCTTTCAAGAGGTATTACGGTTCCGAGAAGGAGAATTAATTCCGGTTTAGTTCCTTCCTAGCTTCTTTTGTCGTTTTTGTTTGGACTTGGGATTAAACGTGAATCTAGTCATGTTCTCTATGTATATTATTTTCTTCCATCTATCAACTATGTATTATGGTTCTATTTAGATTTCTTAAGATAAAAACAAAGAGATTTGAATTTGATGGCATTATTGATCGTGTGGCTTAACCTCCATCATTATTTTCTGGTTCAGAGCGCACTCTTTGCATAACCTGATCTTGATAAGCTTGAAAACCAGCACTGCTCTGTGATAGAAAATCGGTTTGTTCTGCTCTCTGAGGAGGTACAACTATCTTCTTTACTTGGTTTGCACGTCTCTTCTTTGCTTCCTTTGCATGTATCCTCTCTACTTCCTCCTTGAGAATCTCTCTTCTTCTTCGTTAGGAGTAAAAGCAGAACGTTCTCTTTTCTCCAATCCGACATCATCTTACGCCTCTTGGAACCTATCTTGTCTTGTTTTTCATGCTGGATTCTAAGAAGGGAATCAAACAATTTCCGGGTTTTTTCGTGTTTGAGAACTTCGTAAGCCTCTGAAATTTCTCATGGGCATGAGGGTGCAATTCCAAAGCTTTTTAACCTGTATGTTTTTGAAATCTCGTTCTCGCTAAGCTTCGGAGCTTCTTCTCCAGAGGGTAACCCTAGAACTATATAGTGATCCACAAAACCCTCCATCTTGAAAAAGCTTACCAGAAATCAACGGAATTCACAGTCAGAGAGAAATAAAACTTGTCTCCTTTCGTTTTCCCAAACCCTAATCAAAGTTTATCTGAAAACTGGACGATGTTGCATGTATCCTTTATTTATTTATAGGTAAAACGTTTGACGATTTTGTAAAATTCAAATCGCCTTACCCTAATAAACTTTGGAAAAAAGGAAAATTTAATCTGAATTGTATTTCCTCTAGCTAATGGTTTCCTTTTATTTTGTTAAAAAGAAATTGTCTTATTATAATACAATTAAATTTCCAAAGAGTTTGCCTTACCAGAGTTTATGCAAGTCCACTCATTGAACGATTATCAAGGAAGCTTTACAGGCAAAGGCAACACACGTTTCCTAACCTATGTAGTCCACTCATTGACAATGTGTGAAACTGGATTCGCACATTTTACATTCAAATATTTGTGTGAATTGCTAATAAAAGGAAAATAACATACTCATTTAACATTTTACATCTTGTATGAATGTAACGGTCCAACAAGATTAGACGCAGGAGCTGACCCAAAAATATTCCAAGTTTCTAACTATATTAGTAGAGAGGTGGTTCTGCAAACGAAAAGCTAGCTTTTTTATTCAGTGTGTATAAGTTGTTAGACCCCAATCTCTTATCTTTCTCACCGAGTCATGATCAAGGTTGGTTTGTTATATAGGTTTCTTTATTTTGTCTTTGGTAATGAAGAAAAACGAGACGTTTCCTTACTTTGTTAGCTGAGTCCAGATCGTAATCCGGGGAAGAAACTCCAGCTGTTTCCTGTGACCTTCTCGATATTCTCTTCTTTTGTGTTGTCGAATTTGAATTCTTTGCTGGATCCGATCGAAGAGGAACTAAGCTTATGAATTCTCTGTTGTTCGGTTTCTCTATCTCCTGACCCTTTCTCGACCACTCTGTTTCTGCTTCTGTCTGTTGATGAACACTCCTCTGTCTCAATCCGGTCATTGTTGTTCATTCTGTCATGTGATCGATTTAGCTTGCTTGCAAGACAACGTGCGACGTCTTCACCTGTCAACTCAAAAGAGACTCTGTGATCCGCAACAATGACTTCAGACCCATGATCCGAATTGGTCAGAGACGCGACCTCAGATATCTGATTCTTTAGAGGCCATGTTGTGTTGTTGGGTGTTAGGCTTCCAGATATCATCCCTGGACCATTTGGTGTCAGAGCTCCTGAACCTACCCCTGAACCATGCCCAACAGGCGTGATCGATCCAGAACCAAACCTTGAACCCCATTTACGGGCTGTGAAGTGCTCAAAACCCAGGAACTTTGGAGGCTCGCCTATTCGAAACTCTACCATGGGACATTTACCTGGGTAAGGAGAAGATGTACCAGAGTTTGAAATCACTGACCCAGGGGAGATCAGATTACCACCACCAGGACTCCCCGGACAAACCTGATTAGACCGAAATTCATAGTGTGACGACGAGAACTTTTGATTCATCCCGCTGCTGTTCCTCCGAGTTAGCTCCAACGAAGATGTAAGCAACTGAGCAAAGGGCACTTCAGGGGAAGAAGGTGTAGTTATGTGGACTGATGATTCCGGGGGTGGAGTGTATGGCGCAGTGGATGGTTCGGTTATAAAGGCAGAGAATACTGGAGGAGTGACGGGTTGAGTTTCATTAGCATATGGTCCAATGGTAAAGACAGATTGAGGTTCCTTAGGGGAGAATGCATTGTCAGTGAGGGAAAGTTGACCAACAGGCGAATGAGACACTGATGAAGGATCCGATTGCAGAAATGAAGCTGGAGATGAAGGAGGAGCTATAAAAGGAAGAACAATCGAAGTTGAAGTGGCTGAGTTTTGAACTGTAACCACTGGAACTCCAGATGCAACCTGTTCAGGACCAAGCACAGCATTCCCAATCCGTTTGTTGTTCTTTTGAGATCCAAAGCACGAGTATAAGCTCAAACAGCTTCCCCACCTTCTCTTCTATACAGTCAAACACATGAAAATTAGATATTGTGAAATAAATACAATCTTGACCCCTTTTCTAGAGACATTTGAGTACTGTTTCACCAAAACTTCTTCAAGTAAA
Source organism: Arabis hirsuta (assembly GCA_964056655.1). Taxonomy (NCBI): domain Eukaryota; kingdom Viridiplantae; phylum Streptophyta; class Magnoliopsida; order Brassicales; family Brassicaceae; genus Arabis; species Arabis hirsuta. The sequence continues at coordinate 30,467,137 of OZ053299.1, forward strand.
GCGTTTAATAAAATAAAATGACAGAGAAGAATAAATCGTGTAAAAAGAGCACATAATCTTTAATAGTTTCCAATAATTACCTAAACATCGTAGCTACGCTTTTGGAGAAATTATACTATGAGTGGAAATTACCGAACATGAACTGAAACCACAAATGCTTTTAACCTTTTAATCATGAATGGTATTATGACTTGTAAAGCCAATCTTGAAAAAGCAAAGAATACACACCAAAGCAAACAAGTCGTCTTTTCACCTTTATGAGTCCAAATGGTAATCCAGAATAATAAAAGCAAGAGATAACCATCAAAGTCGTGAAATCAAGGAAAAATTTCGCACCGATTCCATAAATCTAGGCTCTGATCTACAATCGTAACAAGAAAAAAAAGAAACATAGAACTAAATTAGAAAGTTGGATCTAATTTTGAATCTTGTTCGATTTCTCTTTCGTTGGTAAAACAATCTTCCATCTCTCTAATCGTCGTAATTAAGCAATTATAATAATGATTGGAGCTGAGATTTTGAAAGAAAAAAAAAACTCGAAATCTCTAGAGCTTAAATAATCACTTTCCGTTGCGCACCTCAAAACCAAATCCAAATCAGAAAACGAAAGTATGCCGAAATTGACACTAAGCACAGATCATTTACCACAGCAATCAAACATAAGCTACAACAAATCTCGGAATCACGATCTACCGAGAGAAAAAGCAAGCAACGATACTGATCTATACCCAGAAGAAAAACACATTCAACCATAGGTAGAAGAAGAAGGAGGTTTTGGTGTACCTGGACAGACGACGGCTGTACTCGGGACTCGGCGGTGACGATGGCGGTGGCGGCGGCGTTAACAGTCTCAACGCTATTATTGACGTTCCTCATCATCGACTCAGATTCACTGAAAATAACATCCAGATTCGCTACTTCCCACCACCACAACTTGGATCTCTCTCTCTAGAGAGATTTTCCCGAGAAAAAATGAAGAGATTGGAGTCGCTCTCTCTCGATCAACTCTCTACTATTCTCTCTCTCTCTCTCTCTCGACTCGGGTCCCAGTCTCTCTCCGGTCGTTATCTTGTCCAGCTTTCATTCAATTTCCCACGAGCTTTTGCCACGTCATCACGGTTCCCTCTCACGCGCTTTTTTTCTTCTTCTTCTTATAATTGGAAACTAATCATCATTATAATCATCCACTCACATAATTTGGGAGGGTTATCGCTATGAAATATCATGAATTTTATCACCTAGTTAGTTTGATTTTTTTTTTCCCCAACCTAAAAGCCGATTGTTACATTAAATACGTCAGGATTTGGCGACAAAAAAAAAAAAAACGTCAGGATTTTGAAATTGCTCTGTATTAAAAAACAAATTACATAGATTTTTACGATTGAAAACTTAAAACAGAGTCTTTGTGCCACACTTGTCAATGATTTGAGTAAGTTGATTTGTTGCAATTTGTACCTCTCCAGGGCGGTGTGCATTCATTCTTTCTAAATTTAATATATTGCCGTTTGGAACACATACCTTGTTAAAAAAGTTTGGATTTGACATTGTATCTTATCCAATACTATTTTCAAAACTGTGATTGACAAGTGTGATTGTAGAATGTCCTTCATTAGAGTTTCCCAAACTTCAGCTGCATAATTACACTACAAAAACAAATGATTTCGGGCTTCCATGGGATTTTGACATAAAGCACATGAAGCATTTGTATCTTGACTTCAAAACAAGATCCTCTCCCTTATAGCTAAGCGATATGCACGCTAATCAAGTGGAGAAACCAAATTTTGGCGTTGAGAAAGAGAACCAAACTCTTTTCTTCCACATGACCTCTGATTTTGAAGTTTTGATTTACATCCAAGTTGCTTTAGCGTTGAATCTCTAATCGTAATATTGTAAAAAGAAAAGGGGTTTACGACCGCATGAGTAACGCATAGTATATGAGACGAGTCGAAATGACTATTCCAATTTATCTCTAGAGTTCTTCGTGTAAAATATGGTTCATATTTATTCAATTTGAGTTTTGCATCCTAATACCTATATTAAAACTTTGAAATCATGGATCACAATATCAGTTCCAACAATAAGGAAGAAAAAAGGGGGTACTTTTGGTACTTGAATTCTTGAATGCACTAGTATCGTAAAATAATAACGTTGCCGAGTGTCTATTTGTAGTATTTTAATTCAAAATTATTGTGTGAAAATAAATCTGTAAAATGGACGATAAATCGATAATAATTCTAGTCAAAGAAAAGAAGAAAATATTGGACCGTGCCAAGAGTTGACCAAGCAGCCTCATATGATAGATATATGGGGGACCGATCAATAAGTGAAGTAATATTATTATAGCCAGCCGCTTCATCATTGAAACTCCCATGTGCCTCATCTCTATTTTTACTTACTTTATTGTTATATTCTTTCCTCTTGTAACGACTGTCACTTTATTTCATGCGAAAAAACTTTAAATTTGTAGTAATTTTCTCGTCGACTGCTTCCGAACTTGTTAATACTATTTTTTATTCATAATAGTTCGGTAATAAGAAAACAAAAATAAAAAGGAGAAAGGTCGGGGGACAAAAGGAGCGCACGTGCGCGGAGCATCTTGTGTGGTGAGTAGTGTATGTGATGGCTTTTTGAGCAACCTCTCGTGCGTGCGTGTGTACGTGTGTACGACTGGACTGCCACTTACCTTTTTTTCTTACCTTTTCCGTCTTTTTGTTTCTTTCTCCCTTTTTAACTTTACGAGTTAAACTACTTTCTTTTTTTTACCTTTTAGGATATGAGCCATATTATAATTTTATAACAACCAAACAAAAAAAAAGTTGAAAAAGGGCAAAAAAACAAAAAACAGAAAAACAGAGATTAGTAAATAAAAATCACATTTTCACAAACTAATGAATTAACATTTTCACAATTCAAACTGATAATTTTACAGTTTTATTAATCAGTCTCACAATTCACTTTGCGTATGGTATTCTATCCTTTTTTTTTATCAACTATATGGTATTCTATCTTATTTTCATCTTTTCTTCTTTAAAAATCCCTCTCCCATGACAAAATTTATTTTTCTTTTATATTTTGCTAATGAAAATGATCAAGATGATGGAATACCTTTTTTGGCATTATTTTTTAACACGAATAGTAACCACCATGAACATGAACGCAATAACATTTTATAGTCAACGATACAATACATAGTCAACATTTAAGCTATTTATATAGCACTTGTGTTAGCACTTGGCCCCAAAGACATTGGAACAAAAAAATGTGTTAAAATAGGAAAGTGTTTGTGTGAAACAAGAAAGTGCTGTAAATTAAAGAGAACATTTATTAAATATAATTTGGATATTTGCTAACCCTTTAGGTTAAAGTGATCACAAATTTAGGTGATATAAATAGAGGAGAAAAAAAAACCTATGGCGAGACGAACAAGAGAGAATAAGATCAAAGATTTATTGTTTCAGTTTTTGGAATAGAACACAAATATTTTGTGTGAAGCACATAATTTGTGTGCAGAAACAAACTGGTTCCTAAGATGTGGTCTTAGATCAAGTATGATATTAGAAGGAAAATCTTTAGTCTTTGTTTCTGTATTAGAGGCGTGTGTATCTTGTTGTTAGATAAATATTGATCAATGTCATACTAAAGGGTGTCTTGCGAAATTCCATTAGGCAAGTTTTTGTTGTAAGATTTTCTATATAATTTCTAATGAATAATGAATTGAGGACAAAGACATGCTTATCAAACCTTGTTATATTTATTGTATGCTCATATTCTCGTTCTTACAATTGGTAGAAGAGTGAGACACCGAAGATGGATCATAAATCTATCTACTTATGTGGTCTTAAGAAGAGAATATGACGACATATGCACAACTGATCACTGTTCACAATTCGTTGTCGTTAGATGATGCAACTTATGAACATTGGAAAGTGAGAATGAAGGTTAACATACATGGAATCGATGAAGACTTGGACGGTTGTTGATTGTGGCTAGCAAGAGCCGTATGCGATATCTGAAGATGGGGAGAAAATAGCTAAATCTAAAACAAGGTGGACAATATTAAAGAACAAGATGTCACAGTTTAACATATGGGCGTTAAAAGTTTCAAAAAAAAAAAAAAACACATGGGCGTGAAATGCAATCTTCATTTTAGTGGATCAGATACATTTCAAACTGAAGGGTGTGAACAAGCTAAGGATGCGTGAGATACATTGCAGAATACTTTCGAAGGTACGTCAAACGTCTTGATCGATTAACTTAATTTTGTAATATTATATTTCTCAATAATTTCACATTCTCATCTTCTTTGTTTAAAGAGAGTTTTATTGCTTACTTTTCCATTTCACATTTTTACCTTTTTAAAAATCAATTAGGATTTTGTTGTTTAAATAATTTAATATTAAAAATCTTCCATATGATTTTTTTTTTCTTCTTTTAAATTCATTTTTTTCTGACAAAACATAAAGATGCATCTCATGATAAACCAAATTCACAACAAAACATAAATCTTTGAAATGAAGAGAGCGGAAATTTTTTAGTGCATTATTAAAATGAAAATATTGATGGAAAGTGGAAAAAAATATTACAAGAGCCGCCTTTCAGTAATGTTTCGAGCAAAAGAAATGACTAATCTTTTTAAAAAAAAAAAAGAAATGACTAGTAGTGGAAAAGTCGATATACCTCAAAAAAAATCCATAAATTATAGGCGTAGAACAATTCCTATTGAACAAAATCAAGTTGTTGTACTTCATTACCAAATAAACAAATTTGAAGTTGTTGACCAAAAAAAGGCTACAGTCTATAGATATTAGTCGTACAACATTATTTAGGCATCAGAAACAAGGGTTACATTTTTGTACACTAAACTCGTTTTATGGAAGAAAATATGAAAGGCATAATACAATTTTGCCTTTCTTTATCGGATAAAAATAGTTTACTTCAAGAATCAAAATTTGTTGATATTGTATGTCTCGGTAGAATGGTTTTATATGAAGAATACGATCATATTTTTTTTTTATCTCATTCAGATTGAAGAATCTACGTACATGTCAAATAGGGCTGGAATTATTATCCAGGATTCGAAATCCGATTTGGTATCCGTTCGGTTTCGTTCCGAAAATTAGGATATCTAGAAAGTTCGGATCCGGATAAAGATAGTATAATCCCGGATATGTGAAAAGAAGATTCGGATCCGAATAGTAAAATTTTAAGGTCCGGATATCCGGATCTTGACACATTAAATATATAAAAACATATATTTTTTACATATATTAAGTTATTTTTACGTAAATATATATATATGTATATGTATATTTGATTTTAGTTGAAACGACCCAACCCGTAAAAATTAAATTTTTTCCCAAACTCGGATTATTATTATCACAAATAATAATCCTCAACGATCATAACAAAAACAAGCGGAACTCACAATCAATTAACCAACGAACAACATTCAATAAATCTCATACTTTATTGAAACACTAAACCAACTCCAATTCAAATTTAATAACAATTAACAATATTTCCAGAATTCACTAACAACCTAGCAATTCTAACAACAACATCCAATAAACCAAGACATTTGATCATCTCCTCTTCCCGGCCATGATTCTACGATCACACTTTGTTTCTACCTGCATCACATGGTTAAAAGAGATGCGTGATTATTATCACAAATACTCAGTGAGACGGTCATCCTATCTACTTGGCTATACACACATGCATAAGCAAAAGATACAATACCAGGATGAACAAACAACAATGCACAACACGAAAAATCAACGACAAGTTCGCACAACAGGCCATGCGTCGATCGACACAACCACAATGTGTCGATCGATGCATCATCAGTGTGTCGATCGAAGCTCAACCTTGGTGCCAATCGATACACACTGTATCGATCGACACAGAGTAACTGTGTCGATCAACGCACGATGCAGATTTCCAAGAATCGAGTCTATCCTCTCACGGATCGATTCCTGAACGCATCTCATCGATCTCCAGCATGAAAACTCACCAAACAACACGAAATCCAACCAATAACAACAATCAAACGTATCCTTTCAATTCCTTTACCCAAATAAGCCATGGTCATGCACTCATCTTGGTTCTGGAAAGAAAAAAGAAATGAAACAGCGAAGAACACCACACCCAGATCTCCAAATCCGAAATCTCGTTCTTCCTTCACGAAGAACACAGATTTATCCACTTCCAGAGCCTCACAACACAACCACGAGTTTTTAGGATCAAGAACCTGAAGAAAATCAACAATGATTCTTCTTTTCTCTCAAATCCTCTCTCAAAACTCACTGGAACTCTTTGGAACTCTCTGAAAATCTCTGAAACTCTAAAACTGACCAAAAATGCGGCCATAACCTCTATTTATAAGGAAGCCTAGGGTTTCCCCTAACCCAGTCCGCAAACCGACGACTTAAATCGAACCATCCGAAATTGTCACCACAGTGTGTATCGATCGGCACCAAGGTGTTGATCGACACAATAATGATGCATCGATCGACACATGGTGGTTGTGTCGATCGGCGCATGGCCTGTTGTGCGAACTTGTCGTTGATTGTTCGTGTTGTGCATTGTTGTTTGTTCATCCTGGTATTGTATTCTTTGCTTATGCCTGTGTGTATAGCCAAGTAGATGGGATGACCGTCTTACTGAGTATTTGTGATAATACTCACGCATCTCTTTTAACCATGTGATGCAGGTAGAGACAAAGTGTGATTGTAGAATCATGGCCGAGAAGAGGAGATGATCTAGTGTCTCGGTTTATTGGATGTTGTTGTTAGAATTGCTAGGTTGTTAGTGAATTTTGGAAGTGTTGTTTATTGTTATTGGATTTGAATTAGAGTTGGTTTAGTATTTCAATAAAGTATGAAATTTATTGAATGTTGTTCGTTGGTTAATTGATTGTGAGTTCCGCTTGTTTGTGTTTTGACCGTTGAGGATTATCATTTGTGATAATAATTTATCATTTATCATATTTATTATAAAAAAATATCATTCAAAATTTTAACTAATAATTTTTTAAAATTGTTTATAAATATTTCTAGTTATTTTAATTATTTTTGAATATGGATTCGGATATCTGAAATCCAGATTATCCGGAAACCACAAATCTGGATTCGGATACTTTTACCACGGATATAGATTCGAATCCGAATACCATAAAATTTCAGGATATCTGGATCTGT